>CM062816.1:1640691959-1642063625 GCA_031772625.1 Pinus tabuliformis | reverse complement strand
CGAAAAAATATTTGTTGTATTTATTTTTTATGAAAGAAATGATGAACATTTACCAATCAACAAATGACATATTTGTATGGACTGGTGCACTTACCAACCATTTTGAGACAATTGGATAAACCTACATGTAATAATAGGAAGGTACCTCTCTATTTCTTGAGTAATTTATTCAAAGATTCTTAACTAGGACTCTATGTTAACTATATTAACGTGGAAGAATTTTAGGTAGTGGTTTGAAGTTCTGCAAAAGATAGACAAAATGTTGGGCACAACTTAGCACTAGGTCCTTTTCCACCTAGACTAAGGCATAACCATCGTTCCCAACATCCTCAATTAATGGTTGGAATTATGGGAATCTAGATGGTAATAGCCACATTGAATGTCATCTTAGTGTAACATGACATCTTGGTAGCATCGTCATGTTATGAGACACTACTAGTTGTTATTCTGGGAGGAGTTGGACCATCTGAAAGAATTTTGAATATAAAGATACTTTATATATTTATGAAAGAAATGAAATACATGTGAACAAGTTTATCACAAAATTTCTACAATATCCATCTTTCCAAACACTAGAAAGGTATAATAATGAAAACCCTAGCCACCATCAAAGATACACAATAATCTAGCATCAACACCAATAAGTTATCCCTTGGCTTCTAAAATATTTTATCACATATGCTCTTTATACTAGCATTGTTTTCTTCCTTAGGGTTTACGAACCCTTGACATGTTGCTTCACACAAGTGCATGGAAAGGTATCTATAGTCCTTGTCTCCATATATACTTGTCCACCCTAAGTTTTATGAACTCAAGTCCTTCACCTTCAACTCTTACATGAACATAAACAACAACACCTCCATGGAACATATAATGACCAAAATGTCATATAATAAAGGCATCACACCATGTTCAAGACTAATCAATTTCATTTCATGATGATATTTCCCTAGCCTCACATCCCATCAGAATCAGGGTTTAAAAGCATTCAAGGTGTTAGCTCCATTGTCAATGTCTTCTACTAGGTTAAAAAATCTAGTAGTAGAATAGGATCCATCATAGTCATCATCATGAATCACACCAAATCCATGTTCATCTCTAAGGTCTACATGTATATCATAAACCATAATGTCGCATGAGCAAACCTAAAATTCACACAAATAAAATATCTCCATGAAACAAATAAGACATTTCTCTCCCCTTTTCTTTATATCAGGTTTTCTCATGCACCCTAATGTCATACTAGTAGGGTTTACTCATGAGCATAACGTCTTTCTACCTACAAGCCTTCTCTAAGACAATACAACAAAAAGAGAACAATGATGACCAAATACACAACCAAATTGTCCTTCCTTATGTATACAATATGTGAGGGGGGCTAACATAAGAAGGAAATAATTTCATACAAGTGAAACACCATCCAAGCACGGTCCTCCTTGGATCAACGACCCTCCTCTAAGATTGTAAACTATAGTATATGTATTGTTTTTAACATTAGCTATGTGGTTGCTCTATCATTAATAAATGGTACTACAATTGTACTACAATAAACTTCTAAATAAATGGTACTATAATTGTAGAAATAATGGTCATTATCTTCCACTGTAGAGTACCCCATTTTCTTAATTACTTTATTCTAATAATCATTTTTTTCTTCTCATATAATATTAGGCATTACAATATTATGAAATCTCAATTTGTTGTTTGATTTGTTTTCCTAGATTTCATATAAGATTAATAATAAATAGATTTCATGAAATTTATGAAATAATTAAAATAAGATATCAAACAATAAGTACATAAAACCTACATCTTCACAAATAAACACAATATTTGTCATAGAAAACATAATATGAAAAAAAACTCAGCTTTAATATAATGATACAATGCTCATATAAAGAAATCAGCCTTCCTATAAATTTTGACATAAGCCAATACTAAAAATTAAATCCTATTTCTCTATTATATCTTCAAAATATCACTCCCAACTATAAAACAAGCAAAATGCAAATAGCTGAAACCCATTTTCCTTTCAATAATGTAGCATTTAAAAGTACTCAAAAATAAATTTCTGAAATCCATAATTATCCATGTGATAATGTTTTGAACCATTTAGCATTTTACTAAAAGAAAATTTGGAAATAATTACTTGAATTACATTCAATGGGTTTGAGATTTTAGTTTTTCTCTTTCTATGCCATTTAAATTTAGGAAGTATGCATTATAATAAATTTTATGCAAATAATTGAAGCCCATTTTCCTTTCAATAATGTAGTATTTAAAAGAACTCACGTAAATTTATGAAATCCAAAATCATCAATGTGATAATGTTTTGAACCATTTAGCGTTTATTAAAAAAATCTTGGAGATAATTGCTTCCAATTACATTTAATGAATTTTAGATTTTAGTTTTATTTGTTTCCATATAGATTAAGTTTGGGAAACGTTTCTCATGTTAGAGTCTAAATTTAAGAAGTGTCACTCATGTGTAAGCTAATATTGACATATATATTCTTCATTATAAATCAATCAGTTAGTATTTTAGTCATTTAGCTTCAATCAATTGAATCAATGTAAATTTCTAAGCAACAACCCATATTAGATTTTGTGATTGCGTTGTTATCTCTTTTAGTGGGTTAAATTTGAGGGTGTTTACCTGTATTTTCTTTCTTTTACCATACAATATTGACCATTTTAAAATCTTACCAATTTTTTTTTAATTGCCAATTTAATAAGTGACTTAAAATTTAGTTATATGTGTAATTTGAAATATATTTATAGAAAGAAAAAAAAGTTAGTGATTATATTGGTTGAAAATCCAAGGTATGTACTATGCAACACCCATAATATTAAGATGGTAAGCACAGAGTTCTCCATAGTGATTTTTGAACTTATTTGAAAAATCTAGTCCCAATCTTGGGACACATCATGTGATCTTACATCATACACACTTAAAGCATGAACGTTGATGGGCAAAACTTAAAGGCTTAGACTTACATGACATGCCCTCACACATGGGCCATTCTTGCTCTATCTAAAACAATCACTAATTTTTCTTGTTTATGTAATTGAAATAATTGTTTTTATTTGATTTTGAAAATTCTAAATAGTTTCTTTAATATTGGCACAATAATGATAGATTCCCATTTTTATAAAGTAAATTTTAATTAGAAAAAGAAAATCTACTTTCAAAATAAAAAATTTAACAAAAATAATAATATTCAAATATCATGAAGAAAAAAAAATATCTCTTCAAAATAAATATATGAATATCAAACTATTTTTAATCTCCAAGATAAATATATGAATCTCAAACATCTTACAATATGGATTTTGCATAAATCTATTTTCATTATTCAAGATCGGTCTAATAATACAAATACATAAGGAGTCGTCTAACGAGGTGGAGGAATTACCCGACGACCAAAAGTGGTTGGAATTTGGGTAAAAAATTTTCAAAAAATCTTGTAAAGAGAGTATTTGAATCTGTTTTTGATGGTGAAAATGGATTCAGCACCATGAAAAATGTTTGGGACACCTAAAATTTTGAAGTTTAACAACTATAACTTGGATTTACAAAAATCTTTGCCAGATTTTCTCTAAATATGAATTGAATATCCATAACTTTCTAGACAATTCCTCTGATTAATTAAACTACAGCAATACATAATGTGGAAAAAGAAAAAAAATTAAAATAACCTTTCAGTAAAATATATTT
This sequence comes from Pinus tabuliformis, assembly GCA_031772625.1. Lineage (NCBI taxonomy): Eukaryota > Viridiplantae > Streptophyta > Pinopsida > Pinales > Pinaceae > Pinus > Pinus tabuliformis. The sequence goes on along the minus strand of CM062816.1, from coordinate 1,642,059,907 downwards.
CGCAGATAAGAGTATGCATCAATTTTATACGCTCCCTGCTCTATGTATATGGCCCCTGCTCTATGTATATGGCAGATCTACAATTGACTAATGCTACATCATCCCCGTCATGTCACTTCCTTGCAGATTATTGATGCAGATTCTCAACGGTCGAAATTTAAGGGGTATCAAATTATATTTAGGCATGCTCCTGATCTCCGCTCAGAAAGTGGGCCCGTTAAAAAATAATGCATTATACTGTGGTTGAATTTATGTTTTAGTTACTATGTCTTTTCAACATGGTATTAGAACTGAGAAAGATCAGTGGTACTTGCAAAGATAGTAAAAACAAAAAAGGCAAAAGGAAAAAACCAATAACTTTTTCACACTTCGTTAGCGTAAATTCAAAATTAAAAAGTGTGCAGATTTCACACTTTGTTACCGTAAATCTAAAATTAAAAAGTGTGCAGATTTCACACTTCGTTAACGTAAAATTTAAAATTTCGTAAGTCGATACGAAAGCCAAAGCAAATTGTCCCCTGGGTTATCGCTTTTTGGAAGTTTGCACTAGTTGAGACACCAATTACGAGGGTTTGCTTTTTGGAACCATACTTATAAGTAAAGAGGCTCCTAAAAGATCTTATACCGTGTTTTATTTTTAATAATATTTTTTTAAAGGACTTTAACCAGAGTGGAGTGGAGTTTATTAAAGGATATTTTAAGATTTTTATAAAGGTGTGTTATTTAATATAAAGTTTTTTTATATATAATTTTTTAAATACTTTTTATATAAAAAAATAATAAGGGTTTTATTAAAAGGAGTTTATTGATAAGGATTTTTTTAATGAGTTTTTTAAAAAGAAATTTAGATTTTTTTTAAAAGAAGTCGGAAGAAAGATGGTTTTTTCAAATTTCTAATTCGAGTTCTTATCGTTTACAAGGAAAGATTATGATGTATGGGTCATTAAGATGACGACCACGTTGCAGGCTTATGATTTTTGAGATTATGTCCAGTTTGGGTTTTTAGAACGTAAAGATGAAGCAGAAGAACGAGCTCTCACTAATGTAGGGAGAACAATTGAAGAAAGACAAAAAAAATCACAATTGTTGCAGTTTATCCAGCAAGGAGTGGACTAGGCAGTGTTCCATAAGATTATCATCACGTCTTCAGCAAAGGAAGCATGGGATACTTTGGTGACAAGTTATAAAGTTATGGCCAAAGTCAATATTGTTAAGTTACAGAATACAAGGAGAGATTTTGAAAGTCTGCAGATGAAGGAGACATAGGACATCGATTCCTTCATGAATCGGGTCATCACTGTCGTAAATACGTTAAAAATTTATGGTGAAGAAATTAAAGATTCAGATCTTTGTCTACCAAATTTGATGTTGTGGTAGTAGCCATAGAAGAAGCCAAGGATTTGACATCACTGATCGTTGATGAGTTGGTTGGATCACTTCTATCACATGAGGCGAGGATATGCAAAAATAAAGATTCCACTTTAGAAACTGCTTTCAAAAGTCAGGTTTCTATTTCAAGAGACAGAGGTCGAGACAAAAGTAGATCGAGAGGTAGAGGACGATTCGAAAGACATGGTAGTCAGAGAGATGGCCAAGAAGAGCATGAACATGAAATTGGAAGGAACTGCAGAAGCTTTAAAAATAATCAATGAGTTAACAAATCAAAGCAGAGAACCAAAATGACCGACAGATCAAGGTGTTGAGGTTATATCATGGTGGTGAATATGATTCGAAGGCATTCCATGATTATTGCAAACAACATGGAATCAAAAGACATTTTACAGCTAGATACACACCGTAGGAGAATGGTGTAGCAAAGAGAAAGAACATAACCATTATGAACATGGAAAGAAGCATGATGAAAGGAAGGAACTTGTATAATGAGTATTGGGCAGAAGCAAGTGCATGTGCTATTTATGTGATCAAAAGATCTCCTATAAAGAGTGTCATGAACAATGTACCAGAACAAGCATGGTCGAGTATGTCTTGCAACGTATCTCATCTTAGAGTGTTCGGATGTGTAGCTTATGCACATGTTCCTAAAGAGCATTGAGGCAAACTGGATGATAAAAGTGAAAACGCATTTTCACTGGTCATAGTGAGCAATCAAAAGCTTACAAATTGTATAACCCTATCACCAACAAGGCCATAATTAGCAGAGATGTGGTGTTCAAAGAACAAGAGTCGTGGAATGGTAGTATAGACAAAACCGTTGATGCACAAGTGCCACTTGTAAAAGAAGATGATGTAGCAGAAAATGAACAACAAGAATCATAGGAGAAGACACCAAACAAAGACACACCAACAAGGACTCCAAGATTTTCTGAGCAACATGGATCTTCAAGCAGATCAACAGATCGAGATTCTCCTAGCAATCAATCAGGTGACGAATCAAGCATTGGTAAGAGAAAGATGAGAATTTTGAAATATGTTTATGATGATTTGGATGTTAGTTAAAATTTTGCGTTGTTGTCATTGCAACCATCTTCGTTTTGAAGAAGAAATCAAAGATGAAAATTGGGTGCAAGCCATGGATGAAGAAATTGAAGCTATTGAAAATAATAATACATGGGATTTGGTTTTTTTTCCAAAGGAAAAAAATCTCATTGGTGTAAAATAGGTGTACAAGACAAAGTTGAATGAGAAAGCTGAAATTGACAGATTTAAAGTAATACTTGTAGGAAAAGGGTTCTCACAGCAATCGAGGATATATTTTGGAGAAATGTTTGCTCCAATAGCTAGGTTAGATACTATAAGAGTTGTTCTAGCCACACGAACTCAGAATAAGTGCAAAGCCTCCAGGATATGAAATTGAAGGTAAAGAATATAGAGTTTACAGGTTGGAGAAAGCGCTCTATGTACTCAAACAAGCTCCTAGAGCTTGGTATAATAGAATTGACAACTACATGATCCAGAATGGTTTTTGCAGAAGCAACATTGGGCCGACCTTGTAGACAAAGGTGAATGAACATGGAAATATTTTGATTGTTTGCTTCTATGTTGATGACATGATTTATATAGTTGATTTTGAATTAGATGAATTTAAAGAAGCCATGATGAAAGAATTTGAGATGAAAGATATTGGTGTCATGAAATATTTTCTTGGAATAGAAGTTGAGCAATCTCGAAAAGGAATTTTTATTTGCCAAAATAAATATGCTAGAGATTTGTTGAAAAGATTCACGATGAAGAATTGCAAACCTTTCCCTACACTAGTTGCAACAGATATAAAGTTAAGCATGAATGATGAGGGATCAAATGCCAATCCAAGTCTATTGAAAAGATTGGATTGAAGCCTCATGTATCTCACAGCTACAAGAGCAGATATTATTCAAGGAGTGAGATTGATTTCCAGATTTATGGTGACTCCAAAAGACACGCATTAGAGTGCAGGAAAAAGAATTATGAGATACGTAGCAGGAACTAGAGATTGTGGCATAATGTATGTGAGCACATAAAATAAGACTTTGATTGGGTACACAGACATTGATTTTGCAAGTAGTTTGGATGATAGGAAGAACGCTTCCGTTTATATGTTTCATATTGGTTCAGGTGCAATTTCTTGGGCATCTAAGAAGTAGCCTATTGTGACACTTTCATCAGTAGAAGAAGAATATTTAGCAGCAACATCAACAACATGTCAAGCAGTGTAGTTAAGAAGAGTATTTGATGGACTCAAGCAGAAACAACAAGGATCAACAACAATATATTGTGACAACACCTCAGCGATTGCACTATCCAAGAATAGTGTGTTTCATCAAAAGAGAAAGCATATTGATACTAGATATCACTTTATTAGAGAACTTGTGAGCAATGGAGAAGTTCACTTGAAGCCTTGTAAATCTAGTGATCAATTGGCTGATATATTTACTAAGTCATTAGCAAAATATGTGTTTGAGTTTCATAGAAGAAACTTGGGTGTTGTAAGCCTAGCTAAGACATAGACCAACAGGCATGTTTGAGTTGTCATGAATCATGTCCTAGTTTAGTAGTCGTAAGTAAGGGGGAGTGTTAAAATAAGCTAATTACTCCCACATGAGGAGTTGGCTAAAATTAGAGAGTCAATTAATTGAGCATTGAGTCAAGTCGAGTTAGTCGAATTTATAGTGTGTGGTTGCATGTCAAGTTATTTTAAGCGAGTTGCTATTTGGAAAAGAAGGTCGTCTTACCAATAGGCCGTTCTTAAACATCTAATTAGCTACAACGAACTGAGCATAAGTGTAAAGAATGTACAAATTAGCTCAGAAAACAATGGAAATTCTGGCAAGGTTATGATAAAGGTTAAATGCCCTTCACCAGGTTCATTGTAATCATTAAATTTTTGTGTGATCAATAAAAAAGCCGTAACTAGTGTGTTTTTTGTGTGAAATTTATGTTTTAGCTCCACAACCTTTCCAACAGGCCGTTCTTAAACATCTAATTAGCTACAGTGAACTAAGCAGAGTGAATTTAATTTAGCCTAGTGTAAAGAATGTACAAATTAGCTTGGAAAATAATGGAAATTGTGATAAGGTTATGATAAAATCCAGCGGAAATTTTTGAAAATCTGAGTTATAGTTGTCAAACTTCAGAATTTTAAGTGTCCAGGATTCTTTATTGTGTTGAGTCTATTTCTACCATCAAAAAATGATTCAAACACTACAACGTTCTGATTTTTTGAAATTATTTTTATAGAATTTCTCCCATCAAGGCTAATTTGGAGCATCGGTATACAATGCGTGTCTGCAAAGTCTGCACTGCACTGCACTCTCACCCGAGTTTCAAGTAATAATCATAAAGAATATGATTCGTTAATAGTGTTGAGATTGACGGGTGTGGTCTGCGATGAACTGTAGATGAAGCCTGCAGGCGTTAGGGACAAAGAGGCAATAGTTGGAGATTGGAAACAGAAGACTGTCGAACATGAAGCCTGTCGTCATTAAGGACAAAGATGTAATAGTTGGAGATTGGAAATAAAAGAATATGCGGCCGACCACCATTTCTTTTCATGTCAGGATACAATGGAAGATTGATATCATCTGGCCAGAAAAAGTAACGTGGTAGTCGGGACATATTTGTAATATGGATGGGAAAGTACAGATCACGCAATATCCATTTTTTATAATATGCTGAAATTTATACTGCTCAATTAAGATGATGCCTCTTATCAGTTCGAGATTGGAAAGAAGCCAAAGTGTGGCCGACCATTATTGGTTTTCACGTCAAGAAATGGATACACCGGGTGTTATTATCTCTCCAAAAAAAATGTAAAGCGAGACATATTTCTAATTTTGATGGCAAAATACTGATCATCCAGTATCCAACTTGAATAATGGGCTGGAATTTATACTGTTCAATTAAAGATGAAGCCTCCGATAAAACGGTGTAGGACTCTCAGAATATTTTGTGAATGCACCCCGATAGTTATTTTTGTTATGTTACCTCCAAAATTTTTTGTTATTTTTCCCTACCACCTTACCCATTAGTCGTAACTCTCTCCATAGTGCCCAAACTCATTCTAGAGACGATGTTTATGATTCAAATGTCATGGTTTCAGTCTCGAATTAGGTCCCTCGGTAATGCTCGAGGTTGGAAAAATTTATACCTTCACACCATTTATATCTATGGGCACATCAATAATCTTTTGGGAAATTTTATATTTAAACAAAATGAAAACAACGAAGAGTTGCATTTTCACTATCAACTTATGCACCAGCTTATGAAATGCATGGAGATAGCTATTCTTCGCACCACATTGCCACCCACCCTACGAAATCCGAAGTGCCCTACACCTACCAGCTTTCCTTGATGTCTTTAGCATGTCTGCTACACCTACCAACTTGTCTTAATGTCTTTAGCATGAATGTTGCACTTAGTAGCCACGTTTTATTTTTGCAAGATCTTTCCTAGTTATCTAGTTCCATGGGTTTTCATGGTTTCGTTGTTGTTATTTCTATGATTGTCAAGCTAAATTTTTGTATTAAGACATTTGTCACACTAAGCATGGCTTGTTAATTTTGAAAATTTTGTATTAAATTTTCTAACTATTATTTTTAATCTGGTTTCGAGCCTAAAAAACCAATATAATTTAAAAAATTAAATAAACATATGCCATATAAATATTTTTCCTATTAATATAAAATTTTAAATATAATTGTGATAAATATTTAATGGAATTATGGCAAGTTTTATGCATCAAATATACTTGAAGAAAACATCGACGAAATTATGATATTTTAAATGGTAATCTATCATATAAGGTTTCATGTTATGTATTTGTTATAAATGTGTTTAGCGTGTAAGGTTTGTACCTTTCAAAAGCACTTTTAAAAGGTTTTTGGTGGTCAAACATGGGAGTGGAAGGGTTTAAACAACGTGGGAGTGAAAGGGTTTATGTTTAAAGTCCTTTATAGTTGTAAACTTTGGATTTTAGAAGGTTTGTATCTTTCAAGCTGGTTTGAAACATGCCATTTAAGTGTTTCTTTTTAAATAAGTAATCTATCATTTCGATATTTGAAATAATATTTGCAAGGAGTGTATAAGTTTGTTTGCGTAATCACTTGCAAAAAAATTAATTATTTTTGTTTATTTAGATTATTGAATTATAAAGTTTAATAATTAGGTAAGTGTTGGAATAGATTTTATTATTTATATCTAATCTCACACATCAGAAAAATAATCAAAATTATTATTTTTTAATATAAAATTTTTAATTCAAATTATGTAATTTTAATGTATAGATGAAATTTAATATTTTATTAAAATATAATAGAATGTTTTTATCAATATTGTTCTCTATAATTTAATGAACAAGAAATAAAATATTGGTTGTTTATTTTATTTAACTAAATTACTCTCTTTGAAATTTTGAATGACTATAAGCTTCATGCTTAAGTTTTGTATGGTAGATGAATATGAGTGTGTTTATTTATTTAGTGTCATGGGGATTACATTAAGCATGTCATGTATGTGGTTTTTCAATGACTAACTTTTTTTAGTAGAGCATTATTTTTTATAGCATATCCTACTTTATCAAGTAAATTTATTCCAACATTGACTACTCATTACAGTGTTTTTGACAACACATCCCCTTTGTCAATCACCTTTCATGTTGTCTGTGTATTGATCAAAATACACATTCTCTAGGTACCCTTATTGGAATCCAATGATGCAATTTTGTCTCATTTTGATTGATAAGGAATGAGGGAGATCCCAATGAGTTCAAAGATAGATTCAAAGAAGTACAAGCCACCCATGGAAATGGTGATTTAGAAGGACATATTTTTTGGGTTGCCTGTGTATTGATCAAAACACACATTCTTTAGCTACCCTTATTAGAATCCAATGATGCAATTCCAACTCATTTCAATTCATCAAGAATGAAACAGATAAAAATGAGCTCAAAGATAGATTAAAAGAAGTAAAAAACACTAATGGAAATGGTGGCTTACAAGGACATATTTTTGGGATGGGGTATTGATCAAAAAATTTGGTTGTAGCTTAGCTTTTAAATGTGAATTTTAATATTGAGCAAAAAATGTAACTTCTATATTCACCCATTTTCACATTATATAAATATATCTACAATAGTAAGAGAACCTTCCACTATTCTTTCCCAAATTGGCTTAAAACATAAAGATTATGTGTGGCACTAATTTTTTAGCCAATTTTGAATGATCACAGTATTAGAATCATATTGTGATTATTGTTCCCAAGCTTACCTTAACTAGAGAAAAATTAATTACAACTTACAAATAATGACGACATTATGGAAGATATCTAAAATAATGTTAGTTTCCATTTTTTGTATTCTAGAAAAAGGTTTTGAGTTGGTAATTTCATTGATTTTCCAAGTTTCATAACATTTCAATCATAATATGAACCTATCATGTAATTGCTACATTTGTCAAGTTTTATGCTTTTATCTTGTTTTGAATGACTTTGAAATTTTTGGCAATTAGACAGGTCATTCGAATTTTATTTCAAAGTATGTAATCCATCCAAGATCATAAAATATTTTTCTAGAATGCTCAATCTAATATATTTGATCAAAATAAGAATCTTTTGGAAAAAATTATAACACTTCCCCTATCACCTTTTATTCTAGAGTCAACGAATACTTGGCCTAAAGAATTTTAAGTCTCTTTTATATAACCAATCATTGTATCTTATAATATTATTTACAGGATTTCCAATATATTTTTGGATTCAAAATCGAGTCATACATTTTTAGATGTTTAAATAGATAATGATTTAATTCTAGCCCAACTAAGGCATCGATTATTTACAATAGTCTAGTTTCTTCTTAGTTTAATTTGAAACCGATCATTATGAATTATGTTTCACATTAATAATATTAATTCAAAGAAACAAAATTGAACATTGAAGGTGAGGTTTTAAAAGCGTTATGTAGGTGAGAAGGTGTCAACATTTACATAGTTGAGATAAATAGTTTTTTGATAGGTGCTCACAAGAAGATGACGACCCAAAAGTGGCAATTGGGCTATCATGAAAATGTTCCTACATAAGCATTCATGTGCTCATGCATGACTTTGCTTTTAAAGTCTCGAGTTGCTAACCAGGATGGCATCCAAGTTGCCATCTCCACATGGATAAGGAATATGCATGCATTCTTAGGAACCCACATGAATTGCTGATGAGATTTCTATTTTATGCACCCGTGACCCCATTTTTTACCATAGTGGGATTGCATGACACATTTTTTGGAGATATTGAGAATTTTTTTTAACTCTTGAACAATCTCAACTAGAAAATCAACACCATACATCATCTTTAGAGTCAGGTAAGCATTCTCTTGTTTTATTTGTTTTTTTATTCTTTTAAAAATCAGTTTAATATTGGAAAAATATACAAAACGATACCTTTAACACAATCACTATATTGAATTACAGGGAAATTGGTTAATATGGGACCTAATCGGAGTCCAAACCAACCATTACTAAACCAAAATTTAGAATGACAAAATCTAAACTTGGGATCAAGAAATCTCAATGCTGAAATTGATGCATCATTGGCTACATTGAGGTCATTGAAATAGGATCTCTAAAGCAAAAGAGAACCATCGCGATTGTTTAATGCAAGTTCATTAAACTCAGATGTATAATCCATCTCCAATGCCCACATCTAGTTAACCAATTTTTCCAATTATAGGGCTAGAGCATATGAACACTATAAACATGATCTAAATAAGGATCCAAGACCTCAACATTACTAAAAAAATATTTGTTGTCTTTATTTTTTACTAAATAAATGATGAACATTTACCAGTCAACAAAGAACACGTGTATGGATTGGTGCACTTACCAACCATTTTGAGACAATTGAATAAACCTACCCATAATAATAGGAAGGCACCTCTCTATTTCTTGATTAATTTATTCAAAGATTCTTAGCTAGGACTCTATGTCAACTATATTGACGTGGAAGAATTTTAGGCAGTGGTTTGCAGTTCTGCACAAGATAGACAAAATGTTGGGCACAACTTAGCACTAGGTCCTTGTCCACCTAGATTAAGGCATAACAATCGTGCCAAACATCCTCGAGTAACGATTAGAATTATGGGAACCTAGATGGTAATAGCCACATTGAATGTCATCCTAGTGTAACATGACATGTTGGTAGCATTTTCATGCTATGACCCACTACTAGTTTTTATTGTGGGAGGAGTTGGACTATCTGAAAGAATTTTGAATATAAAGATACTTGTACATTTATAGAAGAGATGAAATACATGTGAACACGTTTATGGCAAAATTTCTACAATATTCATCTCTTCAACTACTAGAAAGATAAAATAATGAAAACCATAGCCACCATCAAAGACCCACAATAAACTAGCATCAACACCAACAATTCATCCCTTGGCTTCCAAAATATTTTCTCACATATGTTCTCCATACTAGCATTTTTTTATTCCTTAGGGTTTATGAACCCTTGACATGTTGCTTCACACAAGTGCATGGAAAGTTAACTATAGTCCTTGTCTCCATATATACTTGTCCACCCTAAGGTTTTGGTACTCAAATCCTTCACCTTCAACTCTTACATGAACATAAACAACAACACCTCCATGGAACATATAATAACCAACAAGCCATCTAACAAAGGCATCACACCATGTTTAAGACTCATTAATTTCATCTCATGATGGTCTTTCGCTAGCCTCACGTCCCATAAGAATCAGGTTTTAAAAGCATTCAAGGTGTTAGCTCCATTGTCAATGTATTCTACTAGGTTAAAAAATCTAGTAGTAGAACAAGATCCATCATACTCATCATCATGAATCACACCAAATCCATGTTCATCTCTGAGGTCTACATGTATATTATAAACCATAATGTCACATGAGCAAACCTAAAATTCACACAAATCAAATATCTTCATGAAAAAAATAGGACATCGCTCTCCCCTTTTCTTTATATCGGGTTTTCTCATGCACCCTAATGTCATACTACTATGGTTTACTCATGATCATAACATCTTTCTACCTACAAGCCTTCTCTAAGAAAATACAACAAAAAGAGTACAATAATGACCAAATACACAACCAATTTATCCTTCCTTATGTATACAATATGTGAGGGAGGCTAACATAAGAAGGAAATAATTCCATACAAGTGAAAGACTATCCAAGCACGATCCTCCTTGGATCAACAACCCTCCTCTAATATGGTGCAACCCTCCTCTAATATGGTGCACTATAGTCTATGTATTGTTTTTAACATTAGCTTTGTTGTAGCTCTATCATTAATAAATGGTACTACAATTGTACTACAATAAAATTTTAAAATAAATGCTACTACAATTGTAGAAATAATGGTACTTATCTTCCATTGTAGAATACCCCATTTTCTTAAGTACACTATTCTAATAATCATTTTTTTCTTCCCCTATGATACTAGGTGTTACAATATTATGAAATCTCAATTTGTTGTTTTATTTGTTTTCATAGATTTCATATAAGATTAATAATAAATAGATTTCATAAAATTTATGAAATAATTAAAATAAGATATCAAATAATAGGTACATAAAACCTACATCTTCACAAATAAACACAATATTTGTAATAGAAAACATAATAGGAGAGAAAACTCAACTTTAATTTAATGATAAAATGCTCATATAAAAAAATTAGCTTTCCTATAAATTTTGAAATAAGCCAATACTAAAAATCAAATCCTATTTCTAAATTATGTCTTAAAAATATCACTCCCAACAACAAAACAAGCAGAATGCAAATAGATGAAACCCATTTTGCTTTCAATATTGTAGTATTTAGAAGTACTCAAAAGTACATTTATGAAATCCATAATCATCCATGTGATAATGTTTTGAACCATTTAACATCTTACTAAAAGTTTTTGGATATAATTACTCCCAATTACATTCAGTGAGTTTGAGATTTTAGTTTTTCTCTTTCTATATCATTTAGATTTGGGAAGTCTCAATTATAATAAAGTGTAAGCAAATAAATGAAACCCATTTACCTTTCAATAGTGTAGTATTTAAAAGAAATCGAAGGTAAATTTATGAAATCCATTATTACTCATGAGATAATGTTTTGAAGGATTTAGCATCTTACTAAAAAAAAATCTTGGAGATAATTGCTCCCAATTACATTCAATGAATTTGAGATTTTAGTTTTTTTTTGTTTCCATATAGATTAAGTTTGGGAAGTGTCACTTATGCTAGAGTCTAAATTTAAGAAGTGTTAGTTGTGCATGTGTGAGCTAATATTGGCATATCTATTCTTCACATTATGAATCAATCAATTAGCGTATTTTAGTCATGTAGCTTCAATCAATTGAATCAATGCAAATTACTAAGTAACAACTCATATTAGATTAAAATATTGACCATTTTTAAATCTTAGCTAATTTTTTTGCCAATTGGATAAGTGACTTAAAATTTCGTTAATTTTTTGCCAATTTGATAAGTGACTTAAAATTTCTTTGTATGTGCCTATAACTTGAAATAAACTTATAGAAAACAAAAGAAGTTAGTGATTATATTGGTTGAGAATCCCAGATATGTACTATGCAACACCCATAATACTAAAACTTTTAGATTAAACATCAAACTAAGCATAAAGTCCTCCATAGTGATCTTTGAACTTATCTGAAAAATCTAATCTTAATCTTGAGACATATTATGTAATCTTATATCCTATATCGTACACACTTAAAACATGAATCATGAATGTTAATTGACTAAATTTAAAGGCTTAAACTCAGATAACATGCCCTCACACATGGGCCATTCTTACTCTATCTAAAACACTCACTAATTTTTCTTATTTATAATACCTAATATTTAAAAAACACCAAAAAAAAAGGAAAAGAAAAAGAAGAAAAAAGACAAATACCATTTAAAAAATTAAAAATTAATCTCTTCAAAATAAATATATGAATATCAAACTATTATTAATCTCCAATATAAATATATGAATCTCAAACGGCTTATAATATGTGTTTTGCGTTAAAATCTATTTTCGTTATCGATCTAATAATGCAAATACATAATGCGGGAAAAAAAATGTAAACTAACTTTTCATTAAAAAGCTATATATATTTTATTTCACATATAAGAGTATGCATCAAATTTATACCCTCCGGGCTTTGTGTATATGTCACATCCACACAATTGACTAATGCCACATCATCATGTTACATCATGGAAACTCCTATTTCCATTTCTATAAGAAAGTTAATGCACCCTGACATGTAAGGGGAATAGTGGGTGCCTTGCATTTATATTTCTGCCAAAGTTGATTTTGGCATGTTAGCAGCATAGTGGGTGCCTTGCATTTATATTTCTGCCAAAGTTAACTTTGGCATGTTAACAGCAAGGCACCCACTATTCCCCTTACATGTCAGGGTGCATTAACTTTCCTATGGAGGTAGAAATAGGAATTTCCTTACATCATTGCCCACAAAGTCATCAGACGGCCAGGACAAGACGACTTCGAAGGCGTTTTCTGACTATATACGACGATTCCCTTCCAAAACTCTATTCAATTGTTTCCTCCATTATCGTACGAGTAATTCGATATCAAATACAAAGAAGATCATTTATCGCGTAGATTCCACGGAGACTGAAATTCCAATCGGATAATAATTCCAATTTGATGTACGAGTAATTCGATATCAAATAGAAATATGGCAGTAGTGTTGGAAGAAACCAGCAATAAAAAAGGGCTTCTATTTTAATTTTTGGTGTTTGGAATATTTGCAAAAAAATCTATTTTTGTTTGAAACTAAAATTCCAGTGTCATAATAATTCTAATTCTAATTTAATGATAATAAAAATACTATAATTGAACGCCTAGTGATAGGAGGCTATTTGAAATTAGAAAATAATGGAAAATTTTGCTGGATTTTGATAAAATTGAACGGAAATTTGAAGTTTGGAATTTTAGTATCTTATATGTTTTTAATGGTGATAAATTCATTTCTACTGTTTAAAAACAATGGAAACAATCAAATAATTCCATTTCTACTGAAAAAAATACTTGGGAACGAAATTGTCCGACTCTGTAGACAACGACATAACTGAAATCCTTCGCAAAAACAATTGAAACACTCAAATAATTCCATTTCTACTGAAAAAAATTTACTTGGGAACGAAATTGTCTGACTCTGTAGACAACGCCATAACTGAAATCCTTTACAATGCATCTGCACTGTGTAAATTTAGACCATTAGTTTTATGAAGAAATATTATGAGTCGATCGATCGATTATGTTTCTTATGGGATTTCTCTACGGCCGTCGATCCCAAACTCGCTTGTATCAACTGTGGGCTTCCTTTTCTTTAATCGAGTTCATGAATCCATTCTACTTGTTGTGTGTTATCGAAGAAATCTATCATGTTAAATGCGTAATTTCAACGCAGCCGAAAACCACCAATCAAAACCACCTATCTTGTTCGCACCGCCTTTTGGCAAAGGCTGTTTTTCCTTGGAGCCCTCCGAACACTCTCACCTGCCGCCACGCGTGTCTTGTACGAACCCCCCAAAACCATTTTCCCCGGACAGTAAAGTTCGTTTGTTTTGCCCGAGGTTGGTGTGCGAACCTCGTTGGATCAGCCAAGTGATCTGGGCACGAAATCTCCGCCGTTGATCTCCGGAAGGTGCACGGGCCCATGTCAAATCGATTGTTGCGTGGAGTGAATGATTTTTCCGTTGACCGCCGTAGTGGAATCAATGGTCTTTAATGTGTCTTCGTAGATATTAGGTGGAGGCTTTAATTTTGATTATGGGCATATGTCCCATATGGTATACGTTTCATATTTTTTTTTTTTTTTACGGCACGTAAAGTTTTTTTTTATGTGTGTTAGTTGTATGTTTTAATAGGCATGTTTTTATGTGTTAATTTTTTCTATGTATGAAACACGGGAAGAAAATGTGTGTGTGTGTTCGCAGCAGCGAAATAGAACAGAGAGTTGTATGCACAATCATAAGGAACAGATTGTAATGCTCTTGTTAGGTATTGTAAAACAAAAGTGTAAGAAAACCATGTGTGGTTTTTGCACAAGCAGTGCATACAGAAAATGGTGGTGCGTGTTCCTTTTTTGTAACTCTGTAAGTTTTGTTTTTACAGCAGTATGTAAAAGTGTTTTACACCAGTAAATGTGAATGGAGGTTTTACAGCAGTAAAAGTTATTGGGAATTTTCCAACAGTGTAAATTCTTATATGAAGACAGAGTGAATTTTTTTTGTTTTAATGAATAGAAATCTTTTATGGTGAAATACTCTGTTCCTCAAAAAAATTAAGCTGTCTGTGCACAAGAAGATCCTGTGGAGGAAAAACAGAGCATTGCCTCTGTGTGTTTGAATTTATTTGGTTTTTGGTATTTTCTCCAATTAAAAATACCCAACAGTGGTATCAGAGCAAGGCTTAGGCTCTTTGTAGGAGACAAAGAAGCTGAAAGGAGAAGGTTGTTGCTGCAGCAAAACCTCTCAGGCAGTTAGAAGACTCAGACAGCGAAGGATTCAGGTATTCCCCAAAAGCATTTCTCTTGTTATTGTAGAAGACAGTCAGTTTTTAAAAAAAATCACAGTCAAGGATTTAAAACCATAGTTCAAGATGCAAGGAATGGCAAGCACAAGCATGGGTATGTTCAACACCCAGCTCCCACACTTTAATGGGAAGAACTATGACTATTGGTCTATAACCATGAGAGCTTTGTTCATCTCTCAAGATATATGGGAACTAGTAGAATATGGGTTTGAGGAACCAGCAGATGAAACTGAGTTCAATGCATTAACTCAGGGAGAGAAGGATCAACTGAAGCTCAATAGGAAGAAGGATGCAAAGGCCATTGTCTTGTTGTATCAAGCAGTGGACCAGAGTATATTCCCAAGGATAGCAGCAGCTACAACATCACATGAAGCATGGCAAACTCTCAAGACAGCCTATCAAGGCATGGAGAGAGTGAAGACAGCAAAATTGCAAATGCTGAGAAAGGATTTTGAAAACTTGAACATGAAGGAGTCAGATAACATTGACTCATTCTTCACTCATGTGATTGGTGTAATCACACAAATGAGAACTCATGGAGAAACAATTGAAGATAGAAGAATAGTGGAGAAAATATTGAGGGTCTTACCCTCAAGGTTCGATGCCATAGTCACCACCATTGAAGAGACAAAGGATCTCTCAAAATATTCAGTTGATGAGCTACATGCATCACTGATAACTCATGAGCAGAGGTTGAGTAGGAATGAAAACTCATCCCTTGAGCAAGCCTTCAAGACCCAGATGTCCTTTGGAAGAGGAAGAGGTCAAGGAAGAGGAAACCGAAGAGGAAGAGGCAGAAGCCAGAACAGAGGTGGAAGGAACAGCCCGGCAAATGCACAAGGAAGAGGCAGCAATCCAAATCAGAACCAAAGTCAAGGCAGCAACCAACAAAGAGAACAGTATCAGGCTCAAGGACAAAGGTATGATAAATCTAATGTTCAATGCTATTATTGCAAAAAGTATGGACATTATGCTAGTGATTGTAGAAAGAAACTGCATGATATGAACAGCAGACAAAATGCAAATGTTACAAGAGAAAACAGCAGCCAAGAAAATGTCCTGTTAGCTTGTAACATGGCTGAAACACATAGTCAAGACATATGGTTTTTAGACTCAGGTTGCAGCAACCATATGACAGGGAATGTAGCCCTCTTTTCAGCCTTAAATCAGAATTTGAAATCAGAGGTCACACTAGGAACTGATTGTAAAGTGTCTGTTATGGGAAAAGGGGAGGTAAAAATATTTACAAAACAAGGAGAAAGGAAAACCATAGCAGATGTATACTATGTCCCCGGAATGAGATGTAACCTATTGAGTGTTGGACAGCTTATCCAAAAGGGTTACAATGTTTATTTTGTAAATGATGTGTGCACCATCATGGATATACCACCCAGCAAAAGATGCATTGCTGAAGTGAAGATGACAAGGAACAGGATGTTCCCTCTCCGGATCAGGGCAGACATGAAGAACAAAAGGGAAATGGCAGCAGTCACCCAAGAGGCCTTCCAAAGCGTGCCAAAGGATGAGAACTGGTTATGGCACTTGAGATTCGGGCATCTAAATTTTGGAGGTCTAAATTTGTTGAGCAGAAAAGGAATGGTAAAGGGATTACCATTGATAGAGAAGCCGAACAGCCTTTGTGAAGGATGTATATTGGGAAAACAACATAGAGAGAGTTTTCCATCAGGGAAAAGCATAAGGGCAAAGGCACCCTTAGAGATTATCCACTCAGATTTGTGTGGACCAATGCAAGCTCCATCATTAGCTGGCAGCCTATATTTCTTGACATTCATTGATGATTTTACAAGAAAGACTTGGATATATTTCCTCAAGAACAAAAGTGAAGTCTTTGAGAAATTCCAAAACTTCAAAGCACTAGTGGAGAACCAAAGCGGGCTGCACATAAAAGTATTGAGAACTGATAGAGGAGGTGAGTATATCTCCAATGAATTCCTAAAGTTTTGTAGAGAAAATGGAATTCATAAACAGTTTACAACTCGGTACACCCCACAGCAAAATGGAGTTGTTGAGAGGAAGAACAGGACCATCATGGAGATGGCAAGGAGCATGTTGAAGGCAAAGCATTTGCCAAATGAGTATTGGGCTGAAGCTGTACATTGTGCAGTTTATATTTTGAATAGGTGTCCTACAAAGGCAGTCATGAACAAAGTGCCAGAAGAGGCATGGAGTGGGAGAAAGCAAGGAGTCACCCACATGAGAGTTTTTGGATGTGTGGCTTATGCACACATTCCAGATCAGCTAAGGAGGAAGATGGACAGCAAAGGGGAGAAATGCATCTTCATTGGATACAGTGATGAATCCAAAGCCTACAGGCTGTACATCCCATCTACCAAGAAGTTCTTTGTTAGCAGAGATGTTCAATTCATTGAAGAGGAAGCTTGGGATGGAAGCATAGAGAAAACAGTGAACATTAAAAGTTGTTTGTCTCATGATGAAGATGAAGAGGAGGTGGCTGAAATGAATCCCCAAACAGCAGCACCAATACAAGAACAGCAAGGTACACCATTGAGGATAAATGAAAGTGCTTCTCCAAGCACACCACAAGGAGGAAATTCAAGTGCATCTTCAAGCACTTGCACACCAAATGAAAGAGGTAAGAAGTTTAGAAATCTAAGTGAAATTTATGAAGAAGGAATGAATTCCTTATTTGCCTTGTTTTGTCATGTTGATGATCCTATTCATTTTGAAGAAGCTATTAAAGATAGAAAATGGATAGAAGCTATGGATGAGGAGATGAATGCCATAGGGAGAAACAAAACATGGGATTTGGTTGAGTTACCAAAAGGCAAAGAAGTCATTGGTGTGAAATGGATCTACAAGACCAAGAGCAATGCTGAAGGCAAGATTGAAAGGCATAAAGCAAGGCTGGTTGTCAAAGGCTACAAGCAGCAGTATGGGAGAGATTATGAGGAGACTTTCGCCCCGGTTGCAAGAATGGAAACCGTGAGAGCAGTGTTGTCCATAGCAGCTCAAAACAAATGGAAAGTCTACCAAATGGATGTGAAATCAGCATTCCTAAATGGAGTGTTAAAGGAAGAGGTCTATGTGGAACAGCCTCTCGGATATGAGAAGAAAGGTGAAGAGCACAAAGTGTGCAAATTGAAGAAAGCTCTTTATGGGCTGAAGCAAGCGCCAAGAGCATGGTACAGCAGGATAGATTCATATCTCTTGGATAATGAATTTGACAAATGTGAAGGAGAACCCACAGTCTACATCAAGGAAAAGGATGGTAAAATTTTAATTGTTGTCTTGTATGTAGATGATGTTATTTTCACTGGAAATGATAATTATCTTATTGAAAATTTTAAATCAGTCATGAAGAATGAATTTGAAATGACTGACATGGGTTTGTTGAGATACTTCTTAGGCATAGAAGTAGATCAAAATGAAAAAGGAATTTTTATATCTCAAGCAAGATATGTAAATCAAGTTTTGGGCAGATTTAAGATGGAAGAATGCAAGGCAGCAATCACTCCCACAGTGATGGGATTAAAGCTCAGCAGAGAGGACAGCAGCAAGGATTTTGATCCTAGCTTGTATAAAAGCATTGTGGGCAGCCTTATGTATTTAACAGCAACTAGGCCTGATTTAATGTATGCTGTTAGCTTAATTTCCAGATTTATGGAGAGGCCAAAGGAGGCACATTGGCAGGCAGCAAAGAGAATTTTGAGGTATGTCAAAGGCACCAAAATGTTTGGAATCTTATATCATGCCTCAGAACATTCAGATTTGGTTGGGTACACAGATAACGATTGGGCTGGAAGTGTAGATGATCGGAAAAGCACTTCCGGTTATGTTTTTAACATGGGTTCAGGAGCCATCTCATGGGCTTCTAAGAAGCAATCCATTGTAGCATTATCTACAGCAGAGGCAGAATATGTGGCAGCGACAGCAGCAGCATGTCAGGCAGTATGGATGAGAAGGATGTTGAGAAGCTTAGGCCAAGAGCAGGCAAAAGCGACAGTGGTCTTTTGTGACAATAGCTCAGCTATTGCATTGTCAAAGAATTCAGTGTTTCATAAGAGAACGAAACACATTGATACAAGGTTTCACTACATCAGAGAATTGGTGAGCAATGGAGAAATTGTCTTAGAACATTGCAGGACCCAGGAACAGGTTGCAGACATCTTGACAAAGCCACTGGTTCAGAAGAGTTTCGAATTTTTGAGGAAGTGTCTGGGTATGACAGAATGCCTAGCTGTTGAAATTAAAGGGGAGTGTTAAATGTGTAATTTCAACGCAGCCGAAAACCACCAAACAAAACCACCTATCTTGTTCGCACCGCCTTTTGGCAAAGGCTGTTTTTCCTTGGAGCCCTCCGAACACTCTCACCTGCCGCCACGCGTCTCTTGTACGAACCCCCCAAAACCATTTTCCCCGGACAGTAAAGTTCGTTTGTTTTGCCCGAGGTTGGTGTGCGAACCTCGTTGGATCAGCCAAGTGATCTGGGCACGAAATCTCCGCCGTTGATCTCCGGAAGGTGCACGGGCCCATGTCAAATCGATTGTTGCGTGGAGTGAATGATTTTTCCGTTGACCGCCGTAGTGGAATCAATGGTCTTTAATGTGTCTTCGTAGATATTAGGTGGAGGCTTTAATTTTGATTATGGGCATATGTCCCATATGGTATACGTTTCATATTTTTTTTTTTTTACGGCACGTAAAGTTTTTTTTTTATGTGTGTTAGTTGTATGTTTTAATAGGCATGTTTTTATGTGTTAATTTTTTCTATGTATGAAACACGGGAAGAAAATGTGTGTGTGTGTTCGCAGCAGCGAAATAGAACAGAGAGTTGTATGCACAATCATAAGGAACAGATTGTAATGCTCTTGTTAGGTATTGTAAAACAAAAGTGTAAGAAAACCATGTGTGGTTTTTGCACAAGCAGTGCATACAGAAAATGGTGGTGCGTGTTCCTTTTTTGTAACTCTGTAAGTTTTGTTTTTACAGCAGTATGTAAAAGTGTTTTACACCAGTAAATGTGAATGGAGGTTTTACAACAGTAAAAGTTATTGGGAATTTTCCAACAGTGTAAATTCTTATATGAAGACAGAGTGAATTTTTTTTTGTTTTAATGAATAGAAATCTTTTATGGTGAAATACTCTGTTCCTCAGAAAAAAAAATTAAGCTGTCTGTGCACAAGAAGATCCTGTGGAGGTAAAACAGAACATTGCCTCTGTGTGTTTGAATTTATTTGGTTTTTGGTATTTTCTCCAATTAAAAATACCCAACATATCAGGCATCGCTTAAATTGTGTGAGGATTGAATTTCCAGTTTGGTGATGATAAGATAGACTATAATTGAAATCTTTCAACCAAATATTAACAATATGTAAATTAAAGCATTACATTTCTTAAGAAATATTATGAAATCCATTACGTTTCTTATGGGATCTATCTATGGCCTGCCAACACAAACTGGCTTGTATTTCACCCCTTCCATTCCTCCTCGGATTCGGACAGCAGCAAGCCGAGCAATGGTGGGCTTCCCTTGTGTAAATGAAGTTCATGAATCCAGTCCACCTGTAGTGCGTTATTGAATAAATATTCACTTCCTTGATGGGCAGCATCGGTAAAACTGTCAATGCCCTGCAAACTGCTTTGATCAAAATACACAACTTCAAATTCATTCGTCCCCACCTCCAATGTAGCTGGTTCCCTGCAAAACTCTTCTGATACAGAATCTGATGGGCACGAGAGCACATTACAGTCAGGAGAAGATAGACCGTTCAAGCTCAATAAATTGTCAGGCAATCCTGCAAAATAATCGGAATGTGGGGATCTCTCAGACGCTATACTGGACAAGGAAAAGGTGCAGGTTCTGGCATTTGTTTCAACCAGCTTATCAGCTGCTGCAAATACAATGTTGTCCGAATCATCGACTATGATGAAGTCGTTCACTAGTCGGTCGCAACATGACTTGGTAGAGTTCATAGTTTTTATAACATTACATGATTTAAGGGCTCTATCTGGACTAAGATAACTGCAGCTATGACCGTAGGATCCTTTTAATCTTTCTATTTCCGGCTTTCTCACCACCGGTTTTATTCTTGTGGGAATGGTTTTGAACACAGGACTTTTTGGGCGAGGAGATTTTGACACGGTCTTCGGATTTTCATTTTTCCTACTGTTATGGTGAGATTGTGTCACTGATAGCATCTTCTTGTAGAGATGACTGTTCCAGTAGTTCTTGATTTCATTGTCTGTTCGCCCAGGCAGTCGTCCTGCTATCAGCGACCACCTGCATGCACACATAAAAATAACATACATCTAACGTATATCGCATGAACTTCTTACTATGACATTAATAATTCCTAACTCCAATATGGGGACTGGATGAATTCTGTCGAGTGAATAAATGTTAAGTCAATCTCAACTTACCGGTTGCCGAGGAGACGATGCAGGCGAATAATGAGGTCCTCCTCATCAGGGGAAATGTTTCCGCGTTTAATGTCGGGACGAAGATAGTTGAGCCAACGTAGTCTGCAACTCTTTCCACACCGAATAAGTCCTGCAAAACAAATTCTCTCCACTAATTTATCTAGCTTCCCAGTAAACATTTGTATCTGTATTTACTATTGATACATTACTACTTTCAGAGATTTGCTGAGATTCACCTGCTTTTTTGGGGAGATTTGTCCATCCACCATCGCCATGAATTCGAATGTACTCGGACAAAATCACATCCTCCTTGGAAGTCCACGCCCCGCGGTTGAGCCCTTCTTTCGAGCAGCAAGGAGATCTACCCATCTTGGATACTCTTCGTCAGTAACTCAACGGCTGATGATATTTTCTTGCTGCGCACAGACCTTGTTTTTCTCCTTTGCAAACGTTGAGTATATATAGAAAAAAATTGATTATCCCTTCTCAAATTAGTTACTGTGTAAATATTTGGTTACTGATGAAAAACATGTGACCTCAAGAATATTGATGCAGATTTTCAATGGTCGAAATTTAAGGGCTATCAAATTGTATTTAACCATGTTCCTGATGTCCGCTCAGAAAGTGGGCCCGTTGAAAAATAACGCATTGTATGCATAAGATTTATGCTTTTCTGGGCATCAATGATTCACAGCTTGGATGGTGATTAACAGTGGCTAATCTAATTAGCTACAGTGAACAGAGCAGAGTCAATTAAAGTTTGTTTCAATGGACAATGCGCGCCTGCAAAGTCTGCACTGCACTCTCTCCCGAGTTTCAAGTAATAATGATAACGAATGTGCATGGTTAATAGTGTTGAGACTGATGGGTGGGTAGTGCTTGGTCTTACGGCCAATGGTAGATGAAGCCTGCACCCTGCAGGCATTAGAGACAAAGATGCAATAGTCGGAGATTGGAAATAATTGACAGTGCCGAACATGAAGCTTGCAGGCATTAGGGACAAAGATGTAATAGTTGGAGATTGGAAATAAAAGACTATGCGGTCTCCCACCATCGCTTTTCACGTCAAGAAATGGATACAACGGAAGAGTGATATCGTCTCGCCAGAAAAAGTAACGCGGTAGCCGGGACATATTTGTAATATGGAGGGGAAAGTACGGATAATGCAGTATCCAATTTTTATAATATGCTGAAATTTATACCGCTCAATTAAGACGATGCCTCTGATCAGTTCGAGACTGGAAAGAAACCAAAGTGTGCCAGCCATTATTGGTTTTCACGTCAAGAAATGGATACACCGGGTGATATATTTCTAATTTAGGTCGCAAAGTACTGATCATCGAGTATCCAACTTGAATAATATGCTGGAATTTATACCGTTTAAGATGATACCTTTGATAAGACGATGCGGGACCCCGGAATATATTGTGAAGGCACCCCGACAGTTCTTTTGGTTATGTTACCTCCAAAAATTGTCCTGCTCAAGGACCTTCATGTGATCATTGCAAACTAAGGTTCCCAAGATTGAAAAGGAGTGTATTATGTTTCAAATATAACTCCCCGTTAGGGTGACTCTGGACACCAGCATTTTTTTCCAATCAGTAAAAAAAACGTTTCTATTACTTTGCTGTAAAGGAAATACATTGATCACTTGAATGAGGTGGATTCAAAATAACATTTGAGACATTACAGTAGATGAAATTTAAAACATTCAACAAGATCATTAAGTATTCGAACGCTCACAGGATGTTGCAATTGAGGAGCAAAATTGGCGAAAGCAGTACAAGAGTCCATCCTCATGAAGATAGAGCAGGATTCAAGAGAATGTGGAGAAAACATATGCTAGAGACCTGTAAAATTTTAGACATCCTCTTGTGGGCACCAAACAGAGGATATCTCAGACAATCAATAACATGTAGAATCAAATACGAAAACGGAGTGTGCAGAACATGAGACCTTCCTTCGGTTGTGGATCAGAAATTTCGTGACTTCTGACAGAGTGACCAGAATTGGATTCTTACTATATTGGATGCAGAATGGATCAGATGAAATGGTCGGAAAAGAGTCCTGTGAGAATGTGGAGGAGAGTTTCATGAGAGCCAACAATCCCACTGAAAATTTGTTTAGAGGTCGAGATGACCCGACTCCTG
Source organism: Pinus tabuliformis (assembly GCA_031772625.1). Lineage (NCBI taxonomy): Eukaryota > Viridiplantae > Streptophyta > Pinopsida > Pinales > Pinaceae > Pinus > Pinus tabuliformis. The sequence continues at coordinate 1,642,036,334 of CM062816.1, read as the reverse complement.
TAGACTGTTATGCAGAAAAGATTGGAAGTAGATTCGGTTGGGATCCAAATAGCTGCCATCCTTAGATAGATGATCAACAACACTATTTGGACAACTGTAGATGTGGGCAATGGAGATGGAACGAAACTTTTTAATCAAGGATTTAGTGTTGAATTTCCAGTTAGCTAGGGATGGAGAGTGCAACGAGCCTCGCATGGCAACGACTTTGAAATCTCCAAAATTGGTAAGCCCAATCAGTTACAACTTTGAAATCTTCAAAAATGGTAATATCCCATAGTCCGAGCTAGATAGCATAACAAAGAATGCCACATAGGGCAAGGAGCTCAGCGCGAGTGTTGGTTCTAGACCCACCATGCCAATGGAAACGGTACGAATGTGGAACCTCAATGTAGATTGTTATGCCATATCCACATAGGTTGAAGGAAGAAGCCCATCAAAAAAACCAACAGGAAATGACTCCTAGATGTTACAACGAGGTGGAGGAGGCTTATAGATGGGAGATGAAGGGGCACAAAAAATGCTCCAGATGATGAAGAAAACCAATGTCCTTTTGTGTAGGTTTTTCACGATCTAGCTGCCAAGACAGGAAACAATGTCATAATGATCCCACGAAGAGGGATTATCAATCAAGTGTAGAACCCGGGTACAAACTGAAGTAGCCAAAAGACAGTTGATGAAAAAGTGGTTAATGTCCTCACCATGGGAGTTGCATAGCCAGTGACGTCTCGGTCTCCGGAATCCCCTCTTAACAAAGTTCTCCCAAGTCAGGATATGATTGTGAACCGCCATCCAAGAAAAACATTTCAACTTGAGAGGGAAGTTCCATTTCCAGGACCTAGCAAACCAAGAGTGAAGCAGGTTCAATCTAGGAGGCAGAGAAATAAGGTGGTAAGCCTCTTTCACTATAGCTTTGTCCAATTGTGATCCTCTAACCCATACAAAGCCGTCTTCAGCTTGATGAGAGTACAATCCCAGATAGCTTCAAATTAATGATGTAATTTTTCCATTCTGGGATTAGGGTGAGTGTAGAAAGGTGAGGAATATTCTGCATCTGGAATATATTTGAGCACATGTAAACCTCTATAATGCAATGATGTAATGAGAGCAGGGGATAAGAGATGTGAACCTGTCATACCAACAATATAATTCAATCCGATCTTAGGGAAAGATACCGAGGCAACGATCCAGCGTAGGTATCCAAAGTACCAATTCTTAGTTGTGAGAAGACTGCGCCAGGAAAAGGAGATTTGTGAAGGTTCCAATGCACCAGATCGAAGCCAACTGAGATGATGCACTGCCTTAAGCCCTCATGACAGACAACCCTCCAAAACATTTTTAACAGCAGAGCCGTGTTGAAGGAGGCAGTGTCTTTAAGATTCTAGCCACCAATTTTGACAGGAGGGGAAAGCATATCCAAGTTGGCCAAGTGGAATTTTCGAGTAGCATTCGGGCTAGCCCATAGGGACCCAGTTACAATGGTGTTAATTTTGCGGGTAACACCCTTGGGAAATTTATAAATGTGCATCCAGTAAATCAGAATATCGTTGAGAACATATTTGATAAGAATCAAACGTCCATCCAAAAATATCTACTTGGGACCAATGGGAGAGTTTCTTTTAAACTTTGTCGATAAGCCAGTCCCAATCCTTGTTCTTGTATCCAAGCAGCTTCAAGGTAAAACCAAGCTATGAGAATCCCATGTCCAAATTCTCAACTGAAACACCAAACCAATTTGCAATTTCTAATGTCAAAACTACTTTCTAGTCGCTGAATATTAATATGGATTTGGTCTGATTCATGCAAAGACCATAAGCAAGCACAAAATCCTGTACAATTTCGAGTTTCCGGGGCCATTCATGAGGGTCGAACTTCCCCATAGTCAACAGATCATGCACAAAAAGTAAGTGTTTTATACGGACACTGTCTGCAATCAAACATCCCGTGATGAGGATTGAATCGAGTGAATAATGGAGGAGTCGAAGCTAATCTTTCACAGGGTCATCCATAAGAGTTCCCAATCTACGGGGTCAAAGGCTTTAAGAAAATCGATCTTCATGAGGAAGGCATCCAGATTATGGGTTTTAATGGAATGGATGCATTCTTGGGCTATAGAAACAACGTCATGGATCTGGCGTTGTTTTAAGAAACCAAATTGTTCGGCAGTGATGTACGTGGACAGGAAAATTTTAAGCCAGTTGGCTATGGTTTTGGATATTAATTTCTGGTTGGTTCTGCACAAAGATATGCACAAGACGTTCCATGTGCTCAAAGGCCTCCGCATCAGTTGATGTTGTGAAGAATTCACATTGTTCCAACTGTTTGTTGAATGGGACATCGACCCTTGAACGATAGATTTCGCTAAAGTATCCAAATGCCTCCCCTTCTATGTCTTTTTTTATCTGTGAGAAGGTTTCCAGAATATGAGTGGATGCTCCAAATAGAAATTTTTTGTTGCCTGCATGTAATATGGTTGCGAGTCAACCTGGGAGTGAAAGGGTTTGTGGGGTTTATGTTTAAAGTCCTTTATAGTTGTAAACTTTGGTGTTTAGAAGGTTAGTAGCTTTCAAACTTGTTTGAAACATGCCATTTAAATGTTTCATTTTAAATAAGTAATCTATCATTTCGATATTTGAAATAATATTTGCTAGGAGTGTATAAAGTTTAATTGCGTAATCACTTACTAAAAAATAATTTTTTGTTTATTTAGATTATTGAATTATAAAGTTTAATAATTAGGTAAGTGTTTGAATGGATTTTACTATTTATATCTGATCTCACAAATTAAAAAAAAAATAATTAAAATTATTGTTTTTCGTGATATACAATTTTTAATTTAAATTATTTAATTGTAATGTATACATGAAATTTAATATTTCATTAAAATATAACTTAAAAAAAATGCATCAATAATGTCTCTATAAATTAATAAATAAAAAATAAAATATTGGTTGTTTATTTTATCTAGTTAAATTAGTTCTTTCGAAATTTTGAATGACTACAAGCTACATCTCTATGTTAACATTCATGAGTTTCACCCTTAATTTTTATTTGTTCATCAACATGAGTGTGCTTATTTATTTAGTCCTAGAGGGATTAGATAAATAACGTCATGTATGTGGTTTGTGAATGACTAAATTTCCTTAGTAGCCCTATTTTTTATAGCATATCTTACTTTGTCGAGTAAATTTATTCCAACATTGACTATTGATTACAGTGTTTTTGACAACACATCCCCTTTGTCAATCACCTTTCATGTTGTCCGTGTATTGATCAAATTACACATTCTCTAGGTACACTTATTGTAATCCAACGATGCAATTCCACCTCATCTTGATTGACAAGGAATGAGATAGATTCCAATGAGTTCAAAGAAGTACAAGCCATCCATGGAAATGGTGATTTCAAACGACATATTTTTGGGGTTCCTTATGTATTGATCAAAACACACATTCTCTAACTACCCTTATTAGAATCCAGTAATGCAATTCTGCCTCATTTCAATTCATCAAGAGTGGAACATATACCAATGAGCTCAATGATAGATTAAAAGAAGTAAAAAACACAGATGGAAATGGTGACTTACAAGTATATATTTTTTTGGTGGGGTATTGATAAAAAATTATGGGTGTAGCTTAGCTTTTAAATGCACATTCTAATGATTTTTTTCTCACCCCATTGCAATATTTGTTATAATTTTCATTGAACCCATTACACCCTCCCTAAAAATGTAGCTTCTATATACACCCATTTTCACTTTATACAAATATACCTAAAATAGTAAGAGATCCTTCCACTAGTCTTTCCCAAATTTGTTTACAACATAAAGATTATGTGTGGCACTAATTTTTGAGTCAATTTCAAATGGTGAGAATATTAGAATCATATTGTGGTTATTATTCCCAAGTTTACCTTAACTAGAGAAAAGATAATTATAACTTACAAATAATCACAACATGGTGGAGTACATTTAAAATAGTGTTAGTTTTCATTGTTTTAGATTCGAGAAAAAGATTTTTTGTTGCTAATGTATTTGATTTTCCAAGTTTCGTAACATTTTAATCATAATATCAACCTATCATGCAATTGTTACATTTGTCAATTTTGATGCTTTTTTCTTGTTTTAAATGAATTTGCAATTTTTGGCAATTAGTTGGGTCATTTCAATTTTATTTCAAAGTATGTAATCCATCCAAGATCATAAAATTATTTTCTATAAAGCTTAATGTAATATATTTGATCAAAATAATAACCTTTTGGAAAAAATTCCAACACTTCCCTATGTCACCTTTTATTCTAGGGGCAACAGTACTTGGCCTAAAGAATTTTAAGTCTCTTTTACATAACCAATCATTGTATCTTGTAATATTAATTACAGGATTTCTAATATATTTTTGGACTCAAAATCAAGTCATACATTTGTAGATGTTTAAATAGATAATGATTTAATTCTAGAATCAAACCCAACTAAGGTATTGATTATTTACAATAATCTAGTTTCTTCTTAGTTTAATTTGAAACCCATTATTACGAATTATGTTTCACATTTCTAATACTAATTCAAAGAAATAAAATTGAACATGAAAGGTTGGGTTTTAAAAGTGTTATGTAAGTGAAAAAGTGTCAACATTTCCATAACTGAGATAAATAGTTTTTTGATGGGTGATCACAACAAGATGATGATCCAAAAGTGGCAATGGGGCTATCATGAAAATGTGTCTACATAAGCATTCATGTGCTCATGCATGACTTTGCTTGCAAAGACCCAAGATGCTAACCAAGATTGTAGCCAAGTTGCCAACTCAACATGGATAACAAATATTCATGCATTCTTAGGAACCCACATGCATTCCTGATGATATTTCTATTTTATGCACCCGTGACCCCATTTTTTACCATTGTGGGGCTGCATGACACATTTTTTGGAGATATTGAGAAAAAAAATAAATTCTTGAACAATATCGACTAGAAAATAAACACCATACATCCTCTTTAGAGTCAATGCAAGCATTCTCATGCTTTTTTATTTTTTTGGTTCTTCAAAAAGTTTGATTTAATAGTGGAAAAAATACACAAAATGGCACCTTAAACACAATCACTATATTGAGTTATAGGGAAAATTCTTAATGTGGAACCTAATCAGAGGTCAAACCAACCATTACTAAACCAAAATTTAGAATTATGAAACTTGAACCAAGGGCCAAGAAATCTAAATGTTGAAATTAATGCATCCTTGGCTACATTGAGGTCACTGAAACATGATATCTAATAAAGTATCATCACAATTATTTTTTGCAAGTTCATTAAACCTAGTGTGCCATCCATCTACAATGCCCACATCCAGTTAACCATTTTTTCTGATTACAGGGATAGAACATATGAACACTATAGATGGTCTAAATAAGGATCCAAGACCTCAACAATACTAAAAAATATTTGTTGTCTTTGTTTTTCACCAAAGAAATGATGAACATTCACTAGTCAACAAATAACACATTTTTATGGACTGGTGCACTTACCAACCATTTCGAGACAATTGGATCTGTAATAATAGGAGGGTGCCTCTCTATTTCCTGAGTAATTTATTCAAATATTCTTAGCTAGGACTCTATGTCAAATATATTGACATGGAATAATTTTAGGCAATAGTTTGTAGGTTTGGAAGAAATAGACAAAATGTTAGGCACAACTTAGCACTAGGTCCTTTTCGACCTAGACTAAGGCATAACCATCGTGCCCAACATCCTCAAGTAATAGTTAACATTTTGTGAACCTAGATGGTAATAGTTGTTAGACAAAAGTAATACTAAGAGAGAAGAGGGGGTGTGTGGGAGGGTGGTGGGGGAAGGGTGAATCGGTATTATGGAAATTTAAGAATTAATTCTGCAAATAAAACTTATTTAGAAATTTACTTCAAAAATATATAACAAGATCATGCACATGAAAAACAGGAACAATCATCGCATGTAGACACTTTGATTTTAGGTGGAAAAGTCCCCCTTTAGGGCGAAAAACCACCGAACTATTTGTTGCTTCTTCTTATTTACTTCAAAATATTCTCATTTACATTACATCAACTAGCCACCACTAGAAATGGAGCACCCACCCCTTCACTGAAATGAGAAATGTTGGCCACAACCAACTTGGAGCACCCACTCCTATAATAGAAAATCAACATGCACTTAGCTTGAAGCCCCCACTCCAAGTATAAACAATTTTTCTATAAGAAAACATGATTCAGAATTGAAAACATTGCCACATAAACAAAAATAGAAAAAAATAAGCACACTCACGCAACCACAATTTCACACTCTATTTGATAGAACAAATCTCTCCACACACACTCTCCAATTTGATCTTCAATCTCTACACAAAATTGTGAAACACTATTGTTGAATAAATCCTGAAACACATTGCAATTTTGAAGCTCTCAACTCATTGCTACATTCATTTGTTGTGAACTGGCACTTTATGCACACTCACTCACTGACATGTCTAGAGAACCAACCAAATGAGAAACTTTTATTCTCATATTTATAAAATATTGAAATGGTTAAGTCACTAAATTCTTCAGATGATGGAGCTTACCCAAAGCCTTTTCACATCCTTTAGATTTGATTGAGATAGGATTCTTGACCAAATTGAACCACTTACTCCACTAGTTTCTTGATATTTTCAACTTTGATCAACGTCTAGAGGCCCCACAACTTGTCTCCACCCTTTTCTGGAAAATGTCGACCATAAGCTTCGCCAAAAATTTTTTTATTTCAATTTTGGATGCGAAATGCGGAGTAATTTTTGTGTTTTCTTTCGGTCCCATGCACGAACCTATGAAATTTTGACTAGTCTCATGCATAACACTGACAGCCAGCGATTGAGGCCCCTTAGTCGCATGTGTAGCCCGTTATTGATGGGAATGGGGCAGGGGCATAATCTACTAGACCTCTAGCATAATTTTAGCTCAACTTTAGACGAGTCTTTATTACCTCATGACACCTCTTCTACAAACCTTCTAAGACTATGACAAAATTTTACATTAGAATGAAAAATCTCAACGAGTATAAAACAAACTCAAGGTGATACATATAGGATTATTAGTACGTAACTTCAACCGGTGACATCAATGAAAACACAAACATGCCACCAATATCCCCTTTTTCCAATGACGTAAACCTGTAGCTTTTGAAAATAAATACTACATTTACATACAATAATTTGAAGCTGAGCACATAAATAACTCACTCACTCTCCCCCCTTGACATCAATGGAAAGGGGTTTACATGGAAAAGTGAAATACATAGAAACAATGTAATACATGGCCAAAGATGAAGTACTCCCCTTGAAGAGCTATAAAAAATACTCCCCCTAAGTTGTTAAACATTCTCCCCTTGAATATATTTGACACCACACCATATTGAAGAATCAATGCACATGAATAAGAAATCCATCGCGAGATGAAGAAAGAAGAAGTAAGTGAACAATTCATAATTCTTTGAAAATCATGCAAACAAGCAATCACCACCCATTATCCAAATTTTGCAGCTGAAAGTGCTCATGATGGCAGCCATATGACAACAACTAACTCCATGAAAATCTCCTTAATGGCTTCAAAAAGGGACAACACTCATATTCTCTCTAAGATATTCAAATTTCTCCCTCGAAAGTGGCTTAGTTAAGATGTTTGCAATTTGTTCATTTGAAGAAATATATGCCAACTTCACAACTTTGTTGACCACTTGTTCTCCTAGAAAATGATATTTGATTGGTATGTGTTTGGTCTTTGAATGAAGAACTAGATTTTTTGAGATGCTTATTGCACTTTTGTTGCCTACCATGATGGTAAGAGGCTCTTCATACTCAACATGCATGTCTTGAAGAGTTTGCTTCATCCATAAAATGTGTGTACAACAAGTGGTTGCTACTATATATTCAGCTTCAACAGTGGACAAAGAGATAGAACTTTTTTTCTTGCTAGCCCAAGAGACCAAACAATCTCCCAAAAAGTGGGTTGCTCCTGAAGTACTTTTCCTACCATCAATACTACTAGCCCAATCAGCATCAGTAAAAGTAATCAAATCGAAGTGTTTACCTTTGGGATACCATAATCCATAGTCAAGAGTGCCTTGAAGGTACTTGAATATCCTCTTTACAACATTAAGATGAGTCTCCTTAGGATTAGCTTGAAATATTGAGACCAATCCTACAACTTGCATAATATCAGGCCTAGAAGTGATTAGATACAATAACCTGCCAATAATGCAACAATACATAGACTGATTTACGTCTGGTGACTCATCATATTTACTCAATTTACAACCAGCACCGTAGGAGTGCATACCAGTTTGCAATCTTCCATGCTAAATTGTTTTAATTTCTCTCTAAGATACTTTGATTGAGAAATGAAAATTCCTTTATCATCTTGAATAACTTGCAAACCATGGAAGAATGCAAGCTCTCCAAATATTTACATCTCAAATTATTTTTGCATTTCTTGTGCGAAGTTTTGGTCCATCTCCTCCAAATCGCTCCCAAAGATAATATCATCTACATACATAGAAATTATTAGAAAATGATCACCTTCAAATTTGATATATAAATAATTGTTTGTGTATCCTTTTTCGAAGCCTTGATGTTGTAGATGTTTGTATAGATTTTCATACCATGCCCTTGGAGCTTGCTTCAAGCCATAAAGGGCCCTTTTCAACCTACACACTTGATTCTCATCATCACCCAATAAAAAAGCTTCAGGTTTTTCTATATAAACTTCCTCTTCTAGATCACCATTCAAGAAAGCTGATTTTACATCCATTTAATAAACTTTAATTTTCTTGTAGGATGAAAAGGCCAAACACATTCTTATTGCATATAATCTAGCTATAGGTGCAAAAGCTTCATCAAAATCAATACCTTCTACTTGAGTATACAACTTTCACACAAGTCTTGCTTTTTTCCTTACCACTTTGCTTTCTTCATCTATCTTGTTCTTGAACACCCACTTGGTTCCAGTGATTTTTTTGTCCTTTGGCCTTGGCACAAGCTCCCGTGTATTGGTCTTCTCAACCTGATCCAACTCTTCATTTCTTTAACCCAACGTTGATCTTCTCTAGCCTCATTGAAGCTTTTGAGCTCCATTTGAGACAATAGTGCAAAATGTGCTTGATTAAAGCTATCCAACGACTTCATCCTTGTTTGCACTCCAAACTCTTTGCTTCCAATAATTTGACTTTTTGGGTACTTCTTTGGATGTGACTTAGTGGAGCCTTCTTTGTAGTGGAGGTATTTCTCTCTTCTTCCTCATATTCATCCTTGTCAGAAATTTCCTGGTCCTCATATTCTATGAAATCATGATCAACTGCAACATCTTTCAAATCATTAGATTTAGGAAAATATTCATCAAAAACAATATCAATACCTTCAATTACCTTTTTGTTTCTCTTTTGTAGCATTTGTATCCCTTTCTCTTAAAGGAATAACCAAGGAATATGCCCTCATCAACTCTTGGTTAGAATTTTCCAAGATTTTCTTCAGTCCCCTTGATGTTGCACTTGCTCCCAAATATTTTGAAGTGGTCAACTTTTGTTGGTCTTCATTTCCACAACTCATATGGAGTTTTATCACTATTAAGCCTAAGAAGAACTCTATTGGCCAAACATATTATTGTTTGAGTTGCTTCTCCATAAAAAGTATATGACACACCAACTTCATCTAACATAACTCACACCATATCTTGGACCAATCTATTTTTCCTCTCCACTCACACCATTTTGTTGTGGTGTTCTAGCTATGGAGTATTACACCTCTTCATCCCATGATCCTCACAAAAATGATCAAATTCCTTGGACATGAACTCACCTCCTTTATCAAATCTAAGACTCTTTATCTTCAAATGAACTTCATTTTCAACAAGTGCCTTAAAGTACTTAAATTTGTTGAAAGCTTTGGATTTTTCTTTCAAAATCATAATCCACGTGGCTCTAGTAAAGTCATCAACAAATAATATGAAAAATATGTCACTTCTTGGACTTCGCTTCCTTGTAGAACCGCACACATATTTATGCACTAGCTCCAATGGTCTACTTGTAGTGAACTCCTTGGATTTGAAGTGCACTCTTGTTTGTTTCCCAAATTGGCATGACTTTCATATTGTGCTATCTGGTTTAGACACCCTTGGTAATCCTCTAGCTGCTCCAATATTGCTAATTTTGATTAGATTATCAAAATTAACATCACCTAATATTCTATTCCATAGCAAGGATTATTCTATTTTTCTCATGCAACAATTGTTTCTAGTGTCATAAAAAATATACATTTTGTTGTCACTTCTAATGGCCTTTGCAACCAACTTTCCTGATTTTTCATTTCCAATCTCACACTCTTTACATATGAAAGTCACCTCATGCTTATTATTGCACATCTTACTCACATTGAGGAGATTGCACTTCAATCCATCAATATAAAACACATTATGAGCTTTGGTATTCTTGTCCATCTTAATTGTTCCTTTCCCTTTGATGGGAACTACTGCATCATTTCCAAAACTAATATTTTCTTTTTCGTACTCTTTTAGCTGCAATTCTTTTCTCTTATCACCGATCATGTGCTTGGAGCATCCAATATCAATCAACCATTGCTCATGTTGATCATGAGCTATCAAAGCAAGCTCACAATTTTCTGAGTTTGGGCCCTCTTCTTCCACGTTCTCATAACTTTCTGTTGATTAGATTTCTCTTGTCTGTTCCAAATGAAGGATTTTGAAAATATAGATCTGCACTCACTAGCTTTGTGACCAAAGTTATTGCATCTGAAAAAATCGATCTCATTCATTAGTGGAGAAAAAGAATTATTTGCATTAACATGCAAAATATTTTTATTTTCAGCGAAGATATGAAGACCTTTGCTCAAAGATTTGTAATACCATCATTGGGTTTGTTATCAATTTTTTAAAGTATAAATTCTTATTTGAGAAAATTCTCCTTCATATATTCTTGTAGTATTTTTGTACCTAAGTTAGTAAACCCTAATGTATCTACCAGTTTTGGTAATTTCTTTCACTGTAGCACAATTGTTATTTTTTTTGGTTATTTTTCTAGGAACTAATTGCTTTGGTTCATAACCTGATATTTAATCATTACTTACATTTGGGTTTCTGTAGGTTGAAGTTGGAGTGGCACACAAATTATTAAAGGTAAATCTCTTGATTTCATTACTCATTTCTAACACTTCTTTTAATTTTTTCTACTTCAATTTCTCATTTATTTTTTGTTTGTGTTTACCCTATAGGTATGGCTCAAGAAGACACTTCCTTTGATTTGGGACATACTACAGAGCGAGTTAGTGTTCCAAGGACTAAAATTAATTTTTCCCCTCTTGCCATAGGTCGAATACATTTAAATTTGTCTGAATCTATAGATTCTAGTTTTAAGTGTCGTTTTTTATTTATTAAATCTAAGTAAAATTTATTTACTATTTTTATTACCCTAAAAAAGTTAGTTTTTTGTAATTTGATTGCAATCCAATATAAATAATGGACGGTTGGCCTTAGGCTTGTAGACTATATCAAATACTTTGTTTATATTCTCATATTCTCTGAACTCTACACCTAAGTTATGTCTTATCTAATGTAATTGTTCTCTCTTATGCTTACATATGAAAATATATTACTTAATCTTATTTTGATTAAGTAGAGTTCTCCATTTCTATGACTAGCCTTATTTAATGGTTTTTATTCGTATATATACATTAATGCTTTTCATTCTCAGGTTTTTATTCGTATATATATACATTAATGCTTTTCATTCTCATTTTATTCTTTAAGGCTTCTAAAGAAAATTTGAGGATTAAAATATATATTATTTGGTTGCATGAGATTCTTGGATTTTTTTATAGACTTTTAGGCTATATAATAATTTATTTATATTGAATTTGTATTATTATAACAATGGATCTTATCCCATCTCATAAAGTATACACAATAGGTTTCGAACTACTTGGATACTACCAAGTATCACATAATATTTTCAATAACTATGAACAATGTATATAATAGTATGTTATAATTAAGGATATTTATGCTTTTCTTTCATAAAGTAATAACGCTCTAATAGGTTTTTAGTGAGGAACATTTTGTTACTTTATTCATACATGTATCCTCCTTCCATGTATAAATTCTCTTTTGAGGAAATTCTCCTTCATACATTCTTCCAGTAGTTTTCGTGCCTAGGATTATAGTCAATAAACCCTAGTGTAACTACTTGTTTTGGTAATTTCTATCACTATAACACAATTGTTAAGTTTTCTAGTTATTTTTCTAAGAACTATTTATTTTGAATTGCAACCTAGTATTTAATCATTGTTTACATTTGGGTTTCTGTAGGTTTAAGTTAGAGTGGCACACAAATCCTTAAAAGTATATCTCTTGATCCCTTTAATAATTTCTAAAACGTCCTTTCATTCTTTCTCCTTCAATTTCTCACTTAGTTTTTATTTGTGCTTCCTTTGTTGGTATGGCTCAAGGAGAAAATTCCTCTAATTTGGGACCTACTATAGAGCGAACTAGGGTCACAAGGACTAAAATGAATTTGTTTCCTCTTACCACAAGTCAGCTACTCTCAAGTTGATCAGATTCTATGGATTCTATTTCTGAATGTTTTATTTTAATAATTGAACCCAAGTAAGATTTGTTTACTATTTTTATAACCCTACATGGGTTAGGGTTTTGTAATATAGTCATAGTCCAATGTAAATAATGGAGGTCTGGCCTCGGGCTTGTAGACTATATAAAATATTTCATTTATTTTCTCGTAGACTCTGAACTCTACACCTAAATGTAATTGTTCTCTCTTATACTTGCGTATGAAATTGTATTTACTTATTTTGATTAAGTGGAATTCTCCATTTCTGTGGCTAGCCTTATTTGATGGTTTTCATATATATAGTAATGCTTTTCTCTCTCATTTTATTCTTTAGGGCTTGTTAAGACAAATTGAGTATTAAAATATATAGTATCTGTTTGCATGAAATTCTTGATTTTTCTCTAGACTTTTAGACTATATAGTAAACTTTCTTTATAATGAGTTCATATTATTATAACAATGGGTCGTATCCCATCTCATAAAGTATATACAATCTATTTCGAACTACTTTCATACTACCCAGTATCACATAATTTATTTACTAATTCAGAATGATCTATATAACAATATGTTATAATTGAGGATGTTATGATTTTCTTTCATAAAGTAATATTGCTCTAATAATTTTTTAGCGATGAACCTTTCGCTACATAACAATATGTTATAATTGAGGATGTTATGATTTTCTTTCATAACGTAATATTGCTCTAATAATTTTTTAGCGATGAACCTTTCACTACTTTATTCTATATTTACGGCGAAACCTTATAGATTATCCAAAGATACTTACATGTATCCTCTTTCCATGTCAAAATCCCTTAGTGACCAATCCTTTTAATTGTTATTCATATACACAAAGTATTTCTTCCAGCTTCCATCAATAATTGTCTATGGCTATTTGTATATTACGTTTTAGGATTTCTTATATAATCATAAATATAGTCCCTTGTCTTAATAATATATCCATAACATAAAGAGTACATTAAATCCCTATATACAGGAAATTCCTACGACCTCTAAATAAAATTCTTGATAAACTCCAAACAAAATATATTACTCTTTAAATTGTAGGATTAGTATAATTTATATTTATTATATATCCACCTATACAATATTCTATCTGGAATATAGTTTAAATATTATTTTTCTATGGTATTTAGAAAAAATTACTATTAGTTAATACATAAGAATAATTTTCCCATCTTTATACGACTATAGAAGTATGTTATTCTTATCATCCAATCTACGGAATGATATGGTTTTTATCTTATAGTAATATTGAGGGAGGTAAAAATATTGAATTTATTAATCTCATCTATATTAAACAATATACATAAAGTAGATAAATTTTATGAAAATACTTTATCTACGCATGCATAGTTGAGCACTTCTATAGTTTACTTTTCCATTTATCATTTAATCTAACTCATTTTAGTAAGGAAATTAAGCTATCATATAAACCAATATGTAAGAAGAAAAATAGCATACATCTAATGATAACCAATCGCTCAGGGAATATTGAAAAATTGAGGACATTCCTCCCAACCATGAATTGTCTCCAACAATTCCCCAAGCTCAGAACTTCTTCCCCTGGGAATCAAAACCTTCTTGTGTTCTTGAGTGATTTTGTTATAAATTTTTTCCAGTAGATTATTCCTTAGCAACGTCCTTCTTCAAGGGTCTACATCCCTTATTTACCTAGGATTTTTATTTTAAATTAAGAAAGGTATTTCTTTTTCTTTAAAGCATGCCTTTCTCTCCCATATGCTTTATTTTACTTTTCACCCAAATTATCATTGATGTCCACCTAAGTGTTTAGAACAATCTTTCTCTATATTCCTCCTTGGGATTTTTAGGAGAAATGTTAGGAATGTCCACCTTGTGGCTTAACCACAAACATATTTTTATAAAATGGAAAGAAATCTTTAATACTCAAGTGATCTTTCCTAAATATTCCTAATCAACTCATTTATTAATTTAATTAAATAAAAGTTAAAAACCTAACCAAATAGTTCCAATCTTAGCCCCCAAAGCCATTGGGTTCAATAATAATTCAATAATATAAAAATAGACATGTTACGAAAAGAAAAGCATAGGGGTGTCACATGGAAAAACTCAATAACAATGGATTTAATGGAAATGATAAAGATCCCTTTAAGTAATGGAGGTGTGTATAATTCTGGGATGCGGGTGATTAACCACGCTGGTATAGTGCAACTAATCCATGTTGGCAAGTGGTGTGGCCACATGGCCACCCACACTTCCACCCAGAAGCCCACCACCATAATTAATGGTGTTTTAATGCTGTGTGAAAGCCAAAAAAAATTAATGTTGTGTGAAGGCAGGATACCTCACACTGATCCATAAGATGGCAATTTCGGATCGCCTTCCCCCGTCCTGCCTCCTTTGGCCTGTAACTGCCTCCCCGCTGCTGCAGAGCCAAGCTCTTGCACGACTATGGGGAGAAGGTGCCAGATCCTCTGTTGCATTGAAATGGTTGAAGGTGCCCACTTCTCGCATAACCTGATTTGTTGTTTCAGAACTGTTGCTTTGGCCTTGAATTCTGCTTCTGATAATCGAATTCCCCATTCTCCTGCCTCCACTGGCCATTCCATCCCTCATCTTGCTCCTCCAAGCACCCGTCGAACCAATTCCAACCAGACCACTATGCCTCGTTTGTGGCACAGGATGAGATGTAGAAGGGGTAGCAGCAGAGGCAGAGCACCTCGGCCTCCCTCGTTGTCCCTCTCTGCTTCCACTCCTGCGGATTCCTCCTCGCCCTCGACAGCTGCTCACTTCACGGGTCGGTATCCCACCACCCGCAGTGGTAGGGGGCGTGCCCAGACGGCCGGCTATAGGCATGCTGCGGATGCCCAGCAACCTCCTGATGACTCTGACCCGACGATGCATCCCTGCCATTCTACCCAGTTCCAGTTTTGTTGTACGTTGGAGCGCCCGTGCATTATAGCTACCATTTCTATTGCCTTCAGAGAGGAGCCACAAAGCTCTGTCATCCCGGAATGCATCATTCAGGAAAGGACCAGCACTAGCAAATGGAAAACTCTTGGTAGCAGCTCAGGGACTCGCAGAACTCATAGTGAAGCTCTGAACCAGACGGACGCAGCTCAGGTACACAACACTCCAGGCGGCAATGCGAAGATGGAAGCCACGACGAGTGGGCAACAACACGATGAAGAAGATATGGATGCCTACAGGTGTCTCATTGTGGAGGAACCTCTGCCACCTACTGACACCTAGCAGGCTAAGGTCTTTTTCTGGTCCGTTTTGAAGTTTTGTTAAATTTGATGTCAATTTTGTTGTTTTGGTCAAAAAACTCTACTACAATGTTATTAAAGGCTGGTTCCCCTGCGTGGGCAGCTCAATCCTCGAATTTTGGACTGGTTTCCCCTTTGAGGGCAGTCATTTTCAGTTACTGTTGGTTTAAACATGGTAAAATCTGAGACAGGATCTGCAGAGGACAGTGCCTCCATGTATTATTATTTTTTGTTTCATTAATAGATTTAGTCATATTTAGAAAAAAAAAAATGGAGATGTGTATAATCCCATCTTTCACAAAATTATCCATACAATACTAGATATGTACAAAACTTGCAAAACATTCAAGATGCCTCAATTGTTGATGATGTTGCATGAAGTATTGCATGTATCAATGCATCCTTCGAAGAGCACGAGGAAGAGCATTAATCCACCATGATATAGATAGAAGGTTTATTTTTAACAAATTTGTTCCTATATTGATATATCCTAATGCTATTTTGACCTACGTTAGTTCTAAGATTATAGAAAAATGTAAATTAAAGTATGAAAAATACAAAGATTCATAGTTGGTTAAGTTATTTACTAGAACAAAAATAAAGATTACCAATTAGGTGCAGACTTTCCCACTAATATTAAATGGAAATCATACCACCATGAAATTAAACATTCTTCCAGTGAGTTTATATGATGTTTTAGTTATGATGGACTAGTCGGAGGGGCATGGAGAAATTGTTAATTTCCTTGATAAAATGGTTACTTGTACTTTACAAAAAGGAGAAACTTATTAAAAACAGAAATAGGCCCATATTTGTGAATCAAATATTTTCTTTGTAGTTAAAGAAGACTGTAAGGAAGCGATGCAAGTTGTTATCCATCCAGTGGAGGACCACTCATAGGATAATTTGACCAAATATTTGAATGATTTAGAATTTTTACGATTTTATCAAGATGTATTTCCTAATAAGATTCCTAATTTATCACCTAAGAGAGAGATATAATTTTATATAAAACTAATACTAGGAGCAACATCGATATCGAAATCCCCTTATTAGATGAGTGTATTGAAACTAATGGATCTAAAAATGCAGTTACATGAATTGCTAAATAAAATGGACATCAAAATCAGTGTTTCTCCATGGGGTGCACCCGTCCTATTTGTCAAAAAGAAGGATGTAACATTCAAATTGTGTATTTACTACCAACATTTAAATAAATTGACAATTAAAAATAAGTATACTTTGCCAAGAATTGAAGATTTATTCAAGCAAGTAAGAGGGGCAACTATGTTTTCTAAAATATATCTTAGATCTAGTTATCACCAACTAAGGATTAAAGAAGTAGACATTCCAAAGACTTCTTTTCAAACTTGTTATGGAAACTATGAATTTATAGTGCTTCATTTTGGGCTTATGAATGCACTTGCTACATTTATGTGCTTAATGAATATTGTCTTAAATTAGTAAATTTTTGGACAATTTTGTACTCATCTTCATAGATGACATCTTGATTTATTCAAAGACTCAAGAAGAACACAAACAACATTTAGAAATAATGATGGAAACTTTACATGAACATCATCTATATGCTAATTTTAGCAATGAAAATTTTACAAAGACAAGATACAATACCTATGACATGTGATATGTAAAGATGGGATAACAATAGATCCAAAGAAGGTAAAGGCCATTCTTGATTGGGTAGTTCCCAAGGATGTGGAAAATGTGAGGTGATTTAGGGGTATCATCAGATACTATCAAATATTCGTAGAGGGATTTTTTAAATTAGCATATCCCATAATATCTATGCAAAATAAAGAAGTAAAGTTCAATTGGACGCAAAATTTTCAGGAATGTTTTCAGAAATTAAAGCATTTACTTACTTTTTCACCTTTCCTAAAAGTAAGAGACCCTGATAAGAATTTCATATTGTGCTAAATCTTGTTTGGAAGGTCTAGGAGGTGTGCTCATGTAAGAAGATCATGTGATGGGTTATGAATCCCATAAAATAAAGGAACATGAAAGAAACTATGCAATTTACATACTTGAGTTAGCAGAAATCATCCACACACTTAAAATTTGGAGACATTGTGTAATTGGTATAAGGTTTACCCTAGTTACAAATCATGCGAGTTTAAAATACTTTTTTGACCAAACTGACCTGAATGCTAGACAAGCTAGATGGATGACCTTCCTAAGTGAATACGACTTCGACATTAAGAACATAAAATGAAAAGGAACAAGGTAGAGGATGCACTATGTCAAATTCTAATGTAGATTTGCAAAGTGATATTAAATAAAGTTGAAACATATTTCATGGAATAGATCAAAATGGAAACATTAGAAGATAACAATTATAATCATATTTGTGAAAATATAAAATTAAAGTTGATCAATATAAACAACCAGATTATGCAATAAATGAAAGGGGTTTGTGAAAATATAAAAACAAAATTTATGTTCCAGATATTACCAAAATTAAACTATTCATACGAGATGAATATCACAAAATACCCTTCTCAACTTACTTGGGGTATCAAAAAATGATTACCGCTAAGAAAAATATTTTTTCTCTCTTAGCATGAAGAAGGAAATAGTTGAATGCTTATAAATATGGAAAGAATTTTAGTAGGTGAAAGTGGAACATGAACACCAAACAATATTATTGAACCCCTTGCTTATATCAAAATCAAAATGGGAGGTGATTTCATTAGGCTTTATTACCAAATTACCTAGGACTTGAAGACAACATGATTTTAGTATGGTTGTGATAGACAATCTATCTGAAAATACTCATTTCATATCTATTCAATCCCCTTACATCATTGAAATGGTGGCATAATTCTTCATGAAAGGAATCTTGACACTTCATAAAATACCCAAGGCTATTATATCATACGAAGACACAAAATTTAATTCCAACTTCTCGAAGGTATTGTGTATTGGAATGGGTATGAAGTTAATCTTTAGCACCGTGTACCATCCAAAAAGGTGGGAAAATAGAAAGGGTTAACACTTTATGAATACATGGTCCTTGAATACATGGTATCCATGTAGGTTGTTAGCACTCTATGAATCCTTTTAGGCTGAAGGAAAAGGACTGTGGAGGTAACCACATACCACTTTTGGCTAGAAACTGGTCTTTTCTAACCAGAGGGGGATTCCTCACTCAAAAAAACCTAAAAATGGAGATTTTGACAACACATGAGAGACAAAGACCAGATCTGAAAGGATTTTGTGAAAAAATGCTTGCTGGAAGTAAACGAAGATTACAAAGAAGTAAAAATATCTGATCTGAATGCTGTTGTCCAAAGATGTTTATGCATTTAACAACCAATAACACACACATAGGCTTGTCTGGCATATAATTGAGCTAAATGAAACAAATTATCGTATATTGGAAGATGAACATGAAAAATACTCATTCACACATAACAGAAAAATCTTAAGCTCTGATGTTGCATATTTGAGACTAAGTATTAACAGGAAAGGACAGAAAACAAAGGTATACTATATTCCATTTGCAATTGAAATATTTGACACAACTTAATTAGAGCAATGTAAGACAGAATTCTAACACAGCTGCATCAACATCCCCATAAGATGAAATATTGTAAAAGAAATATAAAAATATAATTATCACAAGAAGGAACGAATCTGAAGCACAGTACCACAAGTATCTTTGTGAATATCCACTAGAACACTGAGCATAAGACACCTTTATTCATGAAAAGCTAAATCATAATACAAGTCTCTGAAAACTAGTTCACAATACTTTCCAACCCTTTCTTTCTTCAAGCCTTTGGCATTAAATAGCCATACAACATTTCAAGTGCCATGTCTAGATGTAGAGCATCTCTTATCCATGAAGTGGATCAGATTAAAGACAAAATAGGAAACTTTAACATATTTTGCAGTCTTTTTGTTTGATAGAAAAACTTGATAAAATACTATCACATTATCTTATAATAAAATCTATCTAAATTCTTAACAGTTCTTTGAAACATCGAACCATACTTTTCAACATAAAAATAAGAAACATCATAAAGCCTTCATATCAGCACTGCACAACAATCTAGGTAGCATGTCTTGTTGGCATAAATTTAAGCATAATTGAACACCTAGCTAATGACTCAATGGTGATTCATCCTCTGACTCATAAACATGTTGAACCTATACATAACATCATTGGAATAAGACACAAAAACCTTTATGCAACATATGCGTAGCGTTTGTTTAAACTGACTTTTAAACCCACTACTATGCCTCTTTCTCGCCGTTAGAACTTTATACAATAAACTGGCCATGTACGAATGCTTTCAAAATACCAGGATCAATAGCTTGATATTCATAACTTCTACAAAACAAAAAGAATCTCTGCAACGCAACACTAGTCGTCTTTAGCCATCATCAAAATTTCAAAACTTAACGAACAACATGTTACCTCCTCTTTCTTTTATTGGATGAAGGTTTTCTAGTGGATGCTTTGACTCCAGTGCTTTTGAGTGAAGGATATTTTTCTTCAACTGATACTGGTTGAGAAGGCTTTGACTGTGGTTGAGCTTTAGCCCTTGGTTTAGGAACATTGCCAGGTGGAGGTACTCCAAAAGCTTCCTTGTATTTCTTAATCAATATCCATGCCTTTGATAACTTTTTCTTCATTATCCTTACCCTTTGCTTCAGAACCATATTTCTTATATAATACTGTTTGAATTTCTTTCTCATAGGAATTGTCCATTTAACAAAATATTTTGCTCTATCAAGTGCTTTACTGGCTTGAAGCACTTCCTTGTCAGCATCTATAATCTACTGATTAACATCCTTCTTAAATCCCTCATTGTCCTATGAAATTTGCAACCCCTGCATCTGGCATTCCTCAAGCTCTTCTAGGTACCTGTGATATTCTCTCCACTGATCAAAGTCTACTTTATCAGGAGATTGAGCTATTTTTTTCATCTTTTACACCCATCCTTACTTGATTCTTGATGCTCTAGTAAAGGGTCTTCTAGGTTTTAACTTTGGCTCCTCCTCTTTCTCTACATCAATCACTTGCTTTCCTTTATCTAGCGTAATGGGATTAAGAGGTTTCTTTGGTTTTTCTTTTACCTTAGTTGACTATGCAACAATATATTGAAACTCTTTATCTCGATTCTTTATAAAATCCATCTTCAGTTGTACTTTTGTGAGGGCATCATTCAACCTGTCAACCTCATCATCTACTTCCTTCATTTGAAAATCTATTTCTTCCTTGAAATTTTGTTCTTGTTTGTTTTCTAAGACATCATCAACTTCCACTACTTTCCTAATACTTTGTTTGGAATTTGACTTGGTTCTAGGTCTTGACACAAACTTAGTATTGATTTGTGTTATATTCTTTCCACGACTAGCCGACATAGTGAACCAGGGGGTTAGAAGGGGGGCGGAGTCCCCGCTTTGTTGTGTCGATTGCACAGGGGGGGTTTGAGGGGGGCGGGTAGCCCCCCTCTACGGGGTCCGAGCAGCGCCCCGAGAATTTTTTTTTTTGGACCCTATATTAGGTTTGGCGGACCTACCTATGGTTTTGTGCATGATTTTCGCACATGGTTTTGGATGCGATGGTTTTCGGTCCATAGTTTTGGACGCGATGGTTTTCGGTCCATGGTTTTGGATGCTTCGGCATGTATAAATATGTATTATAACATTGAAAGGAATATAATGAAAAAATCAAGCTGGTAGTCCCGGTTTTGGGATCCAGGGGAAAATCTTTGTGTATATGTGTTTTATGTGTTATGCTCTCGCATTGTTTATTTTCTGTGTTTTAGAATTCGTATGCATGTAATTTCTTTACGAGGTTAAAACCTACATTTTGTATCAAAGCTATTTTTGGCTTCACTGGGATGCCTTTGTTGCTGAGGGGTTTTGCCCGAGCTTGTGGTAGACCCTGTTCAATGGGAGATCTGTGAGATTGATTCTAGTGGTAAAAGAAGATGGCGAGTAGTGGAAAGATAGAGATCGATAAATTTAATGGTCAGAGTTTTGAGTTGTGGAAACTCAAGATGGAGGATCTGTTGGTGGATAAAGATCAGTGGATTGCGGTAGATCTGGGTACTAAACCAACGGGAGTGACCGATGAAGAATGGAAGAAGTTGGATCAGAAGGCAAAGAGCACAATACGATTGTGTGTCTCAGATTCATTATTGCTTAATGTATGAGGGGAAGCTACAGTGAAGGCTTTGTGGGACAAGTTAGGGACTTTGTACCAATCTAAGTCTCTAGTGAATAAACTGTTCCTGCGGAAAAAGATGTTTAACTTGAGGATGAAAAATGGAGACTCAGTGACAGAGCATATGAATGTGTTTAACACTGTGGTAAGTCAGTTATCATCTGTTGATATCAAAATTTCAGATGAAGATAAGTGCATTAGTTTGTTGTATTCTCTACCAGATTTTTGGGATAGTCTGGATATTGCAATAGGTAGCAATGCAATTGCCTTGCAGTTTAATGAAATAGTTTCATCCTTGCTGACGGAGGAGATGAGACAGAAAAATTTTGAGAGCCAGAATGGTGATGCCTTGTCTGTACGAGGACGGTCCTAAAACAGAAACAAAAATAAGTCATCGAGTGGGAAATCTAAATCTAGAGGCAGATCTAAATCTCCAGGCAAAACCTGCAAAGGTGGTGTGCTAGAAATGTGGAAAAGAAGGGCACTACAAAAGGGATTGTAAATCTAAAGCTCCTGGCAAAGGAAATGGATCTGATGATGCTCCTTTTGCAGAAGCGAAAGCCACCTTAGATGAAGGTGGGTATGTGTACCTGGCTTCTTCAAGTACACATGTAGATCATGAGGCAAGATTTATTGACTCAGGTGCATCCTTTCACTTCACTCCCCATAGAGAGTGGTTCTGCGAGTATGAGAAATATGATGGTTGTGATGTCTTCTTAGGGGATGATAGGAAGGCTAGAATTGTTGGTTGCAGAAAAGTAAAGTTGAAATTGCAAGGTGGAAGGGTTAGAACACTTCTAGGTGTTCTACATATTCCTGCATTGGCTAGAAATCTGATTTTTGTATGCAAGTTGGATGATGCAGGTGTAAAAACAATGTTCGAGAAGGATACCTGCAAGATGGTTTGGGGATCACTGGAATTGATGCGGGGAGTTCAGATTGGAACTATGTACAAGCTGTAAGGTAGCACTGTTGTTGATGGGTGCAACTGTTCTATGGTTCCTGAAAGTGGAGCAGAAAATATAGTGGTCTCTGGAGAGAAGACCATGTTGTGGCATCAAAGGCTTGGACATATTGGAGAGAAGGGCCTTCGAATACTTCATGGTAAAGGTATGAGTAATAGCTCTCTGGATTTTGATTTCTGTGAAAATTGTGTATATGAGAAGCAGAATTGGGTGAGTTTCCCCACTGGTGGTAAGAGGGTGAAACAGATATTAGAGCTTGTGCACAGTGATGTGTTTGGACCTGTGAAGGTTCCATCACTGGGTAAGTCTGTGTACTATGTATCATTTATAGATGACTTCTCAAGGAATACATGGATATATTTCCTTAAGAAGAAATCTCAAGTCTTTGACAGGTTTACATAATTTAAGGCTCTGGTGGAAAACCAGACAAAGAAGAAGATAAAGGTACCGAGGACAGAAAATGGTGGAGAGTTTTGCAGTAAGGAATTGAAGAATTTTGTAAGAAGTGTGGTATAGCATGGCAGAAGACTACCTCATATACACCTCAGCAAAATGGAGTTGCAGAAAGAATGAACAAGACGTTGATGGAAAGGGCAAGAAGCATACTCATTAGTGACAAGTTAGGACAAGAATTCTGGGCAGAGGCGGTGAAGACAACATGTTACCTGGTCAACAGATCACCTTCATTAGTGTTGGAGGATAAGACTCCACAAGAGGTATGGACTGGTAAGAAACCCTTTCTTTCACATCTGAGAGTATTTGGATGTGATGCATATGTACATGTTCCAAAGGAGAAACGAACCAAGTTGGATAGAAAATCTGAAAAGTGCATCTTTATGGGTATAAGGATGGTTTAAAGGGTTATAAGCTTTGGAACCTAGTAACAAGGAAGGTTGTGTACAACCGAGATGTGGTGTTCAGAGAGGTGAAATATGTTATTAAACATGAAGTCCAACCAAAGGAACCTGAGAAGATATAGTTTGAGCTAAAGGAGGAAGAATCAGACTCTACAACAGAGGAGGAATCAGAAGATGAAGAGCCACAAACTCCGGGTGTGAGAAGATCAGTTTGAGAAAGAAGGTAGCCAGAAAGGTATAGTCCATTTGCTTTCTGTTCAAAATTTTCTTTATCTATTACTGATGATGATCCTAGAACTGTAAAGGAAGAAGTAGATTCCGAGGATGGAAAACTCTGGAAAGAGACCATGGTTGATGAAATGGCATCTTTGCACAAAAATGAGGCTTGGGATCTAGTGGAGTTGCTGGCTGGAAGGAAACCCATTGGCAACAAATGGGTGTTCAAGAAAAAGGCAAATGCAGAAGGAAAGGTGGAGAAATACAAAGCTGGGTTGGTAGAAAATGGTTATTCCCAGGTGCTGGAATTGATTTTGGCGATATTTTTTTCTCCTGTTTCCAAGGTAGCTTCTATTAGATTACTTTTATCTGTTGATGCTGCTTTTGATTTTAAGGAAGAATAGATGTATGTGAAGACAACATTTCTTCACAGAGACCTGGAAGAGGAGATCTACATGAAGCAACCTAAAGGATTTGCGGTGAAGGCTAAGAAAGAACTGGTATGCAAGTTAAAGAAGTCCCTGTATGGGTTAAAACAATCACCAAGGATGTGGTATCAGAAATTTGATACATTTATACGGGGACTTGGCTTCAACAGAAGCAAAGCAGATCACTGTGTGTATTTTAAATTAATTGGTGACCGTGTTATTTATCTGGTCTTATATGTGGATGATATGTTGCTGGTTGGAAATGATAAAGAAATTATCTAGGATTTGAAGACCCATTTGTCCTCCAAATTCAACATGAAAGATCTTGGTGCTACAAACTATATTTTGGGGATGGAAATTAAAAGAGATCGAACAAAAAGGAAGCTCTGGTTAAATCAGAGGAAGTATGTCGAGACAATATTGCAGAGGTTTAATAGGCAGGATAGTAAACCAGTGAAGGTTCCTATTCATGTAGGTGTAAAGTTATCTATTGAACAGTGCCCAAGACACAAGAAGAGGAAGAGGGCATGTCCCGTGTTCCATATGCAAGTGCAGTCAGTAGCCTGATGTATGCGATGGTATGTACTAGACTAGAAATTACACATGTAGTGGGAGTATTGAGCAAGTTTATGTCAAAACTAGGGAAGGAGCACTGGACAACAGTGAAGCAGGTTTTCAGGTATTTGCATGGCACTAATGATTATGGTTTGTGCTACCAAGGAAGACTAGGATTGGACACAATGTTGGATATTTGTGGCTTTGTTGATGCGGACTGGGCTGAGATCTGGATCAGATAAGATCTACAAGTGGGTATGTGTTTAACCTATTTGGAGGTGCAGTTTGTTGGATGAGTAAGAAACAATCTGTAGTGGCACTATCAACTACAGAGGCAGAATACATGGCAGCCACTCATGCAAGCAAGGAAGTAGTTTGGTTGCAGAGATTGTGCTCAAGTATGGGGTTAGTATAGGGAGCTATAAGGATAGACGGTGATAGCCAAAGTGAAATTTTCTTGGCAAAGAACCCTGCTTATCATTCAAAGACAAAGCACATTGATGTTCAGTATCACTTTGTGAGCGATATGATAGAAGACAAAAAGGTGTTGCTGGTAAAGGTGGACACTTTGAAGAATAATTCAGACGCATTGACAAAATCTGTGATCTCTGAGAAGTTCTCTTGCTGTAGAGAAACAATGGGAGTTTCAGTGTTGGATAAATGAGTAAGCTCTCCTGTGGCCCCCTGTGGAAAGAAAACAACAAGTGGGAGAATGTTGGGTTGTGTTATATTCTTTCCACGACTAGCCCATGTAGTGCACTGGGGGTTAGAGGGGGGGCAGAGTCCCGCCCTTCGTTGCATCGATTATGTAGCGAGGGGGTCATTGGGGGGGCGGTCGCCCCCCCTGTCTGGGGGGTTTGAGGGGCGCGGGTAGCCCCCCTCTATGGGGTTTGGCGCAGCGCCCTGGGAAAAAATTTTTTGGACCCTATATTAGGTTGGGTGGACCTACCTATGGTTTTGTGCATGATTTTTGCACATGGTTTTGGACGCGATGGTTGTTAGTCCATGGTTTTGGACGCGATGGTTTTTGGTCCATGGTATTGGATGCTTCGGCATGTATAAATATGTATTGTAACATTGAAAGGAATATAATGAAAAAAATCAAGTTGGTAGTCCTGGTTTTGGGATCCAGGGGAAATCTCTGTGTATATGTGTTTTATGTGTTATGCTCTCGCATTGTTTATTTTCTATGTTTTAGAATTCGTATGCAGGTAATTTCTGTACAGGGCTAAAACCTACACTATTTTCATCCCTTGATTTCAGAAATGAATCCTTCACCACCTACTTCCCCTTAGCCTGTACAATAGTTTTTGGGCTTTGCTGAGCTGCTCTTGTAGCTGCCTCTCTAAGCTCTTGGTTTTGTCTTTTCAAAAATGTTATTTCCAGTTGTGACTTAGCCAATGCATATTTCATCTGAGTTATCTTTGGATCATCTTCCTTTGCTTGGGATGTTTCAGTTTCTTTCACAATTTCTTCTTGCTTGTTCTCTGGGGTAACAACAACTGCTCGAGGAATTGACTCCTCAACCATCTTCTTCACCTTTGACCTAGTTCTAGGCTTCAACAAGAAATTTTTGTCCTTCACTGTCTCCTCTGCTATCAACTGAACCTTGGTTTCTTAGAGCTCTGCTTCATGGGCCTCTGCTACATGAAAATCTGCTACATAAACCTCTGGCACCTGGTCCTTCTTCTTTCCTCTTTCACTTTTCTTCTTGCTTAACCTTTTGCTAGATTTATTTCTTGGTTTCTTATTAATATGCTCATCTTCATTTATTGCTTCCACTATTTTTGTCCTAGTTCATCATGTTTCTCTTCTTTTTCATCACACAATTTCATTGGTGAAGAATCTACTTGAGGTCAAAAAATTAGGCCAAGAAACATTTCTTTTCTCGATTTCAAACATAACCAGAATTTTAATCAAAGAAAAATGAAACAAACTTGACATGTGGTTGTCTCTCTTGAGCTCTACCTTCTCAGACATCCTTCCCAAACTCTTAAGCAGATAGTAAGGTAGGTTCATGGTTTTCTTGAATGTAAAATGAACCAAAAGCTTGGGGTGCTACTAATAAACTCGACTGTATCTACCCTCACAAGTAAAGTAACTTTGTATGACCTTCAAGAGTTGGCTATAGTGATCTTGGAGGTATGCATTTGGGAAGGTTTTGTCCAACTGATTTCTAAATTGTGGTTTCACAAATTCCTTGAAAAATGAAGCATTTAGATCATATCCTTTAAACCTTTTTTCCCCATCTGAAGGAATTGTTGTGGCATCATAAATGAGTTATTTTGTGATGGCTATCTCCAAATTTCCCAACATTACCTTTCCATCTTTGAAACTCAAGGAAAAAATACTAGCTAACTGAACATGATGACCTATTGATTGTATCTTTTCACAGAAGGGGATGCACCCAACATTTTTGAAATCAACTCTAACTGTTGGACTAGAGTTTATGAGAGCCAAATTTTTGGGTTATGTATACACAATTTCCTTTCCTTTTCTATTTATAGTAGGATTCATTGGTCACTTTTATACACAAGGCAAACTTCTAGGTTTTTGGCAGACACATGGGCTCTTATAACTGCAATAACAAGTGCACTTTTTAATAGCAATAAAAATAGGTTTATAAGGCCAACACGTTGTGCAATGAATACATGGTAAGTTGACAGCTTGAAAGGTGACTAATGAGTTTCAAGACTTCACAATTTTCAACCCTAGGCCAACTCAGGGTTCAATAGCAGTTGTTATTTACCTATTACCCTTACTCATATTTTTAAAAGGAAAATAGGGTCTGCATGGCACAGAGTATGCAGAACAAGCTTAAATTAAAATAAAAACACAACTCCACATTCAAGAAAGAAAATAAAAGGGTTCTAAATGCTGAGTTGCATAACCGTACCTTTTGAAAACCAAGGACGAGTTATGACGACGTTGGATGGTTTTGGAAATAAGTTGTTCAACAGTTTGTGTAGCATCCTATGTGCAACACTCTATGTATCAACCCACTCTAGCAAAAAAAAACCTTTGTGTATTGTATCCTTCAACTCCTAGCTCAAAAACTTTGCAATTGAAACTTCATTCAATCAACTACACTGATAATCAACGTTGTAGGCAACTTGTGTGAAGAAAAATGGTGGTCTGTCCGTTTAATTTCAAATTGTTACTGTTTTGTCCTGTCGTGTGATGTCATACAACGCCTCCCTTTGCAAAACATGATAATTTGGGCTTTATAATCATTAGCATATTTGATTTAGCATAGGATTTGGAGTGGTGGGAGGATTATATGGGTAATGCTATTTTTAATGCGCAATCATAGCTCTTGAAGGTGAAAATGAAAAATGGAGTTGTGATAATTTAATGTTTAGGAGTGAAGAATGATTAGATGTGCAAGGGAGTAGGGTAGGGGGTTTAATACATGAATGATGGGAAATGGGAAAATATAGGATGTAAGTTATAGTGCTTTTGGGAAAGAATGAATAGACTAGAAGGGGAAAATAAAGGTGATGTTTTCAACAACTATCTTTCTTTGAGCAGTGGTATTTTCAACTATGTCTGACTCATGTAAATCTCATGACAAACCCACTATTTACGCTCATGACTTGATTATTCCAGACTTTCAAAATTTTCCCAATAACTCACAACAACTTCATGTTTTCAGCCAGACCTCTTGATTACCACACCTATGGTGATGTTTTGGACTATAACATTCGAACTTAAAACAATGATAGCAGCATTAAGTTCGATTTATTCAGGCTAACCATTAAGTAATTTGTACACATTTAACAAATATAAACCTATTGACCCTAACATAGGTAATGAACCATCCCTAAAATGGGAGGACTATCTCCATTTAGTAGAGTTTTCCTATAACAACAGGTATCATCTTCCCTTCAATATGAGCCCTTTCGAGGCTTATATGGAAGGAAGTGTCATATTCCCTTAAGTTGGATTCAACCTAGATATAAGCTTATGTTAGAGATATATCTATTATAGGAAATGGAACAAATGGTGAAAAATATTAAACAAAACTTGAATGTAGCGTAGGAAAGGCCAGAAAGATATGCAGAATTAAAGAGGTCATAAAGAATTTCAAGTGGGTGAACATGTACATATGACAGTGTGACCGAAAAATGGTTCCTTAAAATTAGGGAATTGTTTTAAACTATCCCCTCTATATTGTGGGAAATTTGAGATTCTAGCCAGGGTAGGGCCAATGGCTTATCATCTAGCACTACTATCCCTCATCATAATTCATAATTTATTTCATGTGTCTCTTTCAAAAATGGATATTCATGATCCTACTGATATAACTAGTTGGAATGTTATACAAGTTGAAACAAATTGCAATTTCTAGGTCGAGCTTCTACAAATTTTCGATAGGAGGGAAAATACACTCTAGAATTGAGCCATCTTCATGGTTAATGTGTAATGGAAGCACTTTGGGAGTAAGGAGGCCACTTGGGAGATGCAATATGAGTTAGAAGAAGCATTTCCTATGTTGTTCCAAGGAAAATGGAACCCTGAAAACACTGAGGGAAGCATTTCATTTTATGGAGAGGGGAGATATAATACCCTTGGTAAATTTATTTTTTATGACTTTATATTAAATTTGTGGTTGAAAATTCAAGTGGGACAAGCAAGATAATGTGATAATGTAAATATTTATTTTGACTAATAAAAAGAGAAACTATTTTTGTGTGTTATTTTTTGTGAATATTAGTTAAAGGCTATCATGTGAGATGAAATTCCTAATTGTCAGGAAAATAGTTGGAAATAGTCACAACTAAGAAGGGCCAGGAATAGAAGAAGCAAAATCCCCATTTTTTTCTATTCAAGGAAAAGATGTTGGAAAAGACTAACCCCTGGAGATTTTCATGACGAGAGATAAATGTCATGGGTTGAACTTGTGTAAGAGGGGTTGTGGGAAATCAAGGTAGTTAGCTTTAAAATATAGTTCAATGGGAGATAAAGGTTGGACCGAAACCCATAAATTAGTAGGCCACTGCTAAGGGTTAAGTAGGTGAAAAAAAAGAATATTCATGTGATTGTTTTCCTTACAAGGAGTAGTAGAGCTTGGAGAGAACTATTTGGAGGATTAGATCATGGTTGTGAGTAACTTGGAAGCCTTTAATTTATTTTTAGGGATTTATAGATAAGTATATATGATTTCCAAGAAATAAAATTGTGTTAACTATATTCATTTTGCAGTTGAGAACTATGAGAGGTTCTAAGTAGGAAATTCTATAGTAACTCTTCTTATTTCCTATATTTTCTTGAGTAAGGGGATGGATGAATATTGCTAAATTTCCTGTAATGAAATTTTTTGTTTGTATATGTATGTGGATTTGGACTAATTTGTTATAGGAAAGGTAGAGGCATGGTGATAGAAGGCTTTGTCTAAGGTTTTCAATAGGAAACCTAACCAGGGACCAACCTTGGAAACCAATGAAAAAATGGGTATGGACATAAATAAGAACACGTTGCTAAGGTAGAATAATGCTAGGAAATAAGCAATTTACATACATTTGTTTTGAAAACATCGAGTTCACTGTTAAAGTAGACAATGTTTTTGATAAAACATGAAATTTATATATATATCTATATATATATATATATATATATATATATATATATATATATATATATATATATATATATATATATATATATATATATATATTGAAATGCCTATGTATTTATGGTAGACGTGTAGAATTAGTATACATAATACCTTGTTATAGATAGGTAAGGAGTAGAAGAGTTATACCGAGGCTATCTGTTGAAGGACATGACAAGAAAGTTAACCTCATCGATTAGCGAGATGATACACAATCCTAAGAAAAAGTATTTAGTAGGGCTTAAAGAAAATTTTTGGTGGTCCCCCATGAAAGAAGTCCTTTAGGTCCCTAGCCTAGTACCAAATATACCATATTAAAGTATTCATGATAGAGCTACCACAAAGATAATGTTAAAAGCAATACATAGACTATAGTGCAATATCTTAGAGGAGGGTTGTTGATCCAAGGAGGATCATGCTTGGATGGTGTTTCACTTGTATGGAATTATTTCCTTCTTATGTTAGCCTCCATCACATATTGTATACATAAGGAAGGATAAATTCATTGTGTATTTTGTCATCATTGTACTCTTTTTGTTGTATTTTATTAGAGAAGTATTGTAGGTAGAAAGATGTTACGCTCATGAATAAAACCTAGTAGTATGACATTAGGGTGCATGAGAAAACCTTACATAAAGAAAAGGGAAGAGAGATGTCTTATTTATTTCATGGAGATACTTCATTTGTGTGAATTTAGGTTTAAACATGTGACACTATGGTTTATGGTATACATGTAGACCTTAGATATTAACATGGACTTGGTGCGGTTCATGATGATGACTATGATGGATATTGTTCTACTAGTAGATTTTTTAACCTAGTAGAAGACATTGAAAATGGATCTAACACCTTTATTGCTTTTAAAGCATTATTCTTATGGGATGTGAGGCTAGAGAAATATCATCATGAGATGAAATTGATGAGTCTTGAACATGGTGTGATGTCTTTGTTAGAAGACATGTTGGGTATTATATGTTCCATGGAGGTGTTGTTGTTTATGTTGATGTAAGAGTTGAAGGTGAAGGATTTGAGTACATAAACCTTAGGTTTGACAATTATATATGGAGACAAGGACTATAGTTACCTTTCCATGCACTTGTGTGAAGCAACCTATCAAGGGTTCGTAAACCCTAAGGAAGAAAACAATGCTCGTCTGAAGAGCATATGTGATAAAATATTTTTGAAGCCAAGGGATGAATTATTAGTGTTGATGCTAGCTTATTATGGATATTTGATGGTGGCTAGGGTTTTCATTATTTTACCTTGCTAGTGTTTGGAGAGATGGATATTGTAGAAATTTTGTGATAAACCTCTTCATGTGTATTTCATTTCTTCTATAAATGTACAAAGTATCTTTATATCCAAATTTTTTTTATATGGTTGAACTCCTCCCACAACAAAAACTAGTAGTGGCTCATAGCATGATGATTCTACTAAGATGTCATGTTACACTACGATGACATTCAATGTCATTATTGTTGGCATGTTTGTGTTTCTGTTAATGCCACCTGTTGAAGTTACGTACTCATAAGTCTCTATGTATCATCTTTAGTCTGTTGTATACTTGTTGAGGGTTGTCATGCTGATGTAAAATGGTGTCATAGTCTCAGAAGGTCTATAGAATAGGTTTCATGAGTTAATAAGGCCTCATCTAAAGCTCAACTACAATTTTTCTAGAGGTTTAGTTGATGATGTGTGTGGCGTTGTTTTGAGTCCTGTAGTTGGTTTCTTGATGTCCTGATGGGCTTGGAAGGATACTTTGTAGTTTGATATGAACCTCTAAAGCTCTGATGTAAGTTTGAGGGAAAGAATTCTTGTTTTAGATTATGTTATGCCCCATACGAATGGATGATGGGCTATGCGTGTGACCGTAAGGCCTCAATCGTTGGACGTTAGTGTTAGCATTGAGACCAATTGAAATTTCACAGTATTATTTGGGCGAATGAAAGAAAACAAAAAAATTACTCTGAATTTCACATGCACAATTAAAAAGTTTTTTTTTTTTTTTGTTGAAGCTTATGGTTGGAATTTTCCATAAAAATGTTCGAGACAAGTCGTGGGGCCTCTAGAAGTTGATCAAAATTGAAAATAACAAAAGGCTAGTGGAGTAAGTGGTTTGATTTGGTCAATAATCCTATCTCAATCAAATCCAAAGCATGTGGAAAGGTTTTGGGTGAGCTCCATCATCTAAATAATTTAGTGACTTAACCATTTCAATATTTTATAAATATGAGAAGAAAAGTTGCTCATTTGGTTGTTTCTCTAGCTATGTGAGTGAGTGAGTGTGAATGAAGTGCAAGTGCACAACCAGTGAGTATAGAAGTGAGTTCAGAGGTTCAATATTGCAGCGTGTTTCAATATTTAATCATCATCAATGTTTAAGAATTTTGGGCAGAGATTAAAGATCAGATTGGAGAGTCTGTGTGGAGAGATTTGTTATCTCAATTGGAGTGTGAAATTGTGGTTACATGAGTGTGCTTATTTGTTGCTAGTTTTATTTATGCAATAGTGTTTTCAGTCATGAATCACATTTTCTTGTAGCCGAATTGTTTGTACTTGGAGTAGGGGCATCAAGATAAGTGCATGTTGATTGTCTATTGTAGGAGCGGGTGCTCCAAGTTGGTTGTGGTCAACATTTCTCATTTCAATGAAGGGGTGGGTGCTCCATTACTACTGGTGGCTAGGTGATGTAATGTAAATCAGAATATATTGAAGCAATCAATAATAAGAAGAAGAAACAAACATGTCGATAGTTTTTTTCCTTGGCGAGGTTTTCCATCTAAAATCCAAGTGTCTACATGTAATGATTGTTAATGTTTTGGATGTGCATGATCTTGTTATTTATTTCCGAAGCAAATTTCTGAATAAGTTTTATTTTCATAATTAATTGTTAAAAAAATTTGTAATACTGATTCACCCCAACCCGCAACACCCCCCCCCCCCCCCCCCCCCCTTAGTATTACTTTTATCTAATAATTAGTATTAGAGTTGGCTTCTTTTTTGTAGCTTGACTGTTGAAGGGAAATTTTGAGAAGGTACAATGGCGAGTCATGATGTGAAGGTTCCTATTTTTTGCGATAAGAACTACATTCTATGGAAGATGAGAATGGAGGGGCATCTCATTGTTGATGTTTTTTCTACTGTGGTGTCAAGGTATATTGTTCTTGATATTTTTCCATCAGACACTAATGAAAAGAATAGGTTTCAAAACAATTCCAAATCCATAAATGATATTATTGCAGCACTTAGTGAGAATGAGATGATAAAAGTCATGCATTCTAAATCAAGCAAAGAAGTTTGGGATAAACTTGAGAATAGATATGAAGGTGATAAAAAGGTGAAGGAAGAAAAGCTCCAAGCCTATAGGATGAGATTCAAGTGCTTGAAAATGAAGGAATATGAAACTATTATAGAGTATTTCTGAAGAGTTGAAACTATGACAAACCTGATCAATAGCATAGATTAAAACATTGAAGATAAGATCATTATTCAGAATCTTGAGGCCTTTACTAGCAAGATTTAACCCCAAGGTTTTTGATATTGACGAGATGTCTAACTTGAGCACTCTTACTATGGAGAATTTGTTTGGAATTCTTACAGCTTATGATATGTGCATTGTAGAAGAGAAATTTGAGTCTAGTGAGGTTGCATTCAAGGCCTCCAAGAATGACAATGATCTTACCAAAAAGCTCAAGAAACTTCTAAAGAAATCAAGGAAGAGGAAGAGTATTCTAGCAGTGAATCTGATGAAGAAGATTCTCAATTTTCCAATAAATTAAAGAGAGGTTTTGGAAAGTAAAAAGGAAAGATTCCATTGAAGTGTTTTGAATGTGGAGAAGTTGGACATCTTGCTCCAAAGTGTCCACATAAAAGAAGTGAAAAGGAGGAGAAGAAGAAGGAGATGAAGAGCAAGGATGAAAATCAGAAATTTCGAAAAGGTAAAGCCCAAAACAGAAGGAGATACTATTCCAAAGAAGAAATTTGCACCTCAAAAGAAAGTAGTGAGAAATATTCATCTAAAGAAGAAGAGCACAATGAATGTTCTTATGGATTTTGAGTCTACATATGAATATGATCTTGAGGATGGAAATATTGGTTCTAAAGGTGAGCTCATTAATGCACTTAATAAGATAATCAAGGCTAGAAATAAAAACAAGCTACTTAAGGAAAAAATACGCAAGCTAAAGGACAATAAGCCCCATTTGGTTGGTAGTTCTTCAAAGACCCAGTGGCATGAGCTTGAGAAATTCAAATAAAATTTGTTGCAACGAATTGTGATTCAACAAAATAATATAGCCAAGTTGGAAAGAGAAAATGATTATTTGAAGCGGAATATTGGTGGAGCTCCAATTGCATGCACCCATGAGGAGGAGATCATTTTCTTAAAGAGAGAAATGGAAGAGGAAAAATTGAAAGAAAACTTGCTCACCAATCACCTAGAATAATGGAAAGAAAATTGTCAAAAACTTGAGGAAGAAATTTTTGCATTAAGGGCCAATCTATCAAAAGTAGAAACTAAAGCTTGTCTAAATTAGAAATTTTTCAACAGATTTGAAACCTTGCAAAATATTCTCAAAATGAAAAGGTCACGAGAGGAAAAAACTACATTGGGGTTCAAGCATCTTCCAAAAAATGTCAAAGATCAACCAAGTACCAGTTATGCATATGCTTGGAAAGAAAAGGAAGATAAATCAAATATTGCAAAAACTAACAAGAATGTGAAAAATAATGAACCTTAAATCAAATCAGCAAAAAATCAGCAAGTGAAGCAAGCAAGATCCTCAAATTTCACTCCTCCATCATGGCAGAAAAAACTCAAGTATCCTACTCTATTTTATGGTTATTGTTTTGCATGTAATAATTTTGGATAGAAGTGTTGAGAATGCAACAAGATGATGGAGTTTAGTGGAAATAAGTCGCCTTCACTAAGTGGGCCCACAGGGTATTTTTGGCACAAAGTCTATTTTTAGACTATGTCTATTTTTAGACATATGGATCATGGTCTATGAGTTGCAGGATGCTGTTTATGGATGATTGGTCATGTTGGGAAAAAATAGATGGACTTCTATTTCTGGTTCAAAGTGGAGTGATCAGAGTCTATTTTTAGACTGCCAGTTCAAAAATAGAAAAGTCAAATATTATTGTCTCATAATAATATTTAGACTATAAACATTATCTTATCCTCTTGGAGCACTTCAGTTTGAGCTACAGATGTGGCACATATAGATGTCAGAAGGAAATACGCTTTTCTTGTGGGTCAGTTGAGCTATTGCATGCAGGACTTCAGTTAGAACTCATGTGGTTGAGTTTGGTGGAGTTGATGGAGTTGTGTTCAGTTTGACTTGGTTAAACTAGTTGTAATTAGTCTAACTGCAAATAGACTAGTAATGAGTGATGTGAATTAATTGATTAAATTAATTCACTAATTATTAACTCATAATGCAACTGAAGAATACATGAGTTAACTCAGTCCATGTACAGTTCAGTGGAGACAGGTGTTAGAGGTTGAGATTGCTATCAGATGTGACTATAGTTGTGGATGAGATCTTGCACAATCAATGGATTGAGTATGCCCATGAGGATTGTGCAGTATATTCCCAATGAAATAGCCTGTGCTCACGTGATTTTCACTTGGTATTGTGCAATAGAGGTAGGCAAAGCAGCGGAGGAGCTTTGAACCTGTGACTTGTTCGGATCTGAGCTAGTTTTGTGTGTAACAGGTGGAGATAGTACTAAGTACTTGTGAGGAGTATTGTACTATGTATTGTTACATGTTCTCAATCATTAATATACAGATAGTGTGGGGTTTTCAGCCGTAAGCTTTCCCCGGGTTACATACTATGTTAATGTGTGCATGCTATTGATGTTTCATTGTTTTGGATGCTGCTAAATTGATGATCAACGTAGAGGAGGTTATGTATTATGCATGTATTCTGCAATAGTGTATAATCGAGATAATCTCTATGAATAAGTGTCATATTATTCAAAATTTCTACAAGAAGGCCATAAATTGTAGGTTGAAGATGTTTCGTAGAAGAAATTTTGATAGATAAAGGGTTTCTAAAGTACTAAATATTTTTCATTTTAATGCAAATAATTCTTTTGCTCCACTAATGAATGAGATCGATTGTTTAAGATTCAACAACTTTGGTCACAAATCTAGTGAGTGCAGATCTATATTTTCAAACTCCTTCATTTGGAATAGACAAGAGAAATCTAATAAGCAGAAAGTTGTGAGAACATGGCAGAAGAAGGCCCAAAATTCATAAAATTGTGAGCTTGCTTTGATAGCTCATGATCAGCATGAGCAATGGTTGATTGATAGTGGATCATCCAAGCACATGACCGGTGATAAGAGAAAAAATTTGCAGCTAAAAGAGTACGAAAAAGGAAATGTTAGTTTTGGAAATAATGCAGCAATTCCCATCAAAGGGAAAGGGACAATTAGGATGGACAAGAATACAAAATCTCATAGTGCGTTTTATATTGATGGATTGAAGCAAAATCTCCTTAGTGTGAGTAAGATGTGCAATAATGGGCATGATGTGAATTTCATGTCCAAAAAGTGTGAGATCAAAAATGCAAAATCAGGAAAGTTGGTTGCAAAGGCCATTAGAAGTGACAACAACATGTATATTTTTTATGACACTAGAAACAATTGTTGCATGAGAAAAATAGAATAATCCTTGCTATGGAATAGAATATTGGGTCATGTTAATTTTGATAATCTAATCAAAATTAGCAAGATTGGAGCAGCTAGAGGATTACCAAGGGTGGCTAAACCAGATGGCACAATATGAAAGTCATGCCAATTTGGGAAACAAACAAGAGTGCATTTCAAATACAAGGAGTTCACTACAAGTAGACCATTGGAGCTAGTGCATAAAGATGTGCGTGGTTCTACAATGAAGCGAAGTCCAAGAAGTGACATATTTTTCATATTATTTGTTGATGACTTTACTAGAGCCACGTGGATTATGCTTATGAAATAAAATCCCAAAGATTTCAGAAAATTTAAGTACTTTAAGGCACTTGTTGAACAAGAAGTTCATTTGAAGATAAAGAGTCTTAGATTTGATAGAGGATGTACGTTCATATCCAAGGAATTTTATGATTTTTGTGAGTATCATGGGATGAAGAGGTAATAATCCATAACTAGAACACCACAATAAAATGGTGTAGTGGAGAGGAGAGGAAAAACATATTGGTTCAAGATATGGTGTGAGTTATGTTAGATGAAGTTGGTGTGTCATATGCCTTTTGGGGAGAAGAAACTCAAACAACAATATATTTGGCTAATTGATTTCTTATTAGTCCTAGTAGTGATAAAAATCCATATGAGTTATGGAAATGAATACCAACAAAAGTTGACCACTTCAAAATATTTGGGAGCAAGTGCTAGATCAAGAGGACTGAAGAAAATCTTGGAAAATTCGAACCAAGAGTTGATGAGGGAATATCCCTTGGCTATTCCTTTAAGAGAAAGGATACAAATGCTAAAACAAGAGAAACAAAAAGGTAATTGAAGGCATTGATATTGTCTTTGATGAATATTTTGCTAAATCTAATGATTTGGAAGATGTTGCAACTGACCATGATTTCATAGAATATGAGGACCAAGAAATATCCTACAAAGATGAAGAAGAGGAAGAAGAGATAAATACCTCTACTATAAAGAAGGAACCACTAAGTCACATCCAAAAGAAGCACCCAAAAAGTCAAATTATTGGAAGCAAAGAGCTTGGAGTGCAAACAAGGAGGAATTTGTTGGATAGCTTTAATCAAGCACATTTTGCAATATTGTCTCAAATATAGCTCAAAAGCTTCAATGAGGCTAGAGAAGATCAACATTGGATTAAAGAAATGAATGAAGAGTTGGATCAGTTTGAGAAGACCAAATTACATGAGAGATTGTACCAATGCCAAAGGACAAAAACATTACTAAAACCAAGCTGGTGTTCAAGAACAAGATAGATGAGGAAATAAAAGTGGTAAGGAACATAGCAAGGCTTGTGTGCAAGTGGTATACTCAGGTAGAAAGTATTGATTTTGATCAAAATTTTGCACCTGTAGCTACATTAGATGCAATAAGAATGTGTTTGGCCTTTGCATGGTACAGGAAAATTAAAGTTTATTAAATGGATGTAAAATCAGCATTCTTGAATGGTGATCTAGAAGGGGAAGTTTATATAGAACAACCTGAAGCTTTTTTATTGGGTGATAATGAGAATCAAGTGTGCAGGCTGAAAAGTGCCCTTTATGGCTTGAAGCAAGCTCCAAGGGCATGGTATTCAAATCTAGACAAACATATACAACATCAAGGCTTCCAAAAGGGATCCACAAACAATTATTTATATATCAAATTTGAAGGTGATCATTTTCTAATAATTGTTATGTATGTAGATGATATTATCTTTGGGAGTGATTTGGAGGAGATGGGACAAAATTTCACACCAGAAATGCAAAAATAATTTGAGATGTCAATATTGGGAGAGCTTACTTTCTTCCATGGTTTGCAAGTTATTCAAGATGATAAAGGCATTTTCATTTCTCAATCAAAGTATCTTAGAGAGAAATTAAAACAATTTTCCATGGAAGATTGCAAACCGATATGAACTCCTATTGTAACTGGTTGTAAATTGAGTAAATATGATGAGTCACCAGAGGTAAATCAGTTTATGTATCGTTGCATGATTGGCAGGTTATCGTATATAATCACTTCTAGGCCTAATATTGTGCAAGTTGTAGGATTGGCCTCAAGATTTCAAGCTAATCCTAAGGAGACTCATCTTAATGTTGTAAAGAGGATCTTCAAGTACCTTTAGGGCACTCTTGACTATGGATTATGGTATCCTAAAGGTAAACATTTTAATTTGATTACTTTTATTGATGTTAATTGGGCTGGTAGTATTGATGACAGGAAAAGTACTTCAGGAGAAATTCACTTTTTGGGAGATTGTTTGGTGTCTTGGGCTAGCAAGAAAAAAAGTTCTATCTCTTTGTCCACTATTGAAGCTGAATATATCGCAGCAACCGCTTGTTTACACACATTTTATGAATGAAGAAAACTCTTCAAGACATGAATTTTGAGTATGAAGAGCCCCTTCCCATCATGGTAGGCAACAGAAGTGCAATACGCATCTCAAAAAATCTAGTTCTTCATTCCAAGAACAAACACATACCAATCAAATATCATTTTCTAGGAGAACAAGTGGTAAACAAAGTTGTGAAGTTGGAATATATTGCTTCAAATGAACAAATTGTAGACATCTTGACTAAGTCACTTCCAAGGGAGAAATTTGAATATCTTAGAGAGCATATGAGTGTTGTGGATTTTTTAAGGCATTAAGGAGTTTTTCATGGAGTTAGTTGTTTTCATATGGCTTCCACCATGGGCACTTTCAGCTGCAAAATTTGGAGAATGGATGGTGATTGTTTGTTTGCATTCTTTTCAAAGAATTATGAATTGTTCGCTTACTTCTTCTTGCTTCATCTCAAGATGGATTTCTTCTTCATGTACATTGATTCTTCAAGATGGTGTGGTGTCAAATATATTCACAGGGAGAATGTTCAACAACTCAGGGGAGTATTTTTTGTAGCTCTTCAGGGGGTGTACTTCATCTTTGGCCATGTATTACATTGTTTCTATGTATTTTACTTTTACATGTAAAACCCCTTGCCATTGATATCAAGGGGGGAGAGTGAGTGAGTTATTTATGTGCTCAGCTTGAGATTGTTGTATGTAAATGTAATATTTATTTTCAAAAGCTACAAGTTTACGTCATTGGAAAAAAGGGGAGATTGGTGACATGTTTTGTTGTCATTGATGTCACCAGTCGAAGTTATGTACTCATAATCTTATATGTATCACCTTGAGTCTGTTTTATACTCGTTGAGAGTTGTCATGCTAATGTAAAACTTTTTCATAATCTCATAAGTTCTGTAGAAGAGGTGTCATGAAGTAATAAGGACTCATATGAAGCTGAGCTACAATTATGCTAGAGGTCTAGTAGATTATGCTCTGCCCCATTCCCATGAATGATGGGCTACACATGCGACCAAGAGGCCTCAATCGCTAGTTGTCAATTTTATGCATGAGACCAGTCAAAATTTCATAGGTTCGTGCATGGGACCGAAAGAAAACACAAAATTTACTTTGCATTGCGCATCAAAATTTGAAATATTATTTTTTTTTGGCAAGCTTATGGTTTGGAGTTTCAAGAAAAAAGGTTGAGACAAGTTGCGAGGCCTCTAGACATTGATCAAAGTTGAAAATATCAAGAAGCTAGTGGAGTAAGTGGTTTGATTTGGTCAAGAGTCCTATCTCAATCAAATATGAAGGATGTGAAAAGGCTTTGGGCAAGCTCCATCATTTGAAGAATTTAGTGACTTAACCATTTCAATATTTTATAAATATGAGAAGAAAAGCTACTCATTTGGTTGGTTCTCTAGACATGTGAGTGACTGAGTGTGCATAAAGTGCAAGTTCA
Source organism: Pinus tabuliformis (assembly GCA_031772625.1). NCBI lineage: Eukaryota > Viridiplantae > Streptophyta > Pinopsida > Pinales > Pinaceae > Pinus > Pinus tabuliformis. The sequence goes on along the minus strand of CM062816.1, from coordinate 1,641,995,103 downwards.
CAACCAATGAATGTAGCAGTGATTTGAGAGCTTCAAAATTGCAATGTGTTTAAGGATTTATTCAACAACAGTATTTCAGAATTTTGTGCAGAGATTGAAGATCAAATTGGAGTGTGCGTGCAGAGATTTGTTTATCAAATAGAGTGTGAAATTTTGGTTGCATGAGTGTGCTTATTTGTTGCTAGTTTTGTTTATGTGGCAATGTTTTCAAATATTAATCATATTTTCTTATAACAAAATTATTTGTACTTGGAGTGGGGAATTCAAGCTAAGTGCATGTTGATTGTTGATTATAGGAGTGGGTGTTACAAGTTGGTTGTGGCCAACATTTCTCATTTCAGTGAAGGGGTGGGTGCTCCAAGTTGGATGTGGCCAACATTTCTCATTTTAGTGACGGGGTGGGTGCTCCAAGTTGGTTGTGGCCAACATTTCTCATTTCAGTGAAGGGGTGGGTGCTCCATTGCTAATGGTGGCTAGTTGATGTAATGTAAATGAAAATATTTTGAAGCAATAGTTAATAAGAAGAAGCAACAAATAATTCGGTGGTTTTTCGACCTAGAGGGGGATTTTTCCACCTAAAATCGAAGTGTCTACATGCGATGATTGTTCTTGTTTTTCATGTGTGTGATCTTGCTATATATTTTTTAAGTAAATTTTTGAATAAGTTTTATTTGTAGAATTAATTCTTAAATTTCCATAATATTGATTCACCCCCCATTGCCCCTCTCTCAGTATTACTTTTGTTTAACAACTATTACCATCTAGGTTCACATAATTCTAACCATTACTTGCAAATGTTAGGCACGATCGTTATGCCTTAGTCTAGGTCGACAAGGACCTTGTGCTAAGTTGTGCCTAACGTTTTGTCTATCTTGTCAAGACCTACAAACCATTGCCTAATATCCTTCCATGTCAATATAGTTGACATAGAGTCCTAGCTAAGAATATTTGAATAAATTACTCAAGAAATAGAGAGGTACCTTCATATTATTACCAGTAGGTTTATCCAATTGTCTCGAAATGGTTGGTGACTGCACCAATCCATAAAAATGTGTTATTTGTTGACTAGTAAATGTTCATCATTTCTTTGGTAAAAAAACAAAGACAACAAATATTTTTTAGTAATGTTGAGGTCGTGGATCCTTATTTATACCATTTCTATAGAGTTCATATGTTCTAGCCATGTAACCAGAAAAAATGGTTAATTGGATGTGGGCATTGGAGATGGATGGTACAACTAAGTTTAATGAACTTGCAAAAATAATTTGATGGTTCTTTATTAGATATCCTATTTTAGTGACCTCAATGTAGCCAAGGATGCATTAATTTCAGCATTTAGATTTCTTGGTCGGTTCAGGTTTCATAATTCTAAATTTGCGTTTAGTAAATGCTGGTTTGGACTCTGATTAGGTTCCATATTAACCAATTCCCTGTAATTCAATATAGTGGTTGTGTTTACACTACAACAAAACCAGCGATTAGCGTCCCTTTTTACTTTTTTTTTTGCATCTAGAGCCCATTTTTGGTGCTATTTGCATCCATTTATCAAATATGGTGCAAAACTTGACACAAAATTTGCATCAAGTTTTGCACCAAATCTTACACCAAGTTTACCACCAGGTATTGCAATAGGTTTTGCACCACGTTTTGCACCAAATTTTATGCCAAGTTTTGTGTCATCCTTTACACCAGGTTTTGTTCCAGGTTTTGCATCAAGTTTGGCACCTAATTTTGTTTGACATACTTTTGCATCCTCATTTGCATCCACTTTTTGCACCTACACTTGCATCAACTTTTGCATCCTTTTTTGCATCCTTTTTTAAATCATTTTTTGCATCCATTTTTTCATCCATTTGTGCATCCCTTTTGTGCCAAGTTTTACATCGTGTTTTGTGTCTAGTTTTGCATAAAATTTTGCATCTACTTTTGTTGCATCCACTTTTCCCTCTTGTTTGGCATCCATATTTACATCCTCTTTTGCATCTATTATTGTACCCACTATTGCATCTAATATTTTTGTGCCACAATTAGCGCCTAGTTTGGCACCTCCTTTTGCACCCACTTTTGATTATAATTTTGCATCCACGTTTGCATCCTCATTTGCGTCTAGGTTTTCATCAACTACTACATCTATTTTTGCATCCCTTTTTGTATCCAATTTTGGACCGGGATTTGCATCGGGTTTTGTGTCTCGTTTTGCATCTACTTTTGCATCGACTTCTATTGCATCCACTTTTGCACACAATTTTGCATCCACTGTTGCACCCATTTTAAATTTCACTTTTTGCATCCCTTTTTACATCTTCATTTGCATCATACTTTGATTCTTTTTTTGCATCTATCATTACATCCACTTTTGTTATGCCACAATTTGCACCATGTTTTGCACTCACTGTTGTATCCACGTTTGCTTCCAATTTTGCATCCATGTTCACATCCTCTTTTGCATCAAATATTGCATCTATTTTTGCATCCACTTTTATGTCAGGTTTATGCATTGGGTTTTGCATCTCGTTTTGTATCTACTTTTGCATCTACTTACATTATATCCATTTTTTGCATCCAATTTTGTTTTGCCTGTTGCATCAATGTTTGCTTCCACTTTTACATCCATTTTTGCATCTTATTTTGCATATTTTTTGTCTATTGTTACATCCACTTTTGTTGCACCATATCTTGCGCCTACCATTGCAACCACATTTGCTTCCACGTTTGCATCCCCTATTGCATCCACTTTTGTTTCATCCATTTTTGCATATACTTTTGTTTCCGTTGTTGCATCCACATTTGTTTCACCACAATTTGTGCCAAGTTTTACACCTACCATTGGACCCATGTTTGCTTCCACTTTTTCCTTCATGTTTGCATCCAAGTTTGCATTGACAACTGCATCTACTTTTGCATCCACTTTTGTGTCAGGTTTTTCATGTTGTTGTGCATCTACTTATGTTGTATCCACTTTTCATCCAATTTTACTTCTATTGTTGCCCCCATTTCTATGTTCGCTTTTGCATCCCTTTTCCAACACTCATCATATTTTCTGCATTGATGATATTCCTTATGGCATTGACAATTATGAACAATTGATGACAATGTCAATAATATTGACAATGATGAAAATGAAGATGATGGCGATGACATGAATTGTGATTATGATGATAAAGACGATAGTGGTTACAATGACAATGATGATGATGGCAATGATTATGATGATGACGATGCTAATGACGTTGGCGAATCTTCCCAATTTTAGATGTTGTCATTGTCATAATCATAAGCATTATCTTTGGTGTCAAGATCATCATTTTCATCTAGGTCATCATCAAAAACAATAATGGCATGAATGATGATGATGCATGATTACAACAATGTCGATAGAAATTACATTAATGATGATGATGGGGATGATAAAAATGACAATGACGATGATAATGGTGGTGATGATGATGATCATCGATCATCTGTCAAAAATAGAGTTGTTATTTCTCTTACGTATATCAATGTGTCCTAAACAACCCTTTTCTAGCACTGATCACATTTTTTGGGTTGATGATATTTCTTACAACATCTACAATTATGAACAATTGCAAACAATGTCCATAATGATGATGATGATGGCATGAATGGTGATTATGATGATAATGTAATGATGGCAATAACAATGACAAGGATGATGGTGATGATGATGACAATGATTATGATAATGAGAATGACCTTACAATCTTATGGATTCGTGAACAATTACTAGTTTCAATACCATCTTCTGGATAAGTATTACTATCATACTTTTTAAATTTTTTGTCTCTCTTGAGGTATCTTACTATAATGGTGTTGTCAACACTAGAAAGATATCTTGTTGTAATGGTGGTTCTAATGTTAGCACTAGCAAAGTTTAGTAGGGAGGATGCTACTACAAGAGGAATTCCTTCTAAGTGACTATGGCATTCAAAATGAGGCTTTATGGGCTGCTTGTTAACACATGTTCTCATGCTCATATAAAATTAATGTGAAAAGTTGCTTTAATTGGTTCCCATGCATAATTGATATTGATAATGGGGTGGTATAAAATTGTAATGGGCATATCCGTTAGTTAGTTATGATGGGTCAACAACATTGAAACCATCCAAGTGACATTTCACCTTGGAACAATCGTCGCTCGTGCGAAAACACGAAGTTTATGTAAATGAAAGTTGTGATTGTAGTGGAATTAAAACCATCGAGAAATATCAAAGAAGACGCTGCCTACCAGTTTTGAAAGACACCCAAGGCATTGAACAACTATTTGCGTTAGGATGTAGTGAGGGAATCGAAGGAAATTTGGCAGCCCTAAGTTGCCATTACTATTGCCAATCACACATTCAATAGTAACCATAAAAGGTAGCCACATATAAACAGAACCTCGAGGTGTTGACAGTCAGAATCTATTGTAATAGCTTTGACGTATATATAGTTTTGTGTTTAGATGAGAATGAAGTGGGCTTCATCCAGGGTTCGGCTCAATCCTCGTCCATTCCATGCAGTGGTGTTTAATTCGCCAAGCAAGAGAATATTACGTGAGTGTTCAGAGTTAAATCAACAGAAATCAAGGACGTGCGATTGTCAAATTATTGCTCCTCCCTTATGATTGAGCGCTTGATGCGATGGTCATTATCCTTGGGTGATACTTTTATTCCCCATTTTCTATTGAAAAAGTAGCGTTTTTCTGTTCGATTATGATAGGATTGGATGAACGCCGGTTTGGGTGGATGTAGACCCATGTTTTTTTGTGGTGATCTTCAAATGTCTTGAGGATAAGAAAAAAATCCTTGACCAAGGTCCATGGTTTTGGGGATGAGTTGGTCTTCTAGTGAAGCCATGGTTTCCCAACTTCAATCCTCTCACTATGTTGCCGATGACTACTCTAGTATGGGTAAGATTCCCAGTTTTCCCATTCACTTTACCCATCTAGATCTCTTAGAAAAAGTGGGCAATTTCTTAACACAGGGTTCAAAATTATTACAACAATATACTCATTAATCACTAAATATGTCATTTGTAGGAATTGCAGTTAGGTGGGGAGGATAACACTCCTATCCATTTTTAAAGCTACACCCAATTAATAAGTTCTCCATGTGCCACAATAAATGCAATTTTTATGACTATAGTGACACATCCCTCGAGATTTCCTTCCACACCAACACTTTTATCCATGAACTAAAGAGTGACTATTTCATTATTATATTATACATACATGTTAATATAAGCATTAAAATTTGTATTCCTTTGTAAAAAATGCTAGTCCAAGAGATACATTTGATCACCTTGTCTTGTATCCAATATCCAATGTTGACCCCTATATCCTTAGATCTAGAGTGAAGGTTTCATTTCTAATGTTGTGTTTGAGCTTAAATTCTAATTAAATATTTGGGTTAGCCAAGGTCATTACTTAACTTAATGGCTTTGCAATATACAATGTATCATATTTTTTTTAAGTTCAATTGGTGAGATATGTCTGGGGGATTGAACTTTCGATCACTTGGATACACAAGGGCTTGCCAACATGCTTTTTTCCAATTGTGCTACTACCCTAAGAAAATATACAATGTATCATATTAACATCCACTTAAACCAAATTGACTTTTGGGACACATGTCTCTTTGATGATGAAGGGAATCCAATTATGTGATGTCAAACACATTCCCTCACAAACACTCACAAAGACCCTACACTTTTTAGGGTTCGAACCTAGGTTGTCTGTTATGAAACCAACTCACAAAAAGATAGAAAAGATAGATCAACAACTTAGAAATCAGCCTCTTCGAGGGGGCAACCTCCTTTACATTACACAAAAGAACAATTATTGGATGATACAAATGACAAAGCCTCATTTCTATATATAGGAGTCTAAGGGGTCACAATATAATCAAAGTCAACATAACAATAATAATATAAGGGCACAAAAATAACAATAGTGGGCTTCTATGGGGCACAATAATAACAATATGGGGACAATAAGGGCACAACAATAACAGTAAGGGCCACAATGACACTAGTAATGGGGGAATCACTAGTGTTATAGGGACCTAACATTGTCTATATGGAAACACTGTATAGTTTTGAATTTATTTATTGTAGATTTGTACATAGATGGATATTCCTTTCTTTGCATTTATCTTTTAGACTTCTTGCTTTCACCAATTGATTTAGAGCTTATGGAGTCTCAAGTAGCACCAATCCACTTGCTTCTATTGGATTGAATAACATGATTTCTCTTTTGAAATCCATAATATCTCATTCACATGCTTCCTATTTCTCCCATAAGACTTTAGCACAGACTCCATGATCATGTTTGTGTCCCTCTTAATAACGCACTCCTTGGAAGGGGCCATAAAATCTTTTATTAGGACTAAACTTGGATGTCTCTTCTTTCTTGCCCTTTGATTCTTCATTCAATCATACCACCCATCAACTTGTTATTTTTCCATTTTTCTTATAATGACCTTTGTTGTTGGGAAGGTGCCTTTCAAGTATTTTGTCTTTGCATATAGATACACATAAAGTATCATTATTTTAATCTAATGGACGTGGTTGTTAAAATCACCAATATTTAATTAAATATGCATTGTTATACCTTTGCTCAAGTCAACTTCAATTCAAATTCTAACACATGTGTGTATACCCTTCCTTGCTTAGTTTGTATATTGTTGTAAGTCCCCAATATATTTATGTTGGCTTTTGAAAGATCATCTCATCCCAAAATAAGTAGGGGGGATTCAATATTCAAATCCGGCAGAGTGGGGTTGAAGAAATGGATATTGAAGATGGATTCAATTATAGAAACTATCTTTTGAAAAAAGGTTAGTTTTGCCCCAAAAAGAAAGTCCCTCCTTTGAGACCTTGCCACAACTTCCATAGTTGTGAAATTTTACAATAATAGAACCTCTAGAGTAGAGGTTTACCATATGGCCGTCGATGACATCAGTACAACAGGTCAAAATATGTTGTTAAGGAACAAGTTGTACATAATGAGGAAATCAAAGGATTAGGATGTGGCATCCTTCCTCATGACAATCTCTCAACTAAGAGGCCATCTGTAAGGACTTGGGGAACCAATCATTGATTCTGAAGTAGCCATCTGTATACTAAATGCATTGCCACCATAATGGAGCAACTTTGCAACAAGCATCTACTCCAAGAAGGATTCAACTCCCTTTGATAAGTTGTGGGTGCAATGCATATTGGAAGAATCAAGGATCAAGGTCAAGGATGATATTGGATCAGATGGGCAATCTCAAGCCTTTCTAGCCCGAGTTAAGAAGTTGAAGAAGGGAAAGTTTGGCAAGGCCAAGAAGAAAGACATATCCAAAGCGCAATGTTTTGGATGTAACGAATTTGGACACTCTAGGAGGGACTTTCCAAACTAGCATAACAATAAGATAAAGGAAAGGAATGAAGCTCATGTGGCCGAAGCAATGGGAGAACCTGAGAAGAAGGCAAAGAAGGAAGAAGTGAAGGATCTTTACTACTAAAGAAGGTTCACTGACTGTCCGGCTCTCTGTGAAGTTTAATATTTATTTTAGGATAATATGTTTTGTTTAACATCTTAGAAAGAAGCATATGATAGTAGCATGTATAGAATTTACATGATTAAGTTTCTTTGTAGAGATCATCTAGATAGATGGATAGATAAACCATTTTGCATATTGACCATCCAAGCATTATCTAACATTATATTAGAAGATATCATCCTGCTTAGTTGAATCATCATGATTCAGGAAAGACCATCGTTTTTTGAAGGTCTTTGGAAAAATCATCATGGCAAGGTTAAGTAGACATTCCATGTAATGTGGAACCAATACTAGTAAAGGGATGAAAGAATGCAATGGTCAGGATGTAGGCTCTTTGCGAGATATATGAATATCTAAATGATTGGATGAAAGCATAGGAATGCATGTTGGATCTAAAACTCTAGATAAGATTCTTGTGTATAGAATCTTGTGAAAGAAAGTTGGTCATAAAATATGCTTATGTATATGGATATATGATGCTTGAAAGGAATATGATTTGGCTTACTTAAGGATGTGTAAATAATTTAAGACTTTCTCTAAAATATATGTATAACGATGATTAACATCTAGTCTAGTCCCTAGAAGAAAAATTGTAACTTGGTAATAAAGTTCGATCCTTCGGCACTTTGATGCATGAAGGAAGATTCATATGGAGATGGATCATGAGGATGTTGATGGAATGAGAAGGTCATCATAACGAGGCAAGTCTAATTTTCATTATTGTTGGTTATTTGGTTAACATATTATTTTGCTACCTGGAAGAATGTCGCAGGAATATATGATGGCAGTTGAGGCAAGTGCAATTGTATGGATGAAGAATATTGAGGGAAGCTCAATATTTGGTACTGGAAAGCTGTAAGTTCAAGAAATGTTAATTTGGAAAGGGATGGTAGAAGTATGATAAGATAACCTGAAGGTTAAAGAATATCACATTTATAAGGAAGCCATGATCAAGCTTCAAGTTTGGGAAAGCTCAATGCAATGCCTTCATGTTGAATATGAAAGTGATAAGCAAGAAAGGTACCCTGAAACTTGTCACAAGATTGAAGAGAGAAGGTGGCTCCATGATATCTTGAAAGAAAGAAAGCTCGATGATGTAGAGGAAAGAGGGAGCCAGAAAACTATGAAGAACTGGTAGCTAATACTCTTATGAAGGCAAATTGTAAGGCTTGTGATGATGACTTCTCAAATAAAAGGGAAGTCTAGATCTCCTCTATTTTTTAGAGGGGGTTATTCTCAAGATTAAAGGAGAATAGGGATGTTGTCTTTGGTTGAGAGGGAGTGATGTGGGACATCACTTGTACATTATCCTCTTCAAGTGATGAAGAGAGAATGGCAGAGAATTGGATAAGAATTTGCGGTTTCCTTGATGATATTACATTCAAGAAAGGAAAGGGACCAACACTGTTTGAGGATGTGATAAGTATCCAAGTGAAGAGTGGTCGAAGAGGACTGATATTCTTTGAGGACTCAAGATTCGAGATCCAAGATAAGAATAGTCCTAATAGGACATATCTTATAGACATCCAGATGGGGTATGTGCCTTGTAGAGGTAGTGCGGTATCACACATAAAGCCTCCCAACATAATGCTCTTGATTAAAGAAGAGATTGTCTAGTTAGGCCTAAGAGACAATGCTGGTCATGATGATGATGCTTACAATATGGCTTATCAATCCGACTCTTTTTGTGATAACTCTTCAATTTGAGATATGATGTTGTACTGAGTGTACAATTATGAATACCTCCCTAGTTAAGAGGGATTATTGAAAATGTAACTAGTTTCGGTCTTCATAATTGTTGTACTCATTTCAATATGTATCCTATGTAACAAACAAGAAAAGAAAAGAAAATATATTATTATTAAAGCATGGGTTTCATGCTCATTATTGATTGTGTTTTAGGTAAAGCATGTTCTTCATGCTTATAGGGTTTGTTAGGTCTTAGGATTTACTGTCTCGAGTCAAAGGAGTCAACATCATGTTTATAAGACCCTTATGGGCAAAAATATATTTGTAAAAATAATTATTTTTGAGTTTAGAAAATCCTGGAAGCTCCTAAAGTACAAGTCGACCCTGGGAAAATCAAGTCGGCCTAAAGGAGAGAATTCGACCCCTTGAGAAGGATATAAAAGGAAGCAATTCAACCTCATTTGGAAAAACTCACTCAACAAGTTCAATCTACAAGAAAGAGTTCGATCTATAGCTGGGAAGAGCAGGAAAAGAAGAGTGAAGGCCAAGAAAGCACAAGAAGGACATAAATATTTTGTTTTGGGCTCTATCTCTCTCACACGTGCGAAATTCTAGGGTTTCTGGGCTGCAGGAAGAAGTGAAGTTACAGGTCTGAGTTGTAGGAAGATGAAGTGCAACATCTTGTAACTAGAAGGAAGGATACTTGATCTAGAACTCATAAGGAGTTGTCTTGCTATTAGGAAGGTCCCAAGAGGAGGCTGCTCTAGGGTTTCCTTGGAAGCTTTAAGGTCGAAATTGCAGGGTCGAAGTTGCAGGTTGGGTAGCAGTATTGAAGCTGGCAGGTCAAAGTTGCAGTGTCTAACATTTTGGTGTAGAATCAAGGAAGGATTTAAGGAAGGGATGACTTGGTACTAGGAGAAGGATTGGTCTAGGGTTTGGGTCTTTGTATATCATTTGAAGCATATTTTAAGAAGAAAGCCAATATATGTGTCTATTGTTGTTATTATTGTTCTTGACATTGTTTGATGAATAGATCTAACTAAAGAACACAAAGAAGATAAATAAGATTCACAAGCAAATATCAAGTTAAAGGAAAATAAGTACAATAAGCTGCCATTATCGATTTTCTAACAATTTCATCCTGGACTTCTCGTGGGAAGGCGGGGGGGGGGGGTAGTTGCATTGAAGAGGTAAACAACAATTAGGGCTTGCAACTGAGCACAGGGTTTGCCAAAAGGGCCTTAACCATCAGAGCCACGTCTCGACCACATCCATTGTTGAGGCACGGTGATAATGAGGCGAGTGAACCTAATTGGTGAAGTCTCGAAAGACAAAAGGATTTTAGGGGATTGAAAACCAAAGTGAGGCCAATGGACAATGTACAAAATGAAGGATTTTAGGGATAAAGGTGGAAGGTAAACCAAAGGCTAAAGGAGTTGCAAAGGAATGGTAAAACCAAGACACAATGTGAGGAAGATTGTCGTAGGCAGGAGGAGGACAAGGCTACCTCACCCCTAGATAACACGTTGAACCTTCCCCAAAGAATCCTAAACCAAGCAAACCAAAGTAATATAAATGTAGCTGACCCAGTGGAAAAAATTAAGAGCAAAGACAATACTAGTATACTTGTTGGAGTTGAGCTCCCATAAACCTAGAAGAGTTTAAGTGCAGGTACTCCCACCAGTGGGTATGCGGGCCACATGCAACCTTGCCAATACTTGGAAAATGTAGATAGTCTAGCTCATGAAATGGAGTGAAGGATGGAAGGCCAAACCAACATGGAAGAACAACTTGGACCTTCCACGTTGCTTAAGGAACTACTATAGAAGCCGCAGAGGAAATATCCCATAGATAACCCGACAACACGACATTGACACCAAATATCATCAATTTGACCCCAACAATTGTAGGAAATTGAGGAAGTTTCAAAGATTTCCAAATTAAAACAGTGCATTATCATTAAATGTGGGCGACACTATCCCTCTCTTTAATGTTTGGGGTGACAACGGAATAACAAATCCGCTCAGTAACCTAACACACATCTCAACACCCCATCAAATTTTTATTTATTTTTATATAATTTATTATTATATTTAAATTTTTAATCCCCTATCCTTATCACTAATGTAAGTAATTCATAAGAGAGTATCAATAATCATATTAATCCATAAGAGATAAGATATCCCTGCAAGAACTTAAGATTACCGCCTCGCTTGCCCGGATGGTCACATAAAGAGTGGCCCTGTCCCCACAAACCAAAAAACTCCTCAAAAACAACATAATTTCCCCACCCCACACTAACGTCTTTCAAGGGAAATGGCAAAAGTTGAAAAGCTACTTAAGGCGGTGCAAATATTTTGAAATAAAGAGAAGAGTATCCCCACCTTCGAATGCCTATAATACTAGATCAGTGAGTGCTGCGATCCGATGTAGTGTAGGGTTTAGTGGTTCTGCATGAGGGTTCAGGAAGATTCAAGGGGTTTATCTCGGGATTTAAGCCTCCGACCGGATCAGTAGAGAGACTGTAAAATTGAGGTGCAATGGCTGTGTCTTCTTCACCTTCGACAGATTTCTCTTTCGAAGCCCAAGAATTAAGTTCGCTGTTATTGAATGCTTCCTCATCATCGTCTGATATTTTGAATTCATGCCGGGTCGTGGAATCCTTCATCGATAGGCACAGCTGGGATCAGACCAGGCATTTTTACATAACATGCTTCCCCGTTCTGCTCCGCAAGATCTTCGGCTTCGAGGAGGTCTTACAGCCGTCCGGCATTGGCGGATGGATCGCGCAGACCTCTGAGCATTCCGCGAATGCGGTCGTAAATCTTCTCTCGCCGTCTGGAGCTTTGTTTTCGTCAATCTTTGCCGCAGACGAGGAAAATGTGGTTCGCTATGTGTTTCCATCCGAGCGCCTTCCGGCGTGGATTCGTCACATGCTTCAGTCGGAGAGGGGTTTGTATATCTTATCTGAAGTCTGCCCTGCTTTATTTAAAGACCGATTGAAGGAGGACGGCCATGGAGGAGGATTCAGGTGCAGTTGAATGCATTTGAGTATTTTATGTTTTGGTTTGCTTATTACGCTGTATGCAAAGATAATGATATTATGCATCGTTCGGATTCGGATGAAATGAAATTGGGGTTTAAGAAGGCTTCCCGGTCTCGTTTCGAGAAATGGGCGTCTTCTCTGCATAGTTTGCACGGTAGCCATGACAATGGAAGGCCTGTGAAGTTCAATTCTAGCCCTTATTTGCATCTTCTGAATTTGTATCTACACAAATTTGTTCCTATATCTGATTTTTGTGCTCCCAGTGTGTCTGTACATCATTTTTTCGAGGAGAATCCATCGATATTTTCTCGCGCCGAGTTTGTTGTTCATACCTTTGTACAGTTTTGGTTAGTGAATGACGATTTTTCGCCCTTACCTTCACGGGTTTGCCAGTCTTTTGGTATTTTGTTACCTGTTAATAATCGATATCATAGGTATGGTCTCCCCAGTGTAGAAATCACAGAGGCTGTGAAAATACTGGTCAATTATGTAAGCAGTACTTTGTGTTGTCCTCAAGAAGAGTTGAATTCTGGATGGAGAGCTGCATCACAAATGGATACCTTGAGATTGAGGTCATTTTCCTTGCCACGGAGTAGTTTGGTTGTGCCTGCTACATGGTCCCTTCTGTTACAGAGGCCTTTGTACAGGTTTATATTACGAGCTTTCAGTTATTGGCCAGTAGGTGCTTGTCTGAAGAAGGCTACACACATTATTGATCTATGGTTGGATTATTTACAGCCTTGGAATATTGGTGAAGAAGGCGAAATGATGCCCGCTCTCGAAGAGGATCATTATTTGGAGGCAGAGAATAAGATGCTTAGGGATAGGGATCAACGATTGTCTCCACTTTCAGGTAGCTTGCTTCAAAAGCAAAAGACTGGTACTGATTCTGTGGGATCATTAGTAAAAAGAAGCACGAAAGAAAGTTGTTATGGATATAATGATCATTGGCAAAACTATGTTCTGGCTAATTATCCTTTTTATAGCTCTCTTGTTGTTCAGTTTCTTGTATTTGCCCACAAGTTCGTGCACATCAATACCAAGGCAGTTCTTCAGATGACTCACAAGGTGCATTGCTCTTTCCTTTATTCTATTATGTCTTATTGATAATAGCAAGGAATAGATGAATAAACTTTGACACTTCAAGCAAGACCCCATGTTTATTTAAAGCAAGATCCAATGGTGGATTAAAGGTACTTATTTCAAGGTAGGATCAACAATTAGGATTATTATACCTAGGTTTTGTATCTAGAAAATTCAGACATGAGGAATTTACTTTTGGAAGTGTGAAAATCAATTAGTTGGAACTTCCTCTTGCATGGGAATAATCACATAGCAGGAAAGGAGAAAAAGTGTTGTCCAGATCCGAATGTAGATTGCTGCCTTTTAAATATTGAATTTGCCTTGCTGTCAGTGCTATATTAACAGAAAAATTCAACATTAACAACAAATGATCCATTCCTGATAGATTAAGTTATGAGCAGTCTTCATGCATGTAAATGTAGGCTTGAATTTGATATAATTGTTTATTAGTTTAACAGACAAAAAATGTCCTTGGTTTATTTTATAGGCGTTTAAACTATCTTTCTTATTTTGCACTCAAATGCTTTGTATGTGAAAATTACGTCGTGTTATTGAAACTTAATTTGGTTGTTAATTCAACAAACAAATAATTGTCTGTGGTTTAAATTAGAGACATTTAGATTAGCGTCTATTTTTTGGATCTCAAATGCTTTGTGTCTGAAAAATACCTATCCAACTTATTATTTTATGTTGACAAATTCATTGTAGTTTAAATAGTTGTAGACAAGATTTCCAATCAAATAGCTAAGCACACCATCTATTTACAGTCTTTTGTGGAGGGTCATTTCCATAAATTATCATGTCTATTGCTCGAGAAACAATGGGTAAATTCAGCCTGATGTCATTGCACTGAAGTTACTTCTATTTGATAATTCAGCGAGCAATTTATATGCTTCATGTTTTGGACGAGTTCTGCAAAGAAGGATTGAGTTTTGCATTTTACATCTGATAGGTACTTCGCTAACTTTGTATAATGGGCATAGATATTGAATGGATATGGACAAACTTGTGATCCCAACCCAAACCTGGTTTGACTATGCAATTTTGAAGAAAATGTTTTTTGGTATATTCTTATGCACTGTCAAGGGTTCTCAACACAAATTGGGAGTGATCATGTTTGCTGTCTTTATAGTATAATTGGGCTAGGAGGCTCATTTTACAGCCCAGTGTGAACGTGATGTGTAAGTATGTCCGTGCTCAACTTGGACTCTAGAGTTGACATGTGTCCCTCTTAAAATAAAAATAAAATATTCTCTAAATAGAAAAGTAATGTTGGCTATAATAAAAAAGAATATGCTATACATGTTTAATTAGTTATCCATTTGACCTATAATATAATTTCATGTAAAGTAATTAGAAGTAAAAAAAATTATGCGAGTAAGATGTTTAAACCTTATACTTTTCAAAAAATAAGTTAACACTTTATATAAATAAATTACTTGAAGATCTATATTAATAACTTGTGTGAATATCAACTTATGTGAATCCGTGCTTAAGATGGATCCATGCTGGTAAATCATAATGCTTTTCTGACCAAAAAATGTCCTGAATGTGTGTAGTAAGACTTGAAGATCTATATCAATAACTTATGTGAATATCAACTTATGTGAATCCGTGCTTAAGATGGATCCATGCTGGTAAATCATAATGATTTTCTGACCAAAAAATGTCCTGAATGTGTGTAGTAAGTCTGTTGCTTTCAAAGAAAATTGAAGTCCTAAGTTTCTCAAATCTTTCCCTATAACTGTCTGGATAATGTTGATATGCCAATAGTCGGCATTCGTAATCCATTCTCAAGTCACATAAGAAGTGAGTGCAACTCAATGTTACTTAGGTGGATCATGGTTGGGTGGGCAGTGGTCTTGCCTGAAACCTTGCGTTTCCTGCCAAGTTTGATGATTGTTTTTTAATGTCTTATTGAAAATGTTCCTGGATTTCAATATTTCACTGTTTTAGCTTGATCTTCTAACAAGTTCACTTCTTTGATAACGGTAGCAGTTGGTGGTTATTATTTCTAATTTGTTTCTTTTATCCAGATAGAAACAATACTTGAAATCCAATTTACATTCGTGCATTTTCGTTGTATATTCATGATCACTTTAATTTTCAACAGGTTTGGTATTTGGCTGAGATTTATGTCAGTTTATACTGGAGTTCATAGTACATGTATAATTTTGTTTGTTAATGTATTTTCTGACAAGTATATCAAATGGGATTCAAAAGGGTGGACTGTGGTTATTCACAGTTGAATTTCCATGCGTATTTCATTGTATCATTAGAACTGAGATATGTAATGGCAATAACATCTTTTTCTGAACGTGTCCTTTGCAGTGTTACCTCTATTCTTTGCTTTTCCAGAAAACCGGTTTTATAATTTGTTAAAGTCTGTTGTATTCTAATGTAATATTTTGTTTTCATCTGTAGGTATTAAGTGTTTTGGTATCTTCAAAAGAGCTACTGTGTCTTATTCGAAGCATAGATTCGACATACAATGATGTGAAGTCGGGAAGTGCGCCATGCTGTTTTGACAGTTTGCATAAGGTTGTGCCTGCCATCCGAGAGCAGCTACAGGTCTTCCCTCTATGACCTATACAGTGTTCTGACGTAGGCTACCTTATCCAATGCACCATTTTTAAAAAGGTTTTGTTTGGAAAATGCCTCATTATATTAAGATGTTTCTTTGTGACTACTACAGGACTGGGAGGGTGATTTATCAAATTTTGAGAAAGGCAGTGAAATTACTCACTCTCCTTCGCAAAAAGAAACACCGATGTTGCAACTTTTCAGCACCAGTGATAGTGGAGGCCATCAAATGCTAAAGGTAAGTTTTGTGAATAGTTTCTCTTTATCTCTTTCTTTTTGCAAGACTCATTTGGTTGATGGATAGGTTTATAATTTATTCTGCCCGTACATCAAAATTGGAACCTTACAAAGATAATTCCTTACAAACATTAATTCAACAAAATTTTTATTTATGCCATTATAAGGAGGTAACTGCATCAGTAATTGTTTATATTAATTTTCCCAGAGAAAGATGTTCCCTTAACTTGCCCACATATTAACTGTTCCAAGTGAGGAAGTTGGTACATTGTCAGAGTGATGGAATCCCCCTTTCTCCCTCCTTTCCCTGTATTTTTTTTTCTGGGTGAGGAATGGAATTGACTTCTAGTTGAAATACCAGCTGGTAACTGGACAGAACTACTTGGGAATAGATCCTGTAACCTCCCTGGGTATTATGCCTTCTGTAGAAAGGGTTGGGCAAACTGAGCTATACTATTGTGCTAAGTGTTCATTACATATGTACAAACATGAAATCAATCACTATCTTTATTGGGATTTTCTATAACTAAAATGGAAATGAATTCTATAAATCTTCCATACAAAAGGTTAGAATGACTTTAAAGCTCAGGTAGCTGGACATTATTTTATTCAAGAGGAGAGCTGTGTTGGAGTAGATTATTCCTCAATTTTTTGACCACACTGCAGAGCTCATCTTCAGGGTATAATTGAAGTTTGATTAAATTTGGGCTTGATAAGAACATACTTTTGAAGTTTGATTAAATTTGGGCTTGATAAGAACATACTTTTAAAAAATTGATTTCTGATTAATCTTAGCTGGATAATAACCTAGTTGTGATTTAATTTTGCTAGTTGGAAAATAATCTGCCATGGTCTGGATCTTCAACTTGTCCTGACGATGAACCACACTTGTTGGTTTGGAACGCGTCGACAAATGATTTATGATGTGATTTATGCCGAAAAATCTTCTCAATAATTGAGTTTCTAAACTTTATAGATGATTTTTATTTTTTATTTTTGGGAGGGGGTGGGGAGGTAATTTAAAGGCCTTTTATTAACTGTTGATGATCACATATGATCCAACCTTCTGTATGCCTCTGGTCTGCCACTAGGGAAACCGGACCATTGGCAATACAGGAGGTCTGCTGTCCAAAAATATACATTTTAAAAAAATATACTGAGTTCTAAAAAAGCCTACAGTGCCTTGGCTTAACAGCCACAAAATATAACACATAATCCTACTATAATAGTAAAGATAGAAAACATAAATTTTCATGAGGAGACTAGGAGGTGGAAACCTCCACATCTATGGGTGCTTGATCACCTGGACTGTCTAGATGAGTTGGGCCTTTGCCATGCAGTAAGACTGCTTTTATCCTTGTCAAATGCTTGTCCATGGCTTTAAATTCCAACTGCATCATGTTCATCATCATCAGAATTTTGTTTTTAGTGTCATTTTTGGAAAGGAGTACCCTTCCCTGCAGCTGTCTAGTTGTAATGGGACTGGTACATCTACTCTTGATAGATGACCTTTCAGCAATGAAGCAGTGATACCTCTCAAATTTCCATTGCCATTTTCCCACCCTCAAATGCTAGTTCCAACTCACACGGCAATTGATGAGCTTTCGGGGTTATGTATGCCCTGAGGAGGCCCTGCTGCAGATAGAATCCACCTCAGAAGTGCGTGCCCCGGCCAACTGAGGAGTAAGGACTTGACGAGAGGAAGAAAATAAAGAGACCTGAGTAGGAGCTGATCCCAAGAGGAGGGTAGCCCAAGATGGTCTGGTCCCTCTCTCACACCACACCTCGACAAAGCCTCACACCACCATAAACAAAACCAGAAAAACCATAAAGCAGCAAGGAATAACAGAGGATGCCCTGGATTCAGCATAATCAGATAGAAATTGCCATTCATGAATAACATTTACCATCATGAAACAACACAATGTGCCTTTGCAAAGCTTCCCAAATCTGAACTGAGACCTTGCAAAGATTGCTTTTCTCATGCGAGGAGTTTGGTGGAGAGTAAAAGCATCATCTGAGATAATGAAGGGACGTACAACTGTGTACACATTCTCATGAAGTGGTGTGGTGGGCACATCTACCTTGCTGGGGTTAGATGAAGTTAATTTGATGTAAAGCATCAAAGAGGAAACATGACATCAATGACTAGTTAAATGTGTTGTTTAGAAATTAGACAAGGTTAGAGAAGGTTATATTGAAATTTCACATTGGGTTGGCCTATACTTCTACCCCTTTTTTGGTTTCTTCTCTTTTTTCAGCTTTTATTTGTTTACGCAGAGGAGAATTTGCATGTTTGCAAAATGATGCTTTCAGAAACATCTTCATCCATCTGACAAATCTATAATTTCTCCATAAGTATACAAAAATGGTGAGGAGTGTAGAGTTCCTAAACTACTGGTCTGTCTGATCTTCTGCTGTTAAAACTTAAAGTTAGCTCTAAGAGTCTAAACAAAACAATTTGATAGTTAATTTTGTATGAATTGAAACTTCTGTGTCTACCTTAGATAAAATTTTACTTTGAAGCACATCGTTGTAGATTATACAACCTTTAGGCATACATATTTTCTTGATTATCTCTTCTATTTTTTGCCTCACACCAGATACTTCTAATTGATTTATTCCAAAGTGTGTTTCCATCAATAGTATCAATAGATTTTCGTATAGGGGACCTTGCTAAAAAGATCTTGCATTCTGTCCCTCGTACCTTATTTAAGAAATGCCACCCATTTCCAATGGAGTAGAGGCCACTTGTTTTCATTTTTATCTCTCCAAAGGATGTTTCTAATGATGCTCTCTAGATATTGTATAATTGTAGCAGGGGCCATTAGAATGTTGCTTTGATAGAGGGATATCTGATAGGATTGGCCAGTGTCCAGTCTCTTGCCGTATGTTTCAAACTTGACAGGTAAATAGGATAGGCCAATGGGATTGCTAACTTCATCAGTGTTGATGAGGTAGGGATGTAAAGATTGCCCTATCTCTTCTATTTAAGAAAAGCCCCATCTCTTGTCCGTCATGCCCATGGGGGAAGTTCAGTTTAGGTTTCAGCTTATTGTATAATACCAGTGTCCAGTCACTTGCCTTATGCTTCAAACTTGACAGATAAATAGGATGGGCCAATGGGATTGCTAACTTCGTCAGTGTTGATATAAGGTAGAGGCGTGAAGGTTGCCCCTGATAGAGGATATTACAAGTAGAGGAAGGTTCTCAACATGGCATTACTAAGTGATTGCATCCATCTAGAATTTGAAGAATTATATATTTTTGCTTGTCTCTGCATTAGATATGTCTACTAAATGCTTCCAGTTAATGGGGCATTGATTTGAGCATTCAATATATTTTTATTCTTTATCAAAGTATTCTTTTGTTGTATTTGTATTTTTCAATTTATGCCTTACGGCGTTTCCTTTGCAACATCTGGTGCAAATGCTAGTATATCTTACCTCATTTTATGGTTAACATTGTATAACAAAAACATGCGTTGTGTTATGTAATTAATACTAACATGTAATATTGATTTTTTTTGTCAGAATGCTATAGGTAATGATTGCCAAGACGATGATCCAAATTATGTTCAACATATATCAGGAGATGATGAGGATGAGGATGAGGATGATGGTGGTGAAGGAGGAGATGATGATGATAGTTGCGGTGTTGGTGATGATGTGGATCAGAGTAATGAGGATGGTCAAGATGATCATGAGGATGATCTTGGTGGTGGTAGCTAGGCATGCACATGCATTGTTTTTTATGAAGAAATTATTGTGTAGAATGACATTGTTATGTTTAGATGGGTGTTGTGAATTTACCCTATATCAATGAGACATTTTGATTTTGTAATCATACGATGAGTTTGATTTATGTATGTTGTTAATTTATCGTAGAATAACGATATTCATGAAATATTTTGATTTGTTAATCATATTTGAATTTTACTTGTTTTGATTAAAAATAATACTGATTTTATTAGTATTATGTTGCTATTTTATACATGTTTTGAAAATTGTTAATGACACATTGTTATTTTTTTGGATGGATGTTGTCAATTTCTCTTAAATTTCTTTACAAATGATTTTGAATTGTGATATCTGCTTTAATGATATTTAGAAACTATCATATATTTCACTATGAATCTATAAAGGGGGTCATATATGTAAAGAAAAATATACTCTATATAAGAAGTCAAATGCGGATGTAACCATGGATGCAAAATTGAAAGTAAAATTGGATGTTAAACTAGGAATTAATACAAAATGCAAACAATTGACATACAAAGTGTTTTAAATTAGAAGTGAAAAATTGTGCAATAGTTGACACAAAGAAGGGAACAAAACATGGCATACAAAAGGATATCAAATTGGGCAATAACAAGGACACATAAATGGGCACCAAATTAGATGCAAAAAAGACAACAACTAGATGTAAAATAAGATGCAAAGTTGAGTGTTAAAAAGAAGCAAAAAACGTTACAAATTAATATGCCAAATGATGATGCAAATAATGGTGTAAATTTGGGATGCAAACTTGGGTGCAAAAAAGGAAAAAAAAAAGATGTAAGAAAGACATAAAACAAGATGCAAAATGGGGCTGAAAAAAGGTGAAACCAAGGATGCCATATTGGATGTAAAAAATGATTCCTAATCACATGCAAATTTAGGCTCGAACTCAGACACAAAATTATATGCAAATGTGGACACAAAATGAGGCAAAAAAAGATGCAAATTTGGATGGTGAAAACGATGTAAAACTAGACACCAAAAAATGCAAAATTGGATGAAAAAGTCGGTGTAAATAATGGTGCAACATTGGACACAAGTAGACACAAAAAATGGTGCAAAAAGGGACATAAAATAGCTTAAAATTGGATGCAAAACTTGGTGCAAAAACAAATACAAAAGTAGACGTAAAAAATGGCTCTAAATTGAATGTACCATTAGACACAAAATAAGATGCAAAGGTGGACACAACACATGACTCAACATAAGATGCAAATATAAATGCAAATTTGGATGCTCAAAATGATGTAACATTAGATGCAAGAGATGGTGTTAAAAATGATGCAAAATTGGATGAAACAAATGACGCAAAATATGGTGCAAAATGAGATGGGAAAAATAGAGACAAATCAAACGTAAATGTGGATGTAAAAAATGGTCCAAAAAAAGATGCAAAAATGGGCACAAAAATGGATGCAAAATTTGGTGCTAAATCAAATTCAACACATGGTGCAAAGATAGGCACCAAAGTTGGTGCAAAAATAGAAGCAAAAACTAGTGTAAGACTAGATACAAAACCTGGCGTAAGACTAGATGCAAAAACTGACACAAAATGGATGCATAAAAAGACGTTAAATTGGATTCAAAATACAGTGTAAACTTGATGCAAATGATGGTGCAAAAATGGAAGCAAAGAATGACATAAAATAGGAAGCAAAAGAGAATGAAAAATAGATGCAAAAAATGACACAAAACTAGAAGCAAAACCTGTCATAAAATAAGATGCAAATCTTGGTTCAAAATTTGACGCAAAAAATGATGCATAGTTTGGTGTAAAAAATGATGCAAAATCTAGCGTGAAAAAGGATGCAAAATCAGGTGCAAAAAAGGACGCTTTAAAAATTGTACAATAGAGCCAGATTTAGCGCCAGGTTGCTCATCACAATTACAAAAAAAATGCACTAAAATCTGGCGCTAAATCTGGCGCAAATCGCTGGTTTTGTTGTAGTGTTAAGGTATCATTTCGTGTATTTTTTCCAATATTAAACCAATTTTTTAAAAGAACCAAATAAATAAAAAGCATGAGAATGCTTACATTGGCTCTAAAGAGGATGTATGGTGTTTATTTTCTAGTTGATATTGTTCAAGAATTATTTGTTTTTCTCAATATCTCCAAAAAATGTGTCATGGAGCCCCACAATGGTAAAAATTAGGGTCACATGTGCATAAAATAGAATTATCATCAGGAATGCATGTGGGTTCCTAAGAATGCATGAATATTCCTTATCCATGTTGAGTTAGCAACTTCGCTACAATCTTGGTTAGAAGCTTGAGCCTTTGCAAGAAGATTCATGCATGGGCGCATGAATGCTTATCGAGACACATTTTGATGACAACCCCATTGCCACTTTTGGGTCATCATCTTGTTGTGAGAACCCATAAAAAAAAACTATTTATCTCAACTACGAAAATGTTGACACCTTTTCACTCACATAACACTTTTAAAACCCAACCTTTCATGTTCAATTTTATTTCTTTGAATTAATATTAGAAATGTGAAACATAATTCATAATAATGGGTTTCAAATTAAACTAACAAGAAACTAGACTATTGTAAATAATTGATACCTTAGTTGGGTTTGATTCTAGAATTAAATCATTATCTATTTAAACATCTAAAAATGTATGACTTGATTTTGAGTCCAAAAATATATTGGAAATACTATAATTAATATTACAAGATACAATGTTTGGTTATGTAAAAGAGACTTTAAATTCTTTAGGCCAAGTATCGTTGCCTCTAGAATAAAAGTTGTCATAGGGAAGTGTTGGAATTTTTTCCAAAAGATTATTATTTTGATCAAATATATTAGATTGAGCTTTCTAGAAAATGATTTTATGATCTTGGATGGATTACATACTTTGAAATAAATCTGAAATGACCCAACTAATTGCCGAAAATTGCAAATTCATTTAAAACAAGACAAAAGTATCAAAATTGAAAAATGTAACAATTGCATGATAGGTTCATATTATGATTGAAATGTTATGAAACTTGGAAAACCAAATACATTAGCAACACAAAATCTTTTTCTCAAATCTAAATCAATGGAAATTAACACTATTTTAAATATATTACACCATGTCGTGATTATTTGTACGTTATAATTATTTTTTCTCTAGTTAAGGTAAACTTGGGAACAATAACCACAATATGATTCTAATACTCTCATCATCTGAAATTGACTCAAAAATTAGTGCCACAGATTATGTTGTAAACAAATTTGGGCAAGACTAGTGGAAGGATCTCTTACTATTTTAGATATATTTGTATAATGTCAAAATGGGTGTATACATAAGCTACATTTTTAGCTCAATATTAAGGAGGGTGTAATGGTTTGAATGAAAATTATAACAAAGATTGAAATGGGGTGAGAAAAAAAATCATTAGAATGTGCATTTAAAAGCTAAGCTACAACCACAATTGTTGATCAATACCCCACCCAAAAAATATGTCCTTGTAAGTCACCATTTCCATCGGTGTTTTTTACTTCTTTTAATCTATCATTGAGCTCATTGGTATATGTTTCATTGTTGATCAATCGAAATGAGGCCAAATTGCATCATTGGATTCCAATAAGGGTAGCTAGAGAATGCGTGTTTTAATCAATACACAAGCAACCCCAAAAATATGTCCTTCTAAATCAACATTTCCATGGATGGCACATACTTCTTTGAATCTATCTTTGAACTCATTGGAATCTATCTCATTCCTTATCAATCAAAATGTGGTGGAATTGCATCATTATATTACAATAAGGGTACCTAGAGAATGTGTAGTTTGATCAATACACGGACAACATGAAAGGTGATTGACAAAGGGGATGTGTTGTCAAAAACACTGTAATCAATAGTCAATGTTGGAATAAATTTACTTGACAAAGTAAAATATGCTATAAAAAATAGTGCTCTACTAAGAAAAGTTAGTCATTCACAAACCACATATATGACATACTTTATCTAATCCACTCGCACTAAATAAATGAACACACTCATGTTCATCTACCAAATAAAAATTAAAGGTGAAACTCATGAATGCTAACATAGAAACGTAGCTTATAGTCATTCAAAATTTCAAATGAACTAATTTAACTAGATAAAACAAACAACCAATATTTTATTCCTTGTTCATTAATTTGTAGAGGCATTATTGATAATTTTTTCCAATTATATTTTAATGAAATATTAAATTTCATGTATACATCAAAATTACACCATATATATATATATATATATATAGATATATATCACGAAAACAATAATTTTAATTAATTTTTTAATCGAGATTAGATATCAATAGTAAAATCCATTCAAACAATTACCTAATTATTAAACTTTATAATTCAATAATCTAAATAAACAAAAATAATTAAATTTTAAACTTTATAATTCAATAATCTATATAAACAAAAATAATTACATTTTAGTAAGTGATTACGCATACAAACTTTATACACTCCTTGCAAATATTATTTCAAATATCGAAATGATAGATTAGTTATTTAAAATGAAACATTTAAAATGGCATGTTTCAAACAAGTTTGAAAGCTACAAACCTTCTAAAATCCAAAGTTTACAACTGTAAAGGACTTTAAACATAAACCCTTTCACTCCCATGTTTGACCACCAAAAACCTTTTAAAAGTGATTTTGAATGGTGCCTCATCTACTTAGCTGGTCATCGGAGAAATTGTCTTTCACACGCTCATAGTTGTCAACAAATGAAATGAAGGGTGATTCGTCAAACTTCGCACGAACATCACATTTAGTATCTCATAATATCACAATTCCGTAGATGTGTTTTCATAAGTATATTTGATGCATAAAACTTGTTATAATTCCATCAAATATTTATCAAAATTATATTTTATATTAGTGGAAAAAATATTTATATAGTTTAATTTTAAAATTATATTGGTTTTTTAAAGTGGAATTCAGACTCAAGATAATAGTAAAAGTTTTCAAAACTAGCATGACATGCTTAGTGTGACCTATGTATCAATAGAAAAACTCGATTTGACAACCATAGAGATAACAACCACTAAACCATGAAAACCCATGGAATTAGATAACTAGGAAAGATCTAGGAAAGATAAAACGTGGCTATTAAGTGTAGCATACATGCTAAAGACATTTAGGCAAGTTGGTAGGTGTAGGCAGTTAGGGTTTCCGAGGGCCGGTGGCAATGTGGTGCAAAGGATAGCTACCTTCATGCATTTCATAAGCTAGGCCATATGTTGATAGAGAAAATGCAACTACTCCTTGTTTTCATTTTTCTTAAATAAGCCTTTTCCCAAGAAATTTGTTGAAAGTATAGACATTTCCAACCTCAATCATTACTCAGGGACCTAAGTCGGGACTGATACCATGACCTTTGAATCATAAGCATTGTCTCTAGAATGAGCTTGGGCACTGTTGAGAGAGTTACGATTGTTGGCTAAGTTGGTGTTGATGGTGTTGGACCTGCCAACATGTCACAGGATCTCCCCAGTAAGAAGTCCCAACTAGAACTTAGACTGTTTGGTGTAGGAGTCCCAATAGTGGGTCATACAGTATCGCCTCGACTGCGGTTGCGAGCAGAGGTAAGTAGGATGTCCTTGTTGGTAGAAAGGATGTGACATGCGCAGAAAGCCAAGGAAGGTGCACAAATGGTCCTAACACATGGAAGGTTGGGTGAGTGCGCCCCTTGGAAACTTGTGGAAACACGCGGCTTAGAAGGGAACACATGAGAAAAGATGCATCACAAATTGGAAGGTAGGTGAACCAACAATCCAAAGTGATGGTTAAACCAACAACACATCTAAGTATGATTCATACACACATATACGAAAAGAGTCTATACATACATGCGTAAGAAAACAACTACATATATCATTAGAGTAAACAAGATAACTAAAATACAATAACAACATATGCATGAAACGTGTTGGCTCTGTTATATTAAGAAGTGAAAGTTCCAATCATACAGTACAACCATGACCAACCACTAGTCCCGATAACAGAACATTACAGTCACTGTCGCGTGCTCCTCCAAATATATTTTCTAGCTCTGCACTGTGGAGAAGTCAAGGCTCATTACAACATGCTCCAAGCTTTCTCTAAGACTCTCCTATTAGAAGCTTGGCTGCCCAAAAGCCCATTCAATGAGTTATGAGGTTCTATAAATAGCAAAGGGTGGGGTGACCCTTGACATTCCCCTTTGTGACTGTTCACCTACCCTCATGATTCTTCAACTACTCTATAACTGTTACATTCAACTATCGACACTTGGACTTTCAATTTACAAGATGTTACATACAATCTGCACATGTACCCATGTGAGACAAAATAGGCTTGAGAAATCCATGCAAGACATCACCAAGACTTGGACAATTGTGGGAAGACCAACTCTTCAACATCCTCGTGATGGTCGACGGTGGCGAACTGATGCCAAACTTGGTAGTTTGTGATGGTGTCTGTGTACTTTGTGGTGACATCTTTCGGGAAACGAACTCTTACCACACTGAATTGGCTCCTATGTCCAACTCGCCTAATAACATGCGCATCATTGCCTTGAGTGCGGCTGAACCAACAACATACTAATGCATAGTGTCTTCGCTGATCGCCAACTCTGTGTTGGTGGCTTTGCGCATCAAATCGTCAAAGTACATGTTCAGCTCCAGTCGGACTTAATTCTTTGTCTTTGCCTTGGTGTGTGTCCCAATGGATTGGATAGCATGCGCGCGCACAACAACATCCATGCTTCTGAACACTCGTGCATGTGAAGCCTGCAAACCGGTGATGAGTTGCGGGAATTCCTCATAGTCCCAGATCTAACTCTCGATGCGTGCCTTCAACTCTATCGCCTTAGTCTTCATCAACTTGTTCAAGTGTAACGAGGCTCGCTTGTATCTCATTGTCCATGCTTTCATGCAGTCGACGACAGTGTGCAAATCTAACAAGATGCATGCTCTTCAAGAACAGTGCTGCTGCCAACCATCGAGATGTACAACTGACTTATGCATGGTGACAAATCTGAAATACAACATTCACATGATTGTCTCGAGAGATGATACCTCATTCAGTATTGCTCTCTTCAACTCTGCTCTGGCAGATGATGTAACTTGTTCTCGTCCCTGCTTGGTCGTCTGTAACTCCTTAGCTATTTGCTCATTATCTACTATCAAGAAGCAAACACTCGAGCTGGTGGCTTCGGCATATGCTCTGGTAGCATCATCCAATGTTGTTGGATGCTTGTGCACATTAGATATGATCACTTGTTCTTCAAACTATGTAGAATAGTCGTGGACATCCGAAGTAGTCACTCTGCATGATTGCACAACTCTATGTTGTGACTCGTCGAATGATATGTTGTGCATCTCTTCTTCTGGATTGTCTTCAAGGATCTCAGTATCTCCTTGATCGCTCAAGATTTGCATTGCTTCCGAATCTGGTGAAGTTGGTGGGTTGACCTCTTGGTTGTAAGGCATGAGGTCAATATCCTATTCTGACTCTCGCTGCTCCATCTCCATATCCATCTGCTTAAGTATCTATTCAATCTCTTGGGCGAAGTCCCTCTCTTGCAACTGCTCATCCTGTTTGCTTTGTGCCAGCTGCTCAGATGAGTCTACAACCTGTATGGGCATAGTTTCATCAATCTGTGCATGTTGCACCTCCTGTTGTGTCTGTCTCTATTGTGCTTCCTTCTCCTATCTGCGCAACTTTTGTTCTTCCTAGAGTTGTTGCTCCAACTCTTTTTCTTCGCCTCTATCTCCAAAGTTGCTTTCTCCACAAGTGGGTTTTGCAGCTGTGTTCTGCCTTTGCGCTATCAACAACCTTTCTCTTGCCTTTGTCATGTGCAAGTACGTTACCCTCTGCTACTGCGAATGATGCTTCTCTCTGAGATGCTACTTCTCTCAAAATTTCTAACCATTCAACAACTATTTCGACTAGTTCATTGAGCCTGGAGAAGCTGTGAAAGTATCTCCATGGGTCTTCTTGATGCCAATGACATGCCCCGTGGATCCATGGAAACCACACTCTCGAATAGTGTTCTTTCACCAAGAAATGTGGGTCATACGAATTGAAACTCCTGGTGCCCAAAGTAAATCTTTTGATATCATCAGTCTCGACATCAACATGCTTAAGATTCTATATCTCATACAACCCAATCCACAACAGAATAGCGGGCCAGGGTGCCTTCTTCTTTTGATGTAGTATAGCTGACACTTCTTCCATGACGATCTTGTCCATGGAAAACTTCGGTAAAACATGCGGAGGCTTCTCCACACTATACATCCGTATGAAGGTGCCAAGAGGTGAGGCATACCAATCCGCTATGTCGATCAATGCCTCCATTGCTACTTGCGACATGCAAGGTGGATCCTACTCAAATATCATCTTGTACACTGGGTGAAAAAATGGTCTGACAACTGTGTGATGACTCTGCGAAAGCTGCATTCAGAAACCAATCTGCAGTAAGTGTGTATAGAGGTTTTTGCTAATGTCCATGCCCAAATCAAGCCTGGGAACTGCTGACGGGCACAGATTGCATCCATAATGTATGTGGACATGTATATATCTACTTGCTAACCTTTGGGCAGCTATCAGGCTTATGTTACCACTTCCTTCAGCCTGTGAGCTAACATGTCGAACCAGTTGCATGGTCTTCCTTCACTGTCCAGTTGGTCTAATGCGATCACCCAACTCTGTGGGAAGGTCTCCGTGCTCTCTTGGTTATATAAGCGACATGCAAAGATGACCAAGTAATGATATGCCTTCTGCAATATCTTCATCTTGTAAACCTGGTTGGGTTTCCTCCTGAACTTGGTTGGCTCCTTCACCCAGCTCTTTAAGATATCCTTGGAGTTTACACTGCTGTTGGGTCTGCTGAAGGGTGTCTCCATTATGATCATTGACTATGGCAAGTGGTACATCTGTTGATAGTCATGTGTCTTAAATGTAGCAAGATCTATCCCACCGACACTACTTAACACCATCGTCTCAAGATCAGTGTGCAAGACGATCCAATGGATCATGTTCGCGCATGGAAACACAGGATACCTGCATGCAATCGGTACAAGCCAAGCTTATGAATATTCACATAGACCATGTGGTGTTCCAAATCTTCCCCAAATGTGCCTGAGAATGTGTCATTGATGTTCTGCCATTTCAAATTGATGTCTTTGTCTATGAGCATCTTGGTGTCTTCGTAAATCCATCAAATCATACACACTTGCTCAACTGACCTCCAATTGCATTTTCGACGGTGTCCTTTGACCCTGCTCTCTTGAAGGCCATTAAACCTGAACTGCTAAGAGATGGACAAACACCTGATATACCTGGAGACATGGTGACATTTATGGAAAGAAATTTGTCAATTGAAAACCAAATAAAACTTGAGGACTAGCATGCAACATACTCGGGAGACTAACAGTGAAGATTGCGCAATTTCTAGCAAGAGGCTGGGAGATTGACTACCGGACTTATGCAAAGCATAGTCCGAACTGTCGGGAGGCTGACTGATTGTTGGAATTGCGCAATGCCCAAACCAGGCTGACATGTTGGGGGATGAGATTGCGCAATGTGCAATTTTAGTCAGCAAGGCATTCACGCACAGGAACTGCATTGCACAATTTTATGGACCAATAGTGCACTGCCTCTCAGATTTGTGTAGTGCAGGCCTGGAGGACAGTCTTTGGCCAGTTTTGCACATTTTCTAGGAGGAAGGAAGAGCCTTCCCTATCAGAAATGCACAATGATGTCCAGGAAAGGAAAGGCTGGGGCCAAGGTTGCCCAGACCTGCCGATGGGCGATTGAAAACATATGAAGCTTCAAATGTATGGTGAAACTAAGTGTAAGAAAGAGCGAATGATCATGTATGCAAATAGAAAATGAAATTCAAAAAATGGGAAAACATGCATGTGTGTGAAATGGGTCATTGCAACAACGACCGTTGGTGCAAAAACAGTGTCATGCATGCGACAACAGTGAGATGCAAATAAAAACTGAAATGGTGCTTGTGCATGCTAACACGCATGAAAATGAAAAAAAGCGTTAATTGAAATCAAGTAGACGACACTCACACAAGCCAAAACACAAAAAGTGACAGAAAAGATGCAAAAGACATGTAAAGTGGACATACCCGGAAAAAGTTGAGTTGAACGTGACAACGACTCCTAAATGTGATGTGGGATGTCAGAGCTCCAAGGTTGATGTGAAGAATGAGCTATACAATGTTGAATAAATAAGCTTGAGGCTCATGACACGCATGCCACAAATCTAGGAAAAAGCGACACTTGGAGGGCAGTTTCTAAAACTATCTTTGCATCTAACCTCCAACTGCTAAAAATGGATCCCTAAAATCTAGGGATGCTTTTTACATGTTTATTTTTTCTATTTCAAGAAAAGAAGCCCATGCATGCAAATTAGGTTTGCTAGGTCCCGGAGGGAACTGGTCAACCTAAAGGCACATGCAACAACCTGCAAGCGTGGGAGAGGGATTTGCGCAATTTCTGGGCTGAGATGGGTTGGTTGTCCCTGAGGGATTGTGCAATTTCTAGGGTCAGTAGGTGACTGTCTCTCAGAATTGTGAAATTTCTAGGGTGAGGCCCAGCGTCGGGCTAGATTGCGCAGTTTTCTTTGGGAGGCTTGTCTAGTTGTTCTACGCAGTTCTGCAACCTTGCAGGTTGCCCAGCTAATTTGCGTAATTTTTGGGGGGAACGCTGGTTCCCCTCTAGAATTGCCCAATTTTCTGGGGAAGCCTCTCAGCTAGAAAATAGTCTATGTCCAGAATTTTGATCTGTGGGAGGGAGACAAAGAAGTTGACATGCACAGGTTGGCAGGCCACTGAAACTCAGTTGAAGCCTGTGTACTTGACAATGCAAGACATGCTTCTAAGGATAATTGGTAGGGAGGCTCCAAAATGAAGTTAAGGAAAACAATTGGAGGGTGGTTGTAGCCGCTACAACACTTGGCGACACACTGGTAGATCTCCAGCTCTCTTCATGGACCTTGTTCATAAAAAGCAAGTCTAACACCTCTGGAAGTATTGTTCGATTCTCTAATCATCTTGGCTTCTGTTATGCTCCTATACCAATAGGTGTCATTTTTCATGATTGACTGATGAAATCCAAAATATGTTCATCCTTTCTCTGCTGAAAAGGTTCCATATTGTGAAAAAATCAAAAAATAAAAAATGAAAAGAGGGTATGCCCTAAAAGAAAGATCAAAGGGCAAAAAGAATGAAATGGTC
Source organism: Pinus tabuliformis (assembly GCA_031772625.1). NCBI lineage: Eukaryota > Viridiplantae > Streptophyta > Pinopsida > Pinales > Pinaceae > Pinus > Pinus tabuliformis. The sequence goes on along the minus strand of CM062816.1, from coordinate 1,641,963,907 downwards.
AAAAGGAAAAAGAAAGAAATGAACCCCAAAAGAAAGGACCAAGAAAGTGTGCTAGTCCAAAATGCCACTACTATTCTATTTTTTGCAAAGAATCTCCTTATGTGCGAGTGGTTGATTTTTGCCACAGTTGATGGATGGCCAAACAGCTTAATCTTGGCTAGTTCATGTTTGAATTTCTTGTTTTAGATATGGAGAATAAAATATGTCCAAACAGTTCAATCTTGGCAGATAAATAGCTAGGTAGAGAAGCAAAGGTGCTCAACATCTAAATCTGAGCCCTTGGAAGAAATAAGGGTAGACTTAGATAGGATTGCAATCAAAAGAAAAGAAGAGAATGAGGGTTTGCCAGTTCAAATGCACCCATGGAAGAAGAAGAAAAATGTTAGGTATAATAGGCTAGGTAGGTAGTTTTGGTGTTGCAGAAGTAGGCTTATGATTAACTTTGGTTTCTCAAGAGGTTCATCTCATTTGATATCATAAGTACAATGGCAATTGTTTGGCTACAACTCAAGTGATGCATGTCTAACTTCCCTTCACACTTTTCCCAAAATCACTTACTAACCTCCCCCTAAGGATGTTGAGATCTGCTCAATACTCTTAAATCATCTCATTTCATGAATTAGCCTAAGTAAAACTCTGTTTTTACTTAGGAAAGGAAAGCCACATTTCTTGTGTAAAAATCCCTCTTTGCCTAAGTTTTCTAACTTTATAACTTGGCACTTGTTTTTTTTTTATCATTTTTTCATATTAACCTGCTAACAATATTATATAGCTCCCTATGCTTATTCCCCCTTTCTCATATTCTATTAATATATATAAAACCCAAGACTTTATAATATCCTGCCCCTGGTTAATATATAACCATATCATTATATTATCGGGAATTATAGGTTCATCAGGAACCATATAATAACCCTCCCGCACAAATATTGAAAAATTAATTAACGCCTGGTTAATTAATAGTTTAAATTCCCCGACAGCCAATCAAACCTGCCCCGATATATTTAAAGTCATTATTTATATATGTGGGTCCCCACGCCATAGCCCTTCGCCATATCCATTGAGCGCCAGCCGTTGGATCTGGGCCCGATGATCGGACGGCCTACGATTATATCGCAAGCCTCTCCATTGCCGAGGATTACCGCCCGGGGAACCGGCGGTATTACTGTCGTACTGGGGACACGCGGCGCCCTCCCGGCATGCTCACGGCCCCTCCTCCCGATACCACCTTGGCCGATAAGCGGTGCGGGCTAATACCGCTTACCGCCCTCCCGCTGACCCTGCCTGCTTACGTCACCTCCACGTCATCGCCACCTCAGCATTCCGTACCCCCGCTACGCGACAAACTATCCCGTCATGCTGACGTCATCCGACCAAAAGCGCCAAAAGCTTGCCAAAGCCAAAATTTTGTTAAAAAACCCGTGAAAGTGTCATTTTCACTCATTTTCATTCGTTGTTCTCGCAAGACTGTTGCATGCGAATTACGTCCAAAGTAATTACTAGAGCTCTAGTTCGCCACCCGGCCAAGCAAAGACCAGTGTCCTGCTACTCAACTCATCAGTCAACCTGCCAATTGCACTCCTGCGCTTCCATAATATAGGTATTTACCTTGTCCCACCTCCGCAACCTGTGTTTTTGGTTTTCCTCTGCAAAATTGTGCCTGTGAGAGCCAAATACAAGCCAAAACAGTCCATAAATTGCCATACCAAGGCGCCCAGCACTGCTCTTTTGCCCTTTTTTCATAGAAATTCGACCTCCGGTTTAAAAACACAAAGAATTGAACAATGGAGGCCCCCACAGCCCTGAACATTGCTCCCCTCAATGCACCTCACAAAGACCAGGACTGGTTGCCCTTGGCTGACAGAGATTTTCAAATTAAAGAGATGTCTGGTGACATGAACCATCTCGAGGCATTTTGCCAAATTAGGAATAGTCATCTGGACAACTCTGATACCTATGGGATATGGGAATCTAATCTTCCCAGGTATTACCTTCCCTCAGTCAATGTGTTCCCAGATCTTATCCACCAATGCTGTGCCAATTATGACCCTGTCACTAAAGCAGTCATGACCCAATCACAAACTGTTCTTTTCTACATAACTGCTGAGTCTATCAATGAAATGTTACACTTCCATCCAGCTCAGCCCCTTGCTCCTTTGTCCATGGGCTATCTGCTTGAAAAAGCTTCTCAATTGTCCAGCTCAGAAATAACCCGGATTGCTCAGTTATTCATAAAACCAAATTGCCAGCCTGAATACCCACCTCCCTATTTGCATTCCTGGTTCAATAAAATTGGCAGGTGTATTCTTGACATGATATCTTATATCCTGGGATTCAAAACCAGTGAATTTGTTGATGAGACCATCTTAGTTCTGTTGTCAATGTTTACTACTGGATAGCCCCCTGCTGTCAAATTTGACTATGCCTCTTTCATTGCCAATAAAATCAATGAGCAATTCATAAATCTGGAAAGAGAAGGAGTCTTCAAGTACACTTCATTCATATATCACCTTCTGCTATATTATCAAACAGACAGCTTCTCATTTCCTATCAGAAAATTGGATTCCAAAGGAGAGAGGAGGTCTGTGATCTTTTGGACCTCAGTCTTCCATAAGACTTCTGAATCCCCTTATAGCTACTGTGAATTCATTGATCTGTTTGTACACCCTGCCTCCACTCTCTTGATAGGAGCTCCTCCTTCCAGGCTCTCTGGTGATATGAAGAAAATCTTACAGCTTTCCAAAAGCTACAAAATAGGTGACTGGTACCTCTACCAGAATCACACCGAAATCAGAATATATGGCTGTGAGTTGTGCCCTTATAAGCTGCCCAAATATGTGCCTATGAGGCTATTTGCATTAGAATACTTCAGGCAGCTCATCTGTTCAGACTTAACCCACTTTTGCAATGTAAAGAAAAAGGCTCAACTGAGAATAAAAAACCAGTTAGGCCCTTTTATCATCCATAAGAGAGAGGCATGGGAAGATGTTGATAAGATTTTAGAGCATGACCTTAGATTGAAGAAGAGTTTTGAGTGGGTACCATATGACCCAAATAATTTTATAAGTGACAGAAGAGTAAGGAATAGGTTATCAGCTTATATTCATCATAACATCCCAGAAATAGAATAGTATGCTAATCAAGATGAATGGGTAGAGGGTACATTGATAGAAGAACTTACTCAGCAAGAAGTAATGGAACAAGCTATGAAAGAACTAGAAAAGACCCTTGACCTGGACTCTTTTGGACAGGTATCTTTCAAACTACCTCAGCAAATAGGAGTGGCTACATCCTCTACTGGAACTTCACAGCAGCCTGTACAAGAAGCTAGCACACCAGTTACAGAGACGGCAAAGGGAAAAGAAGTGATTGATACAGAGCCTCCTACAATGACAGACCAGCCAGCAACATCAAAAGAACAGAGCCAAGGGCAAGTTCCTCCTGTTCAAACCAAAGCAGCAGAGATTCCTGCGTTGCAAACTCCTCTAAATGAGGAGAAAGGCAAGAAAAGAGACAGAGAAGAGGCCACACCTGTTAGTGGACCTGCTGAGCAGCCAAGTGCAAAGAGGCAAAGATTGGATCCTCTATCTGAAGAGGAAATCATTGAAGAAACAATAGAAAGTCTAAGAAGTGAGAGGGTAATCAGCCAGCAGACTTCTCCAGTGGTAGAGACATCCACTAGCTCACACAGGCAGGAGCTAGAAAGGCAGCATAGTGTTGAAGTGTCATCTACCAGGCCACCAGGCAAACAACCCTCTGATATCAAAAGAACATTCACTGAGATAAAGGCTAGAAATGATCCATTGAGGTTGCAAATTTATAACCAATATCTTAAGATGGCTCCCTCAAAACAGCAAAGATTAATGTCAGCATATGACATTAAAGAAGGAAAGATGATTATGAGTTATTTTAAGCCCAAGGTGCAGCAACCACAATCGGCAGCTGATTACATTAGAACAAATCTGGAGGTTTTGGCCAAAGACATTCATCCAATAGACCAGATTGAGCTGCACAAGCAGACTGGAGAGATGGTATATTCCACGCTTGCTGATAAAGCTATGTTAGCTCACAAATTGCAAGATTCCTTGAATAATACCTCTGCTCAGTTAGATTTGGAGAAAGCTTCTTCTCAAGCAAAGGACAATAGGATCAAATCCTTAGAGGAGATTATCATTGAGCTGGGACATGATCCCAAAGATGCCAAAGGCATAAAGGCATTGGTGAAGAAGAAAGAAGAGGACATTGCTGCCCTCAGAAAACAGCTGAAACTGCCTTCTACTATGCATCCACAAACGACAGAAGTTGTACAGCAGAAATCAGAGGAGGAGATGATGGACCTGCTCATGAGAATGAATGAAAGATTGAGTGAAACAAAGTAGGCATTGGAGAAAGCTCTGAAAGAAAAGCAGGGAGAGTCGACCTCCCAGCCACCTGAAGTAGCTCCAATAGTCACAACTGCTGGCCCCTCAACATCTGGACCAGCATTGGCTTCAAATGTCCCAACAGCTGCAGCAACAGTAATTACAGGTACAGAGGCAACAACAGCAGCACTAGGCAGCAGCACTACTATGACCACAGAGCAATTAATAAAAGCCATGGAGGAGTTGAAACTCCAAGTATCAGAGCTGAAGCAAGTCAAGGAAAAATTGGCAAAGATTGAACAGAGCTATGATAAGTCCAAGATGACTGTGGCAGAAAAAACAAGAGAGGTAAAAGCATTGGAGAACAAGGTAAGAGCACTAGAAAAGGATCTCTCTCACTCTCTGGATAAACCTCTGGCAGAAATCAAAGGAATGTTGTGGACCAACATTAATCAGTCCCTTAGTAATATATGGAGACCTATTCAAATCATCCATGAGTAGATTGATCTGGTAAGAAGGGCCCAAGTGGAGATTCAAAGGGTAAGGACTTTATTGGGACAAATGCCTGAGCAAGCTAACAAGCTAATACATTTTTTGAACAACAAGACCAGTGAAGAACTAGAAGCATTGGAAATCAGAGACAGAACAACCACCATTTTGGATATCAAGAAAGTTCTAACCATGAGAACGCTAATGCAAAATTTGGAAAGGAGATGCCAGGACATGCAGGTGGAAATTGATTCTTTCACAGGAAAGTTTACAGTCCTGCATAATAAAGGTTTGCCAAGTCTTTTGGGGAATAATGGTCGTCTGCTGAAACATGTAGATTACACACACAGGTTGAATAAATTTGCTGCTGACCAGGTTAATGCATCATCAAGTACTTCAGGAGAGAAGGCACAGCCATCTGGCCAAGCCCTATATGACAGCCTGGAAAATCTATTCTACATTGAGCATGAGGTAGAGCATTTGTTCACCACCCCACCTAATTTCTACAGATACACAGATGCTGACGAAACTTTGAGGAAGCTGCAGAGACATCAAATACCAGGACCAGAATGGTGGCAAAGCATGCTAGAGATCCTATAGACTTATCATTGGTCAAATCAAAATTGTGCACCATCTGTTATAAATGTGCAGAATAGGAATGAACCACGGTCCTGCAAATCAAAGCATATCACATCAGCATTAAAGGAAGGCCGACCAAAGCAAAAAGATCAGCACAGAGGATTTGTTGCAAACATCTAGAACCAACTTGCTGCACCTACCTCCAGTACTTCTCATAAAGGCAGAACAACCAGCGCAGCATGAATTAATTGCATCTATTTATTGTCTCCCTGTTTTTGAGACTGACTGTCTCTGTCTTTGTAAATGCATTAATGATCCCCAGATATTATCTTCTTCAGATATTTTTGTAAGATGTTTTGATATTTTTGTATAAATACCCCCCTAGACTAAGTATCAGGGGTTGGTTGGTTGATGAGCGTTCATAGCCCCTGACTGTAATACTAAAGTTTTCTGAATTTAGGGTTGTTGGAATCATTTTGTCTAGCTTGCTGAATGCGAATTTGATGCTGAGGACCATGTTATAGAATTCCTGAATTGTTATATGGATCAATAAGTCTCTTCTAACTTGTGTTTTATAGTTTCTATGTTTATCATATCATCTATATTTCATGATCTAAATAATAGAGAAAAAGAATAGCCCAGAATTTGCTTGTTTACACTTTGTGTTCAATCTCTGTTATAATAAATGTTTTCTTCAGAATTAGCATATACAGCGAATTCTTAAATGATCCTGTATCCCCTGATTCTTCACCTTGACTGTTTGCTGAGGAATTCTTAACTGCTCCTCGACGATAATCATCCATTTTCCCTCTGTCAACATGATGAAGGATTCTTGATTGCCCTTCATCCATTGACTCCATTCCATCTGATTTAAGCCTATATATTGCCCCATATTTGAGTACCTTGCTCTGTGATACCTCCTCTGATAAGAAACCTAATCCAGGAAGCTATGTTTCTTTGACTCCATCATGCCCAATGGACTGAAACTCTTCAATTTTACCTCACTGTTCTATTGAATCTCCTTCCTTCCAACCAAAATTCAAAACAAAACCCTTGCACTTCATAGCTAGCCTAATATACTTTAAAACAAAGCTAAATTATAAATAGAGAGCCCTCTCTGGATGCAGATTGGCTAGAATCTGTCTCTAAAAGATTGGTCTGTGGTTACCTCGGCCGTATTCCCTTTCTTACAACTTTAGAGAACAACCTGAGAGATAACAGCTTCCACACGTGCTTGATTGTAAGATGTAGCATCTTCCATGCTCTTGATCGGTTAGCAAAAATTCCAAGCCAAGCCAACATAGTTGTTTTGATTTGGATGAGGGGTATATTAGTGCACAAGCCATATGATAGTGAAAGTTTAAATTTTCTTCTCTGGTGTTGCTCCGCTTCCAGCAGGCTTGGATAGTACCCCGGTAGAGTCACGTAGAAAAACAAGCATCGCTCCGCTGCGGAGTTACTTGCATCACCTCTCTCTGCAGGAAGCCTTTCTCCTCTTTCACCTTATTCACTTTTCATTTTTTTTTTGAAACTTTTCACATTTTCATTTTCATTTTTCATAATTGTGCCTACCACTTATTCATTTCAGAGGTGGAAGAGGGATCTTGACTTATTTAGAGAAAAAAGGTTGTTCCTTTAGAGAAGTAGTTTATATATACATCTAACGTGCTTGTTAAGGTTTTCCCCCTCACCTTACTCTACTTCACTGATCTCACGAGGATTAACCCAAAACAACTAACTCAAGTAGGTGATAATAGTTAGCACGCAAGGGTTATGTTTTCACCAAGGTTCACTTCGAACAGAACGTATTTTCCATTGATGTACGATGGACTAAAGACAACAAGTTCTTCATACAAAGACAAGATGACAGATAACCAAGCATTGATAACTGCACACATCCTCTTGTACTTTACCCAACTTGTTTCAAGAGTCGCACACGGTTTCATGCGTAACTAACCTACGAACGTAAACAAGCAAACAAACAATAAAACAAAGCCAAAAGTAGAAGTAAATGTGTGAACAAAGCGAGTAAGCAAACAAGCGGGCAAACAAAAAAACATGCAAAGTAAGAAACAAACATGCATGCAAGCAAACAAACAAAAAGAAAACACTACTACTCCTAAACTAACGTTGCATGGGTATGCTCACGTAAAGTGATACTTCTAATGCAGCCACTGGTGCATTAGTTGACCCATGTTGGTGAAGGCATGGTTCACAAACATCACAATTGTGCGAACCAACAAACATGAAAGATATAACAATGAAGACAAACACACTTTGAGTTTAAATGCGTCCATAGAACACACATGAGTGCAAGTGCATGAGATGAAATCTGTGGACTTACCATGGTGCTGTGCGACACTATGTGCATATGTTAAGCATACACATACTCTTGACTATGACATGGAAGCAAGCGAAAGAAACAAAGACAACTTGCGTCGCGCACGTGTGCTTGCTGTGTAATATTCCTCCAATGCATGAGCGATGGGATCGTTTAATTTGAGTGGAGGAAGCATAATCTGTGTGTGAGATTGATCTTCAATGCATACAGATGAGTGATGAGGAGCCTTATTTCAACAATTTACTGATTGGAAGTGAAGCCAACGTCAGGACAGCGAGGGCCTAACATAACCATCAGCTCGGGCCGAAGTGCCTCAACAGTCTGCAGGGTTTCGACTTCGTCGATAGATAGATCATCATAAACAGGTGGCTTTGAAAAATCAACTGTAATAGAATCATCGTCGTGATCGAATGCGGGGTTAAATATATCACGATGGCTACGATCAACAAAATTAATGATTTCATCGGCATCCTCATGATTTGATGAATCAAACAGAGGGATAAATGAGAAGCGGAAAAATTCACCCTCTGCGTTTCCAAAAAAGGAAGATGAAAGTCAAGTGGATTTTCAAAGAATGATTTTCCCTCTTCGTTGTGAGATGGTGGATGAACATTTGGTGTGTTTTGCAAATGATCAACAATGGAAACATCCATAGATGGAGATACACACGCGAAATTAGGTATGATAGAATCACCAAAGATGTCAGGGAAAAACAGAGGAGGCGCAGAAAAAAGGGAATCATCCTTCGTCATGGGTTGATGTTCAAGCTCCCAGTCATACTCTTCATGAATGAAAGCGCAGGTTGATTGTGTGACACCAACTCTGTCGATAGCTTGATCCACGTTCACTACAGGTGTAGAGTCCGGAGTGGAAGAACACGTCAGTGCAATCTGGAGGATCAGAAAAACACGGAGATGGAAGTTGAGGTAAGACATGCATGTGACAACCCATGGGCTTTGCAACCAAATGTGCATGAAATTTGAAAGAAGTGATGTTGGGAGGATGTGACAGTTGAACAAATGTGTGTGCATGTTCTCCAACATCACTATGCGGTGGTGGAGATGTTTGATGATGGGACGACGGATGGTCACTTATGACAATGACTGTGTCCCTCTGCGATTGTGAAAATGCATCACCGAAGTATGCTGAGCGGGCTTTGAACTTCAACTTCATCTTGGGATTGACAGATTTGGTAAGGAAATATTCAAATTTGTCCATGAGATACTGGAATTTCATCTGACAATTTAGAGCTTCACATTACAATACCCGAAGCGGTCCCAAAAATCCATAGGCGATTCTTGTGGAGTCTTCTGTTGTTTTAACAATTTTTTGTCAAGAGGTTCTGGATCAAAATGATGGAAAGTAGCTTCAATGAGATCACAGAATTGGTCAAGTGAGTGCACACTTCTCTGTGGCAGACTTTTGCATCATCGTTTTGGGGATTTACGAAGTGTGTGTGAAAGTAGCACGCTGACCTCTTCTGCATAGAACTCGTCTTCATCCTCAAGGAATGCATAGAAGTCTTTTAAGTACATAGGCTACGCTACTTCGCCTTCACCATCATATGTCAATCTAGACAAGAGATCAAAAAACTTCCTCATGATGTTGAGAGGTTCGGCATGCAAAAAAATCACGCAGGGATGAGTATGATAGTATCCATGACAGATGTGCGAAGATTGAAAACAGGATGAGAGGACACAACTTATCATCTTTCCCTCCTTCTAGCACCAAAAATGTTAACGGTGCTAGACTCGCCAACATGTCAGGGGATCTCCCCAGTAAGAAGTCCCAACTAGACCTCAGACCATTTGGTGTAGGAGTCCCAGCAGTGGGTCATACAGTATCGCCTTGACCGCGGTTGTGCGCAGAGGTAAGTAGGATGTCCGTTTTGGTAGCAAGGGTGTTACATGCATTGCAAGCCAAGGAAGGTTCACGAATGGTCTTAACACACGGAAGGTGGGGTGATTGCGCCCCTTGGAAACTTGTGGAAACACACAGCTTGGAAGGGAACACACGAGCAAAGATGAATCCAAATTGTAAGGTGGGTGAACCAACAATCCAAAGCGATGGTTAGACCAACAACACATCTCAGTGAGATTCATACATACATAGACAGAAAGAGTCTATACATACATGCATAAGAAAACAACTACTTATATCATTAGAGTAACAAAGATAACTGAAATACAATAACAAAATATGCATGAAACGTGTTGTTTCTATTATATTAAGAAGTGAAAGTTCCAATGATACAGTACAACCATGGCCAACCATTAGTCCCGATAATGGAATGTTACAGTCACTACTGCCCGCTCCTCCAAAGAGATGTACTAGCTCTGCACTATGGAGAAGTCAAGGCTCGTTACAATACACTCCAAGCTTTCTCTAAGATACTCCTATCGGAAGCTTGGCTGCCCAAAATCCCGTACAATGAGTTATGAAGTTCTATAAATAGAAAGGGGGGGGGTGTGACCGGTGACCCTTGACATTCCCCTTTGTGACTGTTCACCTATCCTCATGACTCTTCAACTACCCTATGACTGTTACATTCAACTATCGACACTTGGACTTTCACTTTACAAGATGTTACATACAATCTGCACATGTACCCATGTCAGACAAAATAGACTTGAGAAATCCATGCAAGACATCACTAAGACTTAGACAACTGTGGGAAGACCAACTCTTCGACATTCTAGCGATGGTCGATGGTGGCGAGTTGATGCTAAGCTTGGTAGTCTATGACGGTATCTATGTACTCTGTGGTGAAATCTTTCTAGAAATGAACACTTGCCTCTATTGCATCTGGGTACACTGATTTGGATCCTCTGTCCAACTCGTCTGATAACATGCGCATCATTGTCTTGAGTGTGGCCAGACTAGCAACATATTGATGCATAGTGTCTGTGTTGCTCGCCAAGTCTGCGCTAGTGGCTATGCGCATCAACTCGTCAAAGTACATGTCCAACTCCAGTCGGACTTGATTCTTTGTCTTTGCCTCGGTGAGTCTCCCAATGGATGGGATTGCATGTGTGCACACAACAACACCCACACTCCTGAACATCCATGCATGTGAATCCTACAAACTAATGATGAGTTGTGGGAGTTCCTCATAGTTCCAAATCTGACTTTGGATGCGTGCCTTCAACCCTACCACTTTGGGCTTCATCAACTTGGGCAAGTATAATGGGGCTCCCTTGTATCTCATTTTCCATGTTTACATGCGGTCAAAAATATTGTGAAAATATGATAAGATGTGTGCTCTCCTAGCACAACGATACTGCCAACCATTGATATGGACAACTGACTTATGCACGGTGACAGATCTGGAATACAACATTTGCATGATTGTCTCGAGAGACGATACCTCATTCAATATTTCTCTCTTCAACTCTGCTCTCACAGATATTGTAATCTGTTCTCCTCCCTGCTTGGTCGTTTGTAACTCCTTAGCCATTTGCTCGTTCTATGCTATCAAGAAGAGAACACTCGAGTTGGTGACTTCGGCATATGCTCTAGTAGCATCGGCCAATGTTGTTGGATGCTTGCACACGTCAGATACGATCACTCGTTCTTCAAACTACATAGCATATGCGTGGACATCTGGTGTAGTCACTCTACACGATTGCATAACTCTATGATGCGTCTCATCGAATGATATGCTGTGCATCTCTACTTTTAGATTGTCTTCAAGGATTTTAGTATCTCTTTGATCGCTCAGGACTTGCTCTGCTTCCGGATCTAGTGAAGTTGGTGGGTTGACCTCTTGGTTGTAAGGCATGAGGTTAATATCCTGTTCTATCTCTGGCTGCTCCATCTCTGTTTCCATCTTCTCAAGTATCTGTTCAATCTCTTAAGCGAAGTTCTGCTCCTGCGACTGCTCACATTGTCTGCTTTGTGTCAGCTGCTCAGATGATTCTACAACCTATATCTGCATGATGCACCTCCTGTTGTGTCTTTCCTTGTTGTGCTTCCTTCTCCTATCTGTGTAGCTCTTGTTCTTCCTGGAGTTGTTGCTTCAGCTCATGCAACTCCTTTATTGTTTCCTACATCCTTTGTTTCTCTCTCTTCCTTTGTGCATTCCTCCTGTCGTGTTGTCGCCTCTTCACCTCTATCTCCAAATCTTCTTTCTTCACAAGTGGGTTTGGTTTGAACTTGCAGCTTTGATCTGCCTCTGCGCTGTCAACAACCTTTCTCTTGCCTTTGCACACGCAGGTACGTTACCCTTTGTTGCTGCGGATGATGCTATTCTCCGAGATGATGCTTCTCTCTGCTTTGCTAACCATTCCACAACTATGTCGACCAGTTCATTGAGCTTGGAGAAGATTTGACAGTTACTCCATGGCTCTTCCTCGGGCCAATGACACGCCCCGTGGATCCACAGAAACCACACTCTCGAACAATGTTCTTTCACCAAGCAGTGCGAGTCACAGGGATTGAAACTCCTAGTGCCAAAAGTAAATATTTTGAACTCATCAATCTCAACATCAGCTTGCTTAAGATTTTGTATCTCTTACAACTCGATCCATAATAGAAGAGCTGGTCAGGGTGCCTTCTTCTTCCAATGCAGTCTAGTTGATAGTCCTGTCGAGATGTGGTACGACACTTCTTCCATGATGAGCTTGCCCATGGAAAACTTCAGTAAAACATGCAGAGGCTTCTCTGCACTTTACATTTGTATGAAGGTGCCAAGAGGTGAGGCATACCAATCCTTTATGTCGATCAATGCCTCCATTGATTCCTGCGACATGCAAGGTGGAACCTGCTCAAATATCATATTGTACATTGGGTGACAAAATGGTCGGACAACTGTTTGATGACTTTGCGGAAGCTGCATTTGGAAAATAATTTGCAGTAAGTGTGTATAGAGGTTTCCGCTAATGTCCATGCCCAACTCAAGCCTGGGAACTGCTGACGGGCATAAATTTCATCCAGAATGTATGCAGACATGTATATCTCTTTTTGTTGACCTTTGGGTGGCTATCAGGATTCTTTTATCTGTTCCTTTAGCCTATGAGCCAACATGTCGAACCAATTGCATGGTCTGCCTTCACTAGCCAGTTGGTCCAACGCGATCATCCAACTCTGCAAGGTCTCTATACTCTCTTGGCCGTATAAGCATCATGAGAAGATGACCAAGTATTGATATGACTTCCGCATTATCTTCGTCTTGTAAACCTGGTTGGGTGTCATCCTGAACTTGGCTAGCTCCTTCAGCTAGCGCTTCAAGATATCCCTGGGGTTTGCATTGTTGTTGGGTCTACTGAAGGGCATGTCCATTATGATCATCAGCTGCGCAAGTGGTACATCTATTGGTAGCCCTGTGCCCTTAATGTAGAAATTTCTATCGCGCTGACACTGCTTAATACCATCGTCTCGAGATCAGTGTGTGAGACAATCCAATGGATCATGTCCGTGCATGGAAACGCGGGATTTCTGCATGCAATCCAGTACAAGCCAGACTTGTGAATATTCACATAGACCCTGTAGTATTCTAGATCTTCCCCAAATGGACCTGAGAATGTATAATTGATGTCCTACCATTTCAACTTGATGTCTTTGTCTATGAGCAGCTTCGAGTCTTTGTAAATCGGCAAACTCATAGAAACTTGCTCAACTGCATCTCCAGTTGCACTTCCGGCGGTGTCCTTTGACCCTGCTCTCTTGGAGGCCATTGAAACTGAACTATTGAGAGATGGACAAACACCTGTTATACCTGGAGACATGGTGACATTCATGGCAAGAAATCTGTCAGTTGAAAACCAAAGAAAACTTGAGGATTGACATGCAACATACTCGAGAGACTAACAGTGAAGATTGTGGAATTTTCATCGGGAGGCTGGGAGACTAACTGTCGGACTTGTGAAAAGCACAGTTCAGACTGTCAGGAGGCTGAATGGCTGCTAGAATTACGCAATTCCCAATCCAGGCTGACCTGTTGGTGGCTGAGATTGCACAATGCACAATTTCACTCAGCAAGGCATGCAAGCCCATGGACTGCATTACGCAATTTTCTAGGTCAATAGAGCACTGCCTCTCATATTTGTGTAGAGTGGGCTTAGAGGACAGTTTCTAGCCATTTTCATGCATTTCGTGGGAGGAAGGAAGAGCCTTCCCTCTTAGAAATGCTCAATGATGTCCGGGCAAGGCAAGGCTCGGGCCAAGGTTTCCTAGACTCGTCGACGGGCGATTGAAAACATATGAAGCTTCGAATGTATGGTGAAACTGAGCATAATAAAGAGTGTACGATCATGCATGAAAATGACAAATGAAAGATTCAGAAAATGGGAAAACATGAATGCGTGTGAAATGGGTCGCCACAACGGCGACTGTCAGTACAAAAACATTGTCATGCATGCGAGAGCAGTGAGATGCAAACAAAAACTGCAATGGTGCTTGTATAGGCTAGCATGCATGCAAATGACAGCAAGTGTTCATTGAAATCAAGAAGACAGAACTCACATAAGCAAAAATACAAAAACCAACAGAGAAGATGCAAAAGACGTGTAAAGTGGACCTACCCAGAAAAAGTTGAGCTGAACGTGCCGACAACTCCTAGATGTGATGTGGGATGTCAAATATCCAAGATCGATGTGAAGAATGAGATTTGTAGCATCGAATAAATAAGCTTGAGGCTCATGACACGCATGCCACAAATATAGGAAAAAGCGACACTTGGAGGGCAGTTTCTAAAACGATCTTTGCATGTAATCTCCAGCTGCTAAAAATAGATCCCTAAAACCTAGGAATGCTTTTTTCATGTTCCTTTTTGCTATTTTTGGAAAATCAGCCCATTGATGAAAATCAGGTTTGCTGGGTCCCAGAGGGTACCAATCAATGTGAAGGCACATGCAACAGTTGAAAGCCTGGGAGACGGATTTGCATAGTTTCTGGGCTGAGATGGGTTGGCTGTCCTTGAGGGATTGTGCAATTTCTGGGGTCAGCAGGTGACTATCTCCCAGAATTGCACAATTTCTGGGGTGAGGCCTAGTGCTGGGCCAAATTGCACAGTTTTCTGTGGGAGGCTTGTCTGACTGTTCTACGCAATTCTAGAACCTAGTAAGTTGCCCAACTAATTTACACAATTTATGGGGAGAAGTTTGGTTCCCCTCCGAATTGTGCAATTTTATGGGGGAGCCTCTCAGCCAGCAAATAGTCTAAGTCCAGAATGATGGTTTGTGGGAGGGAGACAAACAAGCTGACATGCAGAGGCCAACAAGCCACTGAAACTTAGCTAAATCCTTTGTACTTGAAAGTGTAAGACATGCTGCTAAGGATAGTTGGTAGGGAGGCTCCAAAACAAAGTTAAGGAAAAATTTTGGAGGGTGGTTATAGCTGCTACAATAGGTGGCAAATGATGAAAGGCTAGGTTAAGCTCAGAGAATGATGAATTGAAAATTGATAATTGGGCCTAATCCAAGAATAAAAAGATAGAGATCAAAGAAAACAAAAAAACAGTAGGATCAAGGAGAAACTGTATAATGAGGCAAGGAAATCCAAATTCATGCGTGATTGGTGAGAGGAAGAACCAACCAAGCATGAGGATAAAATGCTAGCCTTAGGGAAACCCCACAACTAATGGACCTCCTCACGGAAACCTAATAATTAAGATGTGATTGGATCTCTGGATCAAAGATCATCGAGGATAAAAGGAACGAATCAGGGAGGGAAGGCATGGTCCTTTCTTCTGCAAAAAGCAAGCATGAAGGAGAAATGATGCACCCAAGCACAGAAAATCCCCAAGTTGGCTATGTAACATGATATTCATTACAACACAAAGTAATGAATAAAAATGAGACCTTCTTCTTTCATCATTTAACCTTCGTGAGGGGATTCAAGTTCAGGACACTATCAGTGGTGGCTTCCAAACCATCTAGTGTATTAATTACATAATTAAATAGAATGGACTTGAGTCTTGACAAATTAGACAACACCTAAGCTGAATTCAATGCAGGGATAAGAAATTCCATATAGGATTTCTAACTTACCAGCCTCTCTCACGGGATTACCCAAAAGATGGGGACACTTCAGTCGACCCGCTCTGTTAGAGGACCATTTTTAAGATTTCTTCAAGATGAAATTCCTTCAGGACATCTCCCCCAATCCTATTGGCCTGACTTGGAAAAATGGTCATTTATGAATACATGGTATTGCAAAACAACTTGATCGTTTTTTTGTGCATGAACACATAACCAACATTTTTGATGGATCACTCTTCCACCATTATTCCATCAAAGATCTCTAACCATTTTTTGGTAATGTTGCAATGGATGTGAATATACCAGGGCAGGGCTCCTCCGTTCAAATTCAATCACTTTTGGCTTAATGAGACAGATTATATTGAATTTGTTAATTATGTCTGGAGTATGTCTACAGTGGACCTTGACACTAGACAAATGGATAAAATTAACCAAAAAATCAGAAGGCTCAAAGATGCTACAAAAATATGGGTGCACAATAAAAGCAGGGAGATGATGAAGGAATTACTTTATATTGAATCACAACTTAAATTTTCAGAGGACCCCATTGTCCCCAACTACTCTTTCGTATCATGAAAACTTGAAATATTTCATTTAGACGGTTGTAGATACCAAATACTTCTCCGACAGGCTGAAGCACTCCAAATAAAAGCTATCTTATGTGGATTGAGGTTGGGGATAAAAATAATAAATTCTTTCACAACCAGATTATATGTAGGCAACAAAAAAATTATATTTGGAGCATCCACTCATATTTTGGTAACCTTGTCACAGATCAAAAAGAACATAGAAGGGTAGGCATTCATATACTTTAGCGAAATCTACCATTCAAGGGCTGGTGTCCCCTTCAACAAATAGTTGCAACAATGTGACTTCTTCACAACATTTCCTGATGCCGAGACCTTTGAGCACATGGAACGTCTTGTAACAAAGGAAGAAGTCATATCACTTCTGAAAGAATTCGGCAGAGGGAAAAGTCCCAGCCCAGATGGATGGTCCACAAAACTATTCCTACACTTTTAAGACATTATGGTCGATGAGCTTACTGAAATCGTTGAAGAATCCAAAATTCATGGTTGGGTTTCTCGTGCCACCAATACCACCTTCATCTCTCTAATCTTGAAGATCGATAAGCCTGCCTCTTTTTCTGATTTTTGCCCCATATCTTTGTGCAAAACCACCTATAAAATGATATCCAAAACCATAGCCAATCGAATTAATTTTTTCCTGTCCACGTACATCACTGCGGAACAATTTGGTTTCTTAAAACAACACCAAATCCAAGACATTGTTTCTATAGCTCAAGAATGCATCTATTCCATTAAAACCCATAATCTAGATGCCTTCCTCATGAAGATCGATTTGCTTAAAGCATTTGACCGTGCAGATTGGGAACTCTTATGGATGACCTTGTGGAAGATTGGCTTCGGCTCCCCCATGATTCATTGGATTCAATCATGCATCAAATCTACCTCCTTCACCACAATTATCAATGGTATTCCCACCAAATTCTTTGTGGCCTCCTGTGGTCTTTGACAAGGTTGCACCCTATCTCTCGTCTTATTCATCACCATCATGGAAGGACTTAGCAGAGGATTCAATGCGACCCATGAAAGCGGGCTCATCATAGGATGTTTGATTGCAGACAATGTCCCTATAACACACTTACTTTTGTGCATGATCTATTGACTATGGGGAAGTCCAACCCTCATGAATGGATCCAGATATTTGAAATTCTACGGGTTTTTGGGCTCGCTTATGGTCTTTGCATGAATCAGTCCAAATCCATATTATTTCCAGTAACTAGGAAGTAGTTTTGACATTAGAAATTGCAAATCGGCTTGGTGTTTTAGTTGACCATTTGGACATGGGCTTCTCATACCTTCATTTTACCTTGAAGCTGCTTGGATACAAGAACAAGGATTGGGAATGACTTATCAACAAATTTTAAAAGAAACTCTCGAATTGGTCCCAGAAGTGGATATCTTTAGGTGCATGTCTGATTCTCATCAAATATGTTCTCAATGACATTCTAATTTGTTAAAATGCAATGTTTTGTATTAAATAAAATGAAACCCACTGGTCATCTCTACGAAAGAGAGTCTGAACTAGGAGAGTCTGGCTCTTCAGAATGCTCTACATTGTTCATGTACATTACACATTAAATAGCAATCATTTTTTTAGGGAAGTTAGAACCATACCCTAAGAAATAGAAACTAATTCCTATCCTAAGGTACCGTGAACCAATTCACTATTCTAAGATATTCTCCATTATCTCTAACACTCCCCCTTAATGGAGAAGGGGTTCACAAATATGCCTAACATATCCCTAAACATTTCAAACTTAATCTTGCCAAGAGGCTTAGTGAAATTTTCTGCAACATTATCACATGTACTGGATTTCTTTTGATTGCACTTTCTCCCTAACAAAGTGGAATTGTGTATCAATGTGTTTAGTGTTTTTGTGAAACATCGGATTATTAGCAAGTTTGATTGAACTCTGATTATCGCATCTGAATATTGTTGCATCTTTCTGTTCTTCCCCAACATCCTGGAGAAGCCTCCACAACCAAACTGCCTCACATGTTGCGGTACACATGGCTTGATACTCTGCTTCCGCTGAAGATAAGGTAACTGTGTTTTGTTTCTTGTTGATCCATGTAATCACCCTAGATCCAATGCTGAATGCATAGCCTGTTATGGATCTGTGATCGTCTACATTTCCAACCCAGTCTGAATCTGTAAATCTTGTCAATTAAACATCATAGGAATCAGTATATATAATACCATAATCTACAGTACCTTGTAGATACCTCAAAACAAATTTTTCTGCATTTCAATGACTTTCAAGTGGCTTGGACATGTATTGACTTAGCACACTGACTGCATCAGCCAAATCTAGTCTAGTAGTGGTCAGGTAGATTAGGCTCCCAACCAGCAGTCTGTAAAGTGTCGCATTTGCCTCTTTAGAGCCATCCTCACTCTGTAGTTTGATGTTCTGTTGTAATGGTATTGCTGCAGGCTTACACTGATCCATCCTGAATCTTTCTAGTAGACCTTTGACATACTTACCCTGAGATAGAAATGTTTGTCCTGAATCTCTCCAGATCTCAAGACCCAAACAATATCTTAATTCACCAAGGTGTTTCATTTCGAACACCTGTGACATCTGTTGCTTGATTTCTTTGATTAGATAAGTAGCATCACCTGTAATAATCAAATCATCTACATACAAAGAAATCAACACTATGCACCCTTGTTCATCTTGCATGGTATATAGATTAGGGTCGTTTTTACTTCTGTTGTAGCCAAATTGCAGAAAAAATGAATCAATCTTTTCATACCAAGACTTGGGTGCTTGCTTTAGTCCATAAAGAGCTTTCTTTAATCTACAGACTAAATGTTCTTTCCCTTTCTGGACAAACCCTTCAGGTTGCTCTAAATAAACCTCCTCTTTCAATTCTCCATTTAAAAATGCAGACTTTACATCTAGTTGGTGAATCATCCAATGTTTCTTAGTAGCTAAAGCAATCAACATTCTAATGGTATTTAGTTTAGCTACAGGGGCAAAGGTTTCTTCATAGTCAATGCCTTCTTTTTGTGAATACCCCTTTGCTACCAATCTAGCTTTTAATTTATCTATGGTTCCATCTGCATTAATCTTGGGTTTATACAACCATTTGCAACCTATGGTTTGTTTCCCTTTAGGAAGTTCAACCAGTTCCCAAGTGTTGTTCCTGATTATAGATTCATATTCCTGTTCCATAGCTATTTTCCATTCACTACATTCATTTTCTTCCTTATAACTAGAAGGTTCAACAACATTCATCATACTAGTTATAAAAGCATTTTCCCTATATCTTGCAGGCAATTGAGCTTTCCTACCTAATCTCCTGAGTGGTGGGGTAGCTTCAAACCTTGTCTGATCATCATTTTCTTTTCCTCCCGTTGCTACTATTGCTGTTGTTGTATCTACTGCTATTGTTGTTGTATCTGTTGTTGTTGCTGCTGTATCTGTTGTTGTTCATCTTCTTCCTTTGTCTGCTGTTGATCCTAATTGTTTCCTGTTTCTTCACTTTCTTCTTCCACCAAGAACGGAATATCCCATTCCTCATTGTGCTTATCAGATTCTTCATGATCCTGTTCATGGAATATGACATCTCTACTAACAAAAATATTGTGAGTAGAGGGATTAAATAATCTATAAGCTTTATATTGTGAACAATACCCTATAAAGGTACATCTAATGGCTTTTGAATCTAGTTTTCTTCTGTCTTCCTTTGGAATATGGGCAAATGCTTTAGACCCAAATACTCTTAAATGTTTTACTGCAAGCTTAAATCCATATAATGCTTCATAAGGAGTTTTAAACTCAAGACTCTTTGTAGGACTCCTATTTTTCAAATAAACTGCAGTATTTAATGCTTCAGCCAAAAAACCATTCAAAAGATTCTTACCTTTCAACATGCTTCTAGCGCATTCCACCAATGTTTTGTTCTTTCTTTCTGTTACTCCATTCTGTTGAGGAGTATGGGGTACTGCGAATTGTTGTAATATCCCATGGTCTTTACAATACTTGATAAGCTCATCCTCCCTGTATTCTCCCCCTTGATCGGAGCGAAGAATCTTTATATTCTTCCCTGTTTGCTTTTCAATCATGTTGTTGAACTGCTTAAAGTATTCAAATGTGTGACTCTTCTTACTCAAAAAATATACCCAAGAAAACTTTGTGCAGTCATCAACAAACAATAGAAAATATAGTGCACCTCCTAACGACTTTGTTTGCATGGGTCCACAAAGACCTGTGTGCACAAATTCAAGTATGTCTCTCTGTTTCTTTTCTACTTGAACAGGGAATTATTCTCTGTGCATATTTCCTAATGTACATGCATCACAATCATTATGCACTTGTTTTAACATAGGAAGATATCTTACTATTTCCTTTTTCTGAAGTAACAACAAATCATTGTAGTTGATATGACCAAATCTCTGATGCGACAGCTCTTCTGTAGTCAAACCTGCTGCTGTTAAAGCTCGAATTGGTGTTGGTATTACATCCAATTTGTACAGACCTCCTGTTTGAATTCCTGTAGCAATAGTCTTCATGCCATCTAGCAGATCTTTAATATAACAATTAGATTTAAAAAATTCAACTTTAAGATCTTGATCTGTAATCATGGATACAGAAATCAAGTTCTTTGTTACACCAGGCACATACATGACATTATGAATTTGTCTTACATTACCATTAGGTAAAATGACAAAAATTTTCCCACACCCTTTGATGTGATGACTTATATCATCACCTAGGTAGATTTGTGCTTCGTCATTGATTTCTATAAAATCTTCAAACCATTGCTTGTTCCCTATCATATGTGTTGATGCTCCCGAATCTACATACTAGATGTCTGCATCAACATTCTCATCAAATTCTTCCATGAACAATCTGAAGTTCTGCTCATGATTATCATTCGTGAGATGACCTGCATGTCGTTTCTGCCTCTGTTGTTCTTCATGATATTTCTTCTTCCTGCACTCCTTAGCTATATGACCAAGTTTTCCGCCATAAAAACATTTAATTACAACATTGTTTCTATTTGGATTCATACCTTGGGTCGGATTTGGTCTTTTCTGTGAGCTTCCTCTGTTTTGTTGTTACATATTTCCTTTTCCTTTGAAGAATTCTTTTTCACCATCAATGCAAGATCTGTACTCTAGGGCTTCAGATTCGATCTTCTTTCTTCTTTTTGCATTAGTATTCCTGCCAGTTCTTCAAACTTCGAGATTATCTCTCTCGCATTTATCCCAATGATGAACATTTGGTAGTCATCGGTCACACCATTCATGGTAATTGTTACAGGATCTATATCTTCAACTGTATTACCAATATCTGCCAATTTGTTCTTCAGATCTTTGATCCTTCCCATGAAGGAAGCAACTGTTTCATTTTCTTCCATCTTAAAGGATAAGATCTTGCTCTTCAGAAACAAAAGACGATTTTTGTTCCTGATCTCATACAGATCCTTCAAAATTCCCCAAATTTCGCTTGCTAATGTACATTCTCTAATATGTGGTATGATGCAGTCTTTCACTGACATCTTCAACAACGTCCTTGCTTTACCTTCTCGCTTCTCCCAATCTGGGATTGATGCTGATCCAACTACTGGCTTCTGCTCATCCCCATTTGCAATTGTCCAAAGACTCTGCACTTCTAGCAGAGTTTGCATCTTGAATTTCTAATTCACATAATTGGAGTCATCGAGCTTGTTATGCTCATTCAATCATGCTTCAAACTTTTGATTATTCATCTTGGCGATTTAAAAGAAAATTGACAGGTAAAAAAAAATGTTAGATTCACCCCAGATCTGTGTCAAAGACAAAGATTGTTGATCTCCAACACTGTTTGATCTCACAACACACACGCAAACCACCGTGGCTTCCTTCACGGCCTCTACCATGGCCTCCTTGGCAAAACTCGGCCTCCGCGTAGCCCCTCTCTTGTTTTCATAGTCAGCGCAAGTTAGCACCAAAGACTCGTGAAGGTCTTCACCACCGTACACTCCAGATCTGCGACGATCAACAAAATAAAAACATGCGGAAGGTTTACAGTGGGATCGTCGTGTTTGTGCTTCTAAAATTTGCAATGATTTCGGCTCAGTCGTGCCCTCCACTCAGCGTACAAGTTCCTCTGCCCTGACACTCTGATACCATGTTAAAAATGCAATGTTTTGTATTAAATAAAATGAAACCCACTGGTCAGCTCTACGAAAGAGAGTCTGAACCAGGAGAGTCTGGCTCTGCAAAACGCTCTACATTGTCCATGTACATTACACATTAAATAGCAATCATTGTTTTAGGGAAGTTAGAACCATACCCTAAGAAATAGAAACTAATTCCTATCCTAAGGTACCGTGAACCGATTCACTATTCTAAGATGTTCTCCATTATCTCTAACATAATTTGTTAGATGCACATTTATAAATTGCCCAAGGGTGTTACCCACAAAAATAAATCCATTGTAATTGGGTTCCTATGGGCTTAGCCCAATTGCTACTCGAAAATTCCACTTGGCCAACTTGGATATGCTTTCCCCTCCTATCAAACTTGGTGGCTAGAATCTTAAAGACATTTCCTCCTTCAGCACGACTTTGTTTAAAAAAAAAATGGATGGTTGTGCGTCATGAGTGCATATGGCAACACTTCATCTTAGCTAAATATCTTCAAAATCAAGGCTTCTACAGTTGGCTTCGATCTAGGGCATTGGAACCTACACAAATCTCCTTTTCCTAGCACAGTCTTCTCACAACTAAGCATTGGTACTTTGGTTACCTATGTTGGACTGTTGGCTCGGGATCTTCCCCTAAGATCAGATTGACTTCTATTGTTGGTATGGCAGGTTCACATCTCGTATCCCATGCTCTCATTACATCATTACATTATAGAGGTTTACATGTGCTCAAAGATATTGCAGATGCAGAACATTCCTCACCTTTTGATCCCGGTGGATGTTGGTGGCCACCCACCTATCCCATTTTGACCCCCACAACTGTCTCTTTCAAATTTTTAGTTTCCTTAATTATAGCGCAGTTTACTATTTTTAGCAGTTTTTCGGGTCCTAAACTTCCGGAGCCGTTTTGAGGCCCTAAACGATGTTTTTTGGGAAATCTAACTCTGCGTCATTTTTGTCGTAGTCCTCGGAGAGATCTTTCCAATGGGCTATCATGCGCGTCAAACGGAGATCTTATGCCAAAGTTACGACCCCGGGAAGTTGATATACCAATTTACCCAAACGGGGCCCATAGTTTGGCGTTTCATCTTCTAGGGTTAGGTTTTGGAATGTGAAGGGTTTTCCATTGTTTCTCGATAATAAATAGGCCTTCGAGCCTCATTGTAAACACAGTTCGGAATAGTTCAGAGGCATGTAGCCGACACATCTCTTCTTAGAGATAAGCTACCATCGCCCTAGCTGGGTTATTTCTATTTGTAAGCATATTTCAGTATTCTCCATTAATGAAATGAAGTATTATTTTCGATGCATCTCTGTTTTTATTGTTATTGCATCTCTGTATTTATGGTTATCTTTGTAATCTATTGCGTTCCTGCTTAAATCCAGATCAGTGGTATCAGAGCAGTCTGCTTTTTCTCTGTTTTTCTTTGCATGTCCCCAACGCGGTCGGGATATAAGGAGTTAGGGCTTGAATTGGTCGAACCTTTGCAAGACCAGCCTCGCAAATCTCGACGACCTCCCATGGCGGATGAGAAGAAAGATGAGGGGGCAGGAGATCCTATCAGAATCTTGCTCGAAGAAGCCTTCGAGCGGCAAAGGAACACGATGATGGATAGCTTTGCGCAGATCCTTCAGCGGCTACCCAGAGGCGACGCATCGGCTTCTAACAGATACTCTGGAAACGCCACACCGTTTAAGGTACAAGTTAATTTTGAAATCCCCATCTTCGAGGGTCAAATAGACGCTGATGCCGTAGATAAATGGTTAAATCTGCTAGATGGGTATTTTTCTGTTCATGAATTTTCAAGTCGGGAAAAGATTGTTTTCGCTCTTCTCAAAGCAGCCCCCCACGTCAAGGACTGGTGGGAAACATACTGCGAGCAGAAGGATGAAAGTACAGGCTCACTGTTTTCAGCCGCCCACACATGGAATGACATCTGGGATGCCATCAAGGAGCAGTACTACCGTGTCAAAAGCTATGAGGACAAATACATCAAATGGACCACACTGCGGCAGGGACAAGACCAAGATGTACCAGAGTTCACAAATATTTTTCATACCCTTCACACACAGTTGGGTATCAAAGATTCTGAGCTGCATCTGGTACTCAAATACCGCGGCTGCCTACACAGATACATCCAGGAAGAGATGGAGTTCTTGAACATCTCCTCACTCGGCACAACATACCGATATGCTGTCAAAATCGAGCAAAAGTTCAAACAGAAGAAGCGAGATTTTGGATCTACAAATCCAAAGCCCAAAGGACAAAGCCAAGGCGGGGTGACCCAAGACAACCCCTCGAAGTTGCAAGAAAAGAACAACACCACGAAGCCGAAGAAGGACACAGGAAAGTGGTGTGAGTTCCACAAGAGTCCCACTCATAACACAAGTGAGTGTCAGACCAAGCAGTAGCTGGTGGCCGAGTTGAAGGCTTCCGAATCAGATGCATGTTCCGACTCTGAGCCAGAACCCGACAAGGGGGATGGCAAAGAGAAGCAAATCATTTATGTGGATCCTAGTGCCACTGTTGCCACTGCCAAGATCCAGAAGAATGAGCCCGAAGAGCCAGAGGAGGGGGAACGTCTTTTCCACTCACAGATGTGGGTGAAGGGTTCACTGCTGCAATTCATTGTCGACAGTGGCAGCCAAAAGAACCTCGTTTCAGCAGAGGTCGTGAAGCGGTTGGGCCTACCAACTACGCCACACCCACAACCGTACAGTATCGGGTGGCTTCACGAAGGACGAGATCTCAAAGTTCGCCAGCAGTGCTGCCTTCCCTACAGCATCAAGCCCTTCACAGACGAGGTATTGTGTGATGTTACACCTCTGGATGTTTGTGATGTACTATTAGGCCAGCCATACTTGTGGAGGCGACATGCTGTGTATGAGTCAAGGCCTCGTGCTGTCATTATTTCTTTGGATAATTCATTATACAGGATACCAGAGGTAGCTCCACCTACTGCCACCTCTTTGATCACTGCTAAGAAAGGCAGCAAGCTCATCTCACAGACTAGGAAATTTATTTTCTGTCTGGTTCACTCCCAAAGTAAGGGGAAGATCGTTGCTACATCCATGACCCTCGCGAAGGGTTCCTCCACGCAGCAGCAGCAACAGAGGGATACAGTCATGATAGAACACAGGAACAACTTCTCCTTACCCAGAGGGGTACCGCACAAGTTTCAGGTGGGCGACAAAGTTTGGTTACATTTGCAGAGGGAGCGCCTTACCAGAACCCATCAGAAACTCAGACCACTTCGATATGGTCCTTACAGCAGTAACAAGGCTACGGGAAACAATGCTTTGAAGCACAGCATTCCTCCATTCCTTCGCTTGCACCGAGTGTTCAATGTGGATCGTCGCCGACCATGCTCCCCACCATTTCTGGACACATCAGAGATTGCAGAACAGCTCACCAGAGACCCAGCTCAGCAGAAGCTTCCTCATCTCAGGGAGGAACTCAATGCAATGGGGACCATTGCTTCCTAAGGGGGGAGGAATGATCCAGGTGGATGTTGGTGGCCACCCACCTATCCCATTTGGACCCCCACAATTGTCTCTTTCAGATTTTTAGTTTCCTTAATTATAGTGCAGTTTACTATTTTTAGCAGTTTTTCGGGTCCTAAACTTCCGGAGCCGTTTTGAGGCCCTAAACGACGTTTTTTGGGAAATCGTCTTTTTTGTCTTAGTCCTCGGAGAGATCTTTCCAACGGGCTATCATGCGCGTCAAACGGAGATCGTATGCCAAAGTTACAACCCCGGGAAGTTGATATACCAATTTACCCAAACGGGGCCCATAGTTTGGCGTTTCATCTTCTAGGGTTAGGTTTTGGAATGTGAAGGGTTTTCCATTGTTTCTCGATAATAAATAGGCCTTCGAGCCTCATTGTAAACACAGTTCGGAACAGTTCAGAGGCATGTAGCCGACACATCTCTTCTTAGAGATAAGCTACCATCGCCCTAGCTGGGTTATTTCTATTTGTAAGCATATTTCAGTATTCTCCATTAATGAAATGAAGTATTATTTCCGTTGCATCTCTGTTTTTATGGTTATCGCATCTCTGTATTTATGGTTATCTCTGTAATCTATTGCATTCCTGCTTAAATCCGGATCACCTTTCTACATTCACTAGAAAGATGGTGTAGTGATTAATTTTCTGGATTCCCTAATCCTAGAATGGAAAAATTACATCCTTAATTTGAAGCTATCTAGGATTGTACTCTCATCAGTTGAATACGAACTTGTATGGGTCGTAGGATCACAATTGGAGAAAGTTATAGTCAAAGAGGCTTATTGCCTTATTCCTCTGCCTCCCAAACCGAACCTGCTTCACTCTTGGTTGGCTAGGTCCTGGAAATGGAACCTCCCTCTCAAGTTGAATTTTTTTTTCTTAGATGGTGGTTCACAATCTCAAGTTGAATTTTTTTTCTTGGATGGTGGTTCACAATTGTATCCTGACTTGGGAGAACCTTGTTAAGAGGGGATTCTGAGGACCGGGACGTTGTTGCCTATGCAACTCTCATGGCGAGGACATTAACAACATTTTCATCCACTATCATTTCACTACCTTAGTTTGGACCAGGGTTCTACACTTGATCGATGCTCCCTCTTCCTGGGAGACATTATTTCATGTCTTGGCAGCTGGACTGTGCACAACCTACGCAACCAAACATTGGTTTTCTTCATCATCTGGGGCATTTGGTGGTCTCATAATGCTCTTATATTTGAGCATGTGCAGCTTAATATTTGGCGAACATGCTGCAAGATTTTAACTTTGGAGTTTTCTGCCCCTCTATCTACCATCCAAAAGCCTCCTCCACCTCGATGTAACATTTGGGAGTCATTTCCTATTGCTTTTTTTTTTTTTTATGGGGCTTTCTCCTTTAACCTATGTGGATGTGGCATAGCAATCTACATGGATGTTGCACGTTCATACCGTTTCCATTGGCATGGTGGGTTTGGAACCAACACTCGCGCTGAGCTCCTTTCCCTATGGGACATTCTTCATTGTGCTATATGGCTCGGACTATCGAATATTACCATTTTTGGAGATTTCAAAGCTAAAGGCGAGGCTCGTTGCACTCTCCGTCCCTAGTTAACTCGAAATTCAACACCAAATCCTTGATTAAAGAGTTTCGTTCCATCTCCATTGCCCACATCTACAGATGTCAAAGTGGTGTTGTTGATCTTCTATCTAAGAATGGCTGCTCTTTAGATCGCAACCGAATGTACTTCCAAGCTTTTCTGCATAACAGTCTACAGGAGTCGGGTCATCTCGACCTCTAAACAAATTTTCAGTGGGACTGTTGGCTCTCATGATACTCTCCTCCGCATTCTCACAGGACTCTTTTCCGACCATTTCATCTGATCCGTTCTGCATCCAATAGAGTAAGAATCCAATTCTGTTCACTCTATCAGAAGTCACGAAATTTCTGATCCACAACCGGAGGAAAGTCTCATGTTCTGCATACTCCGTTTTCGTATTTGATTCTATATGTTGTCATTGATTGTCTGAGATATCCTCTGTTTGGTGCACACCAGAGGATGTCTAAAATTTTACAGGTCTCTAGCATAATACACTCCTTTTCAATCTTGGGAACCTTAATTTGCAATGATCACGTGAAGGTCCTTGAGCAGGACAATTTTTGGAGGTAACATAACCAAAAGAACTGTCAGGGTACCTCCACAATAGATTCCGGGAGTCCTGCACCGTTTTATCAAAGGTATCATCTTAAACGGTATAAATTCCAGTATATTATTCAAGTTGGATACTCGATGACCAGTACTTTACGACCTAAATTAGAAATATATCACGCGTTAATTTTCTGGAACTGATCAGAGGCATCATCTTAACCGAGCGGTATAAATTTCAGCATATTATAAAAAATGGATACTGCATTATACGTACTTTCCCCTCCATATTACAAATATGTGCCGACTACCGCGTTACTTTTTCTGGCGAGATGATATCAGTATTCCGTTGTATCCATTTCTTGACGTGAAAAGCGATGGTGGCTTCATATTCGGCACTGTCTTTTATTTACAATCTCCAACTGTCGCATCTTGGTCCCTAACGCCTGCAGGTTTCATGTTCGGCACCGTCAATTATTTCCAATCTCCGACTATTGCATCTTTGTCCCTAATGCCAGCAGGCTGCAGGCTTCATCTACGGTTGGCCGTAAGACCAAACACCACCCAACCGTCGGTCTCAACACTATTAACCATGCACATTCGTTATGATTATTACTTGAAACTCAGGGGAGACTGCAGTGCAGACTTTGCAGGCGCGCATTGTCCATTGAAACAAACTTTAATTGACTCTGCTCGGTTCACTGTAGCCAATTAGATTAGCCACTGTTAATCACCATCCAAGCTGTGAATCATTGATGCCCAAAAAAGCGTAAATCTTATGCATACAATGCGTTATTTTTCAACGGGCCCACTTTCTGAGCGGACATCAGGAACATGGTTAAATACAATTTGATAGCCCTTAAATTTCGACCATTGAAAATCTGCATCAATATTCTTGAGGTCACATGTTTTTCATCACTAACCAAATATTTACACAGTAACTAATTTGAAAAGAGATAATCAAATTTTTCCTATATATACTCAACGTTTGCAAAGGATAAAAACAAGGTCTGTGCGCAGCAAGAAAATATCATCAGCCGTTGAGTTACTGACGAAGAGTATCCAAGATGGGTAGATCTCCTTGCTGCTCGAAAGAAGGGCTCAACCGCGGGGCGTGGACTTCCAAGGAGGATGTGATTTTGTCCGAGTACATTCGAATTCATGGCGATGGTGGATGGACAAATCTCCCCAAAAAAGCAGGTGAATCTCCGCAAATCTCTGAAAGTAGTAATGTATCAATACAGATACAAATGTTTATTGGGAAGCTAAATAAATTAGTGGAGAGAATTTGTTTTGCAGGACTTATGCGGTGTGGAAAGAGTTGCAGACTACGTTGGCTCAACTATCTTCGTCCCGACATTAAACGCGGAAACATTTCCCTCGATGAGGAGGACCTCATTATTCGCTTGCATCGTCTCCTTGGCAACCGGTAAGTTGAGATTGACTTAACATTTATTCACTCGACAGAATTCATCCAGTCCCCATATTGGAGTTAGGAATTATTAATGTCGTAGTAAGAAGTTCATGCGATATATGTTGGATGTATGTTATTTTTGTGTGCATGCAGGTGGTCGCTGATAGCAGGACGACTGCCTGGGCGAACAGACAATGAAATCAAGAACTACTGGAACAGTCATCTGAACAAGAAGATGCTATCAGTGACACTATCTCACCACAACAGTAGGAAAAATGAAAATCCGAAGACGGTGTCAAAATCTCCTCGCCCAAAAAGTCCTGTGTTGAAAACCATTCCCACAAGAATAAAACCGGTGGTGAGAAAGCCGGAAATAGAAAGATTAAAAGGATCTTACGGTCATAGCTGCAGTTATCTTAGTCCAGATAGAGCCCTTAAATCATGTAATGTTATAAAAACTATGAATTCTACCAAGTCATGTTGCGACCGACTAGTGAACGACTTCATCATAGTCGATTATTCGGACAGCATTGCATTTGCAGCGGCTGATAAGCTGGTTGAAACAAATGCCAGAACCTGCACCTTTTGCTTGTCCAGTATAGCGTCTGAGAGATCCCCACATTCCGATTATTTTGCAGGATTGCCTGACAATCTATTGAGCTTGAACGGTCTATCTTCTCCTGACTGTAATGTGCTCTCGTGCCCATCAGATTCTGTATCAGAAGAGTTTTACAGGGAACCAGCTACATTGGAGGTGGGGACAAATGAATTTGAAGTTGTGTATTTTGATCAAAGCAGTATGCAGGGTGTTGACAGTTTTACCGATGCTGCCGATGAAGGAAGGGAATATTTATTCAATAACATACAACAGGTGGACTGGATTCATGAACTTCATTTACAGAAGGGAAGCCCACCATTGCTCGGCTTGCTGCTGTCCGAATCCGAGGAGGAATGGAAGGGATGCAATACAAGCGAGTTAGTGTTGGCAGGCCATAGATAGATCCCATAAGAAACGTAATGGATTTCATAATATTTCTTAAGAAATGTAATGCTTTAATTTACACATTGTTAATATTTGGTTGAAAGATTTCAATTATAGTCTATCTTATCATCACCAAATTGGAAATTCAATCCTCACACAATTTAAGCGATGCCTGATAGATTTCTTCGATAACACACAACAAGTAGAATGGATTCATGAATTCGATTTAAGAAAAGGAAGCCCACAGTTGATACAAGCGAGTTTGGGATCGACGGCCGTAGATAAATCCCATAAGAAACATAATCGATCCAGTCATAATATTTCTTCATAAAACTAACGGTCTAAATTTACACAGTGCAGATGCATTGTGAAGGATTTCAGTTATGGCGTTGTCTACAGAGTCAGACAATTTCGTTCCCAAGTAATTTTTTATGTAGAAATGGAATTATTTGAGTGTTTCAATTGTTTTTGTAAAGGATTTCAGTTATGGCGTTGTCTACAGAGTCAGACAATTTCGTTCCCAAGTAATTTTTTTAAGTAGAAATGGAATTATTTGATTGTTTCAATTGTTTTTAAGAGTAGAAATTGATTTATCACCGTTAAAAATATACAAGACACCAAAATTCCAAACTTGAAATTTCTTCTCAACAAAAAATTTCATTAGTTTCTAATCTAAAATATGGCCTCCTACCACTAGGCGTTCAATTATAGTCTCTTTTATTATTATTAAATGAAATTATTATGAGATTGAAATTTCAGTCTTAAAAAAATGAGACTTTTTGCAAATATTTCAAACACCAAAACTCTAGATACTAAAGTACCAGATTTGTTTTTTAATTGCTGGGCGCTACTGCCGTATTTCTATTTGATGTCGAATCACTCGTACATCAAATTGGAATCATTATCGGATGGGAATTTCAGTCTCCGCGGAATCTACGCGCTGAATGATCCTGTATCCTCTTTGTATTTGATATCGAATTACTCGTACGATAATGGAGGAAACAATTGAATTGAAATTTGGAATGGAATCATCGTATATAGTCAGAAAATGCCTTCGAAGTCGTCTTGTCCTGGCCGTCTTATGACTTTGTGCGCAATGAAGTGACATGACGGGGATGATGTGGCGACATATACCCAGAGCAGGGAGTGTATAAAATTGATGTATACTCTTATCTGTGAAATATTTTAATGAAAGGTTAGTTTACATTTTTTTTTTCCGCATTATTAGATCGATCTTCAATAACGAAAATAGATTTATGCAAAACCCTTATTATAAGCCGTTTGAGATTCATATATTTATCTTGGAGATTAAAAATAGTTTCATATTCATATATTTATTATATTATTATTTTTGTTAATTTTTTATTTTGAAAGTAGATTTTTTCTAATCAAAATTTATTTTATAAAAATTGGTTTTTATAAAAAATGATATTTGTCACCATTGGGTTAATATTAAAGAAACTATATAAAATTTTCAAAATCAAATAAAAAATAATTATTTCACTTACATAAACAAGAAAAAATAATGATGGTTTTAGATAGAGCAAGAATGACCCATATGTGAGGGCATGTCATGTAAGTCTAAGTCTTTAAGTTTTGCCCATCAACATTCATGCTTTAAGTGTGTATGATGTATAATCACATGATGTGTCCCAAGATTGAGACTCAATTTTTCAAATAAGTTCAAGGATCACTATGGAGGACTCTATGCTTACTTTGATGTCTTATCTTAAAGTCTTAGTATTATGGGTGTTGCATAGTACATACTTTGGACTCTCAACCAATATAATCACTAACTTCTTTTGTTTTCTATAAATATATTTCAAATTACACAAACAAACAACAAAATTTTAAGTCACTTATCAAATTGGCAATTTAAAAAATTTAGGTAAGATTTTAAAATAGTCAAATAGAGGTAAATACCCTCAAATTTAACCCACAAGAGGAGATAACAACTCAATAACACAATCAAATATGAGTTGTTGCTTAGTAATTTGCATTGGTTCAATTGATTGAAACTACATGACTAAAATACGATAACTGGTTGATTCATAATGTCTAAGAATAGATATGCCAATATTAGCTCACACATGCACAACTCACACTTCCTAACTTTAGACTCTAGCATAAGTAACATTTCCCACACTTAATCTATATCAAAACCAAAAAAACTAAAATCTAAAATTCATTGAATGTAATTGGGAGCAAATATCTCCAAGGTTTTTTTAGTAAACTCTAAATAGTTCAAAGCATTATGACATGGATGATTATGGATTTCAAAAATTTACCTTTGAGTAATTTTAAATACTACACTATTGAAAGGAAAATGAGACCTTTCATCTATTTGAATTATGCTTGTTTTATAGTGATATTTTTAGGACATGACAACGAAACAGATTTGATCTAGGACAAGAAAAAGAGGAAAAGGCAGAGACAAACCCCATTATACTTTAGGACAAGAAAAATCACAAGAATTAAGTAAGGAAGACCTCAAACACCCACCAAAATTCCTATTATCATTGAAGACTCACCAAAGCAGCAAGGAAAGGTAGCTCCTCTTGAGAAAAATTGGGGAGAGGGATCATCAGGACAAGCCTCTCCCAAATCTCCAATCACTTATGTTAGGAGGCCTATCACCAAGTTTGCCTCATCAAAGTGTAAAGGTCTCCTACAGGAGACACAAAAGGACCTACATGAAGCATAGGCCATCCTACAGGAAACTCTGCTAAACCCATAGGAAACTTAGAAAATGGACCAAGAAGGTATCACTCAGCAAGAAACAAAGAAGGAAGACCCATTGCTAAGAGAACCTAGTCCTCCACCAAACCTCGACCCTTACTACAAGTTCATTGAAGGGGGCAAGTTCATCCCACAAAAATTTTCCATCCCCTTATTCTTTGAGCTTGAGAAATAAAGGGCAAGAACACACAGGTGGATGTAAATTGCCAAGTCCAAAGGAGTGGAGGATGTGGGCCACATGGAGGAGAAAGTAAAGGAGATGGACAGAGAACTGAGAAGCATAAGGGACAGAGAGGAAATGATGAAAGCTTATTCAGAAGCAGAGAATGCATGGCTAAGGGGGCAGATATAAGAAAGGTAAATCCAATTGGCATCTATGGCCAGTTTATCCTTAGAGGTAATCCAGTGTAGGATGCTAGTAAAGTCTTATACCTTGTATCTTAAGGAGCAGTGGCTACAGTTCAAAATTAAAACTTTAGCACAAAGAGGCACTATGCCCTTCCAAGACTATAAACAATTCATTGATCTCTGTGATCAAAGCACCTTGGAGGATAGAGCTAAAATGTCTGAGTTTTACCTACACAACTTGGCCTTGACAGATTTGAATGTGTGGGACCCAAATTCAAAACTAGGGGACTTGCAATTGATGGCCTTAGCATCATGGATGAATCATGAGGAGGCAAGAGTTGTAGAGATGAATAAGGTAATGGAAAGAGAAGAGACATAACCCCTCATGATAAGAGTTGAGCAATCTAACCCAATGGTTGTCATCAACACCCACAACCTGATTGGAAATGATCATAAGCTTGCACCTAGGTACCTTGATGCCCAAGAGCAAGCCTTCACACACTTTGAAGACATGTCCAGGTTGTTAGGAGATGACAACATGCAAGCTTGCCAAAGGAGATGGAACACCTTGCCTTATAGCCTGAAAATCAGAGAATGAGAGAGGCACTAAATAGAACACCAATGTACAAGCAAACTCTACAAAGACTCAAAGTCAATTGGATTGGCTTGAGACTCAGTCCACCACTGCTCTTAGGAATGTTGGAAGGAAGGAAGGAAGAGGAAGAAAGAAACCAATGGGAAGAATAGAGAGAAAGGCAGGGTTTTATTCACAGGAAGAGGAAACTACAACATAAGCATGGGATGTCAGGGAGGCCACTAGAGCAATGAAGGACATGGATATAGATTGAGTTGCTCAGAGGATGAGCAACACTTCCAGTAGGGGGGTGATGAGCCTCATCATTGGGTAACTATATGGACCTTAATACACCTCCAAGCTTATTTAAATCAACTCTTCTCATAATTCCTTACATATTTTAATCATATTTTTCTTAATGAGATGAGAAAAAGTAAGATGTTATGTCTAGTGGACTAATGTGCATTGATTGCGGGTTTTTGAGAGAAAATCATGGCAATTTTGGCTAATTAATCACAAAAACTCAAATGAGACAACGAGGAGAGATTGTAGGAGATAGATCCTCCTCATTTAATCCTCACTCATTCAAATATTACTCCATCAAATCACACTAGCTTGGAGTTGCAAGTAGCCAAGTCATGAAGTTCAAAAGGCAGTCGAGCCAGTGATAGTTAAAGAGCCAGTTCATCTTGAATTTTGGAGCTAAGTCTCCCTAGACTTAAGGAAGTCATTGGAGACTTCAATTGTATAAATAAGGAGGCCTAGAGCCTCATTATGATTTAGAATTTTTTTTATGTAAGAGCACTAAGAATTTTCGAGTTCAAGACTTTTGGAAGACATTGTTATGTAATTTTTCTGATATGATAATGAGAATGAGAATTTCCTTGATCCAACACTAAGTTGTGTAGAATTTTCTCTACAAATCAGCTAGCTCACTGATATCATGTAGAGATTTCACCTGTAGATCAAACTGGTATATGCAATGTACTAAAGTATAATACTAGATCTACATCTACCATAAACTTTGTGGAAGCTTAATCAACCATGAGCAACATCAAGCATGAACACATATAACTGATAAGAAGGAATCAATAACACACAACAGAGAATATATCATTGGGGAAAGCACCAGCATAAAACCCCAACATTGTATTATCAATCAAGTGGAAATCCTCAACAACATACAAAAAGAATCAGCTGAAAAGCTAACCTGCTGTCTCTGTACTCTGATGATGTATCTCATGGACTACCTAGCCCTGTATATAAAGGTTGCACCTCAGGTCCAAGCTCCTATTTCTTTGCGCAATTTTGATTGGGGTCCAATTACAAAACACATGTAAATTGGCCTGATCATACCTGCTATCACCTCAGGTACAACTATGCAGTCATAGAAGGAAGAAGCTTCCTTCCCCATGCAAGGAAATATCCTAGCATATGATAGTACACTGTCCCACATCTGATCTCAACTAGGTCTTCGATAGAACTGACATGCATCAGTTATCCATGAGTGAATACACAGTTATATGAAAATAATAGTTGTCACATGCATGCAAGCATCAACAAACTATATCTCATTAATTTAACAACTTGTTAAATTAATCTAACTGAACTTGACTAAGT
Organism: Pinus tabuliformis; assembly: GCA_031772625.1. Lineage (NCBI taxonomy): Eukaryota > Viridiplantae > Streptophyta > Pinopsida > Pinales > Pinaceae > Pinus > Pinus tabuliformis. The sequence continues at coordinate 1,641,928,125 of CM062816.1, read as the reverse complement.
TAAACTAAGTCAATTGATCCTCTCAATATAGAACTCATCCTTAATTCCTCAACCAGTGGAGCAAATCAAGGACACATTCCCCAATTAGTGGAGAAATAATTGCATGTTCTCACAAAGACTTCAAGTTTGGTTTTCCTTAACTAATTAACTCATGGAGAATTAATTAACTAATATTCCAAACTGCTGGTAAGACCAAATTCGAATTTTACTTCCTATTTTTGTCCAAGGACTAACTAAAATTAGGAATCCATCTTGAACTGCTAAAAACATAATGTTATTTTTAGCACTTCCATTTTTCATTCCCTATTGCTCAATCTAGCACTAGTACCCAAACTGCTATTTTTAGCACTTATATTTTTAGCATTTCTTGTTGCCATTTTTCAACACTCCCTCTCAACAAGAAATGCTTCAACATGAACCCAATCCTGTACCTCTAGAATGTTCTGCATGCAACACATCTATCAAGTGTGGTTGTTACAGCAACTCTTAGAACAAAAAAAATCCCCACTGACCTCTCTGCTGGGCTAGAAACATATTCTGATGTTGAAGCTCTATCTGCTGCTGACAAGTGCTTCCTCTCTAACCTCTGAGTTGCTGCAACACTCCATGCATCTCTCACCGTTGCACACCTCTCTGTGCCATCTTGCATTGGTGCAACACTCCTGTGCCTCTCGCATTTGTCCTGCTAGCTCTACACAGTCCTGGGACTCCTGCATTGTAGCTCTCTCTGCCGCTCCATCCGCATCCGTCTCTACCCAATCAGTCAGTCCTGCTACTCCTCATCAGGGCTCTTGTAGCAAAGTCGAATCAAAGAGGTTGGGTACCTCAAAAATCCTGCCCCTATTCCAGCCTTTTTGGGATGATCACTCCACATCGCTCCACCTCCTACCTGGAGGTATGGATGCATGTGATCCCTCTACCCACCTGGCTCGAAATTTCCCCCTACTGGAGGTCTCTGCATGAGTGGATGCCTCCACTCGGTCTCCTCTCAGCTTCTCTAGTTATAGGTGCTCCACAACCTCTTGAAGCTGCTTCACCAATTGTGGCTCCTCCACAATTGTCTGAGACTTCTTCTAGTGCTGCATGTTGAGAGGTAATTTACTCTCCCTCTTAAGCACCAAGTATCTAACCTTTGCCTTGCTCTCTAAGGCTTTGCATGCATCTTTTACCTCAAGTGCATACAAGTTCTTGGCTAGCACAACAATCTATTTCCACTTTCCGGCCATCATGAATTTTTTTAAAAAAAGAGTTGATTTTAAACCAGCGATATCTCCCTCATCCGAACTCTGATTCAACCAATTTTTTTTTTTTTGAATTTGGGTCTTTTTCCGCAAGGAATCCAAATCTGCTAATTATTCTGAAAATTTTGTACAGAAATTTTCAGATCTTCTCTACAAACTCTCAGCCCAAAACTCAAAACTTTGAAATCTCCTCTCAGTATACTGTTCTCTCCTTTGATCACCTTTGCTCCGATACCATGTAGAAATTTTTCTACAAAACTTCGCTCTGATACCATGTAGAATTTTCTTTGAAAATCAGCTAGCTCACTGATATCATGTAAAAATTTCACCTGTAGATCAAACTGATATATGCAATGTACTAAAGCACAATGCTAGATCTACATCTACCATAAACTTTGCAGAAGCTTAATCAACCATGAACAACATCAAGCATGAACACATATAATTGATAAGAAGAAATAAATCACACATAACACATAATATATCACTGGGAAAGCACTAGCATAAAACCCCAACATTGTATTATCAATCAAGTGGAAATCCTCAACAACATACAAAAAGAATCGGCTCAAAAGCTATCCTGCTCTCTCTGTACTCTGATGATGTAGCTCGTGGACTACCTAGCCCTGTATATAAAGGCTGTACCTCAGGTCCAAGCTCCTATTTCCTTGCACAGTTTTGATTGGCGTCCAATTACAAAACACATGTAAATTGGCCTGATCATACCTGTTGTCACATCAGGTCCAACTATGTAGTCATAGAAGGAAGAAGCTTCCTTCCCCATGCAAGGAATACTTACTAGAAATATCCTAGCATCTGATAGTATACTGTCCCACATCTGATCTCAATTGGGTCTCTGACAAAACTGACATGCATAAGTTATCCATGAGTGCCTACACAGTTATCTGGAAATAATAGTTGTCACATGCATGCAAGCATCAACAAACTATATCTCATTAATTTAACAACTTGTTAAATTAATATAACTAAACTTGACTAAGTTAAACTAAGTCAACTGATCCTCTCAATATAGAACTCATCCTTAATTCCTCAATAAGTGGAGCAAATGAAGGAGACATTCCCCAATTAGTGGAGAAATAATTGCATGTCCTCACAAAGACTTCAAGTTTGTTTTTCCTTAACTAATTAACTCATGGAGAATTAATTAATTAATATTCCAAACTGCTGCGAATTTTACTTCCTATTTTATTCCAGGGACTAACTAAAATTAGGAATCCATCCTGAATTACTAAAAATAGAATGCTAGTTTTAGCACTTCCATTTTTCATTCCCTATTGCTCAATCCAGCACTGGTACCCAAACTGCTATTTTTAACATTTCTTGTTGCCATTTTTCAACAAGTTGACTCAGAGGGCTGAAGATCTTATGTTAGGGCCCAACCCTAGCAACAAAGGCTGCTCGTCTTGTATTTGTATGCTTAGTTGATTTCATAGATTAATGGTTGAATTGGTTTTAACATTATTTCATTGCAAGAAGTTGTGGATTTGATTAGTTTGCTTCCATTTGTGCATTTATTTAGCAGTAGCTTAGAAAGATAAAAGAATACCAAAAAGCTAATAGTAGGTAGCTTTGGCCTTACTCCTCCCTTTAGGGACCATGGTTTGAGGAAAGAACTCCTATGAAGCCCCAAAAAGACAGAATTTTGGTTTCTTATGGAATTGAGGGTTTTCTGCTGCTTAGGCCAGCATCTTTTCAATTTTCAAGAATAGGATTTAATTGTCATTTCTGGTATCTTCAACCTTGTATTATATTTCATAGTGTTTCACATTATTCTGCAAGTGTTTCCATGCATGAACTAGGAAACTAGATAATGAAATTATGTTTTCTTTAGTTGATTGAAAATCTTTCTTGTTTGATATGATTCATGGATAAATGCCAGTGATTGATGCAGTGAATGTGTTTCAACAATGTAGGGCGATCTCATGACGAGAAACCCTAACCTAACCTCATCCATCCATGATCATCAAAAGTCACTAAGTCCCTCACCCAATTCATCATTCCATAAGAACAATATTCTAGGGTTGTTGAGCAAATCCAGCCATCTTACAAACTCTGTTTTGATCTCTGAAGGAGTCCTAGGCACTCCCTTGCCTTATTCCTCCCACCATTCACCTTCCCTAAGCCCTACACTACCTTTCAAATCACTCTTATTGCTCTCGTCTCGATCCTGTAGGAATACAGGGGATCCCATAGGAGCATTAGGATATCATGTAGGAAGCACTAGGACATCCTACAGGACGACCTATAGTGGCCTGTTTTGAGGTAGAATTGTGAAAAAAAACATCTACGAAGATAGGAGAAGACCCCTACTTGTCTCCCAAGTCACCTGACCTTTCACCACCATCTCTAACCACCTGCCACAACACCAAGAGGATTTAGCATTCACATTTTCACACAAAAAAGACAAAAAGGAAAAAAGAGTTATTGTGTTCATTTACATGCACAACGGTAGGGTGTTTGGTTATTTCATATTGCATGCCTAGGACAATAGGATTACACACATGCTAATTTAGCATTCTTTTGAAGAAAATCCTCCTAGAAGTTAGTTAGAGGAATGGTGTGTTTAGGCATTTTATTTTAGGCTTTCCTTACTATAGTAGACAAGATTTCAACTAGCGCAAATTCCCCTTTTCCTCATTGGTAATCAAGCTTCGTCTAAATCAATAGAAGGTTGGTTTGAGAAACCATAGCGGTTTATCACCAACTTAGTAGTGACAAAGAGTGGACCCATCACATCTGCTTGTGTATATAGCACTGTCACCTCCAAGTTTGTATGAACCCGGGGTTGATAAAGTAAAGTTGGTAGCCCCAGGAGTTGCAGCATTCTTGTTGCAATATTGGTGCTCATCAAGGGGCATCAAGCTAAGTGCATGTTGATTGTCTATTGTAAGAATGGGTGATCCAAGTTAGTTGTGGTCAACATTTATCATTTCAGTGAAGGGGTGGGTGATCCATTACTTGTGGTGGTTAGATGATGTAATGTAAATAAGAATATATTAAAGCAATTGATAATAAGAAGAAGCAAAAAATATTTTGATGCTTTTTTTCCTTTGCAGGGTTTTCCACCTAAAATCCAAGTGTCTACATGTGATTATTGTTCATGTTTTGGATGTGCATGATCTTGTTATATCTTTCTAAAGCAAAATTCTGAATAAGTTTTATTTTCATAATTAATTGTTAACTTTTTCATAATATTGATTCACCCCGCCCGCCGACACCCCCCCCCGTCTTAGTATCACTTTTGTCTAATAATTAGTATCAGAGTTGGCTCCTTTTCTATAGCTTGAGTGCTGAAAGGAAAGTTTGAGAAGGGACAATGTCGGGTGATGATGTGAAGGTTCCTATTTTTTGTGGTGAGAACTATAATCTATGGAAGATGAAAATGGAACGACATCTCATTGTTGATGTTTTTTCCACTGTGGTGTCAGGGTATATTGTTCTTGATTTTTTTCCATCAGACACTAATGAAAAGAATAGGTTTCAAAACAATACCAAAGCCATAAATGCTATTATTGCAACACTTAACGAAAATGAGATGATTAAAGTCATGCATTGTAAATCAACCAAAGATGTTTGGGACAAACTTGAGAATATATATGAAGGTGATAAAAAGGTGAAGAAAGAAAAGCTCCAAACTTATAAGATGAGGTTCGAGTGCTTGAAAATGAAGGAATATGAAACTATTATAGAGTATTTTCAAAGAGTTGAAACAACGACAAACATAATCAAGAGCATAGATGAAAACATTGAAGATGAGATCATTACTCAGAAAATCTTGAGGTCTTTACTAGAAAGATTTAACCCCAAGGTCTTTGTGATTGAGGAGATGTCTGAATTGAGCACTCTTACTATGAAGAAGTTGTTTGGAATTCTTACAACTTATGATATGTGCATTGTAGAAGATAAATTTGAGTCTAGTGAGGCTGCATTCTAGGCCTCCAAGAATTTCAATGATATTACCAAAAATCTCGAGAAACTTCTAAAGAAAATCAAGGAAGAGGAAGAGTATTCTAGCAGTGAATCTGATGAAGAAGTTTCTCAATTTTCCAATAAATTAAAGAGAGGTTCTGGAAAGTAAAAAGGAAGGATTCCATTCAAGTGTTTTGAATGTGGAGAAGTTGGGCGTTTCACTGCAAAGTGTCCACATAAAAGAAGTGAAAAGGAGGAGAAGAAAAAGGAGATGAAGAGCAAGGACAAAAATCAGAAATTTTGAAAAGGTAAATCCCAAAACAGAAGGAGATACTACTCCAAAGAAGAAAGTTGCACCTCAGAAGAAAGTAGTGAAAAATATTCATCTAAAGAAGAAGAAGAGCACAATGAATGTGTTCTTATGGCTTTTGAGTATACAGATGAATCTAATCTTGAGGATAAAAGATTGATTCTCAAGGTGAGCTCATTACTGCACTTGATTAGATAATCAAGGCTAGAAATAAAAAAAGCTACTGAAGGAAAAAATACGCAAACTAAAGGACAATAATGTCAAAAACTTGAGCAAGAAATTGTTGCATTAAGAGTCAATCTATCAAAAGAAGAAACTAAAGCATGTTTAAGTCAGAACGGATCTGAAACCTTGCAAAATATTCTCAAAATGCAAAGGTCGCTAGAGGAAAAAACTGCATTGGGGTTCAAGCATCCTCCACAAAATGTCAAATATCAAGGAAGTACCAGTTATACATATGCTTTGAAAGGAAAGGAAGATAAAAGCAAATATTGCAGAAACTAACAAGAATGTGAAAAATAATGAACCTTAAATCAAATAAGCAAAAAATCAGCAAGTGAAGCAAGCAAGATCCTCAAATTTCAGTCCTCAATCATGGCAGCAAAAAGTCAAGTATCCTACACTATTTTATGGTTATTGTTTTGCATGTAATAATTTTGAAGAGAAAGCCATAAATTGTAAGTTAAATATGTTTCATAGAAGAAATGTTGATAGATCAAGAGTTTCGAAAGTACCAACCAAGGAGAAATAACTTGAATTTATCCACAAACCAAATGGTTTTGGTAAGGTTGAAGATTACCCTTGAACAATGCAAGGGATTAATCATACCCTTGCATAGGCTATTCAATTCAAGGTGCGGCACTATCTACATAGTAGAGAGTATAAGTTAAGAGCAAGCCTTACAAGTAATAAACATTAAAATTATCCAAACACCAGGGAATATCATATGTAAAATTTACCATGGTGGAGTGCAATCCTAATCCTTGTTGTTGAGACACCCCGTGAGAAAGTAAATTCAAGTAGTGGGAATTGAACTTGGTACATCTGTAATTTATGGTGTGAAAGAAACTAGAAAAATGAGCCGAAATTCATAGTAACAATAGATAATCTCACAATATGAAATATAATCTAAGCTATATATAGTAAAGTTACTCAAATGCGATAAGGTGTTGACCAGGAAGCCTCATGGAGTGAAAGCATACAGATCCTGGTATGCTTAAAGAAACACCTGTAAGATTTAACTCACAAAATGTTAATAGAGAACTTAAGTGTGTCACAAGGTGGAGTGATGCTCTAGTCACTACAGCTGAAAGCCCAAATGACCAAATCCATTGGAGAAAATTTAAGGTAAAAAATGGGTGTCAAAACAAAAATGTGCAACAAAAATCAACTTTATAAGAGCCGGTAGGATTTAATATGATGATGTCAACCATGGGGGATGATTCACCATTTTTTAGTCAAAAGGTAAAAGGATAAAGCAATTTTTTTTTTTTTTTTTTACTTTTTCAACTTATCTCCCTACAATTTCACCCAGCTTTTGAGCGAGAGTACTTGTTGCATGCATAATTTAATTTTCCATCCAAGGAGTACCCATGTTGCATACTTTCTATGGACCCTACCACATGAAAAATGTGAAATACACGAGAAAACATGATTGCAATCACGTTTTTTCATGTATTTGACATATTTCGTGTAGTAGGGACTATCAAAAGTATGAAACATGGGTACTCCTTGGATGAAAAAATAAAATTTTCATCCAACAAGTTCTCTTGTTCAAAATTTCTGTAAAATCGTACGGAGATAAGGTGAAAATACAAGTTGAAAAAGTCAATTTTTGTTTTTTCCCTCCAAGACCTGATGAGGTAATCTAATATCTTTTTATTGTTTCCACTATTATTTTATAATATTCCTTAGGATTCCCATTTCAAACCTCAAAATTTCTCTAATGGAGTCATCATAAGGATTTTACATTTCGTTTGGAACCATAAGAGATTTACCATCGTTGGATTTGGAACCCAAATCCTATCCATTGAAAGTGTGCATATTAGGCCAACCATGTGGATTCACACAGACTATGAATAGGTTTGAAATAATGAATAGGTTGGAAGTTTGAATATATTTACTTGGTAATTAATATAAACATAGAGCTCAAAAGGACACTTTGGCGACATATGTTAATGTTGATCATTTTGAGTTACATGAGTTTGGGTGTGATGCAGAAGCATTTAGTTCAGAAATATCATTGTATTTTAGTAGACATAGGGGGTCTTGTGTTTCAAGGAAGTTGGTTTCCTATGCATCAAATTAATGTAATTCTAATGTTTTTGAGTGATTTTATGAGAATAGGATATAATTAAGTGTTGAGAGGCATATTGTCAATGTTCTCGAATGAAGGGGAACATGAGAGAATCAAGATAGTTGAGAGTTCATAGGGATTGATATATTTGGAAATTAATTGTAGATCTTAAATTAGGAATTAGTTCACGATTTATGGGATTGAGATGATTCTTAGGGTTTAGTTGAAATTATTAAGGATTTGAACCGAAATGGGTTATAGAACCTTTTGTATAAATGTAAGCCTAAAAGGCATAGAGAGACTTAGTTAGTTAGTTAGTTAGAGAGTCAACGATTAGACAGATTTTGATTGTAAGCCTATGGGAAGATAGGGAAACAAAGGCCATTGATATTGGAAATTGGGCTTGAGAGAAGAAACTCTGTAAGTACTTGTTTAAGAATATAGAAATTCGATTTCAAACATGTGTTGAGTACATATGTGATTAAATTGTAATTATTTATAAACGAAGTGTTTTTTCATAAGATATGTGTGTGCAAACAAAATCGAGAAGGACAGAGTGCAAAGACAACGTACATAGAAAATTGGAGGTTAAACAGTTCCAATGATGGACTGTAATTAAGCTTAGGAAGAAGTCAAACAGAAGATCAAAGACATAGAAAGTATCAAACAACAAAGCACGGAAATCGTCGGGTTGGCCAGATCGACGGATAACAACGACAAAAGAGGAGTGATGGAGAGTAAACTACATGTTAGCATTAAGGGTTTATACTGAGATTAAGTGCAAAACCTTTGGTTAAGCGTCTTCCTTAAAGGTTTTGATTTGAGCACGTGGGCAATTTTACAAAGGCGGAAGTGGTATCTCACACGGTCTAAAGGCTATAAGTGGTATTTGAAAATTTTATGCAATAAAACGTGGAGCCGTCACATAGCACAACAAAACAAATTTTCTTGGATGCTTCCAAAATTTTATCAGTCATGCTAGGTGGAGTGCGAGATTGCGCGATATCCATTGGATCAGGCAGGATTGATCTATGGTGGATATTTGGCCGTATAAAAGTTGAGCGGGTGATGCGACAACCGTTGGATTGGATGGAGAAGATTAACGGTAGAGATTGTCTGGGTTAGTTGATGAGAGGACGACGCGATAGCCATTGGATCTGAGGGAAGAAATCAACGGTGCAGATTTGAAGCATAGGTTGAGCATCAATAAATTTTCAAAGTCGTGTGAATCGGTAGAATGGTAAAGTAAAGAAGGGTTAAATGATTTATGTGTAATTTCTATTATAAAAGAATTATAATAGAAATAAAGCGGAATAAATATATTATGGTTAATATGTGCGGGTAATAAGAGCTAACCAAAGATATTGAAGGGTCATATAGTTTCCGCTCAAAGGTTTAGTAAGGTTTAAACCTTGGATAGCTAAATCAAACGTTTTCGCTTAAGCATTTAATTAATAACATTAAACCTTGATTTAAGAGAGTTTTTCCTAAGTATATTATTGAAATTCCTGGGACATGAATATGACATGCATTTTTATGCATGTTGTGGATATTTGTGGCTAAGGCTGCATCATTTGGTATCAGAGCATGGTCAAAGCTCTTTTTAATTAAAGAAGAATTGTGCAGAATGCAAGTGTGATTGCGAAAGAAAGAGGAGATCAGGTTATTTGAATATGATAAGTAGAAGGCATGACATAAGATGAGAGTAAGTGATACTCTTAAGAAGAGATTGTAGAAGCATAAAGAAAGCACAATGATGTTTGTTTTCTTGAGGAAAATGGAGATTCACTCGAATGTGAAGAGTGGATGGAGACTGCTTGTGAAATCATACAGGTATTGTTTTATTTAACTCTGGTTTGAGTTTTGCAGGTTAAAGACAGAGTAAAGATTGATAGAAGTAAACAGACAAGGAAATTTGTATAGTGAGTGAAAGACTGGGAAAAAGTGGAAGTGAACCCAAAGAATCTGACTGAAGGTTGGACAGAGAGGACAAGAGTGTTCTCAGAAGGAAGCTGAGCAGAAGAATTTTAAAGTGGCCATAGAAATTTGGCAGCAGCAAGCTTTTGAAAGCTTGGAATGATCTTTGTTTTAAATATCATTGATATGCAGGTAACAGTAATTAGTGAAGCATCTCAGCAAGAAGATCATAGCCTGAAGAGCAGTGATGAAGGAAGTCGGTAAGGGTTTCTGAGAGAGAGTGGCCAGAACCTAGTATTTCATTTGGGTTTGAAATACAAGATGACAGTTGTGTTCTCAAAAGTGCAGATGAGTTGAAGCCTAGAGCATGGAGTGCTCATATGGTTCGAAAGGAGAGAACCAAAGAGATGCCAAAAGACTGAGCTTAGAGGAGAGAAGCTTAGTGAGGTATCATGCATCAGGGAGGACTTACTGTTGCAGAGACTTGTGTATCTCATAGTGGGTGAGGAACTCATAGAGTGAGATGAGAAAATAACTATTGATAGTCATTTTAGAGGTTCAGAGAAAAGCCACAAAGTGAAGAAAGAAGATGCCAAAGCAAATGGCATATGGAGACAAATGAATGATGAAGAATATGAGAGGTAGAAGGTTGAGATAATAGTCCATCATGAAGTACTGATGGAACTATTACAGAGGAATGAGAAAGACCATAGGTGTGGTTTTCTTATGAGAAGAAAGATAAGGTGGCATAAACTATAGAAGAGGAAAGAGAAAATGATGAATGCTTGATTGAAGGAAGAATTACTTAGAATAAATGAGTATTTGGAGGAAGAATTGAAGACTGAAACTTCAAGAGAGACCAAAGGGTCGCATAATTTTAAATCTGACAATTTGTCTATGGTTGTAGGTGAAACATGTGAAGAAAGACAATTTTCTGATATTGTCATAAAGGAGGAAGAAGATAGGCATAATCTCAATTCTTTTTTGAAAGAAGATGAGATAGATAGGTCTCATGTAAATGCCCATACATAGTTGGGGAAAAGTTTTACTTTTTAGCATATTTCTAGGACTGGAAGTAGAGGAAGTTTGACTCATGATGATGGCCAAAAGCAAGAAGAAGTAGGGAAGGATATCAAGCAACCATGAAAAGGAATTGAGGAGATTGAAGAGAAGACCATCGAAATATTTCTGAGTCATGCAGAGGACTTGGAACATCATGAGGACTTGATGATTGAATCATCAAGTGAGATCATGAGGTTTTGTGGTTTTAGAACTAACAAGTTGTGTGTGAATGCAGGTATTGCAGAAGACAAACCATCCTATGGAACTGTCTTAAGTGAAGCTGAAAGTTTCCAAGCAAAGTATGCTGATGACTATCTTTCAAATGAAGATCAAGTTGAGTTATTACAATAGAAGGAGTTCATAAATTCCTTGCTTAGTGAAGGAAATATCTTCAGTATATATGAGACAATTATGTCTTGTGATAAGGAATTTGTTATTGGTAAGGACAAAGAGAAATTGATTTTCTTAAATGTCCAAAGGAAGAGTGATGGACAAACATCTAAAACTATCACCAAGATGGAGGATCGTAATTTTATTCTGATCGAGAATGAAGAAGTAGTGTCACCAAGAAATTATACTTGTGACAAAGAAGAAGATAGTGAGGATTGTACAAAGATTCTAGGAGAAATCCCAAGTGAGATGGAAAATTTATGGCATGAGATAAGTATTTTAGAGAAAAGGCTAGAAAACCAAAGAGTAAGTGTTCAGGTTGTAAAATCAGAGTTGAATGAGAATGAAGAAATTCACTATAGTGGACAAGAGCAGGAAGACATCATTGAAGCAGATGGTGTGGAAGAGAGACTAGCTGACAGTCTCGTGAATTATTTTGAGACTTTAAATCAGCATATTAATGTGATGACAAAGGAGTTAGAGGAAAATGTAGAACATCAAATTGAGATGTTTCCAGAGAAGGAAAAGGAAATGAGGCCTTATATTTTTAATTCTGATAATTGGTGTATTATTGCAAGTTGTGATGAAGATACTGCTGCAAAGACAAAAAAATATTTGGCACAGGAGAATAGTCAAATGAAGGAGGAAAAGGAAGATTCCATGATAGTACTTAGCCCATGGAATGAAAACATTAAATCATTGGAAAGTAAATTTGCAGACAAGGAGCAGAAATTAGATGTTGCAGAGGGAGATATCTTCAAGGATATTCAGGAAGTTTGGGTGGAAGCAATATCTACAGCAATACCTGGAGCAATCTCAAGAGTAATAGCAGAAGCTGAAGTAGAAAAAGCTGAAGAAAGTAATCAATAGTTTAAATATGAATGGACAACGTGCAGTGAGATGCAATGGCAGAGTATGTACCAGCCCAAGGATGTGTTGGAGATGGAGATTGAAGAATTATGGCAGTTGATGATGAAACAATCCAGATTGAGGAAAATGACAGCAAGAGGAGTGATCAATCAGAATTTGAAACTGATTGAAGAGAGGAAGATGAACCAGAAGATAATAGATATACAATAGCAGCAAAGGTGCAAGGCATTTGGGTAGTTACAAAATAAGGTTTTGGACCCTGGAGGTTTTTCTAACAACATATGAGAACACATGATCTGGAGATCATGAATGTTTTCAACCTTGGAAGTCTAATGCAGGAACATTCGACTCAGAAATATCATTGTATTTTAGTAGACATAGGGGTTCTTGTGTTTCAAGGAAGTGGGTTTCCTATGCATCAAATTAATGTAATTCTAATGTTTTTGAGTGATTTTATGAGATTAGGATCTAATTAAGTGTTGAGAGGCATATTGTAAATTTTCTCGAATGAAGGGGAACATGAGAGAATCAGGATAGTTGCGAATTCATAGGGATTGATAGATTTGGAAATTAATTGTAGATCTTAAATTAGGAATTAGTTCATGATTTATGGGATTGAGAGGATTCTTAGGGTTTAGTTGAAATTATTAAGGATCTGAACCAAAATGGGTTACAAAACCTTTTGTATAAATGTAAGCCTAAAAGGCATAGAGAGAGTTAGTTAGTTAGTTAGTTAGAGAGTCAGAGATTAGATAGAGTTTGATTGTAAGCCTACGGGAAGATAGGGAAACAGAGGTCACTGATATTGGAAATTAGGCCTGAGAGAAGAAATTGTGTAAATACTTGTTTACGAATATAGAAATTCAATTTCAAACCTGTGTGGTGTACATATGTGATTAAATTGTAATTATTTATAAACAAAGTGTTTTTGCATAAGATATGTGTGTGCAAATGAAATCGAGAAGGACAGAGTGCCGAGACAGCGTACATAGAAAATTGGAGGTTAAACAGTTCCAATGATGGACTGTAATTAAGCTCAGGAAGGAGTCAAACGGAAGATCAATGACGTAGAAAGTATCAAACAGTAAAGCATGGAAACCGTCGGATTGGCCAAATCAACGGATAACAACGACGGAAGAGGAATGGTGGAGAGTAAACTACGTGTTAGCATTAAGGGTTAATACTGAGATTAAGCGCTAAACCTTTGGTTAAGCATCTTCCTTAAAGGTTTTGATTTGAGCATGTGGGCAGTTTTCCAAAGGCGGAAGTGGTATCTTGCGCGGTCTAAAGGCTGTAAGTGGTATTTCAAAATTCTACGCGATAAAACGTGGAGGCGCCATGTAGCACAGGAAAACAAATTTTCTCGCTTGCTTTCGAAATTTTATCAGTCGTGCTAGTTGGAGCACGAGATTTTGCAATATTCGTTGGATCAAGTAGGATTGATCTACGGTGAATATTTGGCCAAATAAAAATTGAGCGAGTGATGTGACATGCGTTGGATTGGATGGAGCAGGTCAATGGTAGAGATCGTCTGGGTTAATTGATAAGTGGACGATGTGATAGCTGTTGGATCTGAAGGAAGAAACCAATGGTACAAATTTGAAGCGCAGGTTGAGCATATGTAAATGTGAAAAGTCGTGTGAATCAATAGAATGGTAAAGTAATGAAAGGTTAAATGGTTTATGTGTAATTTCTATTATACAAGAGTTATAATAGAAATAAAGCAGAATAAATATATTATGGTTAATATGCGTAGGTAATAAGAGTTAACCAAAGATATTGAAGGGTCGTATAGTTTCCACTCAAAGGTTTATTAAGGTTTAGACCTTGGATAGCTAGATCAAATGTTTCCACTTAAGCATTTAATTAAGAACATTAAACCTTGATTTAAAAGAGTTTTTCCTAAGTATATGATTGAAATTCTTGGGACATGAATATGACCTGCATTTGTATGCATACTGTGGATATTTGCGGCTAAGGCTGCATTAGGGTGGATTGAAATGAAGTATGTGTGTGTATGTGTGTGTGTGTTTGTGGATAATATTAAAATAAAAGATTTTATATGGGTCAAAATGATAACCAATATTTGACTAAGAACAAATTGATGATAGGTGTTGGACAAATCGTATGAGTAACATTGAGTTCTAGAACATTATCATATATGTCCATAAAGGTGGACTAATAAGTAACAAAATAATTATATACATATATAGACAAAATATTCATTCATTAGAGAGCAGAGAAGATACTCCATTCACTCTTTAAAAGAGAGTGGGAGACAATTTATAAATATTTTTAATTTAGCTTTTTCTTCTCATATATAGAGCACATATTTAAAAATATTAGTGAATTTTGTTACTAAATCACCCATTGACATATGAACAAGTTTCAAATAATGGAACTCTTTGTGTTTATCATAAAAATAACACTTATCTAAATATTCTTCTTTAAAATGTCACTAAAACCCTTCCTGATTAACATCCTTATTCTATAAATTATGTACTGCCCTCACTTCTTCCCACCACATGGAGGCTTTTCCTTCTAACTAGTAGGAAAACAACTTGACCATTAATTCAGTATAATAATAATAAAATTAGAAATACCTATTAATAATAATCAGTCGTGGTTTTGCTGCTTCTTCTGTTTGCTCGTGCTTGGAGTTCATTTTTGGCTTCTTTCCTAGATTTGAATGAAATGTTGATGAACTGTTCTCTTCCTCCCCCTCAGATTTTACTTCCTTGATTTCAGTCATCTCCTCAAAAAAATTTCGCTTCGATGTCTCTCCTCTTTTTTCTTCATCCCTTACTATTTCCATATTCTTAGGATTGTATTTATCTATTAAATTTTTATTCAACTACTCTTGTTCTATGCTAACTTTCAACAAATGCTCATGTTCTACACAAAGATTCAATAACTCTATATGTAGGTATTCCATCATATTCAGTAATCCCATAATTCGTACTTTCACTTGTTACCACAAATGAACATATATTTCTTCTTCACCTATGCAAGTGTCTCTATAATGTCTCATCCTCCTCTAAACCCCATGGAATTAATTTTTTTTTTTAGCTCTTTTAAGAAGTTGGTTCACTTACTTCTAGAATTCAATTATGGAAGAACAAATAGAAATACAAATGTTCAATTTGATTTGTGTGATATCTTCTTTTGCTTTCCAACTTAAAGATTCATAGCTAGTAATCAAATATATATATATATATATACATATAATTTTCTTGTGAAAGGACAAAACACGGGACAAGAACATCACTAAAATATAGTAAATCTAAAAGTGTAGTTTCATATCTTATTTTTCTATTATAACAAAATGGGACTTAGCCATATCCCCATTTACCTTTTTTGATAAAGGCTCCAAGCATGAGTTTCTTTTTTCATATTTGTTGCAAGGGTGATACCCTTCTCAATCCAACTAAAAGTTCTTGATATGCGTTGTCACCATATTTTACATTTTGTTTGAAATTAATCTATACCTCCAAGGAAGAGTTTTGTATATCATATGGTAAGGTTCCTTATACAGAACATTAGTCATGTTATATTGTGATCCAGTTCATGCATTGGTTCTTATGGTGTATTCCAACATTAATAGTAAGTGTTTAATTTTTGCATATTATATATATATATATATATATATACACGCAACTTGTTTTCCAAATTCTCTAGAGCTATGAGATATCCAACCATATGGTATGATTATCTAGGATGGGATGTGTTAAATGATCTTGACCCTTCATCCATGGGTAGCTCCATCTCACGGTAGCTTTTAAATCTACCTAGGTTTTGCTAACCAAAGAAATGGGGATTAGATTTTTCATTTGGAATTTATGTTGTCTCCACCACTAGAGGATTTTTGCTACATTGTTGTGCCAAATCCTACCCACATATCCCTTTCCATAGACAGGCTTTCAGTTTAGTGTTCCACAACATGGAGTAGTAACATTAGCTGCATGATGGTAAGAGTTTCATTCCTCTGATACCTTTTTCGACTTATATACACATTCTCTTAAGTATTATATTCCTCCTATGTTTCTTCAGAATGTGCACTAATAAGTTTATTTCTCACTTTCCTCTATAGGAGGAATCGCTCCATTAGAGGGGTACACACATGTCAAAACTCGTCTCTGAGTTTTTGTTTAACCTAAATGGCATACCAGGTGCTCAATTATCTTTTCTTGGTGTATTATACTATTTTTGCAGTCTTGCTACTGATATGGCCCTCCGAAAAGAGATTTTCGCAGGCTGCTTCTCCTTAATTAATTTATGCTGTATTAATGGTTTTAATGGATTTGCATTGAGTTTTTCTAAATTCATAAAGTAGGTTTTATGGTGCCAAAACCCTAGGTCTCAGACTCCGAAGATAGTTGTAGAAGGTTATGGGGTCGAACCCTGGGTATGACGTCTTCTATATCTACCCCATTTGTTGCATGTAACTATTTAGTTAAAGGTTTTTTCTAGGTAAAAACCCTATGAACAGTTTCTCTTGAAGAACAATTGTATGTCTAAATTTCCTTGATCAATTTAAAAGTTCGGACTCTTGTTTCATTTATTAGGCATGTAATTTATTGTTCTTATATTGAGTATAAATTTACATGGTTCTTTTTTATTCTGGGTTTGACCCCTCTATGATATATATGTTTTGTTTATAGAAAAGTTTCGTAATTTTTTTTCCTGCACTCATTTTTACCTTAAAGAAAATATTTCTGAAAATTTTCATTTTATAGCTACATAGTGGTATCAAAAATATTTCTTTCACAACTTCTCTGTTTTTTCTTACAATATCTACCCCGCCTTGGGACTATATCAAACCGCTAGGCTTTGAATCTGGTTGGTTCGACAGTAACGCAATGCGAGAAGGGTTCCTCCCCAGAACCTTCCTACCAAAATAAATAGTCTTTACAAAGAAAAAATAAATCACAATTTCTTCCTTTTTGGTAGCTTTAATATTATGCCCACAGTGACACCATTTGTTTTTCATAGATATTTTTGTAAATGAAAATGAACTCGTTTCATCAATGTAAATAAGTTTCTTCTTCCCGAAGGCCTTCATTCCATTCTTTGTTCAAAAAAATGTACTCTATACGTGTGTTGCATTCAAAAAATACCTGTGTCTTGCACACAAACCCAATATAATGCACAACAGATGATACATATTTATTAACCACAATTTTATTTATTTTTTTAAATTCCTCCAAAAAAAAATTGTTAAGTTTTTCATTAGATAGTTCTTTGAAACTACTCAGCATTCATCTTCGATAATCATTGTTTTTATTTTATTTGAACATTTTCCACTTATACTAACTAATAATTTTCTTACTAATCCACAAGTTAGTTGCAAGAAATAAACACTTATCTCATAACTGTAATAGAAAAATATGTTCAAGTTATTTGACCACCAAACCCTAAGCTAACTCTTCCTCTTTGCTTTCCCTAAGACACTATCCATCAACCCAATGCAACAATAATTATTCAGCCTTTTCCTTGTAGGAGACAATTTCACATAACGACTTACGTCTTGGAAAAATCACCACATATATCCAATTGGTGTAGGGTATTAATTGCATTTAACTCTTGTGGTGATATCCTGAGCATACTAGACAACGTCATTTCTCGCTCGTTGTTCATTCCCTGGTTAACTTTCAATGTCTTTTCTTTTTTGTTTATCTCCTTGGCATCTTTCTCCGACCAAGATAGTTCCCCCCGTCCATTATGTTTCAGGGATCTTCATTCGGTTATTTCTCTCTTGGGAACAATAACTAATTAATTTTTTTCTTGGGCTGAGGGATTAGTTACTCTTCAAACAACTTTGGACATATTTATCTTTTCCCACTATTACTATTATTTATTAAACATTTGTTACCTTCTTAGGGCACATAATGTCTAATTAACATCACATATTTATACCACATATTAATGTCAAACATTCTACTTTAAATTCACAATAAAAAATTCCCAAAATTAAAATTTTCCAAAACTTAACAACCAACACACCTTGGTCAAAGAGTTTTCAAGTCACAATTTTTAGAGGCATTATAGTCTCCCTACTACTTTTCAATTGTTTCTTTCTTTCTATTAATTTTCTTCTTCTGTTGTGCAAAAAAATAATTTTTTAAACAAAATCATGGTTAGCGTAAAGGCCTTAGTGTTCAAACTTGTTTTTCTCTAATACCATATGTAAAATCCATCTAAAATTACTCAACAATTTGACCACGATTTACCACTAAAATATATATATATATATATATATATATATATATATATATATATATATATGCATGCATGAATTTCTCTAAACTTTCCTTTACAAAGGTAATCATGTTGCTTTCCAGGGTTCTCTTTTCCTCTCCAATCAATAAGAGTTTCAATGTAATCTCTACGTCATATTTGGCTTTTCACTTAGATTTGAGTAATGTTTCATGCAACTTTACTTATATATCTTTTTTTATTATACAAATTTCTCCCTTTAATTTCCACTCTAAGATCAAGAAAGGTGTTTTCCTAGCCAACCCTTTCTCATAGTCTAAGGATAGAATTATTTTCTTTGTATTTTCATTACGTATTGTTAGTCCTTAGTCCTTATTTGTATTGTGGTGGAAAGTGTGTGTGTGTGTGTCTATATATATATATATATATATATATATATAATCCCATGTAAATATTCTATATATGAAACCATGCATTACTATTTGTTTGCACTGTTTTAATTTACCTTAGAAGTTTCATTTATCTCTCTCCTCTTATATGGACGGTTCTCTATAACAGCTCTGGTGAAAATTCCATGTAAAAATATATAAATACCACGGATGATGGGACATGTATTCCAAGATTAATGGTGGGAAGGACATCATGGTGTGTGTTCATTTGGTTGTTTATGGCTAAGGAAAGTGGAAAAGGCAATGACTAAGGCATTAAAGAGGAAAAAATGTATTTTGGCACATTTATTTATGAGAATAATGGAAATTAGGAGAAAAGGAAGGTGAAAGGTCACAAGTTGCATGTGAGGAGGAAATTGAAGGAAAATAATGGAAAATGAAGAAAATAGAGGCCTCATTAATAAAAAGGTTTCTGAGGATCATTGGGCAAGACTTGGTCAATTTAGCTTTGGAGCACTTTGGCATTGGAGCAAGAAAGGCAAAGAAGGCAAGAGGAAGAAAAGATCAAGTAGGGAAAGGTAGGATCAAGCAACTATAATACGTTTCATTGCAGGTATCAATTTGGATGTGTATTTTCCTTGCTAGATTTGGCATGCATGGGATTGCATGTGTTTCTTTTCTACCATGGCATGGATTTTTCTAGGTGTGACAATATTTTCAACCTAGCCTTGCCATTTCCTGATAGTTTTGATGAGATGGGTTCTCTCATGCGTTTTGTGGGGGATGGTCGGATTGAATTCAAAGCTGAGTGGGGTGGATCTCTGAATTGACAAACGCATGGTGCTAGTGGTCCCTAAACCAGACTGAGGATGCATGAAGCCGCTGGCCTAGTAACCCCTGAACCAGAGTGTGGGTTGCGGTAAAACCAGATTGTGTGCCTCGATGGGCCTAGGAATCCTTGCAAGTGAATGGCGGGATATACGGTAAAGCCAAGATATGGATTTTCTCTTCGTTAGGCCTAGTGATTCCGGGATGGAATGCATGGTAAAGCCTAGAGAGTATGTCTCGGTGTAAGGCGTAGTGATCCCTGGATCAGACTGTGGATGCACAGTAAAGCCTGAGAGTCTAGGAGGCACTCAAATTCCTCATGGTGTAGGTAGAGAGCTCCAAAGGCATCCACATTTATTGGTGTTTTTTGATGTGTTCTATGAGTCCCACATTCATACTTGGAATATGGCATGGGGGTGATTGGATGAAGAAAAACTTGGCTCAGCCAATCTATGGTCAGGTGGAACGTGGTAGTCCCATCACCGGTTGATTCATTGCATTTATTAATGAGAAATTCATTCCCTTGATTTTCATGTGCAAATGTACTGATATATGTATGGATTTTGATGGCTGATATGTCCATTGTATTTATGTTCCTATTATGGTGGTTATATGTACATTTTATGGCATCAACTGTGTTTGGATCTCAGCATGTTTTTACTTGTGTTTGAATGGATATTGTATTTATGACCTAGTACGTGATAAGGCAGCAAAAGACATGCGGAAACATTGATTCATAGTGATTCTCAGATAAGCATGAGATCCCTACTCTTAATTATGTTATTTACACCTGTAGGTTACATGTTGATGATATGTTTGAAAAAATGCCTGTCATGGCTAGCAGGGGTTTGGTTATGATTTTGTTCATATTATTGCTTTTGTATCCTTGTTACCTTGTATCCTTACCAATTCTAAATGATCATTCCATTATGGGCAGTGTCCCGGGCTCTGGGCCGAACAAGGTGGCTCGAATCCCGGAATGCTAGCATTAGTGTTGAGACTAACTTGCCTGGACAATGTCTGGAGAGCGTTATAAAGCACCTTGCCAGTGTCTAGGGAGCATTAGTCCTAAAAATAACTCGCCTGGGCAGTGTCTAGGGAGCGTTACCCTACCCTAAGTTTTTTCAAACAGTAGTGGGACCGAGGGATAGGCAGTCTGAGTGGCTAACTTGTCTCCTGAAGATTATTTGGATGAAGTTAGATGCCTGTATGTGATGTTTCGTCGATTCCATTTCCTTAAAGTCACCAAGGAGGTTGAATCTTATCATAGTGACCTCTCATTGCATGTTTACCCCGGCTGGCCGGTTGCTTAGGTAGATGTGGGAGGAGGGTGTTACAGAGTGGTATCAGAGCATGGTTCAATTGTCATACTGAATGGGTTGAATGTTTTTTGGTCATGCATGCATGTCAGCTGCATCTGTGTCTCTTACACTTGCATTTCATGTGCTTGTTGCATTGGCTTGATGATTGATTATGGTCGTAGTATGGTTGTCATGGAGAATTTGATGTTGATTTCGTGAAATGTGTTGGTCATGGGTATGTGACTGACTGTGTATGGATTATATGTCACTTACATGTTGATTTCATGATACCTACTTACATCCTTCTAGTGACCTCTTGTCGCATGTTTACCCCAGCTGGCCGGTTGCTCAGGTAGATGTGGGAGGAGGGTGTTACAGAGTGGTATTAGAGCATGGTTCAATTGTCAGACTGAATGGGTTGAATGTTTGTTGGTCATGCATGCATGTCAGCTACATGTGTGTCTCTTACACTTGCATTTCATGTGCTTGTTGCATTGGCTTGATGATTGATTATGGTCGTAGTATGGTTGTCATGGAGAATTTGATGTTGATTTCGCGAAATGTGTTGGTCATGGGTATGTGACTGACTGTGTATGGATTATATGTCGCTTACATGTTGATTTCATGATACCTACTTACATCCTTCTATGTTAGGTTACATTTTTTAATATTTTGATTACATGCCTCAGTCTTGTAGGTTGATTACAAGAACTGATCGATTATGATTGACTACATGCGGTTATGTGTATTGGTAGTTGGTTTGGCATTGCTTATGAATACTGTTGGTTGCATGTGGAAATCTGTACAATAGAGTAATGGTTTTTTTGATGCATGAGGTCATGGTTTATGTAATTGACATGGTCATGCATTGATGACTAGACTCTAGCTAGAATGGTGTATACATGGTTTTGTGCTCATGTGTTATATGTATATATGCAGTTGTTATGAATGTATGGTCTTGGTTATAGTTATGTATGAATAGTAGGTCAGACATGCCTGGTGAAGTAATTGTATGCAATTTAGGTCATCATGATACTATTGGTTGTTATGATGCTAATGAGCTAGTTGAGATAGAGCAAGGGATGCAGATCATCTTAATGAGGTTTCAACATTTGTAGTATACCTAGGGGGGATAATATGGGGTACAGAGGGAGGTACCCAAGGGAATAATGTAATAATGGGATGGGCCATAGTAATAAATAAGGTGGTTAACCCGTATCATGTAAGGGACCACAAATAGTTAGCAATAATGTAATAAGCCCATGGTATTAGATAGATGGTATTGAGGGAACCATGGTAATGACCCATGGTATTGTATGTATGAGGCCTATATAGAGGCTAGAGACTCCCCATTGAGAGATGTGAAGGATTATTGTATGAACATGCGTATGGCTTGTGGAGTGTTCTCCTTCCTTAAGGAGTGAATGTATGGTGTTACCCTACCTTAAGGGTTTGATCAATAAAGTGAAGCATTTCTATATTTAGATCTGGTTATTTCTTGGGTATATTTGTATTATCATATATTTTCATATCAGATTTATAACAAGTGGTATTAAATCACTTTCTTGGGCAAAGCGGATAGACTTTGGGATAAGAGCATATCGTCATACATGTAGTGTATGTTTGGTGTGCAGGTATGTAAGTCAAGGATTTTTATATGCATTAGGGTTATATACATTATGTTTATAAACATGTATTTGATGTTATGGTTACATTCATGATAGATGTTGGTTGATTAATGTAGTTATGTGCACATGTGTTAGATAGTCAAGAATGATAGTAACCGGTAATTGTATGCATTGCCATTGTTGTTTTATATTAGATAACCTGATGATTATGCTATGTGTTGCTCATGAGTATGTTATAGGTTAACTTTTTTATTGTTATATGACAATTAGCTTGACGATTTGGTTTTATGTTGTTGATGAGCATGATATATATCTTATTGTTTTTATATGCTATTAACTTGATGATTAGGGACATTTCATTGAGATCTTGATGTTATAATTTTGATTAGTCATATGCATGATGATGTTCATTGCCTTGAAGATCTTGATGTTATATGTATTCTGTTAACCTGGTTTACCTATGCAGATGGTTATGGTTGCGATTTTCAGGTATGAATCAACATATTTGTGAGATGGTGTCATACTAATCTAGATTGACTTTGCATATGTGTATGAATTTATGATGTGAACATGTTAGTTAGATATTGTTATGGATATCATGATCTTATGAGTGCTTAAGCTGATGTGTTGTAAAGTTATATCGTGCTAACTAGATTGATTGTGCAGACAAGATCACCTCCCCTGAGATACATTAAGGTATCAGTTTCTTATGTCATATATTTGGTGTTTGATTGTTGATTATGTCATCTAGTTGATTTATTTAACATGGTATGAATGTTTGATGAATTGCATAATATGAGTATGTGTTCAAATGATCTTGTTTTAAGATGATTGTTATAAAATACATGTGTTGAGAGAGTTGATATGTAATTGAGTATGGTAGGTGATAGATGTAGCATTATGACTAATGACTGTGATTTGACTATGGATTATGACATGATGGTTCGTCCAAAATGTCATGAAAAACAACCCATTCTCGACACTCCAAGTTCCCAAGTTAAAAGATACATGAGACAAAACAAAATCAAGTTTTGAAAAAAATTGACATTTTCAAAACTTATAAAATAGTTTTTTGACTCACTATTGTCACCATTTGTGCTGAGAGCAAAAGTTGTGGAGAAAAAGAAGCAAACTTGCCCCTCAAAGAATTCGACCATTCAAATTGACTCAAAATCACCAGGTAACCCCCAAATCTAGCTTGCATCAATTTGTGATTATTTTTGGAAATTTAAATTGAGGTTTTACTGTTGGAAATTATGTCAAAAATTCCAACCCAGCGTATACGCGGGTTGGTTATGAGAAACCCACGTATACGCAGGCCTTACACACGACTATGTATGAAATGGCTTCGCGTATACGTTAAAACATAAAAATCTAATGGTTAAACTTGATTTTCTTTCAGAATGACAATCACCTGGAGGGAAAGGGAGCATGCTATTGTTGATGATGAGGTTATGAATGATCAACAGGCCTTGGATGCCTTGAGAGGATGCAGTTTATTAAAAAATTTCAAAATGCC
Organism: Pinus tabuliformis; assembly: GCA_031772625.1. Classification (NCBI taxonomy): domain Eukaryota; kingdom Viridiplantae; phylum Streptophyta; class Pinopsida; order Pinales; family Pinaceae; genus Pinus; species Pinus tabuliformis. The sequence continues at coordinate 1,641,904,228 of CM062816.1, read as the reverse complement.
AAATATGAAGGCAAACACCCACTTGCTTGAAATGTTAATTCGTTATTAGAGTATCGAAGATGATGCGTTCATTATTGATCAAATGCCTTTAAGGATAGAGATAGAAGATATTTACTTTATCACTGGACTCTCCCGACGAGGAGAAGTGGTGCATTCAACTGGACGATCACGAGGTAGTATTTCAGTGGAAGACTACGTGCATATATACTGTCCAAGGAATCCTGAGAAGATTGGAAGCCAAATTCCAATCAAACATGCAGAGAGTTTGTCCTTGAGGATTATACTGTTCACCATAGCCAGGATAAATGGATTAGCCTCATTGCACCAAGCGTTATGACTATCCATGAGCTTAGCCATAGATTGTCTCACTACTATGTTCGATTGGTGCACACCTCTTCTGACCAATATGAAGAGTCAGTTATCCTTCATTCAGAAAGGATAGACCAGACCAAAACTTCGGATATGGGACCATTTTGTGCTCCTTCTTCTTCGAGAAGGTTCTAGGGTTACGTCCCAGAGTATCAGTTCCTATCAGTAGCCCTCGAGATCCACGGATGGGGAGGTGGGCCGACCTGATGAAACGCCTAGGAGGTGGAGACGTACCTCGGACTGCATTTGACGATGACTTCTTCTCCCGGTGGGAGCAGCAGATCATCATTGTGGACGACTATCCCTATGTTGACATGAATTTTAGGGGAGATCTAGATTTGGCGTTGCCACCAAACGCAGCATGGGGAGAGATAGGTAACTATTTTTTAAAGTTTTGTCAAATTTTATGATTTTTATGTGTTTTTAAAATATGAAAATGAACTTAAAGATATTTTTTATGGGATTAAATGACTGATATAATGATCATGTTCCAGATGTGGGTCCAGTACGACCAGATGGATTTCCACGGCACAGGCGTCGCAGAAGAGGTGCCGAAGAGGTGGCTACGGAGACTGAGAGAGTCTTATACACAGTCCAACGAATCCTAGTGAGGTTGACCCACCGGGTACCGATGGAGGCCGTAGAAGATCTACTAGAGGATATGCAGCGCCGCGTGGTAGGAGTGCCACGCGACTGGGTTCACCTTTTTTGGCGTGTGGCCAAAGCAGTGGTCACCTACTTAGCTGCTCATCCTGAGCCGGGTCATTAGATGTACTGGACATGATTATGGGCATTTTAGTCTTGATTTTGTATATTATTTTTGACACACTTTATGTACACATGGGTGATTTTATGATATATATATATATATATATATATATATATATATATATATATACAGTTTCGACTTTTGATGTTTGATTTTATCTTGATGAATGAATGATGTGCCAATCTAAAGCTTGATTAGCGATAGAATCTGCTAATGAATTATTAGATCGTGGAATGTGCAAATAAGTAATATAAACAAATGATCTTTGCAACACCCTCACTCTCAAATATTGGCGATATAAACAAGGATCCCGAACCCGATAGATGTTATTCAATTGTGACACTACCAGTTGTGAATCAAGATAGACTACCAATGAATCGATTCCATAAGAAATAGCTTTGGATAGTAAATTAATGACGGCAGTATACTCGGCCATATTATTTGACGTTGGACCAATACATACTCCCCTTGATACCATCAACTGACTAGTTGGATAATAAATCACCCAAGCTGCAGAAGCGAGGTTCCAAGTGTGCCGACTAGCACCATCGGTGAATCCGAAATAGACCAAGTCATCCATCAACACCTGCCAAAGCAGATCAAAAAGTGTTGATATCATGAAAACTCCCGATAAATTTGTACAAAAATACAAAATATACAAAGAATACATTGCTCGGCCGCAACCTAGGCAAAGTACTTCTTGAGGTAGAGCCCATTTCAGGGCTCTGCAAATTTGTTCCCTTCAAAATCAACTAATTCATAAGCCCCTTTTTCTAAAACTCGTTTCACTATAAAGGGACCATACCACATAGACTTGAATTTTCCTACCCCCAAGGTGTCTTTATCTTGGTCATAGACCAAGACAAGGTCACCTTCAGAAAAGACTCGAGGATGGACAGCTCTATCGTACTGAGTTTTAACCCTTTTCTTATGAGCCTCATTGATTGTGGTGGCATCTCGACGCTGCTCATCGAGATGTTCCAAATGAAGGAGGCACTCTTTGAGACTAGAGGTCTCTGGAAGGAGCTCAACAACTAGCTTAAGAGATGGAATTTCGCATTCAACAAGAAAGATAGATTCCAGCCCGTAAACTAACTGAAAAGGTGTAAAACCAGTAGTAGTCTTTACCGAAGTTCGGTACGCCCAGAGAGCCGGATACAACATGAGATGCCAATTGGAGCAATTTTTGTCAATTTTCCTTTGTAGGATCGTCTTGAGGGACTTATTCACAGCTTCTACTTGGCCATTGATCTGAGGATAATACAGAGACGAATGCTCCTACCGAAAGCCCAATTTAAGAGCCAATTCAGACATCAGTGGGTTCTAGAAATGACTGCCATGATCAGTGACAATCTCTCTCGGGACACCGAACCATGAAATAATCTGATTGAAGAGGATCAATGTCGCTATTTCACCATCGTTTTTATAAGTGGGCATGGCCTTAGCCCACTTCATAAAATAGTCTATGACCATAATAATGTGCTTGTGATTTGCTGATGAAGGCAGATTACAAGTAGTAAAGTCAATACCCCACTTTGTAAAAGGATATACAGTGATAACAGGGAAAATAGGAGCTGGATGTGTGCACATCTTCCGAGTATAGACTTGACAAGGGTGGCAACGCTTGACCGCTTCAATACAATCTTTGAAAAGCGAAGGCCAAAAGTAGTCGGCACACAAGATTTTCTGGGTTGTAGCAAGCCCTGAAAGATGACCACCACAAGCTCCACTGCAACAATCATTAAGCACAGACTCTGCTTCCTCTAAGGTTAAACAATGTCTAAGGATTGAATCAATCCCTCGAGGATATAATGTATCACCAATGATGACATAGTTCTTAGCCAGGTGACGTAATTTTCGACGTTCATCCTTGGAGGTAGCAGGAGGAAACTTCGAAATCTAGAGATAGATAATGATATCTCCATACCAGGGATCTTGTGAAGAGATGAGGAACAGATGTTCGTCCGGAAAACTTTCCTCATAAATAGTATCTTATCCACAAGGCAGCTCAGAAATTAATTCCACAAAAACCAATGATTTCTTAGACTTGGCTGACAAGAACTCGAGATCGAATTCTTGTAAAATAACAATCCATCGATTGTATTTACCCCCAACCACTCGCCTACTGAGAACAAATTGGAAAGGATTGACCACCGCTAAGACAAATGTTTTGCGTAGCAGAATGTAATGGCGAAGCCGCTGGACAACATGGACAACTGCCAAGGCTAATTTCTTAACCAAATAATAGCATAGTTCAGGGCCTACCAAGCCTCGACTCAAGTAGTAAATCACATGCTCCATGAGAGAATCATCTTCCTGAACCAGAACCATACCTATGGTTGATTCTGTAGCTGTAAGATATAAAAGGAAATCTCTACCATAATCTAGTGGACTCAAAAGCGAGGCAGAGATCAATGCCTACTTCAAGGCATCAAAAGATCGTTGTGAAAATTCCCATAAAAATGGAACTCCTTTCCTGAGCAAACGCATAAACCCTTTAGTTATCTCAGCATAGTTCGCTATAAACCGTCTCAAGAAATTTGCCTTCCCCTGAATACTTTGAAGTTGTCAGATGGAAGACGGGGGTGGCAACTGAACTATTGCCTCCACCTTGAAGGGATCCACTCGAATCCCTTCAGTTGACACAATGAACCCTAACAACCGACCTGATGTAACCACGAAAACACATTTATTTTGATTCAACCGGATCTTGTAAAAACGACATCGTTCGAAAACCAACTGAAGGTGACTAGGATGATTGATTCTCCTTCAAGAACGAGCAGCTAAATCATCTAAGTATGCTTTGATGACATGCTTGATGTCGTGGAAAGCATATGACATGGCCCGCTGAAATGTGGCTCCAACATTTTTAAGACCAAAAGGCATCTTTTTGTACGCAAAGGTACCCTAAGGACATATGAAAGTTGTCTTATGCTGGTCTTCTAGACGGATAGATATTTGATTATAACCGGAGAATCCATCCATGAAGGAAAAAATATCATTACCCGCACATTCATCAACTATCTGATCAATAAACAGTGTGGGGTAATTATCTTTCAGACAAGCTTTGTTCAAATCCCTAAAGTCAATGCATACACGGATCGTTCCTTGTTTTTTATCAACCGAGACTGGATTAGAAACCCAATCTGTTAGGGGAACGGGGTATATGAAACCCACCTTGAGCAACTTTTCTACTTCAGCTTTAATAGCTGTTGCTTTCCTAGGATTGACCGGCCGAAGCTTCTGACGAATCGGCTTAGCGTTTTCATACGTCTTGATCTCATGTTGAATGATGGATGGATCAATACTAGGCATTTCTTCATAAGACCAAGAAAATACATCCTGAAACTCTTTAAAGAGGTTGGTGTAAATTTGAATCTCTTCAGGGGAACACTTGGCTCCTATGAAGACATTTTCTATCACATCAGGGTTCCTAGAGATGTTTATTGGTATGGTTTTTGAAATGACCGACATGTTACCTTCGGCACAAATGTGTGTTGGAGCCAAAGGGTTTGAAACCGTATAAACATCACTAGTAAGCAGATTGGAAAACCTGGGCTCGACTTCTTGCAATGGGGGAAGAAAATATGAACGATGGTGTAAGTCTTCCCAAGGTCAAACTATACCCTTCAGTACTTCTAACATTGCTTCCTCAGATGGTAAAACCGTATCTAAGCAATCCATAGCAGAAGTAGAGTCAAGGGTCCAAGTTGGGGCCACATCACCATCTAACTCTTCCTCTGAAAAAGGAGTAGGATGGTCATCTACAGAGTTAACGATAGACTGATATCTAAGCTCTGCTGCAGACATAGGGAATGCCATTCCACCAACTTTTCCTTCATCTAATGTGGTAGTAGGCGAAGGTAAGGTCCAAGGGTCTGAAAAATAATGAGTCCGCAAGAACTCTTCCCGTGAAGACTCTTTGGAGGATGAAATGACATTGATTCTAGCTATAGGAGTGGGAAAATCAAATGTACCCATCAATGAAGAATACATCCCAACTCCTAGATTCTCAACAGGTTGACGGGAGTTATCCACCAACGGAACAATAGAATATGAATTTGCTTGTGGGTCAACTGGAGAATAATCCAATTGATCAACCTTAACAATTTTCCCCTCATGAGGAAAACAAAGGACTCGAAATAGAGTCGAAACGACGACATCCATTTCATAAATCCAATTTCGTCCTAAGAGGAGATTGTAATCTAGGTTGGCATCAACGATTTCTACTTCGATGTTAACGACCTTTCCTCCAACACATATAGGAAAGGCTGGGATAATCCCATGTGGCCTATGAGAATGACCATCAAATGCTATCAAGAGTGTAGGTGAAGGAACAACCAAAGGCGATCCAATGGCCTTCCAACATGACATCGACATGATGCACGTGGAAGCTCCCTCTTCAATAACAGTTCGAAAGATATTAGTTTTCTGGTAAGTAGACTTTATTTGAAAAGCCATATGATGAGGGAGTCTCTTTTTTACGTTGAACATGTCAAAAGTGAGCACTAAGGAATTGTTTGGATCAACTTCCCCTATAGTTGAAAGAAAAGCACTTCGTTGAGTTAGACACGATTGGAGTACCTCTAAAGCAGACATAGCGCATGGACTTTGAGCCAGATCCTCAACAATGGAGTAATTCTGGGTTGCCCTAGCATTAGGGTTGATAGTTGTGCGTTTGGTGGAACCTTTCGGTATCCGAGGTATAGACTCGACAGAGGGTCGCTCAATATGAAGTGGATCCGTAGTTCCGGGAACAGATTTATCCTTGGATGTTTCAGCTTCACCATAATCACGTGACTGTGTGGCCACATTGACGTGAGAACCCATCATGAAAACATTTGAGGAATGGTCCCCCTCCTGGTTGCCCCCTGTAGAGGTACCAGGGTTTGAATTCGTGCCAGCAAGCAACTGCTGCCCTTGGGGGAAAGGGTTAGTTAAGATAGCCTGGGAGCTAGAAGACCCTTGCTGCACTAACAAGCACTGAGCATCTTGAATTTTTGGGCAGAGATGAGTCAAATGGTCCCCACTACATAGCTTGCATGGAAACTTAACTTTCTTCTTAGACTCTTTTCCACCCTCACCAGCATTATTTCCGGGCTTATTCGCATTACCCTTCCCATCTTGATTCTTCTTTTTACCTCGTCCCTTCTTCTTCCCATCGAAATTTTGATTTCCTTTGGGGTTAGAAGCCTGAACGATGTTTATAGAAGAAGGTTGAGAAGGTGGAGCAGTAGACGGTGCACCCTGATTGGAAGAAGCAGCTTGTATAGACAACTGCTACAATTGGCTTAGAAGGTTCACCGCATTCGCATCAATCGATTCGACAATACTGTCAGCATGCGGGCCTGGCTTCGGTTTGGCTATATCAACCATGGATCTAGGAGCATTAGGAAAGATCTTCTGAAGGGTCCCAGACTGAGAATATATCAGTTCTAACTGCTGGGCGTGAAAGATAGCCTGCTCTTCGGAATATACTCCGGACATAGAAACATCCTTGGAGATCTTAGGTTGTAATGATTTTAAAAACCATTCGAGATGGAATTCAGGTGGAATTTCAGCTTTGATGAGCCTCTTTCTCTGTCTCCATTCCTGAATATGATAAAAAATGTGAGTGGCCGTGTCTTGATGAAAATTGGCCAGAAGTTCAGTTCTGGCTTCGTAACGAACAAGCAACTGAAAATGGTTTAAGAAAATGTTAGCCAAATCGGCGAAAGATGTAAAGGTGCCCCCTAGCAACTCTATATACCACTTAGCCGCATTGCCAGTTAAGGTGCATTGAAATAGTCTCAACCTAATCGAGTCATCGATGAGGGAGTTTGATGAGCACCATAAATGGAACGTGGTTACATGGTCGCTCGGGTCTTCCCCACTCTTCCCTTCAAATTTTGGGATATCCGATGGAAGTTTGGTTGGGACCGGAGGCCAAGCTAGATTGTATCTGATTGGATCATTCGTTAACTTAGTCAAGTCTGGCAGATTGAGCGTGGCCAGAAATGGAAGTCTCGGAGGACCTTGGGGATTCCACCCAGATTGGGCGGGTTCCCGAAAGTCTGAAAAGAATGGCCTGGATTTTGAAAGGCACCAGGTTGCCCGAAGTAACTGGTAGAACCTGCTGAACCAAAAGGTGACCCTTGTGGTCTAACAAAACTTGGAGTTTGACCAACTCTAGTTGAAACACCTCTGTAACTGGCAAAGTTTCCCCCTAACGAATTATTATAAGGAGTGGACAACCCTTGGTAAGGGTTCCATGCATTAGCTAAGGGTGGAAAACTTTGAAATGAACTGACCGAGGAGTACGACATATTCCCTTGTTGTCCGAAAAACAGATTCCCAGCTCCTGTGCCACTAACCGCAGGATTATTCCAACCCTGAAAGGGATTGCTGCCTTGACTCATGAAAGAAAAAGGCATAGATCCTACCGTCGGATTGGAATGTGGTATATGACCACTTCCAAAAGGAAAACCCTGAAAAGATGTTGATCCACTCATCATGGATGTGGAGGCAGTTAATGGTACACTTAATGGAACTGAAGGAATACCTAGAGAAGGCATACCAAAAGGGAAGAATCCAAAACTGGATGCATGCGCTTGGGAACTTCCACTCGTCAACGGAATGGAAGTAGACCCAAACAAGGATGTGCTAGTAGTAGACCCAAATAAAGATGTAAAAGGGATGGAAATGGTTCCTCCCCCTTGTACTGATACAGGAGTCTGCATACTTGTAGCACTCGTGGTGGATTCCATGCTCCCAGCAGTGGTCATCGAAGGGATGTGTGTGTGTGGACTTGGACTTGAAGGTCTATGTGTCAGAGTCCCAACGTATAACACTACGTCTGGATGATCAGAAGGCAGAGGAGAATTCAGAGCTACTAACGGCTCTGAGAGTTCTTCTACCTCAATATTATCTTCCGACTGGAAGAGGACTCAAGAAAGAACTGGGGTGTTCCTCTCTAGCTCTGTGGTAGTACCAGGCCTATCTTGTACATGAATGCTCCCAAGCAAAGGATCATTCCCCGATGCGTCGACTGCCATTGGGTGAAACCCACTAGCAGTATCACTCCTACGCCTTCTAGAAGAAGGCTCTGGACTTTCAGGTGAAATCCCACAAAGTCTACGGGACCGTCTAAGCGATCAGTCAGCCACTTTGAATTATTTAATAAGATCTACTTAAATACTCAAGAAATTGAAAGCTAGGCCAAGTAGGAGCACATAACACACACTAAAAATGTCCCTAAAAGAATTTAGCAGTCAAAGAACTTCCAAGTATTTCTGCTCCGGGTGATTAGGACTGGACACCAAAATACAAGAAAGTGAATAATAAGGGCCTTCCAAAAATAGACTGGGGTAATTACGCCCTAGGTCTACTAGCAAAAGTATCAGAGGAAGTTACGCTGACCTCCAAGCAACAGCCTTTTGCCAGTGCAAGCCCCCAAGCTTTGTAAGGGTGCCCTCCAGAAGTACCGTTGAAAGTGATGCAATGTCGACCTCAGGTGCCACAGGATTCCCCTCTGCAGCCACCTGTGTAGATCCCTAGGATAGGCAACTAAAGATACCAACTCGTATCAGAAGCCGGGCGGAACAGTCGTGAGGTAAGATCCGACAAGTAAGAGAGGGGGTATCTCTCGTCCTTATCTTCAAAAACCCTCGTGCTTAACTCCCAGTCACAGAGCTTTCCCGGTCTCCCTAACACCATTGAATTTTCACTCTCTATTCAGACTTCTGCATTTGATAATTTAGAGTGACCTTGGAGAGTTTACTTTCTTCTCACCTAATCCAAGGCCCTAAATAACCTAGAACTTGTTAGTGTACTTATTGACAATATAAAAAGTTCTAGTTTATTTTATTAGCGCTTGATTTTAAGTGGCTGTTATTTTTAATTTAAAGGGACAATACGGAAGTGAAACTGACGGTGTTCTTCGACGCAAAAGAAATTAATGAAAACCTAACTTATATGCAATGCACTTGTTTGTTCTTTGATGAAAAGCAACTTCTACTTGGGTTCAAAGAAACTTCTATTAAAGCAATAAACCTTTTTTCTTTTCTTTTCTTGCAAAAGACTTCACACTCACAAAAACTAAAAAACTATTGATGCTCTAATAATGCGAAACTACCCTAATGCAAAGTGTACATGGTGATGCAAAAATTCTAGATTTCTCTAAAAAGAAAATGAAAGTAATTTGTTTTGTAATCCAACTTTAGTTTTTTGAAAGGAATGAGAATTTCGAACACAAAATCTTTCCCAAAACAAGAAGAACTAAACACAATGATCCCAAATCACTCCCAAAAACCAAAAGAAACCAAACACAAAATTCGGCAAAGAAAGCAAAACAATGTTTTTAAAGGACTTATCTTTTTCAACAAAGCAATAAAAGAAACTTTTCAAAAGTACTCAAAATGCTACCAAAGACTCAAAGATCGAAAGCAAATCACAAGGAAACTTTGCAAGTTGTCAATTCAACACGAATGAAAACTTAAAAAAATAGGTGTTTCAAGATACGCTAAATGATCCAAAAGCAGCAAAAAGAGGTTTAAGACACTGATCAAGAAATCAGGAAAAGCACACTTTCAAATTTGTCAACAACAACTTTGAAAAGCAAGAAGAAGTTAATGGCCACAAACTTAACGGGAAGCAAAGAAAGCAAACCATAAAAATGAAGTTTGACACAAAGATTGCAAGCAATCTTCTGTTCCGGAAAACCAGAACAATCAAGAGCCTCTACAAGAAGCCTTGTGTGTTCAAACAAAAATGCTAACATTGACTATAAAGCAAACCGAGACCAAAAACTCTTCAAAGCAAGAGAGAACTTGAAGTAGTAGGCTCACTGAAAAACTAAAATCTGAAAACAGAAAATGATCACTCAGGAAGCACACAAGCCAAAAAACAAATCTTTCTAGATAAAAAGACTTGAAAAAATCATGCAAAACAAATGTATACACGACTGTGTCTCTACACAGCTGCATGTACACGTGTTTCAGCCAAAAGAAACCTGCATATACGCGGCTTCAGTTCAGTGAAACTAGCGTGTATACGCTTTTGTAACCTGACAAAGGTGCGTATATAAAAGTTTACAAGAAAAAACAAAAATGAGGCCTGATGAAAAGAATCATACTTGAAGTTTGAGTTCCTACAAGAGCAGACAATACAATCACAACAAGCAAACTGAAAGTTGAGCCCTGATTGGCACAAAATAACCCAAACTAGGAACAACAAGATTGTTGTCCCCAGTGGAGTCGCCAATTCTGTTAAGGGATAAAGTCCCCTAGGGCTTTGGGTTAGAACCCTAGCAGAGCAGAAGTAATCCACAACAAGAAACAAGCAAATAACTCAGGCAAAATGCTTAAATGAGCAAACTATGCAAGGATGTACATACCTGGGGGTTCTTCGTTCGGGTAGTTCCAGCGAGGATTCAAACCCTCCACAATTCCTCACGATCTTTGAACTTGCAAAACAACCAATTCAAAGACACACAGTAGCATATAGATAAATCATTATAGTGAAATCAACTTTATAGCATATAAATAGATGGTTAGTTATACATTGAAATAGTCATTCATACATAAATCATAACAATAACATCATATGCATGAACAAAGTTGATATCAGGAACAAGACAATGTTTCTTTTATTGCAGATAACTATAATCAAAACATAGAAAGAGTTCACCTAAGTCTTCCTCTTCCGGCTCCAAGTGGAACCGTCCTCCAGGTCTGTCCAGTCCCGGTCTTCAAAAGGCTCCTTCCATAACCAACACAAGGATATCTCCCACAAGTGAAAGGATATCAACTCTTAAGGAAACAAGGGTTTCCTGAACTTGGGGAAGTGCTTGAAGCACAGGGATCTTCAGACTTGATCAGGGGATAATCTCAGCAGAGTAATTCTCTATTTTCTCTCCTCCTTAAGGCCTTCCCATTGAAGTCTTTTTATACTTCTCCCAAAGTAGTTTTTTAGTTGGGAAACAATTGGGAATAGTTGGGCCATGGGCACTAATAGGTAATCAACAGGTAAAACCCATGATCTCCGCCCATAGTTAAGGAAATTTAATTTTTTTAAGTGTTTTAAGACATATACGCGGGTTGGGTATAGACTGACCCGCATGTACACACGTTTAATACAGGGAAAAGTCGCGTACAAGGAGTAAAACGCCGTTTCTTTTAATATTTAGACCAAGTCTGGAAGGAGGGGTTGCTCTAGGCCATAAACCAAGCATCGCAAATACATAAGGTAGTATTTGGAGCTATAACAAAATTGATAGATATGATTTCCTTAATATTTGGAACATTTGTTTGACATGTGTGAGAAGTAGCAGGGTAACATACTTGGTATTAACATGACAAGGTAATAGTTGATGTGCCTATATAACTAATAGTTGGGTGGTGTGATAGCACATAGTAAGCCTCGATTCCAACAAGGTAAAAATGTAAAAGAAAGGAATTGGGCAAGAATTACTTTGGCTATGTTTGGAAACCCTAATTTCGAATGAATGAGTGCTTTGAACACAAGAATCCTTCTTAACCTTGATTTTGTTTGACATTATGTGGATATATGCTAGATTCATGAACATGTACTTGGTAGGTATATTAGCTAGTCTTTAGCCACAGGTGGATCTGTTAAGGGATTGGAGTCCCTTGAGAGATGGCGCGGATGTGTTCAGTTACAAGAAGCGTGCTTGGAACAATAAGATGAGGTAATTGGTTTATTATTATGTTTAATTATACATTGATAGTTATGTGTTTATGGTAGCATGATGTAGTGAGTTGCATGGCAAGACAAGTTGCCGTGAAATCTTGAAGATGGCTCTGGTTGAGTTTCCCTGGGAACCATGGGGATCGAGTCATGGTGTTTGTTGTTAGTCTTGTGATTTTGGTATTTTGTGATTATTGCGCTTGATTTGCAAGTTTGATTGTGTCTGGTGCATAGCTATGCCACTCTGTTTGCGGAATCGTGTTGTTATTGGTTTTCATGGTTTTCTTCTTATTGTTGTTTTTGTTCTTTCCTTTTATGTTTTGAGTCTGGGGAATTGGTTGGGAAAGACGAAATTTGATGGAGCTCAAGGAGAGCTGTGTGGTACTCAATAGGTAATGTATGGCCCAGATGAAGCTCAGTGTATGAGTAAGCGCAACGAAGGTACGACTATGACAATCAGATTAGATTGGTTTGGTCCATTGGTGTAAATGGACAATGGCAGTATAGTCAAGATAAAGGTAACCAAAAAATGTAAAGTAAATGGATCTGGGGCGTCAGATGCCTTGGCTATGTTGGGAATTAGTGTTCTCAATTTCGTGCATGTTGTGCATGAATAAGGAACTTTTCTTAACCTAGACTTTATGTTATCTGGTAATTATTTTATGATCATGATTATGTTGAAGTTTATTTATGTATACATGTATGTATGTATGTTGTTTTCTGACAGGATCATGATTGTTTTATGCTAACGTTTATATATGTATGTATGTATGTATGTATCCATGTATCTATTTTACTGTCTAACAAGGTTGTCAGGGATCATTCTTGTGGAGGAATGATTGCTTATGCAGGAGAACAACATGAAGAGGTTCCTGGTCTCGCGAGGAATCAAGTGGAAGAGTAGTCATGAAAAATATATGAGGTCAATGTCATGTGAATATGAATTTATATGCTTGTATTATGCCTATGTTTATGTTATGATAGATAATGTGAAGGATATACCAATAGAATGGAAGCAGCGTGGTCCACGGCATGTTAAGACAAGCATGGATAGGATGCGGGAAGCAAGGTTTCTTGGTAAGGATAGTGTGGTTTTGGATGTGTGGTACTACTTTTGTGCATTCATTGTATATGTTGTACATGTTGCATCTATGATGTGTGCACTTGTGGTGTTGTGTATCCATAGCATGTGTACATGTTATTTATGCAATGTTATGTACAGGATGGTACAAATAGGGTTGTGTGAATATTGCATATGGGGTGTTGTATACATATTGTATTATCTTCATGATGTATATGCAGCGTGTGTGCATATGGTGCTCTGTGCATGTTGGATATGCAGAGTTGTGTACAAATGATGCTATGTACATGTTGGATATGCAGTGCTATGTACACGTGGTGTTGCCTGCATGTTGTACATATGGTGCTATGTACATATGGGGTTGTGTGCATGATTTTACAAGTGGTGCTATGAGCATGTGGTGTCGTGTACATGTTGTACATAAGGTGCTATGAGCATGCGATGCTATGTACATGTCATGCATGTGATGCTATGTACATATGGTGTCGCGTACACATCGTGCATGTGGTACTGTGTACATGTGGCATTGTGTACACATTGTACAATGGTGTAGTGTACATGTGGCGTTGTGTACACGTTGTGCAGGTGGCACCGTATACATGTGATGATGTGCACACGTTGTGTAGGTGGTGCGGTGTACTAGTGGTACTGTGTACATGTTGTACATATGGTATTGGTGTACATGTGGTATTGTTTGCAGTTCATCGATGTTGTGTTATGGGCATGCAGTATTATGTATGTGCATCATGTAGTCATGGTATTGTGGTGTCCATACTCATTGTGTTGTACTCTATGTAGTTACATGTATTGGGTGGTATTGCACAACGGGTATGGACGATGCATTGTGTTGTACACTGGTGTAGGTGTATGTGTTGTATGTCAGGTGTAGATGCATGTATTTCATTGTGTGGTATGTCGTGTGGTTGTATGTGTGTGATGTACACTATGTGTCTATGCACATGGTTGAGGAGAAGGCACTAGGTATTTTTTAGGTGTAGAAACCAATCTGGAGTGTGTACGAAATAAAGACAAAGGTAGAAAATAAGGATTGATGAAAGGATAAGTATCAACATTTTATTTCAATTTCATTATGCATGTGATTTATGACTATGGTATATGATGATTATATGTGATCTATGGTTTTGGTTTATGATGGTTAAATGTGATTTATCATTTTGATCTATGATGATTGTGTTTGAGCTAACCTGATGACATATCTTTATATATGTTGATTTGGTCCAATATGATAGTTTGACTTGTTGTAACAGGAAGCGAATAGGATTGCAAATGTACCTTATTGACGAGCTACCAATGAGATATGATTTGAAGTTATTTCAATTTATTTTGAATCTAATGGAAGTTATGTGCTTAGTACAGGAAGCACGAAAATTCCTGGTTGGGTGATTGAAATGGACTACAAGAATTAGCAGCAACAACAAAGGAATTGAAATAGGCAACAATATGTTGGTAAAGCACTTCAAGAACAGGGCCATTGTGGGACACTGGTACCCAATAGTGTCCATTAGTTTCCATGAGTATGCTATGACTGGTATGATGTGTTGAGGTAGGTATATGCCTTGGTTTTTGTATCTTCCGATGCAAGGAAGCCTTGCCAAGGGATGGACTGCCTAGGATAGGGGTTCCAATGGAACTTGGAAGGTGAGTGACTGCATAGAAGGGGTGACTAGATTGCTGAGGGACTGTGTAGTAGAGAAGGGAAGGTGACGGATGGATTTGTTTTGGTCATTAGCATTGCCATATGGAATCAGATGCACATTGGGAGTGCGTCCTGGAATAATGAGTTGATAACTATTCGTTGAGAGGACAAGTGGCACAGGATTATAGCGTTGGACATCAGATGCAGATTTGAATTTGCAGTGGATTTTGGAATTCCTGGGAAGGAGTTGAATCCTGGCATTACTTTTAGGGTGTAGGTCTAAGCCTTTGGATTCCCTTGTTGCAGATGCAGGCATTATATTCTTTTATTTTGTTGGTTGAGCAAATATGCATATGTGTATATGTGGTTATTGTAAATACCGTAATGAGCTATGTTATAAAGCTCCAGTATGCAGTATGTTGTCATGTTGTCATGATGTTTTGATTTTGAGTAGGTATTTCATTGTAAATACTGAAACAAGCTGTGTTATAAAGCTCCATGGGAAGTATGTTTTGTTTTCAGCAGTCTTTTTTATTATAGGTGTCATTGAACACCGAGGATGGTGTTCCCCCAAGGGGGAGGGTTCTGTGACAGCCCTGGTGAAAATTCCATGTAAAAATAGACAAATACCACGGATGATGGGACACGTATTCCAAGATGAATGGTGGGAAGGACATCCTGATGTGTGTTCATTTGGTTGTTTATGGCTAAGGAAAGTGGCAAAGGAAATGGCTAAGGCATTAAAGAGGCAAAAAGGTATTTTGGCACATTTATTTATGAAAATAATGGAAATTAGGAGAAAATGAAGGTGAAAGGTCACAGGTTGCATGTGAGGAGGAAATTGAAGGAAAATAGAGGCCTCATTTATAAAAAGGCTTTTGAGGATCAGTGGGCAAGACTTGGTCAGTTTATCTTTGAAGCTCTCTCATTATTCTCTCTCTCTCATACTCTTATACACTTAGAGTTTTCTTGGAGCAATTTTGCATTGGAGCAAGAAAGGCAAAGAAGGCAAGAGGAATCAAAGATCACGCAGGGAAAGGCAGGATCAAGTAGCTATAATAGGCTTCATTGCAGGTATCAACTTGCATGTTTATTTTCCTTGCTAGATTTAGCATGCATGGGATTGCATGTGTTTCTTTTCTACCATGGCATGGGTCTTGCCAGGTGTGACAGTATTTTCAGCCTAGCCTTTCTATTTCCTGATAGCTTTGATGAGATGGGTTCTCTCATGCATTTTGTGGGGGATGGCTGGATTGGATTCGAAGTTGAGTGGGGTGGATCTATGAATTGAAAAACACATGGTGGTAGTGGTCCCTGAACTAGACTGAGGATGCATGAATCCACTGGCCTAGTAATCCCAGAAATGGACCATGGGTTGCGTTAAAGCCAGATTGTGTGCCTCGGTGGGCCTAGGAATCCTTGCCAGTGAATGGCAGGATATACGGTAAAGCCAAGAGGTGGATTTTCTCTCCGTTGGGCCTAGTGATTTCGGGATGGAATGCACCGTAAAGACTAGAGAGTATGTCTCATTGTATGGCCTAGTGATCCCTGGATCAGACTATGCATGCACGGTAAAGCCTAAGAGACTAGGAGGCACTCAAATTCCTCACGGTGTAGGCAGAGAACTCCGATGGAATCCACATTGATTGGTGTTCTTTGATGTGTTCTATGAGTCCCACATTCATTCTTGGAATATGGCAGAAGGGTGATTGGCTGAAGAAAAACTTGGCTCAACCAATCTATGGTCGGGTGGAATGTGGTAGTCCATCACTGGTTGGTTCATTGCATTTATTAATGAGAAATTCATTCCCTTGATTTTCATGTGCAAATGTATGTATATATATATATATATATATATGGATTTTTTATGGTTGATATGTCCATTGTATTTTTGTTCCTATTATGTTGGTTATATGTACATTTTATGGCAGCAACTATGTTTGGTTCTCAGCTTGTTTTTACTTGTGTTTGAATGGATATTGTATCTATGACCTAATAAGTGATAAGGCAACAAAAGACATGTGGAAACAATGGTTCATAGCGATTCTCAGATAAGTATGAGATCCCTACTCTTAATTATGTTATTTACACCTGTAGGTTACATGTTGATGATATGTTTGACAAAATGCCTATCATGGCTAATAAGGGTCAGGTTATGATTTTGCTCATATTATTGCTTTTGTATCCTTGTTACCTCATATCCTTACCAATTCTAAATGATCATTCCATTATGGGCAGTGTCCTGGGCTCTGGGCTGAAAAAGGTGGCTCGAATCCCGGAATGCTAGCATTAGTGCTGAGACTAACTCACTTAAGCAGTATCTAGGGAGCGTTACCCTGCCCTAAGCTTTCTCAAACAACAGTGGGACCAAGGGATACACAGTATGAGTGGCTGACTTGTCTCCTGAATATTATTTGGATGAAGTTGGATGACGGTATGTGATGTTCCGTCGATTCCATTTCCTTAAAGTCACCAAGGAGGTTGAATCTTATCATAGTGGCCTCTCGTTGCATGTTTACCCCAGCTGGCCGGTTGCTTGGGTAGATGTGGAAGGAGGGTGTTACATTCTAGACCCCTTTGAGGGCTTTCATGGTTATTTAATGCCATCGTTGAGGCTTCACATCCTTCGAACCATTTGACAAGTTACACTTTGGAGTATGGTCCATTGCTCACTCAACCCTTAACATGTGGTAATCTCGATGGTAGGTATTTATTAGGGTTGAATATACATTTATTATGACTCTAACTTATATTGGAATAAGGAATAACTAAAAGGGTGGGTGAATAAATAATAGTGAGGTTCTCAAAACTTTTTATGAATATGTCCCTAGTTCTTTCCTCTAATGTCAATTACTTATGAGAGAATTCATACACAATAATAATGAACAACAAGACAAGGCATTCACATGTACGTACAATCCATCACATGAGTAGCATACACATATTGACACAAGTATTTTTATGTGGAAACGAAAGGGAGAAAACCACCAATTTGTTTGTTGTTATGATGTAAATTAAGCACCTACTTAATTACATCAATTTTTTTGTGAGCACCCACTCACAGGAGGCACCAAACCCCTTAAGATAGAAAGCACCTACTTACCAAGAGGCACCAGCCTCTTATGAATGCAAGCCACCACCTTCTCTAGCCACTGTTCTACTTTCATATAATTTTCAAATTGAAAATAAGGGAAAATAAATATAAAAAGAAATACCAATCTCGTTCATTACAGTATCATACTTCTTATCTCAAACCTCTATTGATCCATAGGCCCTCTCATCCTCACAAAGAAACACCCTATATTCTTCTCACTCTGCAACAATACACTGTACTCGTTCTTTTTCTTTGAACTCTGTATACTCTGCTCTTAGCCTTCTGTTCCACAGGCTCTCTACAACATTCTGCTTCAGTTCAACACTTGGACCAATTTCTCATCTCTCGCACAATTTTCTCCACTCTCTTCAGCACATACACAACAATATTGTATTCCCCATATTCCTCAATGGAAATAATTGGATTTGTTCCTCTGTTGCACTCTTCTCAATGTTGCCTCTATTGCCTATTTCCACACTACCTGAGTGTATCTATGTATAGTTCCTCCATCCATCTGTTGCGTCTAATGCTTGAATTCTTTCGTTGCATTAAACATGAGGTTGGGCTCATGAGTGCTTCACCAAATCTCTGTGTGATTCTCCATTATGAGAATTTAATCTCAGTCCACCTATGCACTCCAATGAGACTCCCCATGCTTATTCATGGCTCGTAGAGCTCAACTGTACTTCAACATGGCTTCTTTGTTCTTCATTTAAGTCTATAAAGAAAGAACGGGAGATAAGAGATGGATCTCTTCCAATTTTGAGACCAGCCTAGAAGTTCTTCTCTAAGAATCATGGTACTCATCACCTTGACCCAACAATCTCTGCAGTTTCCCTTGACTTCATCAACTAGCTCCTTTGGCTTGCATTTACTCTCTAGTTGTCAACTTGGTCATCCTTTAACAATCTATACTGCAGTATCAGATCCTTAACACATTGTAACTTATATTAAAAGAAAATTACAAAATTGAAAAAAATTGATGCCCCCCATTATGCTTATCCCCCTTATCATTTTTCCATATGACTAGGTGGTGTGACTAGGGGAATACGAGATAGGTGCTAAGACCTTCAGGCTCCTGTCAGGGTCTTATCTCCCTGTGTTATTTTCTCTCGCCCTTGGTTCCTTGGGTTTCTACTACCAAGTGCCACTCAATATCAGAGTCCTACCTCTCATAACTTTGAAAATTCATTTACAAAGGGAGTTACGAGGTCTTTGACCTCTATAATACTTTCGTAGCACTAAGGTGTTAGGCCTTCTCTATGCCCTTGGTTCCCTTAGCATTCTTAACCAAGCGCCACCACATTGGAAGCCCTTGCATATTGTAACTTTATTAAATTCTTTTTTATAAATGAGTTACAATATTTACAACCGTTGATATTTTGACCTCAGAGATGATATCATGCTAATTTCATCAATCCAACATGGCACCTCCTCATTGGTGACAAGTGTCACCAGATTTTCCCCATTAAGCCACCCAAAAATGTTGAATTTCACTGCCACGTGTCCTCTGTACAACCATATCATGTCAATGTCATATTCCACATCAACTCCTCAGATCTAATCACCTACTGCCATGTGTCCTATTGGAGGAGAGAGAAAGGGTTTCTCGATCCTTGATTTTTCAATGAATTCCTTTATATATCCTATTATTTGAAAATCTCATTTCTTTCAAAGGAATTCAATTGTTAACGAGGTACGAGGTTCCGAACTCTGATATTCCAAGGTCTCGAAGTTCCTGCCTACTCTGAGGTTCTGGTATGCCTTCCTGAATCCATTTTAAATAAACCAATGAGGTTCATCTATTCTGACCTTCCAATATGCCTTCCTTCGATGTTTTGACTCTTCTCATATCAGGTTCCGAGATTTCAATCTTGCTGAGGTATCACATCAAAACTTTTCTCAAAGGAATTATAAAGGAGTTACGAGATTCGGATATGCCAACCTTCCAAAGCTCCCGAGACTCTGACCTTCAATATTTTGTCCTCTCGAGGTCATGATATGCTAGCTTGCTATGATATTACGACCTGCTTAGGACTAACTTCAATAGTCAATAACATTTGATCGTGATGGCCATTCATGGACTTCCACATACCTTTGAAAATCTCTTTCAGAGCAATTTCTAGTGGAGAATGTCTGATGTACAATGTTAGCATCTATTGGCGCAAACCTCCATGTTGATCTAGTTGACATCAATGCAAACTATCCAACAATATCCCCCTTTGGCATTGGTGGCAACAAAATAAGCTCCCCCTGAAACTAGGCATAGTCTTCTTCATTGTTTTTATTCTCTGATGCACAAATAATATTCTCCCCCTTTGGCATCAATGGCAAAGGATGCCCTTGAAAACTCCCCCTAAATGATTGCAACCTACTCTTCAATTGATCCCACATGTTGAGTAGCTGCCAACACACACTATAACTAAGTCAATTGGGAGGAGTCACAACCCATATCTACTGCCTGAGATATTCAAAGGGTTCTCTTTCCAGTGGATTAGTAAAGATATCTGCAAGCTAGTATTTAGTGGCCACATATTCAAGTCGAACAACATTGGCTGCAACATATTCCCTTAAGAAATGGAACTTGATAGGGATGTGTTTGGTCTTTGACTGCATGCCATGAATCTTAGAGATGCTGATGGAACTAGTATTATCAAACATGATTGGAAGAGGATTAGTCAAATCTACCTTAATGTCCTTCAAGGTCTGCTTCATCCATAGAATTTGCAAGCAACAAGTGGCAGCTGCAATATACTCTGCTTCAGCAGTTGATAAATAAATGGAGGCTTGTTTCTTCCTGACCCTGGGCACTAAGCATCCTCCCAAAAACAATTTTTCACCTAAGGTGCTTTTCCTATCATCAATACTTCCTGCTTAATCAACATCAATATAGGCCTTCAACTTAAACTCCTTGCTTTATCCATACAATATTACATAATCAGTTTTTATTTGAAGATATTTGGAAATCCTTTTGACAATGATGACATGACTTTCATGAGGGAAGGATTGAAATATAACCACAAGACCTAATATTTGCATGATGTTTGGTCTCAAAGCTGTGATATAAAACAAGATTGCTACCATTAATATGTACTCAGTCTTATTTACAAGTTGTGTGTCAACTTCTTTACACAATTTGTAGCCTATAACCATAGGTTTGTTAACTCACTTTTAATCTTCTAGCCCAAACTTCTTCAGAGTTTCTCGTAGGTACTTGAATTGGGAGATAAACACCCCATTTTGTGACTAAGAAATTTTAAATCCCAAGATGATAGAAAACTCTCCAATCATGGACATCTTGAACTCTACCTGCATACAGTTTGTGAATTGATGTCCCAATCGTTTCAGGTCACTGCCAAAGATTTTGTCATCCACATAGACTACTACAATTAGTAGATGATCATCTTTAGACTTTATATATAGATTTTTGTCTATAGTACATTTCTTGAAGCCTTGTTGTTGAAGGTATCAATCTAGTCTTGCATAGTACACTCTTGGGCATTGTTTGAGT
Organism: Pinus tabuliformis; assembly: GCA_031772625.1. NCBI lineage: Eukaryota > Viridiplantae > Streptophyta > Pinopsida > Pinales > Pinaceae > Pinus > Pinus tabuliformis. The sequence continues at coordinate 1,641,883,061 of CM062816.1, read as the reverse complement.
CCATATAAGCCTTTTTTAGTCTGCACAAAACCCTTCATTCTCGGTAAGCGTGAATCCTTTTGGATGCTCAATATAAACCTCTTCTTCTCGATCTCCATTTAGAAATGCAGACTTCACATCCACTTGATATACCTTGATGTTTTTATGATTGGAAAAGGAAAGAAACATTCTGATAGCTTCCAGTCTAGCTATTGTTGCAAAGGTTTCCTATAAATCTACCCCCTCTATCTGAGCATACCCTTTTCATACCAAATGATCCTTGTTCCTAATTATTTGACACTACTAATTTAGCTTGTTTTTGAAAACCCACTTTTTTCCTATGACATTTTTCCCTTTGGGTCTTGGAACAAGCTCCCAAGTGTCATTCTTCTCAATTTTGTGAAGTTCTTCATTCATAGTTCTCACCAAGAACTTGTCTTCGCTTGCTTGATTGAGATTTTTAGGCTCAATATCAGACAACAGAGCAAGAATTGCACAACTTGAACTTCCAAAACGTTTCCTCCTGGTCTGAACACCATGTATTTGATCTCCAAGAATTTGACTCTTAGAATGTTCCTTCTGTACATACGTAGAAGGTGTTTTGGGCCTAAGAGTTATGCTTGTTTCCTCTTTTTCATTATCTAAATCTGTTTCATATTGATTTCAGGGACTAATGTTTGAATTTTCTTCTCCATATAAGTCCATGTTTCCTTTAGAGGACACGGGTTGTGAAGCAATTTCATCTACTACTACATCAATGCGATCCTCAACCCTCTTTTTCAATTTGTTGTAAAACTTGTATCCTTTACTTCGAGCAGAGTATCCTAGTAATATACCCTCATCAGCACATGAATCAAACTTTCCAGGATTTTTATCATTCCTCTTGATAAAACATTTTATCTCAAACATCTTGTAGTGTTTAAATGATGTAGGTCTTCGCTTCCACAACTCATAGGGAGTTTTATCACTATTAGGACTAAGTTTTGTTCTGTTTGATATGTATATTGTTGCTTGTGTTGCTTCTCCACACAATTGTGAGGTACATCTGCTTCATCCATCATAGTTATGGCCAATTCCTATATTGTTCTATATTTTTCTCAACTACTCCATTTTGTTATGGAGTTATAGCCACATAATATTGCCTCATAATTCCATGCTCTTCACAGAATTATTCAAACTCCCTTGAAGTGTATTCTCCTCCTCTGTTTGATATTAAGAATTTTATCTTTAGATATTTCTCATTTTCTACTTGAGCTTTAATTTTTTTAATCTACTTAAATGCTTCTGATTTTTCTTTTAAGAGTATGATCAGAGTGGCCCTAGTAAAATCATTAATGAGGATCATAAAATACATTTCTCCTCTTAGGATTTTTTCTCTAGTTGGGTCGTAGATATTTATGTGAATTAGCTCCAGTGATCTAGATGAAGGGAACTCTTTTATCTTAAAATGAGTCCTAATTTTCTTACCCAATTGACATGACTTGTTGATTAAATTATTAGGTCTTAATAGTCTTGGAAAACCTCTCATAGCTCCTAGCTTTCTAACTCTTATCAAACTTTCAAAATTCATATGGCCAAGTCTCAAGTGCCACAATCGTGCTTCATTCGTCTTTCTTAAAAAACAGTTTCCTCTTAAGCCATCAAACGCATATACATTATTGTGAGTTATGATTGCTTTTCGCACTAGCTTTCCATATTTCTCATTTCATATCTCATAGTTCTTGAATTGAAAGGTCACATCATAGCCATTTTCACACATCTGGCTTACACTAAGAAAGGTGTGCTTGAGACCTTCCACATACAACACATTTTGCGTTTTTTTCTTTTGATCCATATTGACTATGTGTTACAGATCCATTTGGGCACATCAATCCCATCATCCAGATCAGTGTTTTAGGGCTCATCAAACCTTAATTTCAGTTGCTACATGCCCTAAACAAGTCACCCCTTTGAATGCCTCCCTCCCAGAAAGTTTCATGGCTTGAAGACATCTAGAAATAGCCTCTAGAGGGACCAGCACAGGAAAGCCCTTGTAAAGGTGTGTTGGAGAGTAGTTGAGTCCATTGCCAGGGTGCTCTGTAGAGCACTTAGGCTTCCTTTCACCTACGCTGGGCGAGATTGAGCAAAATTCACATAGGGCTTGGGGAATATTCTTATCTTTTGGAGTCATCTAGAAGGTTCCCTCACTTATCAACTCTTATGAGCTCGAAAATGGATGAGGAATGAGTTAAGGTGCATCCTATCCTCCCATCCCTTCCTCCATGGAACTAATTCTAAGTATGGAAGGTCATTCAATGCCACCATTTATGAAAAAACCTCCTTCATCTTCCTATAAATTGACCACTCATCTAAGTGACCAGGGGTTGGATTATGTTGAATTGTAAGGAGATAATTTTGTTATGAGATTTGGCTTTGAAGCAAGCATTGTAATGCTACAAGTTTGTCATGCTTTTGATGTGATGTGGATGGGATCCAAGCTGGAGGAATGGCTTTGAATCAGACACCAATGGTTGTAATTCCTTCTTCTATTTAATAAAGTGTTTGAACCTTTCTCCCATATGTTTGTATTGTTTCATAATGCTTATATGTGTGAATTGTATTTGATTCCTTTCACTTATATTCAATAGATTGTATGCTTTGACCAGTTCTTTGTTTTCTGTTGTGTTTACAGGTACTTCTCAAGCATATTAAGTACAGGAAGGAGCAACATGATCGATACAAGGGAGACGAGAGGAAAGTGAAACTACAAGTAGGTCTTCTCATCTTATCTATTGCTTATAGGAAAAGACTAAAACACTTTAAACTGTTGTTCTAGATACAACTACTTATCTAGGGAATTAGTATATATAAGTAGATACCAAATTCTCCAAAACACTAGCCTTTACCCTTAATTCTTACTGGGTAATTATTGCTGAAAGTGACATTACTCCCTCTGTCTTTTTCTTTTAGCAACAACAATTTGTGTTGATAGAGAAAGTCCACATTGCGTGCTCTTTTAGTTTTTCGTTTCCAATTCTCCTTATCCTTTTGAGAAGTTGGCTGCCAAATATTTTGGGGCTTAGATGGGTACACAAACCTACTCCTGGACTCACTTTCCTTGTGCCCCAAATTATTAGATTTGAAACATTCAACATCACTTAACAGGGGAGAGAAGGAATTTCGATCTCTAAGAGGAGCCTTTTGAGATCTAAAATTATGATACTTAATATATCTAGGATTTTCATCTCCTTTAACTTTGATCCTTCTACAATCAACAACCTTATGTCCAAATATGTGACATGTATACCAATAAACATAAAATAAATAAGTGTACCTATTGTTGGAAGGTTTATGAGTTTGTGCATGAAGGTACCTTTGTTGTCTGGTTGATTGATTCATTCTCTGTTGGCGTGGATCCTTGGGGTGGATGAATTCATTATTCTAGTGATGATCTCCTATTTTACTTTATGCCCTTTTGTCTTCATCGATTCTCTCTTAAAGTATCTTTTCATATCTTTGTGGTTCCTCAAATCCTGCGGACCTAAAGCTTATCTTTCCCATAGAAGATTCATGTGTTTTAGAGTATCCTTGACTTTTTTCTTTTATTGAATACCTTTAACAGTTTAGAATCTTATACATATTTCTTGTTCATTCTACAAATTTTTCATTTATACCTTTCTCGGTCTCAAGTCTCTCAAGATCCGTTCTTAGGGAGATGACTTATGCCTCAAGACTCTGACAGTTTTCTTCCCATTCATGGATCAAATCACGAAGAACTTATTCCTTTCACTTACTTTCTTCCATTTTGAATTTCAAGGACATGATTTCATATTTTAATTTTTTATGATTGTTTCCTTCTGCACCTTGAACAACTCTTGTTTTAAATGCTTCTTCTCTTCTTCTAGTTTCTCACATGTTAAGTTTTTTTTTTCTTCTAGTAGAAGGGCTAAACTATCTTTTTTTTTAATGGCTTCTTCAAATTTTTAATTTTGATAAATAAACTCTTCATTGTATGAGTTGTACATACCTTCTTTAGCACACTGGGTGATAGCGTGGAGTTGGGTTACACTTTCTGGCAAGAGAGGGCACATTTAGGGTAAAAACAATAGGGCTCGATCGAGCCATTTTTAAGCACTCAATAAAGATCCTTGAGTGATAAAAAAGAGCTCGATCAAGTTATTTTAATTTAAAATAGTTCGATTGAGCTATTTGAATATAAATTTAAGCTCTCGATCGAGCTTCTAAGGTCCTAAAATCCACAATTTCAGCAGCTCTTCTACAAATTTTTTTGCAACACCATTTTGTACCCTGGCAGACTTAGGGAAAAAATTATCCTTAAGTGGCAGAGTTGATCATGTTGGGTTCATGAAGGAATCCTCTATCCAATGACATATGAGTTTGACATTTTTGAATTCATATGATATTTTTCATCTAATTTCTTTTAAACATAATGCTTGAAATTTTTTTGGACAATTTTAAAGAGGCTGAACAAAAAATCAATAGTTCATAAAATATACACAATGAAAAAATTTCAAAAAATACCACTATCTTCGTTTTCAAGTCATCTTCTAAAGGGTACTCCTAGTTTTTCAATTTATTTAAATAGTTGAAAAAATCTTATGCGAACACATGTGTTTGCAAAATACAATTGAAATATTACTTTGCCAACTTTGAAAAATAATAAAAAATATATTTTTTCATAAAAAAATAATTGTTTAATATGAAATTTTTTATTTTTTATTTTATTTATTTATTTTTATTTTTATTTTTTATTATTTATTTATTTATTTATTTTATTTTTTTCCATGTAGATCATGCTCATTTATATATAATTTTTTAAATTACACATTTTAGACTAATTTATCCTACGTGAACACATGCATACCTCTTAAGATGTATGAAAATTTGCAAGGACAAGCATTTCATTTAATTGAAAATTGACATATTATACGACACTATATTTTTTTGCAAAAAATATCATTAGATCAACAACATAGTTCTCCACAAATTGTATTTTTACACCAAATCAAAATTCACAATGATTATATGACTTTTGATGGCTTCAATTCAATAAAAGAGTAAAATTTTGAAATTTCATCGCCACATTTGGCCCAAAAGTGTAACCCATCTTCATGCATTCACCCAACTGCAATTTTTCTTTTAGTTGCTTTTTCTTTTTCCTTGCCTTCTTTAACTGATTAAGAGCACTAATGAGTTCCCCTTCAAATTCCACTACTCCTACTTCTTATTCTTACTCTTTAGAGTCAGTAATATTTTGTTTCTTGGAGTCTTCATCAAATGCCATGAGTAAATACTCATTTGAATTGTTTTTTGAAGAGTTCTCGTTGTCTGATTCCAGTGTTGAGCTATCCTCTTTGGAATAGAGTCCCATTTTCTTGAATAACTTCTTCTTCTGATGTTTTTGAGATTTGTTTCCAAATTTTTGACCATATTCCTTTTCTGTCCTTTCCTTGTATGGGAGTTTGGATGAAAAATGTCCAACTCCTTCGTAGTCACGTCCACAATCAAAGGATTTAAAGGGAAGCTTCCATATATACTTTACTGAGCCATGCTTTAATTTCTTGGAAAATTGAGCCATTTCTTGATCGGATTCGTAGCTGGAGAAATCTTGATGGTCTTTGTGCTCCTTGTTCTTCTTGGACACTTTGAACGCTGCCTCCCTGGGTTCATAATTCTCTTTTCCTACTCTCATCTCATAGGTTGCGAGAGTTCCAAGCAATTGATCCATCTTGAGTTTCTCTAAGCCAACCATCTCTTCAATTGTGGAGACTTTCACATTAAATCTAATGGATAGAGATCTTAAGACCTTATGAAAAAATATATCTTCTTTGACCTCTTCAGTGAGGCCTCTAATCATATTGGTTACTTCATTAAGTTTGAGGAAGTATTCTTCTATACTTTCTTCTTCATTCATTTTTAAGCTTTCAAACCTCATTTTGAAGGTTTGAAGTTTGGCCTACTTGGCTTTCTCATCTCCTTCGTGACTTTGATTGAGCTTCACCTACACATCCTTGTTAAAATTGCAATGCATAACCTTTACAAGTTCGGACTGACTAAGGCTAGGGATAATGGAATTATTTACTCTAGCATTATCTTCATACAATTTTTTTTCCATTTGAATTAGTGGGAGGAACACCAAGGACATCATAATCTACTAGTACGGTGGTCCAAGCATCTACTTCTAGGGACATAAGATACTCTTCCATCCTTAATTTCCAAAAGGCATAGTTTGTCCCATTAGAGACTGGTATTCTGCTTGAGTAAGTCGCTTGACTTTCTTGCAATTCCTTATGGATCTACCTTCCAATGGTTAGATTGTTCCTGAAGGAACCTTGCTCTCATACAAATTGTTGGAATAAGGAATTATTGAGGGGGGGAGGGGAGCGTGAATCAGTAATAGTGAGGTTCTTAAAACAAATTATGAATATGTCTTTAGTTCTTTCCTATATTGTCACTTACTTATGATAACATTCATACACAATGCAAATGAACAAGAAGATAAGGCATTCACATGCACATACAATCCATCACTCAAGCAACATACACATATTGACATAGGTATTTTTACATGGAAACCCAAAGGGAGAAAAAAACCAATCTGTTTGTTGTTATGATGTAAATTAAGAACCTACTTACTTGCATCAATTTGTTTGTGAGAACCCAGTCACGGGAGCTACCGATCCCATTAAGATATCAATCACCTACTTTCCAAGAGGAACCAACCTCTTATGAATGTAGGCCACCACCTGCTTTAGCTATTGTTCTACTTTTCATTCAATTTTTAAACTGAAAACACGAGGAAATACATATAGAGAAATGCCAATATGTTTCACTATAGTATAATACTTTTGATTTTGGTCCTCTACTAATAAACAGGCTCTCTTGACCTCACATAGTAGCACCCTATCTTCCGTTCACTCTACACCATCATATTATACTCATCCTTCTGCTCTCAACTGTATATACTCTTCTCTCAGCCTTCTATTGTGAAGGCTCTCTGCAACACTCTTCTTCAGTTCAACACTTAGGCCAGTTTCTTAGCTTTTGCACACTCTGCTCCACTCTCTTCAACATATACACAACAATATTGTATTCCCCACATTTGTCTCTGGAAATCACTGGTTTTGTTCCTCTATTGCACTCTACTCAATGCTTTCACTGCTACCTGTTTCCACACTTCCTGAGTGTACCTCTGTATGGCTCCCCCATCCTGATGTTGTTTCTAATTCTTGAATTTTTCCACCACATTAAACATGAGGATGGGCTCCTGAGTGCTTCACCAACTCTCTCTGTGATTCTCCATGCTGAGAATTTAATCTCAACCCACCTGCGCACTCCAATGAGACTCCCCATGCTTATTCATGTCTCATATAGCTTGACTGTACTTCAGCATGGCTCCTCTATTCCTCATTAAAGTATATAGAGCATGCACAAGAAATCAAAGACGAATTTCTTCCAACATCGAGAATAGCCCAATAGTTTTTCTCTGATAATTATTGTCCTCGTTGCCTTGACCCAACAATCTATGTATTTTCCATTAACTTCATCAACCAACTCCTTTGTCTTACATTTACTCTTTAGCTACCATCCCATTCATCATTGAACACTATTTACAGCGTTATCGGAGCCTTAACACATCGTAACTTATATTAAAAGAACGTTACAAAATCACAAAATTTCAATTCCTTTAGCCCCTTTCTGCTTAGCCCCCTTATCGTTTTTCCATATAACCAAGTGTTATGACCGGGGCCATATCATTTAGGTGCTAAGGTCTTCAAGATCTTCTCGAGGGCCTATCTCCATGTGTTATTTTCTCTTTTCCTTGGTTCTTTGGGTTTCTACTACCGAGTGCCACTCAATCCCACAACCCCTACCTCTCGTAACTTTTCAAAAATGAATTTACAAAGGGAGTTATGAGGTATTTGACCTTCGAAATACTTCCATAGAACTGAGGTCCTAGGCCTTTTCTATGCCCTTGGTTCCTTTATCTTTCTCAACCAAGTGCCTCCACATTGGAAGCCCTTGCATGTCTTATCTTTCTCAAAAAAAATAATTATAAAGAAGTTACGAGATTTACAACTCTCGATATTTTGACCTCCGAGATGACACCATGTTGATGTCATCACTGCCACATGGATTCTCCTTATTGGTGACAAATGTCACCCAGATTTTCCCCATTAGACCACCAAAAAATATTGAATCTGACTACCATGTGTCCTCCGTACATCCACATCATGCTGACATCATCTACCACGTCATCTCCTCATAACCAATCACCTATTTCCATGTGTCCTATTGGAGGAGAGAGAAAGGGTTTCTCAGTCCTTGGTTTTTCAACAAATTCCTTTGTATCTCCTCTTCTTCGCAAACCTCAATGCTTTCAAAGGAATTCAATTTTCAATGAGTTACAAGGTTCTGACCTCTGCTATTCCAAGGTCTCGAAGTTCTTGCCTGCTTCGCAGCTCCGATATGTCTTCTTAGGTCCCTTTTAAATAAACCACTAAGTTTCCTCTGTTCCGACCTTCTGATATACCTTCCTTTGATGTGTTGAGCCTTACGATATCGAGTTTCAAGATTCCAAGCCCGCTCATGTATCAAATCACAATTGTTTTCAAAGGAATTATAAAGGTTTTATGCAACCAGCTAACAAAATAGAAGAAAATATAGAGCAACGAATTCAAAATCAGCCTCTTTAAGGGGGAAACCTCATTTACATTACACAAATGAATAATTCTTGGATGATACAAATGACAATACCTCCTTTCTATATATAGGAGTCTAAGGGGTCACAATATAGTCAAAGCCGACATAACAATAATAATGTAAGGGCACAACAATAACAATAGTGGGCTTCTATGGGGCATAATAATAACAATATGGGGACAACATGGGCACAAAAATAACAATAAGGGGCTACAATGACAATAATAATAAGGGAATACACTAGTATTATAGGGGCATAACATGCCCCTCTCCTTCAGAAAAGTGTTTTCCTCAACACTTGAGTAGTTCTGGATGCTTTTATATAAAATTCTCATCCTCCCATGTGGAATCTTCAATGGGTAAGTTTTTCCACTTTATGAGATACATTGAAATTGATCGATTTTGTAGCTGTAGAGTTCTTGTTTCTATGACTGCTTCAGGTTCCAATATGATTTTTCCTTCCTCGTCAAGTTCTGGTAATATTGTTTGAGTTGGGAGCTTGTCACTTATAACCTTCTTTAAGCATGAAACATGGAAAACTGGGTGCACTCATGAAGCTGTAGGAAGCTCCAACTTGTATGCCATAGTACCAATGTTTTGCAACACCTTGTATGGACCATAATACTTTGGTGATAATTTAGTATCCTTCTTAGCTTGTTTGTATGGTTGTAGCCACAAAAATACCTAGTCACCTACATCAAAACTTATTCCGCTATGATGTTGATCTACCTATTGTTTCATTCTATTATGTGCCAAAGTGAGGTTATCCTTTAAGAGTTGGAGAACTTGTTGTGGACACTCGATGTGATCTTCCACTTCTTGAACCTAGTTATAATTTTCTCTTAAATATGATGTGATCGAAGGTGGGTGATATCCATAAAGTTCCATAAATGGGGTCATTTTTGTTAGAGTATGGAAGGAATTGTTATACCACTGTTCAGCCAGAGGCAACCATTTGACCCATTATGTCTATTTATCATATACAAAGCAATGAAGATATCCTTCCAAACAGTTGTTCACTATCTCAGTTTGCCCATCAAATTGAGAATGATAACATGAGCTATGAGCTAACTGAGTACCCAGGCAAGAAAATAATTATGTCCAAAAATTTCCAATGAAAATGGGATCTCTGTCGCTTACAATAATCTTTGGGTTTCCATGAAGCTTTTGAATTGTTTCCATAAATGAAGTAGAAACTATGCTAGCTTTAAAGGGATGAGATAATGCACAAAAGTGTGCATACTCGGTAAGCCTCTCAACTACCACCATGATGACACTCTTTCCTTCAGACTTGGGTAAACTTGTGATAAAATCCATTGAAACCTCCTCCCAACGTTGACTTGGAATGGATAAAGGTTGTAATATACATGGGGTCTTAATTGTTTCAACTTTATTTTGTTGGAAACCAAACATTCCGCCACAAACTTTTGAATATCATATTTAAGGCCATCCCAAAAAAATTCCTTCTTAACCCTATGGTAAGTTTTTAAAAATCCTGAATGACCTCCTAAGGGAGCGGTGTGCAATTCCATAAGAATATTTTGTTTCGGCTGGGAATTCTTACAGAGGTATAAGCAATCTTTGTACCATAATGAATCATTTTTCTATCTAAATGTATCAGATGTACTAGGGTCTTGTTGTATCTTTTGAATGAGTTCCCACACTTCTTCGTCATTCTTCCATTCATCCCTTACTTTGTTTATCCAATCTGGTTGGATAATAGAAATAGTGTAAAGCAATGCTTCCACAACCTCATCCTTTCTTGAGAGTGCATCTGCAACAACATTTTGCTTCCCTCATTGTAGATGATTTCAAATTCATAACCCAACTTCTTTGTGACCCATTTTCGTTGCTCTTCTAAGATAATATTTTTTCTAAAAAGTATTTAAGACTATCTGTTATAGACATTTTGTGCCTTGCAGCCTCGAGCATGAAATGTCCATAATCTAAGGGATCCAAAGTCCCTAAACATGTTGTTCCTACCCCTAGAGGAACAAGGCCAACTAACCACAGCAATTCACAGAAGTTCTCCACCTGAAAACACTCAAAAACAAGCCAATTCTGGATCATGTCAACTGCTCCACTGAGCATCTGCGCTGAATGTCAACTGCTCCACTGTCTACCTGTGTTGAATGTCAACTGCAACAAAGGCTACCTACGCTGAGCGTAACTGGACAAGTGGCAGGCTCATTTCTCAATGTGTCAATGCTCAGGAAGCTTCCAAAATGACACTTGCATCAAGGAATTCGACTGGTGATGAGTAAGAGGTTCCAAATCTCCAAGTGGAAGCAAGAACCTCCAAGTGGACTCAAGAACTGAGAGAGGGAGAGGACACTAGTCAGATTTCAAGCTGACTCATCCTCTCTCCAAAACTCCTATATATAGATCTCTCCTCCATGAGATTAGGAGGCTGGAATTTTGTTATTGCAAAGAATTGCTGTTGGTTTGGGACTGGAAACATTGGGTGCTTAATGCTTTGAAGGGAGCTGAAGAAGGAATTCCATTCTGCTGGGAAGGAGCTGCTGGATTGGAGCCCTCTGGGTTGTATCTCTTCCTGAACCTTGTTATCAATCAATAAAGCTATCTTGGTTTGCTCCTATATGCTGGTGTATTTGTATGATTGCATTAGTGTATTTGATTTACTTCTAATCCTGAATCATTTATGAATATGAATATATGCCTTTGTGTTATGTTCTTCTCTTGTCGCAAGTAGCTGTTCTCTTGTCACAGGTAGCTGTTCTCTTGTGATCTCGTGGGAATCAAGTAGTTGCTCTCTTGAACAAGCGAGGAGGCAAGTAGCTGTGAACACGCAAAGAGAAGAGGATCTAGATCGAGGGACAACCGGAAGACAACGGTAAGTCTACCGATCTCCCCTCTTTCACATTTCATAAAGGAAGGAATCATAATAGCTGTATCTCTTTGTTGCTAAGGCACTGTCACACCTTAGGTGGATAGGATCGTCCTGCATAGGCATTTTTCCCCACAACAAACTGGCGACTCCGCTGGGGACATTTGTTTTAGTCGTTTTATTTGTGTTTACATCATTGTTTGCTTCATAGACTCACAGCAACAATCGAACTGCTTCTGCAAAGTAGACTGTTGCTGCCTTGATCCTTCACTGGATTTTGTCTATGATCCTAACAATGGACTCACAAATGACTTGATGATCCTTTTTGATAGTCTTTAGTACCCTCTCAAAGCATCCCTTTGTTTATACCTTGCTTGTGTTTCTGATTTGGCCTGAAACAGTTGATTTTTGAGCATTTTATGACCCGGAACCCAAGAGAAACGAGAGTTTCTCCTTCACCGCAGGCCCAGTGAAGGCCTTTTGCATTTCAGCGCAGTTCCCGTGAAGGTTACCTGCGTTGAATGTCAAAACCTCAATGTTGAGGTTGCGCTGAACCAGTTTGTCCTTGTGCAACTAGGGTTCTCTGCTGTCTGTTGCCCTGTTTTGATCTCTGTTTTTTGCAGCCTTTAACCAGCATTGGTACCAGTCAGATAACTCCTTTTCTTTGCTTGAATTCCACCTCCTTTTGTACAAAAAGACTGTGATTGTTTTTATGTGTTTGTGGCATCATTTACAGTTTTCGTTTGCATGAGTGAAGTAATCATCCTGTAGCCCTTGATTCAGATCTGATTGATTGTGATCTTAGGAGAGAGTTCATTGGCTGTTTGCAGTTGATTATACATTTGCTTTTGCTTATTGGTTTGAGTTTGTCTCTTTTAAGTGTCGAAACAAGTATTTCTTTTCGAAAATCGCAAAGTGATTGTAATCTCTTCTACCCTTGCTGATCTTGGAAAAGGTAAACTTGTTTGTATCTGTCATTTAAAAGCAAATTCAAGATTGTACAAAAAGCTTTCTTTGTAGGCATTTATACTAAGAAAGCGGAAAACAAACACCTGCATTGTGCATTTTGCATTTTGATAAGTTTGCATGATTGATTTAGGAAAGAGTGCATTAGAGTGTGCTGATTGCTCCTTGAGAAAAGATAGTCGCTCTCTTTTCCCTTAGTAGCTAGGATTCTCAAAGTTGAAAGATAATAAAGCTTGCTTATCATCTTAGACTGCATTTAGGAGTTGTACCATACATCTCGTGGTGATCCTGAAAGACAAACTTTAAAAAGATCAACTTAAAATAAACTGAATGAACCTAACAACGCTTTGCAACATAACGCACAACATAGAGGTCTAGGCTAGAGACGTGTTCCGGCGTCGTTAAGCCTAGTGACTGTCGATCTCGTAGAAGGTGGGTGATTCCTCCTGAGGGACGATAGCGCTAGTACGGATTGTGCTCCCACGTACCGTCGCGTATATATTTGGAGACCCCTATAGGCATATATCCTTTATCCTTAGGAAGTCGTGTCGGCCGCCCTACTGATCGCAATGTAGTGAACACAGCATTCACGAAGATCAACCAAGCAGTTCGACAACAACTTCGACAGAAGTTGTACCACCATTAATTACGGGAAGCATTCTAATGATCCATGGAAGCAATCATTCGCTCCAAAATATCGGAGTAGTTTTCCTAAAAGACCCTGCTTTAATGGGTACTTTTGCCCTACCACCTCCGAGTAATCTTACGGAAATGGCCACAGTGGAATATGAAACCTTCTATGTCTAATGGATATAAATCTTCGAGGATAGTTCCTATCTCATGTCAACCTCGTTAAAAAATGAAATAAGGAGTCAGGAGGATAGTTCTTTTACTATGTCAACCTCATTAAAAAGTGAAATGAACCCCTTTCATTTGAATATAATGAAGTTTAGGGGGCATGCACCTCGTTTGCGTTATTATGCTGGGGGCATGCAAAATTAAACGAGCAGTTTTTGCATAAAGTTCATGCTCGTTAAAAAATAAACGCAAGATCTGAGCAGTTTTAGCACATAGTTCATGCTCGTTAAAAAATAAACATAAGTTTGAGCAGTGTTTTGGCGCATTCAAGCTCATTAAAAAATGAACCCATCCCGGTAAATAACCATTGTGTATGTAACTTCATCAGCCATAAAAGCCTCGGTCGTGTTTGCACTGTCACCTCCACTTTTCATTTGGCCGATCGTTCACCTCCATATGATTGTTTACCCATTTTGAGGAATAGTTGCGAAGAGTGATTCCACCTAGCCATCCTTGTGACACTGCCGTGATTGGAAAATTCCAACCTGTACCTGGAATCAGCTGCTAACCCTGTTTATCACTCGTTCCTCAAAAGACGAGTCTTCTTTAAGCTCTTTTCAACTGACTCGTAAAATATGAAAAGATTGCCGAGTTTTGGCCTTCCAGCTCGTTAAAGCGACCGAAAGTGCTATCCCTCCTCTAGATTTTAATCTTTTTGGACCTGAGGGATTATTGCACAAAAAGATCGAGCGCTTGTTTTGTTCGGCTCGTTAAAACTATCGAAAACTCATCCCTTCTGTATTGTTTTATACTTTTTCGGACTTAAGGGATTAGATGACGAAAAAGGAATTTCGGAGTTAACTTTATGTACCTTTTCAGACTCTCTAAAAATGAAAAGGACCGAGTTATCTTTGTTGTTAGACTCGTTAAAGTCACTAAATAGCGACAAACTTGTCTTTAGACGAGAACGAGTTTCACTATCGCTAGGCTCGTTAAAACATAGCGATGGGCTTGCCCGAAGGGCAGGTTATAGAACAAGCATATGTTATCCTCCTCAAGCTTGACAAAAATAAAGAGGTACTGGTCAGCAATGACTGGGGAAAAATTGGGAGAAAATCAAGAAAACTTTGATGGTAGCAGGTCGCTCTTGAACATGACACTTTTCCTCCGTATCACAATCGGGTTGGGTTGTTTCATTCACCGGTCACATCACCATGGTCTTGCCATACCATCCATATCTGGGGTAATGCTACCAATCCATCGCATCAGTGTCGCCATATGTTCAAGAGAAGTCGTTTAGAAAGAGTCAACCGGGTCCCATCCACTACCATACATTATCCTTCATCCATTCATGACCGCCACCCTGAATCATATGTCACAGATCGTTTTCACCTCCATCAAAATCATTAGCTCCGTTCCGTGTCACTGATGTGGGATACATTAAGGCCCTCCTTTGACGGATCGCTTCTTGTCAACATCAGCTCATTGTCCAAGAAGTTGGTCTAGGAACAACCCCTTCAGTACTTTGAAGCTTGCATGCCTCAATGGCAAGTTTCTCACTTCTGGCGACAGGTATACATCAATGACCTTCGACCAGGAGATTTTGCGTGGTGTTCGACGCCAAGTCCTTTATTCACACCACGTGAATTGTACTGCAGTACCTTGAGGGTCATTATCATTATTGGTGATTCCTCTCGCGCTTGTTAACGGGTTACATCATTGACCGGTAATCAAGCGATGTCTTTCCATGTTCGACTTTAGTGCAATTCTCACATGGATCGACTTGTACTTAGAGTGAAGATCGAATGAGTTTGAAGACCCCGGATCTAGTTTCATCCATCCGGGCTGCGATATATATTCAGGAAAAATAAAGACATTTGACATGTACATCATTGCAACAGATGATCATCCTACTCAAAGGATGATAATTTCACCAAAATTATCAGTCTACCATCAGACGATCGTCTGTTCTATGTACGAAAATGAATTTATAAAGCTGAGCATGGGAATGCCCGCCTCAGCTAGATCATGAAAGCAGTATGAATCATAATGTATTGTATTGTATCTTAGTACAGGTTTCCTCCCAGCAAATGGATGAACTTTGGACCCTCCTGGATAAAGCATTTCACCCGATAAACGGCCTCATACTTTAGGGGGCAACTGTTATAGACATTTTTGTGCCTTGCAGCCTCGAGCATGAAATGTCCATAATCTAAGGGATCCAAAGTCCCTAAACATGTTGTTCCTACCCCTAGAGGAACAAGGCCAACTAACCACAGCAATTCACAGAAGTTCTCCACCTGAAAACACTCAAAAACAAGCCAATTCTGGATCATGTCAACTGCTCCACTGAGCATCTGCGCTGAATGTCAACTGCTCCACTGTCTACCTGCGTTGAATGTCAACTGCAACAAAGGCTACCTGCGCTGAGCGTAACTGGACAAGTGGCAGGCTCATTTCTCAATGTGTCAATGCTCAGGAAGCTTCCAAAATGACATTTGCATCAAGGAATTCGACTGGTGATGAGTAAGAGGTTCCAAATCTCCAAGTGGAAGCAAGAACCTCCAAGTGGACTCAAGAACTGAGAGAGGGAGAGGACACTAGTCAGATCTCAAGCTGACTCATCCTCTCTCCAAAACTCCTATATATAGATCTCTCCTCCATGAGATCAAGAGGCTGGAATTTTGTTATTGCAAAGAATTGTTGTTGGTTTGGGACTGGAAACATTGGGTGCTTAATGCTTTGAAGGGAGCTGAAGAAGGAATTCCATTCTGCTGGGAAGGAGATGCTGGATTGGAGCCCTCTGGGTTGTATCTCTTCCTGAACCTTGTTATCAATCAATAAAGCTATCTTGGTTTGCTCCTATATGCTGGTGTATTTGTATGATTGCATTAGTGTATTTGATTTACTTCTAATCCTGAATCATTTATGAATATGAATATATGCCTTTGTGTTATGTTCTTCTCTTGTCGCAAGTAGCTGTTCTCTTATCACAGGTAGTTGTTCTCTTGTCATCTCGTGGGAATCAAGTAGCTGCTCTCTTGATCAAGCGAGGAGGCAAGTAGCTGTGAACACGCAAAGAGAAGAGGATCTAGATCGAGGGACAACCGGAAGACAACGGTAAGTCTACCGATCTCCCCTCTTTCACATTTCATAAAGGAAGGAATCATAATAGCTGTATCTCTTTGTTGCTAAGGCACTGTCACACCTTAGGTGGATAGGATCGTCCTGCATAGGCATTTTTCCCCACAACACTATCATGATCTGTTTTTACCTTGAAGTGTCTTCCTATTAGGTAAGGTTGCCATTTCTTAAGTGCATGTAGTGCCAACATTTGCTTCTCATAAATAGCTATGTGTAAATACTTTCCTTTGATTGGATGACTTTTGAAAGAAATTGTTCTTTCTTCTGGCATTAAAACAATACCAATTCCATTTCTTGAGGAATCACATTCCACAACAAAAGTTTTTGTGAAGTCTGGCATAGCTAAGACCGATGCTTGGAACAATGCCTCTTTAAGATGTTCAAAGGATTTCGTTGCTTTTGGAGTCCAAGAAAATGCATATTTCTTTAGTAATGTTGTTAGAGGTGCTGCTATTCTCGCATAATTATTAACAAAATTATGATAATACCCTGTCAACCTAAGAAATCCTCGCATATGATTTATGGATGTGGGGATTTTCCATTCATTAATGGTTTTAAATTTGCTAGGGTCTACCTTAACACCTTCATGCAATACAATATGACCCAAATATTCCACCTCTTGTACTCCAAAGAAACATTTGAAGTTTTTTTTCATATAATCATTTCTCCTCCAATAGTTTTAGCACTCTATCAACATGTTGAACATGATCCTTCCAAGAATTGTTGTAGATTAGTATATCATCAAAAAATACTAACACACATTTTGTAAGGAAGGGTTTGAAAATGGAATTCTTCAAACCTTGAAATGTAGAAGGTGCATTGGTAAGGCCAAAAGGCATGACCAAAAAATTCATAATGACCCTCATGATTTCTAAATGTAGTTTTCAGAATGTCTTCAGTCTTTATTCTGATTTGATGATATCCTGGACGAAGGTCCAACTTGGTGAAGTAAATTTCTCCATGCAATTCATCTAATAATTCATCAATGAAAGGAATGTGAAATTTATCTTTAATAGTGAGCTTGTTGAGCTCCCTATAATCCAGACACATGCGCCATAATCCATCCTTCTTGTGCACGAATACTACTGGAGTAGAGCAAGAACTTTGACTAGGTTGAATTATACCAGCCTCTAACATTTCTGCAACCGTGCATTTAATTTCACTCTTTTGGGCAGAGATATATTTGTATGGCCTGATGTTTGGAAGAAAACTTCCTGGAATCAAATGAATAGCATGATCATGATCACAAATAAGTGGGAGGCCTTTGAGAGTCTCAAATACCTTGGAATGATTGTCCAAGGCTTTTTGGAGATCTGGAGAAATAGATGATTTCGACGTGGGAACCTCTAGAGAACATAATTGTGCAATTATGCCACATTTTTCTTTCTTTATAATCTTTTTCATGCCGTTAGAGCTAATTATCTTTCCCAGTTTACCTGTGATACCCCTTAATTCAACTTCCTTTCCTTCTAAAAAAAATTCAAGAAAATTCTTGAAAAGAAAATTTCCTGTAAGGAAAAATTGTAATTTAATTAAGATAAGGAAGTTACATTCTATAGATGAAAAGCATATTCAGATCACAACATGATAGAAAACAAAAATGTTGCCTTTTTCCACGCAGGGGGCAGCAATATATAAGGTTGTGAGCCCAACCATATCACACTGATCTATCCTAACTATTTAATAAAAACTGACCATATATATATATATATATATATATATATATACAAGATGTGTCTGTCCATAATATAAACAAAAATATAACAGAAGTACTATGCTGTAAAATCCATGAATGGACGATGGAAGTACTGGTAGTATTCTCCCTCTTTTTGTTCTCTGATCATCCAGATGCTCGGCTCCCCGAGTGCAGCCTCTTTGGATAAGTTGTCAGCAATCCCGTTATGCTACCTGTAACTAAGTTTACAAGTAAAAGAATCAAATAATGATATTAATCTCAGCATTTCATCCAGTATGTGATTCAGAGTATAAGTAGAACATATAGAGATCCTGATTAGCCAATCACATATAATTTTAGAATCCCCAAATAATTGCAGATCTTTGCAGTGTTTTTCCAATGCAAAATGTATGAGGTGTTTTGCAGCAAGGAGCTCGGAATAATTATTTGTGCCTCTACTGAGTCCTATAAGCATCCTAAAGGAATGATGTTGATTAAGATGAAGAATAGCCCCTCCACCACATCCTCTCTCTTGTGCTGCACTGTTAAAGTATGCCCATGGTTTGCTGTGATCTATATGTATAGGAGTAAGGGTGCAACAGTTCCATGGGGGAGGGTCATTTGGAATGAGGGATTAGTCACCCATGACTCTGGTAGCCAAAACGGACTAGTTCGGCGCTAGATCTTGAAAAATCAATATGTTTCTGGCTATCCATATAGTCTAGCAAATCAGAAGGGGAAGGTTGCAGAGTTTCTGTGAAGTAGTTGTATTAAACCAGGTTTTCCAGGCTTCCAATAAAGCTATGACATTCCAAGTTGTAGTCGGGATGATGGCAGTGAGTATATGATCCCACAGCTTACGAGTTTCTGTGCAAACACGAAATAAATGGTGTGAAGATTCATTATCACACTTACACAAACTGCACCAATGGGGCCCAAGATGTGCTCCCTTGTGTAGGTTATCTCCAGTCGGAATCTTGTTCCGAAGGATTGTCCACATTAAAAGCCTAGTTCTGGGAGGGTCTTTTAACTTCCAAAGAGGTCTCCACCAGTCAGCTGTAATCAATGGCTTTCTCGGAGCCGACAGGGCGAGATATTCGTCTTTGGGTGTATATCGGCCACTTTTAGATAATGCCCAAATGATCTCGCCTTCTCCTTCAATGATTCTGATGTGGGCTTCTGTGAGGGCCTGAGTGAATTCTTCGCAATACTGACTCCATATGGGAGGAATGTTTAATTGTTGTGCAAACTTCCATGCCTGTTGTAGGAATGTGGTGTTCTCAGAGTCAACAATATGTGCAATGTTTGATATGTTTTGTTGTTGAAGATGTTGAATGATTTCCATAGACAACCGATGCATGTTTCCACAACCCACCCATGGGTCAAGTCCAATGCGAACCTTATTACCAGACCGGATTCTCCATGTGATGCCCTCTTTGATGGGGTTCAAAGCCTTGATGACAGCCTTCCAGATGATAGATATCCCTGATGTGTTTAGATGTGGTCTTCTAATCCAGTCCAGAGTGTGCATCGGGGCAATGTATTTTGCGGAGGTGACTCGCGTCCAAAGACTATTGGCCGAAACTAGATGCCAGCCTAGTTTAGCTGCTTGGGTCAAGGAGAAGTCTTCCATGTTTTTGAGGCCCCATCCCCCCATTTCTTGGGTAGGTTCAGGTCCTCCCATTTGACCTAGGCAAAAGTCCTGCCCTATTTGTTCCCTTGCCAAAGAAATCTACAAAAAAGGGATTGTATTCTAGAGAGGATGCCTTTGGGAATCCAAGCCAGAGACATCCAGTAGACAGGAGTGGCTTCAAGGACACTTTTGATGAGAGTGACGCAACCCGCCCTTGAAAGATATTTGAGATACCAGATATTAAGTCTTTTTCCATTTTGATAATAAGCCATGTCCAGTCAGCAATCTTGTAGCCTAAGGGCTTCAACTTATATCCCAGGTATTTTAAGCCTTCAGGCAGTTGCAGTTGTGTAAAATGAAACCTTTTTAGAGAAAAATAGATCTCATGCGGAGTGCATTCAGCTGCAATTAAAGTGGATTTCTTGTCATTATTGAGCATTCCTATAGCTACTTGAAAGAGTGAGAAAGTGGCCTTTATATTACTAAGATCACCAATACTGCCATTGAGAAATATCAGTATGTAATCTACAAAGACTAGATGAGTCAGGATGCAGCCCTCTATAATCCTTATGCCTTTTAATCTGCCTCTTCGATGCTCTTCAATAATGAGATTACTGAGACCTTCCATAACTAGGAGAAAAAGCAAAGGCGACAGGGGATAGCCTTGTCTTAGACCCCTTTCAGATGTAAAGAAGGGGGAAGCACTTCCATTCACCAGAACACTAAAAGGTATGTTAGTAATACAACTCATAATCCATTTGATGAACAAGAATGGAAATCCTAGATGAGTTAAAAGCATTCTAATATATAACCAATTTACTCTGTCGAAAGCCTCTGATAAATCGACCTTCAAAATCATACCTTTGCTTCGTCTGGTGTGTAAAGTATGGAGCACCTCATAAGCTGTACCCATAGCTTCATGAATTTGCCTATCCTATAGGAAGGCGAATTGTTCTGGTGATATGTGGTTGGATAGGATAGGTCTCATCCTATTTGCAATGATCTTGGCGATGATCTTGTATATACAGTTGCACAGAGATATGGGGCGAAAATCTTCAAAGGAGGTCGGGTTGTTCGTCTTCGGGATGAGAGCTATGAAAGTTGAGGTGATAGAGGACTCAAGATACCCCCTGGTTCTTGAGTCTTCGACAATTTTAAGCAGGTCTCCTCCCATAATGTCGAAAAAAGCCAAATAAAATTCTATCGACCATCCATCGGGACCAGGGCTTTTGTCTTTTTTGAACCACTTAAGGGTGGCCTCCAATTCTTCCAGAGTAACTTCCTTGGTTAATTCATCCCCCTCCTCTTCTTCCATGTACATAGGAAAGAGTTGTGCAACCTTGATTATATCAACCAGATTAATATCCCTCGGGGCACTGTAAGTGCATTTGAAGTGTGATTTAGCCAACTTAGCCAATTGTGGGAAAGTATTGACCATCTGTCCCTGTTAATTCTGAAGCTGCCATATGGTGTTGATTGCCTTCCTTCCATTAGCAAATTTATGATAGAACTTAGTATTCTCATCCCCTTCATGTAACCAAATGGCCCTACTTCTCAGTCTCCAAGTTTCTTCCCTGTCTTTTAGAATTTTTGTCTTGGCCGAGTATTGCTTTGCCACCTTTTCCTTATGTTCCTCGGATATGAATATCCCGCCATGTTCATTTTCAAAAGAAGCTATATCAGCTTCAATATCTATGAGCGCGTGTTCCTCCTGTATTCTTTTATTGTGAGCCCATTGTTTAGACATTTTCTTCAAAACAATGAGGTTGTGTATAAATCCTTTGGTGCAATCATCCCACGCCCCCGGAGGGTTTGTTTTCCAGAAATCAGTAACCATACTAATGTATGAATCTTCCTTTAGCCAGGTAGAGCAGAATTTTTAAGGTCCTTTAGGTTTTAGTCTCCCGCCATCAATATCCAAAAATATTGGGAGGTGATCAGGAATCCCTCCTATTCCAACCCATTGTCGTGTATTAAAACCCAGATCAAGGACCTTTTCCTTTACTAGAAATCGATCTAGTCTTCGTGCCAGACTGTCATCCCCAGTCCTGTTATTCCTCCATGTTGCTTGTATTTTGGCAGAGGAAATGTCAATAAAGTGATGTGAGTCCAACAAGGTAAGGAAGTAGTCCGACAGAGAGTCTCTCTGTGCTCTATGGCCCTAGGATTCAGCATGTCCTATGGAAAAATTGAGGTCCCCTCCAATGATAAGGTGTTCTTCCAAGAATGTATCTGAGTCTAGAAGATTTTGCCAGAAAGTGGGTCTGTTTTGATAGGGCCCATAGACATTAAAAATTCTGAAGTTCATGCCTAGATCCGCAGATCTAATGTTTGCACCGATGTGGCCAGTGCCACCCCAGCAGTTGAGCAACTTGATAGAACGAGAGTTAATGCCCAGGGCCAAACCCCCAGATCTCCCATTAGCATCAAGTCCATAAATCTTCCACCCAGGGAGCATAAGTTGAAGGGAGAGGGTAATGTCAGATTTAGATCACAGGGTTTCTTGAAGGAAGATAATATCTAGCGATACAGAAGTAAGTAAACAGCGAAGAGCTAGTTTTTTATCTGGCCTAGCCAGCCCTCTGCAATTAAATGAGAAGATCTTCATGGAGGGGGAACAGAGGGGGATGCTTTGGCTCTAAGGGTCCCGGGAATAGTAGATTGTATGCCTAGTGCTATCTCATCTCTAGCCGTATCTTGGGCAATAGAAAGGTAGGAGGGTCTGCCCCTTTGATGTTTTGGGGGAGGGGGGGAGAGGATAATATCAAGCCCGACATGGTCCTGTGCTTGTCACTTAGATTTAAATCTTGTCATGTATTCAACAATGGGGGGTGGGGGGAGAGGGTTAGAGGAAGGGATGTAGATGGAGGAAGGGGGATAGATGAGGGCGAGGATGGGGCAGGTGAGTAGATGGGGCGGTCCGTAACCTAGAAAGAGAGCAAAACGGAGGTTGAAGGATCAAGGGTCGAGACCATGCCCAAGGGAGCACAAGTGGGAATCGAGTAATGAAGACCAGCAGATGATCCGGATATAATGCAGTCAATAAAAGATGTGCAGCATGAGGAAGTAGAGTATAAAAGAGGATGCATACCTGGCATGGGGGAGCCCTCGGATGGCACCTGAGGATGAGTTATTGATGGCTGCTGTGGGCGATGGGGCGGCCGGCCTCTCTTCTTCGGTTGTGGGGGAGCCGAGGCTTTACTATTTGGAGTCTGCTGCTTATCCGCAAAGTCCGCATGTGTTGCCATGCTTTGAGGATCAATGGAAGCCTGTACCGGAGGTTAGTTGTCCCAGGAAATAGGCGGTTGGACCTCCTCTTGCTGAACCGGGGTTTATTTTTGTGTCTTGCTCAATAAGGGGCAGTCTCTATAGAGGTGCCCAACCTTGTGGCATCTCCGGCAGCGGAAAGGCACACCCTCATAATCCAACAACTATCTCCCGGTGTTGTTCCACCAGCAAATATCAATGTGTTCCAGTAATCCTTCCGAGAGGTCCAGGTGAACCAGGATCCTGGCGAAAGCCATCCGTCCCGTGGACTGATAAGAGCCATCATATGTGATGTAGGTGCCAAGGGCATTACTGATCCTTTTGAAAAAATCCTCCGTCCAAAAATGTAGAGGCAGCCCTAGGAGATGGACCCATATTGGTCCAGCATCAACCCGCTCCCGTTCTGGGTCGAAAAATGGTGTCCATCTGCGAAGTAAGACAGGATCCTGATCGATGTGCCAAACCATGGACAATACCCAATTGGTGTGCGCAAGACAATTGAAATGAAATGCAAACCACCCTTTAACAAATGTCTGAGCCTTCGGGATGTCCTTCAAATGTTCCCCCCAGACTTCCAACGCCCATTGCTGAAGCTTCTCCACACTGAAATGGCAGCCTCGTACCTGCCCCACTGGAACCTTTTCTGTTGTGTCCATAACATCCAGGATTTGTGTGTCCTCTGTGAAGTCAAGGAGCGCCGCGCTGGTCCGAAGTTTCAAATTCCTTCTTTTCTGAGAGAGCCCAAATTTCCTTGCAGTCGATGGCCCCAGGTCCGTGGATTGTTGAGCTGCTTCCAAGGAAGGTGCAAAACTGGTATGCTCGTCCACCTTCGACGGGATGGAAGTGAAAATACCCAAAGTAGGACCAATGCCCATGAAGTTTCCCAGTGGCGGAGCCGTAGGGTTTACGGGGGCCGAGAGGGCTGGGATGAGTACAACAGAGCTCAGGGGCTGTTCAGTTGAGGGTATACTGGCCACTGACAACGGAGGATTTAGGGTTAGATCAGCTTCGAGCGGAGGACCAGAAGGGTTTGCAGGAAGGACGGTGAACGATAGAGAACATGACGAGTGAGGTTGTGAGATGAAATCAGGAGGGGAAAGGGCGTCCTCCGGCAAGGAAACAGGTGGAATGCGGGAGCGAGAAAAGGGAGGAAGAGCATCGACCTCATTAGTCAGTTCAGACATGAACAGAAAAAGTCCAGCGGCAGTGGTCCTGGTGGATATCCATAATGGCACATCCTCCGAAGGGTCCGTGAAGTCCCCCAGCTCATCCATAACTATCAAGTTAACCCAATGACAGCTGCCAAAAGGGGGCAGTAGCAACCGCAAATGGTGAAGGTTAGTGGGACAACTGCAGGGGGAAAACAATGAGGGTAAGGGTCAAACTGCAACAGGAAGGGATAAATGATGGTGGAAACCGGACCCGAGGAGGGACCGCAGTTAGACAAGTAAACCGGAAGGGTTACGGGGGCATGTGTAGGTGAGTAGCAGGTGTCGAAGGGCGCAGGTCCGCAGAGCAACAGTGCCTGGAAGCGGTCACCATGAAAATTATTGAAAATTATAACCTATCATACCCAAATATTGTAGCCATTGGACTCCTAGCACAACATCAACACCACCCATTGGAATGGAAAGCATTGGACTATTAAACACATACCATCCCATGGATATATTGATATTATGACACTTTCAAGAGCAATTTATGGTTCTTCCATTTACAACCATCACTTGACACTCTGATGCTGGATATAGGAATTAATTAAATTCCTTTGCTATCTTACAATGAATAAAATTATGGGTATTGCCCGAATCAATCAACACTATTACATTTTTCTTCTTGATATGTCTTTCTATCTTGATAGTTTGAGGAGTGGTTATTCTGGCCAATGCATTACAAGATATGGTCAGATTCATTTCTTCTTTCTCTAGGCTTTGTTCTTGGTGTGTATCCTCTTCTTTTGATGTTTCTTATTCTTATGACCTTTAGTGTATTTTCTATCACAACTGTAACAAAGCCCTTTTTCTCTTTTTTCTTCCAATTTTTGTGGTGTCAACCTTGTAGGTTGTGGAAGGCTAGGGGCAATGCCACATCCATCTTTATAGTTGTGATTGGTAGGCTTCCTTGTTTCCATAATTTTGCTTTCAATTTTTCCTAGCAACCTAAATGCCTTCTCTAATGAATCAGGTTCCCAAAGGAAAACCTCATGTTCGATGTTATCCTTTAATGTCCATATGAACACATCAATCCTATACTCCTCTGGAATATCTTTTACACTTATATTCAATTTTTGAAAGTCCTCAATGTGTTCCACCATTGAACCTTTTTGTTTGAGATTGATTAATTGGCTAAAAAAGGTTTTTATTTTTGTATCCTCATAATGTGTTATCATTTCTTCCTGAAAAATTGCTCAAGTGACAATTTGTTTACGAGAGCAAATCCATCGATACCATACAAACTAATTGGGTTCCAAATATAAATTTGCAATGCGTACCTTTTGTGTCTTGTGCACATTATGGAGATCTAAATATTTCTCTATCTGTAGTATCCATGTTACGAGATCCTTGTCACCAAATTTCCTCATATCGATCCTTGGAACATGGCGGGTCTTCAATCCAACGTTAGAGTCTATGAAATCATGATTAACATTTATTTTTTTCTCATCATGAGTTTCCTTTACTACCATTTCACCATTAGTAATAATTTCTTGTACCAAATTTGTCAAATCTATCTTCAAGTCTTCCATGTTGTCTTTAAGTTTTTCTTCTATACCATCCATCTTAGCTTCCATGCCATCCATCTTAGATTCCATGCCATTCAACTTAGCTTCCACACCTTTCTTTAAACCATCCATATTAGCTTCCATGCCTTTCTTTAAACCATCCATGTTAGCTTCTGTTATTTTTTGTGATAGTGAAATTTGTTGCACTTGGTCTCGTAATTTTGATATATCATGTTGCATTTCTTCCTCTTCTTCATGAGTCATGCTAGATATTTCAGGTTGCTTACTAGGTGTTTCCATTTTATTTCTTCGGGGTATCAATTAATGATTATTATGCTTCACTATGTCCTTTGAATTCCTTCAAACTAAATTTTCAAACCAAACTTATGCAAAATTTTAAATAGACTACACACTTTTTGTGGCTTTGTAGGAGCTCGATATCGAATCTGTTGTATCTCTGTATTTGCGGATCTCCAAGGTTTGAAATTTCGTCCTGTAGTAGCCCTATGAGTCCTCGTTCCAACCCCCCAAGTATGATCAAGATTGTATTCTCCAAGAAAGAGGTATTTCAAATATCCCACGATGATTTGATTATAGATTGGTTCAGTAGGAAAAACTTGTAAGAAGTGCCACGTGTCACTGTTTCAACCTTCGGACCTAAAACCAATAAACAAAAAGCTACAGTCTGTCCTCTTT
The DNA here is from genome assembly GCA_031772625.1 of Pinus tabuliformis. Lineage (NCBI taxonomy): Eukaryota > Viridiplantae > Streptophyta > Pinopsida > Pinales > Pinaceae > Pinus > Pinus tabuliformis. The sequence continues at coordinate 1,641,856,633 of CM062816.1, read as the reverse complement.
TTGTACCTCCTAACGAAATTTTAATCTGATGCTTAGAGAGAGAGTTATGTCAATTTTCTCTAGGTCACCTATTTGAGATATAATTCGGGAGCCTGCAAACACCCTAACTTTCTTGAATCGTATCTCCGAAAATATAACAAGACAAGATCTGTTTGAGGCAGCGAAACCCTAGAATCCAAATCTCTGATACCAATTGTTATGCAACCAGCTCACAAAACAGAAGCAAAGATAGAGCAACGACTTCAAAATCAGCTTCTTCAAGGGGGAAACCTATTTTTCATTACACATATAAATGACAAGACCTCCTTTCTATATATTGGAGTCTAAGGGGTCACAATATATTCAAAGACGACATAACAATAATAATGTAAGGGCACAACAATAACAATATGATGGGCCTCTAAATTAGACATAAATTAAGGCACATGCCTCTAAATTAAACATAAATTAAGGTCTATGACCATCCTTCAGCACATTAAACCTCTCTTTTTTCATTAGATAATGTATTTTTAACTTTAATATATTCATTAGGAAGGTTTATGAATAATTTCATATTTGTGCCTAATATTATTTATTTTTGTAGAATATTATGAGAATATTGGGCAGATTATGAAGATTTGGAGGAGGAGATAATTTAGGGACTTGCTCCCTACTACAGGAGGATCACTATTAAATAATAAATCAACAAGATATTATGGAATTATGGCACAGATTGTGGAACTCCAATGATTGAGAAAATCTAGGAATGTGTTCCCTACCATTTAATGCAGATTCCTAGTATTGGGAACCAGATCCACTAATCAAGGGATTTTGGTGGGGAAAACTTCCTCCATTCATGAGGAATTATTCCTAATCATTTTGTATAAGTACCAAGTCGAATTTGCTTCTATGGGAGATTTTCATTAGTTTTCTTGTGGAGAGAACTCGTATTTCTACAACTGCATTGTATTTTCTTGTAGGGATGTAATTCTATTGATGAAAATAATGAATATTGATGTCATGTTCAGCTTCTAAATATTGTTCTCCTCCATAGGTCTCTGTGTTTCCTTGGTCTTGGCCATCCAAGGAGCCTCAAAGCCTTTTTGTATCATTTCCGTTTCTTCTTTTCACTTCTTATTCACATGCATCTCTTGTTTTTATTTCTTTCTATTTTTGTATCTAGTATTAATGATTTCTTGTTGTAGGATTGGGTTAAACGGTTGATGTAATTTATTTTGCAGGATCACAAGCATCATTTCATCCTTGGAAAATATTTGGAAGGTCATATTAATCATTGATCTACGTGGATTAGCTTTCTTATTCCCAAATCTAGATTTTTGGAGCTCCTTTGTGGCAAAGAATAGTAAATTTATGCTACTTTTTAGAGCATACTAATGAGCTTCAATCAAGTTGGTTCCATTTGCATTAGATCACAAAACAATTCTAGTTCATAATAAAAATTACCCAATTGAATTTTCACTTGATTAGGTTAGGCATTTTATATATTTACTAGCTCACTAGTTCTCGAATTTCTTTATTTTCGACTAGTAATATTCTGCTATTTTTTAACATGGGTTAATAGAGGTATTTTTGAGTGATTCCACTTGGAATGGGGACCTAAGACATCCTAGACAATAAAAAAATTTGACCCATCCAATTTGGATTTGATTTGTTTGGTAATTCGATGAAATATAATTTTGTATAGTAAATTTGTAACATCCTGTAGTAAAACAAAGGATCCTGTAGGAGAATAGGGGGATCCTGTAGGAGAACTAGTACATCCTGTAGGAAATTCTGTAGCAGCCTGTTTTGAGCCCAAATTGAGAAAAATCATCATTGAAGCTGGGATTAGGGCCCTACTTGACCTCCAAGCCATCAAAACCATTGTACCCCTCTTCCTCCACACTTGTCTCCCATGCCAAAGATCAATGAAATATTAGGATTTGTATTTATAAATAAAAAAGATTAAGAAAAAAAAGAGTTTTTTTACATTTACATATGCACACAGTAGTTAGTACTCTCTAGATCAAATTCCATGCTTAGATTAGTTAAAAAATCACATGTGACAAATAGGGTTAAAATAGGATACTTTTGCAAGAAAAGTGTGTTGATAAGTAGACAAAGGATTTCATGTTACTTTACAAGCATTTTTATATTCAGTATTTCATTCTTGCAAATAGGTAGTTTTTTTTCTCTCATGACAACAAAAGAATGACACATTGTATGTTGCACATATAGTGTCGATGCCTCTTAAGTTTGTATGAACCCCAGGTTCATAATTAAAGTCGGTAGCGTTGGGAGTTGCAACGTTCTTGTTGCAATACCGAGACTCATCACTTTTTGGCGTCGTTGTCGGGGAGGTGTCAAAGTATGCATTGTTTTCTTCCCTAGTTGATTCATTTCTTATTACGTTTTGCAAAAACAAAAAATAATTTCATTAGGCATATTTCATTTAAAAAATAGAAAAGTGCCTTACATTAGTGTTTTCATTCAATCATAAAAACAAAAAATTCTCCAACACCAAACCACCCCCTCATTTGATCACGTGGTGCGGTAAGAGCCACATCACCATTCACTTTTTGCAGGTAGAAGAAGAAGATGGCAAATAATGTAGAAGAAATGGATGGAGATGATGACAATGAGGAAGATCCTCTCAGATTTCCCATTCAAGATATTGATGGTCATGTGCACATGAAGAAAATCCCTCCATCGTTTCTTCCAAAATTTCATGGTCTAAGATCAGAGGATCTAGAAACCTTTCTCTTTGAATCTGAATTTGTTTGCAGATCTTATGGTTACTTATTAAAAACTAAAAAACTAACATTGTTTCCGACAACATTGAAGGATAGAGATCTTAAATGGTTCATGATTTTAGGGACTAATTCAATAAGAACATGGAATGATATGAAAATATATTTATAGAAAAATATAAAGATAATGATCTTAAAAAATATGAGAGTCTAGAGGATCTAAGAGAAAGGTTCATGTATAATGCTAAGAGGGAAAAACTACATCATTTAGGCTCTGACACACTAAAAACCCTCTTACTTAGAACAATTAGGGATGGATGTATTAATCTCCTTGATCTCATGAGTAGAGGTGATGTATACCAATTATCATTTGAAGAAATTTGTGAAACATGCAAACACATATCAAGAGGAAGGGAAAAAGTAGGTAAATCAGCATCAAGATCGGTAAGTCAAGCTAAACTTGGAAATTTTCTTGATAAAACTAAAACATAAATTCTTAGAAATCTAAGTGAACAAGTAGAAATGTTAAGAACACAAAATGAGCAAAACGAAGATGTTGATATTTGTGTTTTCCATGCAGAATCACATGATGTTAAATGTTGCTCCTCATTACCAAGGTTGAAGGAAGTTCACCAAGAGGACAATGGAGCAAATCAATTGCCAATGCAACTATTTTATGTAGCTCAAAGAGGACCATGGCAGCCTAGTCAACCTAGTATGATACAAGAGCCTAATTCACAATTTCAAGGTTATGCATATCCACCTCAAAGTAATTGGAACACACCCTTTTCTTGACAACATTGGCCATCTCAACTCCAAAACCAATCTTGGCAACAAGGTTGGCAAGGACCTTATGGGAACTATCTGCAATATCCTCATTAGTTTCCTCAATATCCTCCATACCCAACTCCATGTTATCCATACCATTCATCTTCACCACAACCACAACCCTAACCACATCCATCTCAAATATCCACTCCCACTCAACTACCTGTAACACCATTTCCAAACCCACTCATTGAAGTATCTCAACCCACTTACAATGATGAGGTACAACACTTCCAAACATTTCCTCTTGAGATCAGTGGTATTCACCATAACTTAGAAAGAGTATTGCAAAAAAGAGATTATCTTGATATCATTAAAGGACCACATCTAGAAGAAGAAGATTCAAATGAGAAGACCACATAATCATGGGTTGCACTTGATGAAGAGCATACATCAAAATTAGATATCGAGAGAGCTCCCTCGTGGTTACCATCAAATCCTCCATGTATTCAAGAGAACAATCAGCAAAAAGAGGAATATTTGAAGGTCATGGTAGAAGAAGACATGAAGAATGATCCAAATAAGCAAGAAAACCAAGGACATCAAAGTTAAATTGACGTTTGGTTCCAGAAAATCAACAAGATTGAGCATCACTCTCTTCTTCAACTATGCTTGATCCTTTCAAAGTCAAGTCATTTGGTCTCTAAAATCCAGGTACATGTCAAAACATACATTTCAAGCCTACACATCATTTTTTTTGTCATCTTTATGTGCACATGGCTCCATTGGAAGTATTCTTATACTTGAAAGTGATTTTGTTTTTCAAGTAGGGTAGGTTAGAAAAAAACAATGAAAAATAAGAGAAATAAAAAATCTCAAGTGAAAACCTCCTTTGAGACGCTTCAAATTGGTTCATTGATTGAAAACCTCCATAAGGCGGTCAATGGGTTGGGAAAAAAGAAAAAGAAAAAAAAGAAAAAAGAAAAGATCCTAGGTGAAAACCTCCTTTGAGGCACCTAGGTAGACCTACTAGTTGAAAACCTCATTAAGGCAACTAGTAGGCCTAGAAAAAAAAGAAAGGAAAAAAATAAAAAAATCCTTGCTCCATGTATCTCTTTGATTAATGTAGGTTCTACCCAACATCTACAAGGAACAAAAATAAGTTGCCACCAAAGAAATAAAGAATAGGTCAAACCTAGTCAAAAAGAAGTCAAATTTTGACTTTATTTTCCTTTGCTCCAATGCTCCAACAAGGCCAAGGCCATGCCAATCCCTCACCCTCATCTATTTTCACCATCCACTCATCATTCCCAAGCTTCTACCACTCATTTTCCTTGTTGTTCCAAAATACTACAGGAAGGCTTTGTTTTACTACAAGAAACAAAAATACATAGAGCATAAATTTATTTTCGTCATAACTTGAAAACCATGCATCCATTTGCCAATATTTTTTAGTTGGAGATTCATATTGATGCTAATAGCACGCTCAAGAAATTTAAACAAATTCTAGTGCACAGTTTTCGATAAATTAGCCTCCATAACTTACAACCATTTTTTTAATTTTCTCGATATTCATGCATCCATTTAAAAAGTTGTTTCATGGGGAGATGCATATTGATGATGGTAACATGTCCAAGAAATTTCAACAAATTCCATTGCACAGTTTCCAAGAAATTGACCTCCATATCCTTAAGCCATTTTTAGTTTTTCGTAAGATCCGTGCATCCATTGACCAAATTTTGTTTATGGAGAGATTCATAATGATGATGACAACATGCTCAAAAAGTTTCAGGTCAATCCATTCTACCGTTTGGGAGATATGGACAAAACAACTCTGCTACAAGAGGCTGTCCTTATTACTATAGGAGTTTCCTATAGTACTACAGGAAGTTCTAAAAGTCTACAGGAAAGGCAGTCCGATGGAAAAATTATGATGCAGGCCTGTTTTGGGATAGGAAAAAATGACATTGACTTCACCACATCGCAGCCAACACCCATCATGACCATGTCACTCTATGGCCACACCTTCCACTCATTCCAATACATATTTACCCTCCAACAAAGAAATGATACAAACATTCAAAAAAAAGGGGCAGCTAGAGCAGCCTATTTGGAAGTAACAGTAGGCTCCAAGCCTAACCTTCAGCAGCATGATTGAAAGAGGAGAAGCATAACAACTACAAGCACAATTAAACTCCTCCACAGCTCAACAACAACAGACAAAGCCATTACCTGCACATCAACAAGAAGACAACCCATCAACAAAATAAGATCAACAAAGAAGAAAAATGCAGTCAAGAATATGTACTTGAGTCATGAGAAGCAGAACAACATCAACTCAGCAACATCATGCATCTCTCTCCAACAACCATCAGGTAGGTACAGGTATGCAATATTCTTGACCTCTTCTCTTGAGCATATTATAGTTAGAAATTTGTTGTCAATGCATGAGAGATGCGGTTTTATAAGCTATGAGTCAACAATCTGAGACGCCTTCAATTAGTTAATTGCATCTCACTCCACTCATCCAACGTTGAAAAGTCAAATTATAAAGGGTGATGATTTCAAGGAATGAGGACAGTAGTTAAAAGAAGAAATTTTTGCAAAGGCCAAGTCACCACAACACTCTAAGCCCTCCATCCACTTCATATTCGTGATCTATCCATCATTCATGCATCCCATTTCATAATTTCAATAAAAAACCCTATCTCACCCTAAACATTTCTTGAAAAAGCAAACAAAACATCCTCTCCATCTTCACAAGCCTACATCATTTCTCATCGCTCCCATATAGTTAGAAGACTCTAAAGGAAGAAGGAATGACTACTACAGGAATACAAAATGTTGCTACAAGAAGGAAGAAAGAAAAATCTATCAAATTGCAGTGATGAAAAGATACTTTCAAAGAGGTATCTAATATCTTTCTAGCTTTTTTACAAGGCCTGAAAGATGTTATAGAAATGATAGAGGCATGGGAGTTGATGAGCCCCATAAATGGGTAATTATATGGGCTCATTTTGCCTCCTAACATAGTTTAATCAACCATTCTCTCGGCTTATTGCATGTTTTTTAATTATATTTACGCTTATGGAGTGAGTTGGGTTGGTTATGATGCCATGGAGTCTAATACGTGTTTAATGCAGATTTTTGTTGAATTTTGAAGACAAAGTCAAAGATTTAATGGACAATTGGTAAAAATAATTTGAAGTGGACAAAGGAGAGGATTTATAGGAGGGAATCCCCCTCATTTATTACTTCCCACTTCGAATTCTCCTTCATGCAGCTCGGAGCACAAACAGCCAAATCAATGCACTAAGATGCAGTCGAGCAAGTGGAGGATAACTTATGTTTATCTCGAGTTTTGGGAGCCAAGCCTCCCTGATTTTGAGGAAGCTGTTGCAAGATTAATTTTTATAAGTAGAGAGGCCTAGGCCCTCACTAGGGAGTTGGTCGAATTTTTGTTGAATTTTTGTTGCAGCTTTGCTCTACTAAACTTCGAGCTCACTTTTGTTGACAGTTTCATGTAATCCTATTGCTATTTTGATAATAAAGATGAGATCTTTTTTGAGCTAGCACTGAGTTACCTCAAAGGGTTGAAGCTCTTGGGTTAGGGCCCAATCCAAGCAGCCAAGCTCCTCTTGTTTGTATTTATATGCTTTGTTTCAGTTTATGGATTAGTTGTTGTTAGATGAATTTCTTTCTTAGTTAAGAATAGGTTGTTTTTGGTGATTTAGAAGGTTGTTTCCATTTGTTTTTTCTATAGCAGGTTGAACAGTGATAGAAAGAAGATACAAAAGGCCAACAATAGTGCCTTGGTGATCCAGGTGGAGATTGGTGGCCACCTGCCAAGTCCACCTGGACCCCCACCATTGTCTTTCTCAGCATTTTCAGTTTCCTTAATTATAGCACAACTTACTATTTTTAGCAGTTTTTCGGGTCCTGAACTTCCGAAGCCGTTTTGAGGCCCTAAACGACGTTTTTTGGGGAATCCAGGGGCAACATGTTGCCTGTTCCAACAATGATAGTGCTCGGATAGATCTTTCTAATGAGCTATTGTACGCGTCAAACGGAGATCATATGCCAAAGTTACGACCCTGGGAAGTTGATGTACCAATTTACCCCAAACAGGGCCCACAGTTTGGTGTTTCATCTCCTAGGGTTAGGTTTTGGAATGTTAAGGGTTTTTCCATTGTTTCTCAACAATAAATAGGCCTTCGAGCCTCATTGTAACACAGTTCAGAGGCATGTAGCCATCACATCTCTTCTCAGAGATAAGCTACCATCGCCCTAGCTGGTTTATTTCCATTTCTAATTGTAAGCATATTTCAGTATTTTTCATTAATGAAATGAAGTATTATTTCCGCTGCATCTTTGTGTATATGGTTATCTCTGTAATTCGTTGCGTTCCTGTTTAAATCCGGATCAGTGGTATCAGAGCGGTCTGCTTTTTCTCTGTTTTTCTTTGCATGTCCCCAACAAGGTCGGGATATAAGGAGTTAGGGCTTGAACTGGTTGAACCTTTGCAAGACCAGCCTCGCAAATCCCGACGCCTCCCATGGCGGACAAGAAGAAAGATGAGGGGGCAGGAGATCCCATCAAAATCTTGCTTGAAGAAGCCCTCGAGCGACAACGAAATGCGATGATGGACAGCTTTGCCCAGATCCTTCAGCGGCTACCCAGAAGCGGCGCATCGGCTTCCAGCAGCTCCTCTGGAAATGCCACACCCTTTAAGGTACAAGTTAATTTTGAAATCCCCATATTCGAGGGTCAGATAGACGCCGATGCCATAGATAAATGGTTAAATCTGCTAGAGGGTTATTTTTCTGTTCATGAATTTTCGAGTCGGGAAAAGATTGTTTTTGCTCTTCTCAAAGCAGCCCCCCACGTCAAGGACTGGTGGGAAACCTACTGCAAGCAGAAGGATGAAAGTACTGGCTCACTATTTTCAGCCGCACCCACCTAGGATTCGTTCCGGGATGCCATCAAGGAGTAGTACTACCCTGTTGGAAGCTATGAGGATGAATACATAAAGTGGACCACGCTGCGGTAGGGAAGGGACCAAGACGTGCCGGAGTTCACCAATCTTTTCCATACCCTTCGCACAAAGTTGGGTATCAAGGATTCGGAGCAACATTTGATACTCAAATACCGTGGCTGCCTGCACAAGTACATCCAGGAAGAAATACAATTCCTAAACATCCCCTCGCTCGGCGCAGCATACCGATATGCCGTCAAGGTCGAGCAGAAGTTTAAACAAAAGAAGCGAGACTTTGGATCTGCGAATCCAAAGCAGGGGAAAGGTGCCCCTAAACCACAGAACAAAGGACAGAGCCAAGGCGGGACAGCCCAAGACAACCAGCCGAAGCTGCAAGCAAAGAACAACGCCGCGAAGCCGAGAAAGGACACTGGAAAATGGTGCGAGTTCCATAAGAGCTCCACTCACAACACAAGTGAGTGTCGGGCCAAGCAGTCACTGGTGGCTGAGCTAAAGGTTTCAGAATCAGATGCATGTTCCGACTCTGAGTTAGAACCCGAGAAGGGGTATGAAAAAGGGAAGCAGATCATTGATGCGGATCCCAGTGCCACAGTTGCTACCGCAAAGATCCAGAAAAATGAACCCGAAGATCCAGAGGAGGAGGAGCGTCTCTTCCACTCCCAGATGTGGGTAAAGGGCTCTCCGATACATTTCATTGTTGATAGTGGAAGTCAAAAGAACCTCATTTCAGCAGAGATCGTGAAGCGGTTGGGTTTACCGACCATAGCACATCCACAACCATACACCATTGGGTGGCTTCATCAAGGGCGAGATCTTCGCGTGAGCGAGCAGTGTCGCCTTCCATACAACATCAAGCCCTTCACGGATGAGGTATTGTGTGACATTGCTCCCCTTGGAGTTTGTGATGTATTACTAGGACAACCATACTTGTGGAAGCGACATGCTGTGTATGAATCAAGGCCCCATGCTGTTATTATTACATTGGGGAATAAGTTGTTCAGGATACCAGAGGTAGCACCACTTGCCGCCATCTCTTTGATTACTGCAAAACAATGCAGTAAGATCATTTCCAAAACCAGGAAATTTGTTTTCCTGATGATACGCCCTCAAGGGAAGAAGAAGACAGTGGCCGCGGCCTCCAAACGGGGTCCGTCTGCACGACAGCTATAGATGGACAAGATTGTGGAGGAGTACGAAGACATCTTCACCTCCCCGGCAGGGGTTCCTCTGCACTGTCAAGTCAAGCACTCCATCGATCTGACCCCAGGTGCGCCGCTACCCAATGGACCAATTTATCGGCGCTCCATTCTGGAGAACAATGAAATCAAGAGGCAGATTCAGGAGCTCCTGTAGAAAGGTCACATCCGTCCGAGTTCATCGCCCTGTGGGAGCCCGATCGTGTTGGTACAGAAGAAGGATGGGACGTGGAGACTCTGTATTGACTATCGGGCGCTGAACAAGATCACTGTCCGTAATAGGTACCCGATCCCGCGGATTGATGACCTCCTAGACCAACTAAAGGGGGCGAAATATTTCAGCAAGATCGATCTGAAGTCAGGATATCACCAGGTACCAATCGAACCCTCAGATGTGTGGAAGACTGCCTTCAAATCCAAGGAGGGCCTCTTCGAATGGTTGGTCATGCCTTTCGGATTGACGAATGCCCCTGCAACCTTTATGAGGCTAATGGATGACATCTTGCGGCCATTCACCAACTCCTTTGTAGTAGTATACTTGGATGACATTCTGATCTTCAGCCAGAGTTGGGAAGAGCACCTCCACCACATCCGACAGGTTCTCCAAACACTGCGGCAACACAAGCTATGTGCCAATTTGGAGAAATGCACTTTTGGCATGACCAAGGTTCAGTATCTGGGATACATCATTGATGAACAGGGGGTGCATGTCGATCCAGCCAAGGTCCAAGTCATTCGGGATTGGCCCTCTCCAACCACTCTAACAGAGCTCCACAGCTTTCTAGGTCTTGCCAACTTCTACCGCAGGTTTGTGCTGGGGTTTTCTCATATTTCTTGGCCCTTGAGTCAAGTCACTAAGGGAGGGGCGAAAGCAAAATTTTTTTGGTCTGAATCTCAACAGAAGGCATTCAGGGAGTTGAAGAATCGCCTCTGCACGGCACCAGTGCTCGCGTTACCAGATTTACAACAACCATTTGAGGTCGAGACAGATGCCTCTGACTATGCTATTGGGGCAATCCTTACTCAACATGGACATCCAGTGGCATATCACAGTGAAACGCTTTCAGATACAGTCCGGAAGTACCCCACTTATGATAAAGAGATGTATTCCATTGTACAGGCCTGCCGACAATGGAAGCATTACATTTTGGGGAAGGAAACGGTCATCCACACAGACCACCGACCCCTGCAGTTCATACAGACCCAAGGGAAATTGCAGAATGATCGCCATCAGAAGTGGTCTACATACCTGCAACAGTTTCACTTGAATATCAAGTATAAAAAGGGCAGCACCAATAATGTTGTAGATTGCCTCAGTCGACCACCGATCATGGCACTGACCACCGTGCTCAACTCTTGTGGGCACGAGACTTCTGATTGGCCACTTCTCTACAAAAGCGACCCAGAATTCGGCCACACATACCAGACACTCTTGGAGGGTCGGCATGTTGCAGATTTTCACCTCCAGGGTGCCCTATTATGCCACCTCGGTCACCTTTGTGTCCCTTCAAGCGAGCGTGCCAAGATGATTTGGGAAGCACACTACAGTCGGGCTGCTGGGCATTTCGGGGTTGAGAAAACAGTGGCAGTACTGCAAAATTATTTCTATTGGCCGAATCTTCGACAGGATGTTGGGAAGTACATCCGATCATGTACTGCCTGTGCCATTGCCAAACCGACCATGAAGAAGCAAGGCCTCTATACCCCGTTGCCTACCCCGAGTCGACCTTGGGAATCCATCTCCATGGATTACATGTCAGGCCTTCCTTCCGCTAAGCATGGAAATGACTGTGTTTTTGTGGTCGTCGACAGGTTCTCGAAGATGGCCATTATGGTGGCCTGCACGAAGAATATCACAGCAGAAGCCACTGCTAAACTCTTCTTTGAACGAGTGTGGGTGCACTTTGGGATCCCACAGTCTATCATCTCAGATCGGGACAGTCGGTTTCTCAGCACATTTTGGTCCAGTCTCTGGTCAATGCTGGACACCAAACTCACGAAGTCCACAGCCTTCCATCCTCAAACTGATGGCCAGACAGAGGTTGTCAACAGGATGATTGTGCACATTCTGCGCATGTATAACTCAAAGCATCCACGCACATGGGACGAGAGCCTCCCCTATGTTCAGCACAGCTACAACCGAGCTCTTCACAGCTCCACTGGTCATAGCCCTTTTCAGGTGGGTTTGGGATTCCAGCCACTATGCCCCATTGATGTGGCCATGCCACTTGCAGCTACTCACATGAATTCAGCTCATGTCCAGTCCGAAACAGATAAGGCCACCAGCTTCATTGAGCGCATCCAACATATTCGCCAGCAGGTCCATGACATTCTTGAGAAATCAAATGCCAAGTACAAGCAGCGACATGATCAACACTGGGTGCCACACAAGTTTCAGGTGGGCGACAAAGTCTGGTTGCATTTGCAAAAGGAACGCTTTACTGGAGCCTATCGGAAATTGAGACCACTCCGGTATGGTCCTTACACCATTACTAAGGCTGTGGGAGACAATGCATTTGAGCTCAGCATTCCCCCATTCCTTGGCCTGCACCCAGTGTTCAACGTGGACCGCCTTCGGCCATACTTTCCACCATTGCTAGACACATCCGACATTGCAGAACAGCTCAAACCCACAGAATTAAATCCAGATTGCATGGAACAAGCTGCAACTGATCGGATCATGGACACTCAGATCAAGAACACTCGCCAATAGAATATCCAACTGTATCGAGTTGTCAAAGCAGGCCAACTCCTCCAGCAGGGCAAGTGGCTCACGAGGGAACAAGTTCAGCAGAAGTTTCCTCATCTCATGGAGGAGCTCAACGCAATGGGGACCATTGCTTCCTAAGGGGGGAGGAATGATCCAGGTGGAGATTGGTGGCCACCTACCAAGTCCACTTGGACCCCCACCATTGTCTTTCTCAGCATTTTCAGTTTCCTTAATTATAGCACAACTTACTATTTTTAGCAGTTTTTCGGGTCCTGAACTTCCGGAGCCGTTTTGAGGCCCTAAACGACGTTTTTTGGGGAATCCAGGGGCAACATGGGTCCATTCATTCCAACAATGATAGTGCTCGGATAGATCTTTCTAATGAGCTATTGTACGCGTCAAACGGAGATCATATGCCAAAGTTATGACCCTGGGAAGTTGATGTACCAATTTACCCCAAACAGGGCCCACAGTTTGGCGTTTCATCTCCTAGGGTTAGGTTTTGGAATGTTAAGGGTTTTTCCATTGTTTCTCAACAATAAATAGGCCTTCGAGCCTCATTGTAACACAGTTCAGAGGCATGTAGCCATCACATCTCTTCTCAGAGATAAGCTACCATCGCCCTAGCTGGTTTATTTCCATTTCTGATTGTAAGCATATTTCAGTATTTTCCATTAATGAAATGAAGTATTATTTCCGCTGCATCTTTGTGTATATGGTTATCTCTGTAATTCGTTGCGTTCCTGTTTAAATCCGGATCACTTGGCCTCCTTTCCTCCCTTTAGGACCATGAACTGAGGCCAAGACCCTCTTGCTGCTATAAAAACACAGATTTTCCTTCTCCATAGAACTTCTATTGTTGCAGTTTGTTAGAAGGTTAATGCTTTGTTTTAGATATCTTTCACCATGCCCATTTCTGTCTTTTCAATAAGTCTTCTTCCATGCTTTCTTTCGTTATAGCATTTCAGCATTTCTTTCCATAGCTCATAATTTAGATTAGCTTGATGCAAAATTCTGTTTTTTTTATGTACTTAGTTTCCTTGCTTGCTTGATTGCATTGTTCAAATCTCTTCTCACAGTAGGTCAGCCTATCAAGTGTAAGTTTTAACACCGTATAGAAATTACCTGCATACGAATTCTAAAACACATAAAAATAAACAACGCGAGAGCATAACACATAAAACACATATACACAGAGATTTTTCCACTGGATCCCAAAACCGGGACTACCAGCTTGATTTTTCATTATGTTCCTTTCAATGTTACAATACATATTTATACATGCCGAAGCATCCAATACCATGGACCGAAGACCATCGCATCCAATACCATGGACCGAAAACCATCACGTCTAATACCATGGACCGAAAAAAACATCACGTCCAAAAAACATGTGCAAAAATCATGCACAAAACCATAGGTGGGTCCGCCCAACCTAACATAGGGTCCAAAATCAAAATTTTCAGGGGCGTTGCCCCGGACCCCATATAGTGGGGTTACGGGTACCCCTCAAACCCCCTGTTAACTACGTGGAAAGAATATAACACAACCCAACATTCTCCCACTTGTTGTTTTCTTTCCACAGGGGACCACAGGAGAGCTTAGTCATTTTTCCAACCCTGGAACGCCCATTGTTTCTCTACACCAGGAGAACTTCTCAAAGCTCACAATTTTTGTCAATGCATCTGCAGTATTCTTCAAAGTGTCCACCTTTACCAGCAACACCTTTTTGTCTTCTATCGTATCCCTCACAAAGTGATACCGAACATCAAGGTGCTTTGTCTTTGAATGATATGCAGGGTTCTTTGCCAAGAAAATTGCACTTTGGCTGTCATAGTCTATCCTTATAGCTTCTTGTACTAACCCCATACTTGAACACAATCTTTGCAACCAAACTACTTCCTTGCTTGCATGAGTGGCTGCCATGTATTCTGCCTCTGTAGATGATAGTGCCACTACAGATTGTTTCTTACTCATCCAACTGACTGCACCTCCAAATAGGTTAAACACATACCCACTGGAAGATATTCTCTAATCCAGATCTCCAGCCTAGTCTGCATCAACAAAGCCACGAATATCCAACACTCTGTCCAATCCTGGTCTTCCTTGGTAGCACAAACCATAATCACTAGTGCCACGCAAATACCTGAAAACCCGCTTCACTGTTGTCCAATGCTCCTTTCTTGGTTTTGACATAAACCTGCTCAATAATCCCATTGCATGTGCAATGTCTGGTCTAGTACAGACCATTGCATACATCAAGCTACCGACTGCACTTTCATATGGAACACGGCACATATCCTCTTCCTCTTCTTGTGTCTTGGGACACTGTTCAGCAGATAACTTTACACCTACAAGAATAGGAACCTTCACTAGTTTACTATCTTGCATATTAAACCTCTGTAATATTGTCTCAACATACTTCCTCTGGTTTAACCAGAGCTTCCTATTTTCCGGATCTCTTTTAATTTCCATGCCCAAAATATAGTTTGCAGCACCAAAATCTTTCATGTCGAATTTGGAGGACAATTGGGTCTTCAAATCCTGGATAATTTCTTTGTCATTTCCAACGAGCAACATATCATCCACATACAAGACCAGATAAATAACACGGTCACCAATTAATTTCAAATACACACAATGATCTGCTTTGCTTCTGGTGAAGCCAAGTCCCTGTATAAATGTATCAAATTTCTGATACCACAGCCTTAGTGATTGTTTTAACCCATACAGAGACTTCTTTAACTTGCATACCAATTCTTTCTTACCCTTCACCGAAAAGCCTTTAGGTTGTTTCATGTAGATCTCCTCTTCCAGATCACGATGAAGAAATGTTGTCTTCACATCCATCTGTTCTACCTCAAAATCAAAAGCAGCAGCAATAGATAAAAGTAATCTAATAGAAGTTACCTTGGCAACAGGAGAAAAAAATATCACCAAAATCAATTCCCGGCACCTGGGAATAACCTTTTGCTACCAACCGAGCTCTGTATTTCTCCACTTTTCCTTCTGCATTTGTCTTCTTTTTGAACACCCATTTGCTACCAATGGGTTTCCTTCCAGTCGGCAACTCCACCAGATCCCAAGCCTCATTTTTGTGCAAAGTTGCCATTTCATCAACCATGGCCTCTTTCCAGAGTTTTCCATCTTCTAAATCCATTGCTTCCTTCACAGTTCTGGGATCATCATTAGTAATAGTTAAAGAAAAATTTGAACAAAAAGCAGATGGACTATACCTTTCTGGTTTCCTTCTTTCTCAAACTGATATTCTTACACCTGGAGTTTGTGTCTCTTCAGCTTCTGATTCCTCCTCTGTTGTAGAGTTTGATTCTTCCTCCTTTAGCTCAAACTCTATTTTCTCATGTTCCTTTGGTTGGATTTCATGTTTAATAACATATTTCACCTCTTTGAACACCACATCTCGGCTGTACACAACCTTCCTTGTTACTGGATTCCAAAGCTTATAACCCTTCAAACCATCCTTATACCCAATAAATATGCACTTTTCAGATTTACTATCCAACTTGGTTCGTTTCTTCTTTGGAACATGTACATATGCATCACATCCAAATACCCTCAGATGTGAAAGAGAGGGTTTCTTACCAGTCCATACCTCTTGTGGATTCTTATACTCCAACGCTAATGAAGGTGATCTGTTGACCAGGTAACATGCAGTATCCACCACCTCTGCTCAAAATTCCTATCCTAACCTGGCACCACTAAGCATGCTTCTTGCCCTTTCCATCAACGTCTTATTCATTATTTCTGCAACTCCATTTTTTTGAGGTCTATATGGAGTAGACTTCTGTCGTGCTATACCACACTTCTTACATAATTCTTCAAATTCTTTACTGCAAAACTCTCCACCATTATCTGTCCTCAGCACCTTTATCTTCTTCTCTGTCTGGTTTTCCACCAAAGCCTTGAATTCTTTAAACTTGTCAAAGACTTCAGATTTCTTCTTAAGAAAATATATCCATGTATTCCTTGAGAAGTCATCTATAAATGATACATAGTACACAGACTTACTCAGTGATGGAACCTTCACAGGTCCAAACACATCACTATGCACAAGCTCTAATATATGTTTCACCCTCTTACTTCCAGAACGAAAACTCACCCGATTCTGCTTCCCATATACACAATTTTCATAGAAATCAAAATCCAGAGAGATATTACTCATACCTTCTACCATACCTTTACCATGAAGTATTCGAAGGCCCTTCTCTCCAATATGTCCAAGCCTTTGATGCCACAGCATGGTCCTCTCTGTTGTGGGGAAAAATGGCTATGCAGGACGATCCTATCCACCTAAGGTGTGACAGTGCCTTAGCAACAAACAGAGACAGCTATTCTAGTATTCTTCCTTTATGAATTAAGAATGAAGAGAGATGGATGGACTAACCGGTGTCTTCCGTTTGTCCCTCGATCCAGTTTCTCTTCTCTTTGGGTGTTCACAGCTACTTGCCTTCTCGCTCGCCTAGCTTCAACAGGTCTCTGCAATATTACAAGAGAAGAACACTACACAAAGACATTGATTCATAACCATAACTAGTTCAGGATTAGAAGTAAACTAAATATACTAATGCAATCATACATCAAAGATACATCAGTATATAGGAGAAAACCAAGATAGCTTTATTGATGAATAACAAGGTTCAGGAAGAGATACAACCCAGAGGGCTCCAATCCAGCATCTCCTTCCCAGCAAAATGGAATTCCTATCTTCACCTCCCTTCAAAGCATTAAGCACCCAATGATTCAAATCTCAAACCAACAGCAATTCTTTGCAATAACAAAATTCCAGCCTCTAGATCTCATCGAGGAGAGATCCATATATAGATGTTTGGAGAGAGGATGAGTCAGCTTGAGATCTGACTAGTGTCCTCTCCCTCTGTCAGTTCTTGATTCCACTTGGAGGTTCTTGCTTCCACTTGGAGATTTGGAACCTCTTACTCATCACCAGTCGAATTCCCTGAGGCAAGTGTCATTTTGGAAGCTTCCTGGGTTTTGACACCTTGAGAAATGAACTTGCCACATGTCCACTCTCGCTCAGCGCAGGTAGCCAGTGTTGCCTTTGACATTCAGCGCAGGTAGCCAGTGTTGGCTTTGACATTCAGTGCAGACAGCTAATGTAGCCACTGAAATGATCCTGAATTGACTTATTTTTTAGCAGTTTCTGGTGGAGAACTTGTGTGAATTGTTGTGGTTTGTTAGCCTTGTTCCTCTAGGGGTAGGAACAACATGTTTAGGGACTTTGGATCCCTTAGATTATGGACATTTCATGCTCAATGATGTAAGGCACAAAAATGTCTATAACAGTTGCCCCCTAAAGTATGAGGTCGTTTATCGGGTGAAATGCTTTATCCAAGAGGGTCCGAAGTTCATCCAATGCTGGGAGGAGACCTGTAATAAGATACAATACAATACATTATTTTTCATACTGCTTTCATGATCTAGCTGAGGCGGGCATTCCCATGCTCAGCTTTATAAATTCATTTTTCTGTACATAGAACAGACAATCGTCTGATGGTAGACTCATAATTTTGATGAAATTATCATCCTTTGAGTAGGATGATTATCTGTTGCAATGATGTACATGTCAATGTCTTTATCTTTCCTGAATATATCGCAGCCCGGATGGATGAAACTAGATCCGGGGTCTTCAAACTCGTTCGATCTTCACTCTAAGTACAAGTCGATCCATGTGAGAAATGTTCTGAAGTCGAACATGGAAAGACATCGCTTGATTACCGGTCAATGAGGTAAACCATTAACAAGCGCGAGAGGAATCACCGATAATGATAATGACCCTCAAGGTACTGCAGTACAATTCACGTGGTGTGAATAAAGGACTTGACGTCGAACACCACGAAAAATCTTTCGGTCGAAGGTCATTGATGTATACCTGTCGCCGGAAGTGAGAAACTTGCCATTGAGGCATGCAAGCTTCAAAGTACTGAAGGGGTTGTTCCTAGATCAACTTCTTGGATAATGAGCTGGTGTCGACAAGAAGCGATCCGTCAAAGGAGGGCCTTAATGAATCCCACATCAATGACACGGAATGGAGCTAATGATTTTGATGGAGGTGAAAACGATCTGTGACATATGATTCAGGGTGGCGGTCATGAAAGGATGAAGGATAATGTATGGCAGTGGATGGGACACGGTTGACTCTTCTGAACGACTTCTCTTGAACATATGGCGACACTGATGCGATGGATCGGTAGCATTACCCCAAATATGGATAGTATGGCGAGACCATGGTGATGTGACCGGTGAATGAAACAACCCAACCCGATTGTGGCACGGAGGAAAAGTGTCATGTTCAAGAGCGACTTGCTACCATCAAAGTTTTCTTGAGTTTCTCCCAATTTTTCCCCAGTCATTGCTGACCAGTACCTCTTTATTTTTGTCAAGCTTGAGGAGGATAACATATGCTTGTTCTATAACCTGCCCTTCAGGCAAGCCCATCGCTATGTTTTAACGAGCCTAGCGATAGTGAAACTCATTCTCGCCTAAAGACAAGTTTGTCGCTATTTACTGATTTTAACGAGTCTAACGACAAAGATAACTCGGTCCTTTTCATTTTTAGAGAGTCTAAAAAGGTACATAAAGTTAACTCCAAAATTCCTTTTTCGTCATCTAATCCCTTTAGTCCGAAAAAGTATAAAACAATACAGAAGGGATGAGTTTTCGATAGTTTTAACGAGCCGAACAAAACAAGCGCTCGATCTTTTTGTGCAATAATCCCTCAGGTCCAAAAAGATTAAAATTTAGAGGAGGGATAGCTCTTCCGGTCACTTTAACGAGCTGGAAGGCCAAAACTCGACAATCTTTTCATATTTTACGAGTCAGTTGAAAAGAGCTTAAAGAAGACTCGTCTTTTGAGGAACGAGTGATAAACAGGGTTAGCAGTTGATTCCAGGTATAGGTTGGAATTTTCCAATCACGGCAGTGTCACAAGGATGGCTAGGTATAATCACTCTTCGCAGCTGTTCCTCAAAATGGGTAAACAATCATATGGAGGTGAACGATCGGCCAATGGAAAAGTGGAGGTGACGGTGAAAACACGACCAAGGCTTTAATGGCTGATAAGGTTACATTCACAGTGGTTATTTACCGGGAATTGGTTCATTTTTTATTTTAAAATGAGCTTAAACGCTGGTGGAAACACTTGCTCATTGCTTATGTTTATTTTTTAACGAGCATGAAGTCCACGTTAAAACTGCTCGGATCTTGCGTTTATTTTTTAACGAGCATGAACTGTGTGCTAAAACTGCTCGAAATACCAGTCATATGATAAGAGTATCTCATTGAGATTCTATTTTTTATGGAGCTTCATCTCACGAAGCTATGCCCCGCACCTTTCTTTATGCAAGTTTGGAAACGACTAATCCTACGAGTTTAAAGGGTTAGAGGTCCTAAAATTTTTTAAAAATAAATAGCCGCCCCTTGCTTGCACTCCAAAAGGTTTGCATGCCCCCAGGCATAAAGTATGATTTCAAGGTTACCTCTACTTCATTTCCGCCAAAACATTTGTTTTAACGAGAGAGGCTTACCTCTTTCAGGTTACCCAAAGTTTGTCTCGTTCATGGAGCAAACAAAACATTTCTTCGGCAATGTCTAACGAAATAGACAAAGGTGAGCGACGTAGCCCGCCAACTCACATAACTTTGACAAAAGAACCTTATTCTAGAATAACCCTCTTCCTAGACGGATGGGGTACAGACTAGTCATATTCTCCAGCGGAAACCTACTCTATACCCAAAGTTTCCCTGCCGAAGCAGACCAGGACGCATGCCCCCGGGTTCCAGTCATATCCTCCCGGATTACTCGCGCTCATCAGGAGGACGGACCGTGGGTTGAGACACTTCTTGCGTGAATAGACCATTTAGGGATGGTATATGACTATTTGCGATGCGTGATCCGGGAAATGAAAGTTGGTCCACGAGCTTGACCATTCTTCCTTCATGCGGAAAACACATTACTCTAAAGAGTGAGGAGACGATGGCTCCCATGCAATATATATAGTCTCGTCCAAGGAGTAGGTTATAATCCAAGGGTCCTTGAACGACCATCACGTTCATTTGAATGATCTTCCCTTTCAATGTTATGGGCACATTGGGGAGGATCCCTAAAGGTCAACTGGTTCCTTTATCAAAGCCTGATAGATTTCTCATCTCAGGCAAAAGCGTTGGCGAACCAAGCGCTTTCCAAGCAATAGAGGAAAGGATACTCACAGATGCCCCTTCATCAATGATAGTACCAGCCATTACCATTCTGTATATTTGGACGATAATTCTGAATGGTATGCTTGCTGGCAACCGGGGTCTGCCTAGTTGGTTCCAGTCGAACGAGACAACTAGGTTGCTTGGTGGTGGGACCGAATAGACGGCCGGATATCGCTCTGACGAACTTCCTTCCTGCGATAAAGGAATGGAGGCATTGCCCCCTTGTTCATCAGAGTCAGTGTTGATGAAGAGAACTTGGACGGTGTCGTCTTTATTCTCCTCTGTGATGGTATCATTCAAAGATAGAGCCTCTGAAGGCAAAACCGGGTCAACTGCCGTCTCAACCTTTTGACTTTCGTGAGGTATGGATTCAGATGGTTCATCTTCAATGATAGGTGCTTCGGCTGACCACCTGAGCGGGCCAGCCGGGTTTTCAACTAGCGAAGGACTTGGCAGGAGTTTTTGATATCCAGGAGGAAGTTGCGCTCGTAAAATCGGGCGATCTTCCAAAACTCTTTTTGCCTCATCTAAGAAGGGACAACGGTGGATGGCATGATCACCTTCACACAGTTTGCAGGGAAATCTAGCTTTCCCTCTCTGTCCTGGGGTTTCATTTCCGCTAGTTGATGGTGAGCAGTCAACATGGCTATGAGAGGTCGATGCTACCGAATTGTGCAAACGGGGAGACCAGTCCCTTAGTATCCGAGGGATGCAGGGGCAATCTCTGTGGAAGTGGTCTCCCTTGCATATGACGCATGGCGATTTAGGCCTGGTCAGTGCTGTGTGTGGATTTTTGTCAGACGACACTTGTTTGCCCCCAGTCGCCTTTGGCTCCTTCTTCTTCTTCTCTTTCTTCTTCTTCTTCTCCTTCTTCTCCTCTGGAACTCGGTTTTTTGTTCTACCAGTTCCGTCAAGCGAAGAGGAAGGAGGAGAGGAAGAATTATATGAAGTAGAAGGCTGGTGGGCAACTCTGGTCTGGTCTAACTGTTGACTCGACTGTTCAGGAATAGTGGTGTTCTGAACGACATTGGTTGAAAATAGCCAGACTGGCAGGCCAATTGTCAATCCTGGAAGTGACAAAGTGGCCATGTGGGGCGCACCAACATCTCCCCAAGAGGAGAAGGGACTAGGATTTCCACCAAGGGGAATTCCTTGGTTGGTGTGCTCCATTTTTTCAACCTAAAGATCAACGCGGGAATAAAGGGTGATTGTTCCGTTTAAAATAAATTGTTAACGACGCTTTAGACACAACTTGCTTTTTCAATTTTAAAGAGTCGAGAAAAAGCTAAAGATGACTCTAGTCTCCTTCGATGTTTTAACGAGCTCGAAGTGACAAATGCTCGGATGGACTTTTTCTGTTATAGAGTCTGAAAAAGGCCAAAAGGAACTGCTCTGGAGTTCTAGGCAGAGGGTGTGCCAAACTTTTCGCAAAACCGCAGAATACTTTTTAGGGTACAGGCGGTCGATCTTCCTGAATGCTGTGTTCAGTGCATTGCGATCAGTAGGGCGGCCGACATGGCTTCCTAAGGATAAAGGTTTTATGCCTATAGGGGTCTCCCAATATATACGCGACGGTACGTGGGAGCACAATCCGTACTGGCGCTATCGTCCCTCAGGAGGAATCACCCACCTTCTATGAGATCAACAGTCACCAGGCTTTACGACGCCGGAACACGTCTCTAGCCTAGACCTCTATGTTGTGCGTTATGTTGCAAAGCGTTGTTAAGTTCATTCAGTTTATTTTAAGTTGATCTTTTTAGAAGTTTGCCTTTTGAGGTTCACCACGAGATGTATGATACAATTCCTAAATGCAGTCTAAAGATGATAAGCAAGCTTTATATCTTTTCAACTTTGAAAATCCTAGCTACTAAGGGAAAAGAAAGACATCATCTTTTCTCAAAGAGCAATCAGCACACTCTAATGCACTTTTCCTAAATCAAACATGCAAACTATCAAGATGCAAATGCACAATGCAGGTGTTTGTTTTCCGCTTTCTTAGTATTGATGCCTACAAAGAAAGCTTTTTGTACAACTTTGAATTTGCTTTTAAATGACTAGTACAAACAAGTTTACTTTTTCGAAATCAGAAAGGGTAGAAGAGAATACAACACTTAACGATTTTCGAAAGGAATACTTGTTTTGACACTTAAAAGAGACAAACTCAAACCAATAAGCAAAAGCAAATGTATAATCAACTGTAAACAGCCAATGAACTCTCTCCTAAGATCACAATCAACAGATCTGAATCAAGGGCTACAGGATGATTATTTCACTCATGCAAAGGAAAACTGCGAATGACGCCACAAACACATAAAAACACTCACAGTCTTTTTGTACAAAAGGAGGCGGAATTTAAGCAGAGAAAAGGAGTTATCAGACTGGTACCTATGCTGGTTACAGGCTGCAAAAATCAGAGATCAAAACAGGGCAAAACAGAGCACAGAACCCCAGCTGCACAAGGCCAAACTGGTTCAGCGCAACCTCAACACAGGGGTTTTGACATTCAGCGCAGGTAGCCTTCACGAGACCTGCGTTGAAATGCAGAATCCCCTCATTGGGTCTGCGCTGAAGGAGAAACTCTCATTTCTCACTGGTTCTGGGTCATAGATTGCTATTTAATCTACTGTTTCAGGCCAAATAAAAGCAACAAGCGAGGTGTAATCAAAGGGATGCTTTGAGGGGGTACTAATATCTATCACAAAGGATCATCAAATCATTTGTGAGTCCATTGTTCAGATCATAGACAAATCCAGTGATTGGATCAAAGTAGCAACTGTCTACTTTGCATCTGTGAAGAGCAAATGCAGTTCGATTGTTGCTGTCAAGTCTATGAAACAAACAATAATAGAGACACAAATAAAATGACTAAAACAAATTTCCCCAGCGGAGTCGCCAATTTGTTGTGGGGAAAAATGCCTATGCAGGACGATCCTATCCACCTAAGGTGTGACAGTGCCTTAGCAACAAACAGAGACAGCTATTCTAGTATTCTTCCTTTATGAATTAAGAATGAAGAGAGATGGATGGACTAACCGGTGTGTTCCGTTTGTCCCTTGATCCGGTTTCTCTTCTCTTTGGGTGTTCATAGCTACTTGCCTTCTCGCTCGCCCAGCTTCAACAGGTCTCTGCAATATTACAAGAGAAGAACACTACACAAAGACATTGATTCATAACCATAACTAGTTCAGGATTAGAAGTAAACTAAATATACTAATGCAATCATACATCAAAGATACATCAGTATATAGGAGAAAACCAAGATAGCTTTATTGGTGAATAACAAGGTTCAGGAAGAGATACAACCCAGAGGGCTCCAATCCAGCATCTCCTTCCCAGCAAAATGGAATTCCTATCTTCACCTCCCTTCAAAGCATTAAGCACCCAATGATTCAAATCTCAAACCAACAGCAATTCTTTGTAATAACAAAATTCCAGCCTCTAGATCTCATGGAGGAGAGATCCATATATAGATGTTTGGAGAGAGGATGAGTCAGCTTGAGATCTGACTAGTGTCCTCTCCCTCTGTCAGTTCTTGATTCCACTTGGAGGTTCTTGCTTCCACTTGGAGATTTGGAACCTCTTACTCATCACCAGTCGAATTCCCTGAGGCAAGTGTCATTTTGGAAGCTTCCTGGGTTTTGAAACCTTGAGAAATGAACTTGCCACATGTCCACTCTCGCTCAGCGCAGGTAGCCAGTGTTGCCTTTGACATTCAACGCAGGTAGCCAGTGTTGGCTTTGACATTCAGCGCAGACAGCTAATGTAGCCACTGAAATGATCCTGAATTGACTTATTTTTGAGCAGTTTCTGGTGGAGAACTTCTGTGAATTGCTATGGTTTGTTAGCCTTGTTCCTCTAGGGGTAGGAACAACATGTTTAGGGACTTTGGATCCCTTAGATTATGGACATTTCATGCTCAATGCTGTAAGGCACAAAAATGTCTATAACACTCTCTCTAGAAACGACTAGATTTTCTGCTCCACTTTCAGGAACCACATAATTATTGCACCCATCAACAATAGTGCTAACTTGCAGCTTGTACAGAGTTCCAGTCCGAACTCCCCGCATCAATACCAGTTCTCCCCAAACCGTCTTGCAGGTATCCTTCTCGAACACTATTTTTACACCTGCATCATCTAGCTTGCTTAAAGAAATCAGATTTTTGGCCAATGCAAGAATATGTAGAACACCCGGAAGTGTTCTAACCCTTCCACCTTGCAACTTCAACTTTACTTTTCTGCGACCAATGATTCTAGCCTTCCTGTCATCCCCCAAGAAGACATCACCACCATCATATTTCTCATACAAGCAGAACCACTCTCTATGGGGAGTGAAGTGAAAGGATGCACCTAAGTTAATCAACCATGCCTCATGATCTACATGTGTACTTGAAGAAGCCAAATACACATCCCCATTTTCATCTGAGGTGGTTTTCACCTCTGTAGAAGGAGCATCATTAGATCCCTTTCTTTTATCAGGAGCTTTAGATTTACAGTCCCTTTTGAAGTGCCCTTCCTTTCCACATTTCCAGCACACCACCTTTATAGGTTTTCCTGGAGATTTATATCTCCCTCTAGATTTAGATCTCCCACTCGATGACTTATTTTTGTTTCTGTTCTGGGACCGTCCTCGTACAGACAAGGCATCACCATTCTGGCTCTCCATATTTTTCCGTCTCATCTCCTCCGTCAACAAGGATGAGACTATTTCATAAAATGCAAGGCAGTTGCATTGCTACCTATTGCAATAACCAGACTATCCCATGAATCTGGTAGAGAAAACAACAAACTGATGCACTTATCTTCATCTGAAATTTTAATATCAACAAATGCTAACTGACTTACCATAGTATTAAATGCATTCAGATGCTCTGTCACCGAGTCTCCATCTTTCATCCTCAGGTTATATAGCTTTTCCTAAAGGAACAGTTTATTCACTAGAGACTTAGATTGGTACAAAGTTCCTAACTTGTCCCATAGAGCCTTTGCTGCAGCTTCCCCTGATACATTCAGCAATACTGAATCTGAGACACACAATCGTATTGTTCTCTTTGCCTTCTGATCCAACTTCTTCCATTCTTCATTGGTCACTCCCATTGGTTTAGTACCCGAATCTACCGCAATCCACTGATCTTTATCCACCAACAGATCCTCCATCTTGAGTTTCCACAACTCAAAACTCTGACCATTAAATTTCTCAATCTCTATCTTTCCACCACTCGCCATCTTCTTTCACCACCAGAATCGATCTCGCAGATCTCCCACTGAACATGGTCTACCACAGGCCCGAGCGAAACCCCTCAGCAACAAAGGCGTCCCCTTGAAGCCAAAAACAGCTCTGATACCAAATGTAGGTTTTAACCCCGTACAGAAATTACTTGCATACGAATTCTAAAACACATAAAAATAAACAATGTGAGAGCATAACACATAAAACACATATACACAGAGATTTTCCCACTGGATCCCAAAACCGGGACTACCAACTTGATTTTTCATTATGTTCCTTTCAATGTTACAATACATATTTATACATGCCGAAGCATCCAATACCATGGACCGAAAACCATTGATTCCAATACCATGGACCTAAAACCATCATGTCCAATAGTATGGATCGAAAAACCATCGCGTCCAAAAAACATGTGCAAAAATCATGCACAAAACTATAGGTGGGTCCACCCAACCTAACATAGGGTCCAAAATCAAAATTTTCCGGGGCGCTGCCCCGGACCCCATAAAGTGGGGTTACAGGCACTCCTCAAACCCCCTGTTAACTATGTGGAAAGAATATAACACAACCCAACATCAAGCCATCACATTCTCTCCCTGATCTATGCCCTACAGGTCGCCCAAAGTTCACCTCAAATCTGCCTTAGTTTTCTGCATTTTTTCCATAGGATTTCCTCCTCCCTCCCGACCATCTTTCCCTCTCCTAGTGATCCTTGGTGAACCCTAGGCACCTTAACACATCATCCTAGCCTTCAGCTACCCTGTCCACCCACTCTCACACCCTCAAAACCTTCAAAACGGCTCTCGGCATCCTCCTGTAGATGTCCTGTAGATCCCGTGCATCCTCTTGTAGATTTTCCTGTAGGCTTCCTCTTGAAGGCCGATTACGGGAAAAGCCTCCAGAAGGCTACCTGAGACCTCCTAGGACCCATCCACGCCATCCTACATCCTCTCAAGTCCCAAAACCACCCTCCATCACCACCTATTCGCTGCCACATTCACAAACAAATAAATTACATGCATGACAAATTCACATAAAAATACATAAAAATCCAAAAAGATGTTTCTTTTCTCATTTAGTTCTAGAAATAGCTTGAGTAGATGTTGTTTACTTCCTTGAGTAGGTAATGGCACTCATTTCATGGTTTTTATAGTTCCTTTTGCAAAACTAGGATTAGTTGGTTAAGTAGGGTTTGCTATGTTTACTTTACATCTCAATCTTTTTCCTTTCTGCAAGTAGAGTAACCTTTGTAGAGTAAAGCTTTCCTTTCTTTCATCAAGCTTCTTCTGTAATCCATAAAAGTTGGCTTGAGCTCCTAGTGATCTTGCGCCAGTTGACCAAGTGACAACCTACAGTAAGAACTAGTACTTGTGCATACAGCACCGTCGCTTCCAAGTTTGTTACAAACTACCAGGTTGATAAGAGTAAAGTAGGCAGCCCAGGAGTTGCAGCATTATTGCTGTAATACTGGTGCTCACCAATTTTTGGCGCCGTTGCTGGGGAAGCGTCAGAGTATTTAGTGATTACTTCTTTCTTCTATTTTCTATCGCAACATTCTGCTAAGTAGTTTATTTCAGCAAAAGTAGAATAGTTGTTTCTTTCAGCCTCTGCATTTCCTTTCTTTCCTTTTCAATTCTGCAAATTTCATTTCAACAAAAGTAGAATAGTTGTTTCTTTTAGTTTCTGAATTTCCCTACTTTCCTTTTCAATTCTGCAATTTCCATTTCAACAAAAGTAGATTAGTCATTTCCTTGCTTTCAGTTCTGCATTTCATTTGCTTTCTTTTTCAATTCTACAATTTCATTTCAGTTAGTTGCAATTTGTTTGTTCAATCAAGTTCAGTTTTGCAGGTACAATCAATGAAAAACAAAAACCAACAAAAAAATATTTCCTTTCATGCCTCGTAGGAACAAAGATAATTCAGGAAAATTCTTGCCCAACACCCCCACTACATCACATAGCCAACCTTCTCTCTTCTTCAGTGGCAGTGATCAAGAAGAACCTTTAGGTGAACAACCAGAGATATTTGAAGAACCTATAGGGGAAGAAGAAGAAAAAACATCCCTCATAAGCCAATGGCTGAAAACAGAA
Organism: Pinus tabuliformis; assembly: GCA_031772625.1. Taxonomy (NCBI): domain Eukaryota; kingdom Viridiplantae; phylum Streptophyta; class Pinopsida; order Pinales; family Pinaceae; genus Pinus; species Pinus tabuliformis. The sequence continues at coordinate 1,641,828,677 of CM062816.1, read as the reverse complement.
ATGCTAGGGGAAATGGAGAAAGAATAGAGGGTACCTTTCCCATCTGGGATACCAATGGGGACACCAAAATGAAGAATATAAGTCCTTCATCCCTACCTCACTTCTATGGTTTGACTACAGAAGATCCTGACACCTTCTTGTTTGAGTTTGTTGTCATCTGTCGAACCTATGACTATGCAGAAGATGAGAAAAAGTTGAAACTATTTCCTTTTACTCTCAAGGATGCAGCGTTATGCTGGTTCATGGGGTTACTTGGCAATAACATCACAACTTGGGCTCAGATGCAATTGGCCTTTAACAACAAATATCGTGACTACTGTAGGTCAAAATATACCAAAGAATAAATTTTCCAAATGACCATGGAAAGTGATGAATCTTTGGAAGATTATGAAGAGAGGTTCCAACTCAGTTACAAAAGGGCCAAGTGCACACTTGACCCTGAATCTCTGAAGTCAGTCCTGCTTAGGGGAATCCCAGAAGACCTTCTAGACACCCTCCATCTATTGGCGGGGGGAGACATCTACCAATTACCTTATGAGGACATAAAGATTGTTTTTAGAAACCATTCTAGAGCAGCTAGAAAGAGAGGTAGGGGGAGTCAACCCATAGCCAATCCCTCCTCGTCCAATTCATCCATCAAAGGTGAACTTGGAAACATGCTGGAAGACTTCAAGAGTGAGATGTTGTAGACTCTTGCCATGCAAATGGACACCTTGCATATCAAAAGGAAACAAGAGGAAGCAGAGAGGGCTTTGGCCATCTTTTGTCCTAAATGCACTAGGAGGCATCCTAGGAATGAATGTCCATTGAAATTTATAGAGGTTTGTTCAGTCTATGAAGAAGATCATTCTACAGATAAGTGCCCTTCCTTCCCCGGACCTAAAGCTGTATACCAGGGGGCCGAAGGAGCCATTGAACCACTCTATTTCATAAACCAAAGGATACTGCATGGACCTAAACCATACCAGCAGGGGATGCAAGGGACATCTCAAGCATACTACAACCCCAACCAAGTTACTTCCATACCTTCTTGGGGACCTCCTTCTCATCCTTACTCATCCACACCTCCTCCTTGGACCTTTCCATCTCAATATCATGCCCAACCAGCCGCTCATTCATTTCAACCTTATACTCAGCCACAACCTCAGTAGAATGCATCTCATCAGGGGTGGAGGCCCCAGTACAACTCTCTTCCTGCTCTTTTTCCCCCACCACCTGCTCAACCACAACCATTGCCTCCTGCTCCACCAAGGCAACCCTAAATTCCTGCCCAATCGAACCTGAACTCAAACAACATATAGGCTCACCAAGTATATAGTGGGGAACCATCATGCCCAACTTATGTTGTGGAGATTCAGGAGATTAACCTATGATCTGGGAAGGTTCTCCTAGATAGCCAGCCTCCACCTAGGGAGGTCGAGGAAGATAAAGGGGAAAGTGAACCTAAAGCAATTCCACCGTTTCCTGAGAGACTATTTGGGACAACACAACGTACCCCAGAGCAAACTGAACTTCTAGGAGAATTGAAACAGCTATGTGTGAAGATACCACTTCTCCAAGCCATAAAAGATGTGCCTATATACAATAGGTTGATCAAAGAGAAGTGCTTTAGGCATCCAGGAAGGCGCAAGAGAGATGCCCCAACCATCAATGTCATAGGACAACTGTCCGACCTGATGTTGGGGCAGGTAATTTGTCTGAAATATCTGGACCCTGGAAGCCCAGTAGTTGATGTCCACATCAATGGCACCATGATCCCACATACCTTGATTGATCTGGGAGCTGCCATTAATGTGATGACAAAGGACACAATGCTCAAACTTAACCTCCAGGGCTCCTTGAGGAAGACCACGACAATACTGCAGCTAGTAGACCGCTCCACCGTGACCCCTGAAGGGATTGTGGAAGATGTGATGGTCTCCATTGATTCTTGGGAGTACCCTGCTGATTTCTTAGTTCTCTAGCGTGAAGGAAAAGCTCACTGGGTATCCTCTCATCATGGAAAGATCCTGGTTGCCTAATACCGATGCCTACATTAGCTGTCAAGCTGGGAACATGACCATTAAGAACAAGCATATGTCCAAATAGTTAATCCTATACCCTCCTGCCCAACCCTTGCTAGAACATGATTTACCTGTCTGGTTGGAGGAGGAGGACGAGGATGAAGTCTATTCTGCACCACTTTGTAGAAATCACCATGGGGGGAAAACCGCAAGATGAGGATGATATCATTGAAAATTTAATTTAGAATCCACCCCCAATATCTTACCATTAGAGGACATAGTGAGAGAAAACCAAAAAATCCCCCTAACTGATCTCTATGTGGCCGACCCGACCTCTCTCTGTGTTAAGAATATAGAGTTTGACCCAGAAAGAACCTTGAAAATTAATCCATCCCTATCCACTTCCCAAGAGAAGGAGCTGTGCAGCTTGTTGAGAAAACATTTAGATGCTTTCGCCTGGAGTTATAAGTAGATGAAGGGAGTGCACCCTTCAGTATGTACTCATCATATATACATTAAGGAATATTGCAAACCAGTCAGGCAACCTCAAAGGAGGATGAATCTAGCCCTTAAAGACATTTTTAACGAAGAATTGCAAACATTACTTGATGTAGGATTCATCTACCCCATCTATAACAGTGAATGGGTCTCTCCTTTAGTGCTAGTGCCAAAGAAAAATGGTAAGTGGAGAATCTGTGTCGACTATTGGGAATTGAACAAAGCCACTAGAAAGGACCATTTTCCTTTGCCTTTCATAGATCAAGTGTTAGATGGTCTGGTTGGGAAAAAGTTTTTCTCCTTCCTAGATGGGTGTAGTGGGTACAATGAGATTCAAATCAGCTCAGAAGACTAGGATAAGACCACTTTCACTTGTCCTTGGGGTACCTTTGCATACCGGGTCCTTCCTTTTGGTTTGTGCAACGCTCCAGCCACTTTCCATAGAGCGGTATTGAGTATATTTTATGAACTGGTTCATGATGCAGTGACAATATATATGGATGATTTTACTCCTTATGGTTCTAACTTTCAGGAAGCTTTATCTAACTTAGGAAAAGTTTTGGACAAGTGTATTGAAATGAACCTATCCCTCAGTCCGGAAAAATGCGAATTTTTGATGACTGAAGAGACCATGCTAGGTCATGCAACATCTCAACAAGGATTGCAGGTGGACCCCAACAAAGTTGCCATCATCCAAAGGATCCCACCTCCTCAAAAGGTGAGAGATGTCAGAAGTTTCCTAGGCCTAGTTGGATATTATAGAAGATTCATTAAAGACTTTAGTAAGCTAGCCTCTCCGTTGTTTGGTCTTTTAGCTAAAAATATTGAATTTGTATGGTTGAAAAACTATCAAGAAGCCCTAGATACCTTAAAAAGAAAACTTGTGACTGCCCCAATCCTCAGAGGCCCAAACTGGGTCCTACCTTTCCACATTCACACAGATGCCTCAAACAAAGCAATAGGAACAGCCTTGGGACAAATTGATGAAAAGTTACCTTATGCCATATACTATATAAGCAAAAATTTGTCAAAGGCAGAATTGAACTATACGGTAACCGAGAAGGAACTCCTAGTTGTAGTGCATTCCTTAAACAAATTCAGACATTATATCATAGGCTATCAAACCTTTGTGCACACTGATCATGCTACAATTAGATATTTAATGAAAAAACCGGATGTAAATGCTCGCATTATTAGATGGTTGCATTTACTGCAGCGGTTTGATTTGACCATTGTTGATAAGCCTGGTAAAGAAAATGTTGTTGCTGACTTTTTGTCTAGAATAAATTTGATTGCAGGTGAAAAATGAAAGGTGGATGATCAAATGCTATATGAACACCTGTTTGCTATCTCAGCACTCTCTCCATGGTTTGCTGATATAGAAAACTACTTGGTTTCATCATAGTTCACACCACACCCGTCCTCAAAGGAGAAGAACAAGATCGTGAGGAAAAGTGCCCCTTTCACATGGATTGGGGGTAACCTCTTCAAACTTGGCCCAGATCAGGTCTTGAGAAGATGTGTCAGGGAGGAGGAATTTTTTCACATCCTCCTGACCTGTCATGACGGGCCTTGTGGAGGTCATTTTGCAGCAAAGAGGACTACCTTCAAAATCTTGCAAGCAGACTACTATTGGCCCACTCTTCATCAAGATGTGAGGAGATACACCGGCCAATGTGATCGGTGTCAAAGAATGGGGAAACCTATTCCAAAGGATGAGATTCCCATGCAACCTCAAGTGACCCTTGAGCCATTTGAGAAGTGGGGCATGGACTTTGTGGGCCCTATCAACCCTCCTTCAAAATAGAAGCAATACATCATTGTGTGCACCGATTACCTGACAAAGTGGGCAGAAACAAAAGCAATCAAAGGAGCAACAGAGGAAAAAGTAGCTGAGTTTTTGACAGAAAACATATTCTATAAGTTCGGGTATCCAAGAGAACTGGTCACAAATCAAGACAGTCAATTCACTTCCAATTTGATTGAAGACCTGCTCACACATCATAAAATCAAGCACAAGACTTCCATCCCTTGCCATCCACAAGCCAATGGGCAGGTGGAAGTCACTAACAGAGTTTTGGAAGGAATTTTTACCAAGGTAGTGAGCAACAGCAGTAAAGATTAGGGCGGACATATTAGTTGAGGCCACCTGGGCCTACAACACAACATGGAATACCACCACAACGTTCACACCCTATGAACTGGTATATGGGAAGAAGGCTTTGTTGTCAATAAAATTTGAATTCAATACACTAAGGATGGCAGCTCCGCTGGACCTAGACCTCAGCCATGCACAGAAGGAAAGACTACTCCAGCTCAATGGATTGGATGAACAAAGATTGCAGGCCCTTCTCCACACAGAGGTAGTTCAGCTTTAGAGGAAGATATGGCATGACAAAAATATCAAGGAGAAGCAATTCCAAGAGGGAGGTTGGGCACTGCTCTAAGATTCAAGGTATAAATACTTCAAAGGCAAGTTGAGGACAAGATGGTCGGGACCCTACACTGTGGAAAAATGCAATGATAATGGTTCAGTTCTGATCAAAACCATTGATGAGGAAGCCATCCCCATGCTTGTCAATGGACATAGGTTGAAAATTTACAAGAAGCCCCTCTCCAAGCGAGAGTTTATTGAAGATCTAAATAAGATAGTGATGGTAGTGGAGCATGTCTAAGCCTCCACACACTGACGAAACAGAAAAAAGAGAAAAAAATAATAAGTACTAAAGTGAAAACCTCCATGAGGCGATTGAGTCCCATCATTGAGTTGAAAACCTCTTTTGAGGTGGCTCAGTGATGCCAAAAACAAAAAACAAAAAAAAAAGATAAAAGAAAAAGAGAATAAGATCCATGGGTGAAAACCTCCCTTGGAGGCGCCCAGGGCAGGCAATCAGGGTGAAAACCTCTTGGAGGCGCCCTAGTTGTCTTCCAAAAACAAAAGAGACAAGAAGAAAAAGAAAATTGAATTTTAATATGCATTTCAGGTTGAAGGAGGACCACAGGGAGCAAGAGAAGATGCCACAATGCCTATTTCATCTTCTTCACACTCTTCTCCATCATTTTTGACCTTTCTTCCACCCCATTGTGTTTTTTTTTCCAGAAATTGTGTGCTCTACAGGAGGCCCTGTGTTTTCTACAGGAGACTCCTGTAAGAATCACAGAGAGCCAAAAATAGTTCCAAAAAGCAGTTTGAGGGGCTGGGAAGCTTCATGAAGAGCATGTAAACCCTCCTACAGCTATCAACCCTCCTTGCCATCCATCCCACACCTGCATCACATCATCATCATCATTTTTTCCTTCCTGTCACAGAAAAACACAGAAAACCAGTTTTTAGAAAAAAAACAAAAAATAAAGGAAGCAGCACCTCAAATCTCACCTGCAGCTTACCTAGTGCCTCTCCATCTCCATCAGCATCTCTGGCACCATCCTCATAGCTCCCAGCACAAAAAATCAGCTAAAATTTTAAAGGGAGAAGCAGCTACAGGAGCTCCTGTAGGAATTCCTGTAGCAGCTGATCCCATTAAAATCAAGCCACAACAACAAAAGAAGTGCAACTATGGGATTAAAGGAGACACTTGAAGCTTCGATCCAGCCAAAGGATACCTACACAAGACAAACAACCACACATCAGACAATAGAGAGCATGCAACAAAGGAAATACAGGCATGCAGCAAAGGAAATACAAGCATGCAGCAGCAAAAGGAGCCAAAATACCTCACAACACATACATTCGACTCACAGGTAAGTGACTAACCCGCTCCTCTGTTGCATTTGTGTAATTGAAAGATATGCATAAGCAAATGAGATGGTTGGGGTTGAACGAGAAAAGGTGGCCAGTTAACTTGGCCACCTTCATCCAGTTGACTACACTCATCCGAAGATGCCACCACACGTGCACATAGTCAACTCAGAGAAAGATCCCAAGGACAGGTAGTGGAGGGTTTGCAAACTCCGATGCAATGATGAGAGGTGATTGTGGGAAGAAACCATGATGACAAGGCAAGTGGGGACCAACAGTCCAAATATGGCAACATACATTTTTGCCAGCTCACCCCATCACCAGAAATATCTAAAAGAAGAAATAAGTACTCCTCCTCGAAACTCCTTCACCACCTTTTCTTTCATTCCATCCTTGTCCACTTAGCTGTAGCAAGCTCCTTGTCACCCCACAACCTCAAAACCATCGTTCTCCATTGCTCTCACCCATCCTCCTGCTATCGGCGTTCTACAGGAGCACCTACAAGCAGTTCTACAGAAGGGGCAGTGAACTATTTTTAAGGAGAAAATACGGGTTTTTTTCTCGATTTCTAGCTTGAGTGTTATAGGGAAAAGTGTCTATGCAGAACTGCTAATCCCACTAAGGTTGGTAGCTACCTTAGAAACAAACAAAGTAAAACTACTTTCGTTTTCCTTTATGAAAGATAGATGAGAGAAGAATAAAGGAGACCAACCTCTGTCTTGCGCTTGGTTCCTTGCTCGATTCCTCCCTCTTCTAATAGTCTTTTGCTGCTTGCCTTTCTTGTATACCCAGCTTCACAGAGTACCTGTAGAATCAAAGTAGCATAACACTATACGAGAACATGGATCTATTATCATAAACAATCTAGGATCATATGTAAATTGACCATACAAATGCATAAAACATAAATCACACAAGAGTATGGAGGAAAACTTGAATAGCTTTATTGATAATCAAGAAAGAGCAAAGAGAGTTACTACCAATCGTTCTGACCCAGCATCATCCTCTCAGCAAGTGGGCCCTTCTTCACCTCATGAAAAGCTTAGATCACCCAACACTATGATGTTGCCTCAAGAAACCAACAGCAATTCCTTACAAGATGCAAAATTCCAGCCCCTGGATCTCTGGGATGAGGGATCCATATATAGATGTCTGCAAGGGAGAAGAGTCAGCTTGTGATTTGATTAGTGTCTTCCCTCTGATAGTCCTTGATTCCACTTGGAGATTGATGATCTCTTACTCATCCCTGGTCGAATTAAGAGAGGCAAGTGTCACAGGAGAAGTTTCTGGAAGATTCCATGCTTCTCCACCTCGCGAATTGACACTGCCATTTGTCCCTTCTCGCCCATCGCACCCCATAGAAGGGCTTTTTGAAATGCAACGCACCTACTGTGTATATTTAGGTGAGATGCAATGCACTTTGCCTATGGAGTAGGTGAAATGGTCCAGTTTTGACCAGTTCTGAGCAGTTTTTCATGGAGAACTTCTGGGAGAAGCTGTAATCAGTTGACCTTGTTCTTTTAGGGGTTGGAACAACACTTTTAGGGACTTAGGAGCCCTTATTTTATGGACATTTATGCTTGGGATTGCAATTCCCAAAAATGTCTATAACAGTTTCCCCCTAAAGCATGAGGTCGTTAATCTTTTTTGATGTCGGGTGAAATGCCTTATCATGAGGATCTGAAGTTCTTTCAAGCTGGAAGGAGACCTGTAATAAGATACAATACAATACATTATCTTCATAATATTTTCATGATCTAGCTGAGGTGGGCATTCCCATGCTCAGCTTTATAAATTCATTTTCATGTACATAGGACAGACAATTGTCTGAGTGTAGACTAATGATTCTGGTAGAGCCATCATCCCTTATATTGGATGATTATCTGTGCAGCAATGATGTACATTTGATGTCTTTATTTTCCTGAATATATATCGCAGCCCGGATGGATGAAACTAGATCCGGGGTCTTCAATCTCGTTCGATCTTCACTCAAAGTACAAGTCGATCCATGTGAGAGATGTTCTGAAGTCGAACATGGAAAGACCGCCTGATTACCAGCCAATGATGTAAGCTGTTAACAGACGTGAGAGGAATCACCGATAATGATAATGATCCTCAAGGTACTGCAATACAATTCACGTGGTGTGAATAAGGGACTTGGCATCGAACACCATGCAAAATCTTTCGATCAAAGGCCATTGATGTAAACCTGTCGCTGGAAGTGAGAAACTTGCCATTGAGGCATGCAAGCTTCAAAGTACTGAAATGGGTGTTCTTAGATCGACTTCTTGGATAATGAGCTGATGTCGACAAGAAGCGATCCGTCATAGGAGGGCCTTAATGAATCCCACATCAATGACACGGAATGGAGCAAATGATTTTAATGGAGGTGAAAACGATCTGGTGATATAAGGTTCAGGGTGGCGGTCATGAAAGAATGGAGCGTAAATGTATTGCAACGGGTGAGACACAGGTGAATTCTCTTAGTGACTTCTCTTGAACATATCGGCGACACTGACATGATGGATTGGTAGCATTAACCCCAAATGTGGATGGTGTGATGTGACCGGTGAATGAAACAACCCAACTCGACTTGGATGCGGAGTGAAAGTGTCATGTTCAAGAGCGACTTGCTACCAAAAAAGTTTCTTCAAGTTTTCTTCCCAATTTTTCCCCAGTCATTGCTGACCAGTACCTCTTTATTTTTGTCAAGCTCAAGGAGGATAACATATACTTGTTCTATAATTTTCCCTTCGGGCAAACCCATCGCTATGTTTTAACGAGCCCAGCGATAGTGAAACTCGTTCTTGTCTATTATGGACAAGTTTGTCGCTATTAGGTTTTAACGAGTTTAATGACAAAGATAACTCGGTCCTTTTCAATTTTAGAGAGTCTGAAAAGGGACGTAAAGGAAACTCCAAAAATCCTTTTTCGTCATCTAATCCCTTAGGTCCGAAAAAGTATAAAACAATACAGAAGGGATGAATTTTCGGTACTTTTAACGAGCCGAACAAAACAAGAGCTCGATCTTTTTGTGTAATAATCCCTCAGGTCCAAAAAGATTAAAATCTAGAGGAGGGATAACACTTCCGGTCACTTTAACGAGCTGGAGAGGCCAATGGCTTGGCAATATTTTCATATTTTTCGAGTCAACTGAAAAGAGCTTAAAGGAGACTCGTTTTTTGAGGAACGAGTGATAAATTCGGGTAGCAGATGATTCCAGGTAAGGTTTGGAATTTCCCAATCACGGGAGTGTTACAAGGATGGCTAATAGAATCACTCTTCGCAGCTGTTCCTCAAAAGGGGTAAACAATCAAGTGGAGGTGAATGATCGGCAAATACAAAGTGGAGGTGATGACGAGAACACGACCAAGGCTTCAAAGGCTGAAGTACTACATTCACGATGGTTATTTACCAGAAATTGGTTCATTTTTTAATGAGCTTAAATGCTGGGGGGAGCATTTGCTCATTGCTTATGTTTATTTTTTAACGAGCATGAAGTCTGCGTTAAAACTTCTCGATATAACGGTCATTTCTTGACTTTACCATTAATAGCTTTGTTCCTTCAAAGATTGTACTGCATGCTCAATTGCTTCATCAAACTAGTTAGAAATGAACAATATATGTTTGAAAAATGAGTTAGGACACTAATATTTTACTCGAATTACGTAAAAAGTAATTTAAAAGTGCTTTTACCTCTCATTTTACCATTTCATTTGAACTTTGGCTTGTTGGAGCTTTGGAGGTGCTTTTCCCCTTTGATTTTCACCAGCTGATTTCGGGAGATTCTGTGGACGATTTTTGGCGCCGTCTGGACCAGGTAGGAGCTAAACTTGAGCTCTTTCATTTCATCTTTTCCATTTTGCATTCTAAGCTTGATTTTTGGTTTTTCTGAGCCTCTGAGGTTTGAAAAACTCGCTCTGGCCCCATCGCACCCTTTCTGCATCAAAAGGTGTGTTGCATGTTGGCCTACTCACTGGGCAGTCGACATGCAACGCACCCAGGACTAAGCTGGAGGTGCAATGCGCGCAAGGAGGGAAATTTGTGCATAGTTTTTAATGGAAATTTTTTCCTGTTTCTCACCAAATCAGGATCTAACTCTTCTCTTGTTTGCTTTCAGAGATTTATTGGAGTAAGATGACTATTACATGGCGAGAACGTGAGCATGAAGAAGAGGACATGCTTTCTTTACATGATCCGGTTATAGTAAACGCACTTTGGAACTGTGGCCTGTTGAAGTTTTTCTGCATCTCTAGCATGAGACAACAAATCAACTTGCTGCAGTATTTGCTCGATGCTTGGGATCCTACCAGCCAGGTGTTCCAGATTAGGGGCAAATCCATCCCCTTGATTGTAGTGGACATCTATTTTTTGACCGGCTTATCGAGGCGGGGTTCCCCTATCTCTTTATCAGGTTCGGCCCGTGGAGGTGAATCTGTGAGAGATTATGTTCGCAAGTATTGCAGAGAGGGATCTCAGCCGAGTAAAGACGGCAAGATCATCATCCGAGATGTCACTGAGAGGTCTTTGAGGACCATTATGTTCACCTTTGGTAGGATGGCTGGTGGTGCGGCTCTCCATGTGGCCAATCGGTCTTATATGCAGTACGCCTTGGAATGTCTTGAACCGAAAGTGTTCAACTGGTGTGATGCAGTACTCCTTGTGATTAAAGAACAGTTGACCAAGGTGAAAAATGGGAGATTGAAGAACTTTGGGTATGGTTCTATTTTGACCATATTCGCCTTGGAAAGGATACCACTGATGCAGTCGCAGTATATTGCACTTGGTTTACCTCCACCGACCGAATCACGGATGCAGAGATGGGTCGACCACATGTCCAGACATGTTGGTCAGTCTCAGATTTCTTTTTCTGATACCTTCTTCGGGTGGTTTGATCATTAGGAGATCGTTTTTTCCGAGTACCCATATGCTGGTATGGACTTCCGGGGTGACCCGGATTTGGTACTGTCGGCTAGCGAGTAGTGGGGTGCCATTGGTAAATTATTGACCATATTTTTGTTTATCGTTTTTCTTTCATAATTTCCTTGTGCTTTATTCTGTCAAGACTAATCAGAACTCATGTGCTCATGCAGATGTTGGTCCCGTTCGGCCAGTAGTACGCCTGAGAGTGCCAGCTGCCGCTCCAGCAAGAGAGGCTGTGGGAAGGGCTATCCTTCGCGACCTTGATGTGGCTGAGACTCTTTTAGCATTACAGGACCAGGTCGAGGGCCTCACTCTCGATATTCCAGATGTGAGGACTGACGAGCTGCCCCTGAGGTTGCAGCGACATACCACTGGCGTGCCAAGTCGATGGACTAGGCTTTTACGCATGATTGCACAGGCGGTGACTTGTTATCACCAACATCATTAGACTAGGGTGCCCCCTAGCGTTTTGAGTTTTGGGTCATTTGACCAATTTTGTCTTGGTTACAGAACATTATGTGTAAACCATAAACAGTTATATATATATTTTTGATTTTCGGAGTTTTATTTTGGTTAAGTTATATGATCCACATGCAAATATTGATGAAATGCTTCTTTTTATAAATGTTTCAAATGTCTATCTAACACATAATTTGCCAATGAGTCAGTTAATGTGTTTAAGCTTCTGGAAATATGCTGATATTGAATAAAATCAAATTGCCTTTCCAAAATCTTGACCCTTAGGAACATGCGATAGATAGCTAGATTTCAGACGGAGTAGATACCAGTGAGCTGTAGTATGACGAGTTGTGAGTCTAGCCTGACGACCAATCGGCATATGCCATGTGTGATGGCATCAGAGAGAAGTTCTATCAATGCGCTATATTCAGCGATGTTATTCATTGATCGACCAATACATACCCCTCTGAAACTTACTAACTCGCCGCTTGGATCAAAAATGGCCCAGGCCGCAGAAGATAGGTTCCGCGAACTACGACTTGCTCCGTCGGCATATCCAACAAAAGATTCCAATAGGTTTGACATCTGCAACAAATGTAAAAAGCGGATTTACTTGACCAAAACAAATACTTTAGCGAAAACAAAAATGTAACAAAAGCATATTGGTTACCACACTGAATCATGCGTAGTAACGCTTAAGGTACAACCCGTTACGAGGTTGTGCCAGTGGAATCCCGTCATAATCCATTAACTCGTAGGCTCCTTTTGCTAACACTTGCTTAACAATATAGGGGCCCATCCATAAAGACTTGAATTTACCTGCTCCCAATTTATCAGATTCCTGGTCATAAAGCAAGACCAAGTCACCTTCTGAGAAGACACGGGGTTTGACATTCTTGTCGAATTGCGCCTTAACTCGTTTCTTATGGGCTTCGTTAGCCAAAGCAGCATCACGACGGGTTTCATCCAATTGGATTAGTTCCAAGAAACGAGCTTCTTCTTCTGAAGTTCTGGGGAGAAGGTCGATTGCGAGTTTGAGGGACGAGATTTCACACTGAACTGGTAAGATTTCTTCTAGGCCATACACCAGTTGGAAAGGTGTAAACCCAATTGCATTCCTTACCGATGTTCGGTATGCCCACAAGGCTGAGTACAGGATCAGGTGCCAACTCCTTTTGTGGACTCCAATCATCCTTTGCAGCATGCGCTTCAGGACCTTGTTGATTGCTTCAACTTGTCCGTTGGCCTGCGAGTAATATGGAGTAGAGCTGTCGTGCGACAACCCTAATTTGGAAACTAATTCGGCCATCATGTGATTGCGAAAATGCGATCCATGATCTGTGACTATAGCTTGTGGAATGCCGAATCTGGCGACCACATGATTGAAAAAGAAAAGGGCAGCTGTTTCATCAGTGTTATCTAATGTAGGCATTGCCTCGACCCATTTGGAAAAATAGTCAACTACGATTATGATATACCCATGCCCCCCGGTCGAGGTGGGGTTACATGTCATGAAATCGATGCCCCATTTGGCGAATGGCCCAACAGCAACCATTGGTTGCAGAGGTGCGGGTGATCTTCTGGTTTTGCTATCGAAAATTTGACATGCATGGCAACTTCTGACTGCGGTTATGCAATCTTTAAACATTGTTGGCCAGAAGTATCCTGCTCATAAAAAATTTTGCGCCGTAGCGTAACCGGATTGATGCCCCCCACACGCGCCTGAATGGAAATCATTCAGGGCTTTTTCGGCCTCCTCATGGGTGAGACACCTCCTCAGAACTGTATCGACACCACGACGGTAAAGTGTATCACCGACGATCATGTAGTCTTTTGATTGGTATCGAATACGTTTTTGTTCGGAGCGGGAGGTATTAGGCCTATACTTTTGGGTTTGGAGATAAATGATTATATCTCCATACCACGGATTGCTTGAAGATATCAGAAACAAAGATTCATCCATGATTGTTTCTTCGGATGTTTCATCGTTGGATGACAATGGGAGATCGCATAATAATTCTGCGAAAACCAGGGCTTTCTTTGACTTGGATTTTACAAATTCCAGGTCAAACTCTTGTAGAATTGCTATCCATTTTGAATATTTGCCCCCAAGCAACTGTCGTGACAATATATAAGTCATGGGGTTGCAATCTGACAGAATGGTAGTTTTTCGAAAGAGGACATAGTGTCGAAATCTATGTATCGCTTGAACAACTGCGAGCGCTAGCTTTTCAACATAACAATCTTTGCTTTCTGTATCATTTAATTTCTTACTCAAATAATATATAGGATGTTCAATTCCGTTGTCTTCTTGAACTAAAACCATTGCGATGGTTGTATCCGCTGCAACCAGATACAGGTTAAAGTTTTTTTGATAATCGGGAGCGTACATTAATGATGCTTTCATTAGGGCTTCTTTTAAAGCATCAAAGGAAGCTTGCACAACCTGATCCCAGACGAAGAGTACTTCCTTTTTCAATAGACGTGTATAACCTTTAGCAAGTTCGGTGTAATTTGGAATGAACCTCCTCAAAAAGTTTGCTTTCCCTTGGAGTTTCTGAATCTGAAGCAAATTTGAAGGTGGAGGCAAATTTATGATTGTCTGAACCTTACATGGGTCGAGACGAATCCTGTCCTTTGAGACTACAAAGCCAAGTAAACGACCAGAACTGACACAGAACACACATTTGTGTGGATTGAGTCGTATCTTGTAGTGTCGGCAACGTAGAAATATCGCTCTTAAATGCTACGGATGATCAGTCCGCTTTCGCGAATGAGCCGGAAGGTCGTCGAGATATGGTTGAACGATGTTTTTTATGTCATGGAAGGCATAATTCATTACCCTCTGAAATGTTGCCCTTGCGTTCTTCAAACCAAAGGGTAATTTGCGATATGCGAATGTGCCCCACAGACAAATGAATGCAGTCTTTGACTGGTCCTGTGGGCGGATATTTATTTGATTATACCCGGAGAATCCATCCATAAATGAAAAGATTTCGCATCCGACGCACTCATCAATTATCTGGTCAATGAAGGGTGTAGGGTAGTTGTCTTTTGGACAAGCTTGATTTACATCCCTATAATCGACGCACACTCTAATCGTTCCTTGTTTTTTCATAACAGGAACAATTTTCGATACCCAATTGGTTAGAGGAACCGGGTAAATGAAACCAGCATGGAGAAGTTTTTCAACTTCCGCCTTGATGGCAGCAGCTTTCTTGGGGTGCACCTGCTGTAGCCGTTTTCGTACTGGTTTGACATCTGGATACATCTTAATTTCGTGTTCAATGATACTCGAGTAAATGCCTGGCATTTCATTATATGACCAAGCAAAGACATCTTTGAATTCGCGAAAAAGAGTGTTATATATTTTCAGTTCTGAAGGAGAACAACATTTGCCAACATAAATATTCTCTACAACATCTGTTTTGGTCGAGATATTTATGGCGATAGTCTCTTCAATGTTGGACAAGTTTCGCTCGAAATCCACCGTGTTTACAGTATTTGATAGGAAATCAAAAACTGAAGGATGATGAAGGTCGTCAAGAATATCTTCTTCACGATCTGGAAGAATGGAACGATGGTGGTAATCTTCCCATGGTGCCCCTTCAATTACCATTGATTGAACAATTCCTTTGTCGGTGTAATGCACTCGTGACCAAGGATCTGAAGGGGTGCCATATTCCTTAGACCTATCTATCCAAACGCTAGATGAGCGTTGATTTGGGTTTGCCTCCCATGCTAGGAACATTGATTGCTACAATATTTCCATTGGGCTTGGAGGCAATACCTGCGTATGATCCATGTTTATATCATTTTCTGAGATCTTTTCAATCGAAGATATCATATTACAGGTTCCTACCGATGCTACTTCTGCCAGATTTATTGGAGGCAGAAGGGCAAAAGTTCCCATTAATATAGGGTCTTTTAGTAGGCCTACTCCGATATTTTGAAGCGAATGGGGGCTTCCATGGATCATTGGAATGCTTCCCGTAACTTGAGAATCATTGGGGAGGAAAGTTTGTTGATCGACGATTGTAATGCCTCCTTGAAAGGGAAATGAAATCTTCCTAAAATAGGTCGACACAACAGCAGCCATAGCATATATCCATGGTCTTCCTAGTAGGATGTTGTAATCGAGGTTTTCATCGATTATTTCGACATCTATTTCTACTGTTTTCCCTCCTATTTCAACCTGCAAGTTACTTAGAATACCATATGGGATATATGTTCATTCGTCGAATGCTTTTAATGTCGTCGAAGATCGCGACAAGGTTGGAGACCCTAAAGTTTTCCAGCAACTCATCGACATAATACATGTAGATGCCCCCTCATCAATAATTTTTCGATGAACAGTTTTGTTGAGGGCTTTCACTTGAATGAGGAAAGCTAGTTGAGATGGTAACTGAGGATTGTATCCTTTATGATCAAAGGACACAAGATTGGAATCCTTTGGGTCTATCCCACTAATAACTGATAATAAAGCCTGCTTTTGGGATGGGAAATTTTGCAGTACTTCAAGTGTCGACATAGCGGATGGCGATTGGGCCAGATCTTCCACTATATTATAATGTTCTGCTGCTCTAGCACGAGGATTAAATGTCGACTTGTGTACTACTCCCTTTGGCGGTTTTATTGTCAGCTTAGGAATGATGGGCGATGCAACTTCTGTCGAAGTTGTTGTCGAACTACTAGGTTGATCCTTATCCTTGTTGTTCGACAGCTGTGGATTCCCGTAATCTTTGTTCCTTGTCGATATCAAAGCATCATTTTGCTGTTTGGAAACCGACAACATCAGCACTTGAGACGGGGAAGCATTTCCACTGTCAACCAGATTTATTCCTGGATTTGGAAACGGATCAGTGAACACTGCTGAGGTTTTTGAATTCTTGAAGAATTTTCTAAGCTCAGCTCTGTGTGGACAATCTGATTTCCAATGATCCTCATCGCATATAAAGCATGGATTTTTTGGTTTCCTATTTTGAGGAGGGTTTGCAGAAGATTTTTCAGATGATGATTCCTCCTGTTTCTTCTTCTTCCCTTTGTTTTTCTTCTTGCCTCCTGGTTGCTTGGTTTCATTGCCTTTATCTGTCGATACGGCATTTACTTCCGAGGCAAGAAGTTCTTCTTTTGCATTTTGACTGGAAATCTTACGGGCTTTTTTAGATGTAGCCTTTGTCGATTTCGTGTTTGTCCTGCCAATCACGCCATCGCCGACATGAGAGTCATTGTTTGAATTAGTAGGAGAAGGGACCGAGAATTCTGGTCTGGGCGCGTCAGGTATTTTATCGTAGAGCGTGCCAGACTGAGTGTAAATCAGGTCCAAATATAGTGCACGAGTAATAACTTTCTCTTCGGTGACAACTCCCCCTTTTGCCACATCTCCTATAATGGAAGGTAACAAAGACTTAATAAACCATTCAGCTAAAAGTTGATCAGGAACATATGTTTTTACCATTCTACGACGACGTCGCCACTCATGTATATGATCAGATATGTGAGTGGCCGTTGTTTGTTTGAAATTGGTAAGAAGTTCTGTTCCCATTTCGTACCTTATCGGTAACTGAAAATGGGTTAAAAAGGTTGTGGCTAGGGTACTGAAGTTGTCAAACGAAGCTCTAGGCAATTCGATATACCATTTTGTTGCCGGACCAGTTAACGTCCTCTGAAAAAGGCGAAGCCTAATCAAATCATCGTTTAGGGTGTTTGATGAACACCACAGATGAAAGGTCATCACATGATTTGATGGATCTTCACCCGGATTTCCATTAAATTTAGGAATATCTAACAGAAGTTTATGCGGAATCGCTGGCCACCAAGGGGCGTAAGCGATTGGATCGTTTGTTAACCGATTTAGATCCAGTAACTCTAAAGTCGCCACGAAGGATAACTGTTGATTCAGGTTAGGCGAAGCATACCCAGGATAAGATGGAATCGCCTGACCAGTTGGTCTTTGCATACCAGCATAATGCATTTGATGTTGGTAACTTTGGTAATGTTGGTGGGCATAACCATTGTAGAATGGTTGATTTTGACCGTTTTGAATATACGGCTGCCCACTATTTGCAAAGATTTGTTGCTCAGATCCTTGGTATACTTGTTAGAATTGCGGTTGTTGGTATTGCACCAGCCAGGGTTGTGAAGCCATGTGCTGTTGCCTGATACTAACTGTTTGACCAAGATGAGGGGTAATTGTACCCGTTTGGGCCTGTGTCACTCCACCAGTTGGCGATTGTGGTTGAGTCGCAGGGTCAAGAGGCTGTTGCATTACAACCTGAGAAACCTGAGGTTGGCATACAACAGGCAACACTTGTACTTGCGACACGTCACAATAGCTGGTGTAGTTGGTATATTTGACATAGGTAAACATTGTTGCATTGAATATACAACTCTTGGTTGTTGAGGCAGTATCGGCACCCAACCGCTAGATGTAATTCCAACATAGCCTAAATTTTGTTGTGAACTCCCGTATGGTTGTCCTCCCGGAGGAGAAAATGAAAGACTATACTGCCCCCCATACGGCGGTAATCCGGTACTTAAAGGAATTGTTTGCCCTTGAGGGCCGGACTGCTCAAATTGACATCCTGAAGGATCAATTTGTTGAGACTCAACATAAGAGTTTACGGATACTATTCCGGATGAACAAACAGGAACAAACCATACTATCAAAATAGCCCCTGAGTGGGCCCCTTCTAGCGATTGAGAGCTAGTTGGGACAGATGGTATACCGGCGAACATTATTGGAGTGACAGCAGGAAGTTCTGCCGTCACTGTGTTGGACGACACAGTCCTAGATGTCGACGGTTGTTCAGACATTTCTAGTCTATCCAAAAGATTACCTAGAGATTCTACAGGAGCTTCCGATGGCGGTAGACTAATTTCTAATGAAGAAGGATACAGAGTGATCCCGACTCCAAATTGAGATGGAGTACTAGATGGAGGATCCTCCACAATCTCTTCTATAGCAATCAGACTAGGTGGAAGAGGTAGACCGTCAGGTCCGTAAAATATTTCTGGTGCCGAAGAAGGTATGGAATCTGCAGCGACAAATGTTTGGGGAATAACACTTTCTGAACCAGTTGTAGATGAAACTGGTCCAGTAACACAAGTGTTTACCTTCAAACTAGGATCAGTTCTACTGTCCGTCGATGGCTTCTGAACTTCTTTTGTAAAGGCAGGGATGCCAGAAATGTTTGGAGTAACCAGAGTCTCTGATGGTGTTGGAACACTTGTTCTAACTTTACCAGGAGATTTGGAACTGGTTAAACGAGTTCACTTTGTCCGTAATAGTTTCAATTCCGGAGACAAAGACGGTTGACTCGTAAGCCTCCGCGAACAACGGGGTTTCAATTGACTTTCTTCCACGATTGCGGATTACTCGATCAACTAAAAATAAAGGGGAAGTATGTTTCCGAATTAGATGAATTTTAGACGCTTTGACACAACTTGTTTTTTCGATTTTTAAGAGTCGAGAAAAAACAAAAGATGACTCTAGTCGCCTTCGATTTTTAATGAGCCTAAAGTGACAAGTGCTTAGATGGACCTTTTCCGTTAAGGAGTCTGAAAAGGAATGAAAGGGACTGCTCTGGAAATCTAGGCAGAGAGATTACCAAACCAATCGCAAAACTGCAGAATACTTTTTACGGTACGGCAGTCAATCTTCCCGAATGTTGTGTTCAGTGCATTGCGATCGATAGGGTGGCAGACACGGCTTCCTATGGATAAAGGATTAAGCCTATTGTGGTCTCCCAAAATATACTCGACGATACGTGGGAGCACAAGTCCGTACTGGCACTTATCGTCTCAAAGTGGAGGAATCACCCAACCAACAGTGAAAACAACAGTTACCAGGCTTTACGACGCCAGAATACGTCTCTAGCCTAGACTTCTAGATGTTGTGCGTTAGGTTCCAAAGCGTTGTTAGATTCATTAAATTTATTTTATAGTTGATCTTGCTTAAGAAATTTTCCTTTCAGGTTCACCGCGTGATGTAGATGTACAATTCCTAAAATGCAATCTAAGATGATAAACAGTCGTTTTATCTTCTTTGTGCAATGAAAATCCTAGCTACTAAGGAAAGAGAAATGGCGTTCTTTCAGTAAAGAGCATAGAACACACACTATATGCACTGTCCTAAATCAAACCAATCAAACAGTCTAAATGCAAATGCACATGCATCTATTTGTTTTCAGCCTTCTTAATATGTGAATGATAAAAAGAAAGTTAATGCGCAAATCTGAATTATTTTTCAAAGCGACAATTACTAACAAGTTTCTTTTCAAAATCAAAATGAAGACAATGACAACACTTTGCGATTTGGAAATGAAAACTTGTTTTCGACACTAGAAAAACTACCAATTCAGATCGAATACAATAGTAACAGGGTAATCGACTATCAAGAACAATCAGATTCTCTTCTATGACTGAAAACGACACTTGCGACACTTTCAAATCAAGAAATGACAGTACAATTACGTTACTTCTTTGTAAAGGAGAACTGAAAATGACTCAAAAAAATACATAAAAACATTTACAGTTCTTTGCACAATGGAGGCGGAATAACAGCAAGGAAAGGGGTTTCAAACAGAGGTGTACTGACTACAGGCAGTAAAACTCTTGAATATATCTGAAAAGAGTGAAAACAGAAACCAAAATTTAGGAACAATGCCTAGTCTGATCAGCGCACCTGTAACACAGTGAAACTGAAATGCAACGCACCTACTACACTCGGGCAGTGCACTGAATTTGAGATTCACAGAACAGACAGTGCGCTGGACTAGGGACGAGACTTTGATTGGGTTTCGGGTCACAGTTTACAGTTCAGTTCATGGATTTTTGCCGAGCAAGTAGTAATCAGTAAATCAATCACAGGGGTAGATCTAAGGAGGTTACTAGAGCCACCACGAGGGCAATTAGAAAGCTTGTAAATCAATTGTTTAATTTATAAACAAAACCCAGAGATTGACTGAAGCAGCGTTGATCTACTTTGCACTTGCATAGCAAATGCAGTTCGAAGGCTAGCTGGCTTGACTTCAGGCTCCGTTTGTAAGTTTATAAAGTAAACAAATGTAGATAAACAATCAATCTATTCGCTCCCCAGCGGAGTCGCCATTTTGTTACAGGGAAAAGTGTCTATGCAGAACTGCTAATCCCACTAAGGCTGGTAGCTACCTTAGAAACAAACAAAGTAAAACTACTTTCGTTTTCCTTTATGAAAGATAGATGAGAGAAGAATAAAGGAGACCAACCTCTGTCTTGCGCTTGGTTCCTTGCTCGATTCCTCTCTCTTCTGATAGTCCTTTGCTGCTTGCCTTTCTTGTATACCCAGCTTCACAGAGTACCTGTAGAATCAAAGCAGCATAACACTATACGAGAACATGGATCTATTATCATAAACAATCTAGGATCAGATGTAAATTGACCATACAAATGCATAAAACATAAATCACACAAGAGTATGGAGGAAAACTTGAATAGCTTTATTGATAATCAAGAAAGAGCCAAGAGAGTTACAACCAATCGTTCTAACCCAGCATCATCCTCTCAGCAAGTGAGCCCTTCTTCACCTCATGAAAATCTTAGATCACCCAACACTATGATGTTGCCTCAAGAAACCAACAACAATTCCTTACAAGATGCAAAATTCTAGCCCCTGGATCTCTGGGATGAGGGATCCATATATAGATGTCTGCAAGAGAGATGAGTCAGCTTGTGATTTGATTAGTGTCTTCCCTCTGATAGTCCTTGATTCCACTTGGAGATTGATGATCTATTACTCATCCCTGGTCGAATTCAGAGAGGCAAGTGTCACAGGAGAAGTTTCTGGAAGATTCCATGCTTCTCCACCTCGCGGATTGACACTGCCATTTGTCCCTTCTCGCCCATCGCACCCCATAGAAGGGCTTTTTGAAATGAAACGCACCTACTGTGTGTATTTAGGTGAGATGCAACGTACTTTACCTATGGAGCAGGTGAAATGGTCAAGTTTTGACCAGTTCTGAGCAGTTTTTCATGGAGAACTTTTGGGAGACGCTGTAATCAGTTGACCTTGTTCTTTTAGGGGTTGGAACAACACTTTTAGGGACTTAGGAGCCCTTAGTTTATGGACATTTATGCTTGGGATTGCAGTGCCCAAAAATGTCTATAACATTGAGGAGGTAGGTTCCATGCATATCCACCTTGATTGTCAATATGTGCAAGGAATGATATCATTTTAAGGAGGAATTGAGTCCATAGAAGAAGAAGAATTACATAAAAAAAAAAAATCTGCCTGTTTTTAAAAAAAAACACAATTTTCCTTTGTTTTCCTGTTTTCTTCAAAATTCTAGTCTTCATCTCTACATTGGGTGTTCAAAAGGGGTATAAGCACAGTGATAGGAGGATTCGTGAGGAAGGAGCCCACCAATTCAACCAGGCTCCATGAACATCCCCAAGTAGTAGCCATATTCACCAGGGCAAATTGGATCCCATTTTTTGAGAAATTTTGAGGGTTTGATGAAGAAGTTGCTCAGGAATTTGCCCTTTCATTAGTCCTTCACTCAAGGACCCATGCCACTGTCACTTTTATAGGTCTTTCAATGGAAATCACCCTAGAATTTATTAGTAGGGTTACTACCCTTCCTCTTGGTTTACCTTGGAGCAAAGATGAAAAACAATTGGACAGGCTACCAAGAAGAACTTCTTCCAAAACAATGAACATCCTGTAGAAGACAAAAATGGCATTAGAAGGACAAGCATACCCTACTCTTGGGATGAGGTCAGTTACTAAATCATCAAATATATTTCCTGTGAAGGGAGGTATAGCATAGTCTATGGCTACCATTTTAGAATCCTCCATGAGCTGAGATATGGCATGGACACTCCAACACCTCAGAAACTCAGCATCCCCTATTTTCTCTTGCAGTCCCTCATAGACTCTAGCAATAAGTTAAAGGCAAGAGGTCCAGATCAACTGGCTCACCATGGATTAATTAAAATTTTAGTGGAAGAAGCCCTCCATACCTTCACAATCCCCATAGCATGGGATATTTTCCGGAACATGACAACAGAATATGACATAAAGGCCCTCACCTATGATGTTAGTCCTTTTGATAGTGAGGAGGAAGAGCAGCAAGGGGGAGAAGGGGAAGAAACTGAGGAACAAGAAACAAAGAAGGAAGAAACCAAAATAGAAAAGGAAGAAACCAAAACAGAGCAAGAAAAAACAAAACAAACAGAGACAGAGAAAAAGACAGAAGGAGGAGAAAGAGGGGTAGCAAAGACAGAAGTGTCTCCTGAGACCTTAGAAAGAGAGGCAGCAGTTGCTCTCACTACCCTCAGCACCCCAATTAAACCAAAACAAAAGAGGAAGAGGTAGACCTCAATGTATTTTAGGGCTAGGAAGAGCACAAGGATCAAAAAGGGAAACCCCAACCTTCTTCCAAAGTTCCTATTGTTATTGAAGATTCACCCTCTGACCAAGGGAAGGGATCCCCTTCCAAGGCACCTATAACTTATGAAAGGGGGACTCCTATATCTCCCACATGGAAAGAAAAAGTAGAACTACATGACTCAAAAACAGTTCTACGGGAGGCACAGACTGTTCTAAGGAGACTCTGTCAAGACTACAGGAGACCAAAAAACTTAGAAAAAAAGTAGAAGGACAGCCACAGGGGAAGGAGGAAGCACCATAGGCACAAGAACCTGACCCCCAGCCTAGTCTTGGCTCTTACTAAAATCTTCTTGAGGGGGGAGAATCATTCCACAAAAATTTGCAATCCCTCTATTCTTTGAGTTGGAGAAAGAAAGAATAAGGACCCATAGATGGATGCAAATAGCCAAATCCAATGGAGTTGAGGATATTGGCCATATGGAGAATCAACTTAGAGAAATGGGCATAAAATTAAGTGCTGTCAGACAAAGATAAGCAATCACAAGAACTCGCCTTGAAACAGAAAATGAGTTGCTAAGAAGACAGCTGCAAGAGAAAGAGACACAATTGGCATGCATGGCCAGCTGGTCTATGGAGGCACTACAATGTAGAACACCAGCAAAATAATATGGAGTATACCTCAAACACCAATGGCTACAGTTTCAGATAAAGACTTTGGCACAGAAAATCACAATGCCTTTTCAAGATTACAGACAATTTATGGACCTGTGTGACCAAATCTCATCAGAAGACAAGGCAAAAATAGCATAATTCTATCTGCATAACATGGCCCTCATAGACATGAATGTGTGGGACCCCAATGCTAGGCTAGGGGACCTGCAACTAATGGCCATGGCCTCATGGATGAATCATGAAGAGTTAAGGGCAGCAGAAATAAGAAATTTATGATAAAAGAGCAGAATGAGCTCTTAATGATCAGAGCTGTGCCATCAGATCCCATGGATCTCATTAGCACACACCAGCTGCTTGCAAATAATCCTCAAATTTCCCCTAAATATATCAATGATCAGGCTCAAGCAATTGCACATTTTGAGGATATGGAAAGATTACTTGGGGATGACTGTATTCATGCTTGTATGAGGAGGTGGAACACCTTACCACACAATTTGCAGATCAGGGAGTATCACTCCCCAACAAACATGAAAGAGGCATTAAAGAGAGTGCCAATGTACAAGGGCTCTATGCAGAGTTTGAAGGTTAATTGGATAGGTCTCAAGTTGAGTCCCCCACTACTGCTAAGCATGCTAGAACGCAGAAAAGAGGGAGAATAGCAACAATAGTGGCAAGAGGTAGATAGAAAGGCAGGATTCCATGACAAAGAAGAAGATATCACATCAGAAGCATGGGATGTTAGGGAGGCCACCAGGGACATCAAAGATGAGGAGATGGACTAAGTTTCTCAGAGGATGAGCAACACCTTCAGTAGTGGGGTGATGATGAGCCCCATAAATGGGTAATTATATGGGCTCATTTTTCCTCCTAACATAGTTTAATCAACCATTCTCTTAGCTTATTACATGTTTTTTTATTATATTTATGCTTATGGAGTGAGTTGGGTTGGTTATGATGCCATGGAGTCTAATATGTGTTTAATGCAGATTTTTGTTGAATTTTGAAGACAAAGTCAAAGATTTAATGGACAATTGGCAGCAATAATTCGAAGTGGACAAAGGAGAGGATTTATAGGAGGGAATCCCCCTCATTTATTACTCCCCACTTCGAATTATCCTTCATGCAACTCAGAGCACAAACAGCCAAATCAATGCACTAGGAGGCAGCCAAGCAAGTGGAGGATAACTTATGTTTATCTCAAGTTTTGGGAGCCAAGCCTCCCTAATTTTGAGGAAGTTGTTGGAAGCTTCATTTGTATAAGTAGAGAGGCCTAGGGCCTCACTAGGGAGTTGGTCGAATTTTTGTTGCATCTTTGCTCTGCTCAACTTCGAGCTTACTTTTGGTGACAGTTTCATGTAATCCTATTGCTATTTTGATAATAAAGATGAGATCTTTTTTGAGCTAGCACTAAGTTACCTCAGAGGGATGAAGATCTTGGGTTAGGGCCCAATCCAAGTAGCCAAGCTCCTCTTGTTTGTATTTATATGCTTTATTTCAGTTTATGGATTAGTTGTTGTTAGATGAATTTCTTTCTTGGTTAAGAATAGGTTGCTTTTGGTGATTTAGAAGGTTGTTTCCATTTGTGTTTTCTATAGCAGGTTGAACAGTGATAGAAAGAAGATACAAAAGGCCAGCAACAGTGCCTTGGCCTCCTTTCCTCCCTTTGGGACCATGAACTGAGGCCAAGACCCTCTTGCTGCCACAAAAACACAGATTTTCCTTCTCCATAGGATTTCTAGTGTTGCAGTTTGTTAGAAGGTTAATGCTTTGCTTTAGATCTCTTTCACCATGCTCATTTCTGTCTTTGCAATAAGTCTTCTTCCATGCTTTCTCTCATTATAGCATTTTTCAGCATTTCTTTCCATAGCTCATAATTTAGATTAGCTTGATGAAAATTTCTGTTTTTTTTATGTACTTAGTTTCCTTGCTTGCTTGATTTCATTGTTTGACTTTCAGTTCTTTTGTAGCAAATCTCTTCTCACAATAGGTCAGCCTATCAAGCCATCACATTCTCTCCCTAATCTATGCCCTACAGGTCGCCCAAAGTTCACCTCAAATCTACCTTAGTTTTCTGTGTTTTTTCCATAGGATTTCCTCCTCTCTCCCAACCATCTTTCCATCTTCTAGTGATCCTTGGTGAACCCTAGGCAACTTAACACATCATCCTAGCCTTTAGCTACCCTGTCCACCCACTCTCACACCTTCAAAACCTTCAAAACTGCTCTCGGCATCCTCTTGTAGACCTCCTGTAGATCCCCTGCATCCTCCTATAGATTTTCCTGTAGGCTTCCTCTTGAAGGCCGATTGCAGGAAAAGCCTCCAGAAGGCCACCTGAGACCTCCTAGGACCCATCCACACCATCCTACATCCTCTAAAGTCCCAAAACCACCCTCCATCGCCACCTATTCGCTACCACATTCACAAACAAATAAATTACATGCATGACAAATTCACATAAAAATCCAAAAAGATGTTTTTTTCTCATTTACTTCTAGAAATAACTTGAGTAGATGTTGTTTACTTCCTTGAGTAGGTAATGATACTCATTTCATGGTTTTTATAGTTCCTTCTGCAAAAGTAGGATTAGTTGGTTAAGTAGGGTTTGTTAGGTTTACATTACATTTCAGTCTTTTTCCTTTTTGCAGGTAGAGTAACCTCTATAGATTAAAGCTTTCCTTTCTTTCATCACATATATAGCTTCTTTTGGAATCCATAGAAGTTGGTTTGAGCTCCTAGTGATCTTCCGTCAGCTGACCAAGTGACAGCCTGCAGTAAGAACTAGTACTTGTGCATACATCACCGCCACTTCCAAGTTTGTTACGAACTACCGGGTTGTTAAGAGTAAAGTAGGCAGCCCAGGAGTTGTAGCATTATCGCTGCAATACTGGTGCTCACCAGGAGTCAAGTTGAGGGTCTGTCCTAGGCTCAGATTACCATTTATGCTAAAAAATGGTTTCCTATAGTTTTGACAGGAATTAATATAGGATGCCCTAGTTCTCATCTAAAGACATTTTGAAGGTTTCAGAGGTTTCCAAATGGTGGAACAAGGTAGCATAAGGTTGATAAGGATGTGGAAGACCTTGCCAAACTGAAAAATATTCAAGAACCATCTTGAATAAGGGGAAGAAGGCAAACTAATGGTCTCAAGAAACAAGGATTTTTCTTTGCACAAATATGTTTTTGGGCTTGTCCTTTTAGAACTTACAGGAAAGATTCTTAATGCACAAGAGAGAGAGGCCACCAAGGCCATGAATGAGGCATAATGAGGTCACTAAGTTGCTCAAAGGATGAGCAACACTTTCAACAGGGGGGTATGATGGGCCTCTAAATTAGACATAAATTAAGGTCCATGCCTCTAAATTAAACATAAATTAAGGCCTATGACCATCCTTCAAAACATTAAACTGCTATTTTTGCATTAGATAGTGTATTTTTAACTTTAATATATTCATTAGGAAGGTTTTTGAATTATTGCATATTTGTGCCTAATATTATTTATTTTTGTGGAATATTGTGAGAATATTGGGCAGATTGTGAAGATTTGGAGGAGGGGATAATTTAGGGACTTGCTCCCTATTACAGTAGGATCACTATTAAATAATAAATCAACAAGAAATTATGGAATTATGGCACAAATTGTGGAACTCCAATGATTGAGAAAATCTAGGAATGTGTTCCCTGCCATTTAATGCAGATTCCTAGTACTAGCAACCAAATCCACTAATCAGGGGATTTTGGTGGGGAAACTTTCTCCATTCAATGGGAATGATTCCTAATCATTTTGTATAAGTACCAAGTTGAATTTTGCTCTAGGGGATATTTTCATTAGTATTCTTGTGGAGAGAACTTGTATTTTTGCAGCTCCATTGTATTTTCTTGCAGGGATGTAATTGTATTGATGAAAATAATGAAGATTGGTGTCATGTTCAGCTTCTAAATCTTGTTCTCCTCCATAGGTATCTAAGTTTCCTTGGGCTTAGCCATCCCAGGAGTCTCAGAGCTCTTTTGTATAATTTGACTTCCTTATTTTCACTTCTTATTCACATGCATCTCTTGTTTTTATTTATTTCTATTTCTACATCTAGTATCAATGGTTTCTTGTTGTAGGGTTGGGTTAAATGGTTGATGTAAGTTCTTTTTCAGGATAAAAAGCATCATTTTATCCTTGGAAAACCTTTAGAAGGTCATATTAATCATTGAGCTACTTGGATTAGCTTTCTTATTCCCAAATATAGATTTCTGAAACTCCTTTATGGCAAAGAACAGTAATTTATGCTATTTTTTAGAGCATGCTAATGAGCTTCAATCGAGTTGGTTCCACTTGTATTAGATCAAAAAAACATTCTAGTTCATAACAAAAATTGCCCCATTGAATTTTTACTTGATTAGGTTAGGCATTTTATAGATTCACTAGTTCTCGAATTTCTAGATTTTGGACTAGTAATTTTCTGTTATTTTTTAGCATGGGATAACAGAGGTCTTTTTGAGTGATTCCACTAGGAATGGGGACCTAAGACATCCTAGTCAATAAAAAAATTTGTCCCATCCAATTTCGATTTGATTTTTTTGGTAATTCGATGAATTGTAATTTCGTATAGTAAATCTGTAACATCCTGTAGTAAAACAGGGGGTCCAGTAGAAGAACTAGGGGATCCTGTAGGAGAACTAATACATCTTGTAGGAAATTTTGTAGCGGCCTGTTTTGAGCCCGAATTAAGAAAAATCATCATTGAAGCTGGGATTAGGCTCCTAGTTGACCTCCAAGCCATCAAAATCATTATACCCCTCTTCCTCCACACTTGTATCCCCTACCAAAGATCAATGAAAGATTAGCATTTGTATTTATAAAGCAAAAAGATTGAAAAAATGAGTTCTTTTACATTTACACATGCACACAGCAGTTAATAATTTCTAGATCAGATTTCATGCTTAGATTAGTTAAAACATCACATGTGACAAATAGGGTTAAAATAGGGTTCTTTTGCAAGCAAAGTGTGTTAATAAGTAGATAGAGGATTTCATGTTACTTTACAAGCATTTTTAAATTCAATCTTTCATTCCTGAAAATAGGCAACATTTCTTTTCTCTCATGACAACAAAGGAAGGACACATTGTATGTTGCACATATAGTGCCGATACCTCTTAAGTTTGTACGAATCTTGGGTTGATAATTAAAGTCGGTAGCCTTGGGAGTTGCAGCATTCTTGTTGCAATACTGAGGCTCATCGCAATAGTGGGCTTCTATGGGGCACAATAATAAAAATATGGGGACAACATGGGAACAACAATAACAATAAGGGGCTACAATGACAATAATAATAAGGGAATACACTAGTATTATAGGGACCTAAAAAAAGGAGTTACAAGATCTCATATGCCAACGTTCCAAGGCTCTTGAGACTCCGACCTCCAATATTTTGTCCTCCTGAATCCCGATATGCAAGATTGCTCCAATATTATGACCTTCTTAGGACTAACTCCTGCAATCAATAAATTATGATCCAAATGGTCATTCATGGACTTCCACATAGAGTTGGAAATCTCTTTCAGAGCACTTTCCAGTGGGATGCCCAACTTACAATGTTAGCATCTGCTACCACAAAACTCCATGCTGATCTGGTTGAAATCAATGCTAACTATCCAACAACTTAGTTAGCATAATTAGCTACTCACAAAAACTCTGCTACTTTGGCCTCATTTGTAATTTTGGCAGTTTGGAAATGAAATCTATAACCAGTGAATTAAGCTAGTAAGCTAGGGTTTTTCCTCAGACATTAAATATTTGTGGAATGTATTCTTTGCCAATATTTCTTCGAAAACTTATGGAAATAAAATTTACTTATGACTAAGGAAGGTCTTCATAACCAAGTATTTCCTCGACCCTTACCCTTGTTATTTTGTTGCATATATAACATCTTGTAACTATTGCTAATAATTTTGGGTATTTTCATTGGCTATATTTCTTTGTTTCTTTGCTTAATGATAGAAAATTGTACGTGTAGGTAAAACCATGGATTTTCATTATGGATTTTACGATGAATGTATTCTCCATAATTCCTAGAAATTTGCACCAATTATTTTGGTTTTCACAAGGTAATAATCTTTGGAATTTTACCATAACTGGTTTTTTTAAAGGGTTTCCCTCATTTTCATAAGTATTTGAAACTAACATATTGTATTTAATTTGAAATGAAATATTGATATTGGGGCTTCTCTACCCTTACAACAAGTATAAATTTTAATTTCCATAATCCGTTTTCAAATTTCTTGTGATAGTTCCTTAAAAAATTAGAGAATTAAACTGAGGAACACTTCTAATTTTTCATAGATTAGTCTCGGTGGCATTGAGGTTTCTCATCTTCAATTTCTTGGATATAAAATCTTGCAATTTCTCTTCCTTTTTCCATGGGCCTAATTTTTCTTATTTATATTTATCTTTCACAAGTTCACTATTCCATTGGCAGGTTCAACTTGTCTGGTTTGCATGAAAATTTCTTGACTTTATGGTTTTACAAAGTGGCCTTGTCCAACAAAAAATACACTTCTTTGATTATATTCCTTTCTGGAGAGTTGCATTATAAGTATTTGGGGAAAATTTTTGTTTCCTTTGGACAAATTTTATAGCAATTTTATTTTGCAATTGGGGTTTTATCCCTTCTACAATTCCTATATTTTTTTACTTGAACTTTGATATGGGGCCAATATCTTTTGCCGGGAATGTAAAATTTCCTTGTTTCCTTTCCAAAAGAGAAATTGTATCATGTTCTTTTGGAATTCATTATGCATCTTAATGGAATATGTATACCTAGGCAACTTTTTTATTTACATTATGTGTAATTTAAGGCCAAGGCATGTAAAGCCATGCAATAGATTTTTCTTCTTTCATTTTTTGGAAAACATACCTATCTATTTAATTTTTTCTTTTAAACTATAGAAAATCCCCATGTTCCCAACTATAAGCCCTTATAACAAGTTATGTTTTGTATACCTTGAAAACATGTAATAATTATTTCCTTACTCTTACATTCAATTAATATCTCTATTTTAATGTTCATGGAACTACTATTCTCTTTAGTTATCAGGCATGTGTATAGTATTTCCTTCGCAAGAGTTTATGCATTGTTTTTAACTATAGCTTCATGGTAGCGTTGTAATTACTACATTATTATTGTAGGTTTTGTACTAGGCCATGGACCTGGGTGACTCCTATCGTAGGGGACCACTGAAAATTCTCTTTAGGCCCTACTAAATACTTTTTCCCGACATTGTTTGTCCACTAGCCAATCGATGATCTTCCCTTCGTTATCACGTCTTGTAACAACTAATCTAGTCATAAATGTCCTACTCCTTACTATTATGTAATAAGTTATTATATTATATTAATTTTAGATTTCTTCCATAAATACATATGCCTACAATATATATATCTATATACATGCATATCTGTAAATTCCCTATAGTTATTAAAAACACAATGAACTTTAATAGGGAACTCATTTTTCTTTTTGGAAACATATGTGTATACATTCATTATTCCCTATAATTCTTCTGCCTTAGCCCCATATTATTGATTTTGTCCATACCCATTTATGTGTTAGTTGTGTTGACGGTGCTGGACCCACCAACATGTCAAGGGATCTCCCTGATAAGAAGTCCCAACTAGACCTTATACCCTTTGGAGTAGGAGTCCCAATAGTGGGTAGTAAAGGAGCGCCTTGACAGTGGTAATGCACAGAGGTAATTATGATAACTTTGCTGGAAGAAAATGTGGGACCTTGCAGCAAGTCAAGTGAGATACATGGGGGTTCTAACACACTGCGGGGAAAAGGAATTGTGCCCCTTAGAAACCTGTAATAATACACAACCTAAAAGGAACACATGAGTGGAATGACATCACACACTAGAAGCGAAATAGTCCAAAATCCAAAATGACAGGTTAATACAACAACACTTCCTCAATAAATGCAGTTTCATACAAAATAATTCATACACAAATGCGTAAGTTAAATAACATACATTGCTAAAGTAAACATAATAGTCGAACTACAATAAAAACATATGCATGAAAACGTATTGGCTCAGTTATATTATTAAGTGAGAGTTTCATCCATACATACACCATTAATAGTCACTAGCCCTAATAGTGGAACATTACAGTCAACACCGCCTGCTCCTCCAAAGAGATGTATTCGCTTTATGTTGTGGAGAAGCCAAGGTTCGTCACAATACTCTCCAAGTCTTATCTAAGTAATGCCTAGCCAAAATATTTGCTCCCAAAAGCCTATACTATGCACTATGAGGTTCTATATATAAAAAAGGGTGAGGTGACCCTTGACATTCCCCTTTGACTCTTTAACTACCCTCATGCCTTTTCAACTCCTTTACAAACAACTCTTTAGATTACATAGTGACTTTTCAAATTCCACTAATGACACTTGTAATTTCACTTATAACATATTTACAAGTAATAATACAATTTCCACATATACCCATGTGGGACAAAATAGGCTTGAGTCAGCCTAACAAGATAAACACCATCATTTTTAAGCTTGGGGAAAGACCAACTCAGCAACATCCTCTTCATGGACTTCGGTGACGAACTGACACCAAGCTTGGTACTGTGTTATTGTGTCCCCATACTACTCGGTGATGTCTTTCTCGAAACAGACTCTTTCCTCCATGCCTTTCGGGTATATGGTTCTGGAACCTCTGTCCAACTCATCCTGGAGCATGCGTAGCATTGTCCTGAGTGTGTTTTTCCTACCAATGTACTTCTGCATTTTTTCTACGCTCAAGTGCGAGTCATCACTGGTGCCCTCTTGCATCAACTACTCTATGTATCTGTCAACGTCCAACAAGACTTGGTTCTTCTTCATGGCTTCAGTGAGGGATCCTTTGTGTCCTCACTATGACATTCAAACTCTTAAACAACAATGCATTGGAAGCCTCAATGCTGGTGATGAGTGGATGGATCTGCTCATAGTTTTGGAACAACATTTGAATCTGTGCGTTGTCTAGCTCTGCCTATGGCTTCATTACCTTGTGCAAGTAAAGCAGGGCTCCCTTGTATGTCATTGTCCATTCCTGTATATGCGTAATAGAAATGTGGATGTATTTGAGAGTTTGGGTTATCTTCATGTCCTGTTGCTGAGAACCACATAGATGTACAATCACCTTGTGCATAGTGATAAATCTCCCATATAGTTTCCGCATGGTGGTCTCAAGAGTCGATACTTCAACAAGCATCTCTTTTCTCATCTCTGCCATAGTGGACCCCGCAAACTGTTTTGTTCTCTGTCTAGCCTCCTACATGTCCTTTATCATCCGATAATTCTTTGATAACAAGAACTTCACAGTTGAACTTGTGGCTTTTACATAAGCCTTAGAAGAATCGACTATGGCAACTAGATGTCTTCTAACATCTGCAACA
Organism: Pinus tabuliformis; assembly: GCA_031772625.1. Taxonomy (NCBI): domain Eukaryota; kingdom Viridiplantae; phylum Streptophyta; class Pinopsida; order Pinales; family Pinaceae; genus Pinus; species Pinus tabuliformis. The sequence goes on along the minus strand of CM062816.1, from coordinate 1,641,795,582 downwards.
ATCACCCTTCCACTATGTGTGCAAGTGATGTGTGATCATCCGAGAGCTTATTTCTTTGCGCCTATACAATCCCTTGTTGTGACTCATCAAATGACAGGTTATAGACATCCATCTCCAGATCATGATCAAGGAGGACAACCTCTCCTTGCTCGCTTGGGACTGGTTCTGATTCTAGAGGTGTCGAAGACTATGGGGCGACCTCATATGCTCTCAACATGAGTTCGGTGTCTTGGTCCTATGGCTCCTATTCCAACTCTATATCTGTTGCTCCAACCATTTACTCAATCTGCTAAGCAAGTTCCCAAACCTACACTTTCTCACCCTCTTCTTAATCTGTTCGCTGCTCTGACTCCTCAACCTATATAGGCGCAATTTTCTCTGTCATTGTGCCTTTCCTTTCCTCTTGTTCCTGTTACTACTTCTCTTTCATTTCTCTCCTTTGTAGCTCCTACTATTCTTTGAGTTTTTTTATATTTCTTGCAACTTTCTCTCTGCATCCTCCAACCTTTGGTTGTCTCTCTTCCTCTGTTCTACTCTCATTTCGCGTTGTCACCTCTTCACCTCTATCTCCAAAGATACTTTCTCGACAAGAGGAACTTCTCTGAACTTGTAGCTTTTCTCATACTCTGCGCTCTTGGAAATCTTCCTCTTGCCTTTGTCCTGCACCAATCTTCTACTCACTGTTTCTATTTTTGTTGCTGCTTACAAACCTGCTTTCCATTATATAGCCATGTTGACCAGTTTATTAATCTTACAGGAGTTGTAGAAATATCTCCAAGGGTCTTCCTCCAACCAATGACATACCCCATGGATCCATGGATAATACACCTTCTCACAATGGTTCTTTCATATGCAGTGGTGATCATACAGATTCAAGCTCTTGGTGCCAAATTAAAACTTCTTCAAGTCCTCGGCCTTGGCATCCACATCCTTAAAGTTAGGATCTCATACAATCCAATCCGCAAAGCAAGAGCAGGCGATGGTGTCTTCTTCCTCCTGTGCAGTCCTACTAATAACTCTGTGGAGATGTGATATGCAACCTCTTGCATGACCAACTTATAAGTGGAAACCCTTGGTAGCATATACTGAGGCTTCTCTCCGCCAAACATCCTAATGAAGTTTTCACTCGGTGAGGCATACCAATCTACAATGTTAAATAGCTAGCATCGCTTCTTGGGACATGCAGGGTGGATCCCATTCGAATATCATCTGGTACATCGGGGTGATGAAGTGGTCAGATTGCCTCGCCATGACTCCTCAGTAGCTGTACGTAGAGAGAAAATTGCAATAGATGTTCACAACATCATCTGTTGGTGTCCATGTCCAACCCATGCCAGGTAATTTTTGTTGGGCACAAATTGCATCAAGCAGGTACATGGACATATAGAATCTCTCTTGCTCGTCCTTAGGCAGATTCTGGGAATTAGACACATGCCCTTTTAGCTAAAGAGCCAACATGTCCGACCAGTTGAATGGCCTTCCTTCATTTTCCATTCGATCCAACACAACTACCCAACTCTTTGGAAAGGTCTTCATGCTCTCTTGACCATATAGGCAGCATGCAAAGATGATCAAGAGTTGGTAGGCCTTCCTGAGTGATACATTTGATGATAATTTTCCATCCTGAAGGTAGAAAATTGTGTTCCAATGGAACTGCTCAATGTCATCATATTGGGGTTGGTATGTGAGACAATATAGCGAATGATGTCCGTAAATTTGAAGGCGGGGTACCTGCATGTAACTTTGTACAAGTCTGACTTGTGGATGTTAACATAGACTTGTCGATCTTCCAAATCTTCCTTGAACTACCTGCAAATATGTCCTTTATTTCCTACCGTGTAATCTTCATGCCTTCTCTATGAACACTTGTGTGTCTGCATAGACTGGAAATTTCATTGACACTTGTTTAACTACATCTCCAATACTTCTCTCTACAGTATCCTTTGATCCAGCTCTCTTGGAAACCATGTTTCCTCTACTGCTGAGAAGTCGCTCAACAATTGTTTTACCTGGATATAGAGACAGGACTCATGGCATGCAAATGTCACTTTGAAATAGAAAATCACTTCAAGGACCGATCATGCAACAAACTGGGCAACTACTCGGCAAGATTACGCAATTCTTACTTTCAGAGGTGAATGAATGCTAGTTGGATCTACGCATTGTGTAGTCCCATCTTCCAGTGAGAGGTGCTGATGACTGGAACTGTGCAATGTACAGTCTATTGGGCTTACTAATGATTGGAACTGCGCAATATGAAGTTCAAACTGGCTTTGATGCTGGCTAGGACTGCGCATTATGAAATCCCAGAGGGAAAGACTCTAGGACTGTCTCCTGGAACTGTGTAGAGCATAGCTAGAGCCAGTCACTGGTAGCCTCTGTTCAATTCCTAGAGCCAAGATAGAGCCTTGACATCAATAAATGCACAGTGCATGCCAGGAAGAGCTAGATCAGGGCCAAGGCAGCCCAAATCTACCCAAGGGAAACTTAAAAACGGGTAGATATGAATGCATGAGTGAAATATGGTGCAGGAATGAGTGAACAATGATACATGCAATCAAAACAAATGTAGGAAGCAATAGAACAAAAAAACAACGAAGCTTGTTGGGAGAGTCACCGCAATGACGTCCGTCAGTGCAAAAATTGGTTTATGCATGCGTCGCTAAGGAAATGCAATGAAAAACTTAAAAAAACACTTATACAAGCTAAAAAAAAAAAAAAAACACCAGCATTCATTCAATAAAATGGGAAAAAGAACACTCACACAAGCCAAGGAAACAAAAGCGACATAAAAAGCAACAAAAGACTTGAAAAGTAAAACTTACCCAGAAAAGTTCTGCCAACCATGCCGAAGTGTCCTAGATGCCTTGAGAATGCCAGAGCTCCAAGATCAAATGTGAAAATGAGCTCTGGCAGTATCAATTAAATATATTTTATTGATTTAGGGTTTATGACGCGAAGGCCAAAAATTTAGGAAAAAGTGACAAGTGGTGGAAGTTTCTAAAATTAACTCAAGTGTAATTCCCATTGTTAAAAATAGATTCCTAGTTTTTTAGGCATTCTTTTTCACCTTTTTTCTTTTTCTTTTTCGGGAAGGGTTGCCATGAATGCATTGAGAAATTGCACAATTCTAGGGGGAACCCGAAAACTTGCCAATACATTCATCGGACAACAGCTGAAGGAATGCTTCTACACAATTCTTGGGCTAAGTGGCTCTACCTGCCTCTCATTCTCTACGCAATTTCCGAGGTGAAGACAAGTTGCCAACTCAGTCTGTGCATTTCTGGAACCGAAGCTCATTGTTGTGTTGAATTGCGCATTTCTTGAGAGTAAGGCTTTTTTCCCTCTAAGACTGTGAATATTTCCAAGGCAATGCAAGAACCGGATTGTAACCAAGTCACGAGGAGATTAGATTGTGGTTAATATGCAAAGAAAGTAAGCAAACACAAGTTGTAAAGCAAAATATAAATTGAAATGAAAGCACAAGTACATGGGAAGTGCAAGAGAAGTTGCTGACATTTTAGTAGGGAGGCTCCAAAATGAAGCGAAGGAAAAATTTTGGAGGGTGGTTGTAGTCACTAAAACAAGTTTCTAGGGCTAGTACCTAGTCAAGGTTCTTGTTCAAACCCTTACACAAAGACCTTTGTTATGATGCCTCTAGCTTTCTTTCAACAAATTAGTCCAAATCCACACACACACACACAAATTAAATGTATATGTATATATGTATGTATGTAAGTATGTATTTATCTATTGATTACATGAAAGTTAGAAAACATTATCCATTCCCTTAGTCAAGAAGATACAGGAAACAATAAGAGTTACTCCAAAATTTCCTAATTAGAATGTCTCATAGTTCTAAATTGCAAAATGAATAAAATTAACACATATTTATTTCCAGTTAATCATATATACTTATCTAGAAATCCTTGAGAATAAATTAAAGGCTTCCATATTCCTCCCAACCATGAACTACTCTTCTCATTTGTTCCCCCCGATCTCTACTCCTCCCTTCCAAGAAAACAATCACAAGAAATATCTTTTGTTTCACCTCCTTAACCCTTAGTATTTTCCTACTATTTCAGGGGTTTAGGTCTAGTCTTTATCTCCCACTAACCTATATTTTAAATATGGTTTCCTTTATCTCCTATAGTCCCTCTTACACAACTTCCACCTGTGACATTATTTCTAATCATGAAAATATCTGGTCATTTGTCTTTGCCAACATCGTTTTCTTGAATGGAAAAGAGGAGGATTTTTCTTGTTTTGTTCCTGCCCTTTCTTGGGCATAACTGATTCCAACTACTTTCCTAGAAGTTAGGAGTCTAATCTCACATGATATCCTTTAATTTATTTTCAAGAAAAAAGGGAAAATTAATAAAAAAAAATTAAGAATATTTTTCCGAATTAATCACATCATTAGTTTTTGGTCAAAATTTTCAACCAATGAATGTAGTTCATCCTCAGGATCACGGTAGTTGGTTCGAAACATTGACCAAAAAATAATGATGTGATTAACATGAAAAAAATAATCTAAATAACAAGATGGATCACAGAAACCTAAAATAAAAAATTTCTATTTTTATTAATCAAAATAAATATTTGCATTATCACATCATGTCACTTGTCCCACTTGACTTTTCAACCACGGGTTTAATATAAAAGTCATAATTATTTTTTACCAAGGGTATTAAATTATTGTTGAGGAGGATTAGTATGCTCATTTATTTAGTTTCAAGGGGATTAAAACAAGTTTTCCATATATGTCGTTTGTGAATGAATAACTTCTCTTACCACCCCTCTTTTTATAACATATCTTTATTTGTTAAGTAAATTTATTTTAACACTATTCACTAAATTTTTGGAACCATGTCTCTTTCATTAACTACCTCTAACATTATCTATATATTAAATCAAAAAACACATTATACAACCACCCTTATTGGAATCCAATGATGTAACTCCAGTTCATTTGGATTGATCAATAATGAAGAAAATCCTTGTGATCTCAAAAATAGACTTAAAGAAGTATAAAACACCCACAAAAAGGGTGATTTGCATGGATACATTTTTTGGGATGGTTATTAATCAATAGTGGTTTTAGCTTATATCTTAAATGCACATTTAATGAATTTTCCTCATCCCATTGTCATCCTTGTTAGATATTTCCTTAAGTCCGCTACACCCTCTTTAATTTTGAGCCAAAAAATATTGGGTGCAAATTACTTCTAATCCCAAAGTAGCCATCATTGCCATGCTTAAATAATTAAAATCCATGAATTTGTGGTGCATAAAAACCACCCTTATACCGTGAGATACTTGCTCCTATTGTAAGATCCATGGGCATATTTTAACGTTGATACATTCGATCCTATATTTCTCCATGCATAAGAATTTGAATGGTAGTAGTAAACCTCCTCCCTCGTGCTCACCTCAGCAACAAAAACCCTCAACATTAAATCCCCTCCTTAGTGCTCACCTCAACATCACTCCCTCACTAAATTCACGCTGTGAGTATCACCCCCCGTTCACTTTTCCTTATGCATCACTCTCCTGCCTCACTATATTACCCATGCTGCTTTGAATCCCTTCCACTCCCTCCTCTAGTATTTTCATCTTTACCTCTCAGCTCCGCCCATCTAAATCCTCCCCAACCTTAGCATCATAGTTCTATAATGAGCCAATTATAACCAAAAATTCGAGTTCGTGGCTAGTCTCCACACCCAACCTGGCACAAAAATGATGAAGACCACTTTAATCAAAGTGTTCATCACAGGTATCGTCACAAGGTGTTAGATATAGAGCATATAGAACCAACTATCTTTGGATACACTATTTGGGCCCTCCCAAACACAGTCACCTGCAACCTCAGAGATGTCGATGACACCACCAACCTCTTTAATGGTTGGATGGATCATCTTGATTTCCACTTCTACCAAGCTCATAAAGCTCAAAATTATATGTAAAATACCATGAGAAATAAGTTCATTCCAATCTCGTCCTCTGAGTCACCACCAAAAGATATTCTAGATTGCACCACCTCCCCTTCATTAGGCCTGCACTTCCAGTCTCTACGCACACTTGATGAAGCTAGATCATCTCATGGTAGCACAATTCTAGCACATCCTATAGAGGGAAGCAACACATTGTCCTTTGCACCTTCTCAACCTTGGGAAGACCCATTCTACTTTGGTCGTGTTCCCATTATTAAGGAAAGAGCCTCTCATTGTTCCGCTTTGGGGATGGTTATTAATCAATAGTGGTTGTAGCTTAGATATTAAATGAACATTTTAATGATCTGTAGGTTTTAATCCTATATATAAATTACCTATAAAGAAATTCTTAAAACAAAAAAATAAACAATGGCGAGAACATAAAATATACACAAATATTTTCTCCTAGAACCCAAACCTAGGAAAAATAGATTGTTTTTTTCATTATATTCCTTTCAATATCATAGTACATATATATACATGTTGAAGCATTCATAAACCCCAATCCATTAACCCTGGATTATAACATAACCATAGTTCCCATTACCAGATCTACAAAATACCATGAGCAGAAAAACCATCATGCCCAAAACCATCTCCAAAAACAATGTGCAAAACCATGGGCAGTTTTTCCCACCATACATGTTGAAGCATTCATAAACCCCAATCCATTAAACCTGGATTATAACATAACCATAGTTCCCATTACCAGATCTACAAAATACCATGAGAAAAAAACCATCATGCTCAAAACCATCTGCAAAAACAATGCGCAAAACCATGGACAGTTTTTCCCACCATATTTGGGTCTGCACCACATCCTTGGGTCCACCCAACTATTAATGGGTTTGCATTTAAAAAAAAAAATGAATTTGGGCGATGTCTCGAATCCCATACAATGTACATTGTCTTTCATCCCATTGTACCAAACATGATTTTTACTCATCCCATTGTCATCCTTGTTAGATATTTCCTTAACTCTCCTAAACCCTCTTTAAAATTGAGTCACAAATTCTTGGATGTGGGTTGCTTCCAATCCCGGGGTAGCCATTACTTCCATGTTTAAAGAATTATAAGCCATGAACTAGCAACGCATCAGAACCACCCTTCCCACTTGGGAAATTTTCTCTTGTTGCAAGAAAAATAATCTCACATGATAGTCTTTAATTTATTTCCAAGAAAAATAACAAAATAAAACAATATTATATATATATATATTCTAAATTTATCACGTCATTATTTTTCAATCGACATTTGTGGTTCATCTTTAGGGCCACAGTAGATGGTTCAAAACATTGAGCAGAAAAAGATATGTGATTAATACGGAAAATTAATCTCAAGAACAAGATGGATCACAAAAACCTAAAATCAGAAATTTCTATTTTTATTAATCAAAATAAATATTTGCATTATCACATCATGTCACTTGTACCACTTTACTTTTCAACCATAGGTTTAATATAAAAGGCATACACTTTTTTTACCGTGTGTATTACATTATTGTTGAGAAGGATGAGTGGATGAGTGTGCTCATTTATTTAGTGTCGTGGGGATTAAAGAAAGTCTTCCATATATGTGGTTTATGAATGACTATTTTTTCTTACCACCCTTCTTTTTTATAACATATCTTCCTTTGTTAAAAATTTATTCTAACATTGTTTACTAAATTTTTGGAAACACGTCTCATTCATCAATCACCACTTAGAACATTGTCTATATATTAAATCAAAAGAGTCATGATACAACAACCCTTATTGGAATCCAATGATGTAATTCCACTTCATTTTGATTGATAAAGATTGAAATAAATACTTGTGATCCCAAAGATAGATTTAAAGAAGTATAAAACACCCACAAAAAGGGTGATTTGCATGGACACATTTTTGGGTATGTTTATTAATCAATAGTGGTTTTATCTTAGATCTTAAATGCACATTTAATGAATTTTCATCATCCCATTATCATCCTTGTTAGATAATTCATTAAGTCTCGTACACCTTCTTTAAACAAAAAACTTGGGTGCAGGTTACTTCTAGTCCCAAGGTAGCCATTACTGCCATTCTTAAGGAATTAAAAGAAATGAACTAGTGGTGCATCAAAACCACCGTTCCTCCCTGATATATTCACTCCTATTGTAAGATCTATGGTCATATTTTCACGTGGATACATTCACTCCCATATTGATCCATGCATAAGCATTCGAATGGGAGCAGTAAACCTCCTCCCCGGTGCTCACCTTAGCAACAAAAACCCACAACATTAAATCCCATCTCTAACACTCACCTCAACATCACTTCCTCACCAAAGTCATGCTCTAACTGTCACCCTCCCATTCATTTTTCACTATGCATCAGTCTCTTGCCTCACTATGTTACCCAGGATGATCTGAACCCCTTCCACTCCCTCCTATAATATCACCATTCTACATTATCAGCTCCACCCATCCAAATCCTCCCTAGTATTAGCATCATTGTTCGCTAATGGGCCAGAGCTCACCAAAAAATTTGAGGTCATGGCTAGCCTCCACTCCTACCCTGGCACAAAAATGATGAAGAGTTCTTTAATAAAAACATTCCTCATAGGTATCACCACTTGGTATTAGATATAAAGCATACAAAACCAACTATATTTGGAGACAATATTTGGGCCCTCCTGAACGCACATACTAGCAACCTCAAAGATGTGGAAGACACCACCATCCTCTTCAACGATTGGATGGATCATCTTGATTTCCACTTCTACCAAATACCATGAGAAATAACCTCATTCCAATCTCCTCCTCTGAGTCACCATCAATAGTTAATTTAGTTTGCACTGCCTCCCCTTCATTAGGCTTGCACTTCTAGTCTCTATACACACATGATGAAGTTGTACCATCTTGTGTTAGCATAATTCTAGCATCTCTTAGAGAGGGATGAAACATATTGTCCTTTACACCTTATCAACCTTGGGAAGACCCAATCTACTTTGGCTTTGTCCCCATTTTTAATGAAGATCCTCCCATTGTTCCAATTTGCTAATCGTTATTAATCAATATTGGTCATAGCTTAGATATTAAATGCAAATTTTAATTATTTGTAGGTTTTAATGTTGTAAAGAAATAACCTGCAAACAAATTCCTAAAACAAAAAGATAAACAATTGTGAGAACATAAAATATACATAAATATTTTCTCCTAGGACCCAAACCTAGGAAAATGAGATTGATTTTTTCATTATATTCCTTTCAATGTTACAATACAAATATATACATGTCAAAGAATTTATAAACCCCAGTCCATTAACCCTAGATTAGAACACAACCATGGTTCCCTTTACCAGATCTATAAAATACAATGGGCATAAAACCATCATGCCCAAAACCATGTGCAAAACACATAAACAAAAACATGGGTAGGTCCACCCCCAATCCTTGGGTCCACCAAACTATTAATCGGTTTGCATAAAAAAAAAAATCTCGAGGCGATGTACCGAACCCCATGTGCCCTGCACAATGTACAATATGTGGGACTAGTCATAGAAAGAATATAGCACATGCCAAACATGATATTTCCTCATCCCATTGTCATCCTTGTTAGATATTTCATTAATTCCCCTAAACCCTCTTTAATATTGAGGTGAAAATTCTTGGATGTGGGTTGCTTCCAATCCAAAGGTAGCCATTATTTCCATACTTAAGGTATTAAAAGCCATGAACTGACAATGAATCATAACCACCCTCCCCACCTGAGACATTTTCTTTTGTTGTAAGAACCATGGGAATTTTTCATGATCCTACATTCACTCCTATATCGCTCCATGCATAGGCATTCAATTGGTAGCAAAAAGCCTCCTCCCTGGTGCTCACCTTAACAACAACAACCCTTAGTATTAAATCCCCTCCCTAGCACTCACCTTGGAATCAAACCCTCACGAAAGTCACGCTCTGAGTATCACCCTCCCATTCACTCTCCCCTATGCATCACTCTATTGCCTCACTTTGTTACCTAAGTTGCTCTGAACCCCTTTGACTCCCTCCTCTAGTATCACCATCCTTCCCTCTCAACTCCACCCATCCAAATGCTCCCCAACCTTAGCATGATGGTTTGATAATGAGCTAGAGCTCATCAACCAAGTCAAGGGCATGGTCGACCTCCACTCCCATCCCTGCATGACAATGACAAAGATTCCTTAGATAAAATCATTCCTCATAAGTATCACCACATGGTAGTAGACATAGAGCATACGGAACCCACTATCTTTGCAGACAATATTTGGGCCCTCTCAAATTCATTCACCCGCATCCTCAAAGATGTCAAAAACACCACCATCCTCTTTGATAGTCTGATGGATGATATTGATTTCCACTTCTACCAAGGTCCTAAAGCCCAAAAATCCATTTCAAATACGATGAGAAATAAGCTTTCTCCCATATCCTCTACTAAGTAACCATCAAAAGCTATTCTAGATTGCACCACCTCCCCTTCATTAGGTCTACACTCCCAAACTCTATACACACCTAATGAAGTTGGACTGTCATGTGGTATAAAAATTCTAACTCCTCCTCCAAAGGGAAGCAACGTACTGTCTTCTACACCTTCTCAACCTTGGGAAGACCCATTCTACTTTGGCCTTGTTCCCATTGTTAATGAAAAGGCTCCCATTATTCTACTTTGGGGATGGTTATTAATTAAATATTGGTTGTAGGTTAGATCTTAAATGCACATTTTTATGAATTTTCCTCATCCTGTTTTCATCCTTGTTTGGTATTTCATTAGCTCCCCTACACCTCTTTAATATTGACCCAAAAATTCTTGGATGTGGGTTGCTTACAATCCCAAGGTAGCCATTAATTCCATGCTTAAGGAATTAAAAGTCATGAACTGGTGGCACATTAGAACCATCCTTCCCCTTGAGACATTCGAGCATGTTATAAGATCCATGGGCATATTTGGCGCGCTCATACATTCACTCCTATATCACTCCATTCATAGGCACTTCAATGGTAGCAGTAAACCTCCTCCCTGGTTCTCACCTCATTATTGACATTAAACCCCCTCACTAGTTCTCACCTTGAAATCACTCCCTAACCAAATTCATGCTCTGAGTATAACCCTCCCATTCACTTTTCCCTATGCATCACTCTCCTGCCTCACTCTATTACTTGGACTTCTCTGAACCACTTTCACTCCCTCCTCTCGTATCACGATCCTGCCCTCACAACTCCACCCATCCAAATCCTCCTAAAACTTATCATCATGGTTTGATAATGATCTAGAGCTCAAAAAACAAGTCGAGGTCATGGTTGGCCTCAAATTCCCACCCTAGCATAACACCGACGAAGACCTCTTTGATCAAAGCATTCCTCATAGGTATCATTGCATGGTTTTAGATATAGAGCATAGGGAATTATCTATCTTTGGAGACAATATTTCGGCCCTCCTGAACACACTCACCCACAACCTCATAAATGTCGAAGACACCGTCATCGTCTTCGACAGTCGAATGGATGATCTTGATTTTAACTTTTGTCGAGCTCATAAAGCTCAAAACACCATGGAAAATAGTTGATCCGGATTTAAACAGGGACACAACAAAATACAGAGATAACCATAAACACATAGATGCAACGGAAATAATACTTCATTTCATTACTGTAAAATATTGAAATATGCTTACAAACAGAAATGGAAATAAACCAACTAGGGCGATGGTAGCTTTATCTCTGAGAAGAGATGTGGCAGCTACATGCCTCTGAACTGTGTTACAATGAGGCTCGAAGGCCTATTTATTGTTGAGAAACAATGGAAAACCCTAAACATCCAAAAACCTAACCCTAGAAGATGAAACGCCAAACTGTGGGCCCCATTTGGGTAAATTGGTATATCAATTCCGGGGTCGTAACTTTGGCACCCGATCTCCGATTGACGCGTACAATAGCTCGTTAGAAAGATCTATCCGAGAACTATAACTTTGGGAAGAGCAACATTCGTCCATGGACCCATGTTGCTCCCAGATTTCCAAAAAAACTTCGTTTAGGGCCTCAAAGCAGCTCCAGAAGTTTAGGACCCGAAAAACTGCTAAAAATAATAAATTGTGCTACAATTACGGAAACTAAAAAAACTGAAAGAGACAGTTGTGGAGTTCCAAATGGGATAGGTGGGTGGCCACCAACATCAACCTGGATCAATAGCATGAGTAATAAGCTCCCTCCTATCTCTTCCTCTGAGTCACCACCAAAAGCTATTCTTGATTTCACCACCTCTTCTTCGCCACGCCTACACTCGTCTCTACATGCACCTGATAAAGTTGGACCATCTCTAATTGGTATTACAATTCTAGCACCTCCTCGAGAGGGAAGCAATGCATTGTCTTTTGCACCTTCTCAACCTTGGGAAGACCCAATCTACTTTAGTGTTGTTACCATTGTTAATGAAAATCCTCCCAACACACTAGTTTGTAAGTAAGTATAGGCCCGTGCTCGCAACAACTATTTTTTTCTCTCTCAAGTTCCCCAAATCTCCTCCATGCATTTCGTCAATATCAAATGTAACCAGATTTGTAATCATATTTTAGACATCATGACGCTAGTATGTAATCACAATGTTGGCACCTTTAAGATTTGTAATCATAGGGCAGTGGTTTTGTCTAGTGTCACTAGTTAGCCAGTGATTAGTTAAGACGCATTTCCTAGAACGGTTGGTTTTTTTAAATTTTCACCAACACCAAACTCAATCTATTCAATTCATCTCCTTACAATAATCTATGTACGTATGTTCTAATTAATAAACTATAACTTCTGCATATGCCATTTTCACTACAGATAAATATATGTCAAAGGCAGTAGCAAATGCTTCCTCACTGGATTTTCTTGAATTTGTTCACGAGTTGAAGATTGCTTGTGGCACATTTTTTGGGCCAGTTTTGAGTCTAAAAAGTCAGAGCACCATATTTTTGAATGCAAAGAGTAAAAATATGGGACTCATAGGGTAATTACTGATCCGCATTTTCAAGTACATGTTAACTGGAGAAACATTAGTCATATCTTACAAATAATCATGAGGTCGAAGCCAAATAGCAATAGTTTCATTCTTTTAGATTTAGAGATAAATTTTATGCAAATATCTTCGGCCATCCAATTTTTTTATTACTACAAACAAAATATGAACTTAACAGTATCCAATTTTTTTACTATTACAAATAAAATATGAACTTAACATTTTATCCCCTTTCAATCCTTTTACAAAATTGAAAATTATAGAAATTTTTTAAATTTTATTTGTAAATATAATTATAAAATTATCATTTAAAATAATTATATTTTAACCTATTTGATTATTTTATCACATAAAATGTTTTTAAAAAATTCCAGCGCTTCCCTTTTTCACCATTTGTATTATGAGTTTCAGGAAAACAGGACTCGACATTAAACCGAACACCATATCTAATAATGAATATTATTGAAGTCTTCCAATAGTTTTGTAATCCGAAATGGAGTGAGATATTTTCAAGTATTTAAATATATAAATATTTGTTTATTTTAAAATTTCGTCATTAAAAATTACTATTTTTAATTCATAATAATTTAAGGAAAACAGGTTAACCATCAAAAGGTTATATAATTTTCATGACAAAATGCCAGCGCTTCCCATCTCTTAGTCGACATGACGAGTGTTTCTATGGCATGTTATATATGATTTAATTATTTTCAACCACATAGGTAAGAAATTTCAAGTATAGTTTGAAGTTTTTGGATATATTTTTTAAATTAAAAATGGAAATTTATTTGAGTGTTAATGTTGATCGCAATTTTTTGTAGATTAAATTATTTTAATAGAAAATAATATAAATCGATTATATTTAATAATGAAATAAAATATTATTTAATTAAAAAACAGTTGAATTATGTTTTTAAAAAGAAAAGCATGATTCTGATAAGATTAGAGTTAGTCGTAATTTTATACTAATTTATAAATAGAACATGTATAAGTTCATTGTTAATTGAGTTACTTTCCGATAATATTATGAGGTTTACGAGGTTTTAGTATTGATTAAAATGTTATTTAATTGAAAAATGGGTTGGTATTATAAAAAGTTGAGATAACGGTATTTGAAGCTTTTATAAATTAACGCTATTTGATGCTTTTATAAATTTATAGCTTCAATGTATATATATTATTTTAGTATAAAGATTATAAGATTAAAAAATAATTTATTATATAAAAAATTTACGTAATAATTATTTAAATTTTTAATCTCATGCATTTTACATTATATGTATTTTCATGCATCCATAATAAATTAAGAAATTATATAGCTTTAAATATTATAAGATTAAAAAAAAAATTATTATATAAAAAATTTACCTAATAATTATTTAAATTTTTAATATGCATTTTACATTATATGTATTTTCATGCATCTATAATAAATTAAGAAATTAAATAAGTATTATTAGGAACTAAAATATAAGAAAGTGAATATCACACTATTCCTATTATATATTTAGAAAAAAAGTATAATGGAAAAAAATAATAAAAGAGTAAAGTGTAAAAAGATAAATTATAAAAAAAAACATACTAAATGATGTTAATGATATTAATTATGATTACTATCCACTATAAATATAAATAAGTTTGGTCATTTATCTTTTATAAGTGACTTTAAATTATTATAATTGATCTTCAACTTGTCTTGACGATAATCACATTGGTTGGTTCGAAACGCATCGACAAATGAAATACCATGTGATTTACGCTGAAGAATCTCTCATAAACTTAATACGGATCACAGAAGCCTCAATTCAACAATTGAATCCCTGCACGGAAAAGCCATTGCAACCAAGGTTCATCAATTTGAAAGGGCACGCTTGCAAGTTTCGAAGTTGAAGTCAGATATGACGTTTCTTAAAAGATGCAGAGACTCCTCCGTCATCCCAGTCTTCTCCCAGATTAATCATCGTCTTCACATTCTCCCTCGACCTTTAGACCCCTTAACATCATTCGTAAGTCCCTCAGATCAGTGAAGGATCCTGTCGACCCTAAGGAAATGAAGGGGGTCTATATTATTCTTGTTCCTGTGGGACCCCCTATATTGGTGAGATTGGACGCTCCATTAATCAGAGGATTAGTGAGCATGTAGTTGACCTTAAGCATAGGAGAACCAAGTCTTCTACTTTAGCAGAGCATGCGGAGAAAGCCAAACATCATGTTTGTATCGAAGAGACCAGTGTTATTGCTAGAGTTTCGCAATTCTATCACCGAAAATTTAGGGAAGCCCTTGAGATTGAAAAAAGGTCGAGCAATCTCAATAGAGAAGACGACTGGAATATCAATAGTTGCTGGATCTAAGGCCTCACTTCCTAGTCGTGTTCTTCACTTCCTCTGCTCCCTCTTTTTATAGCTTGTTCTAGTTTTCTTATAAGTTAGTTTCTCCTGTCTCTTTTACCTTTGTTCTTTGATCCTCTTTGGTGGGTTGTTTATAGCGTATAAGATACTTTAATAGCATTTAGTTTAAGCTATTAGTTATATACCAAATTTTAACTTAATTAATAAAGAAAAATAATTACTTTGATATTGAAATCGATCTATGATAATATGTTTTTATTAATTTATAATTAAAATAATTTAACAATTAAATAAATATTTATTCTTATTATATAATACTTATATATATATATATATATATATATATGAGAGATAAATGTTGAATAGTTAATACTTTTATGTAAATTCATATGTCCCATTAACTTTTATTTAATAATAGTATAACTAATTATTAATTTAATAATTATTTAAATCTATAACTTTAACATATTTTAATTTTTAATTTTTAATTAAATATAGTTATGTTCTCTCTTTTCCCTGAGTCCAGTCCAATTAACCGTTTCCTAGTCAAATATAGTCGTTAGCTAGTCAATATAGTCGTTTCCTAGTCAAAAATTATAATCGTTGGATGTTCTGCTCTGTCTATTTAACATGCAACCTAAATCTGATTCTTCAACTTGTCGTGACAATGAACCACACTGGTTGGTTCGAAACACATCGACAAATGAAATACCATGTGATTTACGCCAAATAATCTCTCATAGACAAATACAATTCTAATTTAAATCACTAAAACTAAAACAATTCTATTTTAAAATGAATATAACTTATAATTTTTTTAAAAAAAAATAAAATTTTATTAAAATAAAAATTTTAAATTTTAAATATAATTATTTTCAAATTAACCTAATAAATTAAATTTATATACCAAATATTATTATATTAAAATAAATATAATATATCTCAATTACAAATATATTAAAATAATATAACTTATTAAAAATATGTTAGAATAATTGTTATGTACAAAATCAAATATAAACCATGAAAGAAAAAGTAATATCAAGCAAAAAAATAAATATAAACAATCAAAACAAAAGTCATCTCAAGTGTAATTTATATAAATAATTACATAACAAATAAAACATAAATTTATATAAATAATTACATAGCCACTCTACCTTTTGTGCAAGTGCTAATCAATCATATCAAGGTATTTATATAAAATTTAAGTACTTTCACTTAAACAACATTAACGTTTTACGGATTGTAAATTTTGCGAACTTATTTTTCCAAACAAGGGAAGCTGCCAGGCAGCAAGTCAAGTCCCTGCATTAAGTTCAGAACATAAATATGAACAGAAGGAGAACAAGTAGAGCGGAGCAGAGAGTTCTTTCAGCGTTTTAGCGCATCATCTGTTGTACGCAGCCAGCAAACTACGGCATATTTACTACGTGCTAGTTTTAGCGCATCATCTGTTGTTGTAGGCAGCCAGCAAACTACGGCATATTTACTACGTGCTAGCGCATCATCTGTTGTAGGCAGCCAGCAAACTACGGCATATTTACCACGTGCATTGCATGCAAGCCAAGAGCGTCATTTCTTTTGGTAGTGTGATCTCGGTTTTGCTCGTCGTATCTCTCACAAGTCCAGGATTCAGGGCACCCTCCATTTTGCTTGTAGTATCTCCCGCAACCCCAGGCTTCTTCTCAGCCTCACTTTTGGTAGTTGTTTATGAAGAAGTCCCATGTTAAAGCCGAATAGAAAAAATGAGGTCAGCCAGAGCGAAAAATAGTGGAGTGCCCTACTCTCGCTATTTCGCCGAGAGAATTCAGAAATTGCGCGATTCCAACGCCATCAGCAACGGAATGGCTAAAACGCAAGCCAAGTACGAAGCCTCCGCATCGTAGCCGCGTCACCTGTCAAAGAAACGCAGTTCATGCTTTCCAAAAACCACAAGATATTTGTGACGTAATTGAATCAATAACAACAACTAAGTAGACTAGGCATGTGATTTCACATTATCTACTATCATACAACGTTTTGGTAAAGAAACAACATGTTAATAGTACACATAAGGAGAGAATCAATTCGTTTTTTATAAATTAAATTGTTTATATTTTTTCAAATAACAATTTATATTTCTTCAAATAAAAAATAAAACCCTAACCCTAGTCTATTCTATTGAAAGTTAAAACCTTAGTCTATTCTATTATTCTATATAAAGAAGATGCACATTAAGAATAAACCAAACGTATTGGATCCTACATAGTCTTCAACACACTAGACTGTATAACGAAGATGCACATAAAAATAAACCAAGCAAGCCCACGAAATAGGTGGAATTATCATTAATAAATTGAAAACCACGATGACCAACCTGAAACAGAAGCAGAGGAGAGTCTGTGATGGTATTCGATCCTGGAACGTTACTTATAAACTCAAGAGTTTTTTACACTAAGTTAAGATTAAGTGAGCAAGTATCTAAAGGTTGGTTAAGATAACAGGTAGGTTGGTTGCTGTTGCACTGAAGTAATAAAGTAGGGTGGGTCCTCCCTAAAAGCAAGAAGGTCAGGTGGGAAAAGTCCCAATAAGTTGTTCCGGTCGATCCCAAAAGCTATGCCGGTTGGTCCGTGTCGATTTCCATGTTCAAATGAGACATGATTCCATCAAGTGCGTCGTTATTCTTGCAAAGGGTGAGGTCAACAAATTTATCATTCAAAGTATCGTTCAATAACGAACATTAAAATATCAATCCAATACATGATTAAAATGTGAAGTTATGTCATTAATTGGACATGCGAAATACATGATTAAAATGTGAAGTTATGTCATTAATTGGACATGCAAAAAGGATAAATAGCTGGTATGCTGTCCAACTGAAGCTACTGCAATTGCCGGCCACGTTTCCATGCGTACAACATACGTGTTAATACCCAGAGGACTCAATTACAGGAACCTGACACTTATGCTTTCATGGTCATCCCGAACGAGTATCGCCGGAAGCACAGAAACTGCGATCAATACTAACGTTTGTGAGAGATAGGTCTGAGATTTATGGCTCTAAGGTCGAAATTATCTAGGGATTGGTAGACAATGAGAGATACAATTCTGTTTTGGAGACGCTTACATATGGTAATGTATTTGGTGTTTGGGGAGAGGTAGCAAAGCATCCAGGGATGCTGCTCTCATGCAGAGTGCGGAGGCACTCGCCGAACCGCGTCATAGCGAAACCTGAGACAGCATTCTCTGTGGCGTTAGTATCAATCCAGCCACCATGAGGCTGGTTATTCAACCTTCGCCTTTGCTCAACGATTCTTGCGAGACTCGAGACATGAATAACCAGGGACTGCGTTATGCTGTTGAACTGCGATCCTATAATACTGGCATCGCCATTGAATTGTAGTTCAAGCAGTTCATGTCATACATATATTAATGAAGCCGAGGCAGCCATGGCGTGCAGGAAAGATGGTGTCTGTTGCACATTTATAGCGGGAGGTTTTAGCGCTTCTCAAGCTTTTAGTTCTGCTTCTAGATCTTGCTCACGAAGGTATGGGTCTTTATCTCTAAATTCAGAATCCCAATCAAAAGCATAATTTCCTTTCCAATAAAAACTGTGCTCTCTAATTTCTAATAAATATGCATTCTCTGAGTCAAGCGAGAAAGCAAGTGGAACAGATTCTCAGATCCTTTTTATTTTATTTTATGGAAGGGATCGAAGCTGAAAAGCTCTGGGGCTAAGGTGGCTTGGGATGTAATCTGTAGACCAGAGAAGGAAGAGAGCGGTCTGGCCTTCTGGCCTTGTCATGATTGTATATTCTCGGTAAATTACAAATTTATAATTAATAAACTTTAGAATTCTCTAGAAGTGTTTTCCATGATTACACAATAAAACTGAAACTAGAAATAAATAAAATTATAGACGATTTGCGAGGTCCTTATTGACTTCACCTCTAACACTTTTGTACACAAGATGGTAACGACTGTCTTGTATTATACCTTGGACTGGATATGAGAAGCAGGTATTTCTGATCTTTTTCTTTTGATTAATTGAGAACTTATCCATCTCCAGGATTCTGGTAACAGGGCGTTTTTGTTCATTTCCTGATTAATAAATTAAACCCTGGTCTGGGAGATGTGACGAGATGGATCGATTCGCGATTAATATAAAGGAGATCATCACAGTCATGACGCGTGGTTGCATGGGTACAAGTTAGAGTTCGCGCCAGAGTTCAAACCCCAAAATATATATGCAAAAAATACACCAGAGAAGACGCAGGAGACGACGATATTCAGCAATTACGGCACAAGGTAAAATTGTTCTGTAAATCAGATATATGAAGTTTGAACACAATAAAAACAAAGTGGACTAATATTGTTAACTCCTTATCCTACTTAATAGGTTTCTGAGACAAATAGATAGTTCTTTCAATTCAGATATATAAACAACAAGCGAAAGGGAAAGAACAGTTACGCCTCCGTTGTGGAGTTTGTTACTGCTATGAATAACCAGAGGAGTTTGGTTTGTTACTGCTATGAATAACCAGAGAAAAAGGATATAGGAAAAATGATGTGAAATTTTGGTATTCAATTTACTACATTACAGTAACGCTAATCATGGATGGTATGCATCTCATCGACAACAGGAACGCTAATCATGGATGGTATGCATCTCATCAACAGCAGGAGACGGCGATATCTGGAGCCATGGCCATCACGCCTCTGATCTGCAACACAGAAGCAATTAGGGCAGAAGGCGAAATTGCAGAAAAGTCACTACAAAGCGTTGCAATTTTTAGTAGAGATAGTGCCTTTTATTCCTATTTCCATTGCAGTGTTCGTGGCACCACCATGCAACGTGTAGTTGTAATTTTTAGCAGAGATAGTGCCTTTTATTCCTATTTCCATTGCAGTGTTCGTGGCACCACCATGCAACATGTAGTTGTAGGGTTGTGTCACCGTCCTGAAAGGTGTAGGTGGCAGTTACAAGGCGGTGGTACAGAAAATTTTGGTTAAATTTCTTGTTGCGTATACGTACGCCTCAGATCTCGTCCTTTAATGCTAGCATTAATCTCCACTTCTCCACTTCGCAAATAATGAAAACAATGCAGTCGAAAATAGCATATGCTTTTGGCCTCTTCTCCTCTGGAAGAGGCCAAATAAGATGATGAAAGAAACGACCATATAGTTAACATACTGAACTGCTTGCATAAGCCGCAGACTCAGTGTATAAACCGCGTGAATTAATGCTAAATATCGTCAATCCGATTACTATAGTCCCTGGCCATTGCCAGATGGCAGGGACTAATAAGAATGTAAATGGTCTAGCTCAAGATGGCAGGGACTAATAAGAATGTAAATGGTCTAGGTAAAGAATGTAAATGGTCTAGGTAGTATAATTAGTGATTGAAATAATTTGAAATTTATGAAAACTATTTGCAATCTAAAGTTCAAATTTCTACGTTTACAACTCAGTTTATGTAGTATAATTAGTGATTGAAATAATTTGAAATTTATGAAAACTATCTGCGATCTAAAGTTCAAATTCCAATGTTTACAATTCAGTTTATGGAGAGGAGAATAAGATATAAATCTTAAAAGTTTACTGGATATCAATATCAAAGATTATCAATACAACATATTGATATGATTATCAATACAAAATATTGATATCATCTCGACATAACATTTTATAAAATTAATTAATTTAAAATAAATTAATTAAAAAAATACAAATAATTTAGAATCAAATATTAATTTTTGATTTGTAAATACTAATATAAATATTATAACATAATCTATATATTTCAAATCTTTACCATTCACTAAATAATTATAACAATTAAATTAATATTATAAAAAATCCATTCAGAAATAAACATGTCTCCTAATATAATTAATATTAAAATAATCCATTACTAAACTACTAAAAAGTAACATTGTTCTCTTTATTAGCCCAAGTGCAACCAAATAGAAATATGGTTGTATGACACTCATAGATCCATAATAACATATGCAACATGATGTCTTCCAATGATCTTGGATCCTCGATTTCTCACGTCATTCTTTTAGGAGTGGAACTTTGAACTTCTAAGATATTTATTTTGAACATATAACAAGTTGATCACCTTATTCTTTAACCTATGCAGCTTGTGACATCTAACATAAAACGAAAGGATGTAACATCTTTTTCTATTTGTAACATTTCTTTCGGTTTTAATTTCTTTTATTTATAGAAAAGAACAATAACATTTATTATTAATTACTTTTTATTTAGATTATATTACTGTTTTTCATCCAAAGCAAAGGTGCTCTCATGATGTTCATATATATGCTTTTAGTACCTTAGTTGTATCGTTGATGTTCTATATATAAATATCTTGTATGACTTTGGATCTATAATTAAAGAGGTCATACTTGATGTAATATATGTTGTATGTGGTTGCACATAGGGTCTCGCCCTCTGTGTGAACTTACGCAGATCATATTAAAGTTTAGGCAAGGTGGAAAACGTCACTCCTAACCACGGTGAACATTGGCATAATAATGTTCTATTTCGAATTCACATTTCTCCAACAATTTTATGGTTGATTGGGATATAATATTAGTGGTTGAATTAAATTATAGTAAGTCTTTCCATACACTATGTTGAAATTTCTAGATCCATCCAGTTGTATAGCATTATAGTCCTTTGGGATTCACACCATCTTGGGTTGGTGATAGGTTTTGGATTAACAATGTAGATATTTAGGTTTTGGAATTTATGGTGGAGATGGGGCAATGCGGTTATGAAGGTAACTACCCCCTCTCCCATGCCTTCCATTTCAGTTGGGTTTTTGACTTAGTGATATCTAACTTTACAATAGGAAAAACCTCTGGGTTTCTATTTACCTTGGTTAATGAATATTGTTCATTGCCAGGTGATTTCTAAAACTAGAGTCTCATTCTATTTCAAGTTTTGGAATAAGTTTTTGAATTTTTTTGCATATCTTTCTTTAATTCCTCCTTATCTCTGTATGATGAGGATATGTTATAGGTTGACGTTATTTAATTGTTTTACAACATGAGCTACTTGACATTTATTTCTTGGAATCCATCACATAGGGAAGGAAACCCTTCCTCGTCCTTGATAGTGAAACGGTCCACCCAGGCTTGAAATTTTACTAGTAATTTTTTTTTTTTTTAACTTCAAATTGGAGGGCTTCCCTCCTTATTATATATTCATAGTTTCTTCAACAATTCCATTTCTTATTTTTATGTAGGTTACAAAGGTTACAACCGGCTCCAAAGGATTACTTGCGTGTCAAATTTGTAACCCTAACCATATCTTGCTTCTTTTAGTGTAATTTAGCTGGAACTAATCTTTACTAACACATTTCTTACATTGGAAATTACAGGCTAGGATTTCTTCTACTCTTGCAGACAAGCATAGGTTTCAAATGTCTCCCTTCAACCTCTGTATGTAATTCCAAGTTCTAATGACTCCCTCTATGGCTTTTGTTTTACTCCTGGTCTCTGAGAGGGTTGAGACCAAACTTTAGAATAGAGTTATGAGTTGATATTCTCATGATTTCCTTCTACCGTGAGTTCCACTGTGTAATTTATTTTATATCTTCATTGTCAAACATGTGGCACTGAACACTCGTTGGAATGAATATCATGTTGACTCATTCAGTTATCTGTTAAAATTTTAAATTTTCTTGTTGTAATTTCAAATGCTTGATATAGTTTTACTTTGGATCGCCAATTTCTCCACTAGTTTAATAGTTGATACTTACATCCTTCAGCCATCTGTTAGTTTCGGATGTATGGATTTAGCTCTTAATTAAAGAACCTCATGTGAATGTGCACTTGAAATCAATAATTTATTGTTATGCATTATTTTGTTTGTAGTGGTATTTATTTTTAGAATCGATAATGAATTCAATATACAATTATATTCTCTCTTTTTTTAGGTTTATTAACCCTAAAGGACTTAGGGTTTATAAATTTCTTTTCCATTGTTTAAATTGTTTAAATTGTTGAGTACCGACAATTAATCACACCACTTATATATAGCCATGACCTCTGCCATAGTTTATAGAAGCAATATTATTATTATTAACCTAGTAGACCAGGGGGACCTGTTTTCGAGACCTGCCATTTGTCTTCTAGACTAAGTAACAAAGAAAAGTAACATAATGGACAATTTTTAGTTAGGGTTTGGAACTAACCTGGTTCAACAACAATATATGACTAGTTCATAATATCATAATTAAATTCAAATCGTTTGCATTGCAAAATAGAAAATAAATACATTTAGGAAAACCTTCCAAGAACACATTTCACTTATCTGTTTCCAAGTAACTAGCTTACCACGAATATCACGACAAAAAAATAACACTCCAACAAACCAATGAGAACTAATACTCTCTACAAGAACTCTCCTGAGTAATTTTCACATCCAGGACAATATTGTTTGACATGGATCACACCAGGTCCAACCTATGACAATTAGTGATTATACTAGGTCTACTCCTAGACGGACAATATTGTTTGACATGGATCACACCAGGTCCAACCTATGACAATTAGTGATCATACTAGGTCTACTCCTAGGAGTTCACTTACCACACAGGGTTTAGTTGGTAGCCAACCATCTCAGGAATTCCATTTTTGACAACGTTTGCCTCCCTCCACAATGTCTTATCTCAGGGTATCAACTTATATAGTTTGTGCTCCCCTCTCATAGCCCCCCTCCAACTGGGCTCCAAGTTCACAAGGTTGTCTCAAGATTTTTCCCTCTCACCATTATTGGCTCCCTTTTCCCTAACTGAGATAATTTATCTCTAAGGAGAGGAATTTGGGTAGGTAACCACCTCTACCCCTAACAGTTTTTCAATTGTATAGAATGTAAAACTCTCTTTCAACATTTCTTTTTCCACAATAATTTTCCATGGCTAACTACATGAAATATTTATTAATGAAATCAGAAAACATTTATGTAGATCATTTATTCAACAAAAGTAAACAAAATATTTACAAAATTACTAGGGGATATTACATCTGCCTCCCATCAAGCGAAACATTGTCCCTTAGAACATGATGGGATATGTCCTCGATGTTTTCCTAGCCCTTAGAACATGATGGGATATGGCTCCCGTAAAATTTTCATCCTCCTGGGTCGCCTCTTCCAAGCTGAAGAGATTACGCTTCAATTTAAAGTGGGTGATAACTTACTTATACAACATAAATTCTCTTAGATCAAGAATACACAAAGGATCGAATAGGAACTCCCCGTACAACTCTACCTACATCCACAATCATTACAGTTGTTGTTAGTTTCCATTAATCATTAATTAAGAAACACATATAGAATTATTTCACTTTATTGTTTACCTTTACATCCTTCCAATTTCTATTTTTCCTATGATCATAACTATAATTCTTCAATAAAGGGACATGGAATGCATTATGTATACCTAAGTGACCAAGTAGAGCCAATTGATAAGCTATAGGTCCAATTTGAGTAAGTATTTGGAAAGGCCCACAAAATTTGTACAACTCTTCCATATCAAGGTGCTCCTTTTTGTTTTGACCCTCACATACACATAATCGCACACCTAGAATTACTTATATGTTCATCTCTTATCTCCATAAGTTTTTGGTCGATCTTGAGCAACCTTTAAACTTACTTGCGTAGTTCTCACTGTATTCTCCATTTCTTTCAATGTGTTTGTTGCCAATATCAATTTATCCTCAAGGTTCTACCAATTAACATATGTCTTGGACTTTTACCTATACAATACTTTGAATAGGCTTATTATTAATGAAGTATGATAGCCATTATTATACGTGAATTCCATTAAGTGTAGATAATCTAATTCCCACCTGGTTGGTTGTTGCATGACATACATTCCTAGCATATCCTCCAACACTTGGTTCACCCGTTCAGTTTTCCCACCCTTTTGCAGATGGTAAGAAATATTGAATTGTACTTGAGTGCCTAGTCTAGTAAACAAAGCCTTCCAGAAAGCATAAGTAAACTTCACATCTCTATCAGAGATTACTACCTAAGGGATACCATGTAAACGAAAATTTTCTCTCATAAGTATGTAAGCAATTTGAACAACTTTATAAGTTGATTGTATAGGAACACAATGTGTTGATTTAATTAATTTATCCACGACAACTATTATGGAGTAATTTTTCCTTTTTACTTAGGTAGACCTATGATAAATTATAATGTGATTATTTCCCATTTCCATTTAGGAATGGATAACAGGTGAAGTAAACCTGCTAGATCTTGATGTTCAACTTTTACCTATCGGCACTCTAGATACTTTGTTAGATATTCTTCCACCTCTCTCAGGCCAAAAGTAATCCTTTCTCAAAGCAATAATTAATTTCTAGTAACCAGGGCGGGCAACATAAGAACTTCGATGATATTCATTTAAAATCAGTTGCTTCATAGCTTGTTATTTGGGAACATAAATTCGGTTCCCATAAAATAAAAAATCATCCTCATTAATGTCATATCCTAATTTATTTTCAATTTTGTATTCTTGCTTTGTTTTTTTCCACACAAAAAATCATATTCTTGGTCTCTTTGGGATGCGTCTCTAATCTTATTTGAAAAATCAAATTTTATTTTTTATTAAATGAAATTTCAGAAATATAGTTCAACGTCCTACTTAGGGCACCCACCACCAAATTTTCTTTACCTTTTAAGTGATTTATATCAAATCCAAATTGAGTAAGAAAGAATACCATCATGCTTGCTAAGTGTTAAGAGTGGGTTGTTTAAAGAAACTAGTCAAGCTACTATAATCATTTATCAAAATAAATTTATTTCCTAACAGATAGTGTTGCCATACCTTTAAAGCGTGGACTAATGTTGTTAGTTCTAAGTCATAGGTAGATTACCTTTGTTCATTCTTGATCTAGGTGGATATTTGTGGCCACCCTCCTACTCCACTTGGACGCCCACCATTGTACCATTATTTCTTTCAGTTTTCGTAATTGCAGCACAAATTACTATTTTTGGAAGTTTTTTGGGTCCTGAACTTCTGGGGCTGTTTTGAGGCCCTATATGATATTTGTTTGCGAATAGAGAAAGCGTAACTAAGTTTTGTAGTCCTTATATCGATCTTTCTAACAAGGTAATGTGTGCACGAAAAAAAGATCGTATGCCAAAGTTACGACCCCAGGAAGTTAATGTACCAATTTACCCCAACGACACCCACAATTTTGGTGCTTCATCTCCCATGGTTAGGTTTTTGGATGTTTAGGATCTTCCATTGTTTCTCAATAATACATAAGCCTTTGGGCCTCATTGTAACACAATTAAGAGGCATGCAGTTGCCATATTTATTTTCACAGATAAGCTACCATCACCTGAGCTAGTTTATTTTCATTCTTTATGTAAGCATATTTTAGTTATCTGATATTAATGAAATGAAGTTTTATTTCTACTGCATATTTTCATTTATGTTTATATTTTTATTTTGTTTCATTCATGTATAGGTCTGGATCAATGTTCCTTCAATTCACGGGACTCGTGGATTACCACTCGACCCTCTTACATAAGCACACCTCCTACCCCTTCCTTACATGCATTTGTATAAACGAAAAATTCCTTTTCCGGTTTACAATTCTTAAAACATGGGTTGTAGTTACCAAATTATTTAACTGATCAAAACCTTTTTAGCATTTTGGTGTCTAGTTAAAATTTCTCTCATTCTTTTATAAAGAGATTATGGCGTGTGCCACTCTTGAAAACCCTTCTATGAAGAAATGGAAATAACCTACTAATCCCATAATGGATCTGATATCTACACAATTTTTAGGAATGAGATATTCCATAATCCTCTTAATCTTTTCCAGATCTATGGTTATTCCTTCATAAATAATCACATGCCCCATGTATTGTATTTGATCTTTATAAAATTTACATTTACTATATTTGGCATATAATTAGTGTTCCCACAAGGTCTGCAAGACTATTTGCAAGTGTATTTTATGCTCTTCCATATTCTTTGAGCAAATCAAGATATCGTCAATAAAAATTAACACCAATTTATCAACATATGAGTGGAATATACTATTCATAAGACACATAAATGTAGTCAGGGAATTAGTAAGCCCAAAAGGTAGGACTACAAACTCATAATGCTCATAATGAGTCCTAAATAAAATTTTCCATTTGTCTTCCTCTCTTATTCGTATTTGATGGTACCCTAAGCGTAAATAAATCTTGGAAAACATTGTAGTGCATTAATCTGATCGAATAAAGTGTTGGTCCTAGGTAACAGATACTTGTTTTTGATAGTTAATTTATTCAATTTTTGGTAGTCAATGCAGAACCTCAAGATGATGTATTTGTTTTAAGGAGTATAGGGGCTCCCCATAATGATACACTCAAACAAATGTACTTTTTGTCTAGTAACTCCTGTAGTTGCATATTTAATTTAGCTAGTTCTTGTATACTGATATGATATGGAATCTTAGATATTGGGGTGGATCCTAGAATCAATTCAATCATAAAATAAATATCTCGTTTAGGGGGCGACCTAGGAATCTCCTCGAGAAAGAAATCTGTGAAATTTTCAACAATTGGTATATTTTCTAAGGTTGTTGTATTTTCCTTAGAGTTAGTGTAACTCACTTAGAATACAAAACTCTAACAGCCCTTCTTAATGAATTTTCCCAACTATGAGGTTGTGATTGGTCTTAATTTAGATGGTCTTACTATCCCTTCGATTTCTTGTCTAGTACCTTCTTCATCAATAAAACTGATAGTTTTATCTTTACAGTTTACAAGGGACCAATGTCTTTCCAACTAATCTATACCAATCATAACATCATAAGAAAATACGGGAAAATATTTAAATTTATTTTTATTAGACGACTTGCTAATTAAACAAGACAATCCTACACTTTTTCTACCACTCTCCTTTCTTCTCGAGTGGATAACTGAACCAACCACGGGTTCTTAAACTTAATAAATTGAAGACAACACGATTCGACCATTTTGGGAGTAATATAGATTAGATTTTCTCCAAGATATATTCAAATGGACACAACATAATTGCAAACCTTACCTTCAAATTAAGTCATTGTAAGTTGGAACTTAGCTTGACAGCACTCCAATGCAGCATTGACCTAAGGTAAACATTTCTCTACTTCGCTCGCTACAGATGCTTCTTGAATATCCGTTGCCTATTATGTTATTCCACGGTAAGTAAAATTTTTAATGTAGTGGGGTTCTCCACAATCCTGACACTGTAATAGTGGTTTTTGGGATTGCCTAGAATCTATTTTGTCAGTCAACTTTGATGTTTTATATTCATTTTGTGACCTAAGTTTCTGTTGACCCTTTCTCAAAAATTGTATTTGCTGGCTTCTATGGGAATTCTTCATATTTGTATTTATGGTTTTCTTATTAATCTAAGGATATTTCTTTCCTTTCTTTCCTGACCATGATTATCCATTATCTCCTTTTTATTTGATATGTTGATAGCACATTCATGTTTTACAAACCACTTCCTCCATGGTCTTCATATTATCAAATTCCAAATGTTCCTTCGTCAAAAATGGTAGATTACTTATAAAATGTTGCACTTTAGCCTTTTATTCTCGTATATAAGGGATTTACCTTAATAAGGAAGTAAATTTCATCACATACTCATCCATAGACAACAAACCCAATCTGAGGTAATGAAATTATTTGGCTTTTTCATCGTAAAACCACTCAATTAAATACTTGTTCTTGAAATATTGTTGGAAATTATTACATGTTATTCCTTGTTCATCAATTCCTTGGACCACCTTAACTTCCTCCCACCACATGGTTGTTTTTCCTTGGAGATGATAGATTCCTAAACAATACTTCAAGTTATTTTCATATTCATTAATCTAGAAATATTTATTAATATTTATCAGCCATGCTTCAACAACATCCTTTGACTCACCATCAAATGTCGTGGGCTTAATATTTCTAAATTCCCCTTGTAATTATGTTTTCTATCTTTTTTCCTCTTTGCGCATTTTTCCCCACGCAAAAAATCCAGATTCCTCTTTTTCTGACTCTGTAACCCCCTTTGATTCCTGACTAATATTTTTTCTTGAATACTATCCTCTCACCACCTATATGATTTCACTCTATTTCCACTATCAGGGCTTGGGTACGAAGTTCTTTGATTATGTCTATTAGTTAAAATTTAATTATTCTTTCCTAGTCCCACATCAATATCTCATTATCAACCCTTAAAGTATCCATTTATGTCTTCAATTGTTGCACTGTTTCTAGCAATAGTATCGTGATTGTAGAAGAAGGTTCTTCCTCTAACTAGATCCACATCTCTCAATTGGGTCCTAGAAGCGGTATCGATCTGGGTCATGTAGGTGGTGCGGTCATCATACCACTTCCCCTTCTCATATATCTCTCTGTGAAACAAACAATACAATTTGTTATTGGTTTGCCCTAAATTGGCCACAATGTGGTAACTATGGCTATGATATCACTTGTAGCATCTCTCTCCACTTGTAACATTTTTTTCACTTTTTTTTCTTTTTTACTTTACATATGTGGCATCTTCTTACTTAAAGAGACAAAATAAAATTTATTATCAGTTACTTTTTATTGAAATTATATTACAATTTATCACCCAGCTTAAAGGTGTTACCATGATGTTCATATATGTTTTTCATTGCTTTATTGTATCATTGGTGTTCTATATATAAATACTTTGTATGAATTTGGATCTATAATTAAAGAGGCCATTCCTGATGTAATATATGTTATATGTGGTTGCTTGTACAGTCCAACCCTCTACGTGAACTTATGAAAATCATGCTAAGGTTTAGACAAAGTAGAAAATGTCACTCCTAACCATAGTGGACATTGATATAATATTGTTTTTTTTTGAATTCACATTCCTCCAATTAGTTTAAAATTAATTGGCTTATGATATTAGTTGTTGAATTATAGTAACTACTCTGATACATTATGTTGAAATTTCCAAATCCATCCAATTTTATAACATGATAGTCCATCTTGGGGATGGTGATAGGTTTTGGATCAATGATGTAGATCTTTAGGTTTTAGAATCGATGATGGAGATGGAGCAACGTGGTTATGGAGATAACTACCCACCCTCTCCCGTGTCGCTCCATCTCAGTTAGGTATTTCGCTGAGAAATAGTTAGCTCTACAACTGGAAAAACCTATTTTCTTTTTGTTTACCTTGGTTCATGAATATTGTTCACCGCCAAGTGATTTCCAAGGCCGTGATCCCCTTCTAGTTCAAGTTTTTTAATTGTTTGCATATCTTTCATTCGTTCATCCATATCTTAGTATGATGAGGGTCTGTTGTGGGCCGACGTTCTTTAATTATTTTACGACATGAGTTGTGAAACACTTATTTATTGAAATCTATCACATAGGAAAAGAAACCCTTCCTCATTCTTCATAATGAAATGGTCCACCCAAGCTCAAAATTTGACTAGTAATTTTTTTAATTTCAAATTGTATGGCTCCACTCTTGATTCTTTATTCACTATTTATTCAACAATTTATAAGTTTTACTCATTTTTATGTAGGTCACAAAGGCTACAACTACCTCCAAAGGATTACTTATAGCTAAAGTTTATAACCCTAACTATATATTGCTTATTTTAGTGTTATTTACTTGGAAGTAATATTCACTAACATGTTTCTTACTTTAGAAATTACAGGTTATGGTTTCTTCTACCCTTGCAAACAAGTATAGGTTTTAATTGTCTTCCTTCAAGTCGCCTATGGACTTCCACGTTCTAATGACTCCTTTATTGTTTTTATTTTACTCCAGGTCACCGAGAGTACTGACACCAAACTTCAGAATATGGTTATGTTGGCGGTGCTACACCCGCCAACATGTCAAGGGTATCTCCTCGGTAAGAAGTCCCAAATAGACCTCTGACTGTTTGGAGTAGGAGTCCCAGCAGTGGATAGTAAATCTATGCTTTGAATACGATAGTGCACAGAGATAAGCATGATATCTTTGTTAGATGCAAGTGTGTGACCTTGCAACAGGTCAAGAGAGATGCATGGGGAGGTTCTAACACACAGAGGGGAAAAGGAAGTGTGCCCCTTAGAAGCTTGTAATAGTACGTAGCCTGAAAGGAACACATGAGTTGAATGGCATCACAAGCTGAAAAGCAAAATAGTCGACAACCCAAAGTGATGGGTTAAAACAACAACGCGACTTCAACAAGATTCATGCAATCGTATACAAAATAGTTCATACACAAATGCATAAGTTAAACAACATACATTGCTAAAGTAACCAGAATAGTCGAACTGCAATAACAACATATGCTTGAAGATGTGTTGGCTCTATTATATCATTAAAGTGAAAGTTCCATCCATACATACAACCATGACAGCCACTAGCCCCGGAACATTATAGTCGGCACCGCTTTCTGCTGCAAAGAGATGTACTCGCTCTGCACTTTGTAGAAGCCAAGGCTCATCACAATACTCTCCAAGCCCTCACTAAGAAATTCCTAGCAAAAGTTTGGCTCCGAAAAGCCCATTCTATGAGTTATGAGGTTCTATATATAGCAAAGTGTGGGGTGACCCTCAACATTCCCCTTTGTGACTCTTGGACTACACTCATGACTCTTTAACTTCATTACATATAAATCTTTACATTACATATGATTATTTGCATTCCACTAAATACACTTGGAATTTCACTTCACATTACATCTGATTACAACAGTTACATCTCATAGTAGTGAGGTGGACGAGACAACTCATAACACAACTTGACATGACACTAATGACATGTACTGGCTGACTGTGGTGTCCATGTCAAGTTTTTGTGTTGTTAAGTGATGGATGTGTCCTTGAATGTACTTTGTCTTAATCTTCGCATAGATTGGTGTTGCAGGGTCTTCAATGGTCTTGTTCTTCACAAGATGGTTCCATGCATGTGTTTCTTTCACTTACTATTTGATATGCCTCATATGTACATTCAACTGCGGGAAAGTCTTCTAACATGTGCTCCTTTTTCATATCGTTCGTCATCGCGCCATGGTCTATCAATGTACATGTTCCTGTAACTCATTATGATGGGATGACATCAAATCCAAAACCTCCTAACCTAGCATGATACATTGTTCTCATGTTTCAGGTCGAGGTGACCATGATGGAGGACAAGACACTGAACTACGTAGAGCACAGCTCAGGCCGGGATGCGAGACTACGAAGGACTATCGGGAAAAACTGTGCAGATGTCACTGGGAGGCATATCTGCGCAATCCAGGACAACAGTGATAGCTTCAAGATGGAACCCAACTGGAGAGAACTGAGCAGTTCCCGGGAGTAAGACAAGGCAGGGTGTCTGAGGGAAATTTTGGACATTTTTGTGCATTTTTAAAGGTGAGGACTGGGTAGGTAACTCGGGGTCCAACTGAGAATTTGAGCAGATTCTCTGAGAGAGACGAAGTTGAGCAGGAAGGGACACTAGCGGGAAATTATATGCAATTTTCTAGAGCATGACATGCCCGACTGCGAGGAGTTGTTGATCATAATTGTGCATTAAAGGGAGATACTGCATGATAGGCATTTATTGTGCAATTCCTAGAAACAATGTAGAGCAAGGTAGTAGAAGGTGTACTAGCCAGATCTGTGCAATTTTCAAGGACAATAGGGAAAGCCAGCAGCGGTCCTATTAGTTAGATCTGTGCAATTCTTATAGGAAGAACAGGGAAACCCAACAAGGGGCCTTCTAGTCAAATCTACGCAATTCCTTGAAACAGTGTAGTGATAGGCAGCAGGGGCCCGACTCACATGACTGTGCAGTTTCTGCAGATAGTGCAAGGCATGAAGCTGGGCAACTATTGCACAGACTTGGGGAGTAGTGCAATCCCAGGTCATAGTGCAGTTCATGTTTTCGATGGACCAGAGGGAGGCTTGATGAGTGATCTTGCGGGAAGCATAGATTGGATCGGACTTGGGGACAACTTGTGCTCAGTTCTGGGAGGCAGTCAGCTTGCTCACTTCTAGGGTTGCGCAGTGCAGGCTGCTCCAGAGGGCAACCTCAAACTTTGTGCATTTCTGGGCAACAAAGTAGGGTCACCAAGAGCTGAGAGCATGTAGTGCAGCTCAGTGGGGGTCTGGCTAAAGGAGGGTTGTCCGATCAAAATATTTTTAGGAAAAATGGCTAAGTGTGAGATCAAGTGAACTTGTGCATACATGACATTGTGATCACACACTTAGCATGACTCGATGACAAGACACCACAAACCAACAATATAAACACGTGCTCAGTGAAACTATCTAAACGTTAAGTGCAACAAGTGTGACACTTGAGATAGATCTTCGAACAAACTTGATGATACTTGTGTGACAATGCTTACAACTTTGTGTATGAGTACAACCGATGTTCACATAGTGAAAATAACTCATGCACATAGAGACAAACCTTCAAAATTTCCAGTACAAGATCACAAGCATTATATAGCAATCAACATGCCAAAAGATGATAGTTGGTCCAACAAGTGAAAAGGACGCAAGACACATAGAAGGAATGCATGGAATGACTTTTAGTGCTTGAAAATATGCATGTTATTGTAGACAAAGTAATATAGCAATTATAAGGAGTACTCCAAGCTACACTAATAGATGTACTTCAAAAGGATATACTTTACTTACCATACTTATCCTCGAGATGATTATGCATCCGAGGTATTTTGCATGTGTTCCCAATATTTTGTCATCACTCAGTTTCTTGGTCCTTCTCCTAAACTCCTTGAGATTGATCTAGTATGTAATATCTTCCTGTAGCCCTTGAGAGGTAGATCTGTGCAGTTTCAATGGGTAGTGACTGTTGCCGGGATGAGGCCCTGGGAGTCCCATCTGTGCAGTTTTTGAATGCAGCAAAGTTTGGACAGCTTAGACAACACTGTGCAGCTTTGAGATGCAAGACATTGTTGCAGGATGGGGTCCTAGGAGGACACCTCTACACATGTTCTAAGTGTAGTGCAGCCTCGACAGCTGAGGGGTAATGTTTAGTCAATTTAGTATGTCCTAAATTGCTACATTAATTATCAATTCGGGAATCGTAAACTAATGAAGTGTGGTGCACTGTATGTGCAAGACAACCTCTTTCTTACTTTTATTGTTTTCAATTGTTTTTTGGGGTTTTGTCCTTGTTGGTCTCCTAAGGTATCTAATGCAAATGGAAATCCTATCTTTAGGTTTTAAGAATGCTTTTAGAGGGCAAGTGTGGATGTAGATTTAAGACAAGGTTTATGTCTCTTATGATAATTTCCAGAACTTAGCACTTCAAAAGATCTCAAAACATGCTATTGATAAAATCAGTACTTGAACAGGAATGTAAATATGCAGTTACTTAAATCAAACAAAAGATGAAATACTAATTATGAGGTCACTATCTCTGCTGCCCATCTAATTACAGAAATAAAATATAAACTATTGCACTTAAAACCAAAATTGTAGACTAATGAAAGCAAGATCAATTTACTTCACTTATAATCCGATAGCTCGCCAATTAACTTCTCGGGTTAAGCAATGGCACCGGAGATAACATCAAATAATATGAAGAATTGATATCTAAATTACCTATTTGCAGATTAATGAAAGAAAAATCAAATTACTTCACTTATAATCCGATAGCTCGCCAATTAACTTCTCGGGTTAAGCCATGGCACCGGAGATAACGTCAAATAACATGAAGAACTTGATATCTAAACTACCTAATTGTAGATTAATGAAAGAAAAATCAAAGTACTTCACTTATAATCCGATAGTTCGCCAATTAATTTCTCGGGTTAAGCCATGGCACCGGAGATAACGTCAAATAACATGAAGAACTTGATATCTAAACTACCTACTTGTAGATTAATGAAAGCAAAATCAAATTACTTCACTTATAATCCGATAGCTCACCAATTAAATTCTCAGGTTAAGCCATGGCACCGGAGATAACGTCAAATAACATGAAGAACTTGATATATAAACTACCTACTTGCAGATTAATGAAAGAAAAAACAAATTACTTCACTTATGATCTGATAGCTCGCCAATTAACTTCTCGGGTTAAGCCATGGCACCGGAGATAACGTCAAATAACATGAAGAACTTGATATCTAAACTAGCTAATAATAGCAAACAAATCTCAGTGAAATCAAAGCATAACAACTGAAATTGAAAAGCTTAAAAAGTTCAGCAGAGAAGCAAATCTCATATCACTACTTGATGCAAAAATTATATGAAAAAAAGCTCAAGTATAACCTATCCTGAAACACACTAGTCAGTGTTAGTGAAAAAAAATTATGCAGTGCTGCAAAATCATGTACAGGAATAAAACGATTAACACCATAAACAAATTATGAGAAATATATAGTGGAAATAAGAGAAAAGATGCATGAAAACTTTACAAAAAAAAAATGAAAAGCAAAACCTCAGACAGCAAGGGCCCTCTGCGCAGCCCTTAGTTAATATGTTGTCACCTCAAAATCACGCTTTAAACAGTCATAAGAAATAGACTTTTTGTATTGCAAAATAGAGAATATGTCTTCTCATTACAACAACAAGACTAACGCTACACCAACAACATCAAGACTAACTACTTGCATTTGCAAATGCTTTATTTATAGAGGAAAATAGATAACTGTTTTTCTGAAAGAAATCTTTAGGAGAGGACAAGTAAACAAGACATAACTAGTAAGTTCAGCCTCTTGGTTGCCATAAACATTCAATCTACAAAAGGTGGATGTTAGATTTGCGTCATGGAGACGGCCTGCAGCTGTCAAGAGGGATCCACAAATCTAGGAATGGTCTTGGACTTTTAATGTGCTAAAACAGAGACCTATTTGATGTAGGATTCCTTGTTTGACCGTCCTTTGACCAATGCCTTTCTTCACGAATTCGCCTGAACAGATAGGACCTTGTCCATGTGTAGATCATTTATGAGCTTCCCACATGCCTCGTTTCACCTGCCGACACCTATAACCTACAGAACAATGAAATTAGCTGTAGAATTGTGAGTCGGCTGCGAAAAGTGGCTACATTCCGTAGCTGATGAACAAAATCTAAATCAAATAGCATGCACAACAATATAGTTAGAAAACCACTTAAATGCACTCCTAGAATCAATATGTAACAATCTTTGATAGCTTATGAGGCACTGATGTGGGAAAATGGAAGAGAAAAGGTCTAGGAAAGTATGTAGAAGAGAGGTAGTTCTGGGGCTCAACATACCCCCACTATGAAGATGTTGCATGTCCTCATGCAACCAAAATTGTGACTTTCCTTCCTTCAATTCATCTGCTCTAAGACTTCTGCTAATACATCTAGCCTTCTCTTCTTCTTCCTTGGTGTCACTGTCATCCTGGGCTTCATCTTTAGGCACCTGTATTTGAGGTTGATGAGGGCTCTGCTCAGCCTCCTGTTCTTCTTCTTTAATTTCCTATTTTTATTGTGCCACAATCCTAAATGCAACATGGTATTATCATGGATGATTTTTTCCAACCTGTTCTGTTCTTTCAATGTTTCATTTTCCCTTTTGATATGTCTATTCAGGACTTCTAGTTCAAAAACTTCTTGTTTTAATGATTGGATCAAAACTTCCTGAGCTGTATCAGGTTGATTAGATGAAGTGCCCTGTTCTGTTGCAGTCTTTTCCAATGATTCAATAAAATCATACATCTGTTGTTGAGTTGGATCTATTTCTGGTGTGGCCTTTCTTGGACTGATTTCAAAATCTGGTTGAGGAAAAGGAGAATGTTGTGGACTATGGTCAGGAGGAGTGATTGTTGGTGATTATTCGGGTGTTTCCCCTCCTAAGTCTACGAAGTGAGCCCCTTTGATTTGCACTTTATTCAATTTGCCTTTAAGTCTTGAGCTCCTTCTTAAATTCTGTGAGCTAGTATCTCCCTTTTCTACACTTTGTTTCTCCTTTCCTTCTTCTTTTTCCATAACTGATTGTTCTTTAAGATAAATTAACCTTTCAGAAAGTATCTGCTCTTCTTCTAAAGAAGGTTCTAGGATCTGGTAAATGTCTTCAATATTTCTTTTCCCTTTCTGTTTTGCTTGTTTTCTAACCTCAGTCAAAGTTTTAGACATCATTTCTTCCTCACTGGTTTCTTTAGTTATACTAGTAGGAGTATCTTGAATGTTTACACTTTTTTTTCTTCTCCTACTTTTTCTTGTTGAGCTACCTTCAGGTGTTTCAGATGGGTCCTGAAAGAAATTTCTAATCAAGAATTGTTCCCATGTGTCCTTTATTTCCTTCAATTATTTTTCAATCAAAATTTTAACAAGGCCGTGATGATAAAGATGAGGCTCCACGTCATCTAGATTTTTTTGTACAGTGGTGGACATATTTTTCAAACTACTTAACAAGAAATAAGGAAGATTGATGGTCTGATTCTCCAGAAAACTCATTACCATGTACATAGACCCATACCTTCCTTCACACGTAATGAACTTCTGAATTATCAACAACAAACTAGTCCATTTTTCCTTTAGGGCTGAAACAGGAATTCCACGTTTAAAAACGGTTATATCCATACCTGGGTTACGCAAAATCATCCTCCAGACCGTCTCATTGAAGTCTTTGTTTTTGAATCATCGTTCTCCTTCCTGTGGGAGCTCCATTACTGTTGAAATGGATGCCTCTGTTACCAGGAATTTGATATCCCCAATCTCAACTTCCATGCCATTGAAGGACCTTGCAAATGTCTTCGTGACTTCTTTATTATGACCCCTGAATATCCGGATAAACTGCAAACACCTTGCTTTCCTTAACGTTCTCTTTAACTGTGGATAACCCTCCATGAATTTAGCCCGTCCGGCTCTATTCTTACCAAAAGGCCCATTCCTTCCTCTTGCTTCGAAAATACATCTGTAAGTGATGGTTTCACGGAGGCAGAATGGTTGTATAAGCAAAAGGTGGAGGAGTATTGCAGAGAAAACCAATGGTTACAAAACGGGAAGAATACAGAGCATGCAATGAAAACAAGTTCACGAAGCAGAGGCTTGTATAAACAAACCCTGAACTGGCAATCGTAAACTCGGTGTGAGAGTATGGAAACAGAGTGAGACTGGCAGAATTTTGAAATAAAAGGCTACAGAGTGGACGTTAGAAAATTCATAATATGACTATGGAGTGGTGCGTCAGAGGAGAGTCATGGTCAATTGGCTTATGTCTTCATCATTAACCGGTTTAACAGGTGTAATGCAAACATACAACTGAGTACGAGTTAGATTTGGAAGAGGATTATGAGGCCATTGGAATTTGATACAGAGATCGTGGTGGATTTATGCAAAAGTTATGGAGGAGTTAAGGAAGCTATCAATTCGAATCATTACACATGATGGAGCTTGTGATTTTACAACTATACAGATTATGTGTTTTAAAATGCTATTTGAAATTGATTTTGCTCATACCTTAGAATCTTACCACTTCCATTCGCTAACTTTTGATTGGCTACCTCTTGTTGGTGCTTTTAGGTGCTGACATCTTCAAAATATTTTCCTCTTCCATACCTGCATCTGGTTTTCATCATTACTTGGCTAACATTTGACTGTCACTGCAGAGTAACAGAGTATTAGCTACGAAATCAGTATTCAGCTGCGGAATCAGAATTCGGCTGCGGAAACTGACATAGTGAATAACATATGACTTGGCAAAGTGAATGGAGATGGATGGAAATGAATGATGACTGAATGAATGATATATGGAAAACTGAACATGAAAGGAATTTTATTGGTGGAATGTGATGGCAAAATGGAATGAAATGAAATGAAGTGAAATGACATGAAATGAAACAACTATGAGTGAAATGAGAGAGATTTTTTTGGAAAATATAGGGTGTCAAAAGTTTCTAATT
Source organism: Pinus tabuliformis (assembly GCA_031772625.1). Taxonomy (NCBI): domain Eukaryota; kingdom Viridiplantae; phylum Streptophyta; class Pinopsida; order Pinales; family Pinaceae; genus Pinus; species Pinus tabuliformis. The sequence continues at coordinate 1,641,756,400 of CM062816.1, read as the reverse complement.
TTTGCTCTGTATTTTCTGTATAAGACTGCCAATCAGTGATTGGTTTTCAGGCTTATACATTTTTCTATTTTATTTATTTATTTATTTATTTATTTTGTTTTAAATAAAATAGTGAAAAGAACAAAGACTAGTTTGGTGGAGAAGAAGAATTCTTCTTCACCAGCCTTATTGCAGAATTATCTTGAAAGATTTTGACAAATTCCTCCTTTGAGAGTGGCTTATGATAGATCTTCAATCTATGACCATTCACAATCAGAGGAGTTTGATACTCATCAATGGTTTTTATTCTTACGCTCCATTGCTAAAAACTTTTTCAATCTCATATGGCCCAAGCCAATGAGTCTGAAATTTACCTTTGAAATCTTTGAACTTGGAATCAAATAGAAATGCCCAATCTCCTTCTTGAAACATTTTCTCCTTGATGTATTTGTCATGCCACTTAGCTCTTTGATATTGAATTAGATCAGTTCTTAGGATTGCTTCTTGTCTGATCTCATATAGTTCATTCAACTGCTCCATTCTATGTTTTTGGGCTTCTAATAGATCCATTCCCAATTGAACTGCCATCTTGAAGGTTTTAACTTGGAACTCAATGGGGAGCAGAACTTCTTTCCCATAAACAAGTTCATAGGGAGAATGTCCTGTTGTGTTCCTCCATGTGGTTCTGTAGGCCCATAAGGCTTCAAGAAGCCTTTCTGCCTAATCTCTTCTGTGTAGATGAACAGTCTTGGTAATGATGCCGTCAATTACTTTGTTTGTGGACTCTACTTGACCATTTTCCTGCGGATGGTAAGGAGTAGATTTTCTATGCTTGACCTTGTACTCTTCCATCAGCTTCTCCACCAGTTTCGATGTGAATTGACCTCCCTGATATATCACAATTTCTATGGAACACCAAAGCAAGTAAAAATATCCTCATAAAGAAAACTAACAACTGAATTTTCAGTAGCAGAAAATAATGCTTTGGCTTCTACCCATTTAGTGACATAATCAGTACATAACAATATATACTTTTTCTGTTTAGATGGTGGATTAATAGTTCTAATAAGGTCTAAAGCCCACTTTTCAAAGGGTTTGATGAGTACCTATGGTTGTAATGGCATCTCATTTGAGAGGGTAGGTTTCCCTACTCTTTGGCAGCTGTCACACCTTTTGACATATTGTTTTGCATCTTTGAAGAGGGACAGCCAATAATATCCTAAAGAAAGGATCTTATAGGCTGTCATTTTGTCATCAAAGTGTCCACCACATGGTTCATCATGACATGCTTTGAGAATATCAGGGATTTCATCTTCCCTGACACATCTTCTGATAACAAGGTCTGGCCCTATTTTAAACAATTCATTAGAAATCCATGAATATTTTGAACTCTCCTGAATAATATTTCTTCTTTCACTAAGAAATAAATGTGGAGGTAGTTTCCCTATAACCAAATAGTTAGCCATATCTGCATACCAAGGAGTCTTAGTAGTTACTGATAATAAGTATTCATCAAGAAACTTATCCTCTACAGGAGAATCTTCTTTGATATTCTGAATTCTAGACAAGAAATCAGCTACTATGTTTTGTTTCCCTGGTCTATCTAACACAGTAATATTGAATTCCTATAAAAATAGGAGCCACCTTGTAACGCTGCCATTAGTAACGGGTTTTTTCATTAGATATATAATTGCAGAATGATCAGTACCAATAAAAGTTTCATAGCCTGTTATATAATGTCTAAATTTATTGATTACATGAACAACAACTAAGAACTCTTTTTCGGTCACAGTATAATTCAACTCAACGGGAGTTAAATTTTTTTACTGGTATAGTAAATGGCATAAGTAACTAAGTCTTTTTGTCCCAACACAGCTCCTAGAGCTATATCTAATGCATCTGTAGAAATATGGAAAGGAAGTTTCCAATTTCGTCCTCTCAAGATAGGCGCTTCAGATATTCTTGTTTTCAAAGCTTCAAATGTTGATTGCCAATCAGGACTCCATTTGAATTCATAGTATTTTGTAAGTAGTTTAAAGAGTGGAGATGCTATTTTGGTAAAGTTTTCTGTAAATCTTCTATAATATCCAGTAAATCCCAGAAAACTTTTAACATATCCTTGACAATTTGGAATAGGTAACTTGGAGATGACTTCAACCTTTGATTTATCAACTTTAATCCCATCCCCTGAAATATGATGTCCTAAAACAATACCTTCAGTAAACATCATAAAGCATTTTTCATGGCTTAATGAAAGGTTTGTTTCTTTACATATTATAAGGACTTTTTCCAAATTTTCTAATGCCTCTTCAAATGTATTACCATAAACTGTAAAATCATCCATATATACCTCTACACAATCATGGATTAGATCAAAAAAAATTCCTAGTACTGCTCTTTGGAATGTTGCGGGTGCATTACATAATCCAAAAGGAAGCACTCGGTAAGCAAAAGTTCCCCATGGACAGGTAAATGTGGTTTTATCCTGATCCTCAGGTGCTACCTGAATTTGATTATAACCACTAAAACCATCCAGAAATGAAAAGTACTTTTTGCCTGCTAATGTATCTAATACTTGATCGATAAAGGGCAAAGGAAAGTGATCCTTCAAAGTTGCTTTATTCAATTCCCTATAATCAATGCACACCCTCCATTTACCATTCTTTTTGGGTACTATAACCAAGGGAGAAACCCATCGGCTATCTGAAATTGGGTAAATGAAGTTTACATTGAGTAGTTTTTGGAGATCTTCTTTCACAATCTCCCTAAGATTTGGATTCATCCTTCTCTGAGGTTCTCTGATTGGTCTACTGTTTTCCTCAATATAGATATGATGGATGCAAGTATTAGGATCAATACCTTTCATATCAGTATACTCCCATGCAAATGCAACAGAATGTTTTTGCAAGATTGTAGTTAGCTCTTCCTGTTGTAACTTTTCCAAATTTTTGTTGATATTCAATGTTTTACCTAGAAAAAATTCAACTGCAGAACTACCAAATTATTCCATAGAGTAGAGAGACATTTTCCTTGATGACAAATATTCAATATCAGAATCTATCTGAAATTGTGTGTGGTCATATTCTGAAGATATTTCAAAATTTTCTAATGTATTCAAGATTTGACTATCTTCACTAACTTCAAAGAGAGTAAAGACAGGTTGTATAGTATCTTCATCATCGACCCATTCATTGTCTCCTACTTCTATAATTGCTTTTGTTGGAGGATACAAATTGAATTTCTTTGTTGAACTACCATAAAAAATGTACATGTCCCTAGATCTACAACTAATAAAAGCATCAGTTGTGGCTAGCCAAGGTCTTCCTAAGATGAGTGGGTGCCCTCCTAGATTACTCTTGGGAGTCAAAATCATGAAATCTACTGGATATTCCCAAGAATCTAAGGAGACCAAATATCTTCTAATACACCATCCGGTTTGATTACTGATCTATCTACAAGTTGTAGTAAGGTAGGTGTAAAAAGGAGATTAGGAAGTTTAAGCTGTTCCATAGTCTGTCTACTCATAATGTTAATAGCAACCCCCAATTCAATCAATGTATTTGGAATTTCTATCCCATTTATGTGTGTCGAGACAATTGGACTACCTGGATCCACATATTTCTACATGGTAATCTCTCCCATCATGATATCTGCAATTTTTCCTACCAGGTGGATTCTTTTTGTATCTCTTGGTTTCCTACCTGGTCTTTTGAAACTCGACTCCTTTATTGTTTTTGCTAGAATAGGAATCTCTCTAATGGCTTGTAACAAGGGAATCTTGATACAGACATTCTTTAATTCATCTAGGAAATCATAGTCAGGCAACAAGATTTGTTTTTCCACCCCCTTGTCAATTTGTAATCTTTCAGGGAAAGGAGGTGTGGATGTAGACGCAGGTTGCGCAACTATAGGAGTTGTGGGGGTTGACTCTTTTTGTTTTTCTTTTTGAATGGTTTGGTTTTGAAGGGATGCTTCTTCAAAAATTTTACTGACTTTCAAAGAATCCTCCTTAGAGGCATCTTGCTCTTGAACATTTGTAGAAGTTTTTTCCTTTTCTAAAATCCTACCAGATCTAAGTTGAACATCATTAAGATCTAGAGGAACAATCATGTAGGTAGGAAATTGTTGTCATTCTACCATGTAAGAATTCTGAGGGTTTTTGTTGTTGAGATTTGGTAATGCCTGGGATGGCAGTTGATTTGGCTTCTGTTGAAATGGAAGCAAGAGTTGAGGATTTTGATTTTGTTGGGGAGCTTGTTGATGTGGAAGTGGTAATGAAAGTTGTGGCCTTTGATTTGGAAGTTGTGGATTTTGTTGTTGATTTTGTGGGATAGGATAGCCCTGAAAAGATGGAGGATATTGATCATATTGAGCAAATCTCCCATAAGGATTTTGTACCCCTTGTGCCCATGATTGAGATTGATACTGATTTTGAGATTGGGGCCAAGGTTGTTGCCAAGAATTCCAATTTGGTGGGGGGGAATTCATAGGATTGTTAAATCCTTGAATTTTTTTCCCTTGCCAAGGTCTTCTTGAAACAAAACAAAGAGATTCTATTGAATTTGGATCTTCCTGAAAGACACCTTTGAGCCTAGGAATTGAAGGACAATCCTTGGTCTCATGACTTTCTGATCAAATCATACATGTTTCTACAACTTTTGCATCCAAGGAGAATTCCCTTAGAGCATGTTTCTTTCTACATTTTGGGCAAAAGATGGCTAAGGCATCAGGTTCTATTTTCTACTTGTTTTGAATTTTAAGGGTGTCTAGTTGTTCACTAAGGCTCCCTAGAATGTCAATTTTGAACTCATTAAGAATATTTCCAATCTCTGCCCTACTTACTGATCCAGTTGCAGATTTGTTTGCTCTAATCTGGAGAAGGATCTCTAGGCTCTTTTCCAGTTTTAGATTTTCCCCTTGAGAGATGGACACATAAGTCTGTTATGTCATGTAGTGGAAGTTGAGAAATGTCTCCCTTCCCCATCATGTTTAAAATATCTATCCATTTAGCTCTAATGGATTTCAATAGAAGGGCTTTCAAGGTTTCCTCATCTAAATTGTTCATTTTCGCTCTCTTTAAGTTGTATTGAAATCTTTCAAGTAGATTCTCCAAGTTCTCATCTTCTTTTTGCATCATTTTGAATACCTCATCCTTATGGTTAGTGGGCATACAATAATCCAGATATCTATCCAAAAATGTTTGCTTCATATCATTCCAAGTCCTAATAGACTAAGTGACTAATCCCATGAACCATTTCAAAGCAACCCCTTTCAATGTTGAAGGAAATAGTTTGAGTTTTTGAGAGTCTTCTAGATAATCATAAGTTCGGCATAGGACTTCAAACTCAAATAGAAATGTCTCAGGATCCTCACTTCGCAATCCATAAAAGTTTGGGAGGACAGATGGTGAAATGTTTTTCATGGTTGTATGGGTTTCCTCATCGACTATAGGGAATCCAAATGAGTTATCTCCTCCCCTATTTCCCCCATTAGTACCTCTACCTCCTCCATTGTTACCTCTACCACCACCTCCATTATTTCCTCTACCTCTACCTCTACCCCCTCCTCCAAATAATGAATATTATCCATCTGTCACTTCTTCTGCCATGATAGTTTCCTCAGGGTCTTCTGGTTCTTCTATTAATGGCTGATGAGAGACAATTTCTACCTCTTCTTCTTCTCTGGGTGATTCTACCTCTTTTACTTCAATATGTTCCCCTCTAGAGGTGAAGAAGGGTTCTTCTCCTAGGTTAGATTTACTAGATAGTGTGGGAGAATCTTCTAATTCAGTTGTTGCCCCTTGAATTCCAAGAATTCTAAGGCTGGGAGTATGAGTCTGGAATGGAGGTGTATCTTGTCTATGCATTGAAGTAGTTGGAGTTGTAAAAATCAAACTTTTGGCCCTAGCTATAAACCTTCCCCTAGAATCTCTTGCTCTATGCATGTCATTTTTATTTATTTTTTATTTTCTTTTTTTTTGATGATTTTTAATTGGGCTAATAATCCTTTTTCTGATCTTCCAAATCACACTAGGTGCAAGAAGAGAGCATACTCAAGAAATTATTGAACTAATAACTCTCTTTTCTGATCCTCCAGATCAGACAAGGTGCAAGAGGAGAGCATACTTCAAGAAATTATTAATTTTTCCCTATTTTTTTTTTTTATGTAAGAGATAGGCTACCTAGTTACACTTCCCCAACAATGGCACCAAAATGTTTAGTCAATTTAGTATGTCCTAAATCGCTACATTAATTATCAATCTAGGAGTCATAAACTGATGAAGTGTGGCGCACTGTATGTGCAAGGCAACCTCTTTCTTACTTTTATTGTTTTCAATTTTTATCTTTTTTGGGGGTTTTGTCCTTGTTGGTCTCCTAAGGTGTCTAATGCAAATGGAAATCCTATCTTTAGGTTTTAAGAATACTTTTAGAGGGCAAGTATGGATGTAGATTTAAGACAAGGTTTATGTCTCTTATGATAATTTCCAGAACTTAGCACTTCAAAAGATCTCAAAACATGCTATTGATAAAATCAGTACTTGAACAGGAATGTAAATATGCAGTTACTTAAATCAAACAAAAGATGAAATACTAATCATGAGGCCATTGTCTCTGCTACCCATCTAATTACAGAAATAAAATCTAAACTATTGCACTCAAAACCAAAAATTGCAGACTAATGAAAGCAAGATCAATTTACTTCACTTATAATCCGATAGCTCGCCAATTAACTTCTCGGGTTAAGCCATGGCACCGGAGATAACGTCAAATAATATGAAGAATTGATATCTAAATTACCTATTTGCATATTAATGAAAGCAAAATCAAATTACTTCACTTATAATCTGATAGCTCGCCAATTAACTTCTCGGGTTAAGCCATGGCACCAGAGATAACGTCAAATAACATGAATAACTTGATACCTAAACTACCTACGTGCACATTAATGAAAGCAAAATCAAATTACTTCACTTATAATCCGATAGCTTGCCAATTAACTTCTCGGGTTAAGCCATGGCACTGGAGATAACGTCAAATAACATGAAGAACTTGATATCTAAACTACCTACTTGCAGATTAATGAAAGCAAAATCAAATTACTTCACTTATAATCCGATAGCTCGCCAATTAACTTCTCGGGTTAAGCCATGGCACCAGAGATAACATCAAATAACATGAAGAACTTGATATCTAAACTACCTACTTGCAGATTAATGAAAGAAAAATCAAATTACTTCACTTATAATCCGATAGCTCGCCAATTAACTTCTCGGGTTAAGCCATGGCACCGGAGATAACGTCAAATAACATGAAGAACTTGATATCTAAACTAGCTAATAGCAGCAAACAAATCTCACTGAAATCAAAGCATAACAACTGAAATTGAAAAGCTTAAAAAGTTTAGCAGAGAAGCAAATCTCATATCACTACTTGATGCAAAAATTATATGAAAAAAAGCTCGAGGATAACCTATCCTGAAACACACTGGTTAGTGTTAGTGAAAAAAAAGTATGCAGTGCTGCAAAATCATGTACAGGAATAAAATGATTAACACCATAAACGAATTATGAGAAATATACAGTCGAAATAAGAGAAAAGATGCATGAAAACTTTACAAAAAAAATAAAAAGCAAAACCTCAGCCAGCAGGGGCCCTCTGCGTAGCTTTTGGTTAATACGCTGTCACTCAAAATCACGCTTTAAACAGTCATAAGAAACAGAGTTTTTATATTGCAAAATAGAGAATATGTCTTCTCGTTACAACAGCAAGACTAACGCTACACCAACAGCATCAAAGCTAACATCAAGACTAACTACTTGCGTTTGCAAATGCTTTATTTATAGAGGAAAATAGATAACTATTTTTCTGAGAGAAATCTTCAACAGAGGACACGTAAACAGGACAGAACCCGTAAGTTCAGCCTCTTGGTTTCCATAAACATTCAATCTACAAAAGGTGGATGTTGGATTTGCGTCATGGAGACAGCCTGCAGCTGTCAAGAGGGATCCACGAATCTAGGAATGGTCTCGAGCTTTTCACATGCTGAAAAAGAGACCTATTTGATGTAGGACTCCTTGTTTGACCATCCTTTGACCAATGAATTTCTTCACGAATTCGGCTGAACATATAGGACCTTGTCCATTTGTAGATCATTTTTGATCTGCCCACATGCCTTGTTTCACCTGCCGACAACTGTAACCTACAAAACAATGAAAGTAGTTGCGGAATTACGAGTCAACTATGAAAAGTGGCTACATTCCGTAGCTGATGAAAAAAATCTAAATCAATAGCACACACAAGGATATAGTTAGAAAACCACTTAAATGCACTCCTAGAATCAATATGTAACAATCTTTGATAGATTATGAGGCACTGATGTGGGAAAATGGAAGAGAAAAGGTCTAGGAAAGTATGTAGTAGAGAGGTAGTTCTAGGGCTCAACAAGTAATACTCCACAGTTTCTTAATGCAAGGCACTATTGCGGGATGGGTCCCGGGAGGACACATCTGCGCAGTTTCAGGTTGCAAGACACAATGGGCAGCTGAGGGACAACACTACGCAGTTTCTAAAGACAATGGGTTCTGGCTGGGGAAGGACATTGGAGGGAACCACTACGTAGTTATGGATGTGAAGGGAGGCTAGGTTCCCTGCGCATTATGTAGTTCCATTAGACAAGGGAAAAATATTGAGGGTTGCAACAACAAAGTGTGTAGTTCTGGAAAGTTGTATGAGGCTAGGATGCTTGGAAAACCAGCTAAGTGTGAGATCAATGAAATTGATGTAAACATTGATAAAAATTTACTATGATCACACAATAACACTTAGTCATACAACATAAAACATACAGAACATATAAAACACAATCCGCTTGATGTAACAACCTTTGTGACAAGAGTGCATGAAGTGAGTGTGAAATATGTCTATGTAATGAGCACAACCCATATGCATAAGATTTCCCCTTGAAGCATAACAACATCCCATTTTCATGATAAACAGTAATCCTAATTCCCAAAGATGACACATGCTGCATAAAGAAGAGAACGTGAACAACTCTTTTGATCAAGGAGGGGGACTTGAGATCATCAACATACCAATAAGTGACCAAGGAACGATTGATCATAGGATACATGGTAGGCTACGAAATTTGAATGCGAGCCAAAATTTTGGAGGGTGGTTGTAGCCACTACAACATTGGTGACACACTGGTAGGACTCGAGCTCTCTGTATGGACCTTGCTTCATGAAAAGCAAGTCTAACCTTTCCAGAAGTATTGTTCGATTCTCTGATCATCATGGTTTCCTCACAAGCTTGAGTGAAATATGTAGTCCCTACCTTTCTCTTGATTAGTCAACACATATACCAAGCCAATTCAACTTAAGTTATTTTGATTGGGGATGAGGGGTATATTGATGCACAAGTAATATAATTGTCATAGTTTTAGTTTCATCTCTGGTGTTGCTTCGCTACCAGCAGGCCTGGACAGTAGCTCGGTGGAGTCATGCAGGAACACAAGCATCGCTCCATTGCTAGCGAGCCTGGTCAGTACCCTGGAGGAGTTACTTGTATCACCTCTCTGAGCATGAAGCCTTTCTCTTCTTTTTCCTTATTCATTTTTTCATTTTTTTCCATTTTTCAAAGAATTGTGCATAGGCACTTATTTATTTCAGAGACGAAAGAGGGATCCTGACTTATTGAGAGCAAAAGAGGTTTTCCCTCCAGAGATGTATGTTATATATATCTATGACATACTTTTTAAGGTTTTCCCCCTCACCTTACTCTACTTAACTAAGTTGACAAAGGTTAATCCAAAAAAACCAATTAGAGTAGGTGGTACTAGTTATCAATGCAAGCATTTTGTTTTCACAAAGACTCACTCTTAACAGAACATATTTTCCATCATGGTATCATCGATTGAAGACAACAAGCTCTTCATAATGAGAGAGGACAACAAATAACCAAATGTTGATAGTTGTACAAGTCCTCTTATATTTTCCTGGCTTGTCTCGAGAGCCAAACACGGTTTCATGTGAGACTAAACCTATGAGTACAAACAAGCAAACAAACAAGAAAGAAAAGAGAAGAAGTAAAGCAAAAGAAAAACAAGAAAAGAAAGCAAGAAAGCAAACCAAACCAAGTAAGCAAGAAAAAAACATGCAAACAAATAAAAATAAGAAAGCAAACACTACTCCTACTCCTAAACTAAACAGTGCATGGGCCTACTCATGTAAAGTGATATTTCCAATGTAGCCATTGACACATTGGTTGACCCATGTTGGTGAACGCGTGGTTCACGAGAAAGGTAAGTGTGTAAACCAGAAAACAAGAAAATATAATAGTGAATACCAACATGCTACGAATTTAAAAATTTCCACAGAAAAGAAAAGAATAAAAGTGCAAGATAAGCATTATGCGGATGTATCATGGTTATGCATCACACTGTGCACAAACGATAAACATGCACACTCTTTTGACCATGAAAAACGAGAAAACATAAGAAAGAAAGACAACTTATGATTAGCAAGAGTTCTCATTGTGTATGATTCCTCCAATGCATGAGCGATGGGATCATGTGGTTCACGTGGAGGATGTGGAATCTTTGAACTAAATTGATCTTCAATGTAAACAGGAGAGTGATGAGGAGCCTTGGGTGTTTCATCATATTTCTAACTTAAAATGGAGCTAACCTCAAGACAACGAGGACCTGACATAACCATCATCTCAGGTTGAAGTGCCTCGATAGCTTGAGGGGTTTCCACTTCATCACCATGTAAATCATCAAAGATGGGCAGCTTAGAAAGATCAATAGTGAATGAATCATCATCGTGATTGAATGGAGTAAAGAGATCATGGAAGCCACAATCAGAAAATTTGATAAGTTTTTCGGCATCCTCATGCTCTAATGAATCGTACAGAGGGGTTGATGAGAAGAAAGAATGTTTACCCTCTGCATTTCCAGAAATGATAGATGAAATATTGAGTGGATTTACAAACACATATGTGTCCTCTCTGCTATGCAATGACAGACTGACATTTGGTGTATTATGTGAATGATCGGAAGTAGATGCATCCAAGAATGAATTCTCACATAGAAAATTAACAATGGAAGAATCACCAAAGATGTCAGGGAAAAACAGATGAGGTGTGAATAGAAGGAGGTCATCCTTCACCATGGGTTCTTCTTAAGATTCCCACACATACTCATCATAAATGATAGTGCAAGTTGGCTTCTCAACACCAAATATGTCGACAACTTGATCCTCGTGAACAACAAGTGTGGAATCCAGAACAGGAGACCACAACACAGTACAATATAAATCTTTAACTCTTTAACTTCATTACATATAAATCTTTACATTACATATGATTGTTGCATTCCACTAATGACACTTGGAATTTCACTTTACATTACATCTGATTACAATAGTTACACCTCATAGTAGTGAGGTGGCCAGAAAATCATATCACAACTCGACATGACATTATTGACATGTATTGGTTGATTGTGGTGTCCATGTTAAGTTGTTGTGTTGTTAAGTGATGTATGTTTCCTTGAATGTAATTTGTCTTCATCTCAACATAGCTTGGTGTTGGGATCTTCAATGGTCTTTGTCTTCACAAGATGGTTCCATGCATGTGTTTCTTTTTCTTGTCATTTGATATGCTTTGTATGTATGTTCAACTACAAGAAAGTCTTCTAGCATGTGCTCCTTCTTCATCTTGTTCATCGTCGCACCATGGTCCATCAATATACATGTTCTTGCAGTTCACTCATGATGGGACGACATCAAATCCAAAACCTCCTAAACTAGCATGATACATTTTTCTTGTGTTTCGGGTCCAGGTGACCGAGAGGGGGGAAAAGACATAAATTATGCGGAGCACAACTCAGGCTAGGATGAAAGGCTCCAAAGGATTGTCAGAATATACTTTACTTATCGCACTTACCCTCGAGATGATTATGCATCTAACGGAGTTTGCATGCGGTCCCAATCTTTTGTCATCACTCGATTTCTTGGTTCTTCTCCTCAACTCCTTAATAGTGATCTAGTATGTCATCTTTTCCTGTAGTCACTGAGAGGTAGATATGCATAGTTTCAACGGGTAGTATTGTCAGGATGAGGCCCTGGAAGGCCCATTTGTGTAGTTTCTGAATGTAAGACAAGTTGGGCAGCTTAGACAACATTGCGTAGTTTTGAGATGCAAGACACTACTGCTAGATGGGGTCTTGGGAGGACACCTTTGCACATTTTTTTAGTGTGGTGCAGCCTAGGCAACTGAGGGAAAATATTGTGTAGCTTCTAAATGCAAGGCACTATTGTGGGATGGGTCTCGGGACGACACTTCTACACAGTTTTAGGTTGCAAGGCAAACTGGGCAGCTGAGGGAAAACACTGCGCAGTTTTTGAAGACAATCTGTTCCGGTTAGGGGAGGACGCTGGAGGAAACCACTATGCAATTTTGGATGTGAAGGGAGGCTGGGGTCCTTGCGCATTATGTAGTTCCAGCAGGCAAGGGAAAAATCTTGAGGGTTGTAGAAGCAAATTGTGCAATTCCATGAAGCTGGATGAGGTTAGGTTGGTCGAAAAATAGACTAAGTGTGATATCAATGAAACTGATGTAAACAGTGATATAACTTGACTATGATCACACACAAACACTTAGGGATACAACATAGGCCATCCAAAACATATAAAACGCACTCTTCTTGATGCAACAACCTTTGTGACAAGAGTGTGTGAGTGTGAAACATGTCTATGTAATGAGAACAACCCATATGCACAAGATTTTCCCTTGAAGCAGAACAAAATCCCCTTTGCATGACAAACAATAATCCCTATGCCCAAAGATGACACATGCTGCATAAAGATGAGAATGTGAACAACTCGTAAGATCAAGGAGGGGGGCTTGAGATCATCAGCTTACCAATAAGTGACCAAGGAACAATCGATCATAGGATCCATGGTAGGCTCTGAAATTTGCATGCGAGCCAAAATTTTGGAGGGTGGTTGTTGCGGCTACAACAAGTTATGAGTTGAGATTCTCATGATGTCCTTCTATCTTGAGCTTTGATATGTAATTTATTTTATATCTTGGTTATCGATTATGCAACCTTGAACACTTGTTGGTGTGGATATCATGTTCTCTTGTTCATTTATCTATTAAAATTTTAATTTTTGTTGTTGTAATTTCAATAGTTTAATACAATTTTACTCTAGATAACCATTTTCTCCAATCATTCAATAGTTGATACTAACAAACCTTAACCATATGTTAGTTTTAGATGTATGGCTTTAGCTCTTAATTAAACAACCTCATGCGAGTGTGCACTTGAAATAAATCATTTTCAGCTACATGTTTTTTTTTACACTAATAGTTATTTTCATAATTGACTATCGATTCCATATTTAGTTATATTCTTGTCTTCTTTATTTTTATTAACCCTAAAGGGATGAGGGTTTATATATTTATTTTCCATTGTTTAAACTGTTGAATACCAATTTAAACTTATTTATAAATATTTATTCTTGTTCTGTAATATAAAATTAAATACTCTTATTATTTACACCACTTATATGTAGCCATGGCCTCTGCCATACTTTATAGAAACACTATTATTATTATTAACCTATTATATCATTGGGACATGTTTTTAGGACCTGCCATTTATCTTCCAGACAAAGTAATAAAGAATTAAGGATTGTTCCAACTTGGTGAAAATTTGTCCATTAGTGTTCGGAACTAACCTCGTTCAACAATAATATATGACTAGTCCATAATATCATAATTAAATTAAAAACATTTGCATAGCAAAAAAGAAACTAAATATGTTTAAGAAAAAATTCCAAGACCACATTTCACTTATCTGTTTCCATGTAACTAACCTACCATGAAAGTCACTGTGGACAAAATAATGCTCCACCCAATCTATGACAATTGGAACTCTCTACTAGAACTCCCCCCTGAGACAGTTTCACATTGAGAACATATTCCTTGTTAGGGACCACAACAGGTGCAACATAAGACAATTAATGATCGTACCATGTATATTCATAGGACTTCACTAACCTCACAAGGTTTGATTTGAATTCCACCAGCCAACCAGCTCAAGAATTCCCTGTTTGGTAGCATCTTGCTTCTCTCTGCAGCATCGTGTCTAAGGGTATCTAGCTATATGAATTTTTATCTTCTATCTTAGGTCTCCTCGATCCAAGCTCCAAGTTCACAAGGTTACCTCAGGTTTTTTCCCTCTCATCCTCTTAGCTTCCTTTTCCCTAATTGAGATAATTTATCTCTAGGGAGAGAAATTTGGGCAAGTAACTACCTCTACTCGTAATTATCTTTCAACTATATGGAATATAAAACTCTCTTTCAACATTTCTTTTTCTATCGTAATTTTCCATGGCTAACTGTATGAAATATTTATTAATGAAATTAGAAAAAAATTATGTCCATCACAGATTCATATTAGTCTTTTAACATGGCCCACGGTTTGTCAATTAACTTAACAAAAATTGCCTAAAAATTTACAAATTAACTGGGCGATATTACAATGGAGCTTGTGACATCTAACATAAAATTTGCAACATACATGTCAAGTTGGACGACTAATAGGGGAAGATTTCTGGCATAGGTTTATAAAACGTCTAAAAAACTTTCATATCATATATGTAAAGTTCTGCAATATGCTAGTTTATGGAATATATATTATATATGTTTATGTAATATTAAAAATTTTGATTAGGGATTAAAAAGAAGAAAAGAAGAAAAAATATATATTTGAAGTTTAATGAAAAATTGATATTACCAAAGTTTGTCATCTTCCCTAATCAAAGATATTACATGTTTCCATGCAACTCTATTTACTAGTCTCAATTTGAAAGTCATTCAAGAAACTTCTAAATAAATAGTGCTACAATTGTAGAAATAATGGAATTTATCTTTCAATAATATAATACTCTATTTTCTTAATTACTCTATTCTAATAATCATTTTCTATACCCATTTTCTTAATTACTCTATTCTACTAATCATTTCTTCTTTAGTTATAATACTAAGTGTTACAATATTATGAAATCTCAAATTTTTACCTTTTTTTTTTTTTTTTTTGTAGATTTCATATAGAATTGATAATAAATAGCTTTCATAAAATTTGTGAAATAATTAAAATAAGATATCAAATAATAAATACATAAAACCTACTTCTTCACAAATAAACACCAAATTTATCATAGAAAATATAATGTAAAAGAAAACTCAACTTTAAATTAATGATAAAATACTTATAAACACAAAATTTGTCAAAAAACGAAAAAACTCAAACTTTAATTTAAACATAAAACATTAAAAATATTAATATAAAAAAACACACAATTTCCCAAAAAAAACAAAAACAAAACAAAACTCAAACTTTAATTTAAACATAAAACATTAAAAATATTAATATAAAAAAATAGCTTTCCTATAAATTTTGACATAAACCAATATTAAAAATCAAATTTTATTTCAACGTTATACCTTAAAAATATTACTCTTAACTATATAATAAAAAACCATTTTCCTTTCCATAAAAATGCAAATAAAGAAACCCATTTTCGTTTCAATAGTCTAGTATTTAAAAACATTCGAACATAAATGCCTGAAATCCACAATCATCCATATGATAATGTTTTCAACCATTTTGCATTTTACTAAAAGTTTTTAGACATAATTACTCTCAATTACATTTAGTGAATTTGACATTTTAGTTTTTCTGTTTCCTACCATTTAAACTGTGAAGGCTTAATTATACGAATTTAAGAAAATAAATGAAACCCACTTTCTTTTTAATAATTTAGTATTTAAAAAAAACTCAAATGTAAATGTATGAAATCCGCAATCATCCACGTGATAATGTTTTGAGCCATTTAGTCTCCCAGTTTAAGAAAATAAATGGAACCTGTTTTCTTTTTAATAGTTTAATATTTAAAAGAACTTAAACGTAAGTTTATGAAATCTACAATCATCCATTTGATAATGTTTTCAACCATTTAGTATTTGAGTTAAAAAATTTGGAGATAATTGCTCCCAATTACATTCAATGAGTTTGAGAGTTTGTTTTGGTTTCCATGTAGTTTAAATTTAAGAAGGGTCAATTATATTATAGTTTAAATTTAGGAAGTGTGTTGTATTTGTGAGCTAATATTGATGTATTTATTTTTAGATTTTATGAATCAATCAATTAGCATATTTTAATTTTGTATTTTAAATTAATGAATCAATATAAATTATTAATCAATAATTTATATTAGATTATGTTATTGTGTTGTTATTTCTTTTTATGAGTTAAATTTGAGGGTATTTACTTATATTTTCTTTTTTTACCATAAAATATTGATTATTTTTCACAATATGTGTGTATATAATTTGAAATAAATCTACAGAAAACAAAAGAAGTTAGTGATTATGTAGGATAATTTGGTCCAAGATATGTACTATTCAACACCCATAATACTAAGACTTTAAGATAAAACATCAAAATAAACAAAGTCCTTCATAGTGATCTTTGAACTTATCAGAAAAATCTACACTCAATCTTGAATCACGGCATGTGATCTTGAATCATATCTTGTGATCTTATATTGTACACACTTAGACAGAAAGGATAAACATTAACATCTAAAACTTGAAAATTTAGCCTCAAATAACATATACACATAAACATTTTTACTACACTCACCGACTTTTCTTATCTATATAAGTGAAATAATTATTCTTATTTAATTTTAAAATTTTTATATAATTTTTTTTTTTTTATATTAACACAATGATAATAAATCTAGATTTTTATAAAATAACCAAAAAAAAATCTGCATAACAAAAAAATAGCAAAAATACATAATACATATCTTTAATCTTACGAATAAAAATAAAAAATCAAATATCATGGAAAACAAATACTTTTAATCTCTTCAAAATAAATATATGAATTTCAAACCGCTTATAGTATGTGTTTTGTATAGATCTATTTTCGTTTTTCAAGATCGATATAATGATGCAGAACTCAAATGTATTGGGACAAAATCATATCCTCCTTGCAAGTCTAGGCCCAGCGGTTGAGCCCTTCTTTCGAATAGCAAGGAGATCTACACATCTTGGGTACTCTTGGTCAGTAACTCAAGCGCTGCTGATTTCTTTTGCTGCAACATACCTTGTTGTTCTCCTCCACAAACGTTGAGTATATATAGAAAAAAATAGATTATCCCTGCTCAAATTAGTTACTGTGTAAATATTTGATAGTGATGAAA
The DNA here is from genome assembly GCA_031772625.1 of Pinus tabuliformis. Lineage (NCBI taxonomy): Eukaryota > Viridiplantae > Streptophyta > Pinopsida > Pinales > Pinaceae > Pinus > Pinus tabuliformis. The sequence goes on along the minus strand of CM062816.1, from coordinate 1,641,739,137 downwards.
CCATGTGATCTCATGAATATTGTAGCATATTTTCAATGGTCGAAATTTAAGGGCTGTCAAATTGTATTAAACCATGCTCTTGAGGCCCGCTCAGAAAGTGTTGGGATCATTTGTGGGGCTGTTGAGAAATAACACATTGCATGCATAAGATTTACGCTCTTCTCTGCATCAATGGTTGACAGCTTGGATGGCGATTAACATCGTGGTACTGTGAACTGAGAAGAGTCAATTAAATTTTGTTTCAGTTGACAATGCGCGTCTGCAAACTCTGCATTGCACTGTTCCCCGAGTCTCAACTAATAATCATAACGAATGTACATGGTTAATAGTGTGGAGACTGACGGGTAGGTAGTGTTATGGTCTGCGACGAACTGTAGATGAAGCCTGCAGGCATTAGGGACAAAGATGCCATAGTCGGAGATTGGAAATAAAAGACTGTGCGGTTCGCCACCATTGCTTTTCATTTTCAAGAGAAATGGATACACCGGTACAATGGAAAAAGTGACACGGAATTGAATATTGTTCAATAAGGTAATTGCTGAAATTTAAAGGTAGTGATGTCTTGTCGGACACCCTTCCATGCGGAATTTTCTATCCCTCGCGATTCTCATGTCTCTTCAGTGCCAATAAAGTCATAATACCGCAATGATACAGCAACTTATGAATCTTTTTCTGGTGATATAAAGTGATTCCCTTCCAAATTCCAATTCAATTATTTCTTCCATTTTCGTACGAATCTCTGGAGCATCCTTCCATAATTTTATACTCCCATCGACCCTTCAGCTCCCAATGGAGTTAAATTTGACAGTCGTCCTATCCAATTTATGAAAATAATTTGCTCTCACATTAAACTGCTCCATCCTGTGGAAAGATCTCGCCAAATTTCGTTCTCTCCAACTTTATCCCAAAACGTCGTCAAAAAATGTTAGCTACATATCTGCTTTTCGCTGCTGACCATTCTCTGCTATGGAAATATACAATAGGCTCTAGGGAATTTAGACCTACCAAAACAGGGTTCGAATAAATCTTTATGAATGTCACATAAGAATTTAAGTTGGAGCGGCATCTTATGCACGTATCTCGGGAACAGTGTAGAAATGTAGATTGGTGTAGATTTTTATTAATAAATTTTACCACATAAAGTGATTTTCAAGGTTATTAAAAATAAATAATGCTAATTAATCCACATCTATTTAAAATAGAAATAGTCTATAACGCGACTTTTTGAAAGTCTTTCCGGCGGGTTTTTCTGGTGGAAATCCGGCAGGAATTTATTGGAATCGCAAGTTTGATAGCTAGGTTCTGCACAATGAAAGCGTCGCAGGAGTTTTCGAGGGTGCTGAATCCAAATATGCAATTAAAAAACCATTTTAACTGTAACAAATCAAGATTTAACCTCGATTTCTTCCGCCGGATTCCGTCACCGAAATCTCCAAAAAGTCGCATTATAGACAACTCCTTTAAAATATAGAGAATGACCACCATACCTATTTAAAATATAGAGAATGGCCAACATAACGCAGATGTCGAATCTTTTGCTTCGTTGGATTCCACAAATCGGTACGGCACCCATTGTTGCAGTACCCGTAACTATTGTGCTAGGTTTATCCAATTGTATTCTTTTAAGGCACTTTTATTTTTGATGGCCTACGATTGCTTAAGTTATAAAATGGAAGATGAAATAATTTATATTTTGAAATTAGTAGTTGATAGTGAGCATGTTGCATCTATAAATGGCCTAAGTCTTTATTAAATTAATTATAAAAATCACAAATATATAAGTTTACATTATTTTAGTGATATTAGAACTAACTCCTAAAAAATAGGAACTAATCATAATCTACGACACAGGCACAATTGTGAAACAAATTCTCTCCAATAATATATATTCTCTATTATTTTTTGGAGAAAGGAAAAAATTCAAATTTAATCCTTCTAAGGGACTTGGTGAAGATATATGTTGCATTCTCATAGGTATTACAATATTCAATAAACATTTCTTTACACTAAACCTTTTCTGTAGCAAAGTGAAACTGAGTATCACTATGTTTTGTGTTTTTATGAAACACAGGGTTAATTGCCACCTTGATTGAACTTTCGTTATCACATTTAATCACCATAGAATCTTTTTGTTCTTCTCCAACATCACGAAGAAGTCTCCTCAACCAAATTGTTTCACAAGTGGTTGCACATACAACTTAATACTCTACTTCTACTGAAGACAAGGATACATTACTCTGCTTCTTGGTGCTCCAAGAAATGACCTCGGACCCATCGCTGAAAGCATAACTTGGTATGGATCTTCTATCATCAAGATTTTCAGCCCAATCTAAATCTGAAAAACCTATCAATCTAACATCAAAAGAATCAGTATATTTAATGACAAAGTTTGAGGTTCCTTGAAGATACCTTAAGAAGCCTTTCGCTGCCACCCAATGATTCTCAAGAGGTTTTGACATAAACTGGCTCAAAACACTGACTGAAAAAGCTAAGTTAGGTCTAGTTGTAGTCAAATAAATCAGACTTCCAACTAGCTGTCTATACAGTGTAGCATCCACCTCCTTAGAACCATCATCATTCTGAAGTTTGACATTCTATTATAAAGGTACTAAGGCAAATTTACACTGATCCATTCTTAATTTCTTCAATAATCCCCTAACATACCTTCCTTGAGTGACAAAAGTCTAGTCAGAATCCCTCCAAACTTCAATACCCAAAAAATAATGTAGTTCTCTCAGGTCTTGTTGGAAATACTGAGAGGGGGGGTGAATCAGTATTTCTTATTTTTTTTTAATTGTTCTAGTGATTGCCAAAAGCATATATAGATATCTATATGTATATACAGAACGCAAAAATAAACAGCTGGAATAAATGCTTTTATTAAAAACTCAAGACAATGCTATGAAATAAATACAATATAAGTATATATCTGACTGTGAATAGTTGCCAAGCTCCAACTTGGACTTCAGTGAGGCCCCAACCTCCAAAGCACCAACTCTGTTTTGCAGTGGTTCTACACTTAGGAGCACCTACCCCTAATGACTTTAGTCTTATTCAGTTCTGAGGCTCCAACCTCTTGGGCTCCAACCCAACCTTAAGTATAAACTGGTATGCTGCTGCACTCTATTCAGCTGAGGTTCTCTCACTCCTACTCTCCTATCTCTGCTGCTTCTACAGCCTCCGCTGCTTCTGCTGCCTCTTCTGCCTCTGCTACTTTTGCTACCTCACACTCTAGTTCTTCACCACAATAACAGCACCAATAGTTCTATGTTTTTACTGTTTTATACATTCTCATGCCTTTGTCCATTCGTTTCCGCTTACTCACTGGCTCTTTGGCTTCCTCCTCGCTCGCTTGAACTTTGGCTTCCTCAACACTCGCTCGACCTTCTGGCTTCCCTCCTCCATTCGCTTTAGCTTCCTCTGCGCTCAAATTAACTAATGCTTCACGGGACACATTCAAGAGGAAGAGGGGCCGAATTACAATAGAAATGATGCTTATTAAAAATATCAGAGAGGTCCCCTTTTTTCCTTTTTCAAATTCACGAGTCATGAACTGTTATTTGTTCGTGATATAGATGCCCGAGATCAATTCCAGAAATGAAGTGTTTCAACACACACACACACACACACACACACACACATATATATATATGACTTCTTCCTATCACCAAGGAATGAAAAAATATATGTCGGAGAATCTTTTATTCACAGACTTATTACTTCATGGAAACCATATAAACGAGGCTATAGCCATATAGAGGTCACACATGCACGTCATCCTTTTATCGCAATTGCCACTTCCGGAGGTTCGCACATAACATAGTCGATTACTGATGGTTGATTCCCCTACTAGACGCGATATTATATAAACTGTTTTTGATGATTCCATCCGGTCCATACCTCTATCGCAATCGGTAGATTATAGTGCCATCCCTTTAGGACTTGCGATCGCTGCGGATGCAATATGATATTAAGCCATGGTTTATATGCCTGTCGGGTCTGCAGCATTCATCGCTATCGGCGATCACAAAGGGTCGCTTAAGACTTCATGACTTCCGCTCCCGAAGTGCCAATGCGACGATCGACAATCGCAAATCGGAGGTTTTAATGTGGTAGGGCCTTTACCACTCTCAATACATAATCCCGATGTGACAGACGCGATATTACAATAGGCGCGATATAAAAAGGACCATCGGGTCCGCAATTGTATTCGCAATCGAAGGGTTTTGGGGGTGACAACCCTTTTGAACTTTACGATATATATATTGCTCTGTCGTTTTAACTTTGGTTATATGCTCCATTGTTGTAAACGCCATATAACTAAGTCTTCGGCCGCCGATAGTGTTGAATGCATATATGTATGGTTTTTGCCGCCGATGGTGTATATAGCCTATATATGTATGTTTATGCCGACGTCAGTGTAAATACATATATACACGTCTTTCTGCCTCTGTTTGCGTTTAATGCATATATATATATATATATATATATATATATATATATATATATATATATATATATATATATATATATATATATATATATATATATATATATATATATATAGATATATATATATATATATATAGATATATATGGTTTTTGGCCTCAGATAGTATATTTGTATGCATATAACTCTTTTGTGGCCTATACGGCTCCCTATGGCTCTATATGCTCCTCTTCTTTGGCTCTGTCTGCTCCTCTCGTCTCCATCTGCTCCTTTGGTGGCTCTGTTCTGCTTGCTCTGTTGCTCCGATGGCTGTTTGCTCCTCTTCTTTGGCTCTGTCTCCTTCCTTGAATATTGCCATATTGACATCAATGGCAATCTGTGTCCAACAATCTCCCCCTTTGTTATTGATGGCAATATTCTTCTGCTCTCTCCCCCTTTGACATCAATGGCAAAGGAATGCATACAGACTTCCCCTGTCAACTTGATCCCCTTGTCCTGCTACATCTTTATGAATGAACTTGAGTGATGATAAAGAAATAACCCCCATCTTTTGACGTAGATGTTCGAATACTTCTCAAGGAAGAGGTTTTGTGAAAATATCAGCTATGTGCTCCTTAACACTAATATATTCCAGGACGATGTTTTGTTCAGCTACTTGCTCATGGAGGAAATGATACTTGATTGGTATGTGTTTGGTTCTTGAGTGCATCACTGGATTTTTGCTGAGACTGATAGCACTTGTGTTTTCACAATAGACGGTAATTGGTTGATCTGTACATATGTCGAGATCATTTAGAGCTTCCTTCATCCATAGTATCTGAGAACAACAGTCTGCTGCAGCAATATACTCGGCTTCAGCTGTGGATAATGATATGGATGACTGTTTTTTGCTGAGCCAAGATACCAAACAGTCTCCTAGGAAGAATGCATTTCCACTAGTACTTTTCCGATCATCTATACTTCCATCCGAATTAGCATCGGTGTATGCAGTTACAGTCAGTGTTGAGTCCTTTGGGTACCAAAGACCGAAATCAGAAGTTCCCTTCAGATATCTGAGAATTCTTTTTACAACTAATAAATGGGATTGTTTGGGAGCAGATTGAAATCTTCCCACCATTCCTACTGCTTGCATTATGTCTGGTCGTGTAGCTGTTAAATATAGAAGGGCTCCAATCATTGACCTGTAATGAGTTGCATCTACTAGAGGGGAGTCATCATCTTTTCTCAATTTGCAGTTTGTGGTCATAGGTGTGCTCACGGGTGCACAGTCCTCCATTCCATATTTCTTGAGCATGTATTTTAGATGTTTGGTTTGAGATATACACAATCCTGCTCTGGTTTGAGATACTTGAAGTCCAAGAAAGTGGGACAACTCTCCAAACTCTTTTGACATGCTTTGAGAAAATTCATGACTCATTTCATCATTATTACTAGCAAAAATCAGATCATCAACATAAACAAGAGCAACTAGTAACTTACCTTGATCTGTCTTTATGTATAGATTACTTCCAGCCACTCCCTTTTTGAAGCCTTGTTGTTGTAGATAGTTATCCAATCTTGCATACCAAGCTCTAGGAGCTTGTTTCAACCCATATAAAGCCTTTTTCAATTTACAGACTAAGTCCTTTCCTGATGTTAGATCAAAACCTTCTGGCTGCTCCATGTAGACTTCCTCCTTGAGTTCCCCATTTAGAAATGCTAATTTCACGTCCATTTGATAGATTTTGAATCCTTTTGAGCAAGCAAATGCCAAGAACATCCTGACAGCTTCCATACGGGCCACTGGTGCAAATGTCTCTTCAAATTCAACTCCTTCAATTTGTGAATAGCCTTTGCAGACAAGTCTTGCCTTGTTTCTGATAACCTGTCCTTCCTCATTCATTTTATTTTTGAACACCCATTTGGCTCCTATTATGTTTTTGTCCTTTGGACGAGGTACCAGCTCCCATGTCTTTTTCTCCTCAATTTGGGACATTTCTTCTTCCATGGCTTTTACCCAATGAGGATCCTTACTTGCTTCTGCAAATGTTTTTGGTTCTATCATAGACAGGAGGGCAATGACTTTTCTCTTGGGTGCGATTGATATCCTTCTTCGGGTCTGCACACCTTCATTTCTATCGCCAATGATCTGCTCTTCTGGATGATGTCTTTGGATATACTTCATCTTTGAAGGGGTATTAGGTGGTTCTCTTTCCTCTTCTTCTTCTTCTTCTTCCTCGTCTATTTCTTCTTCTTTAGGTTCTTCTTCTTCAATGAGAGAGTCATCTTCATGTTCTTCAATTTCCTTTTCTGGAAGATCTTCATCAATCTTTACATCAATGCTTTCCACTATTTTCTTCAGTCGATAATTGTAGCACTTGTAAGCCTTGCTCCGTGTAGAGTATCCAAGAAATATTCCTTCACAACCGAGAATCAAACTTTCCGAGTGAGCCATTATTTATTTTTATGAAGCACTTGTTTCCAAAGATCTTGAAGTACTTCACCGAAGCAGGTCTTCCTTTCCATAGCTCATAAGGAGTTTTTTCACAATTTGGTCTTAATTAAGTTCGATTCAGTGTATAGACAATTGTCCCTACTGCTTCTCTCCAGAATCTAGGCTGTAAGTCTGCTGCTAATAGCATAGTCCTTGCCATTTCTTGGACTATTCGGTTTCTTCTTTCAACTACCCCATTTCGCTGAGGTGTTCTGGCAGCCGAGAAATCCCTTTTAATTCCATGAATATTACAGAACTCACTAAACTTGTTTGATGTGAATTCTCCTCCTTTGTCTGTTCTGAGACACTTAATTTTTGAATCTTTTTCATTTTCTACAAGAGCTTTTAGATTCTTAAAACACTCAAAAGTTTCAGATTTATACTTTATGAAGTATATCCACATTATTCTAGTATAATCATCAACAAATAACACAAAGTACCTTTCTCCTTGGAGTGCTTGATTTCTAGTTGGCCCACACACATCAGCATGGATGATCTCCAAGGGATTGGATGTACAGTTTTCCTTTGTCTTGTGGCTGGTTCTGGTTTGCTTTCCATGTTGACATGGACCACACACTACTTGATTTGGTTTGAACAGCCTTGGGATGTCTCGTACAGCTTTGATCTTGCTGATATTGATCAGATTTTCGAAGCTTGTATGTCCAAGTCGCTTGTGCCACAACCAACTCTCATCTTTCTGACTCAAGTAGCATTTATTTTCTTGAATCTTGTTCAGAATGTAAATGTTACCTGGTGTTCTCACCCCCTTTGCCACAAGTTTCCCTGAGGCAGAGTTCCTTATTTCACAGTCTTTGGTGCTGAAAACAACCTTATGTTCTTGATCACAGATTTGGCTGACACTCAAGAGGTTGTGTTTGAGTCCATCAACCAGCAGAGCATCTTGAGCTTTTCCTTTTCCATTGATCAGAGTAACTGTTCCTTTTCCTGCAATTCTGCCAGATCTGCTTCCAAAGGACACATTCCCTTCCTTTTTGCTCAGTGAGACAAACTTCCTTCTGTCTCATGTCATGTGTCTAGAGCACCCACTATCTACAAACCACTGGTTTCCATTATTTTGAGCATATAGAGCCAGGATGCATTTTTCCATGCTAGAGTTCTTGCTACTTATCTTTCTTCCTTTGAGTGGGCAGTCTTGTTCATAATGTCCATTATTGTAGCAAAAAGAGCAAATCAGATCAAATTTGGTCAGGGGATCAAATGAATTGAAGGTTTTGATTTGTCCCTGCCTTTTGGGGGCATATGAGTTGATTATTCGGTCCTTTTGCTTTGTCTTTTCACTTCTGCGAGCTATACAATGTCTGGCTTGATGACCGAAGTTTTTATAGTGAAAGCAGTGTCCAAGAAAGATGGTTTTGTACTTGTTGAAACAACCACGGTTTGAGTCGATTTCCTTCCTGGGAATTACTCCTCCCTCATTCTTTGGATTTGCGATGGGCCCTTGGTGGAGTACAGGTTTGTATTTGCTGTAGTGTCCATGATTCGACTCCACATTCTTCTTTGGAGTAATTCTCTCTTCATTTTTTGGATCTAAGATGCACTTTTGATAACATACTTTTTCATCTTTTGGATTGCAGGAAAGTGCATCGGCATAGCTTTTCGCACAATTCTTAGTGCTTGAGGATTCTCCTTTGAAACCTATTCCAAAATTTTCATGTTGAGGTTTTTGATTTTTCAGAATAGTCTCAAGTATTTGAGAGCTTTTATAGCCCTTTTTAATTTGCTCCAACTCCTTTCTCAAAGACACTATTTCAGTCTCGTGTTCTTCACAAGTCTCTTCTTTTTCTTTAAGCTTTGATTCCAAGAGATCTTATCTCCTTCTTATTTCCTCATTTTCCGCTTTGAGAGAAATGATTTTATTCTGTAGTTTCTCATTTTCTTCAATGGCACTTATTAATAGTTCATCTACATTTCCTTTCAACCTTGAGTCATCATCATCTGTGAGTGCCATGAATAATGCTTCTTGGCTTTCATCATGATCACTTTCCTCATCTGATTTCTTTTTGATGACCATAAACTCATCCTCATCAGAATCATCTTGCTTGGAGAAGAATTTTTTCTTATTGAACCCTTTCTTTTTGTGTGCCATTCTTTTAGAATTTCCTTCATCATCACTGTCATGTTTATAAGGAAATTTTGCTGCATAATGACCTATTTTACCAAATTTAAAACAAATAAGAGGATAATTTCCTTTAAGCTTAGATCCTCTCTTCAGTTTTCGTACAAATTGAGCCCATTCAGATTCCACATCTGACTCATCACTATAGTCATTCCTTTCTTTCCCCTTCTTTGACTTTGAGGCCTTGAATGCTGCATCTTTGGAGCTTGGGCCACCTTTCCTCATTTCATAAGTAGTGAGAATTCCATGGAGTTCATACATTTTGAGGGTATCTAGGTCCTTTGCTTCTTCTATAACGCTTATTTTGGAGTCAAATCTGTCTGGAAGAGACCTTAATACCTTTTTAACAATGGTACTTTCTTCAACTTTTTCATCCAATCCTTTCAGGGAATTTACCACTTCAGCTACTCAGAGGAGGTATGCTGCAATATCTTCTTCATCTTCCATCCTCAAACTTCCAAATTGTCTCCTATAAGTTTGAAGCTTTTCCTTTCTTACTTTTGAGTCTCCATCGTACAAGCCAACTAGCTTCTCCCGCATTTCTTTGGTAGATGTACAGTGCAGGATTTTTGTAAACTCGGAATTAGTGATTCCACTAGTGATGGAGTTCATGGCCTTTGCATTTGCGATGTAGGCTTTCCTCTCATCTTGGTCTGTTGGAAGAGTGGTAGTCGTTTTGTATTCATTTTGAACAAAATGCCAGACTTCAGGTCTAAGGGACATTAAGTAGTAGGTCATTCTTTTCTTCCATAAACCAAAGTTAGTGCCATCGAAAAAAGGAGGTCTTCCTGATGCTTCGTGATTTCTCATCATGGCTGCAGATCCTTCTTCAAGCTGTTAGGCTAGTATGAAGAAGCCTACTCTGATACCAATTGTTAGAAATACTGAGAGGGAAGGTGAATCAGTATTTCTTATTTTTTTTTTAATTGTTCTAGTGATTTCCAAAAGCATATATAGATATGTATATGTATATATAGAACACAGAAATCAACAGCTGGAATAAATGATTTTACTAAAAAATCAAGACAATGCTATGAAATAAATACAATATAAGTATATATCTGACTATGAATAGTTACCAAGCTCCAACTTGGACTTCAGTGAGGCTCCAACCTCCAGAGCACCAACTCTGTTTTGCAGTGGTTCTGCACTTAGGAGCACCTACCCCTAATGACTTTAGTCCTGTTCAGTTCTGAGGCTCCAACCTCTTGGGCTCCAACCCAACCTTAGTATAAACTGGTTTGTTTCTGCACTCTATTAAGCTGAGGTTCTCTCACTCCTACTCTCCTGCCTCTGCTGCTTCTACAGCCTCCGTTGCTTCTGTTGCCTCTTCTGCCTCTGCTGCTTCTGCTACCCCACACTCTGGTTCTTCACCACAACAACAGCACCAAAAGTTCTCTGTTTTTAATTTTTTATACATTCTCATGCCTTTGTCCATTCATTTCCGCTTACTCGCTGGCTCTTTGGCTTCCTCCTCGCTCGCTTGAGCTTCAGATTCCTCAACACTCGCTCGACATTCTGGCTTCCCTCCTCCATTCGCTTTAGCTTCCTCTGCGCTCGAATTAACCAATGCTTCACGGGACACGTTCAAGAGGAAGAGGGGCCGAATTACAATAGAAATGATGTTTATTAAAAATATCAGAGAGGTCCCCTTTTTTTCCTTTTTCAAGTTCACGAGTCGTGAACTGTTATTTGTTCGTGATATAGATGCTCGAGATCAATTCCAGAAATGAAGCATTTCAACATATATATATATATATATATATATGACTTCTTCCTATCACCAAGGAATGAAAAAATATATGTCAAAGAATCTTTTATTCATAGACTTATTACTTCACGAAAACCATATAAATGAGGCTATAGCCATATAAAGGTCCCACATGCCATGTCATCCTTTTATCGCAATCACCGCTTCCAGAGGTTCGCACATAACATAGTCGATTGCCGATGGCCGATTCCCCTGCTGGACGCGATATTATATAAATTGTTTTTGATGAGTCCATCAGGTCCATACCTCTATTGCAATTGGCAGATTATAGCGCCATCCCTTTAGGACTTGTGATCACTGCGGATGCGATATGATATTAAGCCATGGTTTATATGCCTGTCGAGTCCGCAACGTTCATCGCTATCGGCGATCGCAAAGGGTCGCTTAACACTTCATGACTTCCACTCCTGAAGTGCTGATGCGACGATGGGAAATTGCAAATCGGAGGTTTTAATGTGGCATGGCCTTTACCACTCCCGATACATAATCCTGACGCGACAGACGCGATATTATAATAGGCGCGATATAAAAAGGCCCATCGGGTCCGCAATTGTATTCACAATCGGAGGGTTTTGGGGGTGACAACCCTATTGAACTTTGCGATATATATATTGCTCCGTCGTTTTAACTTTGGTTATATGCTCCATTGTTGTAAACGCCATATAACTAAGTCTTCGGTCATCGATAGTGTTGAATGCATATTTGTATGGTTTTTGCCACCGATGGTGTATACAGCCTATATATGTATGTTTATGCCGCCGTCGGTGTAAATACATATATGCACACATCTTTCTGCCCCTGTTTGCATTAAATGCATATATATATGGTTTTTGGCCTCCAATAGTATATTTGTATGCATATAACTCTTTTGTGGCCTATACGACTCCCGATGGCTCTATATGCTCCTCTTCTTTGGCTCTATCTGCTCCTCTCGTCTCCATCTACTCCTCTAGTGGCTCTGTTCTGCTTGTTGTGTTGCTCCATGGCTGTTTTCTCCTCTTCTTTGGCTCTATCTCCTTCCTTGAATATTGCCATATTGACATCAATTACAATCTATGTCCAACAGGTCTTTCATTTCAAAAACCTGTGACATCTGCACCTTTATTTCTTTGATAAATTCATCAACACTTCTAGTAATTATTAGATCATCAACATATGAAGAAATCAAGACAATATGCTTCTTTAAATCAAACACAATATACAGATTTGGGTCATTTTTACTCCTCTTATAACCATTATGCAAGAAGAAAGAGTTTATTTTTTCATACCACGATCTGGGTGCCTATTTCAATCCATACAATGCTTTCTTTAATCTATAGACTAGATGTTCCTACCCCTGTTCAATAAACCCTTCAGGTTGTGTTAAATATACCTCTTCTTTCAATTCTCCATTTAAAAAAGCAGATTTCACATCTAGCTGGTGTACCCTCCAATGATGCTTTGTAGCTAAGGCTATTAACATTCTAATAGTGTTTAACTTAGCTACAGGAGAAAAGGTCTCTTCATAATCAATACCTTCTTTTTGCGAGTACCCTTTAGCTACCAGCCTGGCTTTATATTTGTGTATGCTACCATATTCTTTAAACTTAATTTTATATAACCATTTATAACCTATGGGTTGTTTCCCTTCTGGCAATTCAACTAATTCCCAGGTTTATTTTTTAATTATTGACTCATATTCTTCTTTCATAGCTTCCCTCCATTCATCATACTGACTTTCTTCATTATAATTTAAGGGCTCAACAACATTTAAAATACCAGTCATATGAGCATAGTCTCTATACCTTGCTGGTAATTGAGTATTCCTACCTAATCTCCTTGGTAGTGGACTTGTCTCAAATTTGTCTTGCTCACAACTTAGTGGACTTGCATTGTTGATTGTACATGCATCACTTGATACTTCTTTTTTCTCCTGCTACTGCACATGGTTGTCCTTAATTTCCTCATTGTTATCTTCAATCAACAAAGGCATGTTCCCCTCCTATCTCTTGTCTATGTTCCCTTCATCAACCTTCTTATGGAATATAACATCTCTACTTGCAAATACCTTGTGAGTAGATGGATTAAACAGTTTGTATGCTTTAAACTTAGAAAAATACCTTATAAATATGCATTTATGGTATTATCCAATTTCTTCCTATCCTCCTTAGGAATATGTGCAAAAACGTTTGAACAAAATACTCTTAAATGACTAACTCCGAGCTTAAAAGCATATAAAGCCTCGAATGGAGTCTTAAGATCAAGGCTCTTCATTGGACTCCTATTATTTAAATAGACTGCGGTATTAATAACTTCTGCCCAAAAACCATTAGATAAGTTCTTACCTTTCAACGTGATGCGTGCACACTCCACCAGAGTTATGTTCTTTCTCTCTGCAACCTTGTTCTGTTGTGGAGTGTGGGGTACTGTAAACTGCTGAATTATTCCATGTTCGCCGCAATATTTGATGAAGTTTCCAAGCTTGTATTCTCCCCCCTTATCTGAGCGGAAAATTTTGATGACCTTCCCTATCTATTTTTCAACCATACTTCCAAATTCTTTAAAATATTCAAAAGTATGACTTTTCTTTTCAGAAAATATACCCAGGTATATCTTGTGAAATCATAAAAACATAATAAAAAATAATAAGCTCCTCCTAATGACCTTGTTTGCATCGGTCCACATATGTTAGTCTACACAAGTTCGAGTATATCTCATTTTATTCTATTTAAATTTGACAAAAATTCATCCCTGTGCATCTTTGCAAGTGCACATCCTTCATACTGTGTTATCACTCAGATTTTCCCTTAGAAGTTATCAAAAGAAGGGACACTCCGAGGTAACCACAAACCAATCTTTTAAGTATAGAATCTAGCCAATATGTACTCAGAGAGGGCTCTCTCTTTATGATTTAGCTTTGTTTTGTGAGATATTAGGCTAGTTATGAAAGCTTGGGGGGTTTTGATTTTGTTTGGTGGTGGAATTCGAGAGCAGATGGATAGAACAAGGTATTTCAGGCCATTGGGCTATGGAGTCAACTGAATGATGGCTTAACTGGATCAGGTTGATTTAACAAAGGAGAAATTTCACAGGGCAAGATAGCCAAACAAAAGACAAATGATAGTTTCAAATGGGTGAAATGGTCTTGAACAGGGAGGAAGGGCAACTAAGAATCCTTCAACAGGGTCCAAGATGAGGGAAAGTGGGTGCTCATTAACAAAAAGCAATTAAGTATTCTTTGTTAAATGATCACAGTGATAAACTATGAAAGTAGGGAGCAATTAAGAATTCCCTACCTATAATAGCTTGGAAGAAAACATTAAGAATATAAACGATTTTAAAGACAGAATGCAGTAAAGCTCTTTTTGAAATATAACTTTTCGTTTATCATTCAGATATGAAACACATATGAATATTTATTAAACTAGAAAAATTGTAAAAACACAAGATATAGAATACTTATTTGTTTCTCGTTTGACACAGGTATCTTGTAAAAGTCCTTTGCTTTATTACTTTGTTCCAGCCAACCATACAAAAGTTGTTCAACAGCACTTCAATTCCAAAAGTAAATTGTCTACAGAAATGTCTAAGAATCCACACCCTCCATACTTCGAATGAGGAAGTATTTATACAAATGTTTACATCAAAATATCTCCTAACTAAGAGAGATATGCTCTAGGGAAACTAAATATCTTTTACATGAATATAGAGACAGATGGTCTCGAATGTAGAAACAGAATGTGAACTGACTGTTGATGTCCCTGTTTTTGTTGAAGGAGCTAGAGGCAGGTCCTATGAATATGCATCTTGCTGTCGTGCTTCTTCACACAGAATGAGTCGTTCTTGCGGACAAGACCGACCTCCCTAGTATCTAATGATATCTAGCGACAAGCAAACCAATCAAATTCTATCTTTCTCTAAATATGCAATTTATAAACAAAGGCAAACAAGTGTTTTAGGCCTACCTTGGGTCCAATGCAAGTTTGTGGAAGCCTTGCTCCATTGATCCAAATGAGCTCCCTTGTAGAGAACCTGCATACACAAACAAGCACACAAATTAAATAGCACCTGAAAAGCCAATATCATAAAGCATACTTATCATGATGATCAAGGAATTCATGAAACAAATGACATAAGACAATTTGTTGAGAAAAATGAATCTGATTGTATTAATTTAAATCAAAGAAGAACTTTACAACTTGTGCCTTGATGTTGTACAAGCTCCTCCCAGGGTCCAGCAAGAAGTCTCCTCTACTTTGACAAGTTTCACTCTCTTCCCAATGAAGCCAAAAGGTATGTGATCTCTCCTCTCAAGCTTAACTAGGAAGTCTCAATTCCACTAGCATTTACCCTAAAAAATGTTCATCTTCTAACCTCTCTTGCAACCAACCTAATGCCTTAATTTATAGTGCAATGGAGAGAAGTTACTAGGTCCACCTTCAAAGGGATAAAGCCCTCCTTCAAAGGGATAAGCTCCTCTCATCAAGGGATTAGCTCCTTCTCTTTTGGGATGCATGAACCACCTAGGAGTGAACCATCCACGTCAAAATTCCTTCTAGAATCATCTAGAATTAACCCAAAGTGAGTTTTTAAGAATAAACTTGTGCCTTTTTTACTTTCACAGGGGTCCGCACCCACTCCTTTAGAGACAGAGCGGGCAGGTCCGCAGGTAATATGAACAGGGGGTGCGGGACCACAGGTAACAGTGAGAGAAAGTGCGGAACCAGAGCTTTATTGATTTTTAAGGTCTTTCTCTCATTTTCAAAGCTTGACATGAAGAGCTGAGGTTTGAGACTTGCTAAGGAGGATAGTATGAATGATGATAGACCCATACTGACTGCAAATAGTCATGGTGACAATATTTTGTGTAACAGATTACCCCCTAAAGTGCGAAGTCTATAGTAGATGAGGATTTCATTTATCATCTAAGAAGAGTGAAGTACTTTATCATTTCGAGGATCATCTTGTGGAGAGCCCGGTTGGACCCTGTAAAAACATTCAATGCAAAATATATATATGAGATCATATCATCACTGAGGTAGGCATTCCCATACTCATATCAAAACTGACTAGAAAACTAACTACTACTCTGATATAGGAATGATCTTGTAATACATCACAAGTATAGGCACATGTAGACACAGTATGGACATAGCCATCTGTTTATGAATAGTCCACTGTATAATGAATACAAAATTCCAGGCAGCCTGGATGGTGGAAACTAGATCTAGGGTCTTGATTTCTACTTCCTAAAATAGTACGATTCTAACCATGTGAATGAATGTGTCGAGGTCGAACATGGTAGAAACCACTTGATTACCAGTCAATGATGTAAATTGTTAACAAGTGTGAGAGAAACCACTAGTAATGTCAATGGCTCTCAAAGTACTTAGTACAATCCATGAGATGTGAATAGATGTGTTGATGTCGAACATGTCACGAAATCCTTTGATCGAAGGTCAATGATGCAACCTATCGTCGAAGGTGAGAAATCTGCCATTGAGGCATGCAGATCCCAAGCTACTGACAATTTCTAGATCATCTTTCTAGATAATGAGCTGAAGTCGATAGAAAGCGATGCGTCGTAGGCAAGCCCACAACACGAAATCATAGATCAAGTTTGAAGAAATTTAGTTGCAAGGACTGACTCAGGGATGGTCAAGATGGATGACAGATATTTTGCAGGTGAATGGCTTATTTGCACTGACCTCTTGAACACATAACGACACAACAAATCGTTTGGTAACAATTGACCCAAAGTTAATACCCAGAAACCGGCTGACGACTTTCAATATGGTTTGATCAACTGTTAGGCAAAGGATTTCTCAACCCAGGTGAATAAAAATGTCGTGTTCAAGAGTGGTTACAAAGTATGACAAACAGGCTCATTTTTCTCTCTTTTCCCCCATCATTTCTGGCAAGTACCTCTTTATTTTTGACAAGCTTGAGGAGGATAACATTTGCTTGATTATAAGCTCATCCTTCGGATGAGTCCAACTTAATTTAAATTCGAACCCTAAGAAGGAGTGGTCTGTTCCTATTTGTAATTGAACAGGTCCTTTACTGTTAAATTTTAACGAGTCCAGTATAGGAGAAACTCCGCGTTTTTCAATTTTAGAGAGTCTGAAAAAACTTAAGAAGACTCCATGGTTGTCCTTTTTCGTAAATTTGTGTCTCCCAAGCCCGAAAAAGTATAAAATAATAGTTGAGAGAACCACTTGATCATTACGACCAAGGATTACTTTTCGTAATTAGTGCCTCTGATCCAAAAAAGTAAAAAAGCAATCAATGACACATCGTTTTATAACCAATATTGAATTTGAAATGACAAAAATCCGGCAATCTTTTCATGTTTTTATGGTCAGAAAAAGAGTTGTAAGTGGACCGTCTTTTTAGTTTCGTTTTAACGAGCTTAAAAAGAAAAACTCGGCAATCTTTTTATATTTTAGGAGTCAGAAAAGAGCTTAAAGGTCACTCTAAGGTTTCACTTTTTCGTAAGCTTTAGCGAGTTCGAAAAAATGATAAAAATGTACTCATGGTTTTCACTTTTTCGTAAGTTTTAATGATTTCGAAAAAATGATAAAAATGTACTCATATGGCTGACTTTCAGTTTAATTTACGAGCAGGAAAAGATGGAAAGAACTCGGCATTTTCATTTGTTTTACGAGAATGAAAGATAGCAAAATAATCTCAGGATTTTCATGAGTTTAACGAGTCTTGAAAATAACTGAAATTGACTAGAGATAGGTTTCATTTTTACAAAAGCTTGAAACAGAGAAAAACTATGCTTCAAAGTAGTTTCATTTTTACACAAGCTTGAAACAGAGAGAAAACTGTGCTTGATGCCCCCTAAGCGTAACTGCTAGAGCGCATGCCCCCCCAGCTTCATTTCATTCAACTAAGTACACTGCTGGTAATTAATAGCTGGATGGAATGAAGGTTCATTTACGAGATCATATGAAAGACCCGACCTAAAACTGTAAGAAAATTATGCAAAAAACTGAAATAACTAACCTAAATATACAACTTAACATTTATGAGATCTAGTCAAACTCTTGACTCAATTAGAGGAGGATTTGTTTCATTTTTTAACGAGCTTGACACAGGAAAAGAACTATGCTGAGATCCGGTTTCATGTTTACGCAAGCTTGAAACGAAAAAACTATGCTTGTTATAAGTTCGCATGCCCCCAGCATAATGACGCAAATTGAGGTACATGCCCCCCAAGCTTCATTACATTCAACCAAGTGGATGAAATAAAGGTTTACTTTCTAAATCTTGGAAATACCCGACTCGAAAAGGGAGTTGTTTCATTTTTTAATGAGGTTTACATAGGAAAAGAACTGTCCTCAAAACCCTTGTTTCATTTTTTAAATGAGCTTGACACAAGATAAGGAACTATGCTCAAATCTACTCTCTACAATCTACCTATATAACCTATCCTTGTTTCATTTTTTAACGAGGTTGACACAAGAAAAGGAACTATCCTCGAACCTGATTCATTTTTTAACAAGGTTGACTCAGTAACAGGAACTTTCCTCGAAACCCTTGTTTCATTTTTTAAATGAGCTTGACACAAGATAAGGAACTATGCTCATAACTACTCTCTACAATCTACCTAACAAGGAACTATCCTCATACCTGATTCATTTTTTAACGAGGTTGACATAAGAAAAGAACTATCCTCATGACCAAATGATTCATTTTTTAACGAGGTCGACACAATAAAAGGAACTTTCCTCAATACTTGATTCATTTTTTTAAGAGGTTGACTCAGTAACAGGAACTATCCTTTGGATAGCCTATTTCATTTTTTAACGAGGCTGATACAGGAAAAAACTATCCTCGCTACCTGATCATGGCTTCCAACTGGAAGAAAGACATGTCAATGGACACACCTTGATCATGGCGTCCAAGAGGTCTTGATCAGAAGGAAGAATAGTTCTCTGGAAGGAACACATGTCAAGGGACTCAAAAGGGATAAGAACATCGCGTTCAAGTAATCCCATAGAGTTTTCCATGTCAATTACCAGATATAAATCAAAGGAAGATGAGCAAACAGTGGGAGGCTCACTTACATCGGTAACTGAAAACATGGGACCAGTTGCCACATAATTAACCCGTGGCAGGGTAGATACCACTTTAGAATCAGGAAAATTTAGGGCTGTCATATTATTGGTAGTTGAAACAAGACTAGGGAACGAAAGCTGGTCTACAGTCACAATATTTCCATTGTGAGGGAAAGACATCACGTGAAAGAGTGTCGATACGACAGCTTTCATTGCATAAACATAGTCTCACCCAAGGAGTAAATTGAAATCCAAGGGACCTCGAACTACCATAAGATCAATACAGACAATTTTACCTTCCAAGGTAATAGAAAACTTAGGAAGGATCCCTAAAGGTTCACTAATGGTTATGTTAAAAGCTTTCAGATTCTGTGTAATAGGCTCAAGCTGAGGGGAACCCAAAGCTTTCCAAGTAGTTGAGGATAAAATACTAACAGAAGCACCTTCATCTACCTGTGTGTGATGTATGTCCCTACCACCAGCCTTGACAATGATTTGGAAAGGGATGGAGGAAGGAAGACAAGGTTTTGTCAGTCTATTCCAATCAAAGGAAAAGACCTCAATACTTGGAGGGGGTTCTGTAGAAACAAGTGAAATGCCCCCTGGCGTAGAAGAATTTGATGTAACAAAAAGAACCTGAGCAGTATGAATTTCACTCTCTAAAGGGAGAGTGGGATCGACCGAATGTGAAATTGAATCGACCACTTGATCAACTAATGGATCATCAACCTGAGTGATATGAGTTTCAATCTCCAATGGAAGAGTGTGATCGACTGTACTTGAAATTAGATCAATCACTCCGTCAGTTGACGGTAGGTTGGGAGAAAGTTTAGGGTAACCAGTTGGAAATTCTTGCTGTGGAATAGTAAGGTTTTCCAACAATTTTGAGGCTTCATTCATGTGAGGGAAAATGTGAGTTTGATGACTCCCTTTGCATAACTTACAAGGAAACCGAACTTTACCCTTTTTCCCACGAACCTGACTATCACTGGGGTCTGCATCCACTCCTTTAGAGACAGAGCGGGCATGTCCACAGGTAATATGAACAGGGGGTGCGGGACTGCAGGTAACAGTGAGAGAGTGCGGAACCAGAGATTTATTGATTTTTAAGGTCTTTCTCTCATTTTCAAAGCTTGACATGAAGAGCTAAGGTTTGAGACTTGCTAAGGAGGATAAAATGAATGATGATAGACCCATACTAACTACAAATAGTCATGGTGATAATATTTTGTGTAACAGTGCTAGTTACTCTGTGCTGGACATCTGATTTTATCTTTTCACTGATACTCTTTCACCTGTATCTGATACTCTTTACCTGTACATCATTTTTCACCCTTTTTACCAAAATTTACTGTGGTAATTATTTCTCTTTACCTCACTTAAGTCATGGTAACTTATAGGATGTCATTCATGTTGGTCCACCAATCATCTTTTAGTATCCTTGTCCTTGGTATCCTTGTCCACAAATATGGGCCTTCAGCTGCTCATTCTTCATCTTGATTTCCTTAAACTTTCCTTTGATATCTATAGTTTTCTCAGATGAAGACCTGAGAGAAGAAACTTCTATACTTTGTTGCCTTTCTAGTTCTTGTCTCTGTGATCTTGAAGGTGTCCCACCTGTTGGGGATGTATGTAGATTGTCTGCTCCTTCCTTCCTCATGCTCTCTGTGGTTTCATATATGAATTCCTCCTCTGAATAAGGATTCAACATTTGTCTCTTAGCAAAGGTTTGATATGTAGGTCTGTCAGAAGGGGTAGCTACTTCCCTATCTCTTTTTAAGTTCTTTTCCTCATTCAGAGGAGTCTGCACAACTGGGGGATTTCCCATATTTGTAGGAGCTAGGTGTGGCTTTGGTGGAGCTCTTTCTTCAGAGATTTCAGGCTGCTCTAATACCTCTAGCTATTCTATTTGTTCTGATGTAGGAACACTAGTTTCTTGTGTTTGTCCCTGTGATTGCTCTGTTGTGTGAGCATTGGTTTCCTGGGCTGGCCTTTGGGAAGACTCGGTATGCACCTGTACAAAAGAGTCCAAGTCAAGTCTCTTCTCCAAATCTTTCATTACATTCTCAACTTCAACTTTATCACTATCTTCCTCTATCAATGTCCCTTCCCTCCATTCATTCATATTGGCATATTGTTCTATCTCAGGAATTTTTTGATGGATGTAGAGTGAAAGCTTATGTTTTTTCCTCCTGTCACTGATGAAACCATGAGGGTCATAAGCCCAAGAAAAGTTTTTCTTTAGTCTCATTGTTGTTTCTATGATTTCTTCTGCTCTTTTCCTTGCTTCTCTATTGTTGCACACAAATGGGCCTAAGTAGTCTTTAATCCTCAATTAGGCTTTCTTCTTTACCTTGGTGAAATGAATTTGGTCAGAGTTTAACATTTGCCTATAATATTCCAGGCAAAACAATCTCATAGGAAAATATTTATGCAGCTTAAAAGGAGGGAGTTCACGACCATAGATTCAGATCACAGTGTGATTCTGGTACAAGTACCAGTCACCTATGTTGTACTGCTTTTACAGTTGAAGGATTCTCTTGATATCATCACTGATTCTTGGGGGAGGATGTCCTGTCAGCATGGTGGTTACAGGATAGACAAATTGATCTATGAATTCATTGTATGAATGAGGAGAAGTGTATGAGTATTCAAAGATGGAAGTCTAGAAAATCACTGATTTGAGATTACCTCTAGTATCAAGCTTACTCATAGAGAATGGGAATTTGTCAGTTCGGTAATACAGGAAGAGGTGATACAAGATTGTGGAATACTTAAACACTCTCTCATTTTCCAATCTCATGAACTGATCATGGATTTTGTTAGCTATGAATGTAGCATAGTCATACTTGGTAGTAGGGGGCTGGCCAGGGGTGAAGATAGTCATATAAGCAAAGGTCATTTCATCCACATATTCATTGGTTGAGAAACCAAGAATACAGGCAATCATGGTAATAATATCCCTCCCTAAGCTTGTAAAAGCAACTGTCATGTATGGTGGAGGGTCTTCTGAAATGTATTGCTCTAACATGAACATTTGGCAAACTCTAGCAATCTCTGAGCTGGAAAGTTTGGAAGATTTGTCAAGTAAATCAGCAATAGACAGAGGGGTAAGGTTCTGACTAGGTTGCAACTGCAATATTTCATTGATGGAGTCTGCTGTAATGGTAAAAAGGATTTTCTGGTCAAGGGACATTACAGCTCTGAGATTAGGGTTATAATTGGCATGGCACTGGTGAACAATGTCTGGGAAAATGTGCACAGAAGGGAATTGGTACTTTGGGAGATTGGATTCCCACAGACCAATATTGTCAACATTATTGAGATAAAGGTTTCGGTATTTACAATGCAATCTCAAGGGGGAGTCATCAAATGTGAGGTCTTTTATTTGAAAATCTTTATCTGCTAAGGGAAGATAATCTAAATCTCTATGAGGAGTGGTGATAGGAGGTACATTGAGGGCTATGAGGGATTCCATTTTTGGTTCTTGTGGATTCAGAGATGGAAATGGGGTTTTTGAGTGGGATGGGTGAAACAGGGGGTTCTAGGTTTTTTTTACTGTAAGTTTCGCAACAGAATTACACTGAATTTTGAGGTTTTCAATGTAATCACAGAGGAAATTAAGTATTTACAGGATTTTTGGAAGGAAATGGTAAATACCTATTTATGGAGTGTTTGGCAACTGAGTACTAGTTCACTGGGTGCAAATGGTGGACTGGAGCAGCGTCGGACTGCAATTTTTGGGGCAGTTGATGGTTGGAGTACGGGCTAGTCGAATTCACGTTCTAATTGCATGCATGAGTTTTTAGAAAAATAGCAGAAAAAATAGACTAACTTTGTTTTTATGCAAAGTCAAAGTTTTTGGCAGGTTTCGTGATACGGATAGGTAGCGTCAATCGGGAGGCGACTTGACGTTTTGTCGTTAGCGGGAGGCGGTAAGCGGGTTTCATCGCACCACTTTTGGAGGTAAGTGGTATTTGGGGGGAGCAGTGCGATGCCATATATCTTTCAACACGTAGCATTGGCACTGTACATGAAACCGCTCACATCAAGTGCTAAAGGTCGACCAAAAGGCCCACGTGATATGAGAGAAGATCGTCAGATCTGAAGGATCCGATCAGATGGTTATTGGTGTAATGACATGATTGATGGATAACAGGGGCGGGCCCGACAATAATTAAAGGAATTAAACATATCGAGGGCGATTTGATTGGTTGGGAGAGTTATTAATTAGTCCGGATAATTGCATTAATCCTCATTAAATGGCTTTGGGGTCGGGTTCTTAACCAACTACAGCTTAGTTAATTAATCCCATATATTATTTGTTTTACGGTTATATTTTAACCTTCGGGGCGGGATATGTAGTAATTTGGGGTTTCGCATAATATAATAATATGAGTGTGGGTAATTTTCTTTTATTTGGGATTTATATAATAAAACATTAATGGTTAATATGACCAAATGAATGGGAAAGCGCTAAGTCCAATGTTTTCCGAAAGTATTTCCTCATATAACATATTGACTTAGGCTAAAGTGTATAAGAGGGTTTTATGAAGATCTATTTCAGTTTCCCTAAGTAAAATAGGATTTTATTTAGGAAAAGTTTTATCAAAGGAATGAGTGATCTTATGGGGGGATAAATGTTGATGAAAGGGACTTAAGTACTTTAGGCATATCCAATTATTGGGCCGAGGGTCCGGTCCATCCAAAATTCAGAGAAATGCTCTGAGCCCCTCTAACTATGGCAATTACCTTTAGCAATTAGGGAATTAGTGAAAATTTTAGGGGAAATGAATGGGGAGGTTAATTATTGTGACTTTGAATGTTGATGTGCCTTCCATGTGATACATGCCTTTGTCTAGTTATGAAAGTTAAAATATTTGAGCATTTAAACTTAACATTCACAACACCTTTATTCTGCAACCATCATCTACTTACCCTACCTACTTTACCCTAGCATTTTCACTTCTTTATCAGGGCGCACTTAGACTGGAAAACCCTTTTCAAACTTTCTTTTCTTTTACATAGTGATACCTATCTAAATCTAACCTTAATACATCCAAGGGCTCATATTACACCGCTGGGCTCCTTTTATTTACTCTACCTATCTACTTAGCTGCCAATATTACACTGTTTGGTCAGATATTTATTCTCTACTTCTAAAACATGAAATTGAAAATATGAACTAGTCAAGCTTAAACTATTTGACTATTCATGAATTGTCGCATAGGTGACAAGCTGCACACAATTTTTTATTATAAAAAAGTAAAAAGTAGTGGCATTTAGACTTGCACACTTTCATGGTCTTTTCCTTTGTTGGGGTTCATTTTCTTTCCTTTTTTGACCTTTTCTTTATTTCTTTTTACCCTTTTATTCTTTTTCTAGGGTATACCCTCTTTACATTTTTTAATTTTTATTTTTCGCAAATATGAAAAACCTTTGCACCAAGTAAAGGTATGGACATATTTCAAAGCTAAACCAAGTTAATAATGATATATGACACCTATTGGTATAGGGGAATAACAGTGGCTCCACTTGGGGATGGCTTTTTCCTGGTGGAAAGTCAAGAACAGTAGATCAGTGACCTCTGAATGACTTTGACTGTGCTCTGCAATATTCTTTTCCTTGCAGCTTTATTTGTATGTATGAAAATAATGCTTATGAAGCTTAGGGCCTTCTCTTCGGGTTCAACTTCACAATCTTACCATCCAATCAACACTGACATTATAAAGGATATATTATGTACAGTTAGAAATCTAATCAGAGTTAAAAACTGGGATCAAAGTAATGTTTCAACATCTGACCATTAACTGGTCCTCCTTCAAGTTCTGCACCATCTAACTCTTTAAGAAAATATGCATTGTTTCCTCTGAAAGCATATATTATATATGGCCCTTTCCACAAGAAGTCAAACTTCCCATGTTTTCCTTTGTCCTCTCTTCTTGAATCCCATCTTAACACTTTGTCTCCAAGGTAGAAATCTTCTGCCTTGGTCCTTCTGTCAAAGATCTTCTTGAGTTTTTCTTGTAGTACTTGAGATCTCTGGTACACCTCCTCCCTGGTTTGCTGCAAATGGATGGTCTGGTTTATCCTTCTCTGTATATCATTTGGTTCCACTTGAGCTTCTTGTAGTAATTTCATGACAGGAACCCCTAAAGATGAGGGAAAAACAACCTCCATGCCATATACTAGCTCATAGGGACTGGTTCCAATGGATTTTTTGGTTGTAAGCCTATTTGCCCACAAAGCATTGATCAATTTTTTGTTCCAAGTTTTCTTATTTTCTTCCAACAGTTTTTTGATGATATTAATTAGACTCTTGTTGGAAGATTCTGCAAGTCCATTCCCTTGAGGATAATAGGTTGTGGAATGACCCAGTGTGATATGGTACTTGTTACAGAAATTAATCATTTTCTTTGACTTAAAGGCTGCAGCATTATCTGTGATAATTTTATCTGGGCAACCAAATCTGGACAGAATATTGGCCTCTAGAAATCCTATGATGACAGTGTCTGTGGCTTGTCTGGAGGGAATGGCTTCTATCCATTTTGTAAAATAGTCAGTTGCAGTGAGTATCCATTTGTGTTGACCAAAAGAGGGTGGATGAATTTCCCCAATGAAGTCAAGACCCCATTGTTGAAAAGGTTTCTCAGTGGATATGGGTTTCAATGGTAAAGGTAAAAATTTTATTTTTCCTTCAAATATTTGGCATTTGTGGCAGGAAGTCACAAATTTCTTTACATCTACAACAAGGTTGGCCAATAAAATCCATCTATTAGAACTTTTTCAGCAGTTGACTTCCAATAGAGGTGTCCACCACAGTCCCCTGCATGAAATTCTTGGAGAACCTTGTCAGCTTCTTCTTTCAATAAACAATTTAACAAAATGCCTTCATGATTTTTCCAAAATAAAGAATTATCTAAGATGCAAAATTTTGAAGACTTCATTTTCAAAAATCTATTCTTGGTTCTGGACAACCTTGGAGGAGCCTGCAGGTTTTGTAACACATAAATAATATCAACATACCAAGGTGAATCTAAAAAGGCCTGGCTGATCTGTGGAGTCACCATCTCCTGCTCGTTATCCAGCTCTGCAATGAGATTTATGTCTAGGGCTTGGCAATTGGTTTCTGCCATGAGTTTAGCCAATCCCTGACCTTTAATTAGCTTAGTGGGTTTTATCTCTAAATCATATTCTAAGATAGTAGCTATCCGCTTTCCTCTTTTGCCATCAATTCCATCCCGTGTCAGGATGTCTTTGACTACTGCATTAGGAATGTAAGCTATTATATGAGGAAAAAAAATATAGACCCTGAAATCTTTAAGAGCTTTTACCAATGCAAAATCTTGTTTCTCCATTATTTTGTATTTTAATGATGCATCTCTAAGAGCTTTACTAAAAAATGCTATGGGTTTTTCACATCCTTGATCATCTTTTTGTAGTAAAACTGTAGCTATGGTGTGTTCTGATGCAAAAGAAAAAATGATGAAGTCTCTATCAAACTGTGGGCTTGTGAGGACTGGTGTTCTTGTTAAGGCTATTTTAATTTCTTCAAATGATTGTTTAGCCTCAATTGTCCAATTAATGGTTGAATCCTTCTTTAACATGTTATTTAATGATCTAATGAATTCAGCTACGTTAGAGATAAACCTCCTTTAAAAATTAATCTTTCCTAAAAATGTCTGCAACTCTTTAATGTTTCAAGGATAGGGAATTTGTAAAATAGCTTCGATCTTGGAAGGGTCAATTCGAATGCCATCCTTAGAAATGATGTCACCTAATATTTTTCCTTCCTCCAAACCGAACAAACACTTCTTTAGATTCAAAGAAATACCATATCTTCTGCACTTTAAAAAGACTTGCCTAAGATGCTCCAAGTGCTGTTGATCTGATGTAGAAAAAATAGTTAGATCATCAAGATATATAACAAGAAAATCATGAATTTCTTTTGCAAAGGCAATGTCCATTGCTCTTTGAAAAGTTTCTCCTGCCTTTTTTAGTCCGAAGGGCATTTTAATGTACATGAAGTACCCCATGGTGTTGTAAATGTTGTTTTCTCTTGGTCATCAGGATGAACTAAGATTTGGTTATACCCTGAAAATCCATCTAAAAGTGAGATTCTAGAAGAACCAACTACCCTTTGCAATATATGGTCCATCTTGGGTAACATATAGTTATCTTTCAGAGATACCTTGTTCACATTTCTTAGGTCAACACATAATCTTATTTCACATTTTTTCTTTCTAGTGGGTACCATATTAGATACCCATTCTGAGAACCTAATAGGGGCAATAATCCCTGCTCCATACATGCGTTTGATTTCTTTCTCAATTGATGGTAATAACACAAAGTTAATTCTTCTTAGTTTTTGTTTAAAGGGCTTTTGATTTTCTTTCAAAGGTATAGTGTGCTGAATAATAGAGGTGTCACAGGATTTCACATCTTCATAACTCCAGGCAAAGACATCTTGGAATTCCCTCATAAGTTCAACATACTTTAGCTTCTAATCAGGAGGTAAGGATTTTGATAATTTTATCAATTTGGGATTATCCTGTGTTCCTAAGTTATTCTCTTCAATGTCTGCCTTTAAAGGTTCCATTTTAGGTTTCTTTGGAATGTCATTAGAGTCAAACAAATCTTCCAGAGGAGTCAATCCTTTGGGTAAATGATTGTCCTTTAGATTGATAACCTCTGTTTCTTCTTCAATTATTTCATCTAGGACCATTTGTTTCAGGTCTTGAATTTCTGTTTGTGAGAATTTGGTTGGGTGAAGCATATTTATTAGAATCTCTTCCGAAAAGTTAATTTCTACCTCATTTATTTGATTAGAATTATTAGTTGTATCAACATCTATTTTGAGGTTAGAAAATTCCTCATCTAAAGTTAAAAAATTATTAATCTGCTTATCACTATCAAAAACCTGCCAGTTCTTAAGATTATCAGGGATGGCTGGTTTGTGCCTAATCTTAGCAGTATACTGATGATTAGGTTGAAAAGGTAATTTGCAGGTGCTGGCAAACATGGCCAGACTGTGGGCTTGCATGT
Source organism: Pinus tabuliformis (assembly GCA_031772625.1). Taxonomy (NCBI): domain Eukaryota; kingdom Viridiplantae; phylum Streptophyta; class Pinopsida; order Pinales; family Pinaceae; genus Pinus; species Pinus tabuliformis. The sequence continues at coordinate 1,641,711,213 of CM062816.1, read as the reverse complement.
TGTGTTTTCTGGGAATAGTTGCAAGCTGGGTTTCCAAAAAGGTGTTGAGGATTTCTATGACTGTTCCTCTGTAATATCCTAGTCTAGCATCCCTGGTTGAGTAAGTCCCTTTAATCTGTTTAACTATTAATTCTGAATCTCCCATGATGGACACCCTTATAGCTCCTAATATTTTAACAAGTTTAAGACCTAACAAGAGAGCCTCATACTCTGCCATATTATTGGTGCATCTAAAATTTAATCTGTAAGCATGGCCTTCAGCATGATCATTTTCTAAATTGTACACCCAAACTCTTGCTCCTGCTCCTAGTTTATTTACCAAGCCATCAAACTCTAAATGCCAAAGGATTTCATGTTCATAATTTGTATCTAGGGTAGTGGGAACTTGCTTAACCATGGCATTTGGGTCTGCATTGTCTTCTGATTTTTTTTTGTTATTTGATATTTCCTGGATATGAACAGTTGATTTTCCTTTTTCAATTTCTTTTGGTTCCACTGCTAAAACTTCTAAGGTATTTGAAGGGCCGGATTCTGCATTCTAAAGAATAAAAGAATCCATATCAGAGTGTACTAAGTAGATGGGGAAATTTTTGGGTTTTTCCTAATTTCTTACTACATATTTCATCAATGTTTCTCTGTATAGTTTCTTGGGTTGTCCAAAAACCGATATAGTAGGATATGACATATCCAGTTGAAGAGATCCCTGAAGCTTAGCACCCCAGGATCTTGACATCAGCATGCCATATTTGGGTGGTATATCAGCTACCACTATGTCCATTAATATTGTTTTTGCAGGATATTGAACCAATGAAACACATAAGTCTTTTATCAATCCTAAACATCTCACTTGGCTGGAATCAAAAGAAAATAAATCTTTGTATGGTCTAGTGATGTCTAGGTCTAACTTTTCCATGACAGATTTGGGAATAAGGTTTTGAGATGCACCAGAGTCAAACATGGCATTGTGAAGAATCTTATCATGTATGTTTAGGCTAATATAGAAGGGAGGAATTCCTCCTTCCAATGGTTTCCCATTCACTTCTGGGCCAAAGACTAACTCGGGTTGATCATCATAAAGATTAACTGAATCTTCAGTTCCAATAATTTTCAGTCATCTATTGATTTGAGTCCGGTAAACATCATGTTTAGCTAATTTAGATAATGGAACAGAAATTTTCAATTTGCCAACTTCTGCTTCCAGATTAAAGGATTTTTCTATTTGGGCTCTTGGATTTCGAGCAGTTGTGTTTTCTATGTCTTTCTCCTTTTCAAGATTAGAGTCATGATTTGTTGATTCTCCTAAATCAACCTTTGGAGGTTCTTCCATAGTTTCCTTGGAAGGAAGGGAAGTGGAAGGCTGTTTATTATTTGGTTCATTATCAGAGACATCTTCAATTATAGGGTCGAGAGGATTAGTGTTTGATCTAGAAAGAATTTGCAATGGTCTATTTATTGTCTTACCTCTTTTGGGATGATTTGGGACTGTTTTCTTGTTTGTTTCAGGGACATCAATTTTCCTACTTCTTAGATTGTATTGCTTGTGCACCTCAAAGACAGCTGAGTCATATCCCTGCCTAAAGTTGAAAGATTCTCTTGATTGGGTTTTAAATTGTTTAAGTATGTCAGCCTCCTAATCATCTTGGGATAAGAAAACTTCTTATTCATCATCAAGCCCCATCAAATTGATTTGAGTATCTTCTTCTGGGCCTTCAGAGTGAGAAGCTTCTGCATAGTTCTCCTGGAAAGGGGGTCTAATGTTTTGGTCAGGACCATTTTTTCTAGTGTTCTGGTTTTGATTTTTCCTAAAATTAGGATTTCTCCCTAGGTTAGTTTGCTGGCTATCCCAAGGAGATTTCCTTTCAATTATCTCCACTCTGTCTCCTAGTCTATCCATTCCCTTAATTATGGCATCTAGCTTTTGTTCGAAGGGTGAGCTTTCTTCTTTTAATGGTATCCTTCTTTCACTCCTAGCTTTGGATCTCTTAGAGAGCAGGTTGGCTTCAACGCTTACTGTTATGCTTTACATATCTTCCAATGTAGGAGGGTTTGGTTCTCTCAGTTGGAAAGCCATATCAGAATCAAATCCATCAGGGAATTTGATTAAGGCTAAGCCAGGGGGAGGCCCTAGGTCAAGGGGAATAGCAAGTGTTATACACACTATTAAATCTAGTGCAATAGTCCAGCACAGCTTCTTGAGGCCCTCTTTTTAGATTCTCGTAATCAGATAAGATCTGAATAGGGTCTTTTCTTTTCTCCCATCTATTAGGGAATTGTTGGTAGAGAATTCTTAGACTGTCTATGCTATTGGCTGTTAAGGCTGTAAACTAGGTTCTAACATCTCTAGTAAGGCTTTGCACAAAAATCCTCATTTGCACATCAACAGTGTCTATTTCATACATTTCGAAGTAATAAGTCATTTTCCTAGTATGTTGTTAGACTTTATAGGTTCCAGTGCCATCAAAGGATGTGATCTTACTTTAATAGTCTTGGGGCATGGCACCTAAATTGGCTGGTAGTACCAGGGGAGCATATTTGTTGGCTATTGTTACAGGTAGTGTTGAAAAGAAGGCTGGAGTTGGGGTAACAGTGGATGTTTGAGTTGTAGATGGGGGACTAGGGGTTGAAGTCAACTGTGGAGTGGTTTGAGGTTGAGAGATATGAGGGACAGATGAGGAGCTTGCAGAAAAAGAAGTGACTACAGAAGGGTTAGGAGTTCCTTCAGTGGTAAGATCAGATTGAGGTGAGTTCTGTAAATGTTGGTCAATTAAAAAATTAGCTCTTTGGATCTCGAGTTCTCTGATGAAATCTGGGTCTTGGACTAGGTCTAGTAATTCAAAGTCGGATGAAGTCCAAAACAAAGAGGTTTCAAAGTACTCATCAAAGGGTAGGTCTTCTAAGTAAAGCCACTTAGCAGGACAAGATTGACATCTAAAGATGGGTCGAGGGCTAACAGAGCTTTATTGTCTTCTAAGTATTTTGGGGATAAAATTGGGGTTCTCAAACACTGGGAGTGGATTAGGGTCAGGATTAGCCCTAGTGTATTGAATCCTTTCTGAAGCCAGATTTTAGGTTTTCTGTTTTGCAATTTCTTAGAAAGACATTAAAATAACTTCTATGAACTCTTTAAGATGCATATAATCAAATTTTGTGTTTCTTAAACATGTGTTTTGACTGAGGAAATGGTTTCCCCAGTGGATTCGCCACTATGTTATCACTCAGATTTTCCCTTAGAAGTTATCAAAAGAAGGGACACTCTGAGGTAACCACAAACCAATCTTTTAAGTACAGAATCTAGCCAATCTGTACTCAGAGAGGGCTCTCTCTTTATGGTTTAGCTTTGTTTTGTGAGATATTAGGCTAGTTATGAAAGCTTGAGGGGTTTTGATTTTGTTTGGTGGTGGAATTCGAGAGCAGATGGATAGAACAAGGTATTTCAGGCCATTTGGCTATGGAGTCAACTGAATGATGCTTAACTGGATTAGGTTGATTTAACAAAGGAGAAATTTCATAGGGCAAGATAGCCAAACAAAAGACAAATGATTGTTTCAAATGGGTGAAATGGTCTTGAACAAGGAGGAAGGGCAACTAAGAATCCTTCAACAGGGTCCAAGATGAGGGAAAGTGGGTGCTCATTAACAAAAAGAAATTAAGTATTCTTTGTTAAATGATCACAGTGTTAAACTATGAAAACAGGGAGCAATTAAGAATTCCCTACCTACATTAATAATATAAACGATTTTAAAGACAGAATGCAGTAAAGCTCCTTTTGAAATATAACTTTTCGTTTATCATTCAGATATGAAACACATATGAATATTTATTAAACCAGAAAAATTGTAAAAACACAAGATATAGAATGCTTATTTGTTTCTCGTTTGACACAGGTATCCTGTAAAAGTCCTTTGATTTATTACTTTGTTCTAGCCAACCATACAAAAGTTGTTCAACAACACTTCAATTCCAAAAGTAAATTGTCTACGGAATTGTCTAAGAATCCACACCCTCAATACTTCGAATGAGGAAGTATTTATACAAATGTTTACATCAAAATATCTCCTAACTAACAGAGATATATTCTACGGAAACTAAATATCTTTTACATGAATATAGAGAAATATGGTCTCGAATGTAGAAACAGAATGTCAACTGACTATTATCGTCCCTGTTTTTGTTGAAGGAGCTGGAGGCAGGGCCTATGAATTTGCATCTCGCTATCGTGCTAGTAACTCTGTGCTGGACATCGGATTTTATCTTTTCACTGATACTCTCTCACCTGTATCTGATACTCTTTACCTGTACATCATTTTTCACCCTTTGTACCAAAATTTATTGTGGTAATTATTTCTCTTTACCTCACTTAAGTCATGGTAACTTACAATATGTCAGTCATGCTAGTCCACCAATCATCTTTTGGGATCCTTGTCCTTGTCAAATTCCTATAGATTTCATCTACTTCAGTATATTTCACAAAATTGGGTTGCACTAGGAATAGGTGCTTCACTTCATGTTCAATGTAAAAAAGGTTCTCCACACCATCATAGAGAACTTTCCCTATGGGAAATGCCTTGGCTGCAAATGAACTAGCCTAACTGTCAACTTGCTGATGCAACTTGTTGATGTAGTCTATCTAAACCATTAGCTTGTCATTGATGACTAAAGGACTTGGGAGTCCTTTACTTTGTAAGATGTCAAATTTCCTCATGAATTCATCGATATCTTCCTACATACTTTGACATCTGCATTCCAGGCCTTGCATTAGATTCTTTTTGGTCAACACTTTCTTTATTTTGAGGATGGTAGCAGTCCTATCCTCAATGTTTAATTGCTCCAATTGTTGCCTATTTCTACTGTTTAGAAAATTGATTAAATGGATTGCCTCTTCAGGCTTTCTACCCAATTCCTCTTTTGTTCTTTGAACTTCTTCAAGAGGAGGCTTAACCAAATCAATTTGTTCAAAAATAATTTGAATTGATGACCAAATATCATTGATGGAATCAATGATATTGGTCCATAATATCCTCCTAATCTCTGTCAAGGGCTTTTCAAACGTAAGGTCTTTCTCTAGTGCTTTAATCTGTTGGGTCAAGCCTCTGTTTTTCCTCATCTCTTCTGCAAAATTGATTTTTGATAAATCATATTTCTGTTCCATGACAGTGAATTTCTCTTTCACTTTCTGCAGTTTTGTGACTTGGAGCTTCATTTCCTCCAAGGATTTAATCAAGTCTTTTGTACTCTGTGTTGATGTACATGTCTGTGATGCACCTGTTACTTCTATGGGTGCAGCTGTTGCCAAAGGAATATTTGGTGCTAAAGCCAATGCCAATGTAGAAGGGACTGTTGTTGAAACTATAGGCACTACAGTCTGGGGCTGTGTGGTCGACTCACTCTGCTTTGACTGTACTTCTTTCTCTAATTCCCACTCTGTTTCTTTTAATTGCTCATTTATCTTAAGGACCAAGTCCATAAGCTCTTCTTTATTTTTCTTCTCAATCACTTCAACAGTTTGAGAGTGAATGAGTGGTGGCAATTTCAATTGTTTCATAAGTGTGGCTATATCTTCATTTTTCTTCTTTATTAGATTTTTTGTTGCCTTGACATCCTTTGGGTCATGTCCCAACTCAATAATCAACTCCTCTAATGATTTGATTCTGTTGTCTTTTGGCTGTGAGGAAGTCTTTTTTAGTTGCAATTGGGCAGTAGTGTTGCTTAGTGAATTTTGCAACCTATGTGCCATCATTGCCTTGCTAGTCAGTGTAGAATAGACCATCTCTCCTGTTTGTTTGTGCAATTCTATCTGGTCTATTGGGTGAATGTCTTTAGCCATGACTTTGAAGTCAGTTTTGACATAATCTACCAAAGATTTTGGCTGCACCACTGTGGGCTTTAGAAAGCTCATTTTCATTTTGCCTTCTTTGATGTCAAAAGCTGACATCAATCTGGTTTGGTTTGAAGGGGCCATCTTTAAGTACTGAGCATAGGCTTGGGCCTTCAGTGTTTCATTATTCGTCTTGATTTCCTTAAACATTCCTTCCATATCTATAATTTTCTCAGATGAAGATCCGAGAGATGAAACTTCTATACTTTTTTGCCTTTCCAGTTCTTGTCTTTGTGAGCTTGAAGGTGTCCCACCTATGGGGGATGTTTGTATACTGTCTGCTCCTTCCTTCCTCATGCTCATCTCTGAATTCCTCCTCTGAATAAGGTTTCAACATTTTCCTCTTAGCAAAGGTTTGATCTGTAGGTCTGCCAGAAGGGGTAGCTACTTCCCTATCACTTTTTAAGTTCTTTTCCTCATTCAGAGGAGTCTACACAACTGGGAGATTTCCCATATTTGTAGGAGCTAGGTGTGGTTGTGGTGGAGCTCTCTCTTCAGATATTTCAGGCTACTCTGATTCCTATGGTTGTTCTATTTGTTCTGATGTAGGAACACTAGTTTCCCGTGTTTGTCCCTGTGATTGCTCTGCTATGTGAGCACTGGTTTCCTGGCCTGGCCTTTGGGAAGACTCGGTATGCACCTGTACAAAAGATTCTAGGTCAAGTCTCTTCTCCAAATCTTTCATTACATTCTCAACTTCAACTTTATCACTATCTCCCTCTATCAATGTCCCTTCCCTCCATTCATTCATATTGGCATATTGTTCTATCTCAGGAATTTTGTGATGGATGTAGGGTGAAAGCTTATGCTTTGTCCTCCTGTCACTGATGAAACCATGAGGGTCATAAGCCCAAGAAAAGTTTTTCTTTAGTCTCATTGTTTTTTCTATGATTTCTTCTATTCTTTCCCCTGCTTCTCTATTGTTGCACACAAATGGGCCTAAGTAGTCTTTAATCCTCAATTGGGCTTTCTTCTTTACCTTAGTTAAATGAATTTGGTCAGAGTTTAACATTTGCCTGTAATATTCCAGGGAAAACAATCTCATAGGAACATATCTAGGCAGCTTAAAAGGAGGGAGTTCACAACCATAGATTCGGATCAAAGTGTGATTCTAGTACAAGTACCAGTCACCTATGTTGTACTGCTTTGACAGTTGAAGGATTCTCTTGATATCATCACTGATTCTTGGGGGAGGATGTCCTGTCAGCATGGTGGTTACAGGATAGACAAATTGATCTATGAATTCATTATATGAATGAGGAGAAGTGTGTGAGTATTCAAAGATGGAAGTCTAGAAAATCACTGATTTGGGATTACCTCTAGTATCAAGCTTATTCATAGAGAATGGGAATTTGTTAGTTCGGTAATACAGGAAGAGGTGATACAAGACTGTGGAATACTTGAACACTCTCTCATTTTCCAATCTCATAAACTGATCATGGATTTTGTCAGCTATGAATATAGCATAGTCATACTTGGCAGCAGGGGGCTGGCCAGGGGCGAAGATAGTCATATAAGCAAAGGTCATTTCATCCACATATTCATTGGTTGAGAAACCAAGAATACAGGCAATCATGGTAATAATATCCCTCCCTAAGCTCGTAAAAGCAACTGTCATGTATGGTGGAGGGTCTTCTGAAATGTATTGCTCTAACATGAACATTTGGTAAACTCTGGCAATCTATGAGCTGGAAATTTTGGAAGATTTGTCAAGTAAATGAGCAATAGACAGAGGCGTAAGGTTCTGACTAGGTTGCACCTGCAATATTTCATTGATGGAGTCTGCTGTAATGGTAAAAAGGATTTGTTGGTCAGGGGACATTACAGCTCTGAGATTAGGGTTATAATTGGCATGGCACTAGTGAACAATGTCTGGGAAAATGTGCACAGAAGGGAATTGGTACTTTGGGAGATTGGATTCCCACAAACCAATATTGTCAACATTATTGAGGTAAAGGTTCCGGTATTTACAATGCAATCTCAAGGGGGAGTCATCAAATGTGAGGTCTTTTATTTGAAAATCTTTATCTGCTAAGGGCAGATAATCTAAATCTCTATGAGGAGTGGTGATAGGAGGTACATTGAGGGCTACGGGGGCTTCCATTTCTGGTTCTTGTGGATTCAGAGATGGAAATGGGGTTTTTGAGTGGGATAGGTGAAACAGGGGGTCCTGGGTTTCTTTTACTATAAGTTTCGCAACGGAATTACACTGAATTTTGGGGTTTTCAACGTAATCACAGAGGAAATTAAGTATTTACAGGATTTCTGGAAGGAAACTAGTAAATACCTGTTTATGGAGTGTTTGGAAACTGAGTACTGGTTCACTGGGTGCAAATGGTGGACTGGAGCGGCGTCGGACTACAATTTTCGGGGTAGTTGATGGTTGGAGTACGGGCTAGTCGAATTCACATTCTGATTGCATGCATGAGTTTTTAGAAAAATAATGGAAAAAATAGATTAACTTTGTTTTTATGCAAAGTCAAAGTTTTTGGCGGGTTTTGTGATACGGATAGGTGGCGTCAACCGGGAGGCGACTTGACGTTTTGTCGTTAGCGGGAGGCGGTAAGCGGGTTTCATCGCACTGCTTTTGGAGGTAAGTGGTATTTAGGGGGAGCAGTGTGATGCCATATATCTTTCGACACGTAGCATCGACACTATACATGAAACCGCTCACATCACGTGCTAAAGGTTGACCAAAAGGCCTGCGCAATATGAGCGAAATCTATATGATCTGAAGGATCCGATCGGACGGTTATTGGAGTAATGACATGATTGATGGATAACAGGGGTGGGCCCGACAATAATTAAAGGAATTAAACATATCGGGGACAATTTGATTGGTTGGGAGAGTTATTAATTAGTCCATATAACTACATTAATCCTTATTAAATGGTGGCGGGGTCGGGTTCTTAACCAACTACAACTTAGTTAATTAATCCCATATATTATTTGTTTTACAGTTACATTTTAACCATTGGGGCGGGATATGTAGTAATTTGGGGTTTCGCATAATATAGTAATACAGGCGTGGGTAATTTTCTTTTATTTGGGATTTATATAATAAAACATTAATGGTTAATATGACCAAATGAATGGGAAAGCGCTAAGTCCAATGTTTTTTGAAAGTATTTCCTCATATAACATATTGACTTAGGCTAAAGTGTATAAGATGGTTTTATGAAGATTTATTTCAGTTTCCCTAAGTAAAATAGGATTTTACTTAGGAAAAGTTTTATCAAAGGAATGAGTGATCTTATGGGGGAATAAATGTTGATGAAAAGGACTTAAGTACTTTAGGCATTTCCAATTATTGGGCCGAGGGTCCGATCCATCCAAAAGTTAGAGAAATTCTCTAAGCCCCTCTAACTATGGAAATTACCTTTATCACTTAGGGAATTAGTGAAAATTTTAGGGGAAATGAATGGGGAGGTTAATTATTGTGACTTTGAATGTTGATGTGCCTTCCATGTGATACATGCCTTTGCCTAGTGATGAAAGTTAAAATATTTGAGCATTTAAACTTAATATTCACCACACCTTTATTCTGCAACCATCATCTACTTACCCTACCTACTTTACCCTAGCATTTTCACTTCTTTATTAGGGTGCACTTAGACTGGCAAACCCTTTTCAAATTTTCTTTTCTTTTACATAGTGATACCTATCTAAATCTAACCTTATTACATCCAAGGGCTCATATTACACTGTTGAGATCCTTTTATTTACTCTACCTATCTACTTAGCTGCCAACATTACACTATTTGGTCAGATCTTTATTCTCTACTTCTAACACATGAAATTAAAATATAAACTAGTCAAGCTTAAACTATTTGACTATTCATGAATTGTGGCATAGGTGACAAGCTGCACACAATTTTTAATTATACAAAAGTAAAAAGTAGTGGCATTTAGACTTGCACACTTTCATGGTCTTTCCTTTTGTTGGGGTTCATTTTCTTTCCTTTTTTGTCCTTTTCTTTATTTCGTTTTACCCTTTTATTCCTTTTCTAGGGTATGCCCTCTTTACATTTTTTAATTTTTATTTTTCGCAAATATTGAAAACCTTTGCAACAAGTAAAGGTATGAACATATGTCAAAGCTAAACCAAGTCAATCATGACATATGACACCTATTGGTATAGGGGCATAATAGTGGCTCCACTTGGGGGTGGCTTTTTCCTGGTGGAAAGTCAAGAACAGTAGATCAGTGGCCTCTGAATGACTTTGACTGTGTTGTGCAATCTTCTTTTCCTTGCAGCTTTATTTGTATGTATGACAATAATGCTTCTGAAGCTTAGGGCCTTCTCTTCGGGCTTCAACTTCACAATCTTACCATCCAATCAACACTGACATTATAAAGGATATATTATGTACATTTAGAAATCTAATCAAAGTTAAAAGCTGGGATCAAAGTAATTTTTCAACATCCGACCATTAAATGGTCCTCCTTCAAGTTCTGCACTATCTAACTCTTTAAGAAAATAGGCATTGTTTCCTCTGAAATCATAAATTATATATGGCCCTTTCCACAAGAAGTCAAACTTCCCATGTTTTCCTTTGTCCTCTCTTCCTGAATCCCATATTAACACTTTGTCTCCAAGGTAGAAATCTTATGCCTTGGTCCTTCTGTCAAATATCTTCTTAAGTTTTTCCTGTAGCACTTGAGAGCTCTGGTACACCTCCTCCCTGGTTTGCCGCAAATGAATGGTTTGTTTTATCCTTCTTTGTATATCATTTGGTTCCACTTGAGCTTCTTGTAGTAATTTCACGATAGGAACCCCTAAAGATGAGGAAAAAACAACCTCCATGCCATATACTAGCTCATAGGGACTGGTTCCAATGGATTTTTCGGTTGTAAGCCTGTCTGCCCACAAAGCATTGATCAATTTTTTTTTCCAAGTTGTCTTATTTTCTTCCAACAGTTTTTTGATGATATTAATTAGACTCTTGTTGGAATATTCTGCAAGACCATTCCCTTGAGGATAATAGGTTGTGGAATGACCGAATGTGATATGGTACTTGTTACAAAAATTAATCCTTTTCTTTGACTTAAAGGCTGGAGAATTATCTGTGATAATTTTATCAGGGCAACCAAATTTGAACAGAATATTTGCCTCTAGAAACCCTATGATGACAGTGTCTATGGCTTGTCTGGAGGGAATGGCTTCTATCCATTTTGTAAAATAGTCAGTTGCAGTGAGTATCCATTTGTGTTGACCAAAAGAGGGTGGATGAATTTCTCCAATGAAGTCAAGACCCCATTGTTGAAAAGGTTTCTCGGTGGATATGGGTTTCAATGGTAAAGGTAACAATTTTCTTCTTCCTTCAAATATTTGGCATTTGTGGCAGGAAGTCACAAATTTCTTTACATTTTCAAACAAGGTTGGCCAATAAAATCCAGCTCCTAGAATTTTGTCAGCAGTTAACTTCCAATAGAGGTGTCCACCACAGTCCCTTGCATGAAATTCTTGGAGAACCTTGTCAGCTTCTTCTTTCAATAAACAATTTAACAATATGCCTTCATGATTTTTCCAAAACAAAGAATTATCTAAGATGCAAAATTTTGAAGACTTCATTTTCAAAAATATATTCTTGGTTCTGGACAACCCTGGAGGAGCCTGTAGGTTTTGTAACACATAAATAATATCAGCATACCAAGGTGAATCTGAAAAGTCCTGGCTGATCTGTGGAGTCGCCATCTCCTACTCGTTATCCAGCTCTGCAATGAGATTTATGTCTAGGGCTTGGCAATTGGTTTCTGCCATGAGTTTAGCCAATCCCTGAACTTTAATTATCTTAGTGGGTTTTATCTCTAAATCATATTCTAAGATAGTAGCTATCCACTTTTCTCTTTTGCCATCAATTCCATCCTGAGTCAGGACATCTTTGACTACTGCATTAGGAATGTAAGCTATTATATGAGAAGATAAAATATAAAGCCTGAAATCTTTAAGAGCTTTTACCAATGAAAAAGCTTGTTCCTCCATTATTTTGTATTCTAATGATGCATCTCTAAGAGCTTTACTAAAAAAATGCGATAGGTTTTTCACATCCTTGATCATCTTTTTCTAGTAAAACTGCAGCTATGGTGTGTTCTGATGCAAAAGAAAAAATGATGAAGTTTCTATCAAACTGTGGGCTTGTGAGGACTGGTGTTCTTGTTAAGGCTATTTTAATTTCTTCAAATGATTGTTTAGCCTCAATTGTCCAATTAATGGTTGAATCCTTCTTTAACATGATATTTAATGATCTAATGAATTCAGCTAAGTTAGAGATAAACCTCATTAAAAAATTAATATTTCCTAAAAATGCTTGAAACTCTTTAATGTTTCTGGGATAGGGAATTTTCAAAATAGCTTCGAACTTGGAAGGGTCAATTCGAATGCCATCCTTAGAAATGATGTGACCTAACAGTTTTCCTTCCTCCAAACCGAATAAACACTTCTTTGGATTCAAAGAAATACGATATTTTCTGCACTTTAAAAAGACTTGCCTGAGATGCTCCAAGTGTTGTTGATCTGATTTATAAAAAATAGTTAGATCATCAAGATATATAACAAGAAAATCATGAATTTCTTTTGCAAAGGCAATGTCCATTGCTTTTTGAAAAGTTGCTCCTGCAATTTTTAGTCCAAAGGGCATTTTAATGTACATGAAGGTACCCCATGGTGTTGTAAATGTTGTTTTCTCTTGGTCATTAGGATGAACTAAGATTTGGTTATACCCTGAAAATCCATCTAAAAGTGAGATTCTAGAAGAACCAACTACCCTTTGCAATATATGGTCCATCTTGGGTAGCGGATGGTTATCTTTCAGAGATACCTTGTTCACATTTCTTAGGTCAACAAATAATCTTATTTCACCTGTTTTCTTTCTAGTGGGTACCATATTAAATACCCATTCTGAGAACCTAATAGGGTCAGTAATCCCTGCTTCATACATGCGTTTGATTTCTTTCTCAATTGATGGTAATAACACATGGTTAATTCTTCTTAGTTGTTGTTTAAAGGGCTTTTGATTTTCTTTCAAAGGTATAGTGTGCTGAATAATAGAGGTGTCATAGGATTTCAAATCTTCATAACTCTAGGAAAAGACATCCTTGAATTCCCTCATAAGTTCAACATACTTTAGCTTATGATCAGGAGGTAAGGATTTTGACAATTTTATCAATTTGGGATTATCCTGTGTTCCTAAGTTATACTCTTCGATGTCTGCCTTTAAAGTTTCCATTTTAGGTTTCTTTGGAATGTCATTAGAGTCAAACAAATCTTCCAGAGGAGTCAATCCATTGGGTAAATGATTGTCCTTTAGATTGATAACCTCTGTTTCTTCTTCAATTATTTCATATAGGTCCATTTGTTTCAGGTCTTGAATTTATGTTTGTGATAATTTGGTTGGGTGAAGCATATTTATTAGATTCTCTTCCGAAATGTTAATTTCTACCTCATTTATTTGATTAGAATTAGTAGTTGTATCAACATCTATTTTGAGGTTAGAAAATTCCTCATCTAAAGTTAAAAAATTATTTATCTGCTTATCACTATCAAAAACCTGCCAGTTCTTAAGATTACAAGGATGGATGGTCTGTTCCTAATCTCAGCAGTATACTAATGATTAGGTTGAAAAGGTAATTTGCAGGTGCTGGAAAACATGGCCAGATTGTAGGCTTGCATGTTGTGTTTTCTGGGAATAGTTGCAAGTTGGGTTTCCAAAAAGGTGTTGAGGATTTCTATGACTGTTCCTTTGTAATATCCTAGCCTAGCATCCGTGGTTGAGTAAGTCCCTTTAATCTGTTTAACTATTAATTTTGAATCTCCCATGATGGACACCCTTATAGCTCCTAATCTTCTAGCAAATTTAAGACCTAACAAGAGAGCCTCATACACTGCAATATTATTGGTGCATCTAAAATTTAATCTGTAAGCATGGCCTTCAGCATGATCATTTTCTAAATTGTACACCCAAACTCGTGCTCCTAATCCTAGTTTATTTACTGAACCATCAAACTCTAAATGCCAAAGGATTTCATATTCATAATTTGTATCTGGGGTAGTGGTAACTTGCTTAACCATGGCATTTGGATCTTCATTGTCTTCTGATTTTTCTTTGTTATTTGATATTTCCTGCATATGAACAGTTGATTTTCCTTTTTCAATTTCTTTTGGTTCTACTGCTAAAGCTTCTAAGGTATTTGAAGGGCCAGATTCTGCATTGTAAAGAATAAAAGAATCCATATCAAAGTGTACTGAGTAGATGGGGAAATTTTAGGGTTTTTCCTGACTACTTACTACATATTTCATCAATGTTTCTCTGTATAGTTTCTTGGGTTGTCCAAAAACCGATATAGTGGCATATGACATATCCAGTTGAAGAGATCCCTGAAGCTTAGCACCCCAAGATCTTGACAACAGCATGCCATATTTGGGTGGTATATCAGCTACCACTATGTCCATTAATATTGTTTTTGCAGGATATTGAACCAATGAAACACATAAGTCTTTTATCAATCCTAAACATCTCACTTGGCTGGAATCAAAAGAAAATAAATCTTTGTATTGTCTAGTGATGTCTAGGTCTAGATTTTCCATGATAGGTTTGGGCATAAGTTTGTGAGATGCACCAGAGTCAAACATGGCATTATGAAGAATCTTATCATGTATGTTAAGGCTAACATAGAAGGGAGGATTTCCTCCTTCCAATGGTTTCCCATTCACTTCTAGGCCAAATACTAACTCGGGTTGATCATCATAAAGATTAATTGAATCTTCAGTTCCAATAATTTTCAGTGATCTATTGATTTGAGTCTGGTAAACATCATGTTTAGCTAATTCAGATAATGGAACAGAAATTTTCAGCTTGCCAACTTCTGCTTCCAGATTAAAGGATTTTTCTATTTGGGCTCTTGGATTTCGAGCAGTTGTGTTTTCTATGTCTTTCTCCTTTTCAGGATTAGAGTCATGATTCGTTGATTCTCCTAAATCAACCTTTGGAGGTTCTTCCATAGTTTCCTTGAAAGGAAGGGAAGTGGAAGGTTGTTTATTATTTGGTTCATTATTAAAGACATCTTCAATTATAGGATCGGGAGGATAAGTGTTTGATCTAGAAAGAATTTGCAATGGTCTGTTTATTGTCTTACCTCTTTTGGGCTGATTTGGGACTAATTTTTTGTTTGTTCCAGGGACATCAATTTTCCTACTTCTTAGATTGTATTGCTTGTGCACTGTTAGTCTCCTATACCAATAGGGTCTCATTTTTCATGATTCACAGTGGAAGTGCCAAAAATGTTCATCTTTGGTGATACAAAGGTTCCATCTTTTGTGAAAGAAGCAGAAAGTTAAAAAATGTAAAGAGGGTATGCCTTAAAAGAATAATCAAAAGGCCAGAAAATGAATTGGTCAGAAAAAATAATTGAAATGAACCCCAAAGAAAGGCCAGGAAAGTGGCCAGCCAAGAGGCCACTGCTATCTTGATGGATGACCCAACAGTTCAAGCTGGTCATACCATGTTTTAAATTGCCTGTTTTAGACTAGAGAATGAATACCTGTTCAAACAGCTCAAGCTTGACAAATGATTAGTTGGATAGAGAAAGGGAGGAGCCCAATTGCTTAATCTGGGCCCTTGGAAGACATAAGGGCAGACTTAGATAGGAGGGCAGCAAAAAGAAAAGAGGATTATCAGGGTTTGCAAGGCTAAGTGCACCCATCAAAAAGAAGAAAAGATGTTAGGCCTATTAGGCAGGGTAGGTAGTTGGAGGTTGCAGAAACAAGGTCTGGCCACATGGCATATGGAAAATTATATCTGATCTCTCCAATAAGAGAAAGGCTAGAACAATGGTCTATTTGGTAAAACTATCAAAGCATGTCTAACTTCCCTCATTTCCCTTTAAAGTATTTCTTACTAACATTCCCTTGAGGACTTTAGGATCTGCCTAAATAGTCCTCCGTGCACTTCTCCTTTGTGAAAGCCATTGCAAGTTGTCACCTTCCTTTTCAAAAGGAAGCCACATTTCTTATGTAAAGTCATCACTTCACACTCCATCTATCTCTAGTTTCCCACTGCACCACCCATACCCATATTAACTTCTAACCCTATTATATAGCCCCCTAAGTCCATCCCCACCCCTATTTCTTACAAAAAACTATAGAAAATTCCCAATAAATATATATTAAATATCCCCCCCCTTTAGCATTATAGCTAAATAATATGTCATGGGAGACATTAGTCCATCTGGGACTATAGTCAACCCTTCCGAGTCCTTACCCCGGAATTAATCTGACCCCTGGTTAAATTAATAGCCTATTCCTAAACCAAAGTTCATCCAAAAACCCTTGCAAAGTATTTACCCCCTCAAAGTTAAAACCCAATGTTTTGACAAAAATGGTTAAAAACCTTTATTATGTGTTATGGCACCATCGCATGCATTAATTCAAAACTAAAAAACCCACCCGACCAAGGTTTTGGGCCCGCACCATTAAAATATTAATTTAATTTTGGGCGGGTCCCGTTTCCAAACTTGCACGCCACACTGCCGCGCCCCGCCAACCGTTGATCTCCCGCCAGGCTTGATCCAACGGTGGGCGGGCGATATGGGCACCGGATGTGCCGACCTTTAACGTCTGGGGGATGGGCGGTTTTGCCGTCGTACCCCTGCCACGTGTCGGCAGCCCGGGGTGTTCGGAGCCCTCCCCCCCGAAACCACCTTTCCCCAAAGGCGGTGCAGGGAAACCGGAAACCGCCTCCCGCAAACCGCCACGCCCGTAACATCAGCACCCCGTCAGCACGACGTCATGCCCAGGCCCCCGCCACTTTCCCACGTCATCCGCCACTTCGTCCTGCCACTCCCGCATTCTGCCACCGTGTCCCGCCAAGCTGTCATCCCAATCAGCGTCCGCGTCACCATCCGTACCTGGGGCCCGCTGATGACGTCATGCTGACGTCATCGCGGAAAAGCGCCAAAAGCGCATATGCGGCAAATTTGTTATTAAAAAGGCCAAAAGTGACCGTTTTGTGTCATTTTCACGATACAACTCAGCTGCGTCGTTTCGCTGGTCACCTCCAACTAACTCCAGAGCTCAAATTCATTGCTGCGGACGCTGCCACTCGCCAATTCAACGGCATTCTCCATCTGCTCATCAATTCGACGACCCTCGGCATTAGCTAAACCAGGTATTTGCCAAAACCAACCGTTTGCCCGTGTTCTTCCCATTCTCTGCAAATTTTCCACTGGATTGCCTAATAACTCCTAAATTAATGATGTTGGTCTGTTAATGATTAGCCTAAAAGGATCTAAAGCACCCTCTTTTCAAAATTTCACCGTTGCACAGTCATTCTCGGGCTTAAATTTGACTTACTCTCCCAACTGCCCGGCATTGTTCCCTTTTTTTTAGAAAGAATTCTTCGGCGAAAATCACAAGGAATATCATTTGTCGACGCGTTTCGAACCAACCAGTGTGGTCCATCGTCAGGACAAGTTGTCCTGACGATGAACCACACTGGTTGGTTCGAAACGCGTCGACAAATGATATTCCTTGTGATTTTCGCCGAAGAATTCTTTCTAAATTGATATGGATCACAGAAGCCTGAACTCTATTATTGTTCCCTTTTGCTGAGCGTTTAATTTAAAGACCTCATTACACCAGGTTGTAATCCTGCTCTCCTCTGCAAATTGCCCTCACTGTCTATAAATCCTGAGAATTCACAGAAGAAACCAAAGTTCAGTCAAATTTTTCAAGTTACTCCTTTCAAAAGGCAAATTTGGCCCCAGCTGCACTCATTCTGCCACCTCACTTCTAAGCCTCATAAGCTATCAGATTCAGATTGTTATAATAAGAAACTGCATCCTATAGTCAACTCCTGAAAATTCTACAAATGGCTACATCATCAGCTCTCAGTGTCACTCCCATAAATCCACCTAACAAAGAGCTTGAAGCCATGCCTCTTGCTGACAGAGATTACCTTATCCAAGATCTTGTGGGTGACAGGAACCATTTACAGACCTTCTACCAATTGAGAGACAGCTTTTTGAACAACAATGACACATATGGGATATGGGAGTCCAACATGCCTTTCTACTTCCTGCCATCTGTTAATATTTTTCCAGAAATCATCCGCCTATGTGCTGAGAATTATGATCCTACTCAGAGAACCATCAAGTCTCCATCTGGGAGCATACTTTTCCACATCAATCCTGAGTCCATCAACCAAATGCTCAATTTCAAGCAGACTCAGTTGTTGTTTCCCTTCTCCATGAACTATTTGGTAGATGCAGGCGCCAAACTTTCCACTGCTGACATTGAAAAGATCACCAAAACATTCATGAGGGCAGACCGCCAGCCTACAGGGCAACCTCCTTTCTTATATGTCCATTTCACTGATGTAGGCAGGCTCCTAGTTGATATGATCTCTTATGTGCTTGGCTTCAAAACCAGTGAGCACATTGATGAGACGGTGTTGGTATTATTAGCTGCATATAGCCCATGCCAGCCTCCTGCTTACAAATATAACTTTGCCAAGTTTATAGCCAATAAAATACATGACCAGCTCTTGAAAGTGGATAGGGAGGGTGTGTTCAAATATTCATCATATATCTACCACTTATTCATGTATTACCACTCTGAATTCTTTCAATGCCCCATCAAGAAACTGGATTCCAGGGGAGAGAAGAGGTATGTTATCTTCTGGTCATCAGTTTTCCACCAAGTTCAAGATTCACCATATTCTTACTGTGAGTTTGTTGACCAATTTGTTTACCCAGTCTCTTGCCTCTTGATGAGATCTCCTCCTCCGAGACTATCATTTGAGATCCAGAAAACTCTGCAGTTGTCCAAGAATTATAAAATAGGTGATTGGTACCTATATCAAAACCATACAGTCATCAGGATTTATGGTTGTGAGCTCTGTCCATATAGGCTCCCAAGATATGTACCCATGAGATTGCTCGCCTTGGAATACTATAGGCAACTCATTAGTTCTGACCTCACCCACTTTCATAGTGCCAAGAAGAAAGCCCACCTCAAGTTCAAAGACCATATGGGCCCCTTTATCATGAATAAAAAAGAGGGTTGGCAAGAGGCTGATCAAATTCTCAGAGATAAATATAAACTCAATAGAAGCTTCTGGTGGGTCCCTTATGACCCCGAAGGCTTCATCAGTGCTAGAAGAGTCAAATACAGGCTGCTAGGATATGATCACTGTAAATATCCACAAATTGAGCAGTATTCCAACCAAGATGAATGGTTGCAAGGCACATTTGAGGAACTAACTCAAGAAGAAATAATGGAAAAAAATGACAAGGATTTAGAAAAAACTCTTGACTTAGATTCTGTGCAGCAGGTAACTTTCAAACAGCCACACAAAATTGGGGAAGGCACATCCACTGCTGCAACTGCACCAGCCACCCAAGGGCCATCTACATCAGCAACAACCACAGAGAAGGGCAAGGGGATAATGGGTGCAGAAAAAGAAATAGTCACAGAAAAGCCTGCCTCCTCAATTGGGCAGCAACAAGAACAGACTCCTCCACCACAAACAGAGGCACCAACAGTGCCTGCCTTACAGACCCCTGCACATGAGGAGAGAGGCAAGAAATGAGACCGAGAGGAGTCTACACCGGCTAGTGGGTCCACTCAGGAACCCGAAGCCAAAAGGCAAAGGGTTGATTCTCCAATCATAGAAGAAGTCAGTGAAGAGATCCTTGAAAGCCCAAGGAAAGAAAAAGAAGATAGCCAGCAGACAGCCACA
The DNA here is from genome assembly GCA_031772625.1 of Pinus tabuliformis. Taxonomy (NCBI): domain Eukaryota; kingdom Viridiplantae; phylum Streptophyta; class Pinopsida; order Pinales; family Pinaceae; genus Pinus; species Pinus tabuliformis. The sequence goes on along the minus strand of CM062816.1, from coordinate 1,641,691,599 downwards.
AGCTCTTTTCAACAAGAGCAGGAAAGACAACATGGCATGGAGGTGTCCTCCTCCACACAGCAAAGCAAGAAGCCATCCAGTACCAAGGCCACTTTCAAAGAAATCAAGGCACAAAATGAGCTGCTAAGAGTGCAGCTATACGACCAATTTCTCAAGGCAACGCCAGCTAAGCAAGAAAGGCTAATGGCAGCATATGATATCAAAGAGGAAAAGATAGTCCTCAGCCATTTCAAACTTAAAATACCGCAGCCTCACTCAGCTGCAGATTTTGTTAGAACAAAACTGGAGGTCATGGTAAAAGACATTCACCCCATGGATCAGATAGAGCTACATAAGAAAACGAGGGAAATGGTCTATGCCACACTGGTAGACAGGGCCACAATGGCCCATGAATTAAGAGAATCTCTGAAGAACACCAATACTCAGCTAGACTTAGAGAGAATGTCCTCCACGGCCAAAGATAACAGAATCAAGACACTGGAGGACATTATTGTGGACTTAGGACATGATCCTAAGGATCCTAAGGGTGTGAGGGCCCTTATGAAGAAGAAAGATGATGACATTGCTGCATTAAAGAAGAGACTAAAATTGCTTCCTACTGAGCACCCTCAAACAGGAGAATTGCAGAAAGAAAAGGAAGTTGAGGATCAATTGGATCTAATGATGCAGCTGAACCAAAGAGTGATTGATCTGGAAGGGGAGCTAGAAAAAGCACTCCAAGACAAACAGGGAGAATCAACCTCCCAACCTCCTCAAACTACCCCAACTACTGCAGCAACTACAGAGGCAGCAGCGACCCCTGCAATGGCTACAACAACAACAGATGCGGCAACAGCAACAACAACAGCTCCTGAGGCTAATATAAGCCTAGATGATTTGACCAAAGTTGTCAAAGAACTGGAACTGCAGGCTACAGAGATCAAACAAGCCAAAGAGAAATTGGCAGAGCTAGAAACTAAGTATGATAGATCCAAAATGACAGTAGCAGAGCAGACCAGAGAGATTAAGGCCCTAAAGGATAAAATAAAGGCCTTAGAGAAGCAGCTAAAATTAGAAAATACTCTGGCAGAAATAAAAAATATTTTGTGGGCCCGGATTGACCACTCCATTACCAAACAGTGGAAGTAAATCAAAACAGTGCATGAACAGATGGAATTAATAGGCCAAGCACAATTTGAAAGCCAGAAGGCCAGAACAGCACTAGGGAACAAGCTTGAGCAAGCCAACAGGATGATACATTTCCTCAATAATCACACCAAAGAGGAGTTGGCAGCCCTGAATATCAGCAACAGAACAGATGTTGTTCTAATAGTTAAAAAAGTGCTGACCCTCAAAAATTTTGTGCAGACTGTGGAAAGGAAATGTCAGGAAATGCAGGCTGAGGTAGATGACTACAATCTTAGAATGGGAGCATTGAAAAATAAAGGATTGCCCAGCCTATTGACCGGCACAGGAAGGTTGCTCACCTGTGAGCAATATGCCACTAGGATGAAAAATTTTATTGAAAATCAAATTACAGCATCCACCAGTACTTCTGAGGAAACAGGACCTCCATCAGGGCAAAGCCTATATGACAAGCTTGAAATTTTATTCTACATTGAGCATGAGATTAATCACTTGTTTGAGGTCCCACCAAATTTTTACAGATATACAGAGGCAGATGAAACTTTGATAAAAATACGAAGACACCAACTGCCCAAGGAAGATTGGTGGCAGGAAATGCTCCAGATTTTGCCTCAATAATCTCAGTGTGGTCTATCCTAGTCAGCTTCTGGTCAATCAAAGTCAAAAACAGAATCAGGACAGCAGGCAAAGCGGCTAAAAGAAGTGACTCAGCATGACATTGCGACAGCAAGCCAAGGCAAAGGAAATGCGCAAATGTGGGTAACACGGCTCCAGCCGACTCAATGGGTCACAAAGTCAAAACTTTCTGACAATTTTGGACAGCTAATGCACTGAGCAGTTATTTCAGCATTTACTCTCTCAGCTATAATTCTTCAGGAGTTGGCACAGTATTTATGAGCCATTAATTCATCAGCTAGATATTTTTGTATCTAAATTTTGTATATATACCTCCCCTTACAGCGTATTTGGGGTTGGTGATTTTCTCTCTGAGACACTATATTGTATATTTTCAGATGATCTAATGCAAAGGCTGGAGAAGTTCATTATCTCTTGACTGTTTGATGTCTCAATGATGCTCTGCGTGCTGTTACAGAATTCCTGTGGTGTCTAATGGAACAATAAGTTGTCCTAAACTATGTTTTGTCTTTCCATGTTTATTTAACTCATATATGTGTTTCACTAACTTAGCAATAGAGAAAAACAATAGTACAGGAATTGTTCATCTACACCCTATGCTCAGTCTCTGTTGTTAAATATGTTTTCTTCAGAATTAATCATAAACATGAATTCTTAATTGCTCATGTTTGTATTTGTTCTATCAATATAAATGTTATTCAGGAATTCTTAAATTCTCCTAAGTAATTTTCCCACTATTCCCTATATCAGCTTACTGAAAGATCCTTGGTTGCCTTTCACTCCCTGATTTCATCACCTCAAATCACAGATTCGAAAATTTGTTCCACAAACACTTGCCTGGCTCTGTAGCACCACTGTTTCTTCAAAGTAGAGATTTTAAGCAATTAAACATCAAGGACTCCATGCCCAATGGCCTAGATCACCCTGCAAAAACATTCATGTTCTGACTGAAATCACCATCCAGCAAATTCAAAACAAAATCTTGTGCATCATAACTAGCCTAAAAACTCATCAAAAAACAAAGTTAAATCAGAAAGAGAGAGCCCTCTCTGGTTACAGGTAGGCTAGGACCTGTGGCCAAAAGATTGGTCAGTGGTTACCTCGGCCATATTCCCTCAGGAGTCAAAGGGAACAACCTAAGTGTTAACATGCACCTCAAAGACAGCTGAGTCATATCCCTGCCTAAAGTTGAAATATTCTCCTGATTGGGTTTTAAACTGTTTAAGTATGTGAGCCTCTTAATCATCTTGGGATAAGAAAACTTCTTCTTCATCATCGAGCCCCATCAAATTGATTTGAGTATCTTCTTCTAGGCCTTCAGAGTGAGAAGCTTCTGCATAGTTCTCCTGGAAAGGGGGTCTAATGTTTTGGTCAGGACCATTCTTTCCATTGTTCTGGTTTTGATTTTTCCTAAAATTAGGATTTCTCCCTGGGTTAGTTTGTTGGCTATCCCAAGGAGATTTCCTTTCAATTATCTCCACTCTGTCTCCTAGTCTATCCATTCCATTAATTATGGCATCTAGCTTTTGTTCAAAGGGTGAGATTTCTTCTTTTAATGGTATCCTTCTTTCACTCCTAGCTTTGGATCTCTTAGAGAACGGGTTGGCTTCAATGCTTATTGTTATGCTTTACATATCTTCCAATGTAGGAGGGTTTCGTTCTCTCAGCTGGAAAGCCATATCACAATCAAATCCATCGAGTAATTTTATTAAGGCTAAGCCAGGGGGAGGCCTTAGGTCAAGGGGAATAGCAAGTGCTATACACATTATTAAATCTAGTGCAATAGTCCTGCACAGCTTCTTGAGGCCCTCTTTTTAGATTCTCATATTCAGATAAGATCTGAAGAGGGTCTTTTCTTTTCTCCCATCTGTTCAGGAACTGTTGGTAGAGGGTTCTTAGACTGTCTATGCTATTGGTTGTTAAGGCTCTAAACCAGGTTCTAACATCTCTAGTAAGGCTTTGCACAAAAATCCTCATTTGCACATCAGCAGTGTCTATTTCATACATTTCAAAGTAATCAGTCATTTTCCTAGTATGTTGTTGGGTTGTATAGGTTCCAGTGCCATCAAAGGATGTGATCTTACTTTGATAGTCTTGGGGCATGGCACCTAAATTGGTTGGCAGTACCAGGGGAGCATATCTGTTGGCCATTGCTGCAGGTAGTGTTGAAACAAAGGCTGGAGTTGGGGTAACAATGGATGTTTGAGGTGTGGATGGAGGACTAGGGGTTGAAGTCAACTGTGGAGTGGTTTGAGGTTGAGAGATATGAGGGACAGATGAGGAGCTTGCAGAAAAAGAAGTGACTACAGAAGGGTTAGGAGTTCCTTTAGTGGTAAGATCAGATTGAGGTGAGTTCTGCAAATGTTGGTCAATTAAAAAATTAGCTCTTTGGATCTCGAGTTCTCTGATGAACTCTGGGTCTTGGACTAGGTCTATTAATTCAGAGTCGGATGAAGTCTGAAACAAAGAGGTTTCAAAGTACTCATCAAAGGGTAGGTCTTCTAGGTAAAGCCACTTAGCAGGACAAGATTGAGATCTAAAGATGGGTCGAGGGCTAACAGAGCTTTCTTGTCTTCTAAGTATTTTGGGGATCAAATTGGGGTTCTCAAACACTGGGGGTGGATTAGGGTCAGGATTAGCCCTAGTGTATCGAATCCTTTCTGAAGCCATATTTTAGGTTTTTCATTTTGCAATTTCTTATAAAGACATTAAAATAACTTCTTGGAGTCGTCACTCTGTTATCACTCAGATTTTCCCTTAGAAGTTATCAAAAGAAGGGACATTCTGAAGTAACCACAAACCAATCTTTTAAGTACAGAATCTAGCCAATCTGTACTTAGAGAGGGCTCTCTATTTATGATTTAGCTTTTTTTTGTGAGATATTAGGCTAGTTATGAAAGCTTGGGGGGTTTTGATTTTGTTTGGTGGTGGAATTTGAGAGCAGATGGATAGAATAAGGTATTTCAGGCCATTGGGCTATGGAGTCAACTGAATGATGGCTTAACTGGATCAGGTTGATTTAACAAAGGAGAAATTTCACAGGGCAAGATAGCCAAACAAAAGACAAATGATTGTTTCAAATGGGTTAAATCGTCTTAAACAGGGAGGAAGGGCAACTAAGAATCCTTCAACAGGGTCCAAGATGAGGGAAAGTGGGTGCTCATTAACAAAAAGCAATTAAGTATTCTTTTTTAAATGATCACAGTGTTAAACTATGAAAGTAGGGAGCAATTAAGAATTCCATACCTATAATAGCCTGGAATAAAACATTAAGAATATAAACTATTTTAAAGACAGAATGCAGTAAAGCTCTTTCTGAAATATAACTTTTCGTTTATCATTCAGATATGAAACACATATGAATATTTATTAAACCAGAAAAATTGTAAAAACACAAGATATAGAATACTTATTTGTTTCTCGTTTGACACAGGGATCCTGTAAAAGTCCTTTGATTTATTACTTTGTTCTAGCCAGCCATACAAAAGTTGTTCAACAACACTTCAATTCCAAAAGTAAATTGTCTACAGAATTGTCTAAGAATCCACACCCTCAATACTTCGAACCAGGAAGTATTTATACAAATGTTTACATCAAAATATCTCCTAACTAAGAGAGATATATTCTAGGGAAACTAAATATCTTTTACATGAATATAGAGACAGATGGTCTTGAATGTAGAAACAGAATGTCAACTGACTGTTGCTATCCATGTTTTTGTTGAAGGAGTTGGGGACAGGTCCTATGAATATGCATCTTCTTGTCGTGCTAGTAACTCTGTGCTGGACATCTAATTTTATCTTTTCACTGATACTCTTTCACCTATATCTGATACTCTTTACTTGTACATCATTTTTCACCCTTTCTACCAAAATTTACTGTGGTAATTATTTCTCTTTACCTCACTTAAGTCATGATAACTTACAGGATGTGAGTCATGCTAGTCCACTAATCATCTTTTGGTATCCTTGTCCTTGTCAGCGTCCTGTAAATTTCAACTACTTCAATATATTTCACAAAATTGGGTTGCACTGGGAATGGATGCTTCAATTCATGTTCAATGTAAAAAAGGTTCTCCAAACCATCATAGAGAACTTTCCCTGTGTGCAATGCCTTGGTTACAGATGAACTGGACTGACTGTCAACTTGCTGATGCAACTTGTTGATGTAGTCTATCTGAACCATTAGCTAGTCATTGATGACTAAAGGACTTAGGAGTCCTTTACTTTGTACGATGTCAAATTTCCTCATGAATTCATCGATATCTTCCTGCATAATTTGACATCTGTGTTCCAGGCCTTGCATTAGATTCTTTTTGGTCAACACTTTCTTTATTTCGAGGATGGTAGCAGTCCTATCCTCAATGTTTAATTGCTCCATCTGTTGCCTGTTTCTACTGTTTAGAAAATTGATTAACTGGATTGCCTGTTCAGGATTTCTACCCAATTCCTCTCTAGTTCTTTGAACTTCTTCAAGAGCGGCCTTAACCAAATCAATTTGTTCAAAAATAATTTGAATTGATGACCAAATATCATTGATGGAATCAATGATATTGGTCCACAATATCCTCCTAATCTTTGTCAAGGGTTTTTCAAACGTAAGGTCTTTCTCCAGTGCTTTAATCTGTTGGGTCAAGCCTTTGTTTTTCCTCATCTCTTCTGCAAAATTGATTTTTTATAAATCATATTTATGTTCCATGAGAGTGAATTTCTCTTTCACTTTCTGCAGTTCTGTGACTTGGAGCTTCATCTCCTCCATGGATTTAATCAAGTCTTTTATACTCTGTGTTGGTGTACCTGTCTGTGATGTACTTGTTACTTCTATGGGTGCAGCTATTGCCAAAGGAATATTTGGTGCTAAAGTTGATGCCAATGTAGAAGGGACTGCTGTTGAAACTATAGGCACTACAGTCTGGGGCTGTGTGGTCGACTCACTCTGCCTTGACTATACTACTTTCTCTAATTCCTGCTCTGTTTCTTTTAATTTCTCATTTAGCTTAAGGACCAAGTCCATAAGCTCTTCTTCATTTTTCTTCTCAATCACTTCAATAGTCTGAGGGTGAATGAGTGGTGGCAATTTCAATTGTTTCCTAAGTGTAGCTATATCTTCATTTTTCTTCTTTATTAGATTTTCTACTACCTTTACATCCTTTGGGTCATGGCCCAACTCAATAATCAACTCCTCCAATGATTTGATTCTATTGTCTTTTGCCTGTGAGGAAGCCTTTTCTAGTTGCAATTGGGCAGTAGTGTTGCTCAGTGAATTTTGCAACCTATGTGCCATCATTGCCTTGCTAGTCAGTGTAGAATAGACCATCTCTCCTATTTTTTTGTGCAGTTCTATCTAATCTATTGGGTGAATGTCTTTATCCATGACTTCGAAGTCAGTCTTGAGATAATCTGCCAAAGATTTTGGCTGCAGCACTATGGGCTTTAGAAAGCTCATTTTCATTTTGCCTTCTTTGATGTCAAAAGCTGACATCAATCTGGTTTGGTTTGAAGGGGCCATCTTTAAATACTGAGCATAGGCTTGGGCCTTCAGCTGCTCATTCTTCGTCTTGATTTCCTTAAACTTTCCTTTGATATCTATAATTTTCTCAGATGAAGACCTGAGAGATGAAACTTCTATACTTTGTTGCCTTTCTAATTCATGTCTCTGTGATCTTGAAGGTGTCCCACCTGTTGGGGATGTATGTAGATTGTCTACTCCTTCCTTCCTCATGCTCTCTGTGGTTTCATCTATGAATTCCTCCTCTGAATAAGGATTCAACATTTGCCTCTTAGCAAAGGTTTGATATGTAGGTCTGCCAGAAGGGGTAGCTACTTCCCTATCTCTTTTTAAGTTCTTTTCCTCATTCAGAGGAGTCTGCACAACTGGGGGATTTCCCATATTTGTAGGAGCTAGGTGTGGCTGTGGTGGAGCTCTTTCTTCAGAGATTTCAGGCTGCTCTAATACCTCTAGCTGTTCTGTTTGTTCTGATGTAGGAACACTAGTTTCCTGTGTTTGTCCCTGTGATTGCTCTGCTGTGTGAGCACTGGTTTCCTGGGCTGGCCTTTGGGAAGACTCGGTATGCACCTGTACAAAAGAGTCCAGGTCAAGTCTCTTCTCCAAATCTTTCATTACATTCTCAACTTCAACTTTATCACTATCTTCCTCTATCAATGTCCCTTCCCTCCATTCATTCATATTGGCATATTGTTCTATCTCAGGAATTCTGTGATGGATGTAGGGTGAAAGCTTATGTTTTGTCCTCCTGTCACTGATGAAACCATGAGGGTCATAAGCCCAAGCAAAGCTTTTCTTTAGTCTCATTGTTGTTTCTATGATTTCTTCTGCTCTTTTCCCTGCTTCTCTATTGTTGCACACAAATGGGCCTAAGTGGTCTTTAATCCTCAATTGGGCTTTCTTCTTTGCCTTGGTGAAACGAATTTCGTTAGAGTTTAACATTTTCCTGTAATATTCCAAGGAAAAAAATCTCATAGGAACATATTTAGGCAGCTTAAAAGGAGGGAGTTCACAACCATAGATTCGGATCACAGTGTGATTTTGGTACAAGTACCAGTCACCTATATTGTACTGCTTTGACAGTTGAAGGATTCTCTTGATATCATCACTAATTCTTGGGGGAGGATGTCCTATCAGCATGGTGGTTACAGGATAGACAAATTGATCTATGACTTCATTGTATGAATGAGGAGAAGTGTATGAGTATTCAAAGATGGAAGTCTAGAAAATCATTGATCTGGGATTACCTCTAGTATCAAGCTTATTCATAGAGAATGGGAATTTGTCAGTTTGGTAATACAGGAAGAGGTGATACAAGACTATGGAATACTTGAACACTCTCTCATTTTCCAATCTCATGAACTGATCATGGATTTTGTCAGCTATGAATGTAGCATAGTCATACTTGGCAGTAGGGGGTTGGCCAGGGGTGGAGATAGTCATATAAGCAAAGGTCATTTCATCCACATATTCATTGGTTGAGAAACCAAGAATATAGGCAATCATGGTAATAATATCCCTCCCTAATGGTAAAAAGGATTTGTTGGTCAGGGGACATTACAACTTTGAGATTAGGGTTCTAATTGGCATGGCACTGGCGAACAATGTCTAGGAAAATGTGCACAGAAGGGAATTGGTACTTTGGGAGATTGGATTCCCATAGACCAATACTATCAACATTATTGAGATAAAGGTTCCGGTATTTACATTGCAATCTCAAGGGGGAGTCATCAAATGTGAGGTATTTTATTTGAAAATATTTATCTGCTAAGGGAAGATAATTTAAATCTCTATGAGGAGTGGTGATAGGAGGTACATTAAGGGCTACGGGGGCTTCCATTTCTGATCCTTGTGGATTCAGATATGGAAATGAGGTTTTTGAGTGGGATAGGTGAAATAGGGGGTCCTGGGTTTCTTTTACTGTAAGTTTTGCAATGGAATTACACTGAATTGTTGGGTTTTCAACGTAATCACAGAGGAAATTAAGTATTTATAGGATTTCTGGAAGGAAACTAGTAAATACTTGTTTATGGAGTGTTTGGCAACAGAGTACTGGTTCACTGGGCGTAAATGGTGGACTAGAGCGGCATCGGACTGCAATTTTTTGGGCAGTTGATGGTTGGAGTATGGGCTGGTTGAATTCACATTCTGATTGCATGCATGAGTTTTTAGAAAAATAACAGAAAAAATAGATTAACTTTGTTTTTATGCAAAGTCAAAGCTTTTGGTGGGTTTCGTGATACGGACAGGTGGCGTCAGCAGGAAGGCGACTTGACGTTTTGTCGTTAGCGAGAGGCGGTAAGCGGGTTTCATCGCACCGCTTTTGGAGGGTAAGTGGTATTTGGGGAGAGCAGTGCGATGCCATATATCTTTCAACATGTAGCATCGACACTGTACATGAAACTGCTCACATCGTGTGCTAAAGATCGACCAAAAAGCCCGCGCGATATGAGCAAAGACCGTCGAATATTAAGGATCCAATCGGACGGTTATCAGAGTAATGACGTGATTGATAGATAACAGGGGCGGGCTCGACAATAATTAAAGGAATTAAACATATCGGGGGCGATTTGATTAGTTCGGAGAGTTATTAATTAGTCCGGATAACTACATTAATCCTCATTAAATAGTGGCGGAGTCGGGTTCTTAACCAACTATAGCTTAGTTAATTAATCCCATATTTTATTTGTTTTACGATTATATTTTAACCATCGGGGCGGGACATGTAGTAATTTGGGGCATGGGTAATTTTATTTTATTTGGGATATATATAATAAAACATTAATGGTTAATATGACCAAATGAATGGAAAAGCGCTAAGTCCAATGTTTTCCGAAAGTATTTCCTCATATAACATATTGACTTAGGCTAAAGTGTATAAGAGGGTTTTATGAAGATTTATTTCAGTTTTCCTAAGTAAAATAGGATTTTACTTAGGAAAAGTTTTATCAAAGGAATGAGTGATCTTATGGGGGGATAAATGTTGATGAAAGGGACTTAAGTACTTTAGGCATTTCCAATTATTGGGCCGAGGGTCTGGTCCCTCCAAAAGTCAGAGAAATGCTCTGAGCCCCTCTAACTATGGCAATTACCTTTAGCACTTAGGGAATTAGTGAAAAATTTAGGGGAAATGAATGGGGAGGTTAATTATTGTGACTTTGAATGTTGATGTGCCTTCCATGTGATACATGCCTTTGCCTAGTGATGAAAGTTAAAATATTTGAGCATTTAAACTTAACATTCACCACACCTTTATTCTGCAACCATCATCTACTTACCCTACCTACTTTACCCTAGCATTTTCACTTCTTTATTAGGGTGCACTTAGACTGGCAAACCCTTTTCAAACTTTCTTTTCTTTTACATAGTGATACATATCTAAATCTAACCTTATTACATCTACAGGCTCAGATTACACTATTGAGCTCCTTTTATTTACTTTACCTATCTACTTAGCTACCAATATTACACTGTTTGGTCAGATCTTTATTCTCTACTTCTAAAACATGAAATTGAAAATATGAGCTAATCAAGCTTAAACTATTTGACTATTCATGAATTGTGGCATAGGTGACAAGCTGCACACAATTTTTTATTATACAAAAGTAAAAAGTAGTGGCATTTAGACTTACACACTTTCATGGTCTTTTCTTTTGTTTGGGTCCATTTTCTTTCCTTTTTTGACCTTTTCTTTATTTCTTTTTACCCTTTTATTCTTTTTCTAGGGTATACCCTCTTTACATTTTTTAATTTTTATTTTTTGCAAATATGGAAAGCCTTTGCAACAAGTAAAGGTATGAACATATTTCAAATTTAAACCAAGTCAATCATGATATATGACCCCTATTGGTATAGGGGCATAACATAGTGAACATGTGCATTTTTTAAAACATGGAGTCCATTAACCATACCTTGTCTTTGTAGCAGTAATAAGTCATGAATATTGATGTGTTTGAATCTTTGATGCCAAAGATTCTTTGTTGTCATCGTTGTTGAAGTTAAAGCTTGGTGTGGAATGCTTGTAACAATAAACTTGTACATGCCTCCAACTCGTATACCTGATGCGACTAGTTTATGGTGATCCAGCAAATCCTTTATGACACAATAGGTTTTATAAAATTATACCTTCGAGTTATGATTTGCAATCATAAAAACATATATCAAATTCTTTTTAATACCCAGTACGTACATCACATTCTTACCATCAGGAAATATCACAGGAATGTCTCCATACCCTTTAATCGAGTATGCTCTGTCATCACCAAGGTAGATATTAGCACCACTACTGGCCTCTTTAAAACTTTCAAACCAATGCTTATTACTTGTCATGTGAGTGGAAGCTCTAAAATCCACAAACTAAGTTTCGGCCTCAACAATTTCAGTTGAGAGAACAAAATCGAACACAAATAGTTTGAGATCACGATTTTGAACTTTTTCAACAAAGTGCCTTGTATGTCTCTTATGTCTATGTCGAGCTTCATAAATATTTTTCTTATAACAATTTCTAGCAATGTGACCAGATTTACCACAGTAAAAACACTTGGTTCCTTAATCATTTATGGTTGAAGACATACCTTGGAAAGGATTTTTCTGGGGTGTACCACTGCCTTTCTGTCCTGCTCCTAGTTTCCCTCTGAAAGGCTTTTTCTTTGCCATCAATGCGAGATCTGCATTTTGAGGCTTCAGATTCATCCACCTCTCTTCTTCCTACATCAATATCCCTGTCAGTTCTTCAAAGGTGGGAGCTTTCTCCCTCACTGTCAGCCCTGTAATGAACATATGATAATCATCATTCATACCATTTAAGGTAATCGTGACAAGATTAGTGTTCGACACTTTCTCCCCTATATCGCCCAACTTGTCTCTCAGCTCTTTGCTTTGATAGATGTATGCAACAATCGATTCATTTTCCTCCATTCTAATGGAGAGAATCTTACTCTTTAGGAGAGGTAGGTGATTGGTATTCTTTATCTCATACAAATCCTTGAGAGTCCCCCAAATATCATTGGAAAACTTGCACTCTCTGATGTGACGGATGATGATGTCTTTCACTAACATATTCAGCATCACCTTCATTTTTTTCTCCCTCTTCTTCCAGTCTAATATTTTTGTAGATGTTCCTCCTCTGACTGTAGTAGGCTTCAGTTCATCCCCATTTACAATTGCCCACACACTCGAACCCTTGAGGAGTGTTTGAAATTTGAACTTCCAATTTGTGTAGTTCGACCCATAAAGCTTATTTCTCCCATTCAAGTACTCTTATTCCATATGGTTATTCATTGTGATAGGATCGATCTATGGATCTACTCAAGATTGTTGATCTCCAACAATTGATTTTCCCAACAGCAAAATTACACCAACACCAACGATCTCAATCTTAAAAAAACAAAAACATACCAAAGGGATGGATTTATGAGGCGATATTCAAGCTATTTGGAGAGATATTGAATCCTGATTTGATTTTGGCCTCCAAACACAAACAAGAATCTATAGAAAACACGACAACTAACCACCAATATGATCTACCATGCAATCGTCGGTCTCAACCTTCAAGTAGAAAATAGTTGCACCGGTCTCGATCCGTAGGCCAATGCTACAATCACCAGCCAACCAACTCTGCAACCACAAGTGCACAGATGATAGTAAATTTTTAAAAATCATCTGATGCATTCGATCAACCTCATTCCACCGTACCACTGCACCAGGCAGACTCAGATCTAGTCACGCATCCACCACGACCCACATTTTTTTTGGTCACTGTAATTCGAAACCATGTCGGAAATCTACCAAGAGGTATCTGTCTCCAACATGACAAGAGCAACACCGCATCACCGTAATTCGAACCACACCGGCAATCTACCAACTCCTCTGTGGAGGCACCACCGAAAATTTCTCAGCCTTCAGGGTCTGCAAGCATACAAGCTCTCCACTGAAAGCTTCAGGTGATCTCGATGTCGAGATCACTCACCAGCTTCAAGCGTTCAAGTGTTCAAGCGTTCAATTTCAAGCGATCATGGTCCGCAACTCACACATCGGCGATCCAAATCACCTGCTCATGATTCGCCAACTCACCACTACAACAGTCTATCAACAATCTACCAGGAGCTGCTAACTCACCACTACAGTAGCCTACCAAGAATCTACCAGTATCTACCAACACACCACTACAGCAACCTGCCAACAATTTACCAAGATCTGCCAAATCACCATTACAGCAACACAAGTTTCGAATATAAGATCCGTGTTTTCCGAACGTGCTGATTGAAAACGGTGTAAATTGAGATCTAACAGTGCGATAATTGACCCCAAATTTTGTGTTGCTCTCTTCTTTAACCAACACATAAACAAGGGAAAAATTACGTGCTACTCTAACTCTGCATGAGAGAAAAAAAAAACTCCTTTCTTCTACCACCAAGGCTCCACTCTTCAGCCACCAAGGCTCTCAGATCAACCAGCAACCAAGGCTCTCAAATGAACCAGCCACCAAGGCTCAACACAGGTTCACAATTTGGCCACAAGGGCTCTCAGCCACCAAGGCTCAACACAGGTTCACAATTTGGCGACAAGGGCTCTTAGCCACCAAGGCTCTGCACTGCCACTAAGGCTCACGATTCAACCACTAAGGCTTTCGAATCTAGCCACCAAGGCTCTGCACTGCCACTGGGGTTCTCTAACCACCAGGGCTCAATTCTGCCACTAAGGCACTCACTTCAGCCACCAAGGCTCACTAGCTCTGATACCATGTTAAAAAGTGGAAGATGAAACTTATATTATGAAACTAGCAGCTCACAGGGGAGCAAGCTGCACCTGAATACTTCCTAAGAAGAACACTCTATTCAATTAATCATAAAAATAATAAATATATAAGTTTATTTTAGGGATATTAGAACTGACTCCTAGAAAATAGGAACTAATCCTAATAGAGGACACATGCACAACTATGAAACAAACTCTCTCCAATAATGCATATTCTTCATTATGTTCAACAACTTAGCATTCCAACTTGAAAGTATCTTTTCATTATTCAAGTCTAGCTAGGAATGTGCAATATTCTCCTCGACCCTGCTTCTCAATAAATACTGAAGGTTCAGTTCCACCATAACATTCATCGCAGAAGGTTCAGTTCCACCGCGGCACCCGCTTCCACTTCATTTGAAAGGTGTATAAGTTAGACTTACTTACTTCGCTTTATAACTCATAACATATAACTAAACCATAGTAAAATTCTTCTTTGTTCCTAAAGACTCAATCATATGATACAAAAAAAATGGTAAGACACTTATTTTAGGACTCAATTATAGTAAAGCATGTAATTTTTTTCTATCATATTATACCTTCCAACAGATGCATTCAATCATATGGTATGAGACAAAACACAGAGTAACCGTGGATTACAAAGAGAATCCAAAGTTGAAAATTGATGATAGAATGTGGAAGAAGGAAAGCTTTCATCTATTCAAAGTTTCCATTGATGATAGAATGTGGAAGAAGGCAAGCCTAGAAAAAGGGAACAAGCCATGTTCTTCCCGTTTAATGTCTATCTAATGCCTGCCTAATACCTCCTTTACATGTAAAGGAACATGGAAAGTAAAAATTTATTAATATTTTATCAACATTTAAATTATTCTCTGACAAAGTTTGGTATTAAGATTCTAAGAAACTCTCTCAAAATATTAACCCCTTGATTTTCATTACGGGTGACTCCTCGACGCTTGGCAGGCAAAGTCCATTGATCATCTTCAGAGTCCATGATAACAGATGCAGGGCTATCTCCCTTTACAATGTACATTATGAACAAGCCATTTCTGTGATGAACTGAATCGTCGGCCTTGGAGTTCTTGCCTTCTCTGTATCTTTGTGGTGTTGAGTGCTCCGGTGAAGTTTTCTTAAAGATAGTTCAAAATTTTGGTCTCGCACTTGCATAAAATCAAGGAGTTCGAAAAATAATTGCTTTCTTGCTTGACATAATGATTCAGGGAGGGAACTCTTAAATTACCAATTTTGTGTGGTTGGTGGGATATTGAATCAAATGAATAAAATGTAATGAAGGTTTGCTTAGGCGTACTGGTGGATTGCAACACTTGAGGACCTGGTCAAAAATACGTATATATAAAATATATATATATATATATTGGAAGTAATGGAGAAAGCTAAACTTAGATTATTGTTATGATGATGATAGGTTTGAGACTCTAATCTTAGGCCTTATATCGTAATATCTAGGGAGTGGTTGAAACCATCCCGTTAGTGTGAAAGCCTATATGTTTGAGGCTCATCTGACTCAATCTAAGTGGGCTTGTATGAGTGTTTGTACACTCTCTAGGTATCTCACCTGGAGATCCATTTAGTTTATAGTTAATATATTCAGTTTTTATCATGGTATCAGAGCTGCAGGGTCGAGGAGCCTGTATCTGAGTGGAGAGAGGCCGGCGCGACTGAGGCGGAATCAGCGCAGATTTTGAGGAGAAAATTGCGCCAATTCACTGTTAAGACTTCCGCGATTTTTTATTTCCAGATCGGCGCGAGGGCTGAGGAGAAAATCGTGCTGGATCGGCACGAAGGCTTGGAGTAAAATCGCGCCGACCCTGTGAGGGCATGCTGCATGAAATTGTTACAGTCTTCCTCCTCGCTGTCGTCTGAAGGCCGTGTTGGATGCCTGGAGGTGTGCATCGAGCAGAGGCAGCGTGGTGGATTTCGATCCAGGGAGTAAGCTGTTGATCCATGGAGGAGACCTGCGCAGCGGAAGAGGAGTCCTGTTGTAGTAGCAGAGGTGGCAGAGAGTTGCTGCGTAAGCGTGGTTTCGCTGCCATATTGTCGTGGATCTGCTCCTGAGGCCGAGGTTGCTGCGGTCTGCCAAGAAGGAAGGAGATCGTGATTGAGGCGTGGAGGTCGTGGAGTTTAATTTTTTGTAGAAGGAGTTGGCACATTCTTTCTCCACAGTGAAACGACAAGGCACTAAACATTTACATCTCGAGAAAGAAGCGCTTGTGGCATTTTAGCGTGAATTCAATGTGGAAGCCATCTAATTATTCATGAGTTTGGCACATTCTCATGCCGTTGCAGCAGTAACATCTCCAGTAAAGCAGATTCCCAGTGAAGTCGGTGGAGAAAGCTGCGTGGAGGCAACGTGTTGTTCAGGCATGTTCTAGAGCGTCATCTAGCAGATTTGTCCTGGAAATTTAATTGTTTGAGAAACTCAAGTTGCAAGTTGAGGAGATTTCAAAACCAATTGGGTAAATTTTCTTCTAAGTTATTATATGCCACAATGAAAATGTGAAAGTTCTTGCTGATTTGAACCCATCTTCAAAAATATGTGTTATCAGAAATTGCTAATTACATACATCAGAATTAGATATTGATAGTGTTTCTAGCTTGTGAGAGGTCATTTTGTTGCTCGTCGCCAGAGCCGAGGGCACTGAGACCTATGTGGTACAGAAGCCATGGGCTACAAGGTTCTATAGTTGAAGAGCTGCCAAAGAGAGAAGTTTCTCGCCTGCATGGTAACGGGGTTGTTGGAGCTCGTTAGAGGGCCGTGTGGAGTCGAAAAGAAATCTCGAAGTAATATAAAGTGAGATAAGCTAGAATTTAACAACATGTCTATATTTTTAGACATTTTGATTCTAATGATGATGTTTTTCTCATATGGGCATGTGGAGGCATTAGCATGAGTAGTATGTTCGAGTTAGAAGAAATTTCAAAAAAACAATGTGGATCTGTTGATGACCATGAGAATTAAGAGGCATAGTCTGTTGTGCAAGATCCTAAGATTGAAGAAACACAAAGTGTTGAAAATCAATTGGACAAGCCACATGAAGCTGATTGCAAAGATGTGGCAGAAGAAGACGAAGCTGGAGAGAATTTAAATTGTGATGATCTCATTAATATTTCTGTGTGTGCAGACGTTACAACAATGAATGATGAAGACATCATAGCTAAAATTTAGATGGTTGACACCAGAAATAGTGAGAGGAAAAATTCTCCTTTCAAACCTGTCATAATCTTGAGAAGGGCAAGAATAAGAATTCAAGCTTTCCATCACTGGGGAAGAAATGAGGTGAAGATGCATCACTACCTCATGGTGAGGAAAGTGAAGATGAATCCATGAACAAGCATGGACTCACAAGCAAAAAGACCAAAATGAAAACCTCTGTTACCAGGTTTTTTCATGTTTTAATTGTAAGAATAGCTTAGACTAAACCAGCGGGTGTATGTTATTGTTTAGTACCATTTCTCCATTAAAGGGGAGTGTTGGAAGTAATGGAGAAAGCTAAACTTATATTATTGTTATGATGATGATAGATTTGAAACTCTAATCTTAGACCTCATATCCTAATATCTAGGGAGTGGTTGAAACTATCCCGTTAGTCTGAAACCCTACATATTTGAGGTTCATCTGACTCAATGTAAATGAGCTTGTATGAGTGTTTGTACACTCTCCAAGTATTTCACGTGGAGAGCATTTTAATTTATAATTAATATATTCCGTTTTTATCAACTTGTAATTTTTGGATATGCCCGTCATTGGGATAAGTTTTAAAATTATTAGCAAATTAACACTAACGAACTATATTTTATCGATAAAAACAATGAAAACAGGTGTCAATTTTAAAGCCTCGCTCCCATGTTATGAACGACATCCCGTCATTAGACGAAAGACCTCAGATTCCACATTAGGGTACGAGTAATTCCATAGAAAATACAATAAAATAGTAACATTGAATTTCCAATTTGATAATTATGTCGATAGGGGTGGTTTATATTGAAATTGAAGTATATAAATTTATTTATTTTATAGAATGAGTGATTGAGATTTTTAGGTCTATATTAGAAGCGGGGCTCATCAATCTATTTATATAATTGACAGATTCTTCGTCTTATATCAGCATAAACAGTTTCCATACACCGTATTTAGTATGATATCACTCTCTGAAACGGATCCACTATGAGTTAATGGAAGAGGATAGTGAAAATAATGGATCCAGTATGAGTTCGATCCTGAGTGCCAAGGAAAAAAAGAATGGACACATTTCGACACGCAGGCCCACGTTCAGGTTCAATTTCACTGTGTCGATTCAGGTTTAGTTCATGTTCAGTCTCAGTGCGCTGATTTGCTCTATTTCGATGTACAGCTCGACATGGAGGTTTAGGTTCAATATAATAGTCTATAATGTGACGTTTTAAATTCTAATGTGACCTTGCAATGGATGGATGGTCATACATGACATAGACAGTTCGACGACCATCTCGGCTTTCCGGCCGTTGTACAGTGCTCGCCGATTTCTGACTTACACATTGAATGTCTCGCCAATTTATTTTTATAAGCAACAGTAATACAAGATTGTTGCTCCCACACCCATTTGAATTTGAATTTCACGAAGTTGCCTCCAGCGCCAATTGAATTTTGATACATCTCGGTGCCCATTTGAATTGTGTCGCTAATGCCGCGGCCAAAGCGAGCAGAGCTGTCCATTGAAGTTTGTTAGGGTCTTTCTTTTTGGACCTCAAACTCCACGGTGCAGGAGACAAAGCTTAGGACATTGAGTGCTCGTTCTTGATTTATGTTATAAAATGTGGAAGGCGTTGAACATTGTAAGCAGTTGGAGATGCTTCATACTCCTCATTGCCCTAACTTACAGTATCCGAGTGTTCGGTCGAGATCAGTAGACTTGTAATGTTGACGATGGGCAAGAATATTACATGTCAAACAACCTTTATTAAACTTTTGAAATGTTCAGAATTATTATTATAAATAAGTAAATTATATTACCATGCTCATGAATCGGGTTCAAAGACATCATTAATAATTTAAACTTTTTGTCATGTTTATGTCTCTCCAAGTTTCTATTTCATGAGTCTTCATGGCTCTTGTACAATGTCATCATAAATATTTTAAGTCTTCTCTGCACCTCCTTTCATTAGATCGCATAAGATCCAAATTAGAGACCAATGATTCCTTTTACAATACAAACATAACAGTCTTATAGGAAATTATTCCTATAACCAATATGCATTGATTTTTTATTTATTTATAAAATTTTAAAATAAGTTAATAATAAGTAATTTTTTTGGATAATAATAATAATATATTATTTGTGATTTTATATTATAAATGAAATATTCCTAATATTATTTTTTTTAATAAAAATATTTAAAAACTTGTTTTATTTTTATGTTTTTCCTTTCCGGTTAAGAATACTAAGATAAGAAAGCTAACCATAATTATATTATAATATTAATATAAATATGTTAATAAAATATATTAAAATTTTAAATATATATATAAATATATGGATATAATTATTGATATATAAATATTTTTAATTAATAAACATTATTTAACATATATTAATATTAACAAATATTTTTATTTATTACTAATTTATGATTGATTATAATGTTATAATAATGTAAATAATATTGAAATAATTTTATTTTTATTATATATTATTACTGTAATAATAAATGAAATTAATTGTAAAAATATTTATAAGTATATATTATAATAGCAATAAGAAGGTAGATCTAAGTTGTCTTATGATATTATTTTATTTGTAAAACAAGGGATATTTTTTACTTTAAAATTTAATTACTAAAGTTTATGAAGAGTCCTGGATTTTAGTTCAGAGAAGTTGGGAGAATAAAGAAAAATGATTGTTCTCTCCTTCACTTGGGTTCAATTATTGCCAAGGGAGATGTTGACACATTGTGATCAAACTAAAAGGGTAGACCATTGTGGAAAGAGGTCCACATGCCTATCGTGCATCGATCCTTGCTAAGCTATAAGTTTCTTACAACATGTTGGGTTGCAAGTTTTTGGCATTATCTTAGATGCTTGAAAACCCTGGTGTGCATCATTCCTTTCCAAGCCATAAGTTTTCTATTACATGTTGGGTTATAGGTTTTTGGCATTAGCCTAAAATTTATAGTGGCAACTAGTTGACTTTGAATTGGTCCTATTGTAATCTCTACCCCCATCTAAATTTGACATTGTGAACTTTTAGGAGAAAACACATGTTCTTCAAACATGTTTGAATATAGTAATAACTACTTATCAAACTCTTAAACAATAATATTTTTAATAATTAAATTCTATTTTTTATATATAAGTGGGCATTTCCTATTATGCATAATTAGTTACAATATAATGGGCCAGAGTGATACAAAGGTTTGTTTGACTCAGAAAACCAAAGCCTTCATATCAGTTGACCCAAAGTACATAATCGAAGGACTATACTATCATCAGGGACACTCCTTCTAATTAGGATGACATTCAAAACTAGAAAATACATGACAATTATAAGGCTCAACACCTTACATGAGTCTACTATCATGAAACTACGCGATTTTCCTGTCTTTGGAACTACAAGTGAAATTATGCGGTGCACGAAGCTTCTTATCAGTGGGATCCATAATGTCTCTTTACGGTTTGCTAGAGAGTACAAAATTCATGTTGATGACATTCAAAAACTCACTAGGTTGTCCTTGCATCCTCAGGATGTTTCAACAACATTCGAGAGCACCTCAAAGCATGTCAAGAAAATGGGCGATGCAAATCTTTATGAAAAATATGACACTAAATGCAAAGGGTGCGACACTATCATTGCCTTATTAACAATGACAAAGTTAATTTTGCACGCTACATTATTGTAGGAAATATCACACAACATTATACCAAAGGAGGAGGGGCATTAGACACCATTCCTTTTCTCAAGTTGAAGACATTGGTAAGAAAATCCATGGATTAGAGGAGGAGTCATGCAATGCTAAGACTACTCTCCAAAACATTCTGCCTATTGCCAAAACTAAATATATGCAACTTTGTAGGCTTAATTTTGATGTAGATACTTAGTGGAAAACCTTACTTTCTTTGTGTCATGAGAAACCAACTACAAAGACCGCACCTCACTTTATTGATCAGACTACTACCTTGCTCCATGAATGGAAAAATACGATGCATGATTATAGCAGTTTCAAGACTCAAGCTTTGTAGAAAATTCCAAATTTGGATCCTTCATTTGCAGGAGAAGAATATGTATAGGGACATGATGCATTAGTAGTAGTTGCACAACTGCAAGAAGGATCAAGCGAACAAGAAAGCGATTGAATCGAGGGTGAGTCAATATATTGTGGTCAGGGCCTGTTGGGTCCTTTTCTTTTGGGTTTAAATTTGATCAATTTTAAGAGAAAAAGAGCCACAGAGATAAGAAACAAAAACATTAAAGCAAGTGGTTTAACAAACTGGAAAGAAGAAAAAAGAAAGAATAAAATTGCAAGGGAGGAAAAAGAGCTAATACATTAGGACTCACCAAGGTCGTGTAAGAAGGATCAAGAAGTTGAATTTTAAATTATCAAGTGAAAATTGGACCAAGTAGTTGGATCTTATCAAGATGGTTAAGTCAGACCAAATCAAGCAAGCGTAGACAAGATCAATGGAGCAAAGCTATATATAGCGCCAAAATGAAGCTACAAAGAAGGAGACGAAGAACAAACCCATCATGTTGTTGAAATGGGAACTGAAGTCCTTTGTTATGTATTTGGTTGTAATTTTGTCCATATAGTTGAAGAAGTTCTGAATAGATCTTACATAACTTTTGTAGATATTTGATGTAATAGTTTGGATTTTGGGGTTTAATAAAAGAATAATGTTGTGGGGATATATCTCTTTGATTATATATATTTGAACTTATCGTATAGAATAGCCCTTTTAAAATTTATAATGCTCTATTAACTCATCTTTTGTTTTATTTTTCTATAGTGTAAATGTTATTTTAGGACTTGTCAATGCCTGTGGGATTAGAGTATAATTTAATTAATATAATGAATCTTGTTCCCTTTTAAAATCCCAACACATCACTTAGAAGTCTCATCACGCTTCGGGTAAGACTTTTCTCCCATATGGAGGAATGAAAATGTTGGCGTTGTGCTAAACTATAAAAAACTCCTTTGTTGGCACCCTGCGGTCGAACCTTGGGTCAACACTGAAAAATTTTCAACCAACAACTACAATACAAGTTCACATCCAAGCTAGATGTGGCATTTGTGCTAGGTATCAAACTATAATACAAAGTAATTTGAATCCCAACTCATGGTTGTGGAAAAGCATTCTTTAGTGTCGCTAAACCAAGTCAGGAATCAAATTTCAACCTAATGAAGGAGCATAAACATAACTAAGTCCTTATGATCTTATGAGTTCCATGAGAAGTCTACATTCAAAAAGTCTGCCTTATCTAGAGTTCTTTTTCAAGATGGAAATAATTCAGGAGATAGAGCGTGATCACCTAAGGAAAACCACCTTCCGTATCCAAAGCCCCATCCCTACCATTTTTTTCCATGCTCTCCATGTATGTCGTCTTTGTCAAAACCATTGCGGAGGAGTATATTTTCTTCAACACAAAGAAAACCACAAAGTTTGGAAAAAAAAAAACGAAAAAGAAAAAAATGAAAAGTGAAGTGAGTGTGTCAAAGAGAAAAGGAGGGTTTTTCCTAAGTTTAACACTAGAAGTGAGATGGAGGGCATGCACGCTTCATGTAATGCCACACATTTAACAACCCACTCTTAGTGGAAGGTGTGGAGAGTATTCATGAACCTATTAGAAAGAAAACTAAATAAAATTAAAGCTAGAATCACTTTAAAATAAAAATTTCTTTCTAATTTAAACTTTTTTATTGTTTATTTTTTTAATTAGTCTCCTTTTATGATTCTAACATGTTGAGTAGGTTTTTACTCTCTACTTTTAACATGTGCATTAGTTGAACCATGAATACTCGAGGAACATTCACATCCCAACCCGAGATTCAAGGAAATCATCTACTTCAAGAAGCTTATGTTTCCTATTTAGGTTTGGTAACTTCAACATTTTCTTGAAAAGTTTCAAATCCAAGAGAAATGAATTATTTTCTTGTACAACAACTTTAATAGTTCTAGCCTTAGAATCAAAATGGAAGGCACACTAAGAAATGAATTCTTCGAAAACAAATACCTTTGAAACACATCCAACATTAGCAAGACATGTAGTTCAAATTTTATTGTTGAACTTTTCCTTAGTCGTCAAATTCAATACCACTAGTATGTCATCGAGCAATGGAAGTTTTATCATGTCGAGCAAGTGAATTAGTTGTATCGTCGCGAAAGAATTACTCCTTTATTTTACTCACTATAATTCTTCGTTCCTTAAAAACACTTTGATATACATGATAGTTCAAGTGTTCTATTACAAAGCTCATAGTTGTTTAAAAGATCAGTTTATGGGTAACATTTATTAATACATCCCTTCATCTAGTAACACCTTCATCAGGACATGAAAGAATCATAATGGGGGTTAATAATCAAGGACACGTCTTTCATGGAATCATGGAAGATTTGATTTTCATAACACCATATCACCACCTTTTTACCTTGAGGATCGGGATTTCTTAAATGAATTTTGAATTAGCTTCGTAGAGAGAAAAATGGGTATTTTTTAAATTCCACTAAGTATGATTTGTAAGTGGAGAGACTTATTTTATAATAGTATATGATATCGTAGTGTGAATAATTCATATGTGTGAAGAATGTGATGTGTGGAAGGATAGGAAGAAAGGAGACTTGAATGTGTGAATAGATAGTTATGCAAATAAATGGGTGTGTGAAGAAGAGATTATGGACTATATATTGCACACTAATAAAATATGATTAAGTATAAGAGTAATGTGGGAACAACTATATGTGTAGGCGTAAAGTAGAAAGTGTGTGAAGTGCAAAGTTCTTGTTTAGGTGAGAAATTTCCACACAAAGGCTTGAAACATATAACTAAGTATGGAAGTTTTTAAAGAGATTAGAGAAGTATGGGTGGTTTGTAAGATTGGTGAAAAATAATGAGTTATGCTTCGTAGAGGTAATGCATAAAAAAAATCTACAGGACTCTTAGTATAACAATAAGTTTCATTGTCACTACTACCAAAAAAAACTTAACAATACAATATACTCTATAAATAAATAATGACAAAGCAACACTAACTAAATTTCTATATAAATATTTATTTTATAAAAACTTCATTTTCTCTTACTATATTTTTTTTAACAAAAAATTATTTTCCATGTATACTCCCTTGTTTTATAAAATTAATTTTTTTTTCTTATTTACTTTATTTTTAGTATAAATTTTCCTTAACATAACCATATCCTTGTCACTACCACCAAAAAAAAAAAAAAATCTCGACAACACAATATACCAAAGAAAGATATCATTTATCATTGCAACAAATAATAAAAAAACACTAAATACATTTATATCTAAGCATTTACTTTCCAAAAACTTTATTTTTCTTTCCTCTTACTTTTGTGTATAGCAAAAGAGTATATTCATATATATGTTCTCTTAATTCATAAGATCATGTTCTCTTATTTTTTAATTTAATGGTTTTATTAATGAAATAGTTATGGATATTTTAATAATAAAAATAAGTTAATTAATTTATATTTTTCTTATTTATAAATTTAATTAAAAAAAATATTATTGTTTAAAAGTTTAATAAGTATTTATTTTATATTAAAATATGTTTTAAGAAGAATATGTATTTCCTTTCAAAATATTCTCGAGTTAAATTTAGATAAAGTGGAGTATGTGTTTTTTTCATAATTTTTTTTTTCAAATCTAAAAAAATCAATAAAGTGGTGTTCAGAAGACGTAAAGGTAATCACCATAATCGTAGACTTAGATAAAGTGGAGTATGTGTTTTTTTCATAAATTTTTTTTTCAAATCTAAAAAAATCAATAAAGTGGTGTTCAGAAGACGTAAAGGTAATCACCATAATCGTAGACTTATCCATTCGGATTTGGTGACAAAACTTTTGAGCTTTGGGCATAACGTTCTCACTGACAGGGTGGTGAGCTTGCAGAAGCGGACATTAGTTAGGAAATGGGCTTCTGCAGAATTTACTGAACCAGAGATACAGGTATGGGCAGAATAACCCCGGGTTCCACTATTGGGATACTTGTTGAAGATAAGCATCCTTATGAACTCTTGGTTTAGCATTCACTTTCTTCACATGAAGGATGCAGAGAAAGTACTAAAATTTCCATGGGTTTGTGGGAGAATTTTCCTACATTTGAACTCTTGGTTTAGCATTCACTTTCTTCACATGAAGGATGCAGAGAAAGTACTAAAATTTCCATGGGTTTGTGGGAGAATTTTCCTACATTTTCATAAATGGTATATTGGATTCAACCCCCTTTTGTACACACCTAAAAATGAGATAGTCTAGGTCAAATTGCCTAGACTACCCCTGGAATTCTGGACGAAGTGGGCTTTGATGGAAATTGGTAATACTATAGGAAGATTTATATATGTGGATCCTAAGGCTATGGGTGCGAGAGATAAACGGGTTGCTTAGATACTTGTTGAGATTCGCTTCTCTGGTGGCCTTCCAGAAAACTTGGATCTCGAATGGACACCTATAAAATTTTGCCAACATCTTGACTAGTGGGGCATCCCCTTTCATTGCCTTCTTTGTCACGGGATGGGTCGTTTGATGTGGCATTATCCTATGAAGCAAGATGCTAGTATGCACAATATGAGAAGGCAGATGCAGAAGGACTGCACTACAAACTGCCAGAATGAAAGGAATTCACACTCACCACAAGGTACTAAATTTTCTCCCTCCTAGTTATATTCCTCCTCATCTCCACTGACTATGTCCTCGCCCTCTCCCCCTCAGGATATCCCACAAATATTTTCAGGCCCTATTAACATATCACCCCCCACTCTATCATCAACCACTTACCATTCCACCACTTTCTAGAACTCATTTATCTCCCGTACCCCAATATGTGACTTCTCATACACCCCAATTATGCATTGGTGCTGGACAACCCTACTCCCTTGATCCTCTCATTAAGATCCTCCCTAAAATTCCCCCTCTCGAATCAGTCATATCTCCACTACCTCCCTACTCGGCTGAACCTATCTTGGACTCTCCACATAATTTGATTGGAAGTGAATTAGACTTCCTTATGATCAACCCTGACTTGAACATTAAATATTTGACCATCCACAAGGTTTCTCCATCCCAATCCTCTCCTTTCATTAGTCCTAGCTCTGCAAAGAACATCACTATTCGAAAATTACACTGCAAAGGTAGTCAAATTTTATGTGGTCGTTCTAGCCCCAATTTTGACAAGTTACAGGACTCTGTTGATCTGTTTGAGGTCCCTATCATCCCAAACACTGACCCTCGGGCACTTAGAGCATTGAAACCTCTATGTGCCTCCATGATGGGTATCCTTTCATTAAACATTTAGGGTTTGGGGGATCGCTCCAAACTGTTAGGGATCAAACACATCATTTTGGAAACTCATCCTTTTATCATCTTAATTCAGGAATCTATGGTTGACTCCTCTTGCACCATCGAATATTTCAGGAAGGTTTACCCATATTGGCACATTGCTGCAGTGGGATCTACTGGCACTTTGGTAGGTACCATCGCCCTCTAGGATCCATATCGGGCACACTTTCATTCTTTCAGGTTTTTTGTTGCTATTCTACTCTCTGGATACTTTGGGGATTACCTAGCTGCATCCACATACTTAACATGTATGCCCCTTGCTAGGATAGAACTCTATTCTGGGATAAAATCGCCAGCTCAAACATTCTGAAGATCAATGGCCTCATTGTGGCTGGAGACCTCAATTCCACTTTAATGGCGCAAGAATCATAGGGTTTGCATAGAAGGATTGATCCATTGGTGGACACGTTACATAAACTTATTGCGGATTGTCATCTGGTTGACATTTTCCCTAGCCCTCTTGTCCCGACATGGACCAATAGGAGAGTAGGGAAATATATATTAGAAAAAGACTTGATCGTTTCTTGGTTCACGAGGAGTTAATTGAAAGGTTGGGATATCTCCAGTCCTCTATCCATAGAACATACATTTTTTTATCACATGCCTATATTAATAAATTGGTAGATGGAGAACATCTGCAAGGGGATCCCTTTCAAATTTAATAAAATTTGGTTGGAGGACTCTAAATTCAACAATCTCATTTGCTCGCTCTGGTTTGAATTTTCTGATCATTGCAAGCGCTCCGAGATGCATATTATGGTGTATAAGTTAAATGTCATCAAATTAAGGACTAGAAAATGGGAGAGGAACATGAAGAAACATATGATAGCCAAGCTTAAACACATTTCTCAGTTGATCTCTAATTTTGGATCGTCCCTGGAACATATCATCCCAACACAATAGGATCTAAACAGGTGGTGAGGATTCGAAGAAAGAGATATTGCACATACAGGATATCACTTGGTGTCTAAAAAGAAGAGATATGTGGCTTCAGGATGGAGACAAAAATACCAAGTCTGTCCATAAATATGCCTCCCACTAGAAAAATTGCAACACAATTTGGCAGATGGAAACCTATCAAGGTCAAATTAATAATACAACCAAGGACATCCAAAGAGAAGTTCTCAGGTTTTTTGAACACTTCTATGAAGCCAAGGAAGAGGTTGATTTTGCAAACCAAGGTTGGGAAATTAACCAATATTCCTCTATGTTTGACAATGAAGCAAATGAGGAATTATACAAGATGGTTTCTTTACAGAAAATTCAACAAACACTGGGTTCCTTCACAAAGGACGAAACCCCTGGTCCAGATGGATGGACCGTGGAATTCTATATACACTTCTTCGATCTATTTGGAAAGTGCCTTCTGAATATTATTGAGGAGGCTAGACTAGGTGGGCAGATTTTGGGTGCAATCAATTCCACATTTCTTACTCGAATCCCTAAGAACTCTTCTCCTAAAACTTTCTGGGATTTCAGGCCAATCTCCTTGTGCAATATCCTCTACAAAGTTATCACAGGCGTATTAAAGTGGTATTTTCTAACCATACCTCCAGAGAACAGTTTGGATTTCTCAATAATTGCTAGATACATGATGCAATAGTCGTGGCTCAGGAATCCATTCATATAATCCATTCGAGGAAAAATGAAGTGGTGGTTATGAAAATTGATTTATACAGAGGTTTTGACAGTGTTGATTGGTCTTTCATAAGGCTTATTTTATACAAGGTGGGACTCAGAAATCATAACGTCGAATGGATTATGGCTTGCATCTCTTCGACATGCTTCATTGTGATCATCAATGGACTCCCAACACATTTCTTCAATGCGGGTCGCGGGCTTAGACAGGGATGTTCCCTCTCTCCTTTAATCTTTCTTCTTGTTATGGATGGAATCAGTCTTAAAATAAAAGAAGCTTAGTCATGTAGTATCTTTCAAGGAATCCAAATAACTAGTATTGTAAATATTACTCATTTATTTGTGGTCGATGATATATTAACCTTTGGAATTATCTCAAGAGCTCAATGGGAAGCTTTGTTTTACATATTTTCTAGATTTGGGGCTGCCTCTAGTCTCCAAACCAATGGCAGGAAATCCACTCTATATTACTATGCTAGAGACATAACAGACTTTGAACACATTGGAGAGTATTTTTGTGTCACAATAGCTCCTCTGTAGGAGGAAATTCACTATTTGGGATATAATATCAAGCCATGCGACTATAAAATTTTAGATTGGAATTGGTTGATAGATAAATACAAATAGAAGCTCTCAAACTGCACACGTAGATTTTATCATTAGGAGGCAGATACATTTTGGTGCAGGAAACACTTCAGCAAATTTACGTTTATTGGGCTCACCTATTCTGGATTCCTAGTACAATTGTCAAAAAATTCACCTCGATCATGACAAGTTTTCTCTAGCGAGGAATCGATGTATCCAACAAAATGAACCTATGCAAGTGGTCAAATTTGACCAAGCCCAAGGAATTTGGCAGATGGGGATTGTTAGAACACCAATCATTTGGAACAACGTTGCTCATAAAATGTTTTTGGAGAGCTATAACTGGCAGGGGTATCTGGCAAGATATCGTACATTCAAAATATATGTCAAACAACACATTGGAACATATCTTCACACAGTAAGGATGGATCGATTATCTGGAGAAGCTACATGAATATATTGCCTTGGTGGAGGTCGAGAATGGTCTGGGAATATGGCGATGGGGGCGGGGGGAATTATGATTGACTCTCTTAATATCAAAGGTTTGGAAGGTACATAGGTTCTACAAGACCAAACACTGAGCTCAATTTACATAAGATCTATCTTATTTTTAAGTCAAGTGATAAGTGACATTAAAAATAACTGTCCCATTTAGAAGTCTTTGTTGGAATTGGGTTTGCCACATACCGTGGAGCACAATTAGCAACAATACACAAGCTCACTCAGCTAGGTTGGACCACTTCACAAATTTCGGGGAGATACTACCATGTGGGGAGGGAAGATGCACAATCAGGTGCCCTTGGTTACAGATACATACAGACTTTTGATCACACAGTGACATAATCTCAATCAAATCTCTTGGTTTTACAAGGGAGCTGGCATTTGTATTTTCTGTAGAAACTCACCTGAAAATGAAGACCACATTTGCTTTCAATGCCCTTATACTGCTCATATCTTAGGATGCTCGCTAGATTATGGTAGTGCCTGTGTTTCTTGATTTCAAATCTACAGGATTTAATTACACATTGGAATGCATATTCTACTAAGAAGGAAGCTATTACACTATTCACAAATTGGGAAAACTGGAAAGTACTTTTTTGAAGGTATACCTGTTGACATATCCAGAATCTGTCACGATGTGAACAATTGGATGGGAGGATCTCCTCCACATAAATTGTTAATCAGGAATCACGATAAGATTAGAACTGCTCCTTCCATTACTTTTCCAGCTAGTTGGTTCGATGGTGCATCACAAAGAGGAATGTGTGGTTGTGGTGTGGTTCTCATGCCAAACAATGATACTCGATACACCCTTTTTTGGAATGGAGGCCCGGGCACTAATACCAGAGCAGAAACTATGGCTCTCCGACGGGTGCTTTACTAGGGGAGAAATACCATACCACGTGGGTTCATATTCGGGTATATATATTGAGGAAAAAATGACATAATATATTGGGAGATATATAGGGAGCAAAGGGCTTTTATATTGGCAAGTATAAAAAATGGAGCTCAAAGTTAATGAAAAAATATAAAGGGGTATAAAAAGTGTTAATGAAAAAATGGATACATACAATATCTAGTGGAAGTAGGGGTTTTCTAAATTGGGAAGGTGTATTGGGTTCATATTGGTAGGGGGTTAAACAATGTGATTATTAGAGGTATTTTCCAATATGTATTCAAATTAAGGGTATGGTTTAATATTCCACAAAAACACACGATAGGTCAAAACTTCATTGACTGAAGTCCCTGTGGGCTCTCTGGGGTTTGCTCTGGTTTACAACAAAAAGGAAGTTACACAATATCAATATTTATTGGAACTCACAAAGCCTCATTGGAGGTATTCTGGAACAACATTCATTTGATCCTCCTCTACTTTTTGGCTGGATCATGAGGATAAAACTGACACTTGCCTCCCTCTCCTCATATACTATACAACATGCCTTCAGAGAATTCAATATGGAGGCAGATCAACTGTCTAAGAAAGGCCTACAAGGACAATATGGACGGATGCATTACAAACTCGTCATGGATCAGAACATTCTCGAGGACGGAGTTATCAGTTTTCCATATTGATCCTATCCTAGCTTGCTTGTTTTCTTATTATATCATGGTTGTGAAAGACAAATCTGTATTTTCTGTTGTCTAGTTTTTTCTTACTAACTTACTTAATGTTGTGACAGTTAAATTTTCTATCAACATTTTGGTTATTGTTTGTGTATGTATGGATGTTATCACTACCTTCTCGCACCTCACACATTTTAAACAATTTCTGTTTCATAAAAACCTATTCGTATATGTACTAATCTTTAAATATAATTGAAAGCCAACATTTTTCTCCTCTAAAAAAATAAAAAATCAATAACACAATATACCCTTAAAAATAAAAAATAACAACCCAACAATAGTCAATTTCTATCTAAGAATTTAGTTTGTAAAGCATTTATTTTCCTTTCCTCTTACTCTTTTATAGCAAAAAAGTACATGCACATGTCCTCTTGTTTCATGACGTTAAGTTTTAAAATTTCTTGTTTACTTTATTAGTCCCTGCCATCTGGCAATGGCCAGGGACTATAGTAATCGAAAACCACGATGTTAACATTAGTTGACCTGTTTGTGACCTGCTTCTTAGTGCCGGTTGAGGGAGTATACCGAAAGTTTTTTGGTACATAGTAATTTACTGTGTTATTTGGCCTCTTCCCGAGGCGGGAGGCAAAAACATAGGTTATATTTATTTTTTCCCAATCAGTGTTAGAGAAAATCAGTGTTAGAGCAGTTTAAAACATCCCGTTAATGCTAGCATTAGTTAACAAACATTAAATGCTATTTCCATAATATTTGGTTCGTATTATGCTTCGTAAAACATTGTCTATGGTCAATAGACATGGCACACTTCATGGCACACTTCTCTTTCGTCAATACACATGGCACACCACATGGCTGTGTGCATGCATGGACTGGTGTGGTGGCGATAGCTTTCTACATGTCCGTAGGCTGAATGCTCTGTCTTGTACGCCTACCACAGCTTGCGATCTAGATGCCATGCTCTGCATTAACAAGATTTGAAGGACAATTTACTGGAACAACAAGACAACTTAAAGGAGGAACAAGGAGGAACCAAAGGAACCAGACAAATTGTTGCAGGAGGAGCCAGAGGAACCAAAAAATTAAAAAATCAACTTGCAGGAGGAACCAAAAAATCGGCCATGTGCATGTGAACCTGCAGACAGTTCTTTAAGCGTGGCAGAGGCAAGATAGAATTCAGGTTCTTTCTCTTCCAACCCTACAAAATTGCTATTTCCATTCCTAAATCCCCAAGCGAGTAGAGCAGTTGCTGCAGGCGTAGCTATGCCTTCAACCGATATGCAAGGTACAAAGGCCCCAAATCCTGAACGAAAAGTGCTTAATGGTAAACCATATAAAATCATGTAAAAGATAAAAAAAAAAACCATTTAAAATATGTACAAAGAATCACAGTCCCAAAGGCCGCTTTGCCAATCTTCATGATGCAGTGATATTTTTTCATATTTTTCCAATTTGCCAATCTTCATGATGCAGTGATATTTTTTCATATTTTTTCAATTTCAGACAGATTTCGTACTAA
The DNA here is from genome assembly GCA_031772625.1 of Pinus tabuliformis. NCBI lineage: Eukaryota > Viridiplantae > Streptophyta > Pinopsida > Pinales > Pinaceae > Pinus > Pinus tabuliformis. Next base: position 1,641,659,185 of record CM062816.1, on the reverse strand, counting down.
TCTTTTGTGTGTATTTCTATTTCATTTTCCCAGTTATTATGATAATGCATAGTTCAAATAAATTGTCAAAAATAGCTTCGCCACAAGACGCAATTATCTTTATAATTATCGTTGAAAAGGTATTCAAATGGTTACTCACCATTTCGTGTATGCTTGGAGCCTTTTCCACAGCTTGCAAGATGCAATTATCTTTATAATTATCGCTAAAAAGGTATTCAAATGGTTACTCAGAGAAAACACCATCTGCAATAATAAACCAGTAGAGCACTTTATTTTGTGAACTAATAATTGAAATCTCTGAATCAAACACTATATCAATACTAACTGCTTATCCTTGGCCTTCCTTGCCTTATAGGTTGTTCGTTAAGCCGCTCTGGCGAGAAAGTATTTCACTGTCAAACCACATTCAAAAAGAGATGAACAACTCTCTAAATGTCATGCCCTTAAATCTAGTAAGATTGAGTATATTTCATTCAAATCATGAGAATTGAATGACTAGATAACTCACCATCTTTGGTCATACCTATTCTACTGTCAATAATAGTGAGGCACTTTTTTGCCTTCTTGGGAACAATCCGAATGAAAAGAATAGTGAGGCACTTGTTTGCCTTCTCGGGAACAATCCAAATGAAAAGCTCCGCTTGAGCATCCAACTTGCTCTTATCCATTAGCCCTTTGAACCGAATCAAATTCCATAAACATCAAACAGTACTTAAGCATATATAACCTTATTTATTCTCCCTGTAGTAGGCCTGCCTAATTATCTGACGAATATATGAGAACTCAAAAATTGATAAATATTTTCTTACTTACATCAGATGAATTGTTGATGAGCTCTCTGAGGAAAATCTCCTTGTTACTGTAAAAAGTGTTGATAATGAGGCTAAGTAACTGATTAATTTCAGCCTAGAAAGCAAAAGTCTCGACGTCGCCGGTCTCCATGCTGACATCCACCATTGATATTCCAATCAACTAAAATAGGGAACCTAATAAAAACCTAGACCAAACACAAAATTCTTTGGATCAGATATCCATAAACTTGACAGATATCAAAATCCTTAGCGCGCACAGCTTTAACAGAGCATATCAATGTGCACAGAAATGGCTTATTCATGGTGGCTCCGTTGTTTGACAAATTCATGGTGGCTTGTTGTTCTGCCCCGCGAGCGTAATGATTCGAATTCCCACCCCTTCCTCAACTTGCCCGGCTTCCTGATTCTGATTGTTACATCAACGCGTGTAATACATGCAGGTGGGTCCATAGTAGCTGGGTGCACGTGGGTCCTCCGAATGGTCGCCATGGGTGCCAAGTGATATTTATTTTTCCCTTGGGCATGGTTTAAGCCCTGCATGCTATGTTATGGAGGAGGTGAGGCATGTGGCACTCATGGGAGGGCCCACATGGTCCATGGACGTCTTTTTATTTTTATTTTTTTAAAGCACTTTACAGACCACCACTCACTTGTGAAACTATATATAGGTATTTTCTTTTAATTTTATGTAATGGAGGTACCTAGAGAAATTCCAGTGAGAAAAATGCGGGAAAAACATTGTCTATTTGATTGCTACAGGGGCCATACTAGGTTCATGTGTAACGGTTGCACTAATCAAGTTATTTTCAAGGTCAGTTTTGCATTTTGCCCGGATGGTTTAAAGGGAAATAATTTACTTCGTATTTATGTTCATATATAGTTTGCTTTAGGGTTTAACAACCCATTAATGTTCCCATAAATGTATTTTGATTTGAATTAAATTCATTCACTTTCATATAATTTACCCAAGAAAAGGGTTTACTCAAAGGCTTGCAGGATTTGATATTGTCATACTTGTATTTTGAATGTTCATGGTGTATGCTTGTCTCAGTGCCGTCTTACAACACACCTATGTTATAAGCTTAAAAAACCCAAAATAGAAGACATGAATGCTTTTGTTATTTATTCTAGAATCATGAGTTGGATGATACAATTATGTTATAGATAGAACGTTGATACTTTCATCTGCAGATCATTTTTGTAGGTGAGATTTTGGATTGATAAGCTTGAGCCTGCATCATCTCCGATAATTTGTAACTTGTTGATGCCTTTTTATTTTTTGAACCCTTCTGCAGTCTGCAGTAATCATTTGAACCAATGTTCTCATGGTGATGATAAATCAATTTTAAAGCTGCTATCTATTTAGTTTACTGCAAAATTAATCCTCTATAGTTTTTCGTTTCCTTGTGTCACACAATTATTCTGTTATATTTTTTCTACATTCTTTTTTCAAGAAGAAAGTCATATTGATATTTCAAGTAGAAATCAAATATACATAAAGTTGTGCCAGACTTTGTTGTTGCATAGATTCTTTACCAAGGTGTGAGGAAACCTGTAATCCTACATTAGACCCTGTTTGTCATTGCAGTAGTCTTCATTGAGTAGTCTGTTGAGGTTGAACTAACCTCTGTTGTTGATGTGATGATGAAGCTAACAACGTGGAGCCAGATGATGTTTGTTGTTCAGATGTTGGAAATTGCTGCTGCTGGAGAGAGGATGGAGAAGATATTAGAACTTGATGGTTTGTTCCTGACACAAAAGGTATTTGTTGTTGAGGAACCACTTGAGAAGTTTGCTGCTTTGACACTGATTGCTGTGAAAATCCCTGACTGTGCAACTAACCTTGTTTTGCTGCCGATTGTGGCATTTGCTTTCCCAACTGAAGAAAACATGAACCAGAGAATGTCCTTGGTCCAGAAACAGGATGCATTACCTGTTGTGCTTGCAGTTGTATCGGGAGAGCATTTCTAGGCACTGAGCTAAGGCCATTAGCTTGAGCAGGCTGTGGAGATGTGTTTTGTGATAGAATGCCATCCCTTCCCAAGCTTTTGGACACTTTGGCCTGTTACTGCTGTTGTTTCTGTATTTGACTTTGGGGCTGTGACTTTGACTAACCAGCAACCTGTAAACTTTTTCCAGGTGCCTGAGCAAGGTTTATTTGCTACTGTGGAGGACTTTGCAAAGTTGGATTTACAGGTGAAGCACCACACTGCTGAAGTGCCAACGTTGGAGGTGGACGTGACAATGACTGTTGTTGAGATGCTATTTGTTGATGAAGCACATGCTGTGACAAAACAGGTTGTTGTTGATGATCCTGTGAGAGAACATGTGGCTGAGATGAAATAGCATGCTACATATGAGAAAGAGGATATGGCTATGACTGCGTCAATGGAGATAACTGAGAACTGCTTGTAGGAAATTGTTGTTGTGATTGAAGATATCGGTTCTGCTGTTGTTGCTGCTGTTGATGATGTTGGTGGTGCTGCTGATGCAGTTGGCGAACTACATGCACATAGGCTTGATTATGGTTTTGACTTTGAGGTTGAGGATACTGCTAGTTACTATGCCCTTGCTGCTGTTGAGGCTTCTGAAGATGATGTTGACCAGAAAAACTCTGATTTTTTGAAGAAACCATCTAATTAGAGTAGGCAGTGTTCACGCCATTGAATGAAGAGGTTGTCTGACCATTATTCTGGCTGGCCTAAAGTGGAAGCTCTTGCATAAGCATCTGTCGCTGCTCTTGACTGGTCTGTAAACCCAAGCATACACAAGAGCAATTGTGAATTATCACAAGTCTGCCTACAATATTAAACTTCAACCTACAGAAATGGAAGGCAAGTTCTAGAGATATCAAAGAGAGCAGCACTTACAGATTCCAATTTAACTTTAAAGGTATTATCTGCTTAAGTTACAACTAAATGGTAACAACATTGTGCCCATCAGAAATTGTAGTTATGTAGTGGGAATTGATTTAAGGAACACTAAGCAAAAGGATAAAGCATCATAGATGGAATGCTTTCATTCCTAGGCAAAAAAAATCCCTGCAAACTGTTGATTACCATGACTATCCAAGAAAATATCATCACTCTTTTTAATGTACATTACTCAAATTTTTCATCAGGAAGCAGCAATACGTGTCAAACATCACAGAATATAAAGGAAGCCTACAGAAAAGTTTCTAACCCTTTATATCATCAAAGTTTCAAACGAAATTCCTTCCTAGTGTCTCAACTTACATTTGTCTAAATTTACTCTCTATTTATCTTTCGATGGCTTCAAGTTCAGAACTACAATAATCATTATTTTGTTTCTTCTGGGCAACACAGAAACATTACCACATAACAGCTCAGCAAGGAACTCAAGTACCCAGTCTCCATTAAAATTACAGTAGCATTATCCTCCAGCATGCTCATGATGGTAGACAATACGTTATGGGGCTGAGAAAACATTATAAAGATTTTTTTATCAAGGAAAGACTGGTGAAATATAGGAGGTTACCTGCAACATCTACACATCTCTTAGCCTCTGAATCATACTTCCTGGAACATGCATGGTTCCAGAGGGAGCTAGACCACTAACAGGCAACCCAAGACCATTAGAAGAAAGCATGTTACTAATTCCTGAAGAAACCATCCCAGGAATTCCTGCTGATCCTAATCCTGGAAATCCTGGCCTTGGCAATGCCATTCCTCTGCCAAGTCCACACATCATTCCAGTGCCATTTCCTGTGGTTGGCACTACACAATCATTTGAATTGGGTAAGCCAATAATTGGAAAACCAGCAGAAACAGTGACAACAGATGGCTGCAGGCTTCTTCCTGCCACCAGTCGATTATAATGTTGCAACCGTTGTTGTTTCTCATCAATGGAGACAGAGAGGGACCTTCCTGAAGCAAATCTCTGCACATCCCTCCCACAAAACAAAGCAAAAATAAGTGTGCATCCAGAATGTATGAAAGCAATTAAATCTAGCCATATTAGGCACATAATGATACATTACCTTGCAATGGCTCCAACGTTCAGACCTACCGATGAAGCTACCAAACCAGAACCCAACTGCACATTGTTCGTCCCCTGCAACAGAGTAAGTCCAGCTGACATAGGTTGTATCCCTGAAGATGCTCCTAGAATGTTGGCCATTGCCAGGCCACTAGCATGTGGAGAATGTAACTGATAAGGATTGGTAACTATCTCTGAATTTGATGGGGTATCATCACATAGATCCAAAGGCCTTCATCCAAAGGAAGCCATGCAATTATAACATGAGTATGTTCAGAAACCAGCTAACAAAGGGATGAGAAGCATGTTAAGAATATCAAAACATATTTTCATTGTAATCAAAAGATGTCAACTTACGTCAAAACTCCCCCACTGGAGCTATTTGAACTCTTGTGGGAAATGGAAATGATCTGTGAAGGATGGACCTGTGCACAACGCTTTTGCTCTTTCGAATCATTCTGCAAAGCAACAACGGCAACAAAAGATAATGTAAATATCCACAGCTGTATATTAAGAATTCATTTGTGATATCGTCCTTATAAACAAACTATCAAAACTGCAACTAGAGTGTCCAAGAAGCTCCAATGGGATTTGGTCCTGATAGATAGTAATGACCATTGTTAACTTATTGATCAGATAACTAGGTAATAAGGCTCATGTAATAAAGTCATTAAGATGTGTAATAAATGTAATAAGGAGTCAGATCAAGTAAGGCCCTCACCTGATTCTCAACAACTGCATCCCAACCAACATTCTTTTCTATAGCCGGACATATCACCCCTTTCGGTAGGAACAGGGGAGCAGTATAACCAGGATTGTGATGATTGGCATGTCATCCAAACTCAAGAACTCAATGGGACTCATCTCAGCCTTCCATTCGCTGAAACATTCACCTGCAGTCAATTTTAATTTTCAATTTTACATGGATCTGTTGAAAACATCAACAATTCGACTTACAACAAACATATAATTTCGCTAAAACATTCACCTGCAATCAATTTTAATTTTCAATTTTACATGGATCTGTTGAAAACATGTAGGTTAGTTTTCAGGTATCTATCTCAAACACAAGCTTGCTCTCTCACTAGGCATTAAACTGCTCGCTCGAGTCCATAACTACCCACTCAATGCAGAGACTTGCTCCCTCGCAGCTTCCCTTGTTTTTATTATAAACATGTAAATGTTAGTGTATTGATGTTATCGGATATTTTATTTTTTTTAAAAGGTGGTGTCATTTTCATCTTAGCTATAGCATGTTATATATGATGGGTAGCAAAGTAGAAAATCACAAAATCGGGGTAAGGTTTAGTCCAAAGAATATTATCGAGAAGCTCAAGAACACGTACAACTTTCCAACTCCTCTAGTCACTAGATGGATATTTCTATCGAGCATTTGTCAATGTCAATTTTTGTGATTAGTAGCTTTGGTTTTGCAGTTATAGTTTTTCTCTTAGTTATATTTTCTCTTCCAACATTAGCTGGAGAATAACTTTTAGTTTTGAATGTTGTCTTAGTTAGATGGAGTCTCGCTAATGGCATTATAGCTTATCCATTATGTGCTTTAGGCCAAACCAGTGATAGTTTTTCTCTTAGTTATAGTTTCTCTTCCAACATTAGCTGGAGAATAACTTTTAGTTTTGAATGTTGTCTTAGTTAGATGGAGGCTCCCTAATGGCATTATAGCTTATCGATTATGTGCTTTAGGCCTATTTACATGAAGACTTTGGTTTTTTTAGTCAAGTAAATCTTTGTATTTTTTGGCTTATTATATTATAATTAATTGTGCATTATAGGAAATGCTCAATTATATATAAAATGAAAGTTTAATTAATAAAAATATTATTGTTTAAGAGTTTTGATAAGTGCTTATTATTATATTAAAACATGTTTTAAGAACGTGTGTTTCCTTCTAAAAAGTCACAATATTAAATTTAGATGGGGTGGAGTATGTATATTTTTTATAAACTTTTTTTTAATCTAGAAGAATCAATAACTTGTCGAGATTACCATAGACCCAATTTAAACTTATGACTTAGTAAGGAACCTCGCACATTAGGGGTGTCAAGCATCTAGGCTAATGCCAATAACTTGCAACCCACCATGCAGTAAGAAAATTATGGCTTAGCAAGGATCGATGCACAATAGGGGTGTCGACCCTTTTAGTTTTATCACAATGGGTCAACATCTCCCTTTGCAAGAATTCAACTTAGGCAAAAGGGAGAACAAGTAGTTCTCTTTGTTCTCCCAACTACTCAGAGCTAAAATTTAGGACTATTCAAAAACTTTGGTAATTAAATTGCAAAGTAAAATAATATCTCTTGTTTTACAAATAAAATAATATCATAAGAAAACCTAGTATCTACCTTTGTATTAGTATTATAATAAAAATGAGGTGTCTTTAGTGTGACTTTTTGGAAGCTTTTCCCATGGGTTTGTACAATCTAATTTCTCTAAAATCGGCAGGAATTTATTGAAATCACAAGCTTGATGGGTACCCCGTGCAAAATCGAAGTGCCCTAGGGGTGGTGTTGAATCCATAGATACAGTAAAAAAAAACCAGTTCAAATAACATATTAAAATTTCACCTCAATTTTTTCCACTAGATTGAAGCACTCAAAAGTCCAAAAAATCACATTAAAAACAATTCCATAAAAATATTTTTTTTAGATATTATTTGTATTATTATAACATTATATAATCATTCTAATCAATCATAAATTAATAATAAATAGCAATATTTATCAATATTAATATATAATAAAAAATATTTATTAATTAAAAATATTTATATTAATATTATCAATATAATTATGGTCAGTGTTAATATAATTAAAATTTAATTTACTTATGTAATTGTTTTTCTTAAAAAAAAACATAAAATTAAAACAAGTTTTTAAATATTTTTATTAAAAAATAAATAATATAATGAACATTTAATTTATAATATAAAATTACATATAATATATTATTATTAACCAATAAAAGAAATAATTAATTTATAACTAATTTTAAAACCAATAAAATAATATATTTATTTATAACTTATTTTAAAATTAAAATATGTACTCTTCAAATTTTTGTTAAAAAAAATTCAATGCATATTGGTTGTAGGAATAATTCCTAATAAGAGTGTTCATTGGTCTCTAATCTCAGCGATGGATCGTATCGATCTTCTTAGAGGCGCAGAGAGGGCTTAAAATATTAATGACGACATTGTACCTGAGCCATGAGCATAAACCAGACTAAAATTTCAAATTATTAATGATGTCTTTGAACCAGAGTCATTAGAGCGGTAATATAATTTATTTATTTTAAAAAATAATTCTGAACATTTCAAAATTTTAATGAAGGTTGTTCGACATGTAAGGTTCTTGCCCTATCCTCAGCTTTACAGGTCTACTCATCTCACACCGAACACTCACATATTCTAAGTTAAGACAACCAAGGTATTAAGCACCTCCAGCCGGTGACAATATTCAACGCCTTCCACATTTTCTAACATAAATCAAGAACAAGCAATCACCGTCTTGAGCTTTGTGGCCTGCGCCAACATAAGAACGCAATTCCTCCCAAGATACCAAAATATTGAAATTTGATAACTATAATGTGGATTTAGAAAAATTCCTGCAAATTCCTGCCTAAATACATATAGAAATGTAGTATACATATATGAATGTAGTATATGCAGTAAAATTCAAATTCTAATGCTGCCTGCAATCTTGTATTAATTCTGCCTGCAAAAATAAATTGGCGAGGCATTCAATGTGCGAGTCAAAAATCGGCGAGCGTTGTACAACTGCCGGAAAATCGAGATGGTTGTCCACAGGGGTTAAATTGACGCCCGTATGCCCGTATTTTGCATTTTTACCCGTAAAATACGTTTTAGTTTTAAACCTCCACGTCATGGGCAACTTGTTATTATAAAAAAAATATATATTTATAAATTTTTTTTATATATATATTTAACCTTACGTCATATATTTTTTATACCTTTAGGCTGTAAGTTACAATGTGGCGACTGGATTGTTGAATAATTGTTTGTGACTGGATCATGTCAAATGACTCAATGAGACTCGGCACAGTACGAATCTCTCTCCTCATCTCACGAGTTGCTACAGCCTATAGGGATCTTGACGATGTGGCGATTTGGTTGTGAAATAATTATAATATTAATAATGACAGCGACTGGATTGTTGAATAATAATTACTATAATTCAGAACTTTTTGGAACGACTATGGCATTTTTAATATGGTGTGAATCTGTAACAGTGTAACCTTATAAATTTATAATCTCCAGACTCCGGCCGGGGCAACTTGCAAGTTTAGCGTTTATTGACAAAGTACAGTGATTGGATGGCTATCAAATTTGCGGATTTTGCATTCAATTCACATTCGAGTTTACCGCTTGAGCATTTAGAATGAAACTTACCACTGTTACCAGTTACCAACTTACCACCTGTAAACTTTAATATGTACAAGATTCCATTAATGAGTCTTGTCGCGGCCCGCAGGGAAATAATCCATGGCATAAAGCTTTATCGTCAATTTACCACCGAATCCCGATCACTTGTGAATCTGTGATGTGCTGTAGCCTGTAAGTTGTAACGTCTTACCTCAATATTCCATATGAAGAGAGCAAAAATAGTGATGACTATGACAGCGAATGATAGTAGACGCGCCATGGGAAAAGAAACAAAAGCACCTGCAAGCTGCAACAGCTACTTAGTCACTCCACTGAGTTGATATGAGGTTATGAGGAGGAGCATTATATAGCATATGGTGTAAGTCACAGAGGACTTCCTGCTAACCTAGCGTAGCGCTGTTTGGTTGGTCGACTCATCGAAAATTTAAACAGAAAACTTCGGGTAAGCATGCTCAGTTGCCGCTGACAATGAAGAGTCCTAGCTCTCAGTTGGATTTTCATTAAAAAAATACAATTCTGGGAATGTATGCCCGAGGCCCCCAGTCGTCAACTATACAGATACTTTTGTGCCAGAGACGCTACACACAGTTAAAACTAACATCAACCCCAACAGCGTTCTTGTCGCGTGTCTTGTGCGATTTCTGTTGAGTTTTCAACGTCTGTCATCAGTTTATATACATCGCCGTGGCGGAAGAGCAATGCCCAACTTAAATTTTGCGTTGCCAGGTTTTTGAAATCCCTCCCTCTCTCTCTGTACAAATAAAAACTACACTGTTATAGCTGGTAATTTCTTGAAGTGATTCATGGATGATATAATTGTGTGGTGCCAAATTTTACATAATATCGAGTAAACAAATTAGGAATTCAAATGTGAATTAGTGGAAGACATAAACTGAGAAGAAAAAATTACAAACTAAGCACAATATCATAAAACCATAAGGGATAGTCAGCCTATCGATAAAACATCCAGAAATTGATATAGGCTATAAAACTTACATTGGATAGAACCTAGTTGAGAACTTAATCAATTTCTGACCTCCACGGGTGCGGCCTTTAAACAAAATATTGACAAAAACCTAAACTCCTACTACAGAAAATAGAGGAATAACCCAAACTATAATATAATAGAGAGATGGAAAATTTAAAATTATTACCAGTGTGACAAGGCACACAGGTAAGGTGCCACGGTAAGGTGGAAAGATCGAAGCCTGCAACTTTCCATAAGCATCTAGAAGCCTAATGCATTCGGATGCCTTCAGCGGAAAATTTATGAGCCACTCGACATGAATGGTAGTGAGAAAGTAGTCGATAAATATACCATAAGTGGATTTGTGAAAAGGTAGGGTTTGGAAGGTAAATATTGACTGTCAATTCCCATAGCTCATTTCCAGCGTTGATGGAATAGATAGTGCGCACATGTGTTCACATGGACCCAAGTTGGATGTGTCTTTGTGAAGGTTAGTTTATCTGGCGATGTTTTCCGTCTGCTTTTAGTGTAATATTAGTCCCTAATTTTTTTTAGTTTGTTTTTGGTTGGCCATGAATGAAATCTTCTGTTTCAAAATTCCAAAATTGTAAATAGGACAATGACAGAACGTTGAATCAATTAATATGTTGTTGAATTCTGAATGTATTTAGAATAGAAGTGGTATTTAAATTGTTAAATTTTTTGTGAAATTTGATGAGTTAGATTTCTCACTGTAATAAATTGTATATGTAAAAGTTTTTTATATCAATTCATGTAAAAGTTTGTTATATCATTTTTGATGAATTGGATAAATGTCCTTGTAACAACTCTGTTATATTGTTTAGTTTTGGATTTTTGTTGTAAAATTTCATTTGTTGGATTAGTTAATTGAATTTGTTAAAGATGTATTTTTATAATTTTATTAAATGATTTATTTAGATTTATTTTTAGCGTTTGGGATTTTTAGCAGCATACCAGTGCAAGATTATTTTTTTAATATGGTTTTAGTTGATGAAATGAAATTCATATATACTAAATACTTTATTTTTATTATATAGGTATTATATATCAAAAATGTCTTCAAAAAAAGGGAATCAACTTTCTATCAAAAAAAAATTTGGATGGTCTAATACATCTCAAGCTTCATTGCCTGATAAAGAAGATCATGATTTTGATCTAAATGAAGATTTAGATGTCTTCGGGCATAATGAAGAATATGATATCTTGGAGCATAATGAAAAAAGTGATGAAGAATTTCACCACGGAGAACCTAGCACCCAAAATAAATGAAAAATGAAAGTAAAAAGAGAGTTTCGTGATCAGTGGAAAACTAAGTATAAGTGGTTGAGAGAGGCAAAGCATGAAGGAAAAACAGTTATGAAATGCATATATTGTGAAATGCATAAGGCAATGGGGCCATGGGGAATTGGGACTGGTTGCTCTACATTGCAACATGATTCTATAATTGTTCATGCTAATTCAAGCATTCATAAACTCTCACAAGCAAAGTGGATATGTGGAAATGAGAAGAAGGCGAAGTCTATTACAGAACACATTGCATGCATTGATGATATGGACAAAGAAAGAGTCATCACTACTATGAAATTAGTATATTGGATGGTGCAAGAGGATCTACCACTTTCAAAATATGAATCTCTTTGTTTGCTTACAATGTCTTTACACACGCCAAATATGCCAAAGAACAAAGAGTACACATCATATACAAATCACATAGCTGCAAAAGAATTCCTTTTTGCTATATCTCAGTACCTTGAAGAGCTACAAACTTCCAAAATACTAAATAGCCCTTTTTTTTCATTGATGTTAGATGAAAGTACAGACCGTAGTTTAGAAAAACATCTTGTGGTTTATGCCACATTTTTAAACTCAAAAGGATTGGGTCCTCCAATTTCATAGTTTTTAAAGCTCATAAATGTTTGCGATGGAAGAGGGAAAACAACTTATGATGCAATCAAACATTTAATGGAATCAAGGGGCCTTTCAACAGAAAGATTGATAGGAGTTTCCACAGATGGCACTTCTTCAATGGTTGGTAATGAAAATGGTTTTATCACTTTCTTGAAGAGAGATGTGCCTAATCTTGTAGGTGTTCATTGCATTGCTCATCGTGAAGCCTTAGCTACATAAGATGCTTCAAAAAAAATACCTGAATTATTATTTGTTGAGAAATTAGCAAATAAGGTATATTCTTGGTTGCAAAATTCTACGAAAAGAAATAGTCAACTTATTGCTCTACAGGAACTTATGCAACTTGAAACTCTTCAAGCTCTTCAAATCCATGGAGTTAGATGGCTTTCAAGGGGACAAGTGATTGAAAGACTTGTTGCACTTATGCCTCCCATATTAACATTGTGGAAAAATGAAAGAAAAGACTCATGGTATGATAAGGAAAGAATATTTTCAGTACAATTTTGTTTACATATGCTTGTAGATATAATATGTGAATTAAACAAGTTGAACAAGCAATTCCAAGAAGAGTACATTGATGTCAGCTCTTTAGGGGCAGCCATAGATGTCACAGTACACACTTTGAAAAGGTGGTTTTTAAGAAGCGACACATTTGCAGATGGCACATGTTATTTATCTAAATTTATAGATGCCTCTAAATTTGGCTTTCTAGAAATTTGTGATAAGGAGGGGCTTGTTCACAAGCATGAATTACGATTTGTAGCAATTCCACATGCATATGTTGATTGTGTTTATATACAAAAACAATCATGGAAACTGTGTATTGAAGGTTCAATAGAAAGTTGCAAACAACTTGCAAAAGATTATGTTCAAGCTCTCGTAGAGAATTTGAACGCAAGATTCCCTAATCTTGCATTTTTCAACTCAGCGAGATTGTTTAGCCCTTGCCATTATTTAGAGGATGTTCATGGCAAAGAACGAAATTCAAAGCATTGGCTCAAAAAGATTTTTCAACACTTACAACATCCTTATTATCAAAGTGAAGAAAACAAAACTACATTTGATTTTGAGGCTTGTTTGAAAGAGTTGCATCTATTTGTTGACACTCTTCGTGTTAATTGCGAGGGATCATCCATGAAAGATGCATGGGGGATTTTTTATGTTACAGGGTTGCATACAAATTTTCCTCACATGTCAAAATTATGGCAGGCGATACTTACTATTCCTGCAAGTACAGTTGCTTGTGAGAGAGGATTCTCAAGACAAAACTTAATAAAGGATGTCCGAAGAACAAAGCTATCATTAGCTGCATTGGATTCCTTGATGCGGGTGTCTCTAACAGGGCTTGATTCATCGATGGTGGAATGGGATAGGGTATTTGACATCTAGAAAGATGTTAATGAAAGGAGAACCTTAAATATTTAAAGTTTTTGCTTTTATTTTTATGTTTGTAATAGTGGTGTTTTGACAATTACCTCTTTTGGTGAAACTATCCAAAATTTAGTTTGTGTACATGGTGATATTGAATCTACTTTTTGAACATTTACATAGTTCATGCACATTATGTTTTTGGTTTGAAAATTATTTCACAACTATTGTTCTTTTATTGTTTAATTTGAAATTAGATGAAACTTGTACAAATAAATTTTAAAAGTCATATGATGGGCAGTTTAAAAATAAAAACGTCATAAAAAAATTCCTTGACGGGTAGGGTCGCCCGTCAAATTTAACCCCTGGTCGTCGAACTCTCTATTCCATGTATTACCATCTATCCATTGCAAAGTCACATCAGATTCTAAAACGTGGCATTATAGACTACTCCATTTAAATGTTCACGCCCACGCGCAAGTTACATTTCAGGTTTAATTTCAGTGTGTCGATTTGCAGCAGGCCGTCATTTGATTCCATGACCATTTGCCCAAAATCAAGAAAAACAGGTGCAAAAATAAGATAAAGAGGGTCTGATTCCAATTTTCAGCTGTTTTGCAAGTATACCTAGAGTAAAAGCCTATGAAATGCATCTGACACCAAGTTTATGGTAAAACACCCATTTTTAACGACTAACTCGCCAAAAGCTCTCAAGATTTATGCAAAGGTCCATAAGATTTCAAACACTCGGACCTTGAGCGAAACTTCAGAAATGAAAGGAACTTCTAAAATTTAAGCAAGGGCTTCCATCCTTCTTCGAAAATTTAGAATCGTGGCCAAATTTTCGGATCTTCGCGGGCAAGATTCGTTATTTATGGCAACATTCCCCATGCAAGAAAAATCAAATATTGCTAAACCTAATACTGCGACAAACCATGCTATAAATCGCTAGAATCATTGGAGAAAAGAGGTGAATTCGTCCCTCGCTCATGTCTTATCCTCTGTAAGACTGTGCACATGTCTGAAAATAAGAGCAACTCCACGTGATTACCCACTAAGTCACAAAATGTGAGGTGTCGTTATGTTTTTTTTTTTTTTTTTCACTGAAACGGGTATGGATTTTTATTAATAAAGAGCTCTAAATGGTCGAAGTCTTACAATCTTCAGTGCAGGACTTTTACATTTTCCTGTTACAAGCTGATGTCTTTTTCATCGGATGCAAATTTTTTCTGGTTCTCCCTCGTTTACGCTGAGGTCTCCTTGGCTCAAAAGACATCCTTTATTGGCATAATAGTCCGCTTCTTTATTTGATTCTCTGAGAATATGGTAGCATTTAAAGGAAGTGAAGTCTTGTAGGATATATCTCAGCCTTTGCAGATTCTTATTTAAGTCGACATCATTAAATTGACATTTCGAATGTATCGTTTTTGGATTTCTGAATCGCAGAATGCTTGCAGAGCCCGGTGTCCTCTTTCTTTAGCTATTTGACATGCTTTTGTCAAGCTCAGGATTTCTGCTTGGTTGTTGGATATCTATCCTAGTCCCCAACAAAAGGTTTCTTTGGTGCTTCCATCAGAAGAGTATATGAGTCCTCCAGCTCCCACTATCCCAGGGTTCCCTTTTGAGGCACCATCAAAGAAGACTGTAGTTATTCCTTGCTGCCTCCACCAACTCTGAAATATTTCATCCTTATCTCTTATCCTCCACTCAGGGTTGAGTTGGGGTTTTCCAATACTGTGGATCCGTTGGGTTAATGCAAGGGTTCCAAGCTAGCTCTTTTCCTCCTGCTGCACCAAAGAGTCATCTTTGAGTTTTTGGGAGTTCAAAGTTTCTAGGAGAAGGCATTTTGCTTTTGCTGCTACCGTGTTGGGTGTCTAGACTACATTGTTGAATATCTGCTCATTTCTAGCTAACCATAGCTTCCAACACACAAATTTGGAAATGGTGATCCAGATTCTAACCCATGAGGAGTTGAGGAAGGACAAAGGATAGCGATCTTTCCATGATAAAAATAAGTCCACTACTAAAATTTTAGTGGGGATTGTCGCCTTGAGTCCTTGGAGTATGAGTGTCCAAACTTTGTTTGCAAATGAGCAGTCTACAAACAGGTGATCCATGGTTTCCATGGCCTCTTTGCATAGTGAGCATCTATGCGGACCTGTTATTTTCCTTTTCAATAAGTTTTCACCAGTCAAAATCTTTTTGTGCATTAATATCCAGAAGAAGAATTTAACCTTGGGCAGCGCCAATGGATCCCATACCTCCATACAAAACCTAGCAGGCAGAGATCTATCTCTGTGTGATTGCAACAACTCGTAACCTTTGGCTGAGGAGTATACTCCTGTAGGTCCCCAACCCCATTTATCTTTTTCTGTCTTGTGCACCGGAGCTACTTCATGAAGTTCTTCTTTTAGCGTTTCTGTTTGCTGTGATAAATGATCTGGTATGTTACTAAAGTTCCAATCAATCCAGAACCCAGATTCGTCCCATTTTGAGATATCATATATTGTCTTATCTCCTCTACTTTCAAGAAGCTCGCAGATTTCTTGCAGGCTATCATTTGATGCTAAGGGCAACTGCCCCATTATGCGATCTGTTCTCAACTTGACACGCTTACCATTCCCAGGGATAGGATACAAATTTTGGGAGAAGAATTGCAATCCTTTGATACACAGTTGCCATAACAGTGTGCTCTTTTTGTTGTTTGCGTTTTGCAGGTTTTTTAGTTTTTCATTTGGTATATATTTATGCCTCAATGTTTTGCTGATAGGGTGATTAGGGTCGCTGTAGAGCTTCCATAGTATCTTGCATCCCAGAGTTGTATTGGCGAGGTTCGGATCACAAATTTGAAGGCTGCCTTCTCTCATGGTTCTCTTTGCTATCTCCCATTTAACCAAATGGAATTTGTTCTGATTTTCTTTACCTCCATGCCACAGAAAATCTCTCATGATTTTATTAATTTGCCCTGAAATTAACTTTGGTGCCATGAGGTAGGACGCTTGATATATTGGCAGAGATGAAAGAATGGATTTTATCAAAGTTAATTTGCCACCATGAGTTAGCCATTGACCTCCCCATGCAGCGATTTTGCCTTTGATTTTTGTTATTACTCCTTCCCACAGATTGACTCTGTTTGTGCCCAGTGTTAATGGCAGTCCAAGATAATTGATTTTGTCCCATTTTGAGTATCCGTTGAACCCCAAATTGCGAGCTATGTTTTGAGTTTCTTCCTCTTTTGCATTCCAACTATAGACTGCGCTTTTTCTTTCACTGATTAGTGCTCCAGTTGCTTTGCAGTAGGCTTGGAGAGTATTTTTGAATGCAGAGGCTATTCTGTTTGAAGCTCCGCCCAACATGAGGGAATCATCCACGAACAGGGCGTGATTTATTGCTTTGAGATCCTTAGTTATTTTCAAACCTGGGGCAGCTCCTGCTATCATGTCCTGCTCCAACTTTCTGCTCAACGTATCTGCCATTAAAATGTAAAGAAATGGAGAAAGAGGGCATCCTTGCCTCAGCCCCCTCGTGGCTTGGAAGAAATCAGCTGGCCTCCCATTTACCAAAGGTGCAATCCAAGGACTTATGGTACAAGATTGGATCAGTTTGACAAATTCTTGGTCGAATCCGAAGGAAAGTAGAACTTGATAGAGGAAGGACAACTTTACTCTATCGAATGCATTGGCCATGTCTAACTTGATTAGCATGCCTTTCTCATTTCTAAGGTTGCTGGAGTGCATGGCTTCCTGAACTTGAATTACGTTATCCAGAATGTGTCTCCCATTGACGAAGCCTCCTTGCGAATCTGATATGAGTTTGTTTAGCAGTGGCTTTATTCTGTTTGCAAGGAGTTTTGCAATTATTTTGTATGAAGCATTGCATAAAGAGATTGGCCTAAACCTGTCAAAGGAAGCAGGGTTTGACTCTTTTGGTATTAAAGCAAGGAATGTTGAGTTGGTGCTGCCACCCAGTTTTGCTTTCTGAAGGAATCCTTTTATCATTCGAATAAGATCTGTTTTGATTATGTCCCAACATATCCTGTAGAAGTGAATGGTGAACCCATCTGGCCCAGGGGCTTTATCTGGATTCATGGACCAGATAATTTTGCTGATTTCTTCTTCATTGGTTTGCTTCAACAATGTTGCATTGTCCTCTTTAGTGACCAAAGCCGGAATTTTGTTTAGGAATTTTTTGTTGTCTTCTTCATAGTCATCATACTCTTTATTATAAATATGGTGGAAATGTAATGCAGCAGCAGATTTTATTTGATCTATTCCTTTGTATGACCTCCCATAAGAGGTGGTGATCTCTATGATGTGATTCCTGGAGAGACAGGCTCTACATTGTCGATGGAAATATGTTTTGTTTCTATCTTCGACTTCCATCCAAAGGCTCCGGGACTTTAATCTCCAATATTCTTCTTCATTTTTGAAGGAGAAAAATGTTTTGCATTGGGCTTCTTACTCGTTTTCTAGCTCTGTTTTAGTTATATCTATTCTATCCATTTCACTTTGCAGCTTTTCTAGGTGTTGCACTGACTCCATTCTTTGATCTTTGGGAGTATTTGATGGGAGTTTACTCCATTCCTTGAGGGCCTTTTTTGTTATTTTTAATTTTTGTTCCCATACATAATTGGGGGAGCCATTGACTGAGGTGGACCATGCTAGTCAGACCATTTCTGCAAAGCCACTCTTTCCATTCCACAATGGGCTGAATCTAAAAGGGATTGGGCCCAGATTTTCTTCCTCCTCTAACATTAGCTGGATGGGTTTGTGATCCGAGGTAAGCTTGGGAAGAATGGTTGATGAGATTAGCCTCCTTTCCATCAACATTGTGCTTTGAACCAAGAACCTGTCCAATTTGGCGGATATGTGGTCTTCCCCTGTCCTGTTATTGGTCCAGGTGTAGAGCCCTTTTCTTGGTTTAAAATCTAGTAGGTCCCGTTGTTGTATCATATCTTCTACTACATAGATCATCTGATCCTTGCTGGTCCTGACCCCTCTCTTTTCTTTTTCATTCATCACTAGATTTAGATCTTCAGCTATGATTATGTTGTTTGGGGTAATCAATTCCAAAAACTCATTTAATGTTTTCCAATAGTCTTTCTTTTCAAAATACAATACCGGTACATATAAATTGAATAATGCAATGGTTAACTTAATTGCTATGTGCTTCAGCTCTGTGAAGCTCCAGTGTTGTGTGTTGTGGGAGTTGACAAGCCTGAACTGGTCTCCCTTCCACAAGGTTGCTATTCCACCGAAAGAACCTCTTACGCTTATTGCTTTTCCTGTGTTCTTCTACCATTTCTTTTTGTTGATCTCTAGAAGGACCTCCCCTTCTATCTTTGTCTCTTCGAGCATTAGGATGTCTGCTAGTTCCGCTTTCAGTAGATTTTTGACCACTTCAATTTTCTTTGGGTTCCCCAGCCCTCTGCAGTTCCAAGAGATGATTTTCATTACTTACTGTTAGGGGTGGTTGGGCCTCCTCCTTTTGGCGGCCTTGTCCTTGTACTTCTGCCGATTGACATTTCTATAGTGGGTTGACTTCCTTGAGTCTTTTGCCTTTCAGCTTCTTCCTCCCTTGCTTCTCTGCAGGACTTTCTTCCTGCTCTTTTGGCAGGCCTTTCTAAGATCTCATCCTCTGATGAGCTTGGTGATTCATGTACTTTCTTTCTTGCTATGTCGGCATAAGAGGGGGGAGGGACTACTAGGGGGGTTCCCGCATTTTTCCCTTGCTCCTATATTCCTTTCCCATTAGGAGGGGATTTGGGTTGTTCACTGCAGTCCTTATTTACTTCCGACTCTTCTGCGGCCTTACTGGGCTCTACATTTTGAGATCCTAATTTCGACATGGGGTTGGAGTTCCCATCTTTTTGTTCCTGTCCCGTTGGCCCAGGGTTGTTTTCCTTTGCTTCTAGGTTTTGTTGTCCCTACTTTTTGCACTGTGGTCCATTGTTCTACTTTCTCGCTCTCTTCTGCTTCCTTTTTTTTGCAATGTCTTGTGAAATGGCCGTAGCCATGACAGTGCCAGCATTTGAAGGGTAATTTCTTGTAGTCTATCTCCTGGATGTGTGTCCAGTGTGCTGCAGTAAGTTTAATTGCCTCTGGCAACCCTACTTCTAGATCAACCTCCATGCAAATCCATGTGCATGAGTACTAATCCTTTCGCACTGCTTGATCAATATACCTTCCAATCGAATTGCCAATAGCTTGCAGTGATTTTTGACTCCAGCAATGTAAAGGAAGATGAGGTAGGCGGACCCAAACTGGAACGGCAGACGGCACATCCTGAGCTGGGTCAAAATCAGGGGTCCATTTGTTTAGGTATAAACCCTGAGGCCCCATGAAGTATGGGCCATTTCTAAAGATGAGATTTTTATCCTCAGAGCTTTCGAACACGAATACATAGAATCCTGTTCCTACAAATTGGCTCTTGATTCCTTCTGATATGAGTGGCATCCAATTCCTTTGCACCCAAGCTTCAACGGATTTGGGAGAAGGCCAAAGCCCGGTAAACTGTCCTATGAGCCCTCTGTCTACAAGATTGACTACTGATCTGCATGTTTCTGCAATTGGCAATTCCACGATTGGGATGTAGTGCAACTTTTTGACGAATTTCTGCTGAGTCTCGGACAATGGTCTCTTGAGAGATCCAGCGATGAGCTTCTTGAATGCAAGGAGTTCGGGCAGGGGAGGGGAGGGATCGGCACCCCCACCGGCCTCCATTGGAGCTGCAAACCTGTGAAGAGGTCTCTGTGGCGGCACTGTCTAGGTCACGGGCTGCGCAGCATAGCACAGTGAAAAAGTTAGTGAAGGTACATCTTGGAGAAAACCTATTTTAGAGTTCTGAGGTGTCGTTATGTTTTGACCATATAATTATAATAATCATATTTTTATATGCATAAATAAATTTAATATTACTATTAGGTTTAAATTGATGAAATTTTAATCACAAACATTTACACTTTAATAATTCTTTTAAATTTAAAGTAATTATTTAAAAGATAAAAAGTTTATACCACTATTTATATTTATGCTATAATAAATATTAACATTAAAAGTAAATAAATCTATTCTGACTATAGTGTTGTTTCATGAGTTCATATAAAAATTATTTTCCATAATAATGACCAGTCATTTTCTATACTAATTCTTTTAAATTTTAAATAACTATTTAAAAGATAAAAGGTTTATACCACTATTTATTTTTATGCTATAATAAATATTAAAAACATTAAAAGTAAATAAATCTAATGTGACTATATTGTTGTTTCATAGGTTCATATAAAATTTGTTTTCCGTAATGACCAGGTCATTTCTTTATACTAGTAAGTACTTAATCCCTTAAGTTTGGATTTTAGTGTACGGCTTTAGCTTACACTGTTGTTTCATGGATTACTTAAAATTTATTTTAGTTAATGCCCAAAAGGTCACTTTTTTTGGTTTTTATACTAATGAATATTTAATCTTTTAAGTTTTGATTTTCCATTTTAGAGTAGAGTTTTAGTTATATATATATATATATATATATATATATATATATATTATTTTTTTGGATTGGAATTCGTTATATTTAAAAAAAATTATATATTTTTAATCATTAGATTTATTGAAATTATATTATAATATTATTGTTTTAAATCATATATTTTTAACTATTGAAATTATATTATATTATTATGGTTTTAATATATAATAAAACATATAAAAAAATTAATTATTTAAAAATAATAATTTAAATAATATCAATATAGTTAGATTTAAAAAAATATATATTTTTAATATAAAAAATTAAAAACCAATTATAGTAATAAAATTGAATAAAACTTTTATATAACATATTTAAAAAACTAAATTACAATTTCAGTCTCACATACATTCTAATATTGTATTTACTCTTTTTGACTCCATCCATTTGCTTGAAAAAATAATTTTATATATATATATATATATATATACACTTTGTTGAATGTTGTCGTCTTTCCTATTAACTTAATATTTTTATCTTCACATAAAACAAGAACTCAATCCTAAATCACATAGTATAATTTTAGTAAAACAATCATGAGCACATGGTATATTTTCAGTAAAACACTATATATTTAGGTTTATAATATTAGTTTTAGGGTTTAATGTATTAATATTGAGGTTTAATATAGTGATGTTATGATTTGATAATAATTTTAAAATTTATTAGTCTTAATTTTTATAGTTTTAATAAAAAAAAAAAATTAATTTAATTTTAAAATTTATTAGTATTAATTTTAAGATTTATTAATCTTAAGTTTTATAATCATAGCATTTAATATATTAATTTTAGGGTTTAATATATTAATTTTAAAGTTTATAATTTTAAGGTTTATTAGTGATCTTAATCTTAGGATTTATTAACTTTAAATTTTATAATCTTAATCGTAGGGTTTATTAATCTTAGGTTTTATAATCTTAAGATGTATTTATGATCTTAATATTAGGGTTTATAATCTTAATTTTATGGTTTAATATATTAATCTTAGGGTTTAATATATCAATCTTATGGTTTATAATCATAATATATTAGTCTTAGAGTTTATGATCATATTCTTAGGGTGTAATATATTAATTTTAAGGTTTATAATATTAATATTAAATTTTACAATC
This sequence comes from Pinus tabuliformis, assembly GCA_031772625.1. NCBI lineage: Eukaryota > Viridiplantae > Streptophyta > Pinopsida > Pinales > Pinaceae > Pinus > Pinus tabuliformis. The sequence continues at coordinate 1,641,637,051 of CM062816.1, read as the reverse complement.
TTAAGATATTAATATATTAATCTTAGGTTTTATGATCTTAATCCTTAAGTTTAATACAAATCTTATGGATCGATACATTAATCTTAGGGTTTATAATATTAGGAGATATAATATTAATCTTATAGTTTAATAAATTAATCTTAGAGTTTAATATAACGTTTAAAATATAGGATTTACAATATTAGGCTTTATAATGTTGGGTTTAATATTAGCGTTTATAATAATGAGTTTAATAGTGGGCTTATAATATAGGGTTTAATATTGAGGTTTGCAATATTGAGTTTATAATATTACGTTTTATATTAGAAATTATATATAGGTTTTATAATATATTAACCTTAATTAGCCATAGTCAACCATGGTAAATATTGGTATATCATAGTCAACGTTAGTCAAGCATTGATATTCCTCTCAACCTAGAAAACCCCTTTCTCTACTCATTCCTAATGGCCAACTACAATCAACCAAGTTTAGAATGGTCAAACATGGTCAACCAAGGCCTCTACATTGAACATGGTCAACTATTGTCAAACCAGGAAATCATAAGTACGGTCAATCATGGCCAAATATGTGAATTGATGGGCAATTATGTTCAATAATGGGAAATGTAGGTCAACCATAGTCAACCATGATCAACCATGGTCAAAACATTGTCAAACATGGTCATACAATTATTAACCATTGTCAAAACAAATTTAGCAATATTCAAACTTGGTGAACATGGACAACTATAGTCAATCACAGTCATCCATAGTCGAAAAATTGGAAAACATAATCATTCATTGTTAAAACAAATTCATTGATGTTTAAATAGGGAAATATGGAAGGCCATATTCAATCATGGTTAGTGACTATCGAGATTTTAAATTATTTAATAATATCAATATTAATATTAATAAAGCTTAGTAATAATAATATTAATATTCAGACATCGTAATGGTAATGAAATCTATCCAATGTCACAATGTGACAAACAATGTCATAATGTTACATTACATTGTAGTTTATCTAGTCATAATATGTTATTACAAAATTAGTCAAGCATATTTACTAATGTGGTTGACTATGCTTGACTACATTTGACAATCAATAATCTTCAATTTCGGTCAAACATAATCACTTATTATTATTGATAAATATTAATAGTAAAACATTGTCAACCATATTAGTCAAACATAGTCAAAGAAATCCAACCTTTATAGTGAATGCTTAAATAGTTGACGAAAATTTTCAACTTCAATCAAAGATTATATCCTACTAATATTATTGATTAATATTCATCATCCACTGTGTTTTGCTGTTGGAATGTTACAAAAGTCTAGCCAACATCACATTGTGACAAACAATGTCCTCATGTGACAATAATTATCACAATCTTACATTACATTACAATTTATCCAATGTCGCATTGCAACATTACAAAATTAGTCAACAACATTTACTAATGTGGTTGACTATGTTGGAGAGGCAACATTTTTCAACTGCAGTCAAACATAATTACTTATTATTATTATTAACTAATATCAATAATGAAATATATTCAATTGCATCATTCAAGGAAGTCAAACAAAGTCAACTTTTATAGTCATTTTTTAAATTACATTTGTATTTATCCAACGTCGCATTGCAACTTTACAAAATTAGTCAACCATATTTACCAATGCAGTTCACTATGTTCAATTATGTTTGACAAACATAATCAAAATAAAGTCAAACATAATAAAATAAAATCAACCTTTATGGTCAATCTTTAAAGAGTTGTTGACAATCTTCAACTTCAGTCAAACATAATCTCATACTAATATTATTGATTAATATTCATAATTAAACATGTTGTCACATTATAATGGTATAAAAATCTATCCAACATCACATTATGACAAACATTATTGCAATGCGACAATCATTGTCACAATATTATATTGCATTGCAATTTATCCAATGTCTCATTGTGACATTACAAGATTAGTCAACCACATTTACTAATGTTGTTGACTATGTTTTTTTATTATATTTGATAGCCAAAACTCTTCAACTTCAATAACATAATTTTATGTTATTATTATTAATTAATATTAATAATCAAACATAGTCCACCACATTAGTCAAACAAAGTCAACCTTTCTAGTCATTGTTTAAATTTTCTACCATGATCAAACTTTCTCGCAATGTTACATTACATTGCAATTTATTCAACGTCACATTGCAACTTGACAAACTTAGTTAACCACATTTATTAATGTGGTTGACTATGTTCAATTATATTTGATAGTCAACACAATCAACTATTAATATTATTGATTAATATTAATAATCAAACATTAGTCAAACAATGTTGCCTTCTATATACAACGTTTATATATTTGACCATGATGAAACTTGGTCAATTCTATGTTTACCATATTTAACAAAAATCAACCTCATTCACCATATTGAACATTTGGGTTTATAGTATTGGGGTTTATGATATTAACTTTTTTAATATTGGGTTGAATATTAGAGTTTATAACATTGGGGTTTATAATATTGTTTTATATATTAGGGTTTAATATATTAGTTTTTTAATATTAGAGTTTAATATTAGGGTTTATAATATTGGGTTTAATATTCAACCACATTAGTCAAACAATGTCACCTTCAATGTTTAAATAATTGACTATGATGAAACTTGTTGTGTTTTATTTTTAATAATAATCAACCTCATTCAACATATTTAACATTTGGATTTATAATATTGGGGTTTATAATATTATGGTTTAATATTTGGGCCAATATAGGTTGTTTAATATATAAAGTTTATAGTATTGAATTTAATATCAAGGTTTATAGTATAGGGTTTAATGTTAGGTTTATAAAATTAATATGCTATAATTGTAATATAATAATACTAAAACTTAGTTATTATAATTATATATTAATTAATATTAATATTAAATCCATATTATATAGTTAATAATTATAATAATTAAATTCCTATATCCATATGGTAGAGACTTAATACTAATATTAATTAATATATAATTATAGCAAGAACCACATGGTGGCATGTCATTGCTTATTTGCATATATGAATTGCGCGCATCTAGTTTATTTGGTTGAAATGATATGTGTGAACATAAAATTATTTGAAATAAAAAGACTTCATTGAAAATTTATATATTTAAAATTTCGATTATATTTTTTATTTTAAAAGTGTTCATAACTTTAAAATTAGATAACAAGTATATGCCAAAAAAAAAAAAAATACATTGAAATGTATATAAAAAAAACTTCTTCGGGAAAGATGTTTTTTAATATTTATTCAAAAGTAACATACAAATAATTTTAAGTTAGACTATCAAATACCAATGCGGTTACTCGTGAACTAAAATTAAAATTAAAAATAATGGTTCACATGTAAATGATATGGAAACAGGTGTCCAAGTGAAAAGATTTCTCTGTTAGTTTTCTTAATTTCAACAACGATTCTTCTATATGCGGAATAACTGAAAAGAATCATTAAATCTTAATGCTCAGGGATACGAGTTACCTCCAGCCATTGGTGATGTATTGATGCAGGCCTCAGTCTTCTTGCCTGCTACTTCTTCTGCACTTCAGCTCTTCTTCTCAGAATTCGGTTTCTCTCCTCTTGCCCTCACTTCCTTCATGTGCTTCTTGATGGAGAAGAATGCAACTCTTGTGTGGGAGAGAGAGGACCCAATCCTTTATATATTTAACTTTAAGTCTGGTACGTCCATCATATACCAATTCAACGCTTTAATGCTTTAATCCTTTAATGCTTTTAATTATAGAATGACTTAATTAGTTGGGTCACCTTAAGATTTAGAAACTTCCATTTAATTTCTAACATTCTCCCACTTGACCCGACTATTCATAATATTAAGCGTTGAACATCATACTATGATAAATTGCTGAGAGTTATGGCAGTTGTGCACTATTAATTCAATGCATTCCCTTCCATATACTACAATACCAACAATCCATCAATTCATACTCATAATTTATATAAAACAGCATAATGGTCCACATAATGTCTTATATCATAATGATTAAACATAATATCTTTATAAGACTCTTTCTTGTTTTAAAATTACATAAAGTACGTACTACTTCATTAAAACAAGAGACACATAATTGTATATCAGAAACACATAAAAGAGCTCAGAATGTCACACATCAATTATCATTAATACAACCAAGACCCATTCTTTGAACATGTTCCTTAAATTGTCTTGGTTGTAACCCTTTCGTCAAAGGGTCTGTAATCATAAGTTCTGTCCTGATGTGCATGATTGACATTCTTTGTTTCTGAACCTCATCTTTCACAACAAGATACTTCAGTTCCATATGTTTGGCACCTTTAGAGTACTTGTCGTTCTTTGAGAAAAATACTGCTGCAGAGTTATCATAATAAATTTTCAACGGCTTGCTAATGGTGTCGACAACCGCAAGTCCTGAAATAAAGTTCCGCAACCATAATGCATGAATTGTGGCTTCAAAATATGCCACAAATTCTGCCTCCATAGTGGATGAAGCAACGATAGTCTGTTTCGCACTTTTCCATGATATGGCACCTTGAGCAAACATAAACAGGTAACCAAAAGTCGATTTTCTAGTATCGATGCATCCAGCAAAATCTGAATCGCTATATCCAATCACTTCCGATTCATTGGATGAGCATGTAATCTTTCGTTGAGAGAAATTCCTTAGTCTCATGCAATATACTTAAATTATTTGCAGCAAGCAAGACGTCATCAACATAAAGGACCAGATAAATAAACTTGCTCCCACTGATCTTTCGGTATATACAGTGATCAACCGTATTTTCTTAAAACCAAAAGATGTAATAATGGTATTGAACTTAATATACCACTGTCGGGATGCTTGTTTAAGCCCATATATTGACTTCTTAAGTTTACACACCAATTGTTCTTTACTTTCTACAGAAAAACCCTCAGGTTGATCCATATAAACATCCTCATCAAGATCTCCATTCAGAAAAGCTGTTTTCACATCCATTTGATGCAACTCCAAATCATAATGAGCTACTAATGTCATTATTATTCTTAGTGAGTCCTTTTTCGAAACAGGAGAAAATGTCTCCTTGTAATCAACACCATCTTTCTGAGTGTAACCCTTAGCAACAAGTCTAGCTTTATACCGTTCGATATTACCACTAGAGTCGTGTTTGGTTTTAAAAACCCATTTGCTTCCGACTCTTTTACAGCCATGTGGTAACTCAACGAGATCCCAAACTTCATTCTGTTGCATGGATTTCAGTTCTTCTTTCATGGCATTAATCCATTCCTTTGACTCTTTACTTTCTACAGCATGTGAAAACGAAACTGGATCCTTATTGATTCCAATATCATAATCTGATTCTTGCATATAAACCACATAATCATTAGAAATAGCTGACCTACGATTTCTTTGAGGTCTTCTTAATGCTACTTGTTGTGGTTCATGTATATCAGCATTATGTAAGTCATTTCCTTCAGGAAGTACTTCTTCATTTATATGTTGTTCATTATCATCATGCTGTTCTACAACAGCTGGAACAACATTTGGAGTAATAGTAGATGGAGGAACTATTCTAGGCAATGTAACATTTACCCTTGTTTCCTTTATTTCTACTATTTCTCTTCGAGTACTCCCACTGACTTCACCATTCTCAATGAATCTTGCATTACCAGTTTCTACAATTCTTGGACTATGAAAAACACGTACCCTTTAGATTTCTCAGGGTATCCTAAAAATACCCACTGATCGTTCGAGAATCTAATTTCTTTTCATGTGGATTATAAATTCTCGCTTCCGCTGGACAACCCCAAACATGCAGGTGTCTTAAGCTAGGTTTCCTGTTAGTCCATAACTCAAAAGGAGTCTTTTGAACAGCTTTACTAGGAACCCTATTCAATAAATAGTTAGCGGTTTTGAGAGCATACGACCACAAATTCTTAGGTAGTGTAGAATCTGACATCATACTCCTAATCATATCCATTAACGTCCTATTGCGCCTTTCTGCTACACCATTTTGCTTTGGTGTACCTGGCATTGTGTATTGCGCACATATGCCATGACTTTCGAGGAATTTTGCAAATGGACCTGGACACTGGCCTGACTCATTATATTTACCATAATATTCACCACCTCTATCAGACCTTATGATTTTCACCTTTTTATCTAATTGCCTCTCAACTTCCTTTACAAACGTCTCAAGGACATTCACAGATTGAGATTTTTCATGAAGCAAATAGACATAACCATAACGGAAAAAATCGTCAATGAAAGTGATGAAATACTTTTCTCCATTAAAGGCTGGAGTGTCCATAGGTCCGCAAATATCAGTGTGTATTATTTCAAGAAGCTGGCTGCTTCTAGTGGCTCCTTTCTTATTATGTTTGGTTTGTTTACCTTTAATACAATCCACACATAATTCTAGATCACTAAAGTCCAAATTTGACAAAATTTCATTACTTACTAATCTCATCATTCTTTCTTTGGATATATGACCTAGTCGTTTATGCCACAAGAAAGCATAATTTTCATTCAACCTGCTACGTTTACATCCAACATTATTTACTACATTCAACAAGGAATTCGCATAAGTGTCATTCAGTTTCAATTTATATAAACCATCAATTAGAATACCAGAACCAACATTATCAGTATTCTTATATAAATTAAAACAGCCAGATCCAAACATACATCTAAAACCAGAATTATCCAACTTACTTACGGAAATAAGGTTTCTAGATAATGAAGGTACATAAAGGGTACTGTATAAGTCTAATACATATTCACTTTCCAGAATTAGACGATAAGTCCCAATGCCTTCAATTGAAGATTTCATTCTGTTTCCCATAAAGAGAAAACGATCTTCATTTGGATTTATAGTTCGGATCGTAAGAAATCCCTGCATATTGTTGGAAACATGAGTTGTAGCACCAGTATCAAGCCACCATGTATTAATGGGAACTTCAACTAAATTTGATTCAAAACATACGAAAGAATCATGTGTATTCATGGGAACTCCTTGATTAAAAATGAAATAACTATAAGCTCATAACTAACGCGATTCAGATGTAGACATAATAGTATAATATAGCACTCCTTTGGGTAGATACTATCTTATACTTAACATAATTAAATACCAAAACATAAGTAGGTAATAAATATATTCAATTAAATAGAACTGACATCTTTGGATGATCAATATTTATTTAATCAAAATATCTATCAAACCTCATCATGTCAACTAGTTATAGAACAAGACTTTCCTTTGGGTAAGTTCTCAGGTTCTATCATTAGTGACGCCAGTTCTTAATTGGTATTATTATAACTGGCAATTTCTATCAATAATCATTATGTCACTTATGCACTAAATGATTATTCTGATTTTGACCACTTTGGTGATTAACAAAATCATAAATCTCATGTGCATAAACACATTCCTTATGCAAAACAATCAATCATAGAGCAATTACTTTTTGCCCAACTGCTTTTGCCAAAAAAACATTAAATGTTTTCATCTCATTCGTGACTGAGACAAACGGTGAAATATCTTCATCTTTGTTTAAGGAGACGGTCCAGTCCGTGTGAGCAGCCGCGTTGAGAACCCACTTCTCTTTAATAGTGGCTCAATCCCACGGGTTAGTGCAATAGTAAGCGGCTCCAAACGTTGGACACATTCATCACTAAAATTGGCCAGCACATAATAACATAAAATTCGAAGAGCACGGCTTCACTTGCAATAAAAGGGTGACTTCATGTGAATTTGTCAGCCATGAATACAAGTCACGATATCATCAAAATATTATATGCATATCTCCAGATATGTGCCATCTTTAAGCACATGGGTAAACACTTAATTGACTTAATTCATCAAACAATCCGAACTTGATTAACAGCGAACACACAATGATATGGTGAATAAATAAATTGTGAGATTCATATATGCGGCAATTTCTATATCACAGAGATCCCAAATTTTATTAAGCCTTATGGATTATATGGCATCTTTAGGTGACCTGGACGGGCCTGTTCATCATTCAATGGTTGCATGCGCAGGACTTGAACAACATCATGAGTAAAGCACAGTGCATGCAACCATTGCCACCGCAATAAACCCACATAATTGCCACCACAATAATATTAATCATAAACCAAGAATAGCATCCAATTTTGGTAAACACAACTGTTATGCAACAGGTTCTATTTCCATAAACATTAAACTCGGGATGGGATAAAGACTGGAACTGCGATGCTATGGGCTCGAGTTTCAAGAAGATGAATGCAGGCCATACGTTGACCTCAACCTCAATTTGACTCCTTAAAACTTGTATAAAAATAACACTAAGACCAGCCAACCAAAACGAAACTCGAGATATGAAAATCCGTATTCCTATATTCATGTGCTCGATGGCCAAAGAAAATTGTCTTTCCATGAGGAAACCAGTACAAAATTCACATGGAAAAGAGAAACCGATGGATCCGTTACTTAGATTTTGGATGGAATTTGTATATCGGCGATTAAGCTTTATCAACAAAAGTGCCCGATACTTCATTATGGTTTTAACAGAGAAATAATGCAATAAGCACCACTTTACAAGAGAATTCTTCCAAACGGAGAATTTATCAAGGGAAGGGCATAAATAAATCGACAAGCTAAGCATTTAATTCTTTCTAGTTTAAGGTTTAAGATGAAGCCGACGCACAGAAAGACAAAAGGGCGGCGAGAGAATACCAAGGCAGAGATAAACCGCTCCGATACCAACTGTTAGTTTTCTTAATTTCAACAACGATTCTTCTATATGCGGAATAACTGAAAAGAATCATTAAATCTTAATGCCCAGGGATACGAGTTACCTCCAGCCATTGGTGATGTATTGATGCAGACCTCAGTCTTCTTGCCTGCTACTTCTTCTGCACTTCAGCTCTTCTTCTCAGAATTCGGTTTCTCTCCTCTTGCCCTCACTTCCTTCATGTGCTTCTTGATGGAGAAGAATGCAACTCTTGTGTGGGAGAGAGAGGACCCAATCCTTTATATATTTAACTTTAAATCTGGTACGTCCATCATATACCAATTCAACGCTTTAATGTTTTAATCCTTTAATGCTTTAATGCTTTAATGCTTTTAATTATAGAATGACTTAATTAGTTGGGTCACCTTAAGATTTAGAAACTTCCATTTAATTTCTCTTCACACCCAGATTGTATTGTAGGCTGAGATATCTAAAATACAAGTCAAGGCTCTCTTTGATGTTTTTCACATTGTGTGGTGTTGCAGGCCGAGATTTCTGAAATAGAAGTCAAGGATCTGTCTGATGTTTTTTGCATTGTGGGTGTTGTGCAGAAATGGGATGAGAAGAGGATGTAACAGAGCTTCTTAAATATTAACGTACATCTTCATTGTGAAACATAAGAGCTTCTTAAATATTAAGGTACGTCTTCATTGTGAAACATAATTTCTTACATTAATGCAAATTGGGAATTAAGAAGAAGGGTGATTTATTATGAATGGGTTCAGATAGTTTTGTTAAGTTTGCAATGATACATATGGAAATGATGAGGGCCCGCCTACCTTCTTGTCTGTGCTATTTTGAGCTTTGCAGGTAGAGAATGCAGATTCAGATGATAATGGGCCCTCCTGCAACCGAAGGTATTGTATTCCTGAATTCTGACCTGACCATGTTATGTTGGGCTATCTGTCTGCCCGTGATTTCATATCATTAGGCTGCAATGCGATGCCATACCTTCACTCATTCCAGATCATCAATGCAGGCTTTTAAATCATCTGGGTCTTTATTTGTTCAAAGACCTGATAAGACCCTTCCGGTTTCTCTCTTTCGAAGTTTTGGTAAGGACCAGCTCTTCCTTAAATAAAGGTTAATCACCTATGCCTGTGTTTTTGCGTTGAAGGTTTCATTCAATGCAGTGATTGCATTTCCTGTGACTGTTTGGTTTTGGGTTATGATGGGCCTTGCGACAAACATGGGCCTTATTTTATATCTTTGCCTGCAGGCTGGACGAAATGCCATTGGAGGGACCGAGCATGAAGGCATTGTGACGAGGTTTCTCCAGTTTGCCTCTACTTAATTGGTTTCGGCGGAGGAGCCTAGATCCTCAACCTTGTTGGGTTGATTTGATCATACAATAACCCTTGTTTGACAGACTTGCTATTCTCAGATGATTTATATTGAGCTGATGGCCCTCCCATGTCAATATTAATATCAATGCTTCAATCTAAGCGTATGTTACAAACTGCAATCATTGAGTGGTGAATATTCTTTTATTATTGATCTCACAAACATTCACCTTCATTGGAAAAATGTGTGTAACGGATTGAAAAAATGTATGGAGAAGAGTCTATTAGGAAATCACTAGTGGTGAGGAAAAACCCACCCAGTGGATTCTTCTGTATGTCCGGTCCTGTGATTCATGTTAATGATGATGAAGAGCATGAATTTTATGTAATTGGTGGAGAGAGAATTTATCGGAATGGGGATTTTTACTTGGGATCACGTCTTGAGAATTTACCAGTTGGGTGTGGGATGTACTTTTGGGTAGATGGCTCCAGATCCGAGCACCAAAATATCCTCTGCTAAAGTTGTGTCCCCGTTCAATTGAATTCCTCTCGTGTTGGTTTGTTTAATAGAAGAGTACATTCCAGTTTTAGAAGAGTGAGTTTAAGCACTACAGGTGATCATAGTTTTGGGACTAGAGAGAATGAAGTTTGAAAGCCTATTATCGTATCGTGGAAATTATGGATTCAGTTGGGTTATAAATAACGGCTCTAATTATTTGGGAGAGGTGCATATACGCAGATTTAGAAGTGTTCTGGTTAACACTGAAAGAAAGGAAAGAGGTTGGTTAGAAAGAAGCTTGAAATTGGCCTGAACCCTTACGCTCTAAACTTAGATAGAAAACTCCGTCATCCATGAAAAGGATGGAAGACAGGTTTCCTTTAGTGTGGACTGCAGGTTTCTCTCAACTGTAGAAATCTTCTATGGAGCGGTGGCACGCCTTAAGGTTCAAGATCAGTATTCTAAGGAATAAATAGTTTGCATAAGGAGACCAATGAATCGATGTAAACGTTTTTAGAAATCACTGGGAAGATAGGGAATTAAGGTTCTTGGCCGAAACATCAGTAATAGATGCACCTTATTTTAGAGTAACTAAGTTAGATCACATATTCAAAACGACACCTCTATGTGCAAAGAACTCTAATCTACTATCGGTAAAAAAAAATATCGGACTCTCATTTCACAAAAAATAGTGCAGTTCATATTCAAAAAAGAAAGAGATGCAGACCAACTTTGTAAAGGAAATCAATTTGTTATAAGAAACATGAATAAATAGCCTTAGTACCCCAAAGATCAGTAGACCAATTAAGGTAAGAACTCAACATCTCGATTGAAATTTCTATTTGAGTGAGTTGTTTCTCGATGTTTCTTATTTCTAGACGTTTCCCTTTGTCTCGACAATAGAAAAAGACACATGATTTCGTCTTTAACGATTGGAACTCTAGTCTAACTCTATTTTCCACCATGTAATCTTTCTTTTCTGACTTGCTTCTATTATTTATTTCCGTCTATTTCCATCTAGTGCATCATTTTGGCCTATGATAAGATCAGAGACATAACAATCCATGAGCCTAACTCCTCGATTTTCCATCTGTTTGATAGGTATGAATATGTAGTGATCTTCTGTCATCTCTCCAACCATCGGTGGAGGGAATTGCAACCGAACCCCTACTTTTAGAATAAGCAGAATTGAGTCAAGGAACGTTGCGATTGATAGCAAGCCGCAATCTATGGGGGAGGATAAGGAGAAACAAAGGCCCTCTAGAAGAAAAGTGAGATCACTATGACTTATATAAGAACTCTATCTATGGATTGGCTCGATGATGAAAAGAAGTTGTTCCGTCTCCACCAATAGTTCGATAGAGAGCTAAATGATGTGGCGAAGCCAGATACAAACCATCGCACCGTAGTAGTATTCTACAATGTGATTGAGACTCGGAATTTCAAACCTTCCAACCACTATAGCACTTCTTTGTTCAGCTAGTTTGTTTCTAGGTTTAGATCGCTACTATGGTAATGAAGAAAATCCCGCACTCTATAGATCCAACAATAGGATCACATGGTTAAGATATTGAGCAATTCATGGCAAATTTTGCGAAAGCACATAATGGCAGAGGGAGATATTGAGCAATTCATGGAAAATTTTGCTGAAAGTACATAATGGCAGAGGGACGAGACAACTCATTCAATGTGAGGTGACGTCCAAGATAATTGTATTGTAATTTGTCTATTTTCGTTATGACGTCCACCCTCGAAACCCGTAGCCGGGATGTGGCGGTGGGTTGACGCCACTCGTAAATTTCATGGAAAAGTATAATGTTAATTATACAGAAATGAATTTCTTGCGGTACAAGTAAATTAATAGAACTCGACCAATCAATGTCACTATGTAAATAGTTATATAATAATAATTAAATTTTAAACTATATTTATTAATATAATTATACATATTAATATAAACGTATCCACTAATATCAACACATTTATTAGTGTGATTATACTAGTTTAATAAAGTGTGATTATACTAGTTTAATAATAACCAGAAAAACTATAATGGGTAAATTAAAACATTACCTTTATTAAGAATACTATCAATTGATTATGTTTCTTAAGGGATCTATCTATGGCCTACAAACCCAAATTTTCCTTTAGCGACTATGATATACCATTTAGTAAATCATGTCTATGATTCCAGTGTACTTCTTGTGCATTATTCAATAATTTTTCATAATTCTATATCAAGTATACATAAATAACTATTATTTATAAATTTAGACATATTAGTTAGTTATTTTAAATTAGATTTAGATATTATTAGAGAATCTAATTCCAAATACTATTAATTGATCATGTTTCTTAAGGGATCTATTTATGGCCTACAAATCCAAACTTTCCTTTAGCGACTATGATATACCATTTAGTAACTATGATTCCAGTGTACTTCTTGTGCATTATTCAATAATTTTTCATAATTCTATATAAGTATACATAAATAACTATTATTTATAAATTTAGATATTTTAGTTAGTTGTTTTAAATTAGAGTTAGATATTATTGGAAAATCTAATTCCAGTCACTTGTTAGATGTCAAGAGTGTTCATCTAATGTCCAAGTTTCAATTAGTCTAGTTTAGTCCAGTTTCACTCCAATAATTTATTACTGATATTTCTAATATAATCTTATTTAACTCTTGTAATATTGAAAAAAGAAATCCTCTGTTCCATTGATTTATCTTATTTTTTCTCATAATATCATAAAATAAATTGTATAATACTCCTTGAAAACAACATAGAAAAAATCGAGATTGCATAAAACTCCAAAGAGAGAAGCAAGTGTTGAGACTAAGGAGAAAGTGCGAAATCAACTCGAATTTTGCACCAGTGAAAAAGACAAAGTGGAGCAATTGTGCATCTGTCAAAAGATTCGAATACGTCAATTTTAAAAATTCGTAACTCTCGAATCTATTGTGCAGTTTCCTTTTAGATGAAATGCAAAAGTGATACACTTAGGCCTTTCTTGCTGGTGCACAATTGTTGCACTTCCTCCTCTTCACATGTGCGGCCTCTTACGACCCTTGCTTCTTCCTTGCGAGCGCAAACAAAAAAATGAAGCGCTGATTTTAAAGGGAGCGAAATGATTTTATAAATGTATCATATGCTAAGTTGTTTGAAATCCTTTTATTATTTGCTCCACAAAATGACAAACAAAGTTTGTTGCACAAAGCACAAGTAGTCAAACGGTGATCTATGGCAAAGGTCACGAGGTACGAGGGCTTCACCAAGTTATTTGAAGCCTTCAAATGAAGCCTTCACAAATTTTCAAAGGTTCATCCTTTTTGTCATGGTATCAGAGCATAGGTTGCGTGAGATTCTTTAAGAGCAGCAGAGAAAAGCTCTAGATTGCATAAGACTCTAAAGAAAGCAGTAAGTATTGACACTGAGAAGAAAGTGAAAAATCAATTTGAATTATGCACCTGTAAATAAGAGAAAGTGCGACAATGGTCAATTTCACATCCCAACCAAAAAGACGGTGTTCAAAAATGTGCGAACTTATGCAATTGTCAAATTTTTAAAATTGACTCACCTCGTTAGTCGAAAGAGTGTGCAAAATTGCCCACAAAACCTGTTGAGAACTATGAAACCCACTGAAGTTAAAATATAAAACCAAGGGAGCAATTTGTTTGAAGGTATGAAAGGTCCTCAAACTACTCTCTTTCACTAAACGACAAGGACAACGAAAAACAAAAAGCCTTCGAAGAACGAGAAGTGTTCTACTCATATATCTCTCCTATATTTCGAATTGCAATATTCGAAGGTTCATTCAAGTGACCTTTTATTAAGTGATATTTTCTTAAAGACCCTCTTAAAAAAGGTTTTTTAAACATTTTAAATGAGTGGTTTTATTTTAAAAGAGGCTGTTTTGTTGAAAGGTGTGGTTTGATTAATAAAAAAAAAATGATTTTTTGAAAAAAAGAGATTAAAAAAAGTATTGTTCTAATGGGTTCAGGGTATTGTGATTTTTTTATAAATGTTTTTGTAAAAGTGTTGTTTTTTTGAAAATTTGTAGACTCATTTGCTTGTGGAAGCAAAAAAAGTAAAGGTGTTTTTATTGCAATTAGATGCGATGTTTACAATTTGTTTTGTTTGTTGAGTCGTAGTGAGTTAACACTCAACAAATGGGAATATCCAAGAGGTTAAGAAATTTGAAGCAACAACAAGAGATGTTTGCATTTTGTTTTTTATAATGAGAAGAGGCAATTGGAATAAATGAAACAAAGACAACCAAGGAAGCTAGCGACACCCTTACGAGGATTTTTCGTGTAAGGGGGAGTATTGAAGTTGAAGATAAAAATTATGTTGAATACCATTGTGCTAAGATGCAAGTGGACGATGATTGTGATAAATTTGTAGAAGAATCAGAGGAGGAGCGTGTAAATGCTCGTGATTCCCACTATGCAAAGTTGCAAGTAGATGAAAATTTGATGAATCCAACAATAGAGATTGCTTATGAAAATTTGATGAATCCAACAATAGAGCTTAATGAGAAGCGACAATTGGAATAATTGAAACAAAGACAACCAAGGAAGATAGCGACACCCTTAAGAGGAGTTTTCATGTAAGGGGGAGTATTGAAGTTGAAGATAAAAATTGTGTTGAATACCATTGTGCTAAGATGCAAGTGGACGATGATTGTGATAAATTTGCAGAAGAAGCAGAGAAGGAGCACGTAAATGCTCATGATTCCCACTATGCAGAGTTGCAAGTGGATGATAATTTGATGAATCCAACAACAGAGATTGCTAATGAAAATTTAATGAATCCAACAACAGAGATTGCTGAAGAAAACTTGATGAATCGAACAATAGAGCTTGCTCATGAAAATTTGGTGAATCCAACAACAAAACTTGTTGATGAAATTTTGGTGAATCCAGCGATAGAGCTTGCTGATGACAATGAATCTGCTATTGAAACAATCAATGCTGTGGTGAATCAACAATTGATATTGTTGATGTAAATATTGATGAAGACTTATTGACTAATGATGAATGGTTGCAAATGATGCAACAAAAATATCACATTGACATGATGATATTCAGTAAGAGAAGCTCAATTGTGTCTGAACAACTTACTGACTAATGATGAATGGTTGCAAATGATGCAACAAAAATATCACATTGACATGATGATATTCAGTAAGAGAAGCCCAATTGTGTCTAAAAATCAAATGGAAGGTTGTCTGTTTACAACAGTATAGGCTAGTACAAAAGTGAAAAAGATAGAGCAAGAAACAAAGACAGAGAAAGTCGAGGCAAAGAAGGAAGCCCACAAAGAGAAAAGAAAGGTAGAAGCAAAAGAAGGAAACACAACGAGACAAAGCTCTCATTGGAGAGCAAAACAAACAAAACCAATATGGTTCTACATATGTTTTTAAACTTATCATTGATTTCCAGTGTGCAGGTAAACGACATAATTATAAAGATGAGTTAAATTTCCTTGACGCATAGCTTGCAATACCATGCTTTGATAAAGTCTGCATAGAAGTCGCAGAAATGAATGTTGAAGACAACTTGGAGGATGAAAACAACAATGAAATTTTCAGATATTGGAGGCCTGAAAAGCTGAAATTGTATTATGGTCTTATGTTGCAACAAACTGATGATGAACAAAACACTACAGAAATAATGTGTGGCAAAAACCCACATACCAAGTTGTTTTTTGAAGAAGTCCAAGACATGCTTAGACAACTTGGAAAAATAAAATATCTGTACCAACCAATGAAGGATACAAGAAGAAGAAAAATTTGAACAATTTAGAGGCTATAGGATATGGAAGAAGAGAAGAAGAAAAGTAAATCTAAGTGAAGTCATTTTTTTTAAATTGTAAGACTAGCTGAGACATAGCCCTGTAGGCATCTTAATTAAATTTTTATGTGGTTGTAATTAAGGAAGAGTGTTGGAGAATGTAATTCCAACCACTTGCTAGGTGTCAAAACCATCCATCAACTTTCGAGTTCAGTTTCAGTTAGTCAAATTTCACTCTAGTCATTTATTACTAATGTTTCTAATATAATCTTATTTAACTGATTGATAATATTGAAAAGAGAAATCTACTAATTTGTAAAATTGCAAAGAGCAATCCTCTGCTACATCAATTTATCTTCAGTTTCTATGGGCCTTTACCCATACTTTGAATTCAAATATTTTATATATATATATATAAACTAATTATTACCCATAAATTTATGTATATTAGTTAGCTGGTTTAAATTACATTTGTCTTTCGCACTGATTTTAATTCAAATCTTATATATATCTATATATTGATTTATAAAAATGAAACCCAATTTGATGATAAGAGACGACTGTAATTTAACTTCAACCATACATGTACAATGTGCAAGTTATAAAAATTAACCGATTACGTTTCTTAAGAAATATTGCTAATCGATTATGTTTCTTATGGGATCTACACCCATCGAACACAAATTTGTTTGTATTTCATCCCGTCCATTCCTCCTCGGATTCCGACAGCAACAAGCCGAGAGACGGTGGGCTTCATTTCTGTAAATCAAGTTCATGAATCCAATCTACCTTTTGTGCGTTATCGAAGAAATATTTCTCTTCTGTGATCATCAGGGTCGGTGAAACCGCTAACACCCTGCACATTGCTTTGACCAAAACACTTCTTCAAATTCATTCGTCCCTGCGGCTAATGTAGCCGGTTCCATTCAGAATCATTCTGATCCAGAATCAGATAGATACGAGAGCAGATTACAGTCCAGAGGGTATAATTGTTCAGGCTCAATAATCTCTCCGGTAATCCTGAAAAGTGAATTTGGGGATATCTCAGACACTAAACTTGACATGGAGAAGGTGCAGCTTCTGGCTTTTGTTTCAGCCAGATTATTAGCTGCTACAAAGGCAATGTTGTCGTAATGAACGGTTATGATAAAATTGTTCTAGTTTGCAACACGAATTTAATAATTATTTGCAACATGAATTTAATAATTATGGAATTTTTGCAAATAGATTCTAAACACCAAAATTCTAAAAACAAACCTCAATTCATAATTTGTTTAATATTACATGATTGGAAAGCTTTCACTGCACCCATAACCGGAGCCATTTAATCTCACTAATAATTTTTATTCTCACAAGGATGGTTTTGAACACAAGACTTTTCAAGGGAGGAGATTTTTGCAGTCTTCAGATTTTTCCCGTTATGTTGAGATTGGGTCATTGATAGCATTTCTTCTTGGTCAGATAAATTTTCCGGTAGTTTTTTATTTCATTGTTTGTCTGTTGGCCCAGGGAATTGTGCCGCGATGAGAGACCACCTCCATGTACATAAAAAATAACTTATATCATACATATCGCATGAATTTCTTCTTAATAATAATAATAATAATATCCATTTTTAAGGTCGCAGGGAAGCCAGACACCAAATTGGTATATGAGACCTTTTTGTTTGTGGGACAAGGGACCCACCTCCACGCAGCGATTTGACTACTAACCCTGTGAAGACATACATACTCTAACCCCTTTGGTTTTGAACCTGTAATCTCTTAAGAGGAAACACATACTCTTAACCATTAAGCCCACTCAAATTCTAACTTCAATATGAAGATAGAATGAATTTTGTCAGGTGAATAAATGCGAAGTCAATCTTCACATCCCGGTTGAGAATGCGAATAATAATCAAGTCGTCCTCATCGGGGGAAATGTTTAGGAGTTTGATTTCGGGACGAAGATAGTTCGTTCGGCCAACATAGTTCTCTTCGCTAATTTATTTAAGCGTAACTATTCTAGATTCTAACAAATCTTTTGAAGATCTCTTCTGGGTTTGTTAGGTTGAGTTGAAAATAATTATATTATTTTGTATTAATGAAGAAAATGGTTACATAGTTGTAACGTATCTCCCTAGTTTAGGATTAGTTCCTAGAGTTTAGGGGTTTGGTTGCAACTTCCTAATTCTTAGTGTTGTACTTAAATGTTGTAATCTTTCATTCATGAATAATAGAGTATACGAGAGTGATCTCTCTGTTCTGAGTGTAGTCTCCAGGTGCAGGCCTCACCTATGAGCTACATCTCCTTCTTTTTCAACTATGTTCACATTTTATCTTGGTATCAGAGCTCAGATTGGGTGAGCCTGATCTTGTATCACCTCTTGTGACTGAAGTGTCTTTGTGGCCAGCTTGCCTTGTAACAGAATTGCCTGTGTGGTTTGAGGTGCCTCTGTGGCCGCGTGTACACAAAGAGCTTTGTGCTCAATTGAGCAGGTGGACTGCAGAACACCTGGCTCGGACTCGGATGTTTTTTTTTTCTCTGAGTAGAAGGGAATTGGCGCGCTTTTCGCACTGATAGTAGCGCAAGGAAGCGGAATTGGCGCGGCTGTTCGGCTATTAATCGCACCAGAGCGCCAAAATAACCGATTGGCGCGGAAAATCACGGAAAAATCGCGCCAATACGCTCGGGAACGCGCCAATCCACCTTCAAGGGGATTTGCGGGAAGCCTCATCTTTGTTTGACGATTTGCGAAGGGAGCAGATCGAAGAAGTTGCAGATCTATCCGGGAGAGGCATATCGGATCAGTTTTGATCAGATCGATTTTTTGGCTATATTGAAAAATGGCGAATTTGCTCATCGGAGCGGAATTGATCTTGCTGAGTTGTCAGATATTGCTGGATCTGAATCAGTGAGTAAATCACGAGATCAACAGATTGGAGTAGCTCGGTGGAGGCGTATTGAAGTTCCTAATCTACTCAGTGGCAACAGATCGGACTTGCCCGGTGGT
Source organism: Pinus tabuliformis (assembly GCA_031772625.1). Classification (NCBI taxonomy): domain Eukaryota; kingdom Viridiplantae; phylum Streptophyta; class Pinopsida; order Pinales; family Pinaceae; genus Pinus; species Pinus tabuliformis. Next base: position 1,641,617,673 of record CM062816.1, on the reverse strand, counting down.
GGCGCATTAGAGTTCCAGATTTGTTCGGTGGTAGCAGATCGGACTTGCCCGGTGGTGGCTCATTGAAAACTGATTTATCAGAGGATCAGAAATTTATCAGTCCAATATGAATAATAGTGATAAGTACTCTCTTAAGCCAGAAAAGACGTGGTCTATTAGATTATTTGCTCAGGGAGCAACAGCTGCTGTTAATTTTGATAGGAATTGCCATCGCATCGACTTTCTTTATCCTTCAGCGTGGTTTTTTGGCTTCTAATGTTAATGAAAATGGAAGGTTTGTGCCCAACAAACCTCATTGGGTTGTTTATGAGACGCCTGTTTATCGGTGTGCTCAGTGCCATTCGGGTTCGATGGTGAGTTCAGGGGCTAAATTGCTCCTAGGTTTGAAGAGAAAGTCCCTGCGAGTTGTCGTGACGAGTGGAGTTGGCTTTGTTGGCAGTCATCTACTTGACAGGCTCATGGCAAGAGGCGACAGTGTTATTGCTGCTGACAATTTCTTCACAGGAAGGAAGGAGAATGTTGAGGTGCGGTTTGCTCGAATTTTCAATACATACGGTTCGCGAATGTGTTGTGATGATGGTCGCGTTGCAAGTAATTTTGTTGCTCAGGCTTTGCGCAAGGAGCAACAACCATCCCCGTACATGCATACCTTTGGATTTAATTAACACTTGGCTAATTAAATAACCAACCCGAAAACCCAAAGTTGCAATACACTATAATACTACGCAAAACCTTACAAAACAATGAAATGATACGGTGGGTCCCCGCGCCGTACCTCCCCGCCAACTTCTTGTCCCGTCAACCGTCGGATCCGATCCTTCAGATCGGACGGCTCTCGTCAATATCGGAGGCGCCCCGATGTCTGAAAGATAGCGCGCAATAAAAAGCGGTATTCCCGTCGTACTGTGGGACGCGTGTCGCTCCCACAGTTTATCGCGTCCGTTTGGCCGAAAACCGCCGCCGTACATAAAGCGGTGCGATAAAAACCACAAACCACTCCCGCTTTCCGCCGACCACGTCAGCACCCACGTCCGCTGCCACCCTGTCACTATTTCGTATGTCGTGTCCGCCACGTCATCTGACACGTCACCTTCCATACCCCCTGCTACCTGACAAAGATGACGTCATGCTGACGTCACCCGACCAAAGCGCACCAAAAACCCGCCAAAAGTAAAAAAAAAATTAAAAAGTCATTTTAACGTTGTTTTTGTCCATTTCTCTTTGTTTGTTTTGCGCGAGCTTTGCATGGTCATTTACGTTCAAAACACTATTTTGCTGCACAGTCCGCCACCCAGGTGAATTCACTCCGCAACTCGGCCCCTCAGCGCAGTCTTCTACCTGCATTTTGCACCAGGCGCCCATAAAACAGGTATTTACCCGAAATTCACTCATAAACCCTGTTTTTTCCAAGTTTTTCTATGAAAATTGACCACAGAACCAGAATTCGACTCAAAATCACAGTGTTGCCTCTACACCTATGAATTAACATCACTGTTTCACCCATTTTTTCAAATAAAACCTGTGAACTGTCTTTCCCTCTGCAAATTCGCCCATCGAGCTAAAATTAAGCTTATTTCCGCCTGCAATTGCCACAGAAAAGCCCACAGTGTATCATCTTACCACATTGTTGCTGCAAAGTCCCTAATTACAAGTGCAAAAAGTCATAAAACAATTTGAAAATGGAGGCTCCAGTGGCCTTGAATGTTGCCTCCTTGAATGCACCACATAAAGAGTTGGAATGGATCCCTCTTGCTGACAGGGATTTCCAAATTAAAGATATGATGGGTTACAAGCCTCACCTGCAAGCCTTTTGTGAAATTAGAAATAGCTACAGAAGCAACACGGATGTCTTGGGAATTTGGGAATCCAGCATGCCTATCTATTACCTCCCTTCAGTGAATGTGCTCCCTGATCTCATCCATTTATGTTGTGCAAATTATGAACCCACACAAAGAGCAGTTATGGCTCCATCTAGGACTGTACTCTTCTATATTACTCCTCAATCCATAAATGAGATGCTGAACTTTAAGCCAACTCAGCCTCTGGCTCCTCTCACCATGAAATTCTTGCTTGACCAAGGTGCCAAACTGCCCAGTTCAGAGATAACCAGAATTGCTCAATTATTCATGAAACCAAATTGCCAGCCCCAGCAGCCTCCTCCTTATCTCCATTCTTGGTTCACTGAGGCAAGGAGACTCATTATAGACATGATATCCTACATTTTAGGATTCAAAACTAGTGAGTTTGTTGATGAAATTGTTTTAGTATTGATGTCCATATTCACTCCAGGACAGCCCCATGCTGTCAAGTATGATTATGCCACCTTCATATCAAATAAAATCCATGAGAAATTCATGAACTTGGATAGAGAAAGAGTGTTCAAATACACATCCTACATATATCATTTGCTGCTGTACTATCAACCTGATAGTTTCCAAATTCCTCTTAGAAGATTGGACCTCAAAGGAGAAAGGAGGTCTGTAATTTTCTGGACCTCAGTATTCCATGAAGTCCACAACTCCCCTTATACATATTGTGAGTTCATTGACCTATTCATATATCCAGCCACTTCTTTGTTGATGACAACTCCTCCTGCCAGGCTCTCTGCTGAAATGCAGAAAATTCTACATCTCTCCAAGGACTACAGTATAGGTGACTAGTATTTTTACCAAAACCACACAGTGATCAGGATTTATGGCTGTGAATTAACTCCCTACAAGCTGCCAAAGTATGTCCCTATGAGACTCTTTGCCCTGGAATACTTCCGGCAATTTAGTAGTTCAGATTTGACTCATTTCTATGGTGCTAGGAAAAATGCACAGCTCAAGATAAGAAATCAATTGGGCCCTTTTATCTTCAATAAAAGGGAAGAAGCCTGGGAAGAAGCAGATAAGATTTTGAGGGATCAACTTATGCTGAAACAAAGTTTTCATTGGTCACCATATGACCCTGAACATTTCATAAGTTTTAGAAGAGTCAAAAACAAGCTTACAGGATATGTTCCCCACAAAATCCTTGAAATTCAACAATATGTTAATCAACAAGAATGGGTAGAAGGCACATTAGTTGAAGAGATTACTGAAGAGGAGAAATTAGAAAAAGCAATGAAAGGGCTTGAAAAAACACTTGACCTGGACTCTTTTGGACAGGTCCCTTTCATATTGCCTCAACACATTGGAGCGGGCACATCATCTGCCACAACTTCACAACAACCTGCCCAAGAGAGTACTCCACCTGCAGGGACATCCAAAGGCAAAGAAGTACAGCATTCAAAACAGCAAGATATAATGGCAGACCAGCCAGATACAGCAAAGGAGCAAAGCCAAGGGCAAGGTCCTTCAACACAAACAAAGGTACCTGAAATCCCTGTGTTACAAACTCCTCTCAATGAGGAAAGAGCCAAGAAAAGAGACAGACAAGAAGACACACCTTTAGGTGGATCAACAGAACGGCAAGGGGAAAGAGGCAAAGGTTAAACCCTTACTCTGAAGAGGAACTGGCAGAGGAAATAGCAGGCAACCTAAGGGGTGAGGGAACAACTGAACAACAGATCCCTCCAATTTTGGAAACATCAACTAGCTCATATCAGCAAGAGCAAGAGAGGCAGCATGGTGTGGAGGTTACATCCAACAGGGCACAGAGCAAGCAAGGCTCGGATATCAAGAAAGCATTTACTGAAATAAAGGCTAGAAATGAGCCAGTAAGGATCCAACTTTATAATCAATTGTTGAGAATAGCCCCCACAAATCAACAAAGGCTAATGGCAGCCTATGATATTCAAGAAGGAAAAATGACTCTTAGTCACTTTAGGCCCACAATGCAGCAGCCACAGTCAGCTGCTGATTATATTAGGACCAATCTGGAAGTTCTCTCTAAAGACATCCACCCAATGGACCAGATTGAATTACATAAACAAACCGGAAAAATGGTGTACTCCACCTTGGCAGACAAGGCATTATTAGCTCACAAATTGCAGAATTCATTGCACAATACCTCTGCCCAATTAGAGTTGCAGAAGGCCTCCTCATTATCCAAGGATAACGGGATCAAATCCTTAGAGGAAATTATTATTGAGCTGGGACATGATCCCAAGGATCCCAAGGGCATACAGGCCTTAATAAAAAAGAAAGAAGAAGATATTACAGCCCTCAGGAAGCAGCTCAAGCTGCCAATTACAATGCACCCTCAAACCACAGAAGTTGCACAGCAGAAAGAAGAGGAGGACGTGGTGAGTTCACTGATGAGGATGAATGAGAAACTGGCAGAAACAGAGAAGGCATTGGAGGAAGTACTACAAGGAAAACAGGGAGAGTTGACCTCTCAGCCATCTCAAATGGCTCCAATTGTCACAACAGCACCTCCAACAACTACAGCAGTAGTCCCTCCCGCTGTCCCAAAATCAACAGCAGGTACCTCAGCTTCAGCAAAAATTACAGCAACAACTACAGCAGCAACAACAGTAGTACCAGATACCAGCCTGAGCATGGAAGAGATGTTAGAACTCCAAATGGCAGAGCTAAAGGAAGCCAAAGAAAAACTGGCCAAGCTAGAGGTGAGCTATGATAAATCAAAAATAACTGTGGCTGAGAAAACAAGAGAAGTAAAGGCCTTGGAAAATAAGGTAAAATCCTTGGAGAAAGACCTTACTCTTCACAAAACTCTGGCAGAAATCAAAACAATTTTGTGGACTAAAATTGGCCAGTCCATCACTGATCAATGGACATCAATACAGACTATCCATGACCAAATTGAATTGATAGAAATAGCTCAAGTTGAGATTCAAAAGGCCAGAGCATTATTAGCAAACAAGCCTGAACAGGCCAATAGACTAATTCATTTTTTGAATACTCATACCAGAGAACAGCTAGTAGCTCTGGATATCAAGGACAGAACAGACACCATTTTGACAGTGAAAAAGGTGCTGACCATGAGGAATTTTATACAAAATCTGGAAAGAAAGTGCCAAGAAATGCAGACAGAAATAAATGCCTTTACAGAAAAGTTTGCAATCTTGCAGAGCAAAGGGTTACCCAGCTTATTGACTAGCAATCGAAGACTATTGACACATGAACAGTATGCTCACAGGGTTAATACATATGTAACCAATCAGATTACAGCATCATCAAGCACTTCAGAAGACATAGTACCTACCTCTAGACAGATCTTATATGACAAATTGGAAAATTTGTTCTTTATCGAGCATGAAATAACACATCTTTTTTAAGTCCAGCCCAATTACTACAGGTATACTGAAGCTGATGAAACATTAATAAAACTACAAAGGCACCAGCTGCCAACAGACCAATGGTGGCAGGGCATGTTGGAGGTTTTACCACCAAGGTAGTGTTAGTGCTTTTTCTTTTTGATCATCTGCATTAAATCAAATTCAATGCACATGCCACCTATCAGAAAAATGAAAATAACAGAGAAAGGAATTCATGCTAAAAAGCGTTAAGGCAGAATCAGGCACAGATGATAGGGTCGGGACAGCAATGCAGGAACGTGGGATAAAGAGACAGCTACCAGCCGACTGGCTGAGTCAAAAAGTCAAATATATCAGACCACCTAAGGCAGCTAGCACAACGCAAGTTACTCCTGCATTCATTGTGCTCTGTTTTCAATGTCATTTACTGCCTTTGAAGAAGTAGATGGATGAAGTTAATGCTTGATATTTTCTCTATGAGATATTTTGTAACTCTTTTTATAAATACCTCCTCAAGATATGTATTGTTGTTGGTTGGTGAATATCATTCTGGACCTGCGTTGTAATTTTGAGAACCCTTCTGAATAAAGATTGCTGGAATGCTTTGCTGATGAACTTGTTGGTTGTGGGATTAATGGCAAAGGAATATGTTTCAGAATTATCGTGTTACCTCATGGATCAATAAGTCTTTTAACTCTTGTTCACTATTCTTATGTTTTATATCATCTATATATCATATTCTAAATTTTAGGAAAAAAGAATAGCCCAGAATTTACTTGACTGTACTTTGTGCTCAATTCCTGTCAATTTCCATGTTTTCTTCAGGACTAGCATAGGCAGGAATTCTTGATTGCTCCCGTCTCCCTGGTTCTTACACTCTAAATATAATTAAGGAGTTCTTAACTGCTCCTTGATAATATTTATTCATTTTCCCTCTGTTAGCATAATGAAAGATTCTTGATTGCCTTTCATTCCTGACTTCATTTCATCTTATTCTAGCTTGAAAATTGTTCTATGTTCAATTATCGTGCTCTGTAGTTCCTCCTTTTGCCTAAGAAACCATACCCAAAAATTCATTTTCACTGACTCCATTAACCCAATGGTCTGAACTTCCCTTATTTTGTAGCTTTGTTCTACTGAATGTCACCTCCCAAACAAATACTTGCGCTTCATAACTAGCCTAACATATAGCAAAACAAATCTAAATCATAAAGAGAGAGCCCTCTTTGGTTGCAGATTGGCTAGAATCTACAGCTAAAATACTGTTTAGTGGTTACCTCGGCCATATTCCCTCAGAATTTTCCTGGGGAACAACATGAGTGATAACATCATTGGCGACTTCGCTGGGGATTGAATGACTGTTTGTTACTGTTGTCTATTTTCTAAAGCTACAGATGGAGCCTGAAGTTAGCCAGGTAGCCTTTGAAACTGTTTTTGCTATGCATTTACAGGAGTAAATAAAAGCTGCTTCAGTCAATCTCCAACCTAGCATTAGGATTTATACAGCTGTCTCAAAAATTCGATCAGTTTCCTGCTGTTTTCAAAAAATCTTTAGGAAAATTCAAGACCTTCATAATTCATACTTTCCTAGAGAAATATTGTCAAAAGCATCATCCTTTAAATATCTCTATAAAATACCAAAAACACATTTAGAAGCTGGCTCCAAAGAAGAAAACTCGGTACACTAGATCAAACCCAGATCCCAATCCTCCAGCTATTTTGGAAAACCCTAATTTGATCTCTAAAAGCCTTAAAAGACAAGAAAGTTTAGAAAATTCTGCTGATTTAAATCTTGATATACTTCAGCAAAACCTTACCCAATCTCCTCCTGGAAAGGCAGCAGTCCTTCCTACTCTTGCTGCAGCTTCTTCTAGTTCACCATCATCACTTCAAAGCACCTCTTCCACTCCTCCATTCACTCCATTTATCTCAGTTGTTATCCCAGTGCTTCCAGCTGTCCCATTCATACCTGTAAATATGGCAAACTGTTATGCTCCTCTGCAGCTGCTTGCGAATCCAGGGGCTATGCCTCAAGATTATTAGAGTAAAATCACATACTTTGATGGTATTGGCTCCTACACAGCCCAACAACACACTAAGAAAATGATGGACTATTTTGAGAACTATGAAATTGATGACAACGATGTCAGAATGAAAATTTTTGTCCAAATATTAACCGATGATGTAAGGACCTAGTTTAGAGCACTTGCTGCAAACACAATTGCTAATCTAGATGCCCTTTACCAAACCTTTTTGAACAGATGGGAAAAGAAAAATGACCCATTGCATATCCTATCAGAGTATGACAGTTTAAAAAGAGGCCCACAAGAAACTGTCCAAGACTATTGTGCTAGATTCAATAACGTGTACAATGTTATTCCTCGGAACCTTAGACCTCCACCTGACTTAGCCTTAATCAAATTCCCTGATGGATTTGATTCTGATATGGCATATCAGCTAAGGGAAAGAGCTCCTGCCAGCTTAGAAGACATGCAGAGTATAGCTGTTAGTGTAGAGGCAAACCTGATCTCTAAAAGAGCCCGAGCTAGAGCTGAAAGAAGGACTACCTTCAAAGAAGAGCCTTCTGCATTTGAGCAAAAGCTTGATGCAATCATCAAAGGAATGGATAGATTAGGTGATAGAGTAGAAACCATTGAAATAAAATCCTCTTGGGAAGGTCAACCAAGCAACACCACTAGAAATCCAAACTTTAGAAAAAATCAAAATCCTAACACCAGGAAGGCTGGCCCTGACCAGAATATCAGACCTCCATTTCAAGATAATTATGCAGAAGCCTCAACCTCTAGTGAGCCAATGGAGGATACTCAAATCAACCTAATGGTTTTAAACAGTGAACAACAAATATTTTTAACACAAGATGACCAAGAAGCTCATAATTTCAACCAATTTCAAACCAAATCCGGAGAATCATTTGATTTCAGAGAAGGATATGATGCAGCGGTCTATGAGGTCCATAAACAATACAAATTGAGAAGCAGAACGATAGATGTGCCTGAACCTAGCAAGCTGAAAGATACCAAGCAGCCAAAAAAATCAAAGGATAAAACTGCCCTGACAGAACTTCCTGCTAAAACAGACCTCAATCCAAAAGAACCCACGGTTGAGGACATATCAGACTTACAACCATCAAATAATCTGCCATCCACCTCCTTTCCTCCAAAAGAAAGTGTAAACAGCCCTCCTGTAAACAATTTTAAAATAGATCTAGTTTCAAACAGCAATTCTGGTAGACAGGAGATCACTGAAAACACAGCAGAAAAGGAAAACCTCGCTGCCCGGAATACAAAGATTCAAATGGAAAAACATTTCAACCTAAAAACAGAAATTGGCAAGTTAAAAATAGCCATTCCACTATTCGAATTGGCTAAACATGAGGTTTATAGGGAAAAAATCAGCAAGTCACTTCAAATATCAGAGAATAGAGATGCAGTCAATGTTTTAGATGACCAACCAGAACTAATTTTTGGTCCTGAGGAAAATGGTAAAACAGTAGATGGAGGAGTTCCTCCATTCTACGTAAGCTTAAACATTCATGACAAAGTGCTGCATAATGCAATGTTTGATTCAGGAGCTTCCCATAATCTGATGCCTAAGTCTGTGATGGAAAGATTGGACCTAGATATCACAAGGCCATACAAGGACTTGTTCTCATCGGTTTCCAGCCAGGTCAGGTGTCTAGGCCTAATCAAAGATTTGTGTGTATCTCTAGTACAATACCCTACCAAAACTATTTTGATGGATGTAGTGGTAGCTGATATAACACCAAAGTATGGAATGCTTTTGTCCAGATCTTGGGGTGCAAAACTCTAAGGATCTTTGCAGCTAGACATGTCTTATGCCACCATTTCAGTCTTTGGCCAGCAGATTGTACCGGGAAACATTGATGAAATATGTGGTCAGCAGTGAAGAGAAACCCCAAAACTTCCCCATTTATTCCATGCATTCGGATATGGATTCATTCATCTTATACAATGCTGAAAGGTGTCCCAAAACTGATGTCAAACTCCTAGAATCAGCACAAGCAAAAAACATAAATGAACAATCTAGTGCTCAAGATCAAAAAATTGTTGAAGTGATTGATGCAACAAACAAACAAGACATACCATATCAGTTACAAAATCCAAATCTGCCCATTAAGACAGTTTCCAAAACTCCTCATCCTAGTGGTAATCAAGAAATCTTATGGTACTTAGAGTTTGATGGGTCAGTGAATAAATTAGGAGCAGGGGCAGGGATTTGGATACACAACATGCAAAATGATCATGCTGAAGGTCATGCATATAGGCTAAATTTCAGATGTACAAACAATATGGCTGAGTATGAGGCCCTTTTGCTAGGACTTAAACTCATTAAAGGTCTAGGGGCAGCTAGGATTTCCATTCTAGGAGACTCAGATTTGATTATTCAACAGATAAAGGGAAACTTTGTTACAAATGATCTTAGGCTGAGAGCTTATAGAGGGGCAGCAAATGAAATACTTAACACCTTCTTAGAATCACAGCTCACTAAAATTCCAAGAAACCACAATTTACATGCTCATAGTTTGGCGACTTTTGCCAGCACCTGCAAGCTGCCATTCGAGCCTAATCACCACTTTACTGCTGAAATTAAGCACAGACCTGTTGTTCTAGATAATGTCAAAAATTGGCAAGTGTTTGAAAATGACACACAAATCAATAATTTCTTGACTTTGAAAGAGGAATTCTCAAGCACAAACATAGACACAAGCACCCTTTGTGATCAACAGCAAATAGACAAAATTGAGAAAAATATATCAGCTGAAACAACAAATCACATCTTGCATCCAACAATCTTTACCAGCAAAAATTTACAACAGCTGAAACAAATGGACCTTGATGAAATTGCTGAGGGAGAATCTGAAGTAATTGAGTTGAAAGATAATTTTCTGCCCACAGGCTTGACTCCTTTGGAAGATATATTTGATTCAAATGATATACCAAGAAAGCCAAAAATGCAACCTTTAAATGCGGAAATTGAGGATTGTAATATAAGAACTGTAGATGACCCTAAAATGATAAAATTGTCCAAAGCCTTGCCTCCCAACCAAAAATTGAAGTACATTGAGTTGTTTAAAGAGTTTCAAGATGTCTTTGCATGGAGCTATGAGGACCTCAAGTCCTATGATACTTCTGTCATCCAACACACAATACCTTTAAAAGAAAATCAAAAGCCTTTTAAACAAAAACTTAGAAGGGTTAATCCAGTCCTCCTTCCTCTCATTGAAAAGGAATTCAAAAGAATGTACCAAGCTGGAATAAACGCTCCTATTAGATTTTCAGAATGGATTTCAAACCTAGTGCCCACTAGGAAGAAAACGGGAGAAATAAGACTGTGTGTTGACTTAAGAAATCTGAATAAAGTCTCTCTCAAAGACCACTACCCCTTACCAAAAATGGATCACATTTTACAAAGGGTAGTGGGAGCTTCTAGGATCTCACTGTTAGATGGATTCTCAGGATTTAATCAGATCTTATTTCACGCGGATGATCAAGATAAAACTGCCTTTACAACACCTTGGGGAACTTTCAAATATGTGAAAATGCCTTTTGGACTTAAAAATGCAGGGGCCACATTCCAACAAGCAATGGACATAGCCTTTGCAAAAGAGATTCATGACTTTTTAGTCATATATCTTGATGACCTCGCTGCATTTTCCAAATCAGATCAAGAACATTTAAAACATTTAAGACAAGTGTTCTTAATTTGCAGAAAATATGGCATATCAGTGAACCCAAAGAAATCATTGTTTGGCCTAGAAGAAGGCAAACTCCTAGGTCACATAATTTCAAAAGATGGCATCAGAATTGACCCGGGCAGAATACAAGCTATTCTCCAAGTGCCTCACCCAAGGAACATAAAAGAATTACAAGCTTTTTTAAAAGATCAATTTCCTAAGAAGATTCATACTCAACTTGGCTGAACTAATAAGGTTGCTGAATAACATGTTGAAGAAAGACTCCAAAGTCAAATGGACAATAGAAGCTACACAAGCCTTTGAGGATATCAAAATAGCTTTAACTAAAACACTGGTCCTCACAAGCCCAAAGTTTGATAGGGACTTCATAATCTTTTCCTTTTCATCCGAGCATACTATTGCTACTGTCCTATTACAAAAAGATGACCAAGGATGTGAGAAGCCAATTGCTTTCTTCAGCAAAGCACTTAGAGATGCTCCTTTAAAATATCAAATCATGGAAAAACAAGCTTATGCCCTTGTAAAAGCCATCAAGGATTTCAGAGTTTATATCTTGTACTCTCATGTGATAGCCTATGTCCCAAATGTTGTGGTCAAAGACATTCTGACTCAAGAAGGAATTGAAGGAAAAAGAGGTAAATGGATTGCTAAAATTTTGGAATATGACCTTGAAATTAAGCCAACAAAGCTGATAAAAGGACAAGGATTAGCTAAGTTGATGACTGAAACCAATTTTCAAGCCCTTGACATCAATGAACTGGATAACAAGCAGGAGATGGCGACTCCACAGATCAATCAAGCATTTTTACAATCACCTTGGTATGCTGATATAACTTATGTATTATTAAACCTGCAAGCTCCTCCAGGGTTATCCAGAACTAAAAAGAGATTCTTGAAAATGAAAGCTTCAAAGTTTTATATAGTAGACAATGTTTTATTTTGGAAAAATCATGAAGGTGTTTTGTTGAATTGCCTAACACTGGATGAAACTAACAAAGTACTCAAGGAATTTCATGCAGGGGACTGTGGTGGACATTTGTATTGGAAGTCAACAGCTGATAAAATTCTAAGAGTTGGTTTCTATTGGCCCTCCCTGTTTGCTGATGTAAAAAAATTTGTAATTTCTTGCCATAAATGCCAAATCTTTGAAGGCAAGAGAAAGCTTTTACCTTTACCACTGAAACCCATTTTCACTGAGAGACCTTTTCAACAATGGGATTTAGATTTCATTGGAGAAATTCACCCTTCTTCCTCTGACCAACATAAGTGGATTCTAACTGCCACTGATTAATTCACCAAATGGATAGAGGCCATCCCTTGTAAGCAAGCCATTGACTCAATCATCATGCAATTCCTAGAAGCCAATATCCTTTCTAGATTTGGCTGTCCGGAAAAGATCATAACAGACAATGCTACTGCCTTTAAATCCAAAAGAATGATCAATTTCTTCTACAAGTACCACATTACCTTGGGCCACTCCACATCTTATTACCCTCAAGGTAATGGTCTAGCTGAATCATCCAATAAGAGCTTGATCAACATCATAAAGAAAGTATTGGAGGAAAATAAGAAGAATTGGCACAAAAAGCTTATTAATGCACTTTGGGCAGACAGGTTAACCACAAAGAGATCTATTGGGACAAGCCCCTATGATTTGGTCTATGGCATAGAGTCTGTATTCCCTTCATCCTTGGGAATCCCTGTGATAAAATTTGTTGGACACCTAATCCTAAATGGTTAGTGTGGAAGTTGAATGGAAAAAAGCAGTCCAAGAGACCTTGGGATCTGAAACCCAAGAGTCACATAATGTACTATAAATGTATATCTTCTGTTAATAAAAAAACGTACTCACATGATTTATCTTTCCTATTCTATCTTTCCCATGTGTGTTTAACATGGTATCAGAGCAGGCGTATTCCTGCCCTGCATAAATTAATTTGAGCCATTTGTTTTATGGCCTCTCTGTGTAGTTTATTTCTGCCATAAATTTTATGAATATTTTCTCATGAATATTGTCTCAGCTAAATTTTAGCTGCAATCTGTTATTTCTCCAGCGCTATTTTTATTCACCTATGCTCTAAAAACGCTCATTGCTCAGACCTGCCATCTCTGCCCTAGCAAGAACGTATCTCTGACTGCAATGTATTCCTCACTATGGCCTCTGCACATTCCTCAATTTGTAACGCTGGCCCTTTGATTTAAACATTGAAGTGTTATCTGCCATTGCCTGCCAGAAATCCGTTGCCTCCCCTGATTGACATCTCTGTCTTTTACAGTCCTGACCCTTGCATTACCTGCGCTCTCTGGCTATCCTGACTGTTCATAAACGGTTCATAAAAGAAACGTTGTCCATGGTATTTTTAGCGCTGGCCTGGAGAATCCTCTGAATCGCTGAGTAGAATGCCCTTGAGATCAGCTGGACAACCTGCAATTTGACCATCTGGACTATAGCAAGATTCTGGAAGCGTTGTGCCATGCATTGAACGTTGTTTTGGTACGCTGCCCCTATTCGTTTACCGTGCCATACTCTGCCATAACGCATCTGTCTGCTATTATGCATCCGTTGGTTAAAACTTTCAGACATTGATGCTTGCTGAACAGTTGCATCTGCACATCCTTGATGCTGGTTCACGCGACACTTGGCCATCAATCAGGAAGATCTTTAAACGTGAGACCGACTCAGCAATATTGGATTTTTCATCTTCCATAAGTGGGTAATTTTGACGTGAGAGTGGATTGATCGTGCTAGCTGATTGAATCTCTACCCATCGTTGGCAACTTCTCTTAAAATTATATTTGATAACAGAAATCATTCGAGTTAATTTGTCTCTTTAGATTCTATGTACACGAGTATTTTCTTTATGTACCATTTGGAGTATGGTATTCTTCAACTGAAGCAATAACGAAAAGAAATTTGAAACAGTTGTCGCAAGGTTGATTGAAGGTCTCTCTAAATGATTTAGAGTCTAGACATGGCTCTCGGTCTTATTTACAAGATCCATTTTCTCGGTTTCAGTGATCCATTTCAGAAGCAAGATACGTAAGTGGTAGGAATGGTTCCTCTGGGTTCATGTGTATTTTGAAAGCTACGTTCGTTCAAGGATTCCAGGCATTGCTTTTTTTGCCGATTCGTACTAGAAATTCTAGTATATTTATTGGTATCAACAATCGAGTGCTCATGCATTTGGATGTTTAATACATTATGTTTATAACCACATAGTTCTATCTGAGCATATGTGGGACCCTTTTTCACTTATTCAGTGTTGATGCTGATTCCTTTAATATCTTTACATTCTGCTCAGTGACGGTTGTTATTCTCTGGTTATTTGCAATACTAGCATAGTGCCAACAAGGCTGCAGGATTGGTTTTAACCACAGGAATCCTTGTCGCTTCATCCATAATAGATGCACCGGTAAGCATTTCCCTGATATCAATACCCTGAAGAGCTGCTGGAAGCAGTCCAACAGCTGACATTTCAGATGTTACTTATGTCGCTTGTAAAGACTTCAGCACAAGCTGCAAAGATTCATTCTCTTGAGCCTTGATGGAAGAAATGAGCTCCTTATAACTAGTACGCTCATATTCCAGAAAAACATCCTGAATTCCAAGATCCCTATATACAGCCTTAACGTCTGCATCACAAGAAGGATTTCTCTTCCCATAATTGGCATATAATTGTTGAAGTTGGCTCTCGTTGGCTCGTTTAAGGGCTTGCACCACCAACGCCCATTGATTCTGGACCCAATACCCAGAAACTTGTTTCAAACTCATGACTTGAATGAAATCTTTTGGTAGCTAACCATGATTCGAACTATGTCTCCTGATTTTCTTCTTTTATGGCTTCACTGGAATAGTATGGATATAACCATGATTCTGAATGCATGTTTGGGAGTTGGAAGGCGGCATAATGCGATGTAGATTTTCTACACGGTGATGGTTCACTCGAACAGTTTGAGTCTAAGGTCTCGGTGGTTCATTATATAGTATTGAAGTTGGAAGTTTATTACAAAATTATCATTGGCATTTGATTTTTGGGCATTTAAACATTCTCGCCCTCATCACAACAGCCTGACTGTGGACCATTCATATGTACTACTTATAGACTTGCTACAAGGACTTCTCAAGTTTGAGCATTCAGAACGTTTGAAGCTTCAGAAGATTTGAGTCATCCATTCTTCTTAGAGGGAACCAAATTTCATAAATATGGTGAAAACAAATAATAAGAAATCTGATTCGTTGCCCGGGACAATATTGGATTGTTATCAAGTTCGTTGGTATTACAATGGCTATTGAAGAGAATCGACCATACTAGGGGATCTCAACATTATCTGCAAGCTGGAATCTAATGGAATTGAGTGTGTAGCTATATGTCATTGAGTGTCTTCATTACTCTTGGTGTCTTCGGGCCTGTGCATTGACAATTTTAGACATTGAGCTTATACATAAACTGGTTCAGGTTTCTGCATGGAGACTTTGGAGAGAAGGAAGTCACGAAGTGATTTATCTCTAGCTGAAGTTTTGGTATAGCCACATATGGAAACATATATTTCTTCTGGATTTTAGTTATGCCGCTGGAAAACAATCTATGCAAAAGCAAAGTTGAATGTCTTGATTTATCTTCCACTATTGATTAACACTTCTACAACATTTGGCATTTTATTATTCAAGTCCAAGGGAATGACAAAGTTCATGTTTCTATCTGCAACGGTACTGCGGACAGACTTTCAGATTTGATATTTTGAAAAGCTTCTCTGTGTAGTATAATATCGATGCTCTTCTTCTAAGTTACCACAAGTTCAGTAAGTATTGCAGAGAAAGAAATCAGTTTTTCTCTGCCCATTTTGTATATCGCTCATTGATTTATTTGTGTGCTGACCTGGAGCTGTATTGAATGCATCAAAAACTGTGATTAAAGCTGCCTGAATACGTTATGATGCTGCCTGAAATACGTTGAAGCTGTTGTTTTAAATAAGTTTGCAGTTGCTGCTGCCCCAATTGTGGCATTGTAGTTAAAACTCATTATAGTGCATTGATTCCTTGATTCCACTGCTGCATAAAGATTTTGGTGAGCTGATTGTAATCCTTTATATTGCACACTGATCATTTGCTGACATTTATAAAGGATATTGTTGTGTACTGTGAGTAGATATTACTTTTCTGCTTTGAGTAGTAGTTGTGATCAGTTTTTTAAGGTGTAAATCAGACATTGAAGAAAAAATGGCCAGAACCAGTGAAGTATTACAGTTCCTTAAAACTCTGATATTATCTACTGTTGATGACACATTACAAATCAGCAAAGGATCTCTCTCAGAAATTCAGACATGTCTACAAAATGCACAGGAAAAGATCGATTTTTTGCAGCTTGAATCACAGCTACAACAAGAAGAGCTACATCAAAATAGACACCATTCTGAACCTGTTTTTGTTCAGAACATTGAGACAACCACCCGTCAGCAGCATGTTAATAACGGTACAGTTCATTCAAATAAAGCAGCAGTTGTATATGCAGATGCAGAAACTCAGTCTTCACTTCCCAAGCCCATCATCAGACGTTGGGAACAGCTTGTCCACAACAAGCACAGAACTGGTCCTGGATATGACAAGGACTTGTCCTTTCATATTCCAGACTATGCCAAGCCCATTTAGTTTCAAAGTGTTGGATTCATTCATGACAGTTCACCTGCTCCTCATGACAGTTCACCTCCAGCTGTTCCAGACTATGCCCCTCTTCTACAACAACAACAACAACAACAACAAAAACAACAGATCGTGAAATGCCAACACTGTGATCGAGTTGGCCATTTGAAAGATCATTGTTTTGATCTTCATCCATGTAAGCACTGTCATAAAACCAGCCATTCTTCACACAGATGCTTCAGAAACAAACGTCCTGCAAGAACAAAGATTCATCTTGGATGGATCGCTTCTTGGCAATGGGCATCAACAGCCAAGAAGATATTCCAAACACATGTCAAAACTTGTTCCAGAATATTGAACAGTCTTGCAGTTGAGTTTTCTCCATCATCTCACCTTGTATCTGACAGGGGGGGAAATGATGGTCATCTACAAGCTTCAAAGTCACATCAAGCGAGCCTGAGCCACAACCTGCCACACCAGTTTCAGAGTTGTAGCCAGAGACAAAGATGCCCCTGAACATGCCTTCAGTTGGCAATCTGGGACACTTCCTCTAGCAGAAGACTTCAGCTTCTTGCCAGTTTTGGAAGAGTTCCAGGAACAAAATTGAGAACACTTCCTCTAGCAGAAGACACCAGCTTCTTGCCAGCTTTGGAAGAGTTCCAGGAATTGCATTAAGCATTCCAGAATTGTTGGTCATCCTTAAACCATCACAGGTTGAGACTTCCCTTTTCAGGTTGAAGTTTTACCTTTTATGCGGGGTGAGACCTCCCTTTTATGGTTGAAGGTTTCCCTCTTTAAAACAATAGGATCACTTCCTCTAGCAGAAAACTTCAGTTTCTTGCCAGTTTTGGAAGAGTTCCGGGAACTGCACTAAGCGTTCCAGTGTTGGTGGTCATCCTTAAACCACTGCCCTTTATACCAACATTTCATAAGAGCACATTCAGCCTAGTGCTGCCATGCATTTTTTGCACATGTTGTATTACAGCTCTCTTCTTGGACTCATACATAACCCTTCGGATTAAGGGGGGGAATGTTGGACACCTAATCCTAAATGGTTAGTGTGGAAGTTGAATGGACAAAAGCAGTCCAAGAGACCTTGGGATCTGAAACCCAAGAGTCACATAATGTACTATAAATGTATATCTTCTGTTAATAAAAAAACGTACTCACATGATTTATCTTTCCTATTCTATCTTTCCCATATGTGTTTAACAAAATTACTGCAAGAAATACAGGCAGAACCCAATGACATTCAGAGAAGAATCAATCAAACAATTCATTTACAGCAAACCAGAGAGGAAGTGTATCACAGATCTCAGATCCTACAAGAGAAACTGAAGAAGATTTTTGACAAAAGGACAAAGGCAGAGGATTTTTTCATAGGTGACAAAGTGTTGAAGTGGGATTCTAGGAGGGAAGACAAAGGAAAACATGGCAAATTTGATTTCCTATGGAAAGGACCTTTTATCATTCAGGTTGTACAAGGAAACAACACTTACTTTTTGAGAAGTTTGGATGGTATAGAAGCAGAGGATGGGCCAGTCAATGGGCGAATGCTCAAGCATTATTTTGATCCTCTTTGTTAACATAACAGGACTGTATTTTGTACATAAATAGTGTCTTTTTAGCAGTTTATTACAGCAATAAGATAAGGAATAAGATGCAGCAAATTTTGAGGAAAAAAGCAAACAATTGTGCCACCTTCTTGTATTACACTTGGAGTTTATCAGAAAAAGTGAAGAGGAAAACTTGGGAGCTATATCATAGGTTTGTTTCATTTTTATGTGAGATTGAAACATAGAACAAATTATGCTCAAGCTAACTCATTTCATTTTTTAATGAGCTTGACATAGTAAAAGAAATATTCTCATGGTGACCTGTTTCATTTTTTAACGAGCTTGAAACAACAAAAGAATTATGCTCATAGTAACATATTTCCTTTTTTAACGATCTTGACACAATAAAATAACTATGCACATGATGAATTGTTCATTTTTTAACGAGCTTGACACATCAAAAGAACTATGCTCATGGAACTATTCACTTTAATCATGACTCCCAATAGGCCAAGGCTCTAGAAGGAATACATATCAAAGGCTTGATCATGCCTTCCAAAAGGGCTTGATTAGATGGAAGAACAATGCTTTGGTGGGAAGACATATCAACAGGTCCAATAGTAGTAGAAGTCGAGCAAACAGTGAGAGGCTCTTCTTCGTCGGTAGGTGTAGGAATGGAACATGTTGCCACATAATTAACTTGCAGTGAGGGGGATGCCACTTGCATATTAAGAATTTTTATGGAAGTTAGAAATATGGTCAATAGTAAAAAAATTTCCATTATGCAGGAAAGACATCACTCAAAAGAGTGTGGATACAACAACGTTCATGGCATAAACATAGTTTCACCCAAGGAGTAAATTTAAGTCCAAGAGGTTTTGAACTATAATAACATCAATACAAACATTTTTTTTTCTTCCAAGGTGATAGGGAGATGAGGAAGTTTCCCTAAAGGTTCATTATTTATTTTTCCAAAAATCCAATAGGATATTAAGTAATGGAAACAAGCGGAGAAGAACCTAAATCTTGCCAAAAAATTGAGAATAAAATGATAACAGAAGCACCTTCATTGATAATAATGTGATATGTGTTCTTATGACAAGAATTCACCATGATATGGAAGGGCATGTAAGAAGGGAGACGAGGCTATGTTACTTGATTCCAATCTAAGACAATGACCTCGTTACTTGGAGGAGGTTCCGTGACAATGGCAGAAACGCCCCCTGGTTTGGTGGGATCTGAAGTAACAAGAAGAATCAGAGCGGTATGAAATTCAATCTCTAAATGAAGGGAGTGATCGAGTGAAGATGGAGTTAGATAAATTACTTCATCCACTAATGAAGGATTGGGGAAAAATTTACGGTAACTAGTTGGAAGTTGTCGTTGAGAAATAGTAATGCTTTCCAAGAATTTTGAGGCTTCATCCATATGAGGGAAAAGGTGACATTGATGACTCCCTTGACATAATCTACAGGGAACCAAACTTGACCCTTTTTCCCAGTAACCTTATTATCACTAGTTGTTGGTTTGTCATCATCATTGTTATGAAGAATATATGACTGCGGACAAAGGTATCTTCCCTAGGCCTGGAGCATTGACCTAGAACAACAGAAAGAAAAAGTGACTAATGTTTTCATTAAAGTAAATAGATAACGGGATGAAGCCTACATAGAATCTTTTGTATACTTCACTCCTTCCTTGGCTTGAATGCTCCAATCCTAGCTTCGATCGCTATTAGAACCTTCAAAGTTAGATAACACAAGCTGACGATCCACAAAATCTATGTAGCATCATCTAATCACTTTATTCAATATATCAACATGGTATTGAAATATATGAAACCATAACATAATATATAAGAAAAAAATAACTCTTTGCATTTGTAGAAATGGAGTGAGTTACAACCAAAAATAGGTGTTGATCCTCTAAAAGAGCTCCTCCAAGTTGACTTGTCCTTTCCTTGTCACAAACTGCACCTCTAATCACCCTAATGCATGTAAATATATCTCTCACATCATCAACATAAGGGTAGAATCACTCTCCAAAATCCAACCCCTTGCTTATGGATAATAGTAAATATATAGGTGAAGGAGGTAGTTCATGAATTCTTATCCTTTTACCAATTAGGGCTTGATATCCACTCTTGATGGATGGATGAGATCAAGGGTTAAGGGATGAAAAATCCAAGGTAGGATCAGATAATATTTGAGAATTTTATATGAGGTAAATGGTTACAACATATCTTGGAAGCTGCTGGAAGAGGAGGTTTTGAGATTCTCTCTCTTTTTCCCAAATTTCTAGAATCAATGCATCCCCAACACTGAGCAACCTGCTGGTGATCAACGCGGGTGCAGAGTAGAGAAAACTAGTATTCAACATTGTCTAGTAAGTGGACATGGAGCGTGGGTCCTTAAAATGACTAAAACAAGGTGATTTCAAGAAGAAACTCTGGGATTAGAATGAGTCATCCTTAGGGCTTTGTGCAAGGATGATGAAAAGTAGGTCAAAGGATGTTGTTGATCCAATTGAAGGGCTATTGACTAGATGTGACAAAATGGCCTATAACAGATTCCCCCTAAAGATAAATGTCAGAAATGATTGCTGATGACTGAAGTGATTTACCTTGTGACAAGTCGAGATCAAGAATAATCGGCGAGATCGTCATCTATTACAATACATTTATATCAGGGTATATGTACTGAGTGAGGCATACCCGTACTCATCACATAAGCTAACATTACATGTAAAATTATCAAAAGACATGTACACAGATGACTGTATGGTTGAATCATGATTCGATAATGGTCTATATGATCATAGCCATCATACATTGTGATCTTGTATTACTCCTGAAATTGCAGCTCGGATGGATGTAACTAGATCCAGGGCCTTCTATCTCATTCAAATGACCAATCAATGTACGAGTCTAACCATGAGAAACAATGAGCTGGATTCGAACATGGTAGACACCATTTGATTACCGACTAATGATTTAAGCCGTTAATAGACACAAGAGAAACCATCGATAATGTTAATGGCTCTCAAGGTACTCTAGTAAAATCCATATGGTGTGAATAAATGAGTTGATGTCGAACAACAAAAAATATCTCAGTCGAAGGCCAATGATGTAAACTTGTCACCGAGAGCGAGAAACATTTCCATTGATGTATCTAAGCACCAAGGTACCAAGGGGTGTTTCTAGGTCAACTTCTTGGATAATGAGTTGATGTCAACAGGAAGAGGCCCATCACAAGAGGGCCTTGATGTATCCCCCATCAACGATATGAAATGGGTATGATGATTTGAGACAAAATGATCAGAGTGAGTTGATACAAAACTGGACTAGGAAAGACATATATGGAATGAAGGATTGAGAGTATTGTAGAATATGTTAATTGAATGACTTCTCTTGAACACAACGGGGCCACTAAATGGAGTTGGAAACATTGGCCCAAAACCAAAAATGGAGGCTTTGAAACGGTATGATAAAGAAAAAGACAAGCATATTTCCCAACCCAACAACGATGGAGATGAAGTGGAAGAGTTTTGTGTTCAAGAGAAACTCGCTACCATTAACAAATGGAGGACCCTGTTTTCCCAATTTCGCCAACGATATTAGTCAATACCTCTTTATTTTTTAACAAGTTTGAGAAGGATAACATATGCTAGATCTGTAAGTTCATCCTTTAGATGAATCCCTATGAGAATATTTAACGAACCCAGAGAAAGAGTGGTTCAGTCCCATCATGAACAACGAGTCCATCACTGTTTGATGTTTTAACGAGTCCAACAAAGGTAAGACTCGACATATTTTTCATGTTTAGAGAGTTTGAAAAAGATGAAAAAAAAGAAAACTCCAGATGATCCTTTTGATAAATAGCCCCTTAGGTCCGGAAAGGCAAAAAATAATACCCAAGATAACCTCTTAGCCATGTTCGACTAAGGGATTATTTTTCCATAGTTAGTTTTTCTCAGTCTGGAAAAGGGTTAAACTTATACTGAGTAGACATATTTTCATTTACTTTAACGGGTTTGAAAGGACAAGCGCTCGACAATATTTTCATATTTTGGAAGTTTGAAAAGAGATGAAAGAGGACTCCAGGGGATTCCTTTTTCGTAAGTTTTAGAGCCCAAAAAAGTGATTAAAGTGTGCTCCTTGGTCAAAATAATGTATTCAAAACATGACAAAATCCTTCAAATAACTGTTGACCTACTTAGAACATCACAAAAAGGATTAAAAATTATGTTTCACGATAAAAATGGGTTGTAACTAGGTAAAATCATTAAATTTGAATAAAATAAGGGAATACACAACCATAAATATCAAAAATTATTATTCATATTTACCATTTCACATTTACCTTCAATAATGAGAGTTCTGAGTAGCTTTTTCTCTTGATCTGCTACAGTTGATTACACTCAATCTGGTGGATCGTTTCAAGTGTCATCACCTCCAGGTAGGAGCCAATACCTTTCATTTTCAATTCATGGTCCCATTTATGATTTCATGCAAGTTATAGCCATTTTTGAGGGCCCTAGTGTTCAAAAAACTCGCCCTAGGATCAACGCAGGTCCAGACAGTTGAAAAATGTGTGTAACCTAGGTGATGGTACACTACAAGGAGGGGTGCGATGCTTTGTATCTCCTCTTGAGGGTGTGTTGGGCACAAATCCAAAAAATGTTTTCAAGTTTCCCTTCAAAATTTTTGAGTTTCGTTGCATAAAAAGGATCCTAATGAGTCTCTCTTCGATGTTTTAGGTCTTCATTAACATAAAATGGCTTTTATCTGGAGATAAAGTGAACATGGAGAATAGGATTTAAATGCTGCTAATGATCCTACTACCATCTCGACACTAAAATATTATGGATTGTTAAAATTCTTCTGGCTTCCTTTTATGAGGCAACAGATGGAGCTACTAACATATCTTGTTCATGCATGGAATGTGAAAGCACAAGAATTCATATTTGGGGAACATCTTCTCGATATTATAGTAGATGACATATATTTTCTGACCGGTTTATCCAGGAGAGGTTCCCCCATATCTCTCCTAGGTGGGAGAAGGGGTGGATAAACAATGAAAGATTATATCAGTACTTACTGCAGAACTCGATCCAAGCTAACTAGAGATGGAAATATCAACATAAAATATGTAACCCATTTTACCTTAAGAACAATATTTTTCATCATTGCCAGATTGATGGGTAGCTCAACACTTCATGTGGCCAACAGATTATACATGCAGTGCGGTGTAGAGTGTTTACATCCAACAGTCTTCAACTAGAGTGAGGGAGTGTTGTACAATATGAAAGAACAATTATCTAAAGAAAGAGAGGGAAAGTTGAAAAACTTTGGATATAGTTCCATCTTGGTCTCTTTTTCCTTAGAACGGATTCCATTACTACAACCTCAACAAATTACACTTGAGCCCATTGATCCAAGGGTACCATGGATGAGGAGGTGGATATATCATATGTCCTGACATGCAGGTTCGTCAGAGATCAACTTCTTACCAACCTTCTTTGGATGGTTGCGCAGATATTTCATTATGGTCAATGATTATCCATACACAGGGATGGATTTCCGCGACAACCATGAGTTCATGCTTCTTGAGGGTGAGCGATCGAATATTATAGGTAATATATTTTGACCATTTGAATTTTTGAAAGTTTAAATTTTTTTTTTGTGTTTTGATGTTTTTGAGACTTAAACTATTGATTTGTTCATGCAGATATCGAGCATGTTCGACTAACGAGTGCTTCATATCTCCATCATGTAGGAGAACATCCACAAGTAGCAGCAGAACCAACACAGGTTGCTACAATAGGACATGATTCACTATGTGATCTAAATGTAGCCAAGATCCTAATAGAGGTGGAGCGCCACATGGAGGGGTTGACACGTGGGATAAATGAGACTACGATCGACCATGTTCTGTTGCGACTTCAACAACACACCATCAGAGTACCTAGCCGCATTGGTTGGATACTGTGCAAGATAGATCATGTAGTGGCTTGTTATCATGAGCACTTTGGTTAGTCTACTTAGATATTTGCATGTAGTTTTGTATATGGGTTGTGTGTCCATATGTGTCTCGGAATTTTTTTTTGTAAAACCAAACTTTATATATATATATATATATATATATTTCAATGATGTGATGTGTATTGAAATTTATTTACATTCGTTGCAAATGTCTATCTAAAAGTTGATTAGTAAGTGCATCTGTCAATGTATTTAGATTTCTATAAATGTGTTCATATTGTATGAAATCAAAATGTCTTTCTAGAATGTGAACCCTTAAAAACATACGTAAGATGGTAGGACTTCTAACTACATAAACATTAGCAAGTTGCATTACCATGAGTTGTGAGTCAAGTCTAATGACTAAACGACATATACCATGTGAAATAGCATAAGACATTAGCTCGACCACTGCGCTATACCCAATGATATTGTCGGTAGAATGACCAATACAAATCCCTTGTATACTTAGTAACTCTCAATCCATAGCCCATGCTATGGAAGATAGGTTCTGAGTAATACAACTAGCATCACTAGCATAACCAAAATATGGTTAAACGGATGTCGAAATTTGCAAACCAAATGTAAAAGGGATCAACAAAAACCTTAGGAAACTCTAAAGACACACCACAAACACACTCAACACACCTATAGACAGTATGTGCACATTGTTACTATGCATGAGATCAAGCATAATATTTCTTTAGGGACAACCCATTCCTAGGCTGCACTAGTGGAATTCCATCAAAATAGACTAACTCATATATATATATATATATTCAGTGTTTTCGTGTTCCTATTATACTTTCAATGATGTGATGTGTATTGAAATTTGTATATATTCATTGAAAATGTTTATCTAAAACACTATTAGAAAGCACATTTGTCAATGTATTTAGATTTATAGAAATGTGTTCATATTGTATGAAATCGAAATGTCTTTCTAGAAAGCGAACCCTTAAAATCATATGCAAGATGGTAGGACATATAACCGAATAAAAATTAGCAAGTTGCAGTACCACGAGTTGTGAGTCAAGTCTGATTACTAAACGACATATAACATGTGAAATAGAATCAAATAATAGCTTGATCAATGTGCTATACTCAACGAAGTTGTTGGTAGAACAACTAATACAAATCCCATGTAGACTTACTAGCTCTCCATTTGGAGAAAATATACCCATATTGCGGAAGGTAGGTCCCAAGTACTACGACTAGCACCATCAGCATAGCCAAAATATGATTCAAGGGATGCCGACATCTGCAAACCAAACATAAAATGGATCAACATAAACCCTAGGAAACTCTAAAGAGACACACTGCAAACACACTCAACACACCTATAGATAGTATGTACACCGTGTTACTACGCATGATATCAAGCATAATATTTCTTTAGGTACATCCTATTCCTAGGTTGTGCCAATGGAATTCCATCAAAATCAACTAACTCATAGGCCCCTTTGGCAAGGAAATGCTTGACGATATATGGACCTGACCACATAAGTTGGAACTTTCCTGATCCTAACTTATCCGATTGTTGGTCATATAAAAGAACAAGGTCTCCTTCTGAGAAGACACGAGGCTTAACCCTTTTATCTTATTGTGCCATGATACGTCTTTTATTAGATTTGCTGGCTATAGAGGCATCGTGCCATGTCTTGTCTAATCAAGTCAGATGTAAAAGACTGTAGATAATCCTATAGATTCACAAGCTCATGTAATCTACGAAAACAAGAGACAAGAATCTACTTCTACTCTTTACAGCGAAATCACATAAAGATCAAGCAAAACAATAATTGACAAGAGGAAGAACACCAATGGCACATAACACAATAAATATCCAGGGAAATCTACCGCTCAAAACCCCACTATCTGTATTGCATTAATCAGAAATCCAAGATGATAATACAATGCTTGTTCTCACAAGAACAATCCCATCACTCAGGAAAATCAATCTCCAATTCACAAGCAAACTCTTGGCCAACACTTAGCCAATTCTCCTTGTCTCCAAGTCCCTATTTCCTTGCACAATTCCTATGGCTAATTAGCCCATCTTAAAGGGAAACCAATGCATCCAAAGCTAAGAAATCCCTTCAAGGACCAGTTCCTGATTGCATGCACTATATGTACAACTCAAAAAATTATACAACAAATAGTGCACTGTCCTTTCACTCTAGTTCCAACTGGGTCTTTCTCAGAATCGACATGCATGGGTTTCTAATGAGGGAATCTTTCTTTAACTAGAGTAGCACTAGTTAATTCATTAACGCACCAACTCACTGTTAGTTCCTCAAATAGTTTAGAACTAATTTAATTAAACTTAACTCAGTAAACTGAGTTATATAATTAAAACTCACAATTAACTCATCCTGGACCCCTATAATATAGGGAGAACATATACATGACTTCAGAAAGACTTCCAACTCGAAATTCCTAAGCCAATTAAGTTAATTAAACTTAATTAACTATTTACAAGTTGCTATGAGAATAGAATTCGATTTTAATTCTCAGTTTAATTCAAGGACAAATTAAATTGGAATTTTTGGATTCTTTTTTAATTATTTCTTGTTTCGATTTTCAATAAAGGCATTCCTCTTCTACATAAGTGGTAGGAAGAATTTCAACAAATAGTTTCATTGACAAAATCTCACATTTGGTTGGAAGGATTGCTTCAAGACCATAAGCCATCCGAAAGGGTGTAAATCTAGTATCAGTCATCACTGAGGTTTAGTATGCACATAAAGCAATATAAAGGAGAAAATTCCATTCTGATTTATGGACCCCTGCCATACGTTGAAGCATAGTTTTCAGAACTTTACTGATAGCCTCAACTTGTCCATTAGCCTGAGGATGGTAGGGAGTGGAACTTTCATGGGAAAGTCCCAACTTAGCAGTTAGTTCAGTCATCATATGATTCCAGAAATTGATGTGACAAAATGTATATCATAGGGTTGTAATCTGAAACAACCATAGTTTTCCGGAACAAAATTTAATAGATGAAACTTTTGACCGCTTGGACGACCACCAACACCAAATTTTCTATGTAGGTATACCTTATCTCAATATCATTCAAATTCTGACTCAAATAATATATGGGGGTGTTATATCCCTACATTGTCTTCTTGGACCAATACCATTGCTATAGTAGAAATGGCGGCAACAAGATATAGGAAATAATCGTGCTAGTGATCAAGGGGATATAATAGAGATTCCCAAACCAGTACATCTTTCAGGGCATCAGAAGCTTTCCGAGAGACGTTATCCCAATGGAAGGGAACCCCTTCTGTAAGCATGTGAGTAAATCCTGTGGTCAATTTAGTGTAATTACGGATGAATCACCACAAGAGGTTAGTGTTAGAAATTTATATATTACGGAGCAATGGAACACATAAAATATTGTAGAAATATAAACACAGAAAACGCATAAAACAAGAGAGACACAGATAAACGTGGTTCACCCAGTTTGGGCTACGTCCACCCCAAACAGCCAGTCCTTCCTTTCTATTATCCAGCAAAATGAAGAGACACAACCTACAACAAATCTGCTGTAATATCCTCTGTTTTCTCTCACAGTCTCACCTCTCTGTTTCTCGCACACAGAATACACATCTATCTCACAGCCTCAAATACAATACCCTCATACAAAGAGAGGGGTTGCCTTCTAGGGAAAAAAACCCTAAACTAAACATAAGTTCTACCGTCAGATCATCCGCCTAATGAACGGCCCAGATTGACTAGAAATTACTATACTTTTACAAGGCAATTTTACAGTTGTTTTTAGCTTCGGGGGCGCTGCCCCCGAAACCCCCGCCAGGGGGGGCTCCTAAAGGTCGCAGCCGCCCCCCAGACCCCCCCCCTGCAGCGAACATTTTACGGGCGGCGTTGCCGCCCCCATTTCGAACTGGGATCCTATGTGGCGATACCTTTGAATATAGAAGATAATCAGGCTCCACACCCAACAATTAGCTTTCCCTTGAAGTCGTTAAGGTTGAATGAGCGAAGAAGGTGCATGAAAGTCGATGATTGTCTTTACTTTCATAGGATTGATATGAGTTTCATTTTTTGAAATTAAAAAAATGATAATCTAACCAGAACTAACATAGAACACACATTTGTGTGGTTTCAGTTGAATATTATAGTGTCTATAGACACTGTAAGAAAATTTCCCTAAGATGCATCAGGTGATCAACCCAATATTTAGAATGAGCAGGGAGGTCATCCAAATAAGGCTACATGATGTGCTTAATATCATGAAAGGTGTAATCCGTTTCCCATTGAAACCTGGCCCCAACATTCTTCAGACCAAATGGGACTTTCCGGTAGGAAAATGTACCATAGGGAAAAATAAATGCAGTCTTAGGTTGATCTGCTAGGAGAATGTTGATTTGATTATATTCGGAGAAACCATCAATGAACGAATAGATTTCAAAATGATCACAGTCATCAACAATCTAGTCGATGAATGGGGTTGGGTATTTATCCTTTGGACAAGTGCGATTCACATCCCGATAATTGATGCATACACAGATTATTCCCTGTTTCTTCAAGACAGGAAAAATATTCGATACCCAATTGGTGAGAGGACTGGGGTAGATGAAACCAAAACGAAGGATTTTTTCAGCTTCACTCTTTATTGCGACAAACTTCTTTGGATGGACCAAACAGAGGCACTACCGGACTAGTTTAGCATCAGGATAAATTTTAATCTTGTGCACTACTATGTTTGGGTCGATACCTGGGATTTCCTCATAGGTATAAGAAAAGACATCATGAAACTCCTAAAATGGGGCTTTATAGGTCTCAATTTTGGATGGATATAAAGAGGCACCAATGTGTATATTTTTTACAATGCTCGGTTTGACAGAGATATCAAGATGTATCGTCTCTTCACTATTCGAGAGATTCTTCTTAGAATCAACTTCATGGATAGAAGCGAAATCGTAAAATACTTGACGACATCGAGTAGATACACATCACTGAGATTATCCTTAATGCAATATGATAACGAGGAATAGTGGTGATGATCATCCCACGACGCATTGTTTGGCATCATGATCTCCATGATGATCTCATCAGTAGAGAATATATAAGATAATGGATCAAAATATGTGCCATAATCCAATGATCGATCAACCCAATTGATCAAAGAGAAGGTATGAGCCACACAATCCAAATAAATAGCTTTGTAATCAAGTTCAATGGGGCTCAACGACATTCGGTCGCCAAAACTACAAATGCTAGTTTCATCTGGCACAATCCATGGATCGGTCTAGATAGTAGAGGATGATATCATATTGATATAAGAAACCGAAGATGAGCTATCAGGAAGAGGAGGAGGAAGAAGCAAAAAGGTTCCTATGAGCGAGGAATCTTTCAACAGTCCAACCCTGACATGCTGATAATAATGTAGAGTTTCCCCTACAAGTGGGACACTTTCAATAACATGAGAATTAGAGACGAAAAAGGTGAGTTGGTCGATGACCCCAATCCCACCTTTATGAGGAAATGAGATCATACGGAAATAATTTGAAACAACTGTGGCCATGGAACAAATCCACGTGCGACCCAATAGAATATTATAATCGAGAGGTTTGTTAATAATTTCCACTTTTATGGATACACTTTTGCACCCTAATTCAACTTGTAAGGAATTCAGAATACCACAAGGCGTATATGTTCTCCCATCAAAACCATTCAACGTGGTACATGACTGGCTTAGTTGAGGTGAACCAATCGCTTTCTAGCAAGACATAGACTTGATGCTGGTTGAGGCTCCTTCGTCCATAATAGAATGATGGATGTTCTTACCATGGACGACAACCTGAATGATGAAGGCTAATTGAGTTGGAAGGAGAGGGGTATCATTTTCATGACTGAAAACAACTAGGTTGGAATCCAAAATATCCACACATCCGATAACTGAAAGCAAAGCCTTTTTCTGGGTGGGGTAGTTTCTCAACACCTTGAGGGTCGACATAGCTAATGGAGACTGAGCCAAGTCCTCAAGTACATTATAATTTTGATCTGCCTTGGCATGAGGGTTGAAAGAAGACTTATGAATAACTCCCTTCGGAGGCTTAATAGTTAACTCTATAGGAATCGTGCGCAGAGGAGGATGGGATGGAGGTGATTCTAAACTGATAGGTTGATCAGTAGCTTGACAAGTTAGAGGATTCACATTACCAGAGTCTTTGTTTTGAGTAGCCACCATAACATCAGATGTATGCTTCATGGAGGAGAGCATTAAAACCCTGTTAGAGGAAGATGGGTCTTGAGCAACCAAATGGGTCTCTTGATTGGGAAATGGGTCAGCCAACACATCGGGAGAAGTAGAGGATTTCATAAACTGATTGCTTTTGCATGGTGAGGATAGTCATGAGTGGAGTTATCCCCGTTGTAAATCAAGCATGGGTAGCGAGGCTTTTGTTTCTCATCAAAAGACTCATTTGTTTGTTTATCCTGTAATGAAGAATATTTCTTCTTTTTTCCTTTTCCTTTCTTCTTAATTCCTGGTTGTTGTTGAGATTTGCCTTTATTAGATGAAACAAAATTTATCGCGGAAAAGAAGCGTAAGAGGATTAGATAAAGGGTTTTGGGTAGTAGAAGTGAGGGAAGCACCAGATGGTTTCCTCATTGTTTGTGAACTGGAATAACCAATGATGCCATCAGAAGCATGAGATTCTTTACCAGGATTGGGAGGAAAAAAGTTGGAAGGTCTCGAAGCATCTAGTATCTTCTCATAGACAATGTCAGATTGGGTATAGATGAGGTCCAAATATTGAGCACGAGCAATTACTTTCTCTTCAGTCACAACTCCAATTTTGGCTACATCCTCTGTGGTAGATGGCAACAGGTATTTAGTGAACCATTTCGCAAGAAATTGATATGGAACATAAGTATTAACCAAGTGGTGACAACGCCACCACTCATGAATGTGGTTTGAAACGTGAGTGGCTTTAGTTTGTTTAAAGTTGGTCAGAAGTTTTGTTCTAGTTTCATATCGGATCAATGACTAGAAATGTGTAAGGAAGGTGGTAGCTAAGGAACTGAAATCATGAAATGAAGCCCCAGGTAACTCAATGTACCATTTAGTTGCGGTACCTATAAGAGTGCATTGGAAAAGACGTAATCGTATGGAATCATCATTAACGATGTTCAAAGAACACCACAGATGATACGCATTAGAGGAAATTTTAGCCTAAAAGTAGCCTCCTGAGGAAAAATAATAAAATAATAGTTAAAATCATAAAATAAGACTTATGAATTTTGGAGGGAAAAGAAGAAAACTATTTTTTTTTTAATTGTATTTTTGTCTTATCTCCTTATAGGTTTATTGAAATTTTAAGTGTAGACACTCGTTGGATGTGAAATTAAAATTTGCATCCAATGAGTACCCATCAAGGATACTTTTAAGAAGACCCACATTGATAAAAATTGAAGATACATTAAAAAACGTGTTCAACACTCTTTTTTAATGTATCTTCAATTTTTATCAATGTGGGTTTTCTAAAAAATATGCATGATGGGTACGCATTGGATGTGGAACTTAATTTTTCATCCAACAAGTTTCTACACTTGAAATTTGAGTAAACCTATAAGGAAATCAACCAAAAATACAATAAAAAAGTAGTTTTTCTTCTTTTCCCTCGAAAATATTTACATGTACCTCTTTTTAAATTTAAAATGTTTTGATTGGTTTACATATTATGACATGGAAATTACATGAAAATTTCATGGGCACTTTTAGGATAAAAGTTCCTCTAATGTCATGACATGGGTTGATGGGTTTCTGCAGGATTCCCATTGAATTTTGGGATATCAGATGGCAATTTGGTGGGAATTATTGGACACCAAGGTAAATGAGTCATGGGATTGTTGATAAGTTGTGTCAAATCTGGCAATTTGAGAGTCACCAAAACAAGTAACTGCCAATTAAAATCTGATGGTGGATAGCATTGATAAGAAGGAATAACCTTAGTAATAGGTACTTGCATTCCTGGATAAGGAGGATTTTGATAAAGAGGAACCTGGGCACCAAAATATGGAGTATTTTGGTAACCAACATACGTGTAACCTTGTTGACCAGCCCTAGGATAACCCTGTAAATGTTGGAATGGTTGGGTTTGGATATGTTGACCTTGAAAATTCACTTGAGAAACACCTTGATAAGATATATATTTTTTCCCTATGGGATTTTGCATCATCCTGACATAAGGTGGGTTTGATTGGGGCTGTGCCATACTATGCACATTCTGTCCTATCAAAATTTGAGGAGTACCTTCCCCAAGCAGTCGAGACTATAAGGTACCTTGTAAAGGTTGGGTAAGTGGAACCTTAAGAGTACTAGATACTGACATAATAGGTTGAGATACAAAGACATCATGTAAAGGTTGACTTACATGTTTTTGAACTTGTTAAGATATGGATGGATGGGTAAGAATTTGAGATAAAGACGGAACAGGTTGTGGATTCAACAATCGGTCCCAAAATGAACTAGGTTGGATGGGCAAAATAGGTTTCCAAACATTAGTAGCTATGCTAGTATAAGGAGGATTATAATAAGGTTGATTACCAATTTGAGGTATACCAACAACAAGTTCCCCCCTTGCTATAGGAGGTGGGGATGATGGAGGGCATCCAACATAACGAGAGTTAGGTTGTTGAAGATAACCTTGTCCACTAACATAAAATCTAGCCTACTATTCAATCGTACGTGTAGGCGGAGCATAAGGAGAAACTTGTGTAGCATTAGTAAGAGAAGTAATACGAATTTAAACAGGAACACAACAAATTATAGATATAACCATAAATACATAGATGCAACAAAAATAATACTTCATTTCATTAATGTAAAATACTGAAATATGCCTAGTAATAGAAATGGAAATAAACTAGCTCCGACGATGGTAGCTTATCCCTAAGAAGAGATGTGGCGGCTACATGAATCTAAACTGCTTTACAATGAGGCTCAAGGGCCTTTTTAGTATTGAACAATAAGAGAAAACCATAAACAACCAAAACCCTTGATCCAAATTGGATCCTCGAACACTCTATAAGTTTTCATGAACTCTGTAAAATTCATGCCAAAGTTTCAAAGTTTTATAAAGATCAAGCTTATCAAAGATATCCTCGTAATAGTTGCAATTTGTGATCAGCGTGGATCAACAAGGACCCTCAGTCAAGCACGCAGACTGTCGGCCCATGGTAACGCGTGCTATCACAAATTAGCAAAACTAGAGGCTAGTTCGAGAAACGAGGGCAATTTCTGATATGCGATTAGCGACAAGTTGCTAATCGCATATCGCAGGGAAAACCCCTCAAAGAAGGAAAGGGCTGCAAACACTTGGACCCGAAAAATCATAAAATATAACAGATATCGCTCCGATTCCGTCAGAAGCGGGGTCCCACAAAAACCAACAGAATATCAGAGGGGCTTCGAGCGGTAAGCGGTTTTGGCCGAGTTCTGCCCAATGCCACACAACGATCGCCACATGTCCTGGTGGGGAGAGAGAAAACCACTCACATCGGACGGGTAAACGTCATGCAACTTAGCCGCCTAATATGAATGATGACCGTAGGATTTGGGGCCCCAAAATCAATGGCAGAGATGCGTTCCAATGGATGACCGGACCTGACAAGGTAAACAGACAGAATTGTATAGGATTTGAAGTCTGATATGGACGATGCATTGGCAAAAGATCATGTTTCGTGGGCATTCTTGGAGTAACAGAATAAACGACAATGTCCAAGAGAACTGACACTCAACCGTTATGAAACAAGTGGCCACCTCCCTATGAAGCGTTATATAGTGACTGATGACAAAGGACAGGGGAATTCGAATGGATAGAGGTAGGGGAACCAGAAAGCCAGGAAGCGAAAACGAACAGTCAAGAAGTAGATTGGCTTTAAAGCCACAAACTGACAGAAAGAGAGGCAAGCAGTAAAGCAGTAGGTGAGTTAAGAAAACTAAGAGCAGAGAACAGAGAGAAGAAGTCGAGCTGACCTGCAGAAGCAAAGGCAGCATCGAGACAGAGACAGAGAGAGTCAGAGAGTCTGTGTACTCCAGAAAGGGCTTGAGAGGTTCAAGCGAACTCCTCTGTATATGCTTGTCATGTATTGAGTCTTAGATTGGACTCATACCCTTGTGACCAGCAGAGGTCGAGATTCAGTAAGGAGAGTCTATGTACTCGAGAGACTTGGGGGATCCAAGTACAGTTTTGTTGATTTATATCTATTGAGTGAGACTCAAGTTGAGCTCATTGTTATAAAAACTTTTCTTTGAAAACATAATAGAGAGGCCACCACTGAAGGCTGGACCAGGAGACGTAGCCCAAGAGTATTGGGTGAACTCCTTATTAAACATCTTGTGTTTATATGTTTGCATGTTGTGTTTGCTTTAACGGCTTCAGTGTCTGTGTATTTTGAAATCTTATCGATCCTTTGCATAAAATAACATAGACACATCCATGCACATGAGTCTGTAATACCTTATTGTTTGTCTTAGATCAATTTCAGATCAAGTGGTATTAGAGCTCTAGGTTGCTAAGGTTAGACAAGCTTGTGCTGGATTTTGTTGTTGAATGCTAACTAGGACAAAGCTCAAATTAGGAGAAGGAGAATTGGTTGAAACTAACCCAGAAATTGGAAGAGTCTATCCGAAGAGGAAAATGGCAGAAGAAAGTCCCTTGGAATCAGACTCCCAGTTCATGGATAGTTTCATGACCATGAGATCCATGGTAGAGGACATGTATAGAGAATTTAAGAAAGGTAGAGATGAAGATTCATCAAACTCGAAACAAGATAAAGGAGCAGAAGAATATCTCCTCCATGACCATTCTAAAGGCAAAGGGAAAGAAGAAAAGCTTCCCACAC
Source organism: Pinus tabuliformis (assembly GCA_031772625.1). NCBI lineage: Eukaryota > Viridiplantae > Streptophyta > Pinopsida > Pinales > Pinaceae > Pinus > Pinus tabuliformis. Next base: position 1,641,582,642 of record CM062816.1, on the reverse strand, counting down.
CTCATAATAGCCCTAAAAATAAAAAGAAAACATCTTTGATTAAATTAGATTTTAAATTTGATTTTCCGATATATGATGGAGAGTTGAATGCAGAGAAGCTGGATAATTGGATTAGACAGATTGATGTGTATTGCAGGGTGCAGAGCATTGATTCAGACAAAAGTAAGATTTAGCTGGCCAGCCTATGCCTTGGAGGCACTGCCTTGGTATGGTGGGAAGGCAGGACACAAGATGACATGAAGAAGCATGGTAAAATTCTTTCTGTCTAGAGTGAATTTGTTTATGCAATTAAAAAGCAATTCTATCCACTAGCTTATATGCAGCAAGCCATGATGAGCTGGAAAACTCTTCGACAATTAAAAGGGAAAAGTGTACAAGGCTACACTCAAGAATTTAGAAAAAGAGCTTTGATTCTAGGAATTTCTTTAGACTCACCTGAAACTCTGCTGAAGTATATAGGTGGTCTACACAACTATTTAAAGCACACTATTCTCATGTTTAATCCCACTAGCATAGATGAGGTATCTGTTCAGGCTACACATCTAGAGGCTAGAGGTAAGAATGTGAACCCAGAAGTTGGGGGATCATCAAAACCCACTGCAAGTAAGAACAAGGAAAGAGAAAACGAAAATGGAAAGAGAGGAAGGAAAATGCTGTACAAAAGGCCAAACCTTCATGCATTCACTGCAAGAAGGATGGGCATGATGATGAAAACTACTAGATTCTTCATCCGGAGCTGAGACCCAAGAATTTCGATGGCAAAAAGAAGAAGACTGCTGCAACTATTAAAAAAGATTTGGGTTCAGACTTAGGGGATGAAACAACAATCGCAACCACAGGTATAAAAGGTAAAAATTCTGAAGCATCTACTAGTAATTCTGCACAATCTACTGATAATGAAGAAAATGAGAGGAAAAGGCATGAGCTTTTTCATATTCGAGTTTCTTCCAAGCATCAAAAGATTGATACTTTGTTTGATAGTGGCTCACAAGTAAATTTAATTTCTGAATCAATTTAAAGGAGCCGGGATTACTAACCACACCTCACAAGAAGCCATATCCATTAGGTTGGTTATGTGATAAAGCAAAGCTACAAGTGACTAGACAATGTAAACTTAGGTTTTCTTTTGGGTCAACATTTGTAGATGAGGTTGAGTTAGATATAGTTCCTTTGGATATATGTGGAATTGTTTTAGGAAGTCCTTACTTGTATGATATAAAAGCCATTTTATATAGAGATGAAAACAAGTATCAACTCATTAAAGATGGAATTGAATATATTGTAAGAGCTCATAAACTCAAGAATAATTATACTCTCATAAACTCAGGGCAGATGAAAAGAATTGTAAATTCATGCAAACAATTTTTACTGATGGTTGTAAAGGAAAAGAAACTTGATAAAACCAATATATTTGAGGGTTGTAATGCTAAACAACAAGCTGATTTAGAAAAAATTGTTTCAGAATATGATATACTATTTCAAGAACCTAAAAGTTTGCCACCCCAAAAGGAAATAGTACATGATATTAATTTGCAGCAAGATGCTCCATTTCCTAACATCGGAATGTACAGGTTGTCCGCTTTAGAGAATGCAGAAATCAAGAAGCAGGTACATGAGCTGCTCGAGAAAGGGTTCATAAGACCTAGCACATCACCATGTGGGTCTCCAATTGTCTTGGTGAGAAAGAAAGATGGCTCATGGAGAATGTGCATTAATTACCGAGCACTGAATAAGATAACAATCAAAAATAGTTATCCCCTTCCTCGCATAGATTATCTACTAGATCAGTTGAAAGAAGATGTTTACTTTTTCAAGTTGGACTTGCATAGTGGCTACCATCAGGTCAGAGTTGCAGAGCAAGATGCATGGAAGACTGCTTTCAAAACGAAGCAGGGATTGTATGAGTGGTTAGTTATGCCTTTTGGCTTAACTAATGCTCCTGCTACTTTCATGAGAGTAATGAATGATGTACTCAGGCCTTTTATTGATGATTTTGTCATTGTATATTTAGATGAAATTCTTATATTTAGTAAAACATGGGAAGAACATTTGAAGCATGTCAAGCAGACTCTAGATGTTTTGAAAAGAGAAAATATCTATGTTAAGCTATCAAAATGTGAATTTGGCAAAACATCTTTGAATTATTTGGGTCATATTGTAGGGGGTGGTGAATTGAAGATAGATCCCTCTAAGGTTGCAGTCATTGTAAACTGGCCTAAACCCAAATCTACTACAGAAGTTAGAAGCTTCCTAAGAGCAGCAAAGTATTGGAGAAAGTTTATTGCTAACTTTTCCTTGATTACAGCTCCCTTACATGCTTTAACAAGATTGAACAAGGTGTTTCAGTGGGGAGGCAAACAGCAGAAAGCCTTCAACACCTTAAAAGAAAAGATTAGTACAACACCAGTACTAGCACTGCCCGATCTTCAAAGACCATTTGAGATTGAAACAAATGCCAGTGACTATGCCATGGGAGCAGTGTTGATGCAACACAGTAAACCCATATGTTATCATTCTAAGACATTTAATACCGTAGTAGTTAATTATCCCACATATGATAAGGAATTGTATGTGTTATCACTCAGGTTGTTCCCAAGGAAAATTCTAAGGAGGGAATACGACTGAGGTAACCACTAACCAGTCTTTTAGCTGCATATTCTAGCCAATCTTCAACCAGAGAGGGCTCTCTCTTTATGATTTAGATTTGTTTTTCTATATGTTAGGTTAGTTATGAAGTGCAAGTATTTGTTTGGTGTTTGGGAGGTGACACTTAATAGAACAAAGCTGCAAAATAAGGGAAGTTCAGACCATTGGGTTAATGGAGTCAGTGAAAATGAATTTCTAGGTATGGTTTCTTAGGCAAAAGGAGGAACTACAGAGCAAGATAATTAAATATAGAACAATTTTCAAGCTGGAATAAGGTGAAATGAAGTCAGGAATGAAAGGAAATCAAGAATCTTTCATTATGCTAACAGAGGGAAAACGAATAAATATTATCAAGGAGCAGTTAAGAATTCCTTAATTATATTTAGAGTGTAAGAACGAGGGAGACGAGAGCAATCAAGAATTCCTGCCTATGCTAGTCCTGAAGAAAACATGGAAATTGACAGGAATTGAACACAGAGTACAGTCAAGTAAATTCTAGGCTATTCTTTTTTCCTGCAATTCAGAATATGATATATAGATGATATATAAAACATAAGAACAGTAAACAAGAGTTAAAAGACTTATTGATCCATGAGGTAACACGAGAATTCTGCAACATATTCCTTTTCCATTAATCCCACAACCAGCAAGTTCATCAGCAAAGCATTCCAGCAATCTTTATTCAGAAGGGTTCTCAAAATTACAGCGCAGGTCCAGAATGATATTCACCAACCAACAACAATACATATCTTGAGGAGGTATTTATAAAAAGAGTTACAAAATATCTCATAGAGAAAATATCAAGCATTAACTTCATCCATCTACTTCTTCAAAGGCAGTAAATGACATTGAAAACAGAGCGCAATGAATGCAGGAGTAACTTGCGTTGTGCTGGCTACCTTAGGTGGTCTGATATATTTGACTTTTTGACTTAGCTAGTCGGCTGGTAGCTGTCTCTTTATCCCACGTTCCTGCGTTGCTGTCGCGGACCTGTCATCTGTTCCTGATTTTGCCTTAACGTTTTTTAGCGTGAATTCCTTTCTCTGTTATTTTCATTTTTCTGATAGGTGGAATGTGCATTGAATTTGATTTAATGCAGATGATCAAAAAGAAAAAGCACTAACACTACCTTGGTGGTAAAACCTCCAACATGCCCTACCACCATTGGTTTATTGGCAGCTGGTGCCTTTGTAGTTTTATTAATGTTTCATCAGCTTCAGTATACCTGTAGTAATTGGGTTGGACTTCAAAAAGATGTGTTATTTCATGCTCGATAAAGAACAGATTTTCCAATTTGTCATATAAGCTCTGTCCAGAGGGAGGTACTATGTCTTCTGAAGTGCTTGATGATGCTGTAATCTGATTGGTAACATATGTATTAACCCTGTGAGCATACTGTTCATGTGTCAATAGTCTCCGATTGCTGGTCAATAAGCTGGGTAACCCTTTGCTCTGCAAGACTGCAAACTTTTCTGTAAAGGCATTTATTTCTGTCTGCATTTCTTGGCACTTTCTTTCCAGATTTTGTACAAAATTCCTCATGGTCAGCACCTTTTTCACTGTCAAAATGGTGCCTATTCTGTCCTTGATATCCAGAGCTGCTAGTTGTTCTCTGGTATGAGTATTCAAAAAATGAATTAGTCTATTGGCCTGTTCGGGCTTGTTTGCTAATAATGCTCTGGCCTTTTGAATCTCAACTTGAGCTATTTCTATCAATTCAATTTGGTCATGGATAGTCTGTATTGATGTCCATTGATCAGTGATGGACTGGCCAATTTTAGTCCACAAAATTGTTTTGATTTCTGCTAGAGTTTTGTGAAGAGTAAGGTCTTTCTCCAAGGATTTTACCTTATTTTCCAAGGCCTTTACTTCTCTTGTTTTCTCAGCCACAATTATTTTTGATTTATCATAGCTCACCTCTAGCTTGGCCAGTTTTTCTTTGGCTTCCTTTAGCTCTGCCATTTGGAGTTCTAAAGCCTTTATTTCCTTCATCATCTCTTCCATGCTCAGGCTGGTATTTGGTACTGCTGTTGTTGCTGCTGTAGTTGTTGCTGTAATTGTTGCTGAAGCTGAGGTACCTGTTGTTGATTCAGGGACAACGGGAGGGACTACTGCTGTAGTTGTTGGAGGGGCTATTGTGACAATTGGAGCTGTTTGAGATGGCTAAGAGGCCAACTCTCCCTGTTTTCCTTGTAGTGCTTCCTCCAATGCCTTCTTTGTTTCTGCTAGTCTCTCATTCATCCTCATCAGTAAACTCACCACGTCCTCCTCTTCTTTCTGCTGTGAAACTTCTGTGGTTTGAGGGTGCATTGTAATTGGCAGCTTGAGCTGCTTCCTGAAGGCTACAATATCTTCTTCTTTCTTTTTTATTAGGGCTTGTATGCCCTTGGGATCCTTGGGATCATCTCCCAGCTCAATAATAATTTCCTCCAAGTATTTGATCCTGTTATCCTTGGCTAATGAGGAGGCCTTCTCCAACTCTAATTGGGCAGAGGTATTGTGCAATGAATTCTGCAATTTGTGAGCTAATAATGCCTTGTCTGCCAAGGTGTAGTACACAATTTCATTGGTTTGTTTATGTAATTCAATCTGGTCCGTTGGGTGGATGTCTTTAGAGAGAACTTCCAGATTGGTCTTAATATAATCAGCAGCTGACTGTGGCTGCTGCATTGTAGGGCTAAAGTGACTAAGAGTCATTTTCCCTTCTTGAATATCATAGGCTGCCATTAGCCTTTGTTGATTTGTGGGGGCTATTCTCAGCAATTGATTATAAAGTTGGATCCTTAGTGACTCATTTCTAGCCTTTATTTCAGTAAATGCTTTCTTGATATCCGAGCCTTGCTTGCTTTGTGGCCTGGTGGATGTAACCTCCACACCATGCTGCCTCTCTTGCTCTTGCTGATATGAGCTAGTTGATGTTTCCAAAATTGGAGGAATCTACTGTTCAGTTGTTCCCTCACCCCTTAGGTTGCCTGCTGTTTCCTCCGCCAGTTCCTCTTCAGAGTAAGGGTTTAACCTTTTCCTCTTTTCCCCTTGCTGTTCTGCTGATCCACCTAAAGGTGTGTCTTCTTGTTTATCTCTTTTCTTGGCTCTTTCCTCATTGAGAGGAGTTTGTAACACAGGGATTTCAGGTACCTTTGTTTGTGTTGAAGGACCTTGCCCTTGGCTTTGCTCCTTTGATGTATCTAGCCGGTCTGCCATTATATGTTGTTGTTCTGAATGCTGTACTTCTTTTCCTTTGGATGTCCCTGCAGGTGGAGTACTATCTTGGGTAGGTTGTTGTGAAGTTGTGGCAGATGATGTGCCCGCTCCAATGTGTTGAGGCAATATGAAAGGGACCTGTCCAAAAGAGTCCAGGTCAAGTGTTTTTTCAAGCCCTTTCATTGCTTTTTCTAATTTCTCCTCTTCAGTAATCTCTTCAACTAATGTGCCTTCTACCCATTCTTGTTGATTAGCATATTATTGAATTTCAGGGATTTTGTGGTGAACATATCCTGTAAGCTTGTTTTTGACTCTTCTAAAACTTATGAAATGTTCAGGGTCATATGGTGACCAATGAAAACTTTGTTTCAGCATAAGTTGATCCCTCAAAATCTTATCTGCTTCTTTCCAGGCTTCTTCCCTTTTATTGAAGATAAAGGGGCCCAATTCATTTCTTATCTTGAGCTGTGCCTTTTTCTTAGCACCATAAAAATGAGTCAAATCTGAACTACTAAATTGCAGAAGTATTCCAGGGCAAAGAGTCTCATAGGGACATACTTTGGCAGCTTGCAGGGAGTTAATTCACAGCCATAAATCCTGATCACTGTGTGGTTTTGGTAAAAATACCAGTCACCTATACTATAGTCCTTGGAGAGATGTAGAATTTTCTGTATTTCAGCAGAGAGCTTGGCATGAGGAGTTGTCATCAACAAAGAAGTGGCTGGATATATGAATAGGTCAATGAACTCACAATATGTATAAGGGGAGTTGTGGACTTCATGGAATACTGAGGTCTAGAAAATTACAGACCTCCTTTCTCCTTTGAGGTCCAATATTCTAAGAGGAATTTGGAAACTATCAGGTTGATAGTACAACAACAAATGATATATGTAGGATTTGTATTTGAACACTCTTTCTTTGTCCAAGTTCATGAATTGCTCATGGATTTTATTTGATATGAAGGTGGCATAATCATACTTGACAACAGGGGGCTGTCCTTGAGTGAATATGGACATCAATACCAAAACAATTTCATCAACAAACTCACTAGTTTTGAATCCTGAAATGTAGGATATCATGTCTACAATGAGTCTCCCTGCCTCATTGAACCAAGAATGGAGATAAGGAGGAGGCTGCTGGGGCTGGAAATTTGGTTTCATGAATAACTGAGCAATTCTGGTTATCTCTGAACTGGGCAGTTTGGCACCTTGGTCAAGCAAGAATTTCATGGTGAGAGGAGCCAGAGGCTGAGTTGGCTTAAAGTTCAGCATCTCATTTATGGACTGAGGAGTAATATAGAAGAGTACAGTCCCAGATGGAGCCATAACTTCTCTTTGTGTGGGTATAATTTGCACAGCATAAATGGATGAGATCAGGGAACACATTCATTGAAGGGAGGTAATAGATAGGCATGTTGGATTCCCAAATTCCCAAGACATCAGTGTTCCTTCTGTAGCTATTTCTAATTTCACAAAAGGCTTGCAGGTGAGGCTTATAACCCATCATATCCTTAATTTGGAAATCCCTGTCAGCAAGGGGGATCCATTCCAACTCTTTATGTGGTGCATTCAAGGGGGCAACATTCAAGGCCACCGGAGCCTCCATTTTCAAATTGTTTATGACTTTTTGCACTTGTAATTAGGGCCTTTGCAGCAACAATGTGGTAATATGACAGACTGTGGGCTTTTCTGTGGCAATTGAAGGCGGAAATAAGCTTAATTTTAGCTCGATGGGCGAATTTGCAGAGGGAAAGATAGTTCACAGGTTTTCTTTGAAAAAATGGGTGAAACAGTGATGTTAATTCAGAGGTGTAGAGGCAGCAATGTGATTTTGAGTCGAATTCTGGTTCTGCGGTCAATTTTCACAGAAAAACTTGGAAAAACCAGGGTTTATGAGTGAATTTCGGGTAAATACCTGTTTTTATGGGCGCTTGGTGCGAAATGCAGGTAAAAGACTGAGCTGAGGGGCCAAGTTGCGGAGTGAATTCACTTGGGTGGCGGACTGTGCAGAAAAATAGTGTTTTGAACGTAAATGACCAGGCAAAGCTCGCGAAAACAAACAAAGAGAAATGGACAAAAACAACTTTTTAACAAAATTTTAATTTTGGCGAGTTTTTGGCGCACTTTGGTCGGGTGATGTCATCTTTGTCGGGTAGCGGGGGTACAGAAGGTGACGTGTCGGATGACATGGTCAGGTTCTCATCATTTCCCTTCGATCAAAATATTATGTGAGGTGTTCAACTTCTGCTCATTTGTTCACATCTCATAGATTTCACTTAGTACCTTGAGGGACATTATCATTATTGGTGGTTTCTCTTGCATCTGTTAATGCTTTTCATCATTGGCCGGTAATTAGATGGTATCTACCATGTTCAACTCCAGCGCATCTATTCACATGGTTAGATACATACTATCGGGTGACAAGGTAGAAAACCCTAGATCTAGTTTCATCCATTCGGCTCTGATTTCAAGATTCATACAAGATATGCAAAGTATGATGCCTATGTTCATGAAAAAAGTCAGTCAAGCATGAGTCCACTATATGTAATCAATGGACGTGAATTTGATCATATACATGTGAAATGATTTATAGGTTGAGTATGGGTATGCCTCCCTCAACAGTGATATCATGATGATAATGTATTGTAACAGTCAATTGGTGATATCATCCAGTCAATTCTTGATCTAGACTTTTCACATGGTAAAGCACTTTAGTTATCAGCCCTAGATTCTCACTTTATACTTTTTGGAGCAATCTGTTACAGGACATTCTATTGCATCCATATAAATGGCCCTGAACTTGGATCTGTCATCTTCTATTAATACTTTGAAATAATCCCCTATAAAGTGAAAAGCATTCCCATTCCAGAAGTTACAAGAATCTTGGATTACATTGGCTAAAAATTCTAATTTTGTGGGTCATCGCACTTAGCATTAAGACAAACAATGTCGATGCAGGTTGCACACATGGAAACTTTGTTGGCCATAGCAGGTTGCATCCATAAAAAGTGCGATGAACACCTAGAAATGAGGAAAAATAAAAATTAGCTTCGAATTTTCTCTCTATAAAAGCTTTGAAAGTGGTTTTAACTATTTACGACTAGATCTTGAAATCCTACTATTGAGGTCTTATCTCTTATCCCCTAGAACTTATCTCCCTCTAATGTGGATCTAAGCATGTTGAACACTTTCTATGTTTTATTTCACATGTTTCTTCTCTATTGTGTATACTTTTCTTCTAAGATCGTGTTTCTCTTGTACACTTGATTTTCATGTTTTATTGCAATTACATTTATATTAATATGTACATATATAATTATGGACAATCCTAGTGAATAGGGAGTAGCGTTCAATGTTGTTGGTTATTGGGTTTTCGAACATCTATACTTTGTGAAGGACTTGTCACTTGGTTGGGACTGCATGGGGATAACTTGGTGCTTTATATTGGAGTTAACTAAATGTTTCTAACGATGACATATATATATATATATTCATATTCACACACAAACTTTTCTTCAAACCTAAGTACAATAATCACCTGGTCACACCCTTAAAACTAAATATCATAGGTTAATCTTTTCGTGATATAACCACAGACTTGCATACAATAGATGTTATAATTACTTTTACTTCCTATCTAGCATCGTAAGCAAAACTTGTCACACACACACTCATTGCAATGTAATCAGATAACCAACACTTATATGAATCTTTGGAAATATGATAGGAGTAGTCACTCTCTTCCTAACCAATGAAATGATGTTTCAGTGGTCCCCCCGAGCTCTAGGCTCCTTTATTGTTTTAAACCCAGTCACTAAATATTTTACAGTCACCTCCTCATGCCATTAGCAGCGTCCTACTAAGTTGGGATGAATATTTATTCACACAAGTGTACTCTTTTCCTCTCACTGGAAATTTGTTTCTTTTTCCACATTGCTTTTCTCTCCTACAATCTTGTTTTCTAATTCATCTTCTACCCATGACATTTCTCTCGAGTCAAGATCATTATGGTGATCAGGCATATCATCCTGAAAGATTGAGGATTTTATTTTTTTTGTTTGTGTCTCTTCTTGGACCATAATTGATTCTAATTGTTTCTTGAAATTTAAAAGTAGATAGAAAATAAGTGAAATAATATTTATTCATAACAATATATTAACATTTACATTTTATGACCAACTTTAACTTCACGCCCATACTTCCACGATTTTTACAAATAAATATAAATAACACTATTTACAAAAATAATAAAACTAAAGTATCGTAGACATTTTGATAAAATCCCAATATAACACATTAACATGATTACAATCTATTTTAAAATTTATCAAATAAATAATTTTATAAAATTATTAAAATAAATAAATTTAAAATGGGTTAAAGATCTCTTTTTTTTCATATTCTATAATTGACCAACAAAAAAAAATCAAAAGTATATAGATACGTTAATTAATACCGACAAAAATGGTAAAGCGAAATAACCATTACAATTTAATATAAGTTATTTTACAATACAGATGGCATCCAATTATATCTGAATTCTCATTCAGTTTTGTTTTGTATTATCTGACCTAGTTTGGTAATTGAATGGCTTGACATGACATAATAATGAATTTAAACCTTTATATATTTTTATTAAACTTTCTTGAAATAATTAGATGTTTTCAAGTACAATTTTGAAGATATATTTTAATAAAACTCAGTATAATTCAATGGCAGTTAAAAATTTCAGGTGGTCAAGAAACCTGGTTTCCCTTAAGGGCGGGTTGAGACCGCTTATGTATGTACTGTTCTTTTTTTCCAGTAATAGAAATATAGTATCTCGCCTCAGCTTAAAAAAAAATACGTTGATGTCAATCTTTTTCTACCATTTTCTACCAGTGAACAAGGTTGACGTCATTATATTTATAATATGACTGTTGTGACTGATACAAAATGTCTATTGGCACATCATAGTGACTGCAAGCTCGCACCCTATATATGCAAGTTTTAGAAGCGCAAATTCATAACAATATTTATTAATAATTTAAGGTATGCGTACCTTAAATTTTTTAAGGTCGCCCACTGGTAAGTGGTTGCTTTAAACGACCCGCCATAATGGAGCAGGTTGAATAATTACTGGGCCAAAAAAAGGATAACTTAATAATATTACGGTTATACGAGCAGTATATTGGTTATGGCTTTTCATACGGCATCTTACTGACCTGATAGTCGCGCAACGTCTGGCAGAGGTTTCATGGCTTCTCATCTGCCAGCCATTCCAAGTTTTAGAACCTCCAAAGCAGGAGATACCAGTAGATCAGAAATACGAATTAAAGATAGAGAGAAAGAAAACCAAGAGCGCGAGTGAAGGTAAAACTTAGAACTTGGAATGGTGTTCGGCGAATTGCATTATATGGCATCACATTATTACGCCAAATTCATGGAGCTTTCGCCTGCGTACAGACTGCACCATTTAAACAATGGTACACCACACTCTTGTATATATATAGCGCCGGTGAATTCAATTGAGTGATAAGCTAACAGATAGATAGTAACGGGAGCGCAACATTAAATGTACATGAGGAAATATCCCACATGGCAACCACGGCAAGCTTACCAACCCTTTATAAATCCGCTGGCTCAGAAAATTGCAAGATGCCATTTGGCAAAATTGCCAGCCACTTGGCAGCCATCCGTGGGCAGAAATCTGGCCATTGAGGACGTGCCACTTGGCAGCCATCAGTTGCAGAAATTTGGCCATTGAGGACGTGCCACTTGGCAGCCATCCGTTGGCAGAAATTTGGACATTGAGGACGAGCCACTTGGCAGCCATCCATTGGCAGAAATTTGGCCATTGAGCACGAGCCACTTGGCAGCCATCCGTTGGCTAGATGCTGACCACTGAGGGTGGTGTGGCCATTGAGCACGAGCCACTTGGCAGCCATCCGTTGGCTAGATGCTGACCACTGAGGGTGGTGTGGCCATTGAGCACGAGCCACTTGGCAGCCATCCGTTGGCTAGATGCTGACCACTGAGGGTGGTGTGGCCATTGAGCACGAGCCACTTGGCAGCCATCCATTGGCTAGATGCTGACCACTGAGGGTGGTGTGGCCATTGAGGACGTGCCACTTGGCAGCCATCAGTTGGCAGAAATGTGGCCATTGAGGACGTGCCACTTGGCAGCCATCCGTTGGCAGAAATTTGGCCATTGAGCATGAGCCAGCCAAATGTGACCACTGAGGGTGTGCCACTTGGTAGTCATCCGTTTGCTAAATGCTGACCAGTGAGGATGTGCCACTTGGCAGCCAACCGTTGGCTAAATGCTGACCACTGAGGATGTGCCACTTGGCAGCCATCCGTGGGCAGAAATCCGACCACTGAGGATGTGCCACTTGGCAGCTATCCGTCGGCAGAAATCTGGCCATTGAGGACGAGACACTTGGCAGCCATCCGTGGCAGAAATCTGGCCATTGAGGACCAGCCACTTGGCAGCCGTTGGCAGAAATCTGTCCATTGAGGATGTGCCACTTGGCAGCCATCCGTTGGCTAAATTCTGACCAGTGAGGATGTGGCACTTGGCAGAGAGTCGTTGGCTAAATGCCGACCACTGAGGATGTGCCACTTGGCAACCATTGGTGGGCAATCCGGCCATTGAGGACGAGCCACTTGGCAGCCATCCGTTGGCAGTAATCTGGCCATTGAGGACGTGCCACTTGGCAGCCAACCGTTTGCTAAATGCTGACCAGTGAGGACGTGCCACTTGGCAGCCAACCGTTTGCTAAAGGCTGACCAGTGAGGATGTGCCACTTGGCAGCCAACCTTTGCTAACTGACTGACCAGTGAGGATGTGCCACTTGGCAGACAGTCGTTGGCTTAATTCTGACCACTAAGGATGTGCCACTTGGCAGCCATCCGTGGGCAGAAATCTGACCACTGAGGTTGTGCCACTTGGCAGCCATCCGTCGGCAAAAATCTGGCCATTGAGGACGAGCCACTTGGCAGCCATTCGTGGGCAGAAATGTGGCCATTGAGGACGAGCCACTTGGCAGCCATCCGTTGGCAGAAATCTAGCCATTGAGGACGTGCCACTTGGCAGCGATCCATTGGCTAAATTCTGACCAGTGAGGATGTGGCACTTGGCAGACAGTCGTTGGCTAAATGCTGACCACTGAGGATGTGCCACTTGGCAACCATCCGTGGGCAGAAATCTGGCCATTGAGGACGAGCCACTTGGCAGCCATCCGTTGGGAGAAATCTGGCCATTGAGGACGTGCCACTTGGCAGCCAACCGTTTGCTAAACGCTGGCCAGTGAGGATGTGCCACTTGGCAGCCAATCGTTTGCTAAATGCTGACCAGTGAGGATGTGCCACTTGGCAGACAGTCGTTGGCTAAATGTTGACCACTGAGGATGTGCCACTTGGCAGCCATCCGTAGGCAGAAATCTGACCACTGAGGATGTGCCACTTGGCAGCCATCCGTAGGCAGAAATCTGGCCAGTGAGGACGAGCCACTTCGCAGCCATCCGTGGGCGGAAATCTGGCCATTGAGGACGAGCCACTTGGCAGCCATCCGTTGGCAGAAATCTGGCCATTGAGGACTTGCCACTTGGTAGCCATCCGTTCGCTAAGTTCTGGCCACTGAGGATGTGCCACTTGGTAGACAGTCGTTGGCTAAATGCTGACCACTGAGGATGTGCCACTTGGCAACCATCCGTGGGCAGAAATCTGGCCATTGAGGACGAGCCACTTGGCAGCCATCCGTTGGCAGAAATCTGGCCATTGAGGACGTGCCACTTGGCAGACAGTCGTTGGCTAGATGCTGACCACTGAGGATGTGCCACTTGGCACAAATACAATGGCTGAAATTGGGCCATTGATGAGGCGCCACTTGGCAGATTGCTGTTCGCTGATTGTTGGCTTAAAAGACTACTGAGAACGTGCCACTTGGCAGCGATCCGTTGGCAGAAATTTGGCCATTGAGAACGTGCCACTTGGCAGACAGTTGTTGGCTAAATTTTGACCACTGAGGATTGCCACTTGGCAGCCTGTGGAGAAATTATCTCTGTAGATATGTGCAGTATCTTTTCGGCGCTTATGTTATCGAAATATAGGTCGTCTGTGTATAAGTTTTCTGCCGTTAACCTATCAGCTTATAAGTACTTACCGATAATTACTCTTGCTTATTGGACATAACTTATTAGTAATGAGCAGATAAACTATCACGGTGAACCTATCAGACTATAAGCTATAGCGTATCAGCAGATAAGCTATCAATAGATAACCCATCAGGTTATAAGTTCTCATCTATCAGAAGATAAGCTATCAGCTATAAGATATCGGCGTAAGAACAGATGCGCTATTACTAAAGAACCTATCAGCGTATCAGAAAATAAGCTATCAGAGTATGAGAAGATACGCTATCACTAGTGAACATATCATAGTATAAGCTATTAGTATGAGCAAAGAAGCTATCTCTAGATAATCTTCAGAAGATAAGTTATCAACGTATCAGAAGATAAGCTTCGTCGTATCAGAGTATGAGCTATCAGAGTTGAGCAGATAAGCTCTATTGATAACCTACATAGTATAAGCTATAAACATATACGCTCTCAGTAATAAGCTATCAGTTGAGCGGTTATCAGATAACCTAAAGAACATAGGCTTTCAGTAGATAAGCAATTAGAGTATAAGCTATCGAAGATAAGCTATAGAGTATAAGCTCTCGTCTATAAATTATAATCAAAGAAGCTATCCGTCTATCAGCGAATAAGATATCAAGCCATCGGTAGATAACCTATAGGTGGAACGCCATTGAAGAGTACTTCTCTGCTGGAAACGATAAACACAGAATTTCAGGAATTTGTACGCTATGCCAATCCTGCGAGGAGCCATCAAATATAAACACGGTGTTTGCAATTTTCAGATCGTTCCTGTCTGCCACCATTTCAATGCATTCATCATACGGGGATTGCCGGAACTCAGCAAAATTGTTGGATCACGCTCAATGCATTCATCACAGGGATTTCGGGAACTCGGCAAAATTGGAGGATCAGGCTCAATGCATTCATCACAGGGATTGCCGGAACTCAACAAAATTGGAGGATCAGGCAGCCTGCGGGTCAGCCTGCTTAGAGAATTTAGGACCAGCAATTGGGTTGCCGTGGCTGCAAGCAGCTCCTGCTCTATTCGAAGGATGAATTTGGAAATAATAAACTCATAGAGGGTGACTCCGAGTTCGGAAAGAAGATAATCACAGAGCTTGAACAAAAGATCGCAGAAAGCAAGAGAGGGGCAATTTTTGAGACACCTGCTCAAGGTTTTCCGGACGAAGAGCATAAATGCATCTGCATTTCACTTTGTCCATTGGGTGCGACTGGCGAGGCATTGATTTCATTGGGTGCGGAGGAACATATTTTCTCCCCGAGAAAAACATGAACATGAACATGGCATCGAATTGAGACCATGACATACTCCAGCGAGGTAATGGTTTCAACTCCAAGCTAGTTCCACAGAAAGCACTCCAACTTCAATGGGCAGGAAACAAACAGCAGATAGAAAAAAAATTAAGGTGAACGAAAAGACTCCCATGGAATTTAAACGGTGATAGTGGTGGTGATAGTTTTTTAATCATTTATTATCTAAAGTTTGGGTTGCAATATTCCTGTTTAATTTGAAAAATAATTTAAATTTTTTTAGATAGTTTAATTTATTTCTCTGAAGAGATTGTTCTTAGTTTTTCATAGAATTTGAATGAGAAATCCAATAAAAACTAAATTCCACATACTTTAATTTATTTTTATTTCATAAAAATATTTAATTTATTTAAAATATATATATATATATATTTGAAAATGAAATAAAACAAATATTATTTTTTAATATTTATAATTTTGATAAAATTTATTATTTATAATTTAATAATAATAATAATATCTATTTTTAAGGTCACAACTAAGTTAGACACCAAATTGGTGTATGAGACCCCTTGTTTATAGGACAAGGGACCTACCTCCGCGCTGCTAAGTCTACGAAGGCATACATACTCTACCTCCCTCTAGTTTTTGAACCTATGACCTCTTAAGAGGAAACACATGCTCTTAACCATTAAGCCCACTCAATTTATAAATAAATTATAATTAAAAATAAATATTTTTTATATAAATATGTTTTTGATAATCAGATCTGTCATGATATGATTTGCGGCTCTATGGCACATTTAATATACATTTTCGGTCTTGCTTCCCTCGCCTGCTAAGGTGTTTTGCTAGTGATTTGCGGCTTTCAGATCTGCCATGATATGATCTGCGGCTCTGCGACACATTTAATATACATTCCCGGTCTTGCTTCCCTCGCCTGCTAAGGAGAACATTCTCTAGATGGCTCCCAGCTTCGCGAAAATAGTTGTTGGCTCGGTTCCGTCTGCTTCTGGGGGCAAGCTCCTGCCCATATCGTCAGTGAAGCCCCAGCTCCCACTGCCAGGTGGTCCAAGCTTCACTCGATGAGGCTTTGAAGTTCTCTGAAAGTGCCCTAATATGTCGATTCAATGGTTTTTGGCCGCGGCTGACAGCTCTCCACAGTTAGATTTCGGAGGTATGGAAGCCTCTAATTCCTGATGCAATTAATATCTACCCCTATGCTAGGGGTTTCTTTATAGTAGATTTTGAAAACCGTGAAAGCAGACAATGTATTCTAGATTCCGGCCCTTGGTTTTGGGATAAATCAGGCCTATTCATGAGGCCATGGAACCCATCATTCGATCCCTCAACAACACTGATAACCTCAGCACCAATTTGGGTGAGATTGCCAAACCTACCCTTGCATCTATGGAATTTCTCTATATAATTGCAGATTTATATATAAGAAGTTGAATTTAAATCATTTAAATTTAATTATATTTATATTTTCACATAATATATAATATTTTATTAATATTTATATGTTTACATAATATATAATATTTTATTATTATTTTTTCAAAATATACGCAATATAAATAAATATTTTTATGGATATTTTTATACTATACAAAGTGTTACTTTATAATTTTATTATTAGCATTTATCAATGTAAATTATTAATATAAATTCACAGAGTCGCCTAACCAGATCACTACTTAGTAGTTTGTCGTTGGTCAAGACCCGCCCAACCACAGGCCGCCACTTGGTAGCCCGTCGTTGGTCGAGACCCCCCAACCACAGGCCACCACTTGGCAGTCTATGGTTGGTCGAGACCGGCCCAACCACAAGCCACCACTTGGCAGCCCGTCATTGGCCTAGACCATCCCAACCACAGGTCGTCACTTGGCAACTTGTGGTTGGCTAAGACTTGCCCAACCACAGACTGCCACTCGGCAGCCCATGGTTGGCCTAGATCCTCCCAACCATAGGCCACCACTTGGCACACACCCATTGGCTAAAACCTAGCCATTATGCACGTGACACTTGGCACATATCCATTGGTTGAAATCTGGCCACTAAGGATGCAACACTTGGCACACATCCATTTGGCTAAAATTGGCCCAACGAAAATGTGCCACTTGGAACACATCCGTTGGCTAAAATTGAGCCACTAAGGACGTGCCACTTGGCACAAGCCCATTGGCTGAAACTAGGCCACCCAGGACGTGTCAGTTGACACAGATCCATTGGTCAAAATGGGGCTGCTAATTGGCAGCTGCGAAGGTGTGATGTGGCAAGCTTAGGCAACAGAAATCGGGTGGGTGAGAAGACGCCATGCATATTCATCGTATTCATCTAGGGGTTCAAATCAAGCAATTGTGAGGCGCCATTTAGTACACATCCTGCGACTGAAATTGGGTGGCTGCAAGCGCGGAGAGGAGATCCATCAGTGAGTACCCTATCAGGGAAGCTGAGAACCAGCACCCTAGCAGGGGAGATGACTAGTAATCAAAGGAAATGATGCAGCAAGGGAGATGACTAGCAATCAAAGGAAATGACGCAAAAGCAACGTTGAGCCAGCAACAAAACAATACTTTTGTGTAAGTATGCGCAGATATCCTATGGCACATGTTTGGCCCATTATGATGAGGGTCGAGTAGTAGGAGTGGAGTGGAGTCTCAACTCTTTCTAAGTCATAAATTTTTGGTATGTATGGTTTACCGACTGTTGGATATTAGTCTTGGTGTTGATCAATTAGTACACATCCTGCGACTGAAATCTTGTCGTTGCAGGCGCGGAGAGATCCACCAGTGAGTGCACTTTTGGGGAAGCTGAGAACCAATCCCCTAGCGAGGGAGATCACTGGCAATCAAAGGAAATGACACAAAAGAAACACTGCCACATTGTTATCACTCGACCTGCCAACGACTGTTATCACTAACCTCACAAGCTACAAGAAGCTACTGAAACGCAACTCTTAAATAAATTGTGTTGGTTGGCAGGGACCACGAAAAAAGATCCAAATAAGGCAAAACAACGATGTCTCTCCAGGTTTTGACTCAATGAATGCCCATTTGGTTCACTGATTGATGGCATTGTTGGAGCTACAAATCATCTTCATCAGTTCCCCTCATTCATTCGTTCATTCCAAGTCAAAATTGATGTATTCAAAAGAAACTCAATATGGTGCACTCAAAGATCTGACATTCAGGTTATACAAATTGAAGTCTATGGCGTGGGCGGAGCATTCCAGTGTTTGTTGTTTCAGGGGAAATATTTTTAATGCACACAGCAATTGAATATTGTACATCGTTGGCCAAAGATTACATTTGCATTTTAAAATTACTTACATAACAAAACTGGTTATAATATCTTATATTTAAGTGTGATAAGAAAGGAGAAAGTTATGAAACATGATATAATATTTTATTTGAGTTATTATTATAATAAATGGACCGTAAAGAATGTAATATAAGTTATCATAAAAAATCTTAAATAATATGGATATGAAATACCATTTTAAGAAACTGGGCTATAAAAGGTTTGATTGATATGAATCTAACATTATCATGAAAGTGAAGTTCTTAGAACCTTATGCGCCGGGCTATATATGGGCCGTCGAGATGTGTGCTGTGTAAATCCGATACCGAATCCACAGAACACCTGTTCATGCGCTGCAACACAGTACAACAAGTGTGGAAAAACATCAAACCATTCGTGCAATACTCAGGGGAATGGAATGGAACAGATCTCATAAACACCTGGGTAGAATGGTGCACCGTTAACAAGGCCACGAAGGCTATAAACTTGCCCATCATTGTTAACTGGTCCATCTAGAGGACCAGGAACAAATTGACCTTCGAAGATCGGGAGGCACACTGGCCACTCATAGAAGCTGGCATTATCACTGCATACAATGAACTTCCAGATCCGCCACCCCCAAAACAGCGCAGACTCAACCCTCCTCCAAATATAGATCAAGATACCCCTTGGGCATACTTCGATGGTGCAGCGAATGCACAAAGCTGCGGAGGAGGCATCATACTACACAAATCCACGAACCATTACTACCACATCAAAGCGGGCCTGGGTGCTGGAACAAATAATTATGCTGAGCTCATTTCCCTTCGACATCTGCTTCATTTTGCTTTAAGTCATCATTGCACCAGCTTAAACATATTTGGAGATTCACAGATTGTCACAAATTGGATCAATAGAATATCTACATGTCACTCGCACACACTAAATGTCATACTTGATGAAGTGTTTCAGTTCAAAGAAGCATTTAACCAAATCCATGTATCTCATATCTACAGGGAACATAACCAGGATGCTGATAAACTTTCCAAGGAGGCCGCGTTGATGGAGAATGGATTATGGGAAATCACTGAGTTTTTGGATCAGCAGGAGCGGAAATTCTATCACCGCCCATATATAGACCCGACTTATCCTACAGCGGGTCTACAGGCGACATAAAATATTGCACGTTAATTTTGACAGCAGCTATTAGAAATGACAGCATACTATGTATAAACTTTTGTATAGACTGAAGGATGCAAAAATTGCATCAAATTTTGCACAGCATACAGAGAACTGTTAACAGAAAAGCAAACAGTTATAGATAAGCTATTTTTTGAAAATGTACAGACAAACAGTGAATCAAGGCATATGCTTTAACAGCATCTACATATGTAATCTTTCATATTTAATGAAATATTACAGATTTTTCCAGTGGAAAAAAAGAAAGTGAAGTTCTTAGAATCCACTTTGGTGATTGGTAGCCATCAATTATAGAAGTGCTCAAACTTCAATTGCAAGCCTTTAATCATTGTAAACATATCTTACAGAATGCAACATAATGAAGCCACACTTCTAGGTTTTTTTGAGATTGGATTTATGATACTGATAAGATCCCAGTGAGATAAATCATTGCAAACATGTCTTAAAGAATGCAACATAATGAAGGCTTGGTTCTAAGCTTTTTTGAGGTTGGGTTTACGATATTGATAAAATTCGAGTGAGATAAATTGAGATATGGAATGCTCTAATTGCCACGCACCCACCCTTCAAACACATGCATAGGTCGGCCATCATTTGTGGGCTTGCTTTCCTTAGTTTTATGAAAAATGAGTTCTTTAACTTATGTAAACCACTCCACTAAAGGAACTCATTTTCAGTTCACAATGATAGACTTAGGCTTCTTCATATTAACAAGGTTGGAATTTTCTAGTTCTTAGAGAATGCCACCTTTTTCATTCTTGACTTTGGCACTTAGTTCAACGTCTTCCTTGCACCAATTTACGCACCACTAAAGGAACTCATTTTCAGTTCACAATGATAGACTTAGGCTTCTTCATATTAACAAGGTTGGAATTTTCTAGTTCTTAGAGAATGCCACCTTTTTCAATCTTGACTTTGGCACTTAGTTCAACGTCTTCCTTGCACCAATTTACGCATACTTCATTTTTTCTTTCCATTTGAAAATGAAGCTATCTTTTTAAATTCTAATGAAAATCATGCAAGGCAAGTATGCATGATTGTAACTTCAATTCCAATATAATAATCAATGATAGATGGGCACATCAAATTTTTGAAGTTGTTAAATCCTTCTTTCAGAAGGAAGTGAGGTTTAAGAATGAATGTGCACTCACCAAATCGTAAAATGTCTACACAAGCCAAGCCCATTTTCAAGGGCCAAAATTCTAGCAAGAC
Source organism: Pinus tabuliformis (assembly GCA_031772625.1). Classification (NCBI taxonomy): domain Eukaryota; kingdom Viridiplantae; phylum Streptophyta; class Pinopsida; order Pinales; family Pinaceae; genus Pinus; species Pinus tabuliformis. Next base: position 1,641,561,704 of record CM062816.1, on the reverse strand, counting down.
ATTGCCATGTTCAAATTATGTGTTCTGCAAGTATTGCATCATTTGAACAAAAACATTGTTGGTATTTTAATGTTCTTATGTAATCTCATATTGGTTGATTGGAACTTTTATTAAAAAAATCAATCTAAAATCTGAGTCATGTACATACAAAGCTTGAGCATATGCATTAAAAACATGATAAACATTTATATTTTAATTTCATAAATCATATAAAAAAGTCATCACAATTACCAATTATATTAGAAAATATATCTTATTTAAATTGAAATAAATTAATATTATAAAATACACATACATCAAAAACTATGGTAAACTTTTCCTTTTTGGAAAAAAAAAAAAAAACTATTTAAAGTGATAGTTCTTCATTGCTAATTAACTAAAGTATATGATTTGATAAATTTTAATAATTATATTTTAATATTCTAATCACTTTATTTTTATTTTTGAAAAATGTCACACCCTTATTTATTATATTTTAAAAAATAAGATTCAAAAAAATAGCATTTTTTTAATAAGACTCAAAAAAACATTAGCAAACTATCACACCTTTCATACCCTTTATTATTTATAGTACATTGGTACCTTTCATACCCTTCATTATTTATAGTACATTGGTTTGTTTTCATCAATTTAAAACACTTTGGTTTGCCTTCATCAACTTTAGTTATCTAATTAAAGTACTTTACTTTATTTTCATTAAAACTTAGTTAAGTAATTAACCAAAATAAGTTATATAATTAAAGTACTTTGCTTTGTTTTCATTAAAATTTAGTTTAGTAATTAACCAAAATAAAGTACATAGTTTGATATTAAGAGAACTGTGTACTCAGTTTGTTTATAATTTGATACTAAGAGAACTATGTACACGGTTGTTTATAGTTTGATTGATATTAAGAGAACTATGTACTCTGTTTGTTTATAGTTTGATACTAAGAGAACTATGCACTGGGTTTGTTTATAGTTTGATTGATATTAAGAGAACTATGTACTATGTTTGTTTATAGTTTGATACTAAGAGAACTATGTACTCAGTTTGTTTATAGTTTGATACTAAGAGAATTATGTACTTTGGTTTGTTTTCCTCAATCTTCCACATATACCATGCTTTCCTTAAAAAAATATTTTGACATTTTTTAATAATTTGAATAAATCATATATCATTCTCTTATTCACATATACCATGTTTTCTTTAAAAAGATTTTTTTATATATTTTTTGATGCTCTTATTCACATTTACCATGTTTTCTATTTCAAATAAATTATGTATCATATTCTTATCGCTTTCCTTGAAAAGATTTTTTTAATACTCTTATTCACATATGCCATGTTCTCCTTAAAAAAATGATATTTCAAATAAATCATGTATCATATTTTTATCCACTTATAATTTTGTATCATACTCTTATCTTCTTATTCATATATATTCACATATGCAATACTTTCCTTGAAAGTTTTTTTATATTTCAAATAAATTATGTATCATATTCTTATCTATTTATAATTTTGTATCATACTCTTATCTTCTTATTCATATGTACCTTGCATTCTTTATAAAGATTTTTTAATATTTTTTTGATATTTTTATTCACATATACCATGCTTTTTTTAAAAAAATAAAAAATTAATAAATTATGTATCATACTTTTATACTTAGCTACTGATATCTTTCACAAATATATTTTTAAGCTACTAATATTTCTCATCAATCTTCCACAACTACAACAAAAATTCTAGGATAGTCCCATCAATCTTCCACAACTACAACAAATTTTAGAATAGTCCTCCCTTATAAGGGATTCTAGAATAATCCTCTCTTAATCTATATTCTAGAATAATCCTCTCTTAGTCTCCTCTTAATCTAAATTCTAGAATAGTCATCTCTTAGTATTTTATGATATGTTTCTCATCAATCTTCCACAAATCTTATAAAATAGTCATGTAAGAAAAAGTTTTCTTTTGTTTTGATTTATACACCTCTATTTGCTTACTATTTGTTTTTCCGTCAATTTTTCACCATATGTTTTTCATCAATCTTCCACAAATTTTACAGAATAGTTCTTTGTAAGAAAAAGTTTTCTTTTGTTTTGATTTATAAACCTCTATTTGCTTAGCGTTTATTTTTCCATCAATTTTTCACCAAATTTAATTAATACATATGAAATTTTATAACAAATTCAATTCATTCATACAAATATTTATACACCTATTTGCTTACTCTATTAAGTTTTCTCCGAAATTAATTAATACATATGAAATTTTATAACAAATTTAATCCATTAATACAAATATTTATACACCTCTATTTGTGCACTGTTTATTTTTCCATCGATTTTTCACCCAAATTATGAACTTTTATAACAAATTTAATTCATACATATAAATATTTAAAATAATTAAAGTTTTAAAGTAATGTTTTTCCATTCATTTTTCACTAAATTTACTTTTATAACAAATTTAATTTATACATACAAATATTTAAAATAATTAAAGTTTTAAAGTAACGTTTTTCCATCAATTTTTCACTAAATTTAATTAATACATATTAACTTTTATAACAATTTCACTAAATTTACTTTTATAACAAATTTAATTTATACATACAAATATTAAAATAATTAAAGTTTTAAAGTAACGTTTTTCCATCAATTTTTCACTAAATTTAATTAATACATATTAACTTTTATAACAAATTTAATTCATACATACATATATTTAAAATAATTAAAGTTTTAAAGTAATTAGGGTTTTATTAGCAATTGGATATCTATTCAAGGTATTCGGACTAATAATTTTTACAAACTTAAATATCTTCATATATACATATTCATAATTTATGATATACATATTCATAATTTACCTTTTCATATGCATATTCTTATTTATCCATCATTTATCTTTTCATATCAAGGAAAAAGGAAGAACTTAATTATTTATTCATCATTTATCCTTTCATATCAAGGAATAAAGAAGAACTTAATTAGGATATCAAGTATCCTCAGAACTTAATTATTTATCCATCATTTTTTCATATCAAGAAACAAGGAAGAACTTAATTAGGATATCATTTATCCTCAACCTTTCATATCAAAGAACAAAGAAGAACTTAATTAGGATATCATTTATCCTCAACCTTTCATATCAAAGAACAAAGAAGAACTTAATTAGGATATCATTTATCCTTGCATATTAAGGAAGAAGGAAGAACTTCATAATCTATTCAAAACAGTCAGTGTGTAATATTACAAACGATATTTTGAAAAAAGAATTCTCTTAAGATACTCATATTCTTAGGGATATTACAAACTTAAATATCTTCATATATACATATGCATAATTTATCTTTTCATATGCATATACTTATTTATCCATCATTTATCCTTTCATATCAAAGAACAAGAAAGAACTTAATTATTTATTCAAGGAACAATGAAGAACTTAATTAGGATATCATATATCTTCTCGTATCAAGGAACAAGGAAGAACTTAATTATTTATTAATCATTTATCATTTCATATCAAGGTTATCCTTTCATATCAAAGAACAAGAAAGAACTTAATTATTTATTCAAGGAACAATGAAGAACTTAATTAGGATATCATATATCTTCTCATATCAAGGAACAAGGAAGAACTTAATTATTTATTAATCATTTATCATTTCATATCAAGGAACGAGAAAGAACATAACTGGGATATCATTTATCCTTGACCTTTCCTATCAAGGAACAAAGAAGATCTTAATTGGGATATCATTTATCCTTAAGAAGAAGGAAGAAATTAATTAGGTTTTTTTACGCAGTCTGTGTAATATTACAAATGATATTTTGAAATATCAAAGGAGGAGGAAGAGCTTAATTAGGATTTTATCTCGATCTAGGTGGATTCAAAAAATGCCGTGAATTAAGGTGGATTCAAAAAACGCCGTGAATTAAGGTGGATTCAAAAAACCCCGTGAATTAACTTGGGTCACAGGTGTAATTTTGGCTGTGTTAACCATATCTTTCGGTGTAACTGGTTGTAATATATATACGTGGATTGTTTCCGCATTATCACCGGAATCATCTATGTTAAATTGGCAGCTAGGGCCAAACTCCATGTGGGTCAGCTTATTTATGGCAGCTGATAATTTTATTGGATCCCTCTCGTCGAGAGGTGTAAGATTGATCCAAAGATCATCCAATTCCGATAAGTATTTATGGAGATATGAATTTATTTTGTTTATGTAATTATAGTCAAGCCGACCAGCTCTTATGTAGGCTCTAGAAGCCAAACCGAAGTGTCTATTCATCATCCTCATTTTGGTATAAATAGATGAGGATTTGATATCATTTGCACACACGTATTCTTGAGGTGATCTCCTCTCCACGTCTGGGTTTTGGGAGAAGGAGAGAACCAAAAGAATACGCTGGCCTAAGAAGGAGCCCTAGCTGCAGATGATGCCCTAGCTGATCCAACGCAACCATAAGATGCCCTAAGTCACAGCAAAGGGAGGCTCAATATGCAGTACATGAAAGCTCTCTGTAATGATATAACACGCAGTCAGGCAATCCATTGTATATATATGCGTTATACGCACAGCTCTCTGAAATGATATAACACGCAGCTCTCTGTAATGATATAACACGCAGTCAGGCAATCCATTGTATATATATGCGTTATACGCACAGCTCTCTGAAATGATATAACACGCAGCTCTCTGTAATGATATAACATGCAGTCAAGAAGGCATACACATACGGGAATGAATGTCACGTAGTCATATAATATACACTGCTATAAAATTGTATTGGAAGAAGCAATGAGCTCTGCGAATACGTCCCATCAAATATATTTTGCTGTTAACAGTTTGAATTCGTGTTATTTTGAAATCCGCGGTAACAAGTTGGGTTAGGGTTTAGATCAGATGAAGAATGCAGAGGTGGTTCAAGTTTCTTCTTCCGATTCATCCGATGGAGATTCTGATGGCTCAGAATATGTTATTGATATCGACGATAAAGACAATGCCGAAGGCCGGGCTAATTCGTCCAGCGATGATAGCGAGTTGAGTGACAACGAAGTTGACCATGACTCTGTGGAAGACGATGTGATCTAATGCGCTGGCCTAAACGTAGCAAATCAATAGATACATATACGCAGGCACGCAGTCAGTCACTCAGTAATATACAATATTCATATATATACGCAGGAAATGGGAATGCAGTCACATATGGTCTCATACGCTCCTTCCACAGCAATAGATACATATACGCAGGCACGCAGTCACTCAGGTATATATTCAACACAGCCCAGGCATATATATATCTCAGGCAATATATATATACACAGTAAATAGATATATATAAATGCACAGCATTCACGTATGATATAGTCACGCAGGAAGTATATACGCAGAGACAATACGGAGGCCATGAAACATGATACGTAGGTCATACACAAATGTTGGAAATGGCTATACTATATTCATGGGCAGAAAGAGTAATCTGGCCGAAATCAAGTTTGAATTAAGGCAGCAGCAAGGTCACGTTGGTTAACCATCTCGGATGCCTCCGAGATACCATCATAACCTAACCTAGGAGTTGTGGTGAGGACGATAGCTGCCCTATCACAATGAACAGCAATGATAGAATGCCATATGTTAAGGCAGCTGCATGATGATGATGCACATTAGTATGGGCAGCATGAAATTGAATGATGATCATGGACATGGGCAGCATGATAATCATGATTAGTGCAGCATGATGCAGAGTGCAGTGGTGCAGCTTGAGAACCTGATGATGATAGGTGAAGAAGTCACCTTGGAGGATCAGTTGAAGCAGAATGTCTTCAACTGATCTCATCGTTATAGAAGATGATCTATAATCAGAACTAGACAAGTCAAAGTGTTGACTTCTGTTGTAAATGTACTCTCTCTCTTTCTCTGCTGAACTTTGAAGATAAAAGAAGAATTGATCAAGGGTTTCCCCACACATTGTGGGGTTTGTCCCTGGCTCGCGCCATATCTTGTGTCCTCTTGCCTTGGCTTGTCTTCTGCGATTTATATTTATGTTCTATCTGTAGTTTATCTCAATGCTGATGTGTTTTGCTAATAGTGAAAATTTAAATAAATTGCTCTAGCATAGAACATACCAAATCTTAAACAATCTACCAGTCTTGGTGATACACTACTATACTAACAAGATGGATCACTTGATATCAAGGTAGATATTTCATGATCCAATACTATGATCAGTGTGTAATATTACAAATGATATTTTGAAATATCAAGGAAAAAGGAAGAACTTAATTAGGATTTATCATGGAAAAAGGAAGAACTTAATTAGGATTTTATCTGGATCTATACTATGATCAGTGTGTAATATTACAAATGATATTTTGAAATATCAAGGAAAAAAGAAGAACTTAATTAGGATTTATCATGGAAAAAAGCTTAATTAGGATTTTATCTGGATCTATTCAAAACAGTCAGTATAATATTACAAATGATATTTTGAAAAAAAATTCTTAGTATACTAATAATCATAGGGATATTAGTATTCATATTCATTATTGGATAGAAAGTACAAATTCAGGCATATTAATTATTTGTGCCTCAAAATTATGAAGCAGCAGCTAAACTAAAAAATGGCTTCAATTTTTCCAATCACATAATGTCTTAACTCCATTTCCATTGACAAATGAACAGATACAGATATCTACAAATTCAAGCATCTTAATTATTTGTGCCTCAAAATTATGAAACAGCAGCTAAACTAAAAAATGGCTTCACTTTTTCCAACCACCTAATGTCTTAACTCCATTTCCATTGACAAATAAACAGATACAGATATCCGCACTCAGTGTGTAATATTACAACTACACATTACAAATAGTCAGTCTGTAATATTACAAATGATATTTTGAAAAACAAATTTCTTAACTCCATTTCCATCGACAAATGAACAGATACAGATATCCGCAGTCAGTGTGTAAGAACAATTATCTAGAATCTCAACTTATTATATAGTAGCCTCAAAATTATGAAGCAGCTTTAGAGGTTGCCGATTGATTGCCTTCCGCTTCAATTTTTCCAATCACCTAACGTCTTAACTCCATTCATTAACTTCATTTCCATTGACAAATGAATAGATACGGATATCCTGAACTCCATGGGCAAATGAACTTCATTTCCATTGACAAATGAATAGATACGGATATCCTGAACTCCATGGGCAAATGAACTTCATTTCCATTGACAAATGAATAGATACAGATATCCTGAACTCCATGGACAAATGAATAGAAACAGAAATAATGATATAAATGCAATTCCAGCGACAAGTACTGGCATGGTTATTGATAATCAATTAAATATATATATGTCAGGATACAAAATTGCAAAAGAACTCCATGGGCAAATGGATAGAAACAGAAATAATGATATAAATGCAATTGCAGTGACAAGTACTGGCATGGTTATTGAAAATCAATTAAATATATATATGTCAGGATACAAAATTGCAAAGATAAAAAATTTTAATAAAAAACCATTCATACAAAGATTGGTACAGAAACTAACCCACTTTGCAACTTGTGGTAAATCCCGGTTAGTTATATCACGTTCTTTTCGTTCTTTTTAACTAAAAACATTCATCCGATATACCCAACCACAAGCATTCTTGCATTCGGATCGAAGTTCTGGGCTATGTGAGGATTAGAAAAGTCCAGATATTTGTCGGAGCGATGGAAACTCTCACCACCACTGCACCATTTAAATTTCTTTGGAAGTTAAAAGACCAGAGTGCAGTCAAATCTCTCTTTACTACAATATCATCATCATCATCCAAGGATTTGTACTACAATATCATTATCCAAAAAGAGGATCTTGTCCAGTTTTTTTGGAACTTGTCCACCTTTGGGTAAACTGGAAGTAAATACAAGTGAAAATCCAAAATCCAAAAAAAGAATCTTGTACTGCAATATCATTATCCAAAAAGAGGATCTTGTCCAGTTTTTTGGGAACTTGTCCAGCTTAGGGTAAACTTGAAGTAAATACAAGTGAAAATCCAAAATCCAAAATGAAAATCTTGTAGTGCAGTATCATCATCCAAAAAGAGGATCTTGTCCAGCTTTTTTGGATCTTGTCCAGCTTAGGGTAAACTTGAGATAAGTACAAGTGAAAATAATTTAACAGAGATAATTAATTGAGTTTCGATACTTCAAATTGGAGGCCTGCTGCCAAATTAGTTGGATGATCTACCTTAAAAACTTGGAACACTCTTTGCTGCCCAGTGCCACCTGACTTGAAAACTCGCTCTAACTTCTTAGTGTTCTTACCTGATCATCTCCAGATTGAAGCATGGCTCACAGCTTTTGGGTTACACAATGGTACAACCATGTAATTGTTCTCTTCTCTGGTTGTGGAGAGAAGCAGCGAAAATCATTTAACATCGCTTATTTTGAGTTTCGATATTTCAAGTTTCAATATTTCAAATTAGAAGCCTGCTGCCAAATTAGTCGGATGATCTACCTTAAAGTATAATATTCCTGTAGCATTTAACGTAGCTAATTATTTTTAGTTTCGATACTTCAAATTGGAAGTCTGCTGCCAAATTAATTGGATGATTTACCTTAAAATAATATTCCTTCACTGCTACAGATTGGAAGCCAACGGCCAAATTAGTTGGATGATCTACTTTAAAATAGTATTCCTTCATTGCCAAAGTACTGGGCAATACAAAGAATTTAGCCATTTGAAACCATCGGCTGTAGATTGGCCTGGAGGGTTTTCTAAAAACCATATTCCCTGATTGCTACAGATTCAAGCTGCCAAAGAACTGGACAATAAGAAGAATTTAGCCATTTGAAATCACCGACTAATCATCAACTATAGCTTTGCCAGGAGGGTTTTCTAAAAGCCACATCTTCATAACCCCAAAATTCAATATATCCGTCAGAAGATGAAATATTTTTCAGGTTCCTGAAACAAACAAAGGAATATGCTGAATGAGAAAGAAAAAAAAATGACTGATTACCAAAATAAAACAGTGTGACACTGAAATCAAAGGAATATGTTGAATGAGAACCAAAAAAATGATTGATTACCAAAATAAAACAGTGTGGCACTGAAATCAAGTTCATACCTTGGCATTCAGTATGGTTGAATTAATCACAACAGAGGTAGCTAGCACATTGTCAGAAAATAATGCATAATGATAGACACTGGGGTCCTCCAACTTCTCCTTGTTAGGAAATTCAAGCTTTTCAGGTGCAAGCATGTCGTAATCAATTGTCAACCACATTGACACAGTACATGCCCTTCGGAACAGTCTTTGTTGCCCAGTGCCAACTGACTTAAAAACGTGCTCTGCCTTTTTAGTGTTCTTACCTGTTCATCTCCGGATTGAAGCATGGCTTGCAGCTTTTTGGTTACAATGGTACAACCATGTAATCGTTCTCTTCTCAGGCTGTGGAGAGAGCACTTTTTAGTGTTCTTACCTATTCATCTCCAGATTGAAGCATGGCTCGCAGCTTTTTGGTTACAATGGTACAACCATGTAATTGTTCTCTTCTCGGGCTGTGGAGAGAAGCAATTGAGTTTCGATACTTCAAATTGGAAGCCTGCTGCCAAATTAGTTGGATGATCTACCTTAAAATAATATTCCTTCACTGCTACAGTGGAAGCCTGCTGCCAAATTAGTTGGATGATCTACTTTAAAATAATATTCCTTCATTGCTACAGATTCAAGCTGCCAAAGAACTGGACAATAGGAAGAATTTAGCCATTTGAAATCATCAACTGTAGCTTTGCTTAGAGGGTTTTCTAAAAACCACATCTTCATAGCCCCAAAATTCAATCTATCTGTTGGAAGATGAAAAACATGATTTTCAGGTTCCTGAAAATAACACAAGAATACGCTGATTAAGAACAAAAAAAAATGACTGATTACCAAAATAAAACAGTTAACACTGAAATCAAGTTCATATCTTGGCATTCAGTATGGTTGAATTAATCACGAGAGGTAGCTACCACATTGTCAGAAAATAATGCATAATGATAGACATTGGGGTCCTCCAACTTCTCCCCTTGTTAGAAAATTCAAGATTCTCAGGTGCAAGCATGTCGTAATCAATTGTCAACTGCATTGACACAGTACATGCCTTTTGGAACAGTCTTTATTGACGAGGGCCGACTGACTTAAAAACGTGCTTTGCCTTCCTTTTTAGTGTTCTTACTTGTTCATCTCCAGATTGAAGCATGGCTCGCAGCTTTTTGGTTACAATGGTACAACCAAGTAATTGTTCTATTTGTTCTCTTCTCTGGCTGTGGACAGTAATCTGCACTCACAAGTCAATATCAATTAAGGCCCAGCTCATACACCATACAATAAGAGTTGATGTTTGACGGCTTTATAAAATAAATGAATCCCGGTCCAATGCAAGAACTTCAAAATGGTGAACCAAACTTACAAGCAAGAACATTCGCCTCAACACCTTTGTCTTTAGCTCCTCCTCCGACTCCTTTCAAGCCTGTCACCAGCGTTTCATTATTTGAAGCATTACCCTGCTAAAGTGATTTCAATCTAACATCCTTGGAATTTTGCTCGAGTCATTTGCCAATTTGTTTTGAAAGATTAGCTTGCTGATCACTCTTTGTTTTTCGTCTCTGCCATTGGCAAATGTCTGTAGCAAATGCAGAGACAAAATATTGCTTCTGTCAGCATCAGTCCCTCAAATAGGTGCTAATTTGCTAGATAAGCATTGGAACAGAGGATTCTTTCAACAATACTACAATTTCCCAAACATGCCAAATGCCAAAATCCTATCACTTACTCAAAATTCACTGAGAGATTTACACGGAACAAAAAAAAAATAGAACGCAAAATCACATGACTCAGTCTCGACAACGACTTGTCTCGAAAATGAATATTAACTGCTACCTAACTATATTGACAAGTTGATTCAAGTCTTCAAAACATTCCTGATGTAAGCCCTGCAGGAAACAATGGATAATGGATGTCGTGGTTGTGCAGTGTACTAAATAGCTGAAAGTGTTGGAGTACGTACTGATACATGAAAGGATTTAAAGGGGAACAATTTAAGCCATGTACTGTATAATGCATTTGAAATGGATAACTGTTACAGCTTGTGAACTTCACAAGTGATGCTTTGCAAAATAGTGTTACAAAGCACTTGGAAATTCTTACAAACTGTTCAAATTACATAGCATTATCCAAGAACTTGTAAAAAAGAGGATGGACTTCAACTATACCACAAGCTCTGGCAATCATTGATGTATGGCAACTTGAGCCATTTAGGATTACAAAGCACTTGGAAATTCTTACAAACTGTTCGAATTACATAGCATTATCCAAGTACCTGTAAAAAAGAGGATGGACTTCAACTATACCACAAGCTCTGGCAATCATTGATGTATGACAACTTGAGCCATTTTGCTTCCTAAATAAGTATAGACATCCTAGTACTGGATGAATTCATTAGGGTAGCAGTAGGCTCCAATGCCCAACCTTCCTGCATTAGTTGAACCTGGCTCACTTTATCAGGATCAAGAGTAGCTCCAATGCCCAACTTTGCTGAAGCTCTGGCACTCATTGATGTATTATAACTTGATATTCTTTGCTTTGTATGATGTATAAACAACATAACAGTGGCTCACTTCACTAGGATCAATAGTAAGCTCCAATGCTAACCTTCCCGCACTAGTTGATCTTGGCTTCCGTATGGATTTTTTCCAGTTTCTACATCACAACTTGCATATTAGGCAAAGGGGAGTGGAATACAATCACCAACCTATATGACTTGGTCGGCTCCCTTTCATCAACTTCTGTGGCTTTCTAAAGGTTTAACTTTGGAAAACTTTGCAACTCTTGCAAGCATATATAAAAATGGAACACTATAGGATATCCAGAGGGCTCAGAAGGGGTATGCTAACCACTTCCTGTTTGCATTCAACAAAACATTCTTATTATAAGCCCTAGTGGGGATAGATTCTTATTATAATTCCTATTGGAAAACATGGATATGAATGCTAACAGGGGATAGACGTGGCAGTTCAGCAGTCCACTGAACAACTAGATGGGTCAGAGTAGGCATTGGTAAATGAAAACACTAAGAAATTGATGAATACCGGATACAAGGATACCGCATTGGCTGCACAGAACTGAGATGTCATTCAATTGATCTGAACTGTGTACTCAACACCAAAGATTTGTGGTGTCGTAACAGCCCTTTCATCATCTTGTTTCCCGGTTCTCTAGAGGTTTAACTTTGAAAAATTTTGTAGCTCTTCCAGGCACATATAAAAGTAGAGGAATCACTATAGGATATTCAGAGGGCTCAAAAGGGGGTAAGCCACCCACTTCCTATTTGGATTCAGGAAAACAGTCCTATTATAATCCCTAGTGGAAAAAATGGATATGAATGCTAAGTTGCTAACAGGGGATAGATGTGGTGGTTGAGAAGTCCACTGAGCAGCTAGATGGGTCAGAGTAGGCACTAATAAATGGAAACACAGAAATTGATGAATACCATATACAGGGATACCACATTGGCTGCATAGCGCTAAGATGTTATTCAATTGATCTGAATGTGTACTCAACACCAAAGATTTGTGTTGTTGTAACAGTTGCTGTGTTGTTCATATGCTTTGCAGATGACTAGGAGTTTCTTTGTGAAACTAAGAACCATTGAGGAGGTTTTTGAGTAGACGATTATGGAACTTCTGAATGAGGCAAACTTAGTGTACAATTATACATCAATGGAAAACAAATAAGGCAACAAGCTGCTACAGTCAAAAGAAGTAACTATTCGACCAATAGATTTGTGCTACAAAAAGTTGAGTTGTCATTGAATTGAACTGAACTGTGTTTTCAACACCAAAAATTTGTGCTTTGTTGATGACTAGGAGTTTTTTTTGTGAAACTGATGACCATTAAAGAGGTTTTTGAGTAAAAGCTTCTGGAATTCCCTAAGCAGAGGCAAGCTTTGTGTACAATTATATATCAAATGGAAAACAAAAAATGCAACAAGTTGCTACAATCAAAAGAAGTACCTATTAGACCAATAGATGGCTGTTACATGGAGGATTCTTTTTGCCAATCCAGCTCCAGCTAAACTATACATAGTTTCATTGTCATAAGCTTCATTGAAAGCCCAAAACTGTAATATCTTTTGCAAACGAGATTGGTTTGCATCTTTTTGAGGATTGTGATAGATCTTCGCAAGCATGGATCCCAACAGAGGTAACACCGTACGAGCCTCAAGGTGATAAAGGAGATAAAGCAAGAGCCATGTTGTCTAGCTCCTTTGGATTGATGCGGTGCAAATCACTGGCAAAATAGAACACAGTTAACGTTAATATTGGAACTGTGCTTTATCATGAACATAATAGAGCCATATACAGACCACCAAGTATTAATCTGAAGCAAAGCAAAATAGAGAAAAATACAAACCCCCAATTGCTAATCCAACGCAAAGCTAAATAGTCAGTCCACCTATTAATGCACGTCAGCCTAACCATCATATCCTATTAATAAGGAAAACAACATCTTTGGCAAACACCCAAAATTTTGCAGCAATTTCAAAGTGCAGCCATCCCCCTTCTTCAGTATATATCATGGATAGTCAAGCCAACGATTTATTGGTTCACTCGTGAGATTGATCAAGAGGCCATCCCTTCTTCAGAATATATCATGGATAGAAGCCAATGAGGCATTGGTTCACTCATGAGGTTGATCAAGAGTAACAGGTTCCATCCCTGCTATGTTCTGCCCTGGTCGAATGGCATGAGTTTTAGGAGGTAAATAAATACCCCAGTATATCTGTTCTTTATAAAAACTGTAATGTACAAATACCCCTCAAATTGCATGTTTTAAATCAGAAAGAGAGAGATGAGAGATGTACTGAAAGTCATTATATGGAAAAACAAGAAACCAAAATCTTGATACGGAACTTCCAAAAACATTATCTTACATGCTTGTTTGCTAAAATTGATTCATAATTATTACAAAACTAATTGCTCAACAGTATCGATGCGAATACCAGCTGTAACAAGTTGTTGACAACAATATAAAGAAGGGAGGCTTGCACAAGTGGTCACTGGAAGCTGTCATAGGTCCACGATGGTAAATAAATTTGGTCACTTAACCTCAATCCAACATGATCAAGGGGAAGGACCATGAGGATAATTTGGTCACTTTACCTCAATCCAACATGATTTAGGGGAAGGACCATGCACCTTCATGATATGAAAGTTATAGTATGTTAGTTTTTGTAGCATCGGATGTGTTCTAGCCACAAAATTTGGTGGAGAGGTTAGAATACATGAGATCTCCAAAACCCAATAATCGTTTCTGGAAATTCCACTCAGAGACGACTTAATTAGATTATTAGCCGGTTTTTAACTATTTCCTAAGTCTAAACTTACGGAATATGGCTAATTAATCAGAATTAATTAAGTCAAGATGAGGATTCTTTAAAAACTCACACAGATCGATCCACAAATGATCTGAGCCTGAGAATTCTCTAGAAACTCACACGGATCGATCGACAAATGATCTAAGCCATCAATTAAGATTTAACCTTAGCCGTTGGAGTCCCAACAGAAAGGATATAAGAAGGGATCGATGTGGTGATGGAAAATACACCAAAGTCACTTGGAGAATTAGATTTTCTAGAGTAGCAGCAGTCAGTTGCCGAAGAGTTCGAGCTTTCTTCTGCTCAGAGACAGTGAGGGGCAGGGACAGTGATCTGAAGGAAGTTTTGTACACCTAGAGAGGCAGCAGCAAGTGGCAGAAGTGATCCACGTAGAAGCAGCGTAGAGACTGCACAGAAGCTGACACAAAGCAGTTCGATTTAGTTTAGGAGGAAGTCGAATCAGTTTCCAGAAGTCGGGCAAGTCAACTTGAATGCCAGAGAGTCACTTCTAGCAGCAGAGACAGGCCAGACAACTTGCTCAAAGGCAGATTCGAGCAACATGTGTGAGAGGCAATGCAGTACGTTGGGGTTTGGAAGACCAGTTTTTTGTAAAAGCTAGTGTCAAGATTACTTGTGGGGTGAGAGAATTTTCTCTCTAATTATTTATGTCAGATACTTGCTGATTGGATTGCCAGTTCGGCATCCATAGATTCTACGCATAATAATAATAAAAAAACCTCACTGCTACACAGGTTTTACCAAGTTGGGCATCCATAAATTGTACTCAAATTTCACTACTGCATAATAATAATAAAAAAACCTCACTGCTACACAAGTTTTACCAAGTTGGGCATCCATAGATTGTACTCAAATTTCACTACTGCATAATAATAATAAAAAAACCTCACTGCTACACAGGTTTTACCAAGTTGGTTTTTTCCGGGGACAATTGTCCCAAAATAATGGTGTCATTTTTATTGTGTGTGTGTTAGTATTTTCTCAGTTTCCAGCACTATTATTTTCCGCAGTTTTATTTGTGAAGGTTGTAGTATGTTTATTTCGATGTTGTCATAGCAAACTAAATAATTGATTTATCAGTTAGAAGAAACAATACCAGTTGTTGCAATAGGATTCCAATTGTAGAAATTTTCACATAATAACCCCAAGAGAAGGATCAGAAGCAGGTTGTTCCCCGCTACCATTATTAAATCACATTGTGGTGTAGGGGAGCCGGATGGAAGAATCGTAGCAAGTGCATGTGGATAAGGTGTTGAGAACGGAGATAAGCAATAACTTCGCTCTTATCATGCATTTGTTGGTTTTGTTGCCTGCTTTTATCTCCTCGTTGTCTAGTTAAACTCTAGTAAGTTTTAGTTGGTTTGTGTTGCTACGTTTTTGCTCATAGATATCGATGTTAATGCCAGCGTCCACGGGTAACAAGAACCTTATAAACAAGGAGGCTTGCACGAGTGGTTGCCAAAAGTGGTCACCCGTCATTGGTATAATAGGGCAAATATGTGTGGGAACACCACTCCAAACTAGCATGACTGAACAAGGTTAACGAGCATGCACCCTCATGATATGACAAGGATAGAACTTAACCCCAAGAGAAGGATCTGAAACAAATTGTTTCACCCTCTGCCAAAAATGAAGGCTAGAAATCACATTATTGAATACGGTAGCAGGATGGAAGAATCATACCCACTACAAATAAATAAGGTGTAAGCTAAAATATTTGTTTCTTTTTAGGCTCACCTTCATCTCCTCGCTATCTACTTAGAGGCCCTCTCTGGTTTTAGGCTTTAGTTGGTTTACGTTACCCAGTGTCTCTCAGGCTTAGTCTCAAAACAAGCACCTACTTGGAATCATTAAATTCAGTGTTGTAAAGTATAGGCATTACACTTGCCATCCTCCCTGCCCAGGGGAGATTGTTAGCTCTAAGTGTAGGATGTTTGTTCACCCTCAATAGCTAAGAGGTTGGTATCAAATTGCTTTCAACTAGTTAGTGCATTTCTCCGTTATTCGAATGCTCTATTAACATACCTACTTGATTTAAGCTCCCTCTGGTACCTAGACTATAACAAGGTAAAGGTGCATTTGGGAGTATGGGAGGAATGACAAAAGGTAGTTGATCGCTACAGAACGCACATTGAGGCCCAAATAAAGTTGATTGATGAATTGTAAAATAATGTATATAGGATAAGCTCTGAAGGGAGTCCCAAAGTAATGTTGAAATCTAACCCTATCCAGAAGCTTTGCATCCTAGAGAGGGAATGCACTCTTTCCCAACCTTTCATGAAGGCCAAATTTTTCTACTCATTGCTATATTGCCTTGCTAGAGCAAGTCCATGTCAATCATGCATTCCTCCATCAATGAGGCACTTTATAATATAGTGATGAAAGGAGTCCATGGTGCTTTTGGCTCCTTCATGCAAGATGTAGAGGTGAAATTTGACACAAAGAATTGTATCCAAGGGCTTAAGAAGAATTTAGGCAACATGAAATCCATGGAGCAGGTTATGGAGTTGAAAGGCCAAATATGTCACTCCAAGGGCTTAAGAAGAATTTAGGCAACATGAAATCCATGGAGCAGGTTGTAAACATTATGAAGTTGAAAGGCCAAATTTGTCACTCCACAGAAAATGTGGGACTGAATGACACAAGTGATAAGCCCACAACATCCCGTGGCATGAAGAACTTAGTGCCCCTCCCAATCACAAATGAAGACCAAGCTTGAAAATTATCCCAGTCTAGTTGGTGCTCTTATAAACTAGATAGAATCTTAAGTTTGTGAACTGGATAATTGGATGTTTGGAGTCTACAAACTTCAGAGTTTATGGCTTCTCGGGGCCTTAGGCAAGGCTTCCCCTTGTCACTTTTTTTGTTTCTTTTAGTTGCAATAGCCCTAAGCAGATTGATTCTAGAGGCAAAGAGGGTTGGGCAATTCAATGGAATCAATTTAGCAGGCAGAGTTGTAACTCATTTGTTGTTCGTGGATGACATTCTCCTCTTTGGAGAGGTACCTTGTGAGAATTGAATTGTCTTGAGATCATCTTGGAAACCTTTTGCAAGAAAATGGGAACGGATGTTTGATCCCAGGCCTAGCCCGGATCACTCCAAAGAGTTACCAATCCACCATGGTTTTAAAAATAAAATTAAATTAACAAAAAAAAAGAATTCCAATGAAGCTTCAGCCTCTTAACAGTCTTATTTGTTGTTCAATGGGATAAGTGAAAACTTGAAGGTGAGGTTAGGCCAGCTAGTTCCAATGAAGCTTGAGCTTCTTGATAAAGAAAGTATCTGGGGGATAACTTAAAACCTAATAATTACAAAATAGCTAATCGGTTATGGCTAGTTAAGAAGATTGAAGGATGAATCAATTGTTGGTTCCATTGAAGCTTCAGCCTCTTGATAAAGCAAGTATCTGGGGATTCACTTAAAACCTAGTGATTACAAAATAGCTAATTGGATATGGCTAGTTAAGAAGATTGAAGGACGAATCAGATGTTGGTGTCATCATTGAGTGTTCAAGGGAGGGGAAAATTTGATTATTGTTAAGTTGCTTCTTGAGAGCACACTTGTTTATTGGTTATCTATAGAGAATATCCCAAAATCAATCTTGGAAAATGTTAGAAAGAAGTGATCAAGCTTCCTGTGGTCAAGTAGCAAGGGAGGGGAGTGTTTTCTCCTTCGCAAGTGGTCAATGATTGCAAATAAAAAAGGGAATGGTGGTTGAAGGTTAAAGAACTTGCAAGCGTTTGGAAAAGCGTTGACCAAAAAAATTCTTTGGAGGTGTTTGTTTAAACAGGGTCTCTGAGGGAAGGTAACGAGGGTCAAGTATTTGGAAAATAGGCATCTGGAGGAGAACATTAGGATTGAGCCTAAATATTCAAAAGGTGCCTCTAACATGTGGAGAGGTTTATTCAAAGTTTTTGAAATCTTAAATCCATGGGTCATTTGAAAAGTTGGTAATAGATCCATCATCCAATGTGAAGGTGGGAGGACTCGTGGATCAGATGTCAAAGGAACATTTTGCTTTTAGATCCCCTAAGGAGGCACCTTCACAATAGGAGGGTAACTTCTCTTCAAAATGCTTCAAGCGCTGCAATGCCTAGTATAGGAATTCAAGATTGGAAATTTGCTAAAGATATGGAACTATGTCATTTGGGGTGTGAATGGTCCCAATATATGTTATTGACCTTAAACATAGCACGATTTCTCTTGTGGAGCAAGAAAATGAATTATTGTTGATTTTTCCATGCGCCCTAGGTCTGGTCTAGACTCTATACCCTAGCTAGGAACACAAACACATTAGTAGTGCCCAAAAATAAACAACTTTTCTCAACTGAATATAATAGCAAACAAATCAATACCAATACACAATATTTATGGCCCAAAACACATTCCTTACTAGTCCTTAAATAAGAAAACCTTAGGTCTCCCATACTAGGGATCACGGCCCTTTACAAACCCCAGTACAAAGCTAATATACGCAATCAATCCTTTGACCAATCCAACTAGGGCTGAGGCCTGGTCCATCAGGCTCTCATCTACACAATAAATAAATACAATCAGTTGTCCTTCACCTACAAAAATACAGTCAGTTGTCCTTCACCTACAAAAATACAGTCAGTTGTCCTTCGCCTACAAAAATACAACCAACAAGAACTTGACTCACCTGGGCTAGTTTCCTTTAGCCCACAGTCATTATAAAAGCCTTGTTGTGCCTTTTTGTCATCCCTACCAATCCTTTAGTAGGCCTCCAACCTTTGCCAACCCTGTCTAGATCTCTACCAACTCTCCTTTGTTGTGTCAGCCAGGCCTTTAAACTAGGGATCCCCTGCCCTAACCAGGCTATGACCAGCTCCAACACTAATTGCAGCCTTCCACAACGGCCTCAACCTCCTTTGCTTTGTCCTCACCCTAGGGTTCTAGGCTATGGCCTACCCTAATAGGCCTCCCTTAGCCTTCACGATTCCTACAGCAACACTAACCAACCTCCTTTTCAACTCAGCTTGCCTTATTAGTTATGGCCTGCATCAACCTCAATCTTAGCCTCCTTCCTAGACACTCAGCCCTTCCTGCGGCCTTCATTCACAGTCTTTAGCCCTCGGTTCTAGGTATGTGGCTCTCTTCTTGCTGTCCAAACCAACAACAAAACATGGCTTCCTTGATCAGACTTTAGCCCTCCTCAGATACGATAAATCAGCACTCAAACTAGGAATCTGTCCTCCTAATCTAGCTAGAACAAACCTCAAATCACTCCCACTGCAGCCTACTCCTTCACTAAACAAAGCACAAACTCAGCCTTCTCCAATGCTTGTTGCTTCTCTACGACTACCTATGGCTACTAAGCCTCTCCATTGGCTTATATATATACCTTTCCCATAGGTGACTTAGGAGCCCACTTTGTCCTTCAAGAGACCCCACTTCACCACTCAACAACAAATTAGAATATAAAATTACTTTCCATGGGTTCCAAGCAATGTTGCACGAAGCGGGGACGTTTTTTGGAAGCGGGGACACGGAAGCGCCATTTTCCAAAAATCTAGGAAGCGAAGCATCTGCGGAAGCGTCTGCTATATATATATATATATATATATATATATATTTGCATTTATACTCGAAACAAACATACCAAATACCAAATTAGTTGTAGAAGACATGAAAACATGCATATTTTTGCATAAATCAAGATAGATATAACATCCATTGTACATTAATGATTAATTATTCGAGCATCAACCATTTAGATGCATCAACCATCTAGAATCTAGATTCTTCTCCTCTTGTCTAGCCTTTGCCTCTACCTCGATTGTCTAGGGATATTAGTCAACATTGCCCAATTTTGATCAAACCACCTAATTCAAGACTTAAAATATGGTAGAAAAAGCTTAACATGCTTGATCGATGATTTTGACTTGATTGAAAGGTAATTTTTTGCTAAGGGCGTGCCGCATGACAAAGGAGTTCAACAATTAACACCACCAACACTAGGGTACATATAGGGCTTGGTGCTCTTGATTAAATGCTAATCGCATACCTTCATACTTGATATAATCTAATGAAATGCCACAATCCCATTAATCCTGAATTCTTGAAAATTGTTAAATCTGCTGAATTTTGAATAGGATATGAAATTCTATTTTCTCCATATGAAGTCCAATGAGGCTGGAACCACTCTCAAACATCCTGAGTCATTTCATTGTAATGTTAAAAATTTAAGTAGAAGGATGAAAATGAAAAATAAAGGAGAATGTCACTTTTACTTTAAGAATTTAAACATTACCATGAGGGAGCATCTGCTATATTTATATTTTTTTTATATTTTTTTTGGCCTTCATTCCCCACCCTAACCCAAGGTGGACCCACCCCCAACAAGCAAACTCACCTAAAATTAAAAAAAATGAAAAAAATGATTTTCTAAATGCTTTTCTGGAATCGTACGGAAGTGTACGCTTCACCCTCCGAAGCGCCACGCTTCGTACTACCGAAGCGTCGTACGAAGCACGCTTCAGAGGAAAGCTTCCAAAATTTCCAGGAAGCGTCCAAAACAAGCGGAAGCGCGCTTCCGCCGAAGCTTCCTAGACGCTTCCGCACGGGACACGCTTCCAGGCTTGGAACCGGGGGGGGCGCTTCGTGCAACATTGGTTCCAAGCCCATTCCTTTGGGTCAAAACCCCAAACTTTGGGTGTCTTTCCTACAAGCTTTCTTTTTGTAGGTTTTCTCTACTTGGAAATACCTTCCAAGCTACCCAAATTTCAACACTCCCTCTTAGTGAGGAAGGTATTTCCACCACTAGCTAGAAGTGGCCTTGCCTCTGAATCTGATCCACAACCACGTCCTTCTGGAAGACCAAGATCTTTGAAGATACCATACTCCTAGAAATCTCCAACTCCATGACTTTTCCTTGCATGGCCATGACTTTCCTTACATGTGCCACGTCTTCTCTTTGCATGATCATGACTTTCCTTGCATGGTTCATGACTATCCTTGCATGTACCATGACTTTCCTTGCATGCACCATGACTGTCCTTGCATGGTCTACGACTTTCCTTGCACGTACCACAATTGTCCTTGCATGGTTCGTGACTTTCCTTGCATGACCTAGAAGACTCCACTCTCTTGCTTGAACTTGAAGGTTAGACTTCCACTGGGTGGCTAACTCTCCTTTGTTGTCTCCCTCTGAAGCCAGACTCCCTTTGAACCTACACAACCGTCCCTTGGCACACATTGCTTTCCCTCCCAGGAATTGCTGCAACTGAACTTGTGTCCTTTCAAGGTCAATCCTGAGCTACAATTGAACACTAGGCCTAGTCTACTCTAGGTCACCGCAACTCAACTTTGCAAGTGTCCTCATCATCATGGGTCAAACACCTAATATGCACATGGCTCTACTACTGGATGTGCAACTTTGCAACCCAATGAAGAAATCATCTCGCAATCATCTTGCCATCCACATGAATCTATCTCGTCCAAGCCAAAGCACATGAATTGTCTCAACATACTTTGACAAGTCAACAGAAGTCCATCACCAGCAACCTGCCACACAACATATTGTTGTGCCGAGTACTCCACCAATCCACCAGAACTTGTTGAATTTCCACGACACTCAAGAATCTTGTTTGGGTCTTAAAATATCTAACACAAACACACTCAAATGCCACAACACTTATACTTTGTAGAGCAGAATATACAACATCAATGAATCAACTAGTGCACATGACAATTTTTAACTTTTTCAAACCCACTACTTGTTATATTACAATCTAGAATACAACAATCTTAGGGCTCTCGTACCAGGGATCATGGCCCTTACATACAACCCTAATACAAGGACACAACTAGGGCTTGGTGTCGATCACTTTGACAACCAATTTACACTGAACAAGAAAACACTTGACCTACTTGCTAATGGTGGCCACGCTCAGCCCTTTCATTCCACGTGCCCTGAACACATTTGGTGGGTCCTTTTGCCTCCCAATTGTTGATCACTCCATCCAGCCACTATCAATGAATGCAACTCATTTTGTGTCACTGAACTTTGGCTCATGGATCTTATCAATGAATGCAACTCATTTTGTGTCACTAAACTTTGGCTCATGGATCTGGCCACTAGTAGCTCACCTGCTCCATTAGGATGACTGCTCATCAAGTCTTCTGGAATTGCCCTTACTTCACTAAAGTTTTCCCATCTGCAACTTCTGAACTAGGGCTCATAGATCTGCCTCCTAACAGCTCATTGACTCCTTTCATGAACGTGTACTTGAGGTCTGCATCCTGCACTGCTTCCTACACTGTTCACAACTTCGTTTGTGAACAATGCTCACTCTTCCAAATTTGCCCACTTGTCAGCCTTCTTGTCACCTTAGAGTGTTGATCCTAGGGCCTACACATCTCTGCCCCATATCTGTGACAAATTAGCCTCTTCTGTCACTATTTTTAGGGCCACTAAATCTGCCCACACACACAATCACTCCTTGATTGATCTAGGGCTACAAATACTTTGCCCTCAATTCTGCAATTTGTTCCTCAAATTGCACAGATAGATTGTTGCTCATGATCTATGAACAGGCTTCCATAAACCCTTCTTTCCACTCAATCCATCAACCCTCCTCTGCTTTAGTTCACCCTTAAAATGTTTCGACCTCACAAAGGACAAGCACATACACAAGACTTGTGTATACACCAGCGGCCCTGATCTTAGGAATACACCAACAAAACTAGCTTCTCCTTTAGGGTCTCAGCCCTTCCCTCCAAATTTGAACTAAGGCTTCACAAACTCAAACTACTTGATAGAGAAACATGGTTGCGACATCACTGGAATAGCCCCAATCTAGGGCCTGCAACTTCTGTCCTAAACTCTTCAAGACAACCCTCCATCACTTGGCATTGGATCAATCACGGGAGCCAAATCAACCATACCTTTCCTAAGACACCTTGTTGTACCATCTTAGAGACATTGTGTTATGTATTTCTCTGATTTTTCAGACCTCTTTTAGGGCACCTATTCCAGCTACAAGTGTGCCCCAAACTCGGCCTCCAATACTCTTTGTACCAGTGCCAAAACCCCTCTCACAAACCCCTTTTATCTTTGTGTTGATGTCTTTACTTGTGCAACCCTACTCCTGCATTAGATCAGGTATCTCGGCCTTCCAAGATGGAGCTTAGGCCTCTCCAAATCACATGTTGTAGGGTCTCGGCCCTGTTCTAAAGATCACCATCTTTGCAACCAAATCTATGAGGGTTTTGTACCAACATATGTAAAGATATACACTTCCAATTTCGACCTACAAATCTCCTAACTCGTTCAGATCAGATCTTGGAAGAAGAACTCCAACCTCGGCCTCCTTCAGCTTCCAACTGACTCTTTTAGGTTTGCGGCTCTTCAGACTTGGCCCCCTCCTCATCATCGAATGCCCTTGATGTACAAACTCAGCCTTACTTGCAGCCCATGCTTAGCCTTCAACTTGGCCTTTCCTTGGACTACATCTCTCCTAGCCTCATGATCAAATGAGCTCCTCCCACTTGATTCTCTAGCCTTCCCTTACGCCTCTTAGGAACCCTCTAGATCTTAGGGGTTTTGTCCACTTAAACCTTAGGAAATATTAATTTTCCTTTTAATTTCTTTTTAGATTTTAAACCACATCTTGGGTCTAAAACCCCTCTACTTGGGTTCTTTTCCCACAAAGCCTTTTGTGACCAAACTTCTCACAAACCCAACTCCTAGGCTTGTGGAGTACCTCCCAAGCTATACAATTCAATAGAACTCCCATCCTACCTCGTCACCAAACCAGTCAAGGCCACATCTCCACGTTATTTGTTGAACCTTTTGTTCCATGGCACAAACCCAACTCCTAGGTTTGTGGAGTACCTGCCAAGCTACACAATTCAATAGAACTCCCATCCTACCTCATCACCAAACCAATCAAGACCACATCTCCATGTTATTTGTTGAACCTTTTGTTCCATGTCTAGCCAACTCACTTGGCAACACTGCTGCTTCTTGCAACAGTCTCACAGCTCCCTCCTAGAGCTGACACTTGTGCACACTTTGATCTAGCTGCCCTTCAAAGTAGCTCTCATACCATGTTGGAATTTCCATGCACCCTAGGTCTGGTCTATGCCCTAGCTAGGAACACAAACACACTAGTAGTTCCCAACAATAAACGACTTTTCACAACAGAATATAATAGTAAACATATCAATAACAGTACACAATATTTATGGCCCAAAGCATGTTCCTTATTAGTCCTTTAATAAGAAAACCTTAGGGCTCCTATACCAAGAATCATGACCCTTTACAAACCCCAGTGTAAAGCTAATATACACAGTCAATCCTTTGACCAATCCAACTAGGGTTGAGGCCTAGTCCATCAGGCTCTCATTTGCCCAACAAATAAATACAATCAATTGTCCTTCGCCTACAAAAATA
This sequence comes from Pinus tabuliformis, assembly GCA_031772625.1. Classification (NCBI taxonomy): domain Eukaryota; kingdom Viridiplantae; phylum Streptophyta; class Pinopsida; order Pinales; family Pinaceae; genus Pinus; species Pinus tabuliformis. The sequence goes on along the minus strand of CM062816.1, from coordinate 1,641,536,857 downwards.
CAACTAGCAAGAACTTGACTCGCCTTGGCTTGTTCCTTTAGCCCACAGTCATCATACAAGCCTTGTTGTACCTTTTTTCAGCCCTACCAATGCTTTGGTAAGCCTCCAACCTCTGTCAGCTCTCCTTTGTTGCTTAAGCCAACCCTAAACCTGCTGTGAGTGCCCTTCTTCAACAACGGCTTGTTCCTTTAGGCCTTAGCCTTGCCCTAACTAGGTTGCAGCCAGCTCTAACACCACTTGTAGCCTTCCACAACAACCATGGCCTCCTTTGTTTTGTCCTAGGCCTAGGGTTGTAGGTTGCGACCCTACCCTAACAATCCTCCCTTAGCCCCCATTGCTGCTACAGCAACACTAACCAACTTCCTTTTCAGCTTGGCCTACCCTTATTAGTTATGGTTTGCATCAACCTCAAACACGGCCTCCTTCCCAATGTTATTAGAACTGGCTGGTCTGACCATTTCTGGCCCAAAACCATTCCGAACCGGCCAGTTCAGGACCGTTTTTGTTTTGTTTGTATCTTCCCAGGTCAATGTAAAAAATTTGCATTTTTTTATTTTTTTTATTTTTTTCAATTGGTTGGCCTACTTCTAATTCTCCCGTAGGCCAACCTAATATTCAAGCCTATAGTCCTATTATTGCTATGCATTTCATGGTAATGTTAAACTCTTAAAGCAAAAGTGACATTCTCCTTAATCTTTCATTTCCATACTTTTACTTAAACTTTTAACATTACCATGAAATGACTCGAGATGTTTGAGAGTGGTTTCAACTTCATTGGATTTCATACGGAGAAAGTAGAATTTTAGATTTCACTCAAAATCTAGCAGACTTAACAATTTTTCAGGATATCAGGATATCAGGATTGCGGGGATTGCAACATTGCCATTGGATTTTGTCATGTACAAGGGTAAGGAACTAGTATTAATAAAGAGCACCAATCCCTCTATGTACTTTGAGGCTAGTGGCAATGGTTGTTGAACTCCTCTGTCATGACTCTACTAAAACTATACCCATCACTCAAACAAAATCTTGACTTGACATGCTACGCTTTTTCTATCTTATTTTAATATTTAGAAGGTTATATTGATGACAAAGATCCCAATATAGGCAATGATTGCGGACTTAGCTACTACTCATTCTTCAAATGAGGATGAGGAGGATGATCAAGATGATGATTCTAATGATGACATTGACAATTAGCACTTATAGGCTGTAGTTGTAGTATTGTAGATTATAGTATCATACTATCATGTTATTTTGGACTATAAAGGCCTTTTAGAGCATGTTTTTTGATGTTTTTTGGTTTAGTGATGTTTTGCACTAAGTGTTATTTTGGTTATATGCACTATTCCTTACTATATAAATGAGAACTTTTGCATATTTGTGTATAAATGGTTTGGATTCATATGGATGCACATGAATATATATGTTTTCTTTAAAATATGAATATTTTATGCGTTTTTGGTGAACAGGTTTTTTTCCGGTTCCCAATCCACAAGGTTTTTCGGTTCAATCACCGGTTCGGTTCTGATAACACTGCTCCTTCCTAGGCACTTCATGCGACCTTTTGTCAGTCTTCAGCCCTCAGTTCTAGCTTTGTAGTGCTCTTCTTGCTATCCAGACCAACAACCAAACTTGACCCTCTTGATCAGACTTTGGCTCTCCTAAGATTTGTTATACCAACCCTTAGTTCTAGGGTTGTAGTGCTCTTCTTGCTATCCAGACCAACAACAAAACTCGACCCTCTTGATCAGACTTTGGCACTCCTTATATTTGTTATACCAGCCCTCAAACTAGGGCTCGGTCCTCCTGATCTAGCTAGAACAAACTTCAAATCACTTGCTCCAACTACGGCCTACTCCTTTACTAACCAAAACACAAACTCGACCTCCTTTTATGCTTGTTACTTCTTCTCTAGGGTTGCTTACAACTCCTTTGCTTGCCTAGGCTAAGTCCTTCTAGCCTCCTCTCTTACAAGTGAAGTCCTCCACACTTGTGATACCAAGTTAGGTAACTTAGGACCCCTCCTTGTTTCCAGAGACCACAAATTAGAATATAAAATTACTTTCCATGGGTTCGAAGCCCATTCCTTTGGGTCAAAACCCCAAGCTTTGGGTGTCCTGCTCACGAGCTCTCTTTTTGTGGGTTCTCTCCACTCAAAATACCTTCCGAGCTTACCCAAATTTCAACACTCCCTCTTAGTGAGGAAGGAATTTCGACCACTGCCTAGAAGTGGCCCTACCTCTAAATCTAATCTGCAACCACGTCCTTCTAGAAGACCTGGATCTTTGAAGATACCATACTCCTAGAAATCTCCATCTTCATGACTTTTCCTTGCATGGCCATGAATTTCCTTGAATGTGCCACGTCTTCTCTTTGCATGATCATGACTTTCCTTGCATAATTCATGACTATCCTTGCATGTACTATGACTATCCTTGCATCTAACATGACTTTCCTTGCGTGCACCACGACTTTCCTTGCATGTTCTACAACTTTCCTTGCATGTACCACAATTGTCCTTGCATGGTATATGACTTTCCTCACATAACCTGGAAGACTCCACTCTCTCGCTTAAACATGAAGGTTAGACTTCCACTAGGCAGCTAACTCTCCTTTACAGTCTCCCTCTGAGCCTACACAACCTCCCCTTGGCTCACTTTGCTTTCCCTCCTAGAAAGTGTTGCAACTGAACTTGTGTCCTTTCAAGGTCAATTCCGAGTTGTGGTTGAACACTATGCCTAGTCTACTCTAGACCACCACAACTCAACTCTGCAAGTGTCTTCATCCTCTTGGGTCAAACACCTCATATGCACATGGCTCCACTGTCGGATGTGCAACTCTGCAACCCAATGAAGAAATTATCTCGCCATCCACACGAAGCTATCTCGTCCAAGCCAAAGCACTCCTTACCAAGGCACTTGAACTATCTCAACATACTTTGACAAGTCAAAGAAAGTCCATCATCAGCAACCTGCCACACAACATACTATTGTGCATCGAGTTCTCCACCAATCCACTAGAACTCGCATCTTGCCTCGTCACCAAAGTAGTAAATACCACATCTCCATGTTCTCTATTGAACCTTTTGTTCCATGTCTAGCTAACTCACTTGGCAACATTGTTGCTTTCTGCAACAGTCTCACAGCTCCCTCCTAGAGCTAACACCTGTGCACACTCTAATCTAGTTGCCCTTCAAAGTAGCTCTAATACCATGTTGGAATTTCCACACACCCATAGGTTTGGTCTATGCCCTAACTAGGAACACAAACACACTAGCAGTGCCCAACAATAACAACTTTGCACAATGGAATATAATAGCAAACAGATCAATGACAGTACACAATATTTATGGCCCAAAACACGTTCCTTATTAGTCCTTCAATAAGAAAACATTAGGGCTCCCATACCAGGGATCATGGCCCTTTACAAACCCCAGTACAAAGCTAATATACACAGTCAATCCTTTGACCAATCTAACTAGGGTTGAGGCTTAGTCCATCCCAACAAATAAATACAATTCGTTCTCCTTCACCTAAAAAAATACAACCAATAAGAACTTGACTCACCTATGCTTGTTCCTTTAGCCCACAATCATCATACAAGCCTTGTTGTACCTTTCTATCAACCCTACCAGTCCTTTAGTAGGCCTCCAACCTCTGCCAGCCCTATTCAGATCCTTGGCAGCTATGTCTGTACTTCTGCCAGCGCTCCTTTCCTATTCTAACCAGGCCTAAAGCTGCTACGAGTGCCCTTCTTCAACAGCGACTTGTTCCTTTAGGCTTCGGCCTTGCCCAAACAAAGTTGTGGCCAGCTTTAACACCACTTGCATCTTTCCACAAGAGCCTTGGCCTCATTTGTTTTGTCCTCGACTTAGGGTTCTAGGCTACGGCCTGCCCTAACAAGCCTCCCTTAGCCCTCACTGTTGCTACAATAACACTAACTGGCCTCCTTTCCAACTTGTCCTGCCTTTATTTGTTGCGACCTGCATCAACCTTAGTCTCAACCCCCTTCCTAAACACTCGGCTGTTGGCATTATGATACAAGTATTGTCCTTGATGGCAACTCTACAAGTCAACTCAGTTTTGATAAGAGGCTAACAGGAATATTCAGAGGCAATAAGGCAGTGGTACAGAGGATCAGGAAGATGGAACTAAGGTCTATTAATCAGAATAAAGAAGTTGAAGGAAGAAGATGATGTAAGAGCAGTTTAAGAGATACACACAAGTTCACTTAGTCCAAGCAGCGTATACACGCAAGTACTCAGAACAAAAATAGTGTATAATGTACACACGCACTCCCACAGAAGGCAAAGCACGTACATGTTGAAAACCATGGTTTTGGTCTGAGGTATTTGGTCCAAGGTATCTTTGGACCATGATATTGACCCTAGGTATTTAGTCTGAGGTATTCGGTCCATGGTATTTGATCCAAGGTATTGGTCCTAAGTGGATTTGGTCCATGGTATTGAGAAAGGCCAAAAACTATATAAAGAAGAGAGAATCATAAGGCCAGATGTGCAAGTGAATAAGATTCTAAGAAATACTTCTATCTTAAATATATTTTATGTTGCAGGGTTATGTTTCGGACTAGATCTGAAATATTTATGTGCACCTTGAGTTCAATATTGGATCAGGGTCATGAAACCTGAAGACACTGTTGCCATGGGGACGGGGTAGCCCGACTTCCACAGGTCGTTCAACCTCCTAATGGTAATTGGGGTGCTTGCGCATTAATAGGCGTCAACGACTGTGTAGGAATAGGTATGGAGTGCTACTTACCAGAGCATAGCTCTCACCTCCCTGACTGTTTGGGTAGCGGGCGATCTCCAGCAGGCCAGGTGGTGTATCAAGAAGATTCCAACCAATAAAGGCAGGCAGACTTATTCTTGAATGATCTGATATTGGTTGAGGCTAGATCTGATGTTTTGCGTATGTTTTATTCGTTATCTATCATGATCTGGGTTTGTCTGAAGTCTGGAATTGCAGCAAAGTTCTGAGTCAATATTTGCAGATCTGTACGCAGGTTCGTCTCGGCAAAAGAGTGTATACACGCAGGTTTTGTTCTTTCAAGTAGCGTATACAAAAGAAAGGCTTGATGTTCAGAGATGACTAATCTATCAGATCAGTATTGCTAATTTATTGTTGCTGCTATTTTACTGTTGTCTGTCAATGAAGTCTTCTTAGATCTGAATGTAAATCTGAATGCATAAGGAGGTTGATATTTGATTGATTATATAAGTGAGAAGAAGTTTTTTTTGTTGCCTGCCTGTGTAAAGTTCTGTAAGTTGACAGTAGATGTTTAGTACACTGCTGGTTGGTACAGTTTGTGATTCAGAGATTTTATGATTCAGAATCTTTAGAGGTATACGCAGGTTGGGCTGAAGGAAGTAGCGTATACATGCAAGTTTTCTTCATTGAAGTAGCGTATACAGTCTGACACATGAATTTTTGAGGTTTCAATTGGTTCTGAATATTGATACAGGTTTTTGGGTTCAGCACAGTTTTCTGATGACAGTGATCTGATTGTTTCAGATTCACTGCATGTTGGTTGATAAAGTTTGAGTTTCTAAATTTCTGATGGGTCATTGATGAGTTAAGGTCTTCATGTGTCTTGATATGTGCCAGGAGCATCCAATCTAAAAATTCATGAAACGTGGTCCCTGGTGGAAGAGTGGAGTTTTTTGTAGGCTGGCACCTCCGTACTAGTAAATATATTGGCTAGTACAAGAGCTAGAGGCTTGTAGCTCCCTTCCAATAGAAGTTGAAGAACGAGAGAAGGTTGTAACCTTCTGCAAGTAGAAGCCTGCGTACTAGTATGAGTATGCACTAGTACAAGATTGTAAACAGATTTTCTTATTATTAAAAGAAGATAGAGACGACAGTAGTAGGTGGTTTTCACCCACGTTGGGTTTCCACCTTAAATCTTGGTGTTCATGTGTGTTGCTTATGTGTAATGGTTTATTATGTTTATACTGCACATGGTTATTGTTTAATGATTGATGAAGTACTGGTGCACTGATTAAAGATCAACATATGATGAATTAACTGAATCATAAGTTTACTGCATAAACGTTGGTTGCCTTAAAGATAGTTGTGTACACGCTAGTTCCCCTCTCTGATGTAGCATATATAAATATGATTATGAAAAAGAAAAATTCTTGATCTAATAATACTGATTCACCCCCCAGCCCCACGAGGGTAGGCGAGTTGGTAATCGCATGGCGGTGAAGTTCGTAGTAAGCGGACTCCGTATTGAAGGTCACGAGTTCAAATCCCCCGGACGTACATTGGTGACACATTATAGCGGGCAGGCGCGAAGCCCAGAGGTTATAGTGGTGGCGGCCAGAATCAACCCCGTGTCACGCGAGTTGCGAGGCTGTCCCAGTTGCCGATTCCTCTGTTACACAAATAAATTAACAAAAAAAAAAAAAAAAAATATTGATTCACCCCCCCTCTCCTCGACTTAGGGTTCTAGGCTACAGCCTGCCCTAACAAGCCTCCCTTAGCCCTCACTATTGCTACAACAACACTAACCAACCTCCTTTTCAACTTGTCCTGCCCTTATTTGCTGCGACCTGCATCAACCTTAGTCTCATCCTCCTTCCTAAACACTCGGCCCTTCCTGTAGCCTTCTTTCACAATCTTCAGCCCTTGGTTCTAGGTTTGTGTCCCTCTTCTTGCTATCCATACCAACAACAAAACTCGACTCTCTTGATCAGACTTCGGCCCTCCTCAGATCTGTTATACAAGCACTCAAACTAGGGCTTGATCCTCCTTATCTAGCTAGAACAAACCTCGGATCACTTGCTCCAGCTGCAGCCTACTCCTTTACTAACCATAACACAAACTCGGCCTCCTCCTATGCTTGTTGTTGCTTCTCTAGGGTTGCTTGCCACTCCTTTGCTTGCCTAGGCTAAGTCCTTCTAGCCTCCTCTCTTACAAGTGAAGTCCTTCTCACTTGTGATACTAAACCTATCCATTGGCTTATATTTATACTTTTCCCCTAGGTGACTTAGGAGCCCTCTTTGTCCTTCAAGAGACCCCACTTCACCACTCAACAACAAATTAGAATATAAAATTACCTTCCATGGGTTCCAAGCCCATTCCTTTGGATCAAAACCCCAAACTTTGGGTGTCTTGCCCACAAGCTCTCTTTTTGTGTGTTTTCTCCACTCGGAAAGGTTTTTTTTGTGAGTTTTCTCCACTCAGAAATACCTTTCGAGCAACCCAAGGGGTTATGACAAGATATGAAGCAAAGATGACTGAAAATGTGGGAGAAGCTAAGCACTCATGGTGGAAGGCAACTTAGAAGATAAATGGCCCTTATCTAGATCTTCCTAAATTCCGGTTTGGAAACTTGCTAAAGATTTGGAACTACAACGTCATTTGGGATGTGAATGGCCCCAATATGTGTTACTGACCTTAAACATAGCATTGTTTCTCTTATGGAGCAAGAAAATGAATTATGTTGGACGAGGAATGTCACTATAGGGGTTATGACCACAAAGTTAGGATATGAAGCGAAGATGAGTGAAAATGTGGCAAAAGCTAGGCACTGGTTGTGGAAAGCAGCTAGATTTTCCTATGGGTGGCATTGACAAATAAAAATTTAATGTGAGACAACGATTAAAAATGAAGCTGGAATGGAGGTCGAGTGTGCTTCTGTAAAAATGATTGAATTATGAGACCCTATACCACCTCTTTCTTCAATGTTATTTTGCAAAGGTTGTTTAAAAAGAGGTGCTCCAACCCTTCAAAGTACAAGGTCAGTGGTCTCAATCTACATTTTTGGAGAGAATTGAAGATTGAATAGTGGATGAAGCTACATCTTTGATAAGGGTTTATGACATCTAGGGTATTTGGTTGAACTCGAAATAAGACTATTTTTTATGAGAAAGTGGATGGTATTGAACGTCTCAACCCAAGTCAAAATTTCCTTAAGGGAAGGAAGAAATCCCTGAAAATGAGTACGTAGGAGGAATCTCCAAATGCCCAAAATAGATCTTACCAACCCATGAGGTTATCTTGACGGAGTCTGCCAAGGTACTGCGGTACAAGTGAGTGCAGTTTGAAAGCTCTCCTCTTTCTCAAGAATACATGTGTTCTCTCTAAAATATGGAGCAAGGATCGGAACGAATAACTAAATATATGCTTTATGGCTTTTCTCTAAAATATGGAGCAAGGATCGGAACAAATAACTAAATTTGTGCTTTATGGCTTTTGTTAAAAGCAGTAGCAGACCATAAGGTGAAAAGGTTTCAGATACTTGGAGACTCCAAAATTATTTTAGAGTGGGGTAAGTGGCAGACATAACCTTCAAAATTTGTGTCCAAGTCCCACCATGAGCAGAATTCATTGTTTGAAAAGTAATTTGAATGAAATCTTCATTCGTATATATAGGGAATTCAGCCAAAATGTTGATATTTTATCCAAAGAGAACTTAGTGTTTGAAACGTAAACTGGATGAAATGTTCATTCGTATATATAAGGAATTCAGCCAAAAGGTTGATATTTTATCTAAAGAGGCTATCTCAATTCAAGAAGGAACATTAATCAAACAGGAGATATGAAGGACAACATGCCCTTGTGTTAAATTATGGTATGTTCTATGCTTAGAGAAGTTTACTTCTTTTCTTCTTATTAACCACAGATTAGCAATCACATATACCATAAGTGCAGATAGAACATTAAACGATCAACAAAAACAAGCCAAGACAAGAGACACAAGATGTGGCGGCTAACCAAGGAGAAACCCCAATGCGGGGAAACCCTTTGATCAAATCTTCTTTTATCTTCAATAGTTCAGCAGAGAGAAATAGTACAAAATCAAAATTCTGTAATTTTATATCAACAGCAGCAAACCCTAGATCAGCAAAGTCAAACTTGGTCAAACGAGTTGAAATTGACCTCCAATATGCTTGGTCAATTTCCAGTCAACTAGCCCTCGGACAGCCCTTGAACAACCCCAAAAACATAGTCAAACTATTGTTGACTAAAGTCAACCTGCTGCCCACAACTAGGGCAGTCAATGTTGGTCAAACTTGTGGACGGATTGCCTCGATTTTTGTGCCAAAATCTGCAGCCTACCTAGGAGAGGCAACCACACCAAAACCGCACCTTGATGAGTCAACGCTTGGTCAACGTAGGTCAAAGAGACCTTCAGCAGCTTCTGTGTCCTCCTTTCAGTGTCCTCCTCCTTCCCACGTGTGAGTTGCGCCTTGTATAACCCAAAGCTAAGGAGAGAGAGAGAAGAATGAGTGAGATGATATGATGAGAAAATGAATCAACCTCTCTTGTATTTATATGATTCACTGGGCATGTGTGCCACACATTTAACTGTTGGCCGACCTTGACAATTTGTCAAGTAAATACAAATAAATTCATATCTTCATAAATACTTGTCGGAATCGGATGATCTTTAAATCAATCCTACACCTCTTGACAAGAGGAATCTAGAAAAAATATCAGCTGCCATAAATGAGATGACCCACATGGAGTTTGGCCCTAGTTGCCAGTTTTAACACTCCCTCTCAACTAGGGAGAACTCCATCTGCAATCCGTCTGACCGTCGCTACTATCCCAGCGATCAAATGCACTGCCCTGCACTGCTTGGCCCTGCTCTACTTTGCTCGAACTATGAAGAAGAAGAAATGATTGAGGATGTATCATACCATCATCCACTGACCCGAAGTTAGTCTCAAAGTGTGTCATTCCACTCTCACTGATCCCAGATCAATGGAGGTCATCCTAGCATAGGGAGTACAGTAGAAACAACGATGCGTCCTGTTATCACTGTAAAACTTCCTTAAAAAATTTGGAAAACTTACATGGTTTCTCAATTCTTGTATCAGTCATGGTCAAGTCATTTTTATGTTTTAGAGTCTAAGTCATAAGGTTAGAGTCTCATGTCCATCTTCAAATAAAGTTTGACAACCTCATTCCATGTCCTAGAAGCCTCACCATGTGTTTAGAAGTCATATCTCACATAATTTTGGAGAAATTTTGAAACTAGCTACGAATCCACGTTTTCGTAGCGTAGACAGTGTAAAAATCCTGTTTTGCGCTACGAAATTAGTGTTTTCGTAGCGCGCTACGAAACCCCTGAAGCAGCCTGTTTTAGCAGAAAAAACTGTTTTTACTAGTTAACTTCCAGAAGCTTTCCTGAGCAGCTGAGAACTCAATTTTGCAAACTGAAAGAGGCTTTTATTCCTAACATGCTGAAATACAAAAACCTCTTTCAGTTTCTTCAAATTCGTTCTAAGGTGGGAGGAATTTACGGTTAAACATGCGCTACGAAACTGCTAAAAGTCAAGCTTTGTCTTCTAGTTTTAGCAGTCTTTTTCAAGATCAGTTTCTGGTTACAGGAAGACGTATTTTGGAATTTTGAGGGAGGTTTCTCTTCATACACTCTCCAACTACAATAACCTATCTCACTTTATTCATAAGTGTTTTCAGTTGGGAGATACTAAGCTTTCATTGAGACCCTAATTTCAAAAAACGGATTTTTCCTGTTTGACACGTGTTTTTCAAGGACAGTTTCTGGACAGCTGGAGGAATGTTTTAAAAAACCAGGAGAGGTTTTTGTTCTAGACAACATGAGCTACAAAAACCTCCTTCAGTTTCGTAAAATGTGTCATGGATGAGGAGATAAAGGCTCTGTCCCACGTGCCAATTTTCAAGGATCTAAACCTAAAAACAGGGAAACATGTTCCCTAATTTCTAGGGTTTGTCATCAGCAGTTGGGTGACCACGTGGGAGGCTTCATCAAATTCGACTTCAAGAGGTTGCAGTTGTCAAAGAATGCTTTAAATGCTTAGATAAGGTTGTTGTAATCATAATAAGGAGTTACACTCCTAGTTGTATTAGGTCTCTAGGACTGCTAGTTAGCTGTCAAATGCATTTAAAGGTTTGTTTTATGGTTAGAATAGGTGTCACTGATGGCAAATTCGAATTCTCTTGATGAGGGATGATGGAATCCTAATTGTAAATGCTTTATATAGAGCAAGAGGTCGAATTAGCAAAGGGTTGGAGACTTTTTGGCTCAGCTGCTGCTCTATGTGCAGACTGTGTATATTTTTAACCTAATGCAGATTTCTACTTAGACAACTCAAGATTCATGAAGAGTTCTTGTATGTTCTTGTTATGATGGCATCTTCCAATACTTACATTGCAGTGGTGTTTACTTATGATACTCAGAACTCATCAATGATGCTCTGACTTCCTTCATAGATAAACTTACTATGTTTCACTGTTTTGTATTTTCATTTCTGCACTTGAACTCTATAATGCCTTGACTTACATGCTAGGTAGAATGCTTTGGCTTCACTACTCAGGATTCAAAGAGAGTTTTTAATGTTATATTGTCTCATGGCTTTCCTCTTTCACTTACTTGCAGTGGTATGAATACATGTTACTTAGAACTCATCAATCATGCTCTAACTTCCTTCATGTATTTATAAACTGTGTTTCCTTGCATTGTATCTTTGTTTTGTTGATGCATAAAAACTCTCTATGCCCTAAATTCATGTTAAGCTGAACTTGCTGTGGTACTGAAACATACTTTGACTCCATAGCCCAATGGTAGCTAGCCTTCATCTTTCAACCTATAAACATATACAATTACAAACCATAGAGTTAGCCATCTATTCATATCTTTAATCTAAATCATTAACCCTTTGAGAGAGCCTTCTCAGGCTGAGGAGCTAAGCCTTAGCTAAAAGATTGGTTTGAAATAATTACACCGAGATAGTCTGATCAGCAGCCTATCAGGGTCCTATTTTGGTGATAACACGTCCATCGATAGAAATACTAATCGTCCCTAACCCCATTTCCCTACTCATTGATCAGATGAGAGCTACTTCCCATGAGTCCCAGACTGCATGGGTAGGATGCCTCGACACGAGAACTAATCATCCTGTCCATAAGAGAACGAATCATCCTGTCCAACAGTCGCCACAGGAGAACTAATCATCCTGACCCACAAGAGAACTAATCATCCAGTTCCACAGTCGCCACGGAGAACTAATCATCCCATTCCACAGTCGCCACGGAGAACTAATCATCCTGGCCCACAGGAGAACTAATCATCCTGTCCTACAGTCGCCACGGGGTGTCACTGGGGAAGGTTGAACCTTTCACCCTGTACATAGTGCACCACCAAAGGATGGTGAGTCACCCTGTGGTCGCATGTCGCTCCAAGAAGTACCCTGCGCCCCCCCTAGAGCTCAATACATCATACTCGATACTCATAAGAGGGTCTCTCAATACATCATACTCGATACTCATAAGAGGGTCTCTGAACGACACCAAGTCGTTCTCAAAAAGTCAAGAATTTGACCCTTCCCAGGGGCTTCGTCAAAATGTCGACGACCTGTTCATCTGTACCGATATGTTGGAGCCTTATTGCTCCCCGCTACACCATATTCTGAATATAGTGGTACCTGATATCAATATGCTTGGAGCGATCACGAAATACGAGATTCTCCGATAAACGAATCTCGCTCTGGTTGTCACACAGGATCACGATGGTATCCACTGTGAATCCAAACAGCTCACTGAAGAGCTTTTGCAACCAAACCGCCTCATAAGAGGCCATACTAGCAACAATATACTCTGCCTCAGCGTTGCTCAAAGCCACTGACTTCTGCTTTTTGCTCATCCAGGATATCGAGGCAGATCCCAAAGAGAAACAACACCTGGAAGTGCTCTTTTAGTCCACCACACTGCCTGCCCAATCAACATCGGTATATCCATGTAGTCTCACATCTTCGGCAGTGTATCTCAACCCATGAGTGATTGTGCCATGAAGATATCTCAACAAATTCTTGGCACCAATCCAATGTGAGTGGTGAGGCTCGACCATATGTTGACTCAATGTGTTGACTACAAAACATATATCCGGACGAGAGTTCACCAAAAGCATCAATGCTCCGATGAGTTGATGATACTCGGTAGCATTTCGTAAAACGGGTCCGGCAGCACTACCGCTTAACTTCTTGAAGTCAAGCTCCATTGGGGTAGTCAAGGGCTTGAAGTCCACCATATCGAATCTCTCCAATATCTTTACTACATATTTTCCTTGAGATGGGAAAATCTCCCCTTGCTTCTGCCAGACTTCTAGTCCTAGGAAATAGTGCATCAGTCCTTCATCTCAAATTCAAAAGCCAACTCCCTCTTACATTTGTGAATGAGAGGGTCTGCACCTATTAGAAAGAGGTCATCAACGTACATCACCAGTATGAGAGGATTGTCATCTTCAACCTTAAAGTGAAGGTTAGGGTCGGCTTCACTCCTAATGAATCCCAGCTTCATCAAGTAGCTATCGATCCCCTCATACCACGCTCGGGGTGCTTGCTTCAGCCCGTAGAGGGCCTTCTTCAACCTGCACACATGAGATTCTCAATCATGAATCTCAAATCCTTCGAGTTGCTCCACATAGACCTCCTCTTTGATTGAGCCATGCAAGAATGTGGTCTTGACATCCATCTGATGTAGGTTCCATCCATGCGAAGTAGCAAGGGCTATGATCGATCGGATGGTGGTATATCGAGCAACAGGTGCAAATATCTCGTCATAATCTATACCTTCCTTCTAAGAGAAGCCACAAGCGACAAAACGAGCCTTATACTTTTCCGCACTTCCATCAACTGCATGCTTTATCTTGTAAAGCCATAAGTGACCACTGCTTTGTCCTGTGGTCTAGGGACCACAGCCCAGACATCGTTTTTGATGATGGACTCATATTCCTCAGTCATAGCATCCTTCCATACTTGATGCTTGACAGCTTCTGTGAATGACGAAGGTTCATTTTGGATGATCATGCTCATGATGGTCAAGTATCCCTGATACCTAGTCGGCTTCTTATTTCCCAGAAGGTTCCCCTAGGTGCAATATGCCCTTCAGCATCACCAAGTGTCCCCCTAAGCCATGAAGGCCTCTTCCTAAAAGAGGAAGGCTCTTGTGGATGGGGATCAATAGGATCCATAGATTCTTCCACATCGGGCATCGTCTCATCTTCCTTTTCCTTTGGTTCCCTAGTGTCAGCTTCTTTAGATCCCCTTTGAGTAGGAAGATTATCAACTTTGCTAAGAGCCATATCTTCGTCAAAGGTGACATCATGGCTAATCTCGATTTCCCTTTGACCAGCCACATAGATTCTATAGCCCTTAGTGTTTTCGCTATAGCCCACGAAGATTCCTTTCTTTCCAGATGCACCCAATTTATTCCTCTTCTCCTTCGGCACATGAAAATATACCGGACTTCCAAAAATTCTAAAATGAGATACATCAGGTTTCTTACCAGTGAACATCTCTTTAGGAGTCTTGGAACCCAATGCTTGATGAGGGCATCGGTTTTGCACATATACGGCAGTATTCGCAGCTTCGGCCCATAGAAACTTCGGAAGTCTTTGATCATGGAGCATAGCACGAACAGCTTCCACAATCATACGATTCTTCCTTTCCGTCACACCATTCTGCTCAGGAGTATATGGTGTTGTAGCCTCCCTCTTAATGCCAACCTCTTTGCAAAATTCATGGAACTCATTGGATTCATACTCAGTCCCATCATCAGTGCTTAAGATCTTGATCTTCTTTTTGATTTGATTCTCGATCAAGGCTTTGAAGTGATGAAACCAAGTGAACACTTCATCCTTCTTTTTCAAGAAGTATATCCAGGTCTTGCAAGAATAATCACTTGTAAAAGTGAGGTAATATAAATATCCTCCCAAAGAGTTCATAAGCATCATACCAGATATGTCTAAGTGAACCAACTGCAATATATCAGAGGTCTTGCTTTGGCATGAGGGGAATGGTCCCTCTTTAAGCTTCCCTTCGGCACATCTAGGACGTACACCTTCTTGCTTTACTTGGAACTCGGGCATCCCTATCACCATTTGTCTTGCATTGGGTAGAGCTTTAAAAAGAAGGTGAGCAAACCTCTGATGCCATAGTTCGGACTGAAGTGATGTGTCACAAGACATGACACCCAGCGGACTTCCTCCGACCTGGTATAATGAATCGACTGAAACCCAAGAGTGAAAGCTTCCTTAAAATTCTTTTTCCATACATGTACCTTACCATCAATGAAGGTTACCTTGTTGTCTTTGTCCTCCATTGCCGAAACAGACACCAGGTTCTTTTTTAGATCAAGTACATATAGGACTTCTTGCAAATGAATTGTATTACCCTGATTCAATTGAAGAGTGACATTCCCTACGCCTTTCACAAGATATTTTGCGTTGTCCCCAAAAACAATTTCCAGGTTGGTCTCCTTTTCTATCAATTGGAGAGAGCTTCTTTGTACCCAGTGAAGTGCCTTGAGGCACCACTATCAATAAGCCAATTTCCCAGCGAGCCCAAGGGAGCAGTAGTAGAGAGGGCCGTTGGTAGACAATATTCATCTTGCTTATTGTTAACAACATTAGATTCATACCTGGAGTTTCTTGCCTTCTTGAAGGGTTGTCCTCTTCCTTGATTTCCAGCATTTCTTTTATCTCTGCCATTGGACCTACGATTCCTTTGATTACCTTGAGAGTGATTTTGGTCATTGTCATGGTGTGAGTCCCTTTTATCAGGGCACTCCCTGGCATAGTGGCCCATTTTGTTGCAATTGTAACATCGACCTTTTCTTCCACCCTTTGGTCCAACTTTTCCTTTGGATTTAGCCCGAGAATTGTTTCTTCTTTTAGCATGAGAAAAAAAGGCATAGCGATGGCCTTTAAGTGTGGCATTTCTTACTCTTCGATCCTTGTCTCTTCTTGAATACATCTAGCCATCAATTCCTCAAATCCTGGGATGCCATTATTGTTGAGAAGAGTAATCCTGAATATATACCATTCAGGTGGCAATCCTTCAAGAGTTGTGATAGTCATTTCCGTGTCAGGAACTACTTCCCCAATAGATAGGAGATCATTCTTGATCTCGGTGATCCTTAAGAAATATGCTTGCATACTCTCACATTTTCCCTTCTTAATTTCCTTCAGCTTATTTCTAAGGAACAGAACTTGATTTGCATCATTAACTTTAAATAAACTCACCAGTCTATCGTAGATTTCCTTGGAGGTTGTCAGCTCGGAAACATAGGCCACTAGGCGCTTGTCGATAGAGTCCCGGATGATCTTCCTTGCTTTGACTTCTCCCTTGGACCACTTGATTTTGGCAGCAACGGATGCATTTGATGGAGGCGCAACAATATTGCCTCACATGGTCCAACACTTCCTGATCTTCTAAAGTCAGATCAAGAGACATCTTCCATTAGTGATTGTCAGACTTCTCACGGAGCCTGTCTTCGGCGGGGAAGAGTGTTGAGGACCCCATGAAGTTTTTAGGATAGCCTTGCCAACCTTCTCTTCGATGATTGCTCTTGCTCTTGCTCTTGCTTGGGCTTTGTCTTCACCTCAGCTCTGATACCATGTTAAATTATGGTATGTTCTATGCTTAGAGAAGTTTACTTCTTTTCTTCTTATTAGCCATAGATTAGCAATCACATATACATTAACTAAAGTGCAGATAGAACATTAAACGATCAATAGAAAACAAGCCAAGACAAGAGACAAAAGATGTGGCAGCTAGCCAAGGACAAACCCCAATGCGGGGAAACCCTTTGATCAAATCTTCTTTTATGTTCAATAGTTCAGCAGAGAGAAATAGTACAAAATCAAAATTTTGTAATTTTGTATCAGCAGCAGCAAACCCTAGATCAGCAAAGTCAAACTTGGTGAAACGAGTTGAAATTGACCTCCAATATGCTTGGTCAATTTCCGGTCAACTAACCCTCGAACAGCCTGAAGAAACAGACCTTGAACAACCCCAAAAACACAGTCAAACTATTGTTGACTGAAGTCAACCTGCTGCCCACAACTAGGGCAGTCAACCCTGGTCAAACCTGTGGACAGATTTCCTCGACTTTTATGCCAAAATCTGCAGCCTGCCCTAATGCGTCCTCCTTCCCACGTGTGAGTTGCTCCTTGTATAACCTGAAGCGAAGGAGAGAAAGAAGAATGAGTGAGATGAGATGATGAAAAAATGAATCAACCTCTCTTGTATTTATATGATTCACTGGGCATGTGTGCCACACATTTAACTGTTGGTCGACCTTGACAATTTGTCAAGTAAATACAAATAAATTCATATCTCCATAATACTTATCGGAATCGGATGATCTTTAGATCAATCCTACACCTTTCGGCAAGAGGAATCTAGATAAAATATCAGCTGTCATAAATGAGATGACCCACATGGAGTTTGGCCCTTGTTGCCAATTTTAACACCTTGCCTTCCAAGGGATACATAAAATTCTCTTTTGATGTTCTCTTATGTTTAGTTTATTCTCTTTTGATGTTCTCTTATGTTTAGTTTGTTTAAAGTCATTCAAGGATGAAAACTAGAATGTTTTTATGTTAGCTCTATTTGGAGTAGTCGATAGTTAAGCAATAATTCTCTTTTGATGTTCTCTTAGGTTTAGTTTGTTTAAGGTCATTCAAGGATGAAAACTAGAATGTTTTTATGTTAGCTCTATTTGGAGTAGTCGAAAGTTAAGCAATAGCATGGTCGAAAATTGGGTTTTAAAAGGGTAAGATTGTTTTGAATGGGGTAGTTGAGTGGAACATAGGTGAACAGCTAGTCGAAAATTCTCTTTTGATGTTCTTTTATGTTTAGGCTTCTTAAGGTCATTCAAGGATGAAAACTAGAATATGCTTAAGGTCATTCAAGGACGAAAACTAGAATAGTATTGTATTAGCTCTATTTGGACTAGTCAGTAGTTAAGCAATGGTGTGGTTGAAAATTTGGTTTAAAAAGGGTGAGATTGTAAATTCTCCTTCGTTTTGAATGGGGGTAATTGAGTGTATCATGGGACGAAAAGTCAGTTGAAGTGTATTTGATTTCTGCTTTGAAATATTAATAAAATGCATTTTTTTGCAGAAAATATAAGAAAAAAATAGGGTTAGAAATTTTATTTTAATCATCCATATCAACAAACTCTACTCATTCTAGGCAATTTTTGTTAATGCATGGAGATTCCAATTATTATCCTTTACCCACATTGCCTCTAAACTTAAACAAACACACATATGATATAATTGAGTGGAACATGGGACGAAAAGCTAGTCGAAGTGTATTTGATTTCTTCTTTGAAATATTAATAAAATGTTTTTTTTGCAGAAAGGATAAGAAAAAATAGGGTTAGAAATTTTATTTTAATCATCCATATCAACGAACTCTACTCAATTCTAGGCAATTTTTGTTAATGCATAGAGATTCCAATTATTATCTTTTACCCACATTGCCTCTAAATTTAAACAAACACATGATATAATTATCAAACAATTTTATCTATATATTGGTATAGACAGTCCGTAGATGAGGAGTAAAAAATAACAGCCTCTAAATTTAAACAAACACACATGATATAATTATCAAACAATTTTATCTATATGTTGGTATAGACAGTCAGTAGATGAGGAGGCAAAAATAATAGTTTGGACTGTTTTGGGCTGAAAGTTTTTATCTTTCTCAGCCCAGTTTTTTAACCTTATTATGTTATGATGCTATATGTATTGAAATGCTTAAATGCATGTACTTATATAACTTTTATATATCTTAATAAAAAGTTACGATTTTTCTTTGGAAAAAAGAAAAAATAATTATCAAACAATTAAAATGACATGGAACCATAAAATTATGTAACAGAAAATGAGTAAATTCCCATACATACCTCCTTCACCTTCCCCACCAAACCACTGAATTCTGTGCTTTTTTTAGCACTAAACCCAAAATATGGGTAGTTAAGGCCCACCTTAGTTTTGCCACCAACAGAACCCAAAACAAAAACTATTCACAAAGATAAGAATTCACAAAGATTAAAAATAAAAAAAAAAAAAAAAAACAAACAAACAAACAAACAAAAAACCAAAAAAAAAATTAGCATGGCCATGCTCACACATACAAATAAACACCAAAAAACAATAAAAAACACCAATGCAAAAAAATACAAACAACAATAACAAAAAAACAACAAAAAGAAAATGAACAAATAGAAATAACAGATAGACCCTGCTCTGCAACCCTAGAAAGGGTCCATGGCCAACCAAGATCACCCTGCACATCAAAATAGATAAGTATTAAATAGAGACCAAAAAATGTATGATAAATATATTCTGAGAAATATGAAATAGAGACTAAAATATTTGAAAAGAGATCTTAGATATATACCTAAAATCTTAGGAGTAATCTTATGCACAAGTACATCCTACGCCAACAACAAAGTAATGTTCATTATTGGCACAAAAGGAAAAGATAGAAAACTTTTTCTTCGAGAACGATATGGCGCTTAGGACGACTCGACGAGCAACTTGATTGATTCGGATGGTAGTAATCGAAGAACACCACTCTGCTCTGCTTAAGAGCTTCCGGGCGGAAAACCACCCAATCATGCAACAAAGCAGCATGGAAAAGCCAGAATGAGCCCACCTACAAGCGTCCCAGGACATACGAAACCATTATATTTTAAACAAAGATTATTTCATAGCAGATCATAAATTGATTTTGCACAAAAATATAGCTCACCTTTGCCACATGCTATGCAAACAACAAACAAAAATCATAAGAGGAAGCAGAACCATTATATTTTAAACCAAGATTATTTCATAGCAGATCATAAATTGATTTTGCACGAAAATATAGCTCACCTTTGCCACTTCCTATGCGAACAACAAAAATCAGAACCATTATATTTTAAACAAAGATTATTTCATAGCAGATCATAAATTGTTTTTGCACAAAAATATAGCTCACCTTTGCCACATCCTATGCAAACAACAAAAATCATAAGAGGAAGCAGAACGATTATATTTTAAATGGAAAATATTTTATAGCAGATCATAAATTGATTTTGCACGAAAATATAACTCACCTTTGCCTCTACCTCTACACAATAGATTTTAGTAGTGAACCACCACATAATATTGAAATTTACCAAACACACATGGAACGATGTATACACTTCTGCTATCACCTTCACCCACTTATGGGCTCTGCATCAACCCTATATCCACAAAATATGAGTCATTAGGACAAGCCTTAATTTCAACAACCATTCGACCCAGCAAAATCAAAGCATATAACATTAAATAGATACCACCAGCCTAGATCCATCTTAACTCCAGATCTACAGATCTACCAAGCACTGAGAGGGATCAAATCTCTTGTTCACTCTAAAAGAGGTTTGCATCTCAAGAAATTTGATCCCTCTTGGCGCTTGGTATATCTAGAGTTAAGATGGATCTAGATTGGTTTAATTTCCTCCTTTAAATAGGTTATATTCCACATGAATTCCATGGGTTCTCATAAACCTAGAGCTCAAAAACCACAGGTAACTTGACGAGTCAAGTTTCCATTATTATTTTAGTTTAAAATTATTTTTATTTCAAGATAAGGTTTTTTTAATTTATTTTGACAAGTAAAAATGTTTAACATAGGTTTATTTTTATTTTTATTTGGTCCAGTAAAAGTGTTTATAGGACGTTAAATTACAAGGCGCAAAAATATATAATGATAAGTCTTAAAAAAACGCCAAAAATATCATGAGAAATATTCAAAATTCTTATCCAAAATTAAGGAAAATCTATTGCAAAGGCTAAAAATCACAAATCCTAAACAGAAAAGGAGGTAGAAGAAGCATTTTATTTGAATCGAGGAATATTTATTCGCATAACATACATTGGTTTTGTAGCAAAAGAGAACTCACCATTTTCCTTTACGTCTACTCACTAGCCCACATCTCTCTCGCACAAAGAGATTTCAATGGTTTCATCAGCAATCCACCTTCCTTTACCTGCAATACATTTCCTTAAAAATTTAAGGAAGCACATGATATAATAATGTAACAACGAATGAGTTAAGTTCAACTAACATGAAACCATGCATGCAACATACCTCCTACTCCTTATCCTTCTCCTCGCTCATTGTACCTGTAAAATATGATTCATTCCTAAACCCACAATATGAGTCCTTATCAATAAATGTAGAACTCGCCCTCGACCTGAACTTTGCTGCATTGCCCCATATCCCTCTCAAATAAGGATATTTGAGCAATGCCATCAATGCTTTTCCACCTACCCACTTGCTCTATATTTCTTCACCTACATTTTCCACCTACCTTTACCCACTTGCTCTATATTTCTTCACCTACATTGCATTGCACTAATAAGATGTCTTCACCGCATAAACCCAACAAAAATGAAAACAAAAAAATATTAAATAGAGATTAGAAAATAATATGAGAAATATTAAACAAAAAACTAAAAGATATTATGAGAAATTCTAAACAAAAAACTTTTGAATAATAATATGTAAAAGTACATCATATGTAGAGATCAAAAATCACAAACCAGGTATAGTTAAGAAGGGAGGAGAACCATTGTATTTAAACAAATACAATGGAGGATTTCATGGACGAACACACATGGGCCTTGCACCAGAGCATAACTCATCCTCTGCCTTTGCATTTGCTTTAGAGCGCCATATCTTTCTCAGACAAAAATATTCAGTGCTTTCATCAACACTCCACCTCCCTTTACCTGCAATCACTCTAAATTTAAACAAACACACAAAATATAGTTATGATATAACAAACAGGTAAATTCTGTAACCATAAAATTATGTTGTAACAAACAGGTAAATTCCCCATACATACTTTGTCAGCCGTTTTTCCCTTCTTCGTTGTCTCAATTGCTGAGACAGAACGAAGACTTAAAACTAGCTCAATGAACTCAACCCTGCAATGTCCAAAGCCCAAATAGCTCGAAGATCCACACTTGCACTTTTGGGTACACCCTATAAGTATCATTTCCATATTCAAAAAATGGTGATCAGTTTTAAATTCTTGTTAATATGGATTCATCTCTACCATGTAACAAATGTGATAGAAAAACAGCAGGGAAAAAAGTTACTCTCCGTTGAATTTTTGCTGGACTTTCTTCAATCTGTGAGCGATCTGCATTCACAAGTAATTCTCAATTAAGGCCCAGCTCATACACCACTGCATTCTGCATTCACAAGTAATTCTCTGGCTGTGGACAGTAATCTGCACTCACAAGTCAATATCAATTAAGGCCCAGCTCATACACCATACAATAAGAGTTGATGTTTGACAAATTTATAGAATAAATGAATCCCGGTCCAATACAAGTAAGAACTTCAAAATGGTGAACCAAACTTACAAGCAAGAACATTCGCCTCAACATCTTTATGTTCAGCTCCTCCTCCGACTCCTTTCAAGCCTGTCACCAGTGTTTCATTATTTGAAGCATTACCCTGCTGAAGTGACTTCAATCTAACATCCTTGGAATTTCATCCTTGGAATTTTGCTCGAGATCCTCAAAGGAGATGCCAATTTGTCTTGGAAGATTAGCTTGTTGAGCACTCTTTTGTTTTTCGTCTCTGTTATTGGCAAATGCCCACAGACAAAATATTGCTTCTGTCAGCATCAGTCCCTCACACAGGTGCTAATTTGCTAGATAAGCATTGGAACAAAGGATTCTTTCAACAATACTACAATTTCCCAAAAATTCCAAATGCCAAAATCCTATCACTCACTCAAAAATCATGAGATTTACAGGGAACCAAAAAAACAAAATCAAAGCAAAACCACATGGAGAGTCTCGACAATGACTTGGCAAATCCAAAATGGAGAGTCTTCTCCATGACTTGGCTTAAAAACTGGGAAGCCAGGGTATATAAATTCACTGAAACATGCAAACTTCTTGACCAAAATCGAGTCTGGCCAATTTTGGTTCAAACAATGTTTTGATTCCAATAGCTAGTTCAGAAAACAAAGTTGTAAAGAGTCATGATTTTCTGGAATAACGTTCAGAAAAACTTATGAAAACAGCGTCCCAGAGAGCTAGAGATATAGAATCTTTATCTTTAAAAATCTACAGGGGAAATACCGACTGCATGAATATTAACTGCTACCCAACCATATTGACAAGTTGATTCAAGGTGGGAAAAGAGGGGAAGAGGGGTGTTAAGGCACCCACTTCCTATTTGGCAT
Organism: Pinus tabuliformis; assembly: GCA_031772625.1. Taxonomy (NCBI): domain Eukaryota; kingdom Viridiplantae; phylum Streptophyta; class Pinopsida; order Pinales; family Pinaceae; genus Pinus; species Pinus tabuliformis. The sequence goes on along the minus strand of CM062816.1, from coordinate 1,641,513,803 downwards.
TTTCAAAACATTCCTGATGTAAGCCCTGGACGAAACAATGGACAATGGATGTCGTGGTTGTGCAGTGTACTGAATAGCTGAAAGGGTTGGAGTCTATACAGATACATGAAAGGGCTTAATGGGGAACAATTTAAGAAATGTACTGTATAATGCCATCTGAAATGAATAATTGTTACAGCTTTGTGAACTTCACAAGTGATGCTTTGCGAAATAGTCTGTTGCAAAGCACTTGGAAATTCTTACAAACTGTTCGAATTACATAGCATTATCAAGTACCTGTAAAAAAGAGGATGGACTTCAATTATCCCACATCACAACTTGCATATTAGGCAAAGGGGAGTGGAATACAATCACCGTCTATATGACTTGGTTGGCTCCCTTTCATCATCTTGTTGTGTGGCTTTCTAAAGGTTTAACTTTGAAAAACTTTGTAACCCTTGCAAGCATATATAAAAGTAGAGGAATCACTAAAGGATATCCAGAGGGCTCAAAAGGGGAAATGCCACCCACTTCCTATTTGCATTCAACAAAACATTCTTATTATAATCACCACTGGGAAAAAATGGATATGATGCTAACACCGGATAGATGTGGCGGTTGAGCAGTCCGCCACTAAGATGTCATTCAATTGATTTGAACTGTGTACTCAACGCCAAAGATTTGTGTTGTTGTAACAGTAGTATAGGCTGACTCCCTTTCATCGTCTTGTTGCTGGCTCTCTAAATGTTGAACTTTGAAAAACTTTGTAACTCTTCCCGGCAAATATAAAAGTAGAGGTATTACTATAGGATATCCAGAGGGCTCCAAAAGGGTATGCCACCCGCTTCCTATTTGCATTCAGCAAAACATTCTTATTATAATCCCTAGTGGCAAAATGGATATGAATGCTAACAGGGGATAGATGCGGCGGTTGAGCAGTCCACTGAGCAGCTAGGTGGATTAGTAGGCATTGATAAATGGAAACACTGAGAAATTGATGAATACCGCATACAAGGATACCACATTGGCTGCAAAGGACTAAGATGTCATTCAATTGATCTGAAGTGTGTACTCAACACCAAAGATTTGTGTTGTTGTAACAATCATCTTGTTGCCTGGCACCCTAAGGGATTAACTTTGAAAAACTTTGTAACTCTTCCAGGCATATATAAAAGTAGAGGAATCACAAGTGGGTATGACACCCGCTTCTTATTTGCATTCAACAAAACATTCTTATTATAATTCCTAGTGGAAAACATGGTTATGAATGCTAACAGGGGATAGATGTGGCGGTTCAGCAGTCCATTGAACAGCTAGATGGGTCAGAGTAGGCATTGATAAAGGGAAACACTAAGAAATTGTTGAATACCGCATACAAGAATACCGCATTGGCTGCAAAGGACTGAGATGTCATTCAAGTGATCTGAATTATGTACTCAACACCAAAGATTTGTGTTGTTGTAACTTGTAACAGCCCTTCCATCATCTTGTTTCCTGGCTCTCTAAAGGTTTAACTTTGAAAAACTTTGTAACTCTTCCAGGCATATATGAAAGTAGAGGAATCACTATAGGATATCCAAAGGGCTCAAATGGGAATAAGCCACCCACTTCCTATTTGAATTCAGGAAAACATTCCTATTATAAGCCCTAGTGGAAAAAATGGATATGAATGCTACATGGGATAGATGTGGTGATTGAGCAGCTAGATGGGTCAGAGTAGGCACTGATAAATGAAAACAGTGAGAAATTGATAAATACCACATACAGGGATACCACTTTGGCTGCATAGGGATAAGATGTTATTCAATTGACCTGAACTGTGTACTCAACACCAAAGATTTGTGTTGTTGTTACTGCACTTTGCTGATGACTAGGAGTTTCTTTGTGAAACTAAGAACCATTGAGGAGGTTCCTGCGTATATGATTATGAAATTTCTGAACGAGGCAAACTTACGTGTACAATTATACACCAATGGAAACCAAATAAGGCAACAAGCTGCTACAGTCAAAAGAAGTAACTATTCGACCAATAGATTTGCGCTACAAAAAGTTGAGTTGTCATTGAACTGTACTGAACTATGTATTCAACACCAAAAAATTGTGCTTTGTGTATTAAAAAGGTTTTTAAGTAAAAGCTTCTCGAATTCCCAAACCAGAGGCAAGCTTAGTGTACAATTGTATATCAATGGAAAACAAAAAATGCAACAAGTTGCTACAATCAAAAGAAGTACCTATTAGACCAATAGATGGCTGTTACACAGAGGATTCTTTTTGCCAATCCAGCTCCAGCTAAACTATACATAGTTTCATTGTCATAAACTTCCTGGCAAGCCCAAAACTGTAGTATCTTTTGCAAATGAGATTGATTTGCAAGTCCAATGTTGCACGAAGCGGGAGCGAAGCGGGAGCGAAGCGGAAGCGCGGAGCGCGGAAGCGTCATTTTCCAAAAATCTAGGAAGCGAAGCGTCCGCGGAAGCGTCTGCTATATATATATATTTTTTTTTTATTTTTTTGCATTTATACTCAAAACAAACATCCCAAATACCAAATTAATTGTAGAAGACATGAAAACATGCATATTTTTGCATAAATCAAGATAGATATGGCATCCATGATTCCATTGTAGTTACTAGTATGTACAACAATCATCTATATTCTAGCTATTACAAACATACATCAAATTTGTAAGCATATTATAAAACATAAAACATTTAAGCATATTATAAAACATAAAACATAGAGCATATTATGATTTATCTAGCAAGTGAGCAACTGTCAACATTTGTCATGTCGGATGTCCAAAATTCAAATAATAATGTTTACAAAATATGTCACTTGGTCACCGCCAAGCCAAAAAGGTTCAAAATTCAAATTCACAAGTCTACAAGTCTAATGAGTAATCTATGACAAAAAGAAGTAGATTGTGAATATATCTACTAATCTCTCCTCCTTCCACCACGAATAGAACGTGATGGCGGGCCTCCACGTGGTGGCAATAAAGAAGATGGTCCCTGTGTAAGTCGTGGCACTGGAACTGATGAAGAAGAACCCCCTGCTGTTGGTGTTGAACCATGGAACCTAGGAACCAAGGGACCAGATGGGGGTGGGGGTGGTGGCATATCAACACGGTCATCATCATCCTAGAATCGCTCAAAAAATTCATGCAAAAAAAAAAAACACTAGTTAACAAAAAAATTAAAAACATGAATTAGAGAAATGCTTTATAAGGGAAAATTGGAAAATTCATACCACAATGGACATACCTGGATAAGAGCATCCTCTAATTGCTCTAGTCGCAACACTCCATCCTCCAAATTGGGCTCCTCTTAGTTCTTGTCCCAAATCAACAAGTCTTTATTAGACTTTGCATCTTCACAGTAATGGGACAACAATCGCAAGTTGTAATGAACATAAACCAAGCTCTCTGCCCGGTCTAAATTCAACCTGTTCCTTTTAACACTGTGGATGAAAGAATAAGAGCTCCAACACCTCTCTGCAGAAGAAGTGTTTACCACCTGTGATAGCACCCGCAATGCCAAACTCTGTAGAAGTGGAGTACCCCCTCCATGCATGTTCCACCACTCAAGAGCAGAAAAATGTTCTCGATCTTGAATTGCATGCATGCTCCCAAATGGACCAGTGTTGAGCGTATAGTTGCTCACCTGTCTCCGTACCAATGCAACCTCCTCATCATCAGGGATTAATCTACTCAATGCAGCCATATATTTTTCGTGAACCTCTCTATCTTGGTGTGGTTTTTTCCTGCTTCCCCCCCCAGGTGCTGGTGTTGAAAGCCATGATGGATGATAGTATTTAGGTGTCAAAACATATGCTAATGCATGCAATGGAATATTTAGCATTTCCCATCGGTTTTGCACCTCTACACGAATATAATTGTACAAGGTGGTATCTCTAGGCTCAACAATGTCTTTAATCTGCCCCAACATGCTATCCATTTGCTCATACACCTCCCCAATTACTAGTCGATCTGAATCTGCAAACTTGATCATGTAATAAATTGGTTTGGTGAATTGCAAAACATATTTAACCTGTGACCAAAAGTAACTGTCAAGAACAGTGTCCTTGACTACATTAGCACCATCTGTGTCAGTGTTAATTTCATCCCATGTTTCAGCACACACCAGATTAGTTAAAGCTTGTCTCACCCTCACTAGCCGCCTAAAGGTGAGGTAATAACTAGCAAATCTTGTCTTTGCAATTTTAAGCAATTGCAACTTGGAGTAAGTGCCATAGAAGTAGTTTACCCTTGTATGCCCTATGATGAATTTAATGAGCTGCTTCCCTTTCCTGTAAACCTTAGCAATCCACCCACAATCTTTGTGTTTCACAATATCATGCATCAAAAGGTTCAATGTGTGAACCAGGCACCCAGACCAAAAGATGTGTGGATGAGTACGCTCAATAATTTTTCCTGCTGCCTTACAATTTGCTGCATTATCTGTGATCACTTGAACCACATTATTCGGACCAACATCTTTGATTGATTTCAATAGGAGATCTGCAATGTTTTGTGCAGTTGCACTGATGGAGGAGGAGTCATGACATGCAATAAATACTGCACCACTAGAAGAAACACCAAGAACATTTATCAAATGTTGGTTTCTAATATTTGTCCACCCATCTGATACAATGGATACCCCATAATCCACCCACTCATGTGTAAAACGTGTCAAAGCTCTTTGAACCTTAGCTTTTTCTCTTTCTAATAACACTGTTCTAGCTTTCTCATAGTTGGGGGCCTTGTATCCTTTTGGGGCTTCATTGATGGCCTTTACCATGTCATGCCAATAGGGAGAGCGAAGCACATTGAATGGTACACCGCAAGCACAAAGAAAACGGACTATCTTTCCATCCACATCATCCCTCCCAGTAACATTAAGGAAATCCCCTATTGTTTTTCTACCTCCAGAGGTTGCAGAAGTACCATGAGGAGATGGGCAACTACCAAATTTAGAGGTTGCACTTGATTCAGAATGAGTTTTTTGTTTCTTGTTTTTTTGTTGTGCAGCCATCTCTATTTGGATGTATTTTCTTCTTTGTTCAGTTGAAATGTTTGGGCAAATTTGTACCCCCACAGAACCCTTTTTTTCATCACTGTCCAGCACCCCACAAAGATGCCTCCTCAGACGGGTATATGAACCCGTATATGGTTTTCCTTCATGACAACCATGAGGGCACACAAATTTGTAAGATCCACCACCCTTTCCCCCATCAAGTTTGGTCACATAGTTCCACAAGGGTGTTGATGTACCTTTCCCATCTTGTGCTTCAGTGTCCCCTTCAAGTTCATCCCCTTCCTCTTCAAACCCTTCCTCCTCATCATACATTGGGTCACTACTATTAGGACCAAGTTCATCCCTTCCTCTTCCCCTCTATTCCTCACCCTTGCCATCATTAAAACCAAGAGTGGAATGATACATAGAAGCCAAAAGAACACCATCTTGGAATATGGATATAGGTGGTGGACAACCTGTAAATAAAGGAGCAAGTAGAAACAATGGGAAAGAGTAGGAGAGGGAGGAGAAAAATACAATTTTTTTTTCAAAAAAACAAGGGAGTTTGGGGTTTGAACTTACCTCTTTAGCTCTTGTAGATGAAGTCCTCCAAGCTCTTGCTCCAAGCTCCTCCTCCTTCTCCTAGCTCCTCCTTCTTCACTCCTCCAAGCTCTCCTCTCTTCTCCTCTCCTTTCCTCTCTTCTCTTCTCCTCTCCTCTCTTCTCTTCTCCAACTCTCATAAACTCAAAGTGAGAAAATGAGAAGAGAATGGGGGCTTTATTCTTTTCTAAACTCACCCTAAACTCACCCTAACCCACCCCCTCATGCTAAGTTAAGTTAACTTTTAAAAAAAATTCAAGTTACATTGCTGCCCGCGCGGAAATTTCCGAAAGCGCGGATCCGGAGCTCGTGAAGCGTGCGCTTCCGAGCAGGAAGCGTGGCGCTTCCGGAGGCCCGAAGCGCAGATCCGGGGCAACGCAACCCATATTCCAGGAATCGTTTCAAAAAACCGGAATCGCGCTTCATGAATTTTGGAATCGCGCTTCGCCTGGAGGTTCCGGAACGCTTCCGTACGGGACGCGATTCCGGCCTAGGATCCGGGGGGGGGGGGGGGGGGGGGGGCGATTCCTGCAACTATGTTTGCAACTTTTTTAGGATTGTGGTAGATCTTCACAAACATGGATCCCAACAGAGATACGAGCCTCAAGGTGATAAAGGAGATAAAGCAAGAGCCTCACTGTCTAGTTCCTTTGGATTGATGTGAAGGAGCAAACCACTGGCGAAATAGAACAGTTAAAGTTAATATTGAAACTGTGCTTTATCATGAACATAATAGAGCTATATACAGACCCCCAAGTATTTATCTGAAGCAAAGCAAAATAGAGCAAAATACAAACCCCCAAATGCTAATCCAATGCAAAGCTAAATAGTCAGTCCACCTATTAATGCACGTCACCCTAACCATCAAATCCTATTAATAAGGAAAACAACATCATTGGCAAACACCCAAAAAATTTGCAGCAATTTCGAAGTGCAGCCATCCCTCTTCAGAATATATCATGGATAGACAAGCCAACGATGCATTGGTTCACTCATGAGGTTGATCAAAGGCCATCCCTTCTTCAGAATATATCATGGATAGAAAAGCCAACGAGGCATTGGTTCACTCATGAGTTTGATCAAGAGTAACAGGTCCCATCCCTGCTATGTTCTGCCCTAGTCGAATGGCATGAGTTTTAGGAGATCGTAGTAAGTGCATGTGGATGGGCTTTCATCTCCTCGTTGTCTAATTAAGCTCTGTGAAGTTTTAGCTGGTTTGTGTTGCTACGCTTTTGTTCATAAATATCAATGTTAATGCCAACCTCCAAGGGCAACGAGAACTTCATAAACAAGGAGGCTTGCACAAGTGGCTGCTAGAAGTGGTCACCCGTCATTGGAATAGTATAGCAAATATGTGCAGGAACTCCACTCCAAACTAGCATGACCGAACAAGGTTAACAAACATGCACCCTCATGATATGACAAGGATGGATTCTGGAACTTAACCCCAAGAGAAGGATATGAAACAAAATGTTTCACCCTTTGCCAAAAATGAAGGCTAGAAATCACATTATCGCGTGGGGTAGCAGGATGGAAGAATCATACCCAGTGCAAGTAAATGAGGCGTTGGAATGGAAATAAAGCTATGGCTTCAATCTTCTAAACATTTCTTTCTTTTGAGGCTCACTTGCATCTCCTTGTTATCTACTTAGAGGCCCTCTCTAGTTTTAGGCTTTAGTTGGTTTACTTACCCAATGTCTCCCAGGCTTAGTTACAAAACAAGCACCTACTTGGAATCATTAACTTCAATGCTGTAAAGTGTAGGCATTGCATTTGCCATCCTCCCTACCCAAGGGGGATTGTTAGCTCTATGTGTAAGATGTTTGTTCACCCTGAATAGCTAAGAGATTGGACTCAAATTGTTTTCAACCAATTAGTGCATTTCTTTTTTATTCGAATGCTTTATTAGCCTACATTCTTGATTTAAGCTCCTTGTGGCACCAAGCCTATAACAAGGAGTTGCGCAGAGCCTGAGGAGGGCCAACGTGTGAGATGCAGAGGCTCCAGAGGCTCCAGAGGCTGACGCAAGGCTAGATAGGCTAACATTGGGTCAGAGAGGTTGACACAGACCCTAGAGGCAGCGCTAGGAGATTTCGTGGGACCCTTAACACAAATAAATTCATATCTCCATGAATACTTATCAAAACTGGATGATCTTTAGATCAATCCTACACCTCTTGATGAGAGGAGTCCAAGAAAAATATCAGCTACCATAAATAAGATGACCACATGGAGTTTGGCCCTAGTTTCCAATTTTAACACTCCCTCTCAACTAGGGAGAACTCCATCCGCTGATTCATCTGTCAGACTGTACTATCTCTGCCATCAGTGCCCTACACTGCTTTGCTCTGCTGAACCATGAAGAAGAAGAATTGATCGAGAATGTTTCATACCATTCTCTATTGACCCGAAGTCAGTCCCATATGAAGAGAGTGTGTCATACCACTCTTACTGATCCCAGATCAGTTCCAAAAGAGAGCGATTTATATCACTCTTATTGACACAAAGTCAATTTCATTGATCCCAGATCAATATCAAAAGAGAGTGCCTTAAACCACTCATACTGACCCGAAGTCAGTTTCATTGATCCAAGATCAATATCAAAAGAGAGTGTCTCAAACCACTCATACTGACCTGAAGTTGGTTTCATTGATCGTAGATCAATATCAAAAGAGAGTGTCTCAAACCACTCATACTGACCCGAAGTCAGTTTCATTGATCCCAGATCAATATCATCCTAGCATAGGGAGTACGGTAGTAACACGATGCGTCCATTGGTACTACTATGGTCCCTATCCTCAAATCCCTGCTCATTGGCCAGATGAGAGGTACTTCCCATGAGTCCTAGACTGCATGGGTAGGATTTCTCAACAAGAGAAGGATGAACCACTCATCCTGCCTACATGTCGCAAGGGGTATCCCAGGGGAAGGCTGAACCACTCACCTTGTACACAACAAATCACTAGGGGAAGGCTGAACCACTCACCTTGTACACAACAAATCACTAGGGGAAGGCTGAACCACTCACCCTATGATTGTGTCTCGGAAGGAGAAGGATGAACCACTCATCTTGCCTACATAGCAAACCACTAGGGGAAGGTTGGACCACTCATCCTATGGTTGCTCATTGCTCCACGATGTACCCCGAAGCCCCCGGAGCTCCCAGAGCTCAATGTCCATATCATATAGGACCCTTAGGAGAGAGTCTCTCCACGACTCCTAGTCGTTCTTGGAAAGTCACAAATTTGACCTTTCCCAGGGGCTTCGACAAAATGTCGACGACCTACACATCAGTCTCAATGCGATGGAGCCTTCTTGCTCATCGATGTACCATATCCCAGATAAAGTGGTACCTGATGTCTATATGCTTGGAGCGATCATAGAATACGGGATTCCTCAACAACGAATCTCCCTCTGGTTATCACAGAAGATCACGGTGGTATCCATCATGTGTCCAAACAGCGCACTGAAGAGCTTCCACAACCAAGCAGCTTTACACGAGGTCATACTTGTAGCTATGTATTCGGTCTTAGTGGTGTTCAAAGCAACCGTCTTCTGCTTCTTGCTCATCTAGGATATCGTAGTAGAACCCAAAGAGAACTAGCACTTAGAAGTGCTCTTGCGATCCTCCACACTGCCTGCCCAGTCAACATTCGAATAATCATGCAGCTTCACATTTCCGGCAGTGTATCTCAATCCATGAGAGATTGTGCCCTGAAGATATCTCAGAAGATTCTTGGCACCAATCTAGTGAGGCTCAACCATATATGAGCTCAACATGCTATCTGTAAAACGTATATCCGAACGGAAGTTCACCAAGAACATCAATGCTAGAATGAGTTTATGAAACTCAGAGGCATTTCCCAAATCAGGTCCAGCATCCCTACCACATAACTTCTTAAAGTTAAGCTCCATCGAGGTAGTCACGGGCTTGTAGTTTTACCATTCCAAATCCAGAATCCAACTCCCTCTTACTTTTGCAAATGAGAGGATCTGCACCTATCAGGAAGAGGTCGTCCTTGTAAGGTGCCAGTATGAGAGGTCTATGACTCTATCATCCACAACCTTCAAGCAATGGTTTGGATCGACTTCACTCCTAGTGAATCTCAGCTTCATCTGACAGCTATCAATCCTCTCATATCAAGCCCGGGGTATTTTGCTTCAAGCCATAGAGGGCTTTCTTCCACCTGCATACAAGAGATTCCTGATCATGAATCTCAAACCCCTCGGGTTGTTCTAAACCTATGGACCTGCTACATGAGGGGAATGATCCCCTTGTAATATTTTCCTTTGGTACATCTCGGACATGTACCTTCATGCTCTTCTTGAATTCAAACATCCCTGTCACCATCTAACTCACATTGGGTTGGACCCCATAATAAGCAGACCTCCGGTGCTATAGATGAGATGTGTCAACTAACATGGTCCCCAATGAACTTCCTGCAACTTGATACAAATTGCCAATCCTGAATAAAAGCATCTTTGAAAATTTTATTTTCAAACACGTACCTTTCCATCGATGAATGTCACCTTGAAACCTTTGACTTCCATCGCCGAAATGGACACCGGGTTCTTCTTGCGATCAGGTACATAAAGAGCTTCTTTTAAATGAATCGAGTTACCCTCATTCAATTGAGGGGTAACATTCCCTACACCCTTTCCGAGATAGGTGGCATTGACTCCAAGTATAATCCCACAATTGTTTCCATCTCTACCAAATTAGAGAGAACACCCTTCTATCCGATGAAGTGCCTTGAAGCACTACAATCAATAAGCCATATTCCCAAAGGGTCTGGAGGAGAGGGCCAATATAAGATAATGCTTCTTTATCTTATCAGAAACAACATTTGATTCTTCATACCTGGGGTGCCTTGCTTTCTTTGAAGAGTCGGTCATTTCCTTGATGACCCGCATTACCTGTCATTCTTTCGATCATTGAATATGTCCCTGGAATGATTGTTATCATCATCAAGTGATGTGTCCTTACCATTCAGACACTCCTTTGCATAATGGTCGAACTTATTGCAAGCAAGGCATCTGCCTCTCCTTCCACCCTTAGATCCGAACTTCCCATTGAAGTGATCTTTAGGTAGGCCATCGAATGCTTTTGCCGCACCACTTGGATAATATCCTCTGCTTCGACTTCACCCTTGGTGAATTTGAAGAGGGATGAGGAACCCATTGGCCCCAACTGTCTTCTGTGATTGCTCTTTCACTCTTGCTTGGGTCTTCACCTCAGCTCCGATACCATGTTAATTTTAGGTATGTTCCAGTGTAAAATCGCGATATTATCGTTTAATCGCGATTATTTCAACTAAACGATAAAATCGCGCGTAGTAATCGGATAAAAAATAATTGCCCAAAAAGTCGTGGAAAAAAGAAAATATATATATATATATATATATATATTGAGGAGGTGACCCAAGCTACCCCCGTCACAAGTAGAGGACGTGGTCTACCTCCTGTAGCTCCTAGTTCTTCAGCTTCTAGAGCACAATAGACTCCATAGTCTATTCCGGCCTGCCAACACCACCGACATCTACATCTAGAGGGGCAAAGGAAATCAATAGTATTAGACTCTAGTTATTTGGTTCATTTCATTGTATATGACATTATGACTCATGATATGAGATACATTATTATATTTTTTGTTCATATTTTGAGGTTGAGTTGGGACTCAAGAGTTAGGACTTACTATTCAGGACATGATTCACTGTTATGTGTGATTTTAGCACTAGAAATGATATTAAACATCTTATATATTAGTTCTTTTATCATATTTACGTGTCAATGTATTTATTTTATGTTGTATATTATCCCGATAACGATTAGTGCAACATTGGTATGTTCTATGCTAAGAGCAATTTATTTCAATTTTTCCAATTAGCTCAATATCATTTCCAGATTAGCAATCACATCAGCGTAATAGTAAATTGCAGATAGAACATAAACATAAATTGCAAAAGACAAGCCAAGACAAGAGGACACAAGATGTGGCACTAGCCAGGGACAAACCCCAATCTAGGTAAACCTTTGATCAATTTTTCTTATATGTTCTTCAATAGTTCAGTAGAGAGAGAGAGAGAGTACATATACATCAGAAGTCAACACTTTGACTTGACAAGATAAGAGCATAGATCTTCTCTAAGAAGATGTCCCATGAGGTAGCTTAATTGAACTCAATTGAAGGCATGCTACTTCAACTGATCCCCCAAGGTGAATCCATCACCATTCGGCAACGATCATTGTGCTGCACCACGCTGCACCACCATACCATGTCCAGCATCACAGAGTTGCACCATCACTGTGACTCACTGAGCTGCATCTTTCATACTACTGCACCTAATCATCATGCTGAACCTCTTTTCCATGTTGCACACATCATACTGCTGCACCTTATCATCATGTTGCACCTTATCATCATGTTGCACCTACCAGTGCTGCCTCATACTGTACATCATTGTGTCCATCATGCTGCATCTCATTGTAGCATTTATTATCATTGTGTTGCACACAACATGCTACACTACACTTCATTGAGATGCCCATCATTATGTAGCAACATTCAAACTTCATGCTGCACCTCGTTGTCACATCTTATCATGGATTGTACTAGGTCACTGTTTAGGGTGTCTGTTTGCTGTGTTGGACGGTAGATGGGGAAGCCTTCATCAATGACAATTTGGGCCATCAAGACGGTCCTACCAACCCTCATACATAGGCAGCAACATTAAATTGATCCTAGCTGCTCCAACCTTGATTGCATATGGTTGCTTGTGACTGTCTAGTTAGTATGACAGTCCTTAGTTACCCTACGCAAGTCCAACTGTTGTGCTATGGCTTGCGGCCTGGCACAATAGCAACTTAACATGTCTAGAACACAGCGTTAAGGATTCCAATAACAGCTCTCCTCTTGTACCTATGGCCCACACAAACCCATAGATAACCTACCCTAAAACTGCCCCACAGACCTGCATTATCCTCTATTGAAACTCAACCCTCAAGCCAGCTCTTTGGCCACCTAACAGCAGCTCGTATATCCTTCCATGAGCACTAAACACAGTCCCCAAACTGCCTTGTTGTCTTAGCCTCTTTGCTGCATCTTAAGGTTGTCCTTCATGACTAGAAAACCTTCCATAACAGCGAATAGGGTTAGGGCATCATGAATGCGTTTATCTATGAATAGACTGCGGCTACAGCACGTTATTACATCAGCTATGGCTCCTCCAAAGCTAGGCTATAACCCTTCCTTAGATCTGCGGCTAGGTCTCCAAGATTAGGGCTACCTTACTACGTACTGAAGCTACCCTAAACGGTGGATAGATCTCCCTTTGAACTGCAGCCAAACCTTCACAAGACCTATAGCTAGGCTTCATTATGACAGCAGCTAGGGCATCTTTCTTTTGTTGCGAATAGGGTCTCCTTCTAGACCTGCATTTAGGGCTTCATCCTCTTAGATTTCTCTTGCAACTAAAACCCAAAACAAGTGGACAGAAATCAAGAGTGAAGTGTATCCAAACATCTCCTTTTATACTAAAACGTTGAGCATAAGAGGGGGTTATTTGGTTGCTGGCCAACCTTGACGAATCGTGTCATAACACAAATAAATTCATATCTCCATGAATACTTATCGGAATCGGATGATCTTTAGATCAATCCTACACCTCTCGATGAGAGGAGTCCAAGAAAAATATCAGCTACCATAAATAAGATGACCCACATGGAGTTTGGCCCTAGTTGCAAATTTTAACAACCTTAGATCCCAATGTGAAGGCATTTCTCATGTAGGATTCAACAGGCCAAGTAAGTACTTTTCCTTTAATGAATGCAACCCTCATTCCATCATTAGTGAAGATCGTTTTCTTACATGGTTTGCTGCAAGAAGTGTACGTTGAACAACCTCCAGGATTTGAAGTTCATAATAGGAAGACTCATGTATGTCGATTGAAGAAAGCTCTCTATGGATTGAAGCAAGCCCCTCGTGCTTGGTATGCTCGTATTGACAATTACTTAATAACGTTGGGATTCACAAGGAGCAATGTTGATCCAAAACAATCCAAAGTATGCCTCTCATTTTGGTATTATATGTCGATGACTTATTCATGACAGCTGTAGACCCTCTCATTCTAGAATGTAAGAGGAAGATGGCTTCCTAATTCGAGATGAAAGACCTTGGTTTGATGCACTATTTCCTGGGACTAGAAGTATGACAAAAATAGGCCGAGATTTTCCTTTAATAAGGAAAATATGTTGAGATTTGGCATGGTTGAGTGCAAGTCCTTGCCTACACCTATGGAGATGAATTCAAGAAGTTGTGTGGAGAAGTTGTTGGAACGGTCCTAGCAAACCCTTCTGAGTATAGACAATTGGTTGGTGTTTTGATGTTTCTCATGAATACTCGCCCTGACATATATTTTGAAATTAACACCTTGAGGTAGTTTCTGACCAAGCCTCACCATGTACATTGAGTCACTACCAAGCATGTATTGAGATATCTACATGGGACTATTAACCTTGGACTGAGATATGCCACTAGAGACGTTAGACTACATGGATATACAAATGCAGATTGGGCTAGAAATATTGTAAAGAGGAAGAGTACTTTTGGATGTTGCTTTAGTCTGGGATCTACCATGATATCATGGATGAGCAAGACATAGAAATCCGTAGCCCTTAGCACTGTTGAGGCCCAGTATATTGCAGCTAGCCTTGCTAGTTGTGAAGCAGTTTGGTTAAGGAAGCTCTTTGGAGAGCTATTTGAGCAGGTTCTGGACATGATAGTTTTTATTGCGACAACAAGAGGGGGATTCGTTTTTCAGAGAATCTTGTTTTCCATGACAAGTCCAAGCACATAGAGATCATATATCATTTTATTCGAGACATGGTGCAGAGAGGAGTCATAAAACTTCTTCACATTTCCACAGATGAGCAAATAGCCAACATCCTCACCAAGCCTTTTCCGAAAGGGAAGTTCTTGGTCTTCAGAGAGCAACTTGGATTGGTTGAGATGACCCTTCCGAATAAGGGTCCAAGCTGATCAAGAACACTAAGCAGCGCTTTTCCCCCCTGATTGAGCTCCCAGGGTGTGGAATGGAGCTATAGGGCTCCTGTGGATGAGAGACCTCTGACCGATAGGACGTTGAGTCTTGGGATCTCCCATAGTCAGAGTATGCCCCAGTTAGTGTCTTGCCCACTCTATGGGATAACCTCTCCCATCTGGCCAATGGGTTGAGGGACTTGGGAGAGAGTGTGATCCCTACCACTTGCAGTAGGTGGATCTCACTCAAGTTGGTGGATGCATGTGTTCTACCATCTGACTCTTTAGGGTTAAGATGGATGATTAGGGACAACAGGGTAGAGTGTGATCCTTACATTGATCTCACCTACTGTCAAGGACTTTGGGATAGAGTGTGATCCCTACGCTTGGGGTAGGTTGGTCTCGCCCATTGTCTTTGCTTCCGGGTGGTAGCTATGGCTTCCCGACGATGTTGATGATGATGATTATGTTGGGTGGTAGTAGAGTCTCCCCGATGGTGATAGAGACAGGGTGGTAGCTAGAGCTCCCCTGCAACATTTCTTTTTCTTTAGATTCGAGAATGTTCAGAATGAGATGAGCAGAGATAAGCAGGGATGGTACATGATGATCAATAAATAGATATTGAAAGGGAGTGTTAAATTATGCAACTAGGGTACAATTTCACTTTGGACAACTCATTTGATGGAGATAATTATTGCATTAAATCCCTCTTTTCGAGGGGACCAAAATCGACCTAAAGATCACTCAAATAAAAGAAGGAGAAGTGTGTTTTTTAATTAAAGCCCACACATGTGCAAACTCAAATAAAACAAGGAGAAGTGTGTTTTTGAATTAAAGCCCACACGTGCAAATTGCCAAGGTCGGCTTCAACATTATGTAGGCTCATCAATTCATATAAATACAAGAGACCTTCATCCTCATTTGGCATCATCTCAGCGTGCACAATCTTCTCTCTCCTTCTCTAATTGGTTCGTACAGCTTATTGGGCATATCATTTCTCTCACATGTGTGGCAAGAAGGACAAATTTCAGGACAAATTAGAGGGTCGAAAATTTCAAACTTCTATTGCAGGTTTGACAAGTGTTGACCAAGCACTTTGACCAATAGTTTGACTACAACTTTTGGTTTAAAATTTTGGTTTTGGAAGGCCGCACTAATTGGCACAAGAACCGAGGAATTCTAGGCACATTGAACAATGTTGACCATAGAGTTGACCGCAAAATTCAAGTGCAAAATTTGACCGAGTTTGACCATTGATTTAGTGACTATTTTGGGTTGACTTTGACCCTCATTCAAGGCCATATTTGATTGCCTTTGATCAAACCATTGAAGAGTTGTTTTGACCATGGAAAGTTGACTAGTTAGGGCACATACTGTTGTTGTTGGCTAGGACAAATTTTCACTTGAGTTGACTCTTGTTGACTCTCTCTCTCCTTTGTCTTGGATTTGGATAGCTCATTGGATATTGGATATTGAAATTGATATTGGATGATGTACTCTCTCTCTCTGATGAACATTTGAAGACAATCTAATAAGAAGAAGATTTGCAAGGGTTTTCCCCATAGTGGATTTTGCCCTGATCATTGACCAAATTTTCGTGTCTCTTATCACTTGGTTGTCTTTCACTATGCATTTGTTTAATTGTTCTATCTACTATTGCTCTATTGTCATTAGATAATTTGAAGAAGTGATATTGTTGAAGTGATAGTTGCAGAATAGAACAAATTGATGAAAAATTAACGTGTGAGGTTGTGTGTGTGATGTGGAGCAAGAAAGTATATAAATTTAAACATACCATCTGATGTATATATCAAACCACTAATTGAGTGGTACTACCCAAGAACCATGCTAGAAGGAGAAAACATCGAGCAAATAAATAATAGTAACACTACTTTGCTAGAAAACAACATGAATCTTCCATCCTCTGTGTTGCATCTACATTGTATAAGGTATATTTTCCAGTCAACCATCCAAGATACAACAATTGTAGTCACTCACTACATAAAGTAATATTATATATGAGATCATGAATAAACCACGAGAGCTTAAATAACAAATATACAAAACGATGAATTAACCATACACAAACTTGCCCTCCCTTATAGTTAAATATTATAGTAGTGGCAATCATGAACGATAAGCCCTCAAGATGGGAACCCCAATATAACTTTTCCATTTATTTCATATCAGAGTTCTAGGAAAAAACTTGAATCTCACACACATGAAAAACATCATACTACCGCAAAACCAAGACAAAATGATAAATCAGTGTGGAAACAAAATATTTCAATGTATTAAAGAACAATTGTATTCATAGGAGAAAAGTATGGCTCACCCATCCTCTGTCTCACATTCATAGAATGTCTAGTGCATCAAAGAACAATTGTATTCTGTAGAACAAAAGTATGGCTCGCCCATCCTTTCTCCCACATTCATAGTATGTCTAGTGTGTCTTCACCACTTGACCTTTGTTGGTTGTACAATTGTAGTTGTTCACTACATAAAGTAGATCAATATAGTTGATTATGAGAGCATAGATAAAACATATAATAAATTAAATAGCAAACAAATGGAGCTTAAAATTAGCAAAAGATACTTTTAAGTTAAGTGCATTACATATAGGCATGTTGACTCACATTCATTAACAGGTGATAACCTTCATTTTCTCTGCTTGTTTCCTTCATTTCCTTTTCCACACCCAACGGAATCCAAGACCAATTTATAAAAAACATGAAAAGAAAAACAAAACAAAAAACGGAAACAAAGGAGAACGAGTAGAACAATTCCAATAAGCAAAACCAAGACCAAACTACAAAAAGTGGGGGCAAAACACAAAACAAAACAAAGCAACGGAAATGAGTACAACAAAAAGCATGGCCATGCTTGAACTCGCCAAAACAAAACGTGCAAACAAAAACAAAGAAAAAATTCCAAACATCCCCTTTGCACATCATATCTCTTGCAATGTGTTGTCCTCCACTGAAAGGAAAAAAGTAGGTTGAATAAGGTTAAAATACACAGACAATTAGTAATGATAAGTGTATTTCAAAACCAATAATTATTTATAACATGAAACGCACCTTGCTAGAGTTTGTTTTATAACGGTGGACATTCTCTTTTGTATTCCACTTGCTTGTGCTCATTAGAACAAGCCACCTACAATAGATACAAAATAAGATATTAGAATCATTATATAAGTTAAACTAGAGAGTTGAATGCAATAATTAATCGTAATAAGAAACACACATTTCTTTGAGATTGTTATATAAAAAGGGAGAGTCCATTTTGTATTTCACATATTCATGCTCTCTGGAACAAGCCATCTGCAATAGATACATAATAAAATATTAGATTTCTAATCAAAGTTAAATTGGAGGGTTTGAAGGCCTAAACTTGTTAAACAACTTAGTTCGAGTCGGATTTATATTCCATGCTATACCTCAAAAAAATATAGATTTTCTAAACTAGATGTACTTCTACTCAAAATAATTAAAACATTGTTTTCACAAGAGGTACTTTTTTTCGAAAAATGAATCTAAGCATATTTGAACATATTGAACACCTGAAATCCTAGGGTCCACAAGGCGGTAGCATTGTATGCTAGCACTATTAGTGGGTAGAGGGTTAGTATACTTGCTTGCTCAACCTTACCCATGTCCTCTATAGGGCACTTTGTGTGGGAGTGTTTATATGATGTGGGGGAAGAAAACATACAAATTTAAAGATACCATTTGATATATATGTCAAACCAATAATTGAGTAGCATTACCCAAGAACCATGCTAAAAGAAGAAATAGTCTTGCAAACAAATAATAATTATACTATTTTGTTGTAAAACCACATGACTCACCCATCATCTGTGTTGCATCTACATTGCTTAAGGTATCTTCTCCACTAGATCATCCTAGACACTACAATTGTAGTCACTCACTGCACAAAGTAATATTATGTATGAGATCACCAATAAACCACGAGAGAATTGAATAACAAATATATAGAGTGATAAATTAGTCATACACATACCTACTTTCCCTTGACCCATTAACAAGATCATACTACCTTGAAGCTAAGACAAAAGGATAAATCGTTGTGCAAACAACAAATATTTCAGCGGATTAAAACACAATATTAATATGTAGGAAAAAAATATCCCTCACTGATCATCTGCATTGTGTTTGTAGAATCTCTAAAGTATCTTCACCACTTGACCTTCATTGACTATACAACTGTAGTCATTCAGTACACAAAGCGGATCAATATAGTTGAGTATGAGACCACATATAAAACATATAATAAATTGAATAGCAAGCAAATGAATTCACGAATTAGCAAAAGATAATTATGAATGAAGTGCATTACATATAGTTAAGGTAATTCACTTTCATTTATGAATGATAACCTCCATCTCATTCCTTTCGTTTTCTCGATAATTATGAATGAAGTGCATTACAAATAGTTAAGGTGATTCACTTTCATTTATGAATGATAATCTCCATCTCGTTCCTTTCATTTTCTCTCCCTGTTGCATTCCTTTCATTTCACACACCCAACAAACAAAACCAAGACCAAACTACAAAAAAAGAAATCACTTTCATTTATGAATGATAACCTCAATCTCATTCCTTTCATTTTCTCTCTTTACTGCCTTCCTTTCCTTTCACACACCCAACAAACAAAACCAAGACCAAACTACCAAAAAAAAGAGAAAAAATGCAAAACAAAGGAAAACAATTACAACACAAAGCATGGCTATGCTCAAACTCAACAAAAACAAAACTCTCGTCCGCTGAAAGGAAAAAAATGTGGGGTGCATCAGGTTAAAATATAGACATAGATAGTAATGGTAAGCATATTTCAAAACTAATAATTATTTATAATAGGAAACATACCTACTCTAGAGTTCGTTTTATAATGATAGACACTCCATTTTGTATTCCACTTACTCGTGCTCACCAAAACAAGCCATTAAACTAGAATCATTATATAAGTTAAACTAGAAAGTTGAACGCAACAATCAATCATAATATGAAACATACCTATCTTTGACTTTTGTTATATGAAGGGGGATAATCCATTTTGAATTTCACATATTTATGCTCATTGGAATCAACCATCTGCAATAGATACACAATAAAATATTAAAATTCTAACAAAATTTAAACTAGAGAGTTGAAGGCATGAACTTGTGATCCAACTTAATTCCAATTGACTTCTATTTCATGCTATATCTCAAAACATATAAATTTTCTAAACTGGATGTAATTCTACTACGAATAATGCAATCAATGTTATCATAAGAGAAATCATTCTTTTTGTTAGAGGTATCTAAGCATATTTAAACATATTGAACACCAAAAATCCTAGGGGCCACAAGGCGTAGTGTTGTCTATTAGCACAATTGTTGTTTGGTTGAAGGATCAGTATGTTTCCTTGCTCAACCTTACCATTCTCCTTTCTAGGGCAAGTCTTGTCTAAGTGTGCAAGAAAGCATATAAATCTAAACATACTATTTGATGTATATGTCAAACCACTAATTGAGTGGTACTACTCGAGAATTATGTCAAAAGGAGAAAAAGTCAAACAAACGAATAATAATAACACTATTTTGTTGGAAAACAACATGACTCACCCATCATCTTTTGAGATTGTTATATAAAAGGGGAGAGTCCATTTTGTATTTCACATATTCATGCTCTCTAGAACAAGCCATCTCCACCTACAACAAATACAAAATAAGATTTTAGAATCATTATATAAGTTATACTAGAGAGTTGAATGCAATAATTAATCGTAATAAAAAACACACTTTTCTTTGATATTGTTATATAAAAGGGGAGAGGGCATTTTGTATTTCACATATTCATGCTCTCTGGAACAAGCCATCTCCAATAGATACACAATAAAATATTAGATTTCTAATCAAAGTTAAACTAGAGAGTTTGAAGGCATGAACTTGTTATGCAACTTAGTTTGAGTCCATTTATATTCCATGTTATATCTCAAAAAAATATAAATCCATCTCCAATAGATACACAATAAAATATTAGATTTCTAATAAAAGTTAAACTAGAGAGTTTGAAGGCATGAACTTGTTATGCAACTTAGTTTGAGTCCATTTATATTCCATGCTATATCTCAAAAAAATATAAATTTTCTAAACTCATTGTACTTCTACTAGGAATAATACAAGCATTGTTTTTGTTATGCAACTTAGTTTGAGTCCGTTTATATTCCATGCTATATCTCAAAAAAATATAAATGTTCTAAACTCATTGTACTTCTCCTAGGAATAATACAAGCATTGTTTTCATAAGAGGTATTCTTTTTCAGAATTATGAACACTGAAAATCCTAGGGTCCACAAGGTGATAGTGTTGTATGTTAGCACGATGGTTGATTGGTTGAAGGGTCAGCATGCTTGCTTGCTCAACTTTACCCACCTCCTCTATAGGGCACGTTGTGTGGGAGTGTGTGTGTGTATGTGTGATGTGGAGCAAGAAAACATACAAATTTAAAGATACCATTTGATGTATATGTCAAACCACTAACTGAGTAGTACTACCCAAGAACCATACTAAAAGGAGAAATAGTTGTGCAAACAAATAATAATAATCATACTTTGTTGAAAAACCACATGACTCACCCATTCTTTATGCTGCATCTGTATTGCCTAAGGTATCTTCTCCACTCGACCATCCCAGACTACAACTATTGTCACTCGCTGCACAAAGTAATATTATATATAAGATCACGTATAAACCACGAGAGAAATTGAATAACAAATATACAAAGCGATAAATTTATCATACACATACCTGTTTGCCCTTGACCCATTAACAAGATCATACTACCCTGAAGCCATAAATATGAGACCACATATAAAACATATAATAAATTGAATAAAGCAAATTGAGTCACATACCTTCCACATCCTCTTCTCTAGGGCGTGTTTCCTTCATTTCCTTTTCCACACCCAACAAAGAAAACCAAGACCAAACTACAAAAAACATGTAAAAAACAAAAACAAAGAAAATTGAATACAACACACCCAACAAACAAAACCAAGACCAAACTACAAAATACGAGAGAAAAAAACAACAAAACAAAAGAAAAAGAATACAACAAAAAGCATGGCCATGCTCGAACTCAACAAAACAAAACATGTAGACAAGAATAAAGAAAAAATTGCAAACATCCCCTCTGTTCATCATCTCTCCTGCAATGTGCTCTCCTCCGCTGAAAGGAAAAAAGAGTGAGTATAATAAGGTTAAAATACACAGTTAGTAATGGTAAGGATATTCAAAACCAATAATTATTCATAATCGGAAACACATCTCCTGTAGAGTTTGTTTTATAACAATGGCCATTTGTTTTGTAACAATGGGCATTCTCTTGTTTTCCACTTGCTCATGCTCATCAAAACAAGCCATTTATAACAGATAAAAAATAAGATATTAGAATCGTTATATAAGTTAAACGCAATAATTAATGATATAGAATAGTTATAGAGTTGAACGCAAAAATTAATCATAATAAGAAACACACCTTTCTTTGAGATTATTATATAAAAGGGAAGAGTCCATTTTGTATTTCACGTATTCATGCTCTCTAGGACAAGCCATCTACATGCTCTCTGGAACAAGCCATCTACAATAGATACACAATAAAATATGAGCTCTCTGGAACAAGCCATCTACATGCTCCCTAGAACAAGCCATCTACAATAGATACACAATAAAATATTAGATTTCTAATAAAAGTTAAACCAGAGAGTTTGAAAGCATGAACTTGTTATGCAACTTAGTTTCAGTCGATTTATATTCCATGCTATATAACAAAAAACATTAATTTCTAAACTAGATGTACTTCTACTAGGAATAATAGAAAATTTATTTTCATAAGAGGTGATTTTTTTTCGAAAAAGGAATCTAAGCATATATAAACATATTGAACACCCAAAATCCTATGATCCACAAGGCAATAGTGTTATATCTTAACAAGATGGTTGATTAGTTGAAGGGTCAATAGGGCACGTTGTGTGGGGGTGTGTGTGTGATGTGGAGAAAAAACATACAAATTTAAAGATACATTTTGATGTATATGTCAAACCACTCATTGAGTAGTACTACCCTAGAACCATGCTAGAAGGACAAATAGTCATGCAAACAAAGAATAATAATGCTATTATGCTGGAAAACCACATGACTCACCCATCCTTTATGTTGCATCTGCATTGCCTAAGGTATAGCTTCTCCAATTGATCATCCAAAACACAATTATAGTCACTCACTGCATAAGGTAATATTGTATATAAGATACATGTCGGATACTACTTTTCAGAATGCTTAATAGCATCTACTATGTAACTTTTTATCCTCTTAATAAAAAGTTCAATTTTTCCTCAAAAAAAAAAATTATTGTATATAAGATCATGAATAAACGATAGGAGAAATTAAATAACAAATATACAGAGCGATAAATTAATCATACACATACTTACTTGCCCTTGACCCGTTAACAAGATCATACTACCATGAAAGCATTACAAACCGATAAATCGTTGCACAAACAACAAATATTTCAGTGGATTAAAGCACAATATTATTATATAGGAAAAAAATATGGCTCACCAATCGTATGTGCTGCGTTTGTAGAATGTCTAGGGTATATTCACCACTTGACCTTCATAGACTATACAACTATAGTCACTTAGTACACAAAGCAGATCAATATAGTTGAGTATGAGACCACATAAAACATAAAATAAATTGAATCGCAAGCAAATGAAGTCACGAATTAAAAAAAGATAATTTGAGTGAAGTGCATTACTTATAGTTAAGGTGATTCACCTTCATTTATGAATGATTACCTCCATCTCATCCCTTTCATTTTCTCTCCCTGTTGCCTTTGGTTCCTTTCGCACACCTAACAAAAAAAACCAAAACCAAACTAAAAGAAAAAAATGCAAAACAAAGAAAAATGAGTACAACACAAAGCATGGTCATGCTCAAACTCAACAAAAACAAAACATGTAAACAACAACAAACAAAAAATTGCAAACTCCCCCTTTGCACATTATCTCTATTGCAATGTCCTCTCCTCCGCTGAAAGGAAAAAAAGTGGGGTGCATCAGGTTAAAATGTAAACACAAATAGTAACGGTAAGCATATTTCAAAACCAATAATTATTCATAATAGGAAACATGGAAACATACCTCCTCTAGAGTTTGTTTTATAATGATAAACACTCCATTTTGTATTCCACTTACTCGTGCTCACTAGAACAAGCCATCTATAGTAGATACATAATAAGATATTAGAATCATTATACAAGTTAAACTGGATAGTTGAATGCAATAATAAATCATAATATGAAACATACATGTGTTAAAAGGAAATAATCCATTATGTATTTCACGTATTCATGCTCACTAGAATCAACCATCTATAATAGATACAAAATAAAATATTAGAAATTTAATAAAAGTTAAACTCAAGAGTTGAAGGCATGCACTTATCATCCAACATAACTCCAATCCATTTATTTCCTACTATATCTCAAAATATATAAATTTTCTAAACTAGATGTAATTCTACTAGGAATAATGGAGTTAATGTCATCATAAGAGAAATAATTCTTTTTGTAAGAGGTATCTAAGCATATTTAAACATATTGAACACCCAAAATCCTAGGGGCCACCGGGCAAAAGTGTTGTCTATTAGCAGGATGATTGATTGGTTGAAGGGTCAATATGCTTGCTTGCTCCCTAGGGCACATTGTGTGGGGGTGTGCGTGTGATGTGGTGCAAGAAAGTATATAAATCTAAACATACCATTTGATGTATATATCAAACCACTAATTGAATGGTACTACCTGAGAACCACGCTAGAAGCAGAAAACATGATATTCCAACTTAGCAGCATTGCTAAGGGAAATATCAATTTTTGGCCAATTTTGAATTAATTCGCATTAGCACTTAGGAAGTGTGAGTTTAGAGGCCCCACATGTATTTTTTATCAAATGTGAACCCAAACATTAGAGGATGGAGGAGAAAATCGAGCCACTAGTGGTACATGGGGGCCACTCATAGAGAATTGCGGCCCACATGGGCAACACGCTCTCATTGGAGCGAAGTTGGTGGGGGAAAGTCGAGCTAGGCCCACATGGGCATGTGGGAGCCTCTTTGATTAAAAGAGCAAGAGGCACTCATTTTGGGCATTCATTCATCTTTGTGAAAATTGTCTTTGACATAGCATGCTTGAGCAGAAGCCAAGTCTGCAAGTGTTGTTTAGCACACGAGTGTTTCCGAGCGAAAATCTCAACCCTTGCTTCGGTGGACTTCGAGTGCCAGCCCAAGGAGGGAGTTCCATCTATTCCGGTTCGTACCAGCAATAGGGAGTGCGAGTTTGTAGAGAGGCTCAACAACAGCAGCACAAGGATTACGCAGTTCTTGGAGGAGGCACGCTGGGAGATTAGGAATGAAGTAATTTTTGGGGCTGAGGCTTGAGGTGGAATCCGGGGAAGTATTTTGTTGGATTTTCCAACACTTTGGGGGAGAAGCAAACACAAAAACTGCCGCAGGTTACAGTTTCTACCTGTGGAGGAGGGCCAAGCATTTCTGGTCAATTTTGGAGCGTCAAAACTAGAACAAACCCTTTCTGGGTTTTTCTGGGTTTTCGACTAGGACCTCAGAAATAATTTGGCAGATTTGAGGGCTCAAACAGGGGTCCCAATTCAGCCAGCAGCTAGGAGAAATTTAGGCCGAAATTTTGAGGTCAACATTTGGCCAATTCCTTCGTGGGTTTTTGTGGGTTATTGGTGGAGAGCCCGGGGTTAAATTCCTGGAATTTTCTAAGCACCGAAGGAGGCCCTAGTAGCTATTATTTGCAGTTAGCAGTGTAGTTTTCATTGGGACAACACAGAGATTGTTGGGGACAGCCATATTACATGTTCAAGTAGTTGATTTCATCACCTGGATATTGTTAGCTTGCCTTGAGCAAGCCCAGGTGCTTGCTTTCTGATTTTACCCTTGTACCCAACAATTATATTAATAAAATGGCTCAGCACAACGTAGTTTATGGAGATTTCTCATTGTTTGATGTGCTATAAATTTTTGTGTGTTTTTACTATGCTTGCTTTGTTTATCATTGTAAATTTCCATTAGGAATATTATGATTTTGGCCAGCTGTGGGTGTAAATCACACTAATGCTCAAGTGTTATTGTGGGCTAGAATTCCACAGGCTAAAACACTAGTCCCATATTATTCGTCAGATTGAACTTGTGCCCAAAAATGTCTCAATCACACTAATGCTCAAGTGTTATTGTAGGCTAGAATTCCACAGGCTAAAACACTAGTCCCATATTATTCGTCAGATTGAACTTGTGCCCAAAAATGTCTCAGCATGAGAAATTTGAAAATGTTACTAGGAACCTCGAGAGACTAGTGGGGCAGCCCGAAGAGTGGATGTCAGCAAGGGCAGCAAGAAGAAAAAGTAGTTGTCGACCTGCAGATGAAGAAAAGAAAAGGAGCATGACTAGTGAACGAAATGTTGGTATCAATACTACAAAGGCGAAGATTGGAGGCGAAGGTAGTGACGAGAAGAGAGAGAACATACCCATTGAGGAGGGAGTTCATCTAGATACATTCCATCCGGTTGAGCATGAGGCTAATGGCACACAGGAGGAGCACGAGGATACACCTAGTGTGACATAGTAGTCACCTCGATTGGAGTTTTCTTTGGTAGCCCCAATAGACAAATTGGTGGACGCAATTGAGCACACATCCATTGTTGAGGTATCCCTTGATGAGGCACCCAGGTCTATGACAGAGCTTCAAAATGACAACCACCTACAGCTGACTGATGAGCATGTCTTGCATGTTGGGTTGTCTATGGAGGAGCAATCGAAGGCTCATGTAGAGCCCATGATGGAGAAGGATGTGCAACCATCCTCTGCATGGCCAATGATGAGGGACAGCGTAGATATCACACGTTGGGATTTCAGCACAGTCTGCTTCAGAGGCGCGTTGATAGGGTCTACAGCGTTAGCAACCCACCCCTGCGCACTGGATGGAGAGAGGTGGAGTTATCTAGACATACCAGAGGGGATGACCAGGTTAGCAGCACTGTTGGGTCACTTTTTCCCATTGGAGAGAGAGAGATGGAGCTACCTAGTCATATCTCATGTGTTGAACTGGATAACGGGATGAGACGTTCGAAGTTGCAAAGGGTGCAGCATCCGCATGTTGGGGTTGTTCTATGTGCAGGAGTTCATGCATTTGATCCCTCTCTTGGGGTTGGATGTCGAGAGATTCTAAGTTGGTACCTTGTGGAGTAGGCTATGGAGATGGTGGTGGACCCGGGTGTAGCTCAGCAGGAGCTTCCAGGCACTGGGGATACCGGAAGCCCAAACTGGCATTGGGATCTGGGTGGGACTACCTATCATTTCCCAGGTATGCCGATTGACTACAACTTGGATGGTACAGTTGACCTAGCAGTTGAGCGTGCACATTCGCTAGGGGAGTCTCAATCAACACCAGTGGCCAGCTAGTTTATGGACAGACTCCTTTGGTTGTCTTCATATGACGATTGTACACGGGATCATGGGGTGATCAGCATACTCTGGCAGAAGTTTATCGACAAAGGTGGCATTGGCAGGCCACCAGACAGTGCCTTGTATGGAGCTGGGGACTCTTCACTTTTGTGTGGGGCACAGAGGACGCAAAGGAGCAGAGCAGTGGTGGCATCACTGCTGACACATAGGGAGATTCACTTCTCGGATCCCTCAGGGAGGATTTGGAGTGAAGATCCATTCATTGGCGGGTATAGTGATGCAGCGGTCGAGGTGATGATATCAATCAGGTGTGGGCTGATATGTAGAGACACAACTCTAGACCATCACATCCAGGGATGTGTGGGAGCATTGAGCGGTGCATTACAGGTGGACATGGAGGTGCATGGTGGTGTACCATAGTGTGTTGGATTGCGTTGTGGAGTAGGAGTGCCTTACATCACATTGAGTATATGCAGGGAGTGACTGGTGTCGTGACACAGACAGGACATAGGACGGTACAGGATGGTATAGCCGTAACCGAGGGTATCCAGTGGTGTACAGGTACAGGTTGCGGTATACAGTGTCATGTCAAGGAGTACAGTGATACTTGGTGGTATGCAGTGACACATGATGCAGCGTAGCACGCTCTTGGAGCGTTGCCTCCGAGGAGACTTATGGACTGGAGCATTGGGTGTACCATTGGATGCAGCTCACCTAGGATCGATGAGAACATTTTTGAGCATCTGGGAACACCATGTTTAGCAGAGACTGCTTCGAGGAGGTTATCAGCAGATCCAAGGCGGAGAGAGCGTCGTCAATAAGATTACTCTTGAGCATTCCAGCAGAATTTTGATCATGCCCTTTGGGACATACCCACCCATCATCCTCCAGTGTTGCTTACAGTCACAGAGTGTTTGGTTGTTGCCCCTTGACACTCTCCATTCAGGCAGCAGGGCATGGGAGGCTCACCCTAGACAATTGGATGAGACACTGTGTGTCATGAGCCAGGAGGAGACTCTCTAGTTGAGACACTTGGTAGGTGCACAGGTTGTCGGATACAGGCTCAAGGATGGCGTGGTTGATTGTCGAGGTAGCATATGTTCCACCCCTGGGCTCAGACTTGAGGGACGGTGGATGGTAGACTTTGTCTACAAGAGGGTACCCAGACTCCGAGTAGTGTCCATGTGTATCATCAGGAGTTAGGATAATGGATTTCATTGCGTGGTTTAGCAAGAACAAGGCAGGTTCACATGCGTGGGACATACTCCTGATACTTGGGGTCCACCCAGGGGATACATACAGGGGTCAGAGATGAGGGCCAGATGGGTTCTAGCAGGTAGCAACACTACGCAGCAACATCCTGTGAGGAGTGGGAGTTATGAGCTCCCCGTATGTTTGGGGGATCCAGGGATCCAGTTGGCGGGTGGATCACTCCACTTTGTGATGAGCAGGGTCATGGCAGAGGGTGATCCAATTCACTTTGGGTTTGACACATGGGGGATCATTGAAACCTCCACCGCATGGCAAGGCAAACTTATCTTGTTATGACTCAGGGTTGAGATTGGCAATGGAGGGGTAGATATTGGCATCATGGAGATGTCGGGCAGGAGGAGCTTGGATCTCAAATTTTTCACCACTAGGCCTCGGGAGGGGAGGATACAACTTGCACACGATGGGGAGTATGTCATAGTCAGAGTAGCGTGGCGTCAGCATGGTGGCACCACTCTGGGACTAGTAGGGAACCGGAGCATCATAACTCTTCACAACTCAATAACCTTTAGGGATGAGCTGACTACTACAGGGGAAGATCATGTAGATCGTCCATTGGGCTTTAGTGAGTCACTGATGGAGTGGGGGGCTTCATTACCATGGCAGGTGGGCCAATAGGGAGATATCAAGAGAAGCTCACGTGAGCGAAACATTATCTCTACAGGGATTGGGTGGTATCTTTGAGAGTATACTCTTGGAGTGCATGAGATGGCCTACATGGTAGGACAGCTTCACAAAGGGTTAGGCATAGTGCCACATTTACACGATCCCCAACTCATTGATGGTATGCAAGGGACTTCTGGTACTTGCACCGGGCAGGATAGTGAGTGGAGCGAGGGGAGCTTCACATTGGACAGGATGGCCTAGGATCCTGGTATTCAAGGATTCTTTCACGTCAGGATAGTGTAGAGGTCAGGGATGATTCAGTGGCACATGTGACAACAGGGAGCAGCAGCTAGAGAGGATGCTTGTTCAGCCTTTGCTCGAGGGCAAGAAATTTTTGGCAGGGAGGACTGATATTCCCACTTAGCAACATTGCTAAGGGAAATATCAATTTTTAGCCAGTTTTGAATTAATTCGCATTAGCACTTAGGAAGTGTGGGTTTAGAGACCCCACATGTATTTTTGATCAAATGTGAGCCCAAACATTAGAGGATGGAGGAGAAAATCAAGCCACTAGGGGTACGATGGGGCCACTCATAGAGAATTATGGCCCACATGGGCAACACGCTCTCATTAGAGCGAAGTTGGTGGGGGAAAGTCGAGATGGGCCCACATGGGCATCTTGGAGGCTCTTTGATAAAAAAGAAAGAGGCACTCACTTTGGGAATTCAATCATCTTTGTGAAAATTGTCTTTGACATAGCACGCTTGAGTGGAAGCCAAGTCTGCAAGTGTTGTTTAGCACACAAATGTTTTCGAGCGGAAATCTCAACCCTTACTTCGGTGGACTTCAAGTGCCAGCCCAAGGAGGGAGTTCCATCTATTCCAATTCATGCCAGCAGCAGGGAATGCGAGTTTGTAGAGAGGCTAGGCAGCAGCAATGCAAGGATTGCACAGTTATTAGAGGAGGCATGCTGGGAGGTTGAAAAATGAAGTGATTTTTGGGGCTACGACTTGAGGTGGAGTCCCGGGAAGTATTTTGTTGGACTTTCCAACACGTTGGGGGAGTGGCAAACACAGCAACTGCCGCAGGTTACAGTTTCTGCTTGTGGAGGAGAGCCAAGCATTTAGGGTCAATTTTGGAGCGTCAAAACTAGAACAAACCCTTTCTGGGGTTTTCTAGGTTTTTGACAAGGACCTCAAAAATAATTTGGCTGAATTTTCTGCGCAAATTTGAGGGGTCAAACAGGGGTCCCAATTCAGCCAGCAGTTAGAGGAGCTAGGGGTAATTTGGGGCGAAATTCTAAGGTCAACATTTGGCCAGTTCCTTCATAGGTTTTTGTGGGTTATTGGAGGAGAGCCAGGGGTTAAATTCCCAGAATTTTCTGAGCAACAGAGGAGGCCCTATCAACTATTTTTTGCAGCCAGCATTGCAGTTTTCACTGGGACAGCACAGAGATTGTTAGGGACAGCCATATTGCATGTTAGAGAAACTGATTTCATCACCTAGATATTGTTAGCTTGCCTTGAGCAAGCCCGGGTGCATGCTTTCTAATTTTATCCTTGTATCCAGCAATTATATTAATAAAATGGCTCAACACAGCGCAGTTTATGGAGATTTTTGGTAGTTTGATGTGTTGTAAATGTTTGTATGTGTTTTTACTATGTTTGCTTTGTTTATCATTGTAAATTTCCATTAGGAATATTACAGAAAGCACTGAGCAAACAAATAATAGTAACATTATTTTGTTGGAAAACAACATGACTCACCCATCCTCTATGTTGCATCTACTTTGTCTAAGGTATCTTTTCTACTAGACCATCCAAGACATAACAATTATAGTCACTCACTACATAAAGTATTATTATATATGAGATCACGAATAAACGATGAGAGCTTAAATAACAAATATACAAAACGATGAATTAACCATACACAAACCTGCCCTCCCTTATCTAATATTATAGCAATGGCAATCATGAACAATAAGCCCTAAAGATGTGAACCCTAATATAATTTTTCCATTTCTTTCATATAAGAGTTCTAGGAAAAAACTTGAATCTCACACCAATGAAAAACAACATAGTACCGCAAAACCATGGCAAAATGATAAATCAGTGTGGAAACGTAATATATCAGTGTATTAAAGAACAATTGTATTCATAGGAGGAAAGTATGGCT
Source organism: Pinus tabuliformis (assembly GCA_031772625.1). NCBI lineage: Eukaryota > Viridiplantae > Streptophyta > Pinopsida > Pinales > Pinaceae > Pinus > Pinus tabuliformis. The sequence continues at coordinate 1,641,482,567 of CM062816.1, read as the reverse complement.
CACCCATCCTCTTTCCCACATTCATAGTATGTCTAGTGCATCAAAGAACAATTGTATTTTGTAGGAGAAAAGTATGGCTCACCCATCCTTTGTCCCACATTCATAGTATGTCTAGTGCATCTTCACCACTTGACCTTTGTTGGTTGTACAATTGTAGTTGTTCACTACATAAAGAAGATCAATATAGTTGATTATGAGAGCATAGATAAAACATATAATAAATTGAATAGCAAACAAATGGAGCTACAAATTAGCAAAAGATACTTTTAAGTGAAGTGCATTGCATATAGGCATGTTGACTCACCTTCATTAATAGGTAATAACCTTCATTTTCTTTGCTTGTTTCCTTCATTTCCTTTTCCACACCCAACAAACAAAACCAAAACCAAATTATAAAAAATGTGGAAACAAAAACAAAAAACAAAGGAGAACAAGTAGAACAAATCCAATAAGCGAAACCAAGACCAAACTACAAAAAGTGAGGGGAAATACAAAACAAAACAAAGGAAAGGAAAACGAGTACAACAAAAAGCATGGCCATGCTTGAACTCAACAAAACAAAACATGCAGACAAGAACAAAAAAAATTCCAAACATCCCCTTTGCACGTCATATCTCTTGCAATGTGTTGTCCTCCACTGAAAGGAAAAAATCAGGTTGAATAAGGTTAAAATACACATAGTTAGTAATGATAAGTGTATTTCAAAACCAATAATTATTAGTAACATGAAGCGCACCTTGCTAGAGTTTGTTTTATAACGGTGGACGTTTTGTATTCCACTTGCTTGTGCTCATCAGAACAAGCCACCTACAGCAAATACAAAATAAGATATTAGAATCATTATATAAGTTAAACTAGAGAGTTGAATGCAATAATTAATCGTAATAAGAAACACACCTTTCTTTGAGATTGTTATATAAAAGGGGAGAGTCCATTTTGTATTCCACATATTCATGCTCTTCGAAACAAGCCATCTGCAATAGATACATAATAAAATATAAGATTTCTAATAAAAGTTAAATTGGAGAGTTTGAAAGCCTGAACTTGTTAAACAACTTAGTTCGAGTCGTATTTATATTCCATGCTATATCTCAAAAAAAATATAAATTTTCTAAACTAGATGTACTTCTACTCGAAATAATTAAAACATTGTTTTCACAAGAGGTACCTTTTTTTCGAAAAATGAATCTAAGCATATCTTAACATAATTGAAAACCCGAAATCCTAGGGTCCACAAGGCAGTAGCGTTGTATGTTAGCATGATGGTCGATTGATTAGAGGGTTAGTACGCTTGCTTGCTCAACGTTACCCAAGTCCTCTATAGGGCACTTTATGTGGGAGTGTCTATATGATATGGAGCAAGAAAACATACAAATTTAAAGATACCATTTGATATATATGCCAAACCAATAGTTGAGTAGAATTACCCAAGAACCATGCTAGAAGAAGAAATAGTCTTGAAAACAAATAATAATAATACTATTTTGTTGTAAAACCACATGACTCACCCATCATCTGTGTTGCATCTTCATTTCTTAAGGTATCTTCTCCAATAAACCATCCCAAACACCACAATTGTAGTCTCTCACTGCACAAAGTAATATTATTTATGAGATCACCAATAAACCACAAGAGAAATTGAATAATAAATATACCAAGCGATAAATTAGTAGTATACATACCTACTTTCCCTTGACCCATTAACAAGATCATATTACCTTGAAGCCATATGACAAAAGGATAAATCATTGTGCAAACAACAAATATTTCAGTGGATTAAAACACAATTTTAATATGTAGGCAAAAATATTCCTCACTGATCATCTGCATTGCGTTTGTAGAATCTCTCAGGTATCTTCTCCACTTGACCTTCATTGACTATACAACTGTAGTCACTCAGTACACAAAGTAGATCAATATAGTTGAGTATGAGACCACATATAAAACATTTAATAAATTGAATAGCAAGCAAATGAAGTCACAAATTAGCAAAGGATAATTATGAGTGAGGTGCAATGCATATAGTTAAGGTGATTCACCTTCATTTATAAATGATAAGCTCCACCTCATTGCTTTCATTTTCTCTCCTTGTTGCCTTCCTTTCCCTTCACACTCCCAACAAACAAAACAAAGACCAAACTACAAAAAATGAGAAAAAATGCAAAACAAAGGAAAACAAGTACAACACAAAGAGTGGCCATGCTCAAACTCAATAAGAACAAAACATGTAAACAATAACAATAAAATATTGCTAACTCCCCCTTTGTGCATTATCTCTACTGCAGTGTCCTCTCCTCCACTGAAAGTAAAAAATGTGGGGTGCATCAAGTTAAAATACAGAAACAGATAGTAATGGTGATCATATTTCAAAACTAATAATTATTCATCATGGGAACCATACCTACTGTAGAGTTTGTTTTATAATGATAGACACTCCATTTTGTATTCCACTTACTCGTGCTCACCCAAGCAAGCCATCTATAATAGATACATAATAAGATATTAGAATCGTTATATAAGTTAAACTGCAAAGTTGAACGCAACAATCAATTATAATATGAAACATACCTATCTTTGACTTTTGTTATATGACGAGGGATAATCCATTTTGAATTTCACATATTTATGCTCACCGGAATGAACCATCTACATTAGATACACAATAAAATATTAAAATTCTAACAAAATTTAAACTAGAGAGTTGAAGACAAGAACTTGTCATCCAACTTAATTCAATTCGACTTATATTTCATGCTATATCTCAAAACATATAAATTTTCTAAACTAGATGTAATTCTACTACGAATAATGCAATCAATGTTATCATAAGAGATATCATTCTTTTTGTAAGAGGTATCTAAACATTTTTAAACATATTGAACACCAAAAATCCTAGTAGCCACAAGTCGATAGTGTTGTCTATTAGCACAATGGTTGATTAGTTGACCACAATGGTTGATTGGTTGAAGGGTCAATATGCTTCCTTGCTCAACCTTACCATCCTCCTCTCTAGGGCAAGTTTTGTCGGAGTGTGCGTGTGATGTGGAGCAAGAAAGCATATAAATCTAAACATACCATTTGATGTATATGTCAAACCACTAATTGAGCGGTACTACTCGAGAATTATGTCAGAAGGAGAAAAAGTCAAAGAAACGAATAATAATAACATAATTTTGTTGGAAAACAACATGACTCACCCATCCTCTGTGCTGCATCTACATTGCCTAAGATATCTTTTCCACTTGACTTTGTGGGGCACAACAATTGTAGTCACTCACTGCACATTGTAATATTATATATGAGATTACAAATAAACCAAGAGAGCTTAAGTAACAAATACACAAAGTGATGAATTAACCGCACATGTACCTACCCTCCCTTGGCTAATATTATAGCAACAGCAATCATGAACCAATATAACTTTCCCATTTCTTTCCTATCAAAGTTCTAGGAAAAATCTTGAATCTAATACCCATGAACAAGAACATACTACCTCGAAACCATGACAAAAGGATGAAACAAATATTTCAGTGTATGCAAGGACAATTGTATTTTGTAGGAGAAAAGTACGGCTCACCCATCCTCTATGCCACATTCGTAGAATGTCTAGTGCATCATCACCACTTGACCATTGTAGACTGTACAATTGTAGTTGTTCACTACATAAAGAAGATCAATCTAGTTGCTTATGAGAACATAGATTAAACATATAATAAATTGAATAGCAAATAAATGGAGCCAAAAATTAGCAAAGATAATTTTAAACGAAGTGCACTGCATATAGGTATGTTGACACACCTTCATTTATGAACAATAACCTCCATTTTCTTTGTTTGCTTCCTCCGTTTCTTTTTCCACACCCAACAAACAAAACCAAGACATAGCTACAAAAAACGTGAAAAGAAAAAACAAAACAAAGGAGAACAAGTACAACACACCCAACAAGTGAAAACCAAGACCACACTACAAAAAACAAGGGGAAAAAGGAAAACAGCTACAACACAAAGCATGGCCATGCTCAAACTCAACAAAACAAAACAAAACACGCAAACAAGAACAAAGAAAAGATTGCAAACATCCCCGCCGCACATCTCCTATCCAGGAATGTGTTGCTCTCCTCCGCTAAAAGGAAAAAAAGTGGGCTGAATATTGTTAAAATACACACAATTAGTAATGGTAAGCATATTTCAAAACCAATATTTATTCATAGTAGGAAATGCACCTCCCCTAGAGTTTGTTTATATGATTTTGTATTCCATTCGTTGGTGCTCATCAGAGAGCCATCTACAACAAATACCAATTAAGATATTAGAATTGTTAAGAAATTAAACTACCAAATAAGATATTAGAATTGTTATAAAAGTTAAACTATAGAGTTTAACACAATAACTAATTGTAATAAGAAACACACATTTCCAAATAAGATATTAGAATTGTTATAAAAGTTAAACTACCAAATAAGATATTAGAATTGTTATAAAAGTTAAACTACCAAATAAGATATTAGATTTGTTATAAAAGTTAAACTATAGAGTTTAACACAATAACTAATCGTTATAAGAAACACACCTTTCTTTGAAACTGTTATATAAAAGGGGGCATGTGGGGTCCATTTTGTATTTCATGTATTCATGCTCTCTGGAACAAGCCATCTACAATAAAGACAATAAAATATTAGATTTCAAATAAAAGTTAAACTAGAGAGTTTGAAGGCATGAACTTATCATGCAACATAGTTCGAGTCCATTTATATTCCATTCCATATCTCAAAATAATAAAAATTTTCTAAACTAGATGTACTTCTATGAGAAATAATACAAATAATGTTGTCATAAGATAGGTAAATTTTTTAGAAAAAGGAATGTAAGCATATCTAAACATATTTAACACCCAAAATCCTAGGGTCTACAAGGCGATAGTGTTGTATGTTATAAAGATAGTTGATTGGTTGAAGGGTTAGTATGCTTTATTGCTCGACCTTACACACCTCCTCTATAGGGCACGTTGTGTGGGGATGTGTTTGTGATGTAGACAATTCCCCACAATCTCAACTTAAAAGATAAGTAGTTTATATCTTTCTTCCTTGATTATTGCTCATTTTTTAGTCAACATCTTGTCTTTGTATCTTTTGCTTGGTTATAATCATTTCTTCCATGACTCCATAATGAGGGTTGTAGGTGCATCATGAAAGCTACCAAGGCTCTGGCCGCAAATGGAAGCATCAGGAAGAACGAAGCAAAGTTTGTGCCAAGAGGACTCTCCCAGGATTGAGCTAGGTTGCTAGAGTGATTTGTGTTCAAGAGGGAGAAATTGTACCGACATCTAGAACCAGGCCAGATGATCGAAAGAGCTCCTAGTTCAGAGGGAGTAGGCAGGCCAGCAAGTTTGAAGGATGTCATGATGGAGAAAATTGTGTCGAAGAGAATTCAGTGGTGACTTCCAAATAGATCTACAAGATCAAGTATGTGGTAGATGGCAACATAGAGAAGTGCAAAGCGAGATTTGAGGATTCTCCCAAAAAGAGGGAGAGGACTATGAGGAGACATTTGATCTAGTTGTTAGGTACACTTCTATCAAAACTATTATTTATATTGCTTCTATTATGGGTTGGAAATTACATTAGGTAGATGTGGAGATCACTTTCCTCGATGGAGTAATTGAGGAAGAAGTGTACATCAAGCTCAAGGCTCTAAGGTACATGAAAGGAAATTTCATGTCTGGAGACTGAACAAAGCTTTGTCCGAACCTCAAGCATGGTATTCTTTGAATGATGGATATCTGATGATTCTAGGTTGATCTTGTTATCATATGACTTGTTTCTGACAAGTAGAAGGAATCATGTGACAGAGGGAGTAGCAATGGAAAGAAGATTTGCTTCCACGATAGAGGGAGCAATCAAGACCAGCGTCAATGTCAAAGGGAGTTGACCTCTAAGTTCGAGATGAAGGATCTTAGTTGGATACATTACTTCTTAGGACTAGAATTGTGGAAAAAGTGAGAAGAGATCTTTCTTGGTCAAAGAAAGCATATTATTACGATCCTTTAGAAATTTGGGATGATGGATAGCCAATCCATAGTCACTCCCATGGTAACTAATATGAAGAAGTTGAGTGCAGAGGGAGCAACCAAAATTGCCACAACAGGGTCTGTTTTAATGTTAGAGGGAGCACCTAGTCAAGGTGACCGGAAAGTAGTCATGGCACAACACGTGTTGAGGTATCGGAATGGTACAGTTGGATATGGATTAAGATATGTCTCAAATAGTGAAGTACAGTTGTAGGGATTCACAGATTTTGATTGGGCAGGAAGTACTAAAGACAAGAAGAGCACATGGGGATGTTGTTTCAGTTTGGGTTCTACTATGATATCCTGGATGGGCAGGAAGCAGACATTTGTCGCACTCAACACTGCTAAAGTTGAGCATACTGCAGCTTGTTTGGCGAGTTGAGAAGCAGTGTGGCTTTGGAAGCTACTCATAGAATTATTTGATCGGGTGTAGGAGATAATCATGATGACAAGTTGAAGCACATCAAGATCATGGTACCACCACATCCAGGACATTGTACAGAAGGGAGCGGTGAGGCTCCAATGCATTTCTATGGATAAGCAAGTTGCTGACATTCTCACAAAGCCTCTATCCCAGGATGAAGTTTGTATACTTCAGGGAAAAGCTTGGAGTGGTTGAGAATGCTTCCCTTGGTTAAAGGGAGTGTTGATGTTGTATCATCAAGTGGCGTAGATTCTCCCTAGGTCAAGGGTATTGACCAGGTCATGGGTAGTGACCGTGAGCCATGTAATGTGGCTAGGGAGATTGGCCTAGTTGCTTGAGTGAGTGCCTTATAGCATCGAGCAAGTGTTTTACCATTCAATAGCATGTGACGACATGTGGGAATGGTAAATGGGCCCAGGGTTTCACCATTTTTCAAGGGGCACCTGACATGGTTCCAAGTGACAATTTGGTGGGTTGGTGAAACAAGGACTAGTCTTGTGTCTCGGGGTACCTGACCAGCCAATGGGTAGTTGGCTTGTGGGTGACTAGATCCTTTGCAGAGAAGATGTGACTAGTGGGTGACAAGATCCCTTTGCACGATGTTGATGTTGGATGCTTTCCACATGTAGTGGTTGGATACATCAACATAGCTAGCTCTTTCAATCTTTTTTCTTGGGATGGGGAAATTGTTTCATCAAAATGTACATCTGAGGAAGTCAAGAGAATACCTCCCTAGCTAAGAGGGAGTGTTGAATTTTGGTAGTTGCAATCAATATTCCTTACAAGTGGGCACTAAAGAAAAATGAAAAGAAGAAATTTAAAATTTAAATTTTACCTCCAAAAGTAAGGTCGGCTCCAAATTGTTTAAGTCAGCCCAACCATAAAGACACCTATTTGAGCACCCTAAACTACTATATATTGGCACTCGACCTCCCTCACTTGGAGCAATTCAGATCTCACCAAAAAGCATTTTTTCTTTGTTCCCACATGCGAAAGAGAGAGAGGAGAAGAAGGTAGAAGTTTGACCTGCATTGACTAAGACTACTTTTGTTCTATTTGACCGAGATTTTGGGAAGTTGACCAAATTTGTTTTTGGGCAATTTGACTACAGTGGACTAGGGTTTTTGAGGCAGTTGCTAGAGGCCAAAATTTTGCCCTGTTGACCAAAGTTGACCAAATTTCTAAGGAGTTGCAAGAGGCCGAAAAAGTGGTCTATTTGACCAGGTTTGACCTATTGAATTTTGTGGTCAGTCTGACATATTTTGATTAGGAAAAACCAGATTGTACTTTTGATGAATTGAATAATTTCTCCTAAGAAAATATTGTTGGGTTTTTCCCTAGTTAGGGTTTTCCTAGGGTACTCTTGTGTTTGGTTGTCTCTCCATGAGCCTGTTGTCATATTGCATTGTAGTTGAGATTTTCTATGTATAATTGCTTAATGATGAATGTGACATAAGATGAATAAATTAAGATATCATTGGAAAGTAATTATCAGATTAAAAAGTCATGAAAAATCAACATAGTGCCTGTGTGATTAGGCCAAAGAGCTTGTGTGGTAAAGGATCATTGGGCCTAGCAGACATATTATTGTTGTGGATCAAGGGGCAAAAGGAGTATGGGGGGTTGTGTTGATTTGGGGTAGCATTGGATGTGCTCTAGCCACGAAATTTGGTTGAGAGGTTGGGGCACATGAGATCTCCAGTACCCAAAAAGGGTTTGGAGTGTAGGAGATATTAAAATAATTAATATTTTTAATGGAGTCCCTAAGTCTAAAGTTAGGGAAAATAAAATATTAATGTGTATTAATATGAAACTATGTTATAATGGTCCGAAAGACATGGATCAAGCCAGATCTAATCTTAGTCGTTGATTAGGGACTTAATCTCGGCCATTGATATGTCAATAGAAAAAGTATAAGAGGAGGCTTGAGGGTCACTTGGAGAACACACCAAAGTGATCAGTGATTCTATTCTCTAAAGTGGGGTTTGCTAAGAGAGATAAAATTAGTGATCGGGGGATGCCGCTAAGGGTCATTTGAGTACAGAGAGACAGACAAGCGAAGACAGTGCCGGGAGAGCAGCGCAGTAGCGGGGGAGAGTGACGCAGAGACAATCAAGGCTCATGCAGGGCCACACAGAGGCATACGGGAGCTGCGCAGAGCCTCAGAGAGGCCAGCATTGCTGACGCAGAGGGCCAGAGGGCTGACGCATGGCCTCCTAAGGCTAACGCAGGCCCATCCGAGGTGATGCAGGGCCAACGTTGGGCAGAGAGGGGCTGACGCAGTCCAGAGAGAGGTTGACGTTGGGGTTTCTAGAGCAAATTTGTGCTCAGTAGCTGCCAGAAGGTTTATCCGGGTTTCAGCCAGGAGATTTGTCAGAAACTATGAGGTATTACTGTTAATTTTAGGTATGTTCTATGCTAGAGCAGTTTACTTCAATTTTCACAGTTCGCTCAATATCTTTTCCAGATTAGCAATCACATCAACATTAAAGTAAACTGCAAATAGAACATAAATATAAATCGCAGAATACAAGCCAAGACAAGAGGACACAAGATGTGGCGCTAGCTAGGGACAAACCTCAATGTGGGGAAACCCTTGATCAATTCTTCTTATATGTTCTTCAATAGTTCAGCAGAGAGAGAGAGAGAGATAGTACATTTTCAACAGAAGTCAACACTTAGACTTTCTAGATAAGAGAATAGATCATCTCTACATGAGATCAGTTGAAGACATGCTGCTTCAACTGATTCTCCAAGGTGACTCCTTCACCTATCATTGTGCTGCATCTCGTCCACATGCTGCACCTCTCCGTGCTGCACCATGCTGCACTCAATTGTTGGACCTCATGCTGCCACTGTTGTCCCATGTACCATAATGTTGTCCCACTGTTAGTGACATTGCCATTCCATGCTTGCCATACAGCTGTCCCGTTTGCTTGCTCCATCCAGCTTCATTGTTGTCCCAAGGCTGCACTATACAGCACCATATGCCTTCATCATGCTGCCACCTATCACAATACTGTGCACAGATCTGCCCCATGCCTATCCACGTTGTCTCTTGATCTGAGGTGATAAGGCCTGCTGCCTATCACAGTATAGCTGTCATCTACAGCTCACTTCAAAACCCCTTGATTGCAGTCCAAACTATCTTGATTTTGGGCTGGTCTCAACAGCCATACACACAGCTCCTTGATCCTTGAGACAGCCCTGTTTAGGACCTATTTGCACCCTCAAACAGTCCTCATACTAATCCGCTCTTCAACAGCAACTTGGCCTCTGATCTAAGCTCTCCATGTTGTCCTGAAGTGGCATTGCCTTGTTGTCTCTTCTTGCTGCTGCTAGGGCATCCAGTCATCATCTTTGGGCTGCATTTGGCTATGTATAGACTGTGGCTTAGTCTCCTTGTTGTTGCATCTAAGGGTTGTCCTAAACCCTTCCAAAACAGTGTAGTATGACTGCGTTTAGGTCTTACCTTGCTGCGTATAGATGATCCTCTAAACAACTCCCTTCTTGTTGCAGCTAAGTAGCCTCTGTTGACTGTTGTTAGGGCACTCTTTTAGACAACGAGTTAGGGCAGGCTAGGGCAGCGTATAGGAGCAGGTTAGGGCAGCGTATAGGGCTGGTTTGGGCAGCGTATAGGAGCAGGGATCTCCTCTCTTGGATTGCGGCTTAAACCACCCTCTTTAGGACTGCGGCTAGGGTAGTATAGAACCTCTTCATGACTGCGGCTAAGGTTCTTTTGAACAACACATAGGTCTCTCTCCTTAGGGCTGCGTATAGGTGCCTTTTAGGACAACGGATAGGGTCTCTTCTTAGACCCTCCATGGCTGCGTATTACTGCTTCTTCATAGGGCAGCGTTAGGGCTTCCTTCACCGTGCTAGATCTCCCTTTCCTCCTGCGTCTAGGGCTTCTTCATTAGGGCAGCGTAGAGCCTAGGGCACTCCCTCTAGATTAGGGCAGCGTTATCCCTTAGGATCTCTCCTCCTACTAAAACCCAAAGACAAGTAGAGAGGAAGAGATCCCAAGTGTGTGTCCAAATGACTTTCAAGGCACCTCTATTTATACTAAAACGTTGAGCACATGTGGGGTTTATTTGGTTGCTGGCTAACCTTGACGAATTGTCCCATAACACAAATAAATTCATATCTACATGAATACTTGTCGGAATCGGATAATCTTTAGATCAATCCTACACCTCTCGATGAGAGGGATCCAAGAAAAATATCAGCTGCCATTAATAAGATGACCCACATGGAGTTTGGCCCTAGTTGCCAATTTTAACACTCCCTCTCAACTAGGGAGAACTCCATCCGTTGATCCATATGTCCGACGGTACTATCTCTGCCATCAATGCCCGACACTGCTCTACTCAGTTCTGCTCTGCTAAGCTTTGCTCTGCTCTGTTGAACCATGAAGAAGAAGAATTGATCGAGAATGTCTCATACCATTCTCTACTGACCCGCAGTCAGTTTCATATGAAGAGAGTGTGTCATACCACTCTTAATGACTCGAAGTCAGTTTTATTGATCCCGGATCAATATCACAAGAGAGTGCCTCAAACCACTCATATTGATCCCATGTCAATTCGAGGTCATCCTAGCGTAATTAGTAATTTTCAGCGTTTACTGGGGTTAATCGAATGGGAAAACTTCAAAGATCTTTATTTGGGATTGAGAAGAGCTGAATATGGATTTAGAGCGCCTTACCTGCCATGTTAGGGAGTACGGTAGATACAACGATGCATCCATTGATAGTACTACTATGGTCCCTAATCCCATTTCTCTACTCATTTGATCAGATGAGAAATACTTCCCATGAGTCCCAAACTGCATGGGTAGGATGCCTTGACAGGAGAACTAATCATCCTGTCCCAGAGGAGAACTAATCATCATGGCTCACAGGAGAACGAATCATCTTGTCCCAAAGTCGCCTCGGGGTATCACAGGGAAGGCTGAGCTATTCACCCTGTACACAACACACCATTAGGGGAGGGTGAGTTGCCCTATGGTCGTGTGTTGCTCCAGTAAGTACCCCAAGCCCCCTAGAGCTCCTAGAGCTCAATGCATGCAACATGTAGGACCCTTATACGAAGGTCTCTCAACGACTCCAAGTCGTTCAGGAAAGTCACAGTTTTGACCTTTCCCCGGGGTTTTGACAAAACGTCTGCGACCTGTACATTAGTCTTAATGTGATGGAGCCTCCTCACTCATCGATTTACCATGTCCTAGATAAGGCAGTATCTGATGTCTATCTGCTGGAGCAATCATTAAATACGGGATTCCTCAACAATCAAATCCCCCCCTAGCTGTCACAGTGAATCATAGTGGCATTCATCATGTGTACAAACAACTCACTGAAGAGCTTCCGCAACCAGGCAGCTTCACACGAGATCATAATCGTAGCTATGTATTTAGTCTCGACAGTAGTAGGTACTTATAGCAACAGACTTCTACTTCTTGCTCATCCATGATATCGAAGCATAATCCAAAGAGAACCAGCACTGAGAAGTGCTCTAGTGATCCTCCACACTGCCTACCCAGTCAGCATTCGAATAATCATGCAGTTTCATATTTCTGACAGTGTATCTCAATCCATGAGAGATTGTGCCCCGAAGATATCTCAGAAGATTCTTGGCACCATTCCAGTGAGGCTCAACCAAATATGAGCTCACCATGCTAACTGCAAAACATATATCTGGACGAAAATTCACCAAGAACTTCAATGCAAATGAGTTTGTGAAACTCAAAGGCATTTCCCAAATCTGGTCCAGCATCATCACCATATAACTTCTAAAAGTTAAGATCCTCGAGGTAGCCACAGGCTTGCAGTTTACCATTCCACATTCGAAATCCAACTCCCTCTCTCTTCTGCAAGTGAGAGGGTCTGCACCTGTTTGAAATAGGTCGTCCTTAGAAGGTGCTGGTATGAGAGGACTATCATCTATAACCTTCAAAATATGGTTTGGATCGGCTTCACTCTTAGTGAATCTCAGCTTCATCTGACAGCTATCAATCCTCTCATACTATGCCCGAAGAATTTTGCTTCAAGCCATAGAGGGCTTTCTTCCACCTGCATACGTGAGATCCTGATCATGAATCTCAAACTCCTCAGGTTGTTCCAAACCTGTGGACCTGCTACATGAGGGGAATGGTCCCCTTGTAAGATTTTCCTTCGATACATCTCAGACATGTACTTTCATGCTCTTTTTTAATTCAGGCATTCCTGTCACCATCTAACTCACAAACCTCTGGTGCTATGTGTCAATGGACATGGTCCCCAGTGGACTTCTTGCAACTTGATACAACCCTGAACTCAAGAACATCTTTGAAAATTCTATTTTCAAACACGTAGCTTTCCATCGATGAGTGCCACTTTGTAACCTTTGACTTCCATTATTGAAATGGACACCAAGTTCTTCTTGCGATTAGGTACATAAAACAGATTTTGTAAATGAATCGAGTTACCCTCATTCAATTGAGGGGTAACATTCCCTACACCCTTTTCGGGATAGGTGGCATCGGCTCCAAGTATAAACCCACGGTTGTTTCTGTCTCTACCAAATTCGAGAGAGCACCCTTCTCTCCGATGAGGTGCCTTGAAGCACTACAATCAATAAGACAGATTCCCAAAGAATCTGAAGGAGAGGGCCAATACAAGATAACGCTTCTATATCTTATCAAAAACAACATTTGATGCTTCATACCTGGGGTTCCTTGCTTTCTCTGAAGAGTCGGTTGTTTCCTTAATGACCTGTGTTACCTGTCATTCCTCTGACCATTGAAGATGTCCCTGGAATGATTTTTATCATCATCAAGTGATGTGTCCCTACCTCAGACACTCCTTCGCATAATCGTCGAACTAGTTATCTGCCTTTCCTTCCACCCTGAGATCTGGTCTTCCCAATGAAGTGATCTTTAGGTAGGCCATATTCTATTGCGCCATTCTGATAATATTCTCTGCTTCGATTTCACCCTCGGTGAATTTGAAGAGGGATGAGGAACCCATTGATCCTTTTGTCCTTTCCCAACTGTCTTTGATGATTGTTCTTTCACTCTTGCTTGGGCATTGTCTTCACCTCAACTCTAATACCATGTTAATTTTAGGTATGTTATATGCTTAGAGTAATTTATTTCAATTTTCACAGTTAGCTCAATATCTTTTCCAGATTAGCAATCACATCAACATTAAAGTAAACTGCAGATAGAACATAAACATAAATCGCAAAAGACAAGCCAAGACAAGAGGACATAAGATGTGGCGCTAGCCAGGGACAAACCCCGATGTGGGGAAACCCTTGATCAATTCTTCTTATATGTTCTTCAATAGTTCAGCACAAAGAGAGAGATAGAGATAGTACATTTACAACAGAAGTCAACACTTTGACTTATCTAGATAAGAGCATAGATCATCTCTAAGAAGATGATACATGAGATCAATTGAAGACATGCTGCTTCAATTGATTCTCCAAGGTGACCCCTTCACCTAGCGTTGTGTTGCATTTCGTCACCGCGCTGCACCATGTTGCACCCATCATCACTATGCTGCATCTCATCACGCTTCATTAATCATGACTGTACCCATCACTGTATTGCATTATGTGCCATTGTTGCACCATGTTGCCATATTGACCTATGTGTTGGCTGCATCTTGCTTGCTTGTTGTCCCTAGCTTGCTTGTTGTCCTTAGCATGCTTGTTGTTGCATGCTAGTTGTCCCTTGCATGCTAGCTGTAACATTGCATGCTTGGTATATTTGCTGCTAAGTACCATACAACTGTCCCAATGTTAGTTAGTTGTCCCTTGCATGCTGCTCTCCTTCGGAGGCAGATGCTCTGGCCGTTCCGGCAGTTCTAACAATTCCCAACAATTCCGACAGTTCCGACAGTTCCAGCTGTTCCCAGCAGTTCCGGCAATTTCGGCTGTTCCCGGCAGTTCCAACAGTTCCGGCAATTCCGACAATTCCCGGTAGTTCCGGCTTCTACCCTCTGCGTCAGCTTTCCCGCCTATTCCAACAGTGCCGGTAGTTCCGGCAATTCCAGTTGTTCCTGGCAGTTCCCGCAATTCCAGCTATTCCCGGCAGTTCCCGCAATTCCAGCTTCTGCCCTCTACGTCAGCTTTCCCGGTTGTTCCGGCTTCTGCCCTCTGCGTCAGCTTTCTCAACTGTTCCGGTAGTTCTGGCTATTCCCGGCAGTTCTTACAGTTCCGGCTTTTCCCAATAGTTCCGACACTTCCGGCTTTTCCCGACAGTTCCGGCAATTCCTGGCAGTTCCAACAATTCTGACTATTCCCGGCTTTTCCAGCTTTTCCCGACGGTTCCAGCTTCTGCCCTCTGGATTAGGGCAACATTATCCCTTAGGATCTCTCCTCCTACTAAAACCCAACGACAAGTAGAGAGGAAGAGATCCCAAGTGTTTTCAAATGACTTGAAGGCCACCTTTATTTATGCTAAAACATTGAGCACAAGTGGGGTTTATTTGGTTGCTGGCCAACCTTGACGAATTGTCCCATAACACAAATAAATTCATATCTCCATGAATACTTATCGGAATCAGATGATCTTTAGATCAATCCTACACCTCTCGATGAGAGGGATCCAAGAAAACTATCAAGTTCCATTAATAAGATGACCCACATGGAGTTTGGCCCTAGCTGCCAATTTTAACAAGCTCGCTCTCCCTTATCCCATCTTTGAAGATTGAAGGATGCCTAGGTCAAACCTCAAGGGCACACAAGTTAGATGACCTAAGTGGAGCTCGCTCTCCCTTATCCCATCTTTGAAGATTGAAGGATGCCTAGGTCAAACCTTAAGGGCACACAAGTTAGTTTTCTCTAGTCTTTGAACCTAAATCTACTTCATTTCAATTTGATTGTGTTGTTCATTGACCCCATATGCTCCAAAAAATATATTGGCAAGCCTTGACCCCATACGCTCCAAAAAATATATTGGCAAGTTAAGGAATTGATCTTCTATCCTCCATCACCCTTTTTATCCATAAACCATTTAAACTATTTTGTTGGCGTTTTACTCTCCTAGTGATTCCTTGGTCGTATGTGTTTGGGGGCCTGTTATGAAACCAGCTCACAAAAAGATAGAAAAGAGAGATCCACGCCTTATAATTCAGCCTCTTCGAGGGGGCAACCTCCTTTACATTACATAAATGAACAATTATTGGATGATACAAATGAAAATACCTCCTTTCTATATATAGGAGTCTAAGTGGTCCCAATACAATCAAAGCCTACATAACAATAATATTGTAGGGCACAACAGTAACAATGGTGGGCTTCTATGTGGCATAATAGTAACAATATGGGCACTACATGGGTACATCAATATAATAAGTGGGTTATACTAATAACAATAAAGGGTTATACTAGTAGTATAGGGGCCTAACATGCCCCTCTCCTTCAAAAAGCGTTGTCCTCAACGCTTGAGTAGTTCTTGATGCTTCTATATAAAATTCTTGTCCTCCCATGTGGAATATTCAGCGGGTAAGTTCTTCCACTTGATGAGATACTCTGAAATTGATCGATTTCGTAGCTGTCGGGTTCTTGTTTCTATGACTGCTCCAGGTTCCAATATGATTTTTCCTTCCTCTTCAATTTCTGGCAATATTGCTTGAATTGGGATCTTTTGCAACTTTTGAATAAGTGGCCATACTTCTTCGTTCTTCTTCCATTCATCCGTTGCTTCGTTTATCCAATTTGGTTGGATAATATAAATAGCACAAAACAATGCTTCCACATCCTCATCCTTGAAGCGTCTTCCCATTTGGTAAGGTCGCCATTTTTTAAGTGCATGTAGTATTGCCAACATTTCCTTCTCATAAATAGCTTGCTTGAGATGTAGCAGTAAAAATACCCAATCACTCACATCAAAACATTTTTCACTACGATGTTGATCTACCTGTTGTTTCATTTGATTTTGCACCGAAGTGGCGTTATCCTTTAAAAGTTGGAGAACTTGCTGTTGATGCTCGATATGATCTTTCTCTACTTGAACCTTTTTCTTCTTGATATGTCCTTCTATCTTTTGAGGAGTGGTAATTTCTTCCAGTCCTTTACAAGATATGGTCGGATTCATTTCTTGATGCTCGATGTGATCTTTCACTTCTTGAACATTTTTCTTCTTGATGTGTCCTTCTATCTTGATAGTTTGAGGAGTGGTAATTTCATCCATTGAATTACAAGATATGGTTGGATGCATTTCTTCTTTCTCGATGTGATCTTTCACTTCTTGCACCTTTTTCTTCTTGATATGTCCTTCTATCTTGAGAGTTTGAGGAGTGGTAATTGTTGCCAATGCTTTACAAGATATGGTCTGATTCATTTCTTCTTTCTCTGGGGTGGTGTCCTGCCGTATATCCTCTTCTTTTGATGTTTCTTGATCCTTTTCTTCCTCCTCTTCATATTCTATGTAAAATAATTTCTTCTCAGCACACCTATGACCTTTAGTGCATTTGCTATCACAATTGTAACAAAGCCCTTTTTCTTTTTTTTCTTCCAATTGTTGTGGTGTAACCCTTGTAGGTTGTGGAAGGCTGGGAGAAACAACACTTCCATCCTTATAGTTGTGAGGGGTATGCTTCCTGGTTTCCATAATTTTGCTTTCCATTATGTCACAAATCCCTTTTACTCTTTCCAATTGTTGTGGTGTTGCTCTAAAGAAGGTGTTGCTCTTTATATCCTCATAATGTGCTATCATTTCCTCCGTGAAAATTGACCACGTAACAAGTTTTTTACGAGAACAAAGCCCTTTGTACCATAAAAATTGATCTGGTTCTAAATATGAAGATGCAATACATACCTTTTGTAACAGTTGTACACCCTGTATATCAAAATATTGCTCCATCTGAAGTATCCAATTTACCGGATCCTTGCCATCAAACTTCCTCATCTTGCTTTTTCTTGATTTTAGGAGCTCTAACTTGAAACAAATGTAACTCTATACTTTCGGATCTTTAAGTTCTGAAATTGTGACGTGTAGTAGCCCTCTGTGTCCTATTTCCAATGCCACAAGTCTGATCGAAATTGGATTCTCCAAGAAAGAGTTATGCACAATCTCCCGCAGTGACCTGATTATAGACTAGTTCAGTAGAGCGAACTTGTATGAAGTGCCACGTGTCACTGTTTCAACCTTTGACTCTGAAAATTATATAAACAGAAACTACAGTCCGTCCTCTTTCTGTACCTTCTTACAAAATTTGAATCTGATGCTCAGAAAGAAAGTTATGACGATTTTCTCCAGGTCACCTGTTTTGAGTGTAATTCAGGATTCTGCAAAAAGACCAAATTCCGCAGATCATATCTCCGAAAATATCGCGCAAAAAGATTTGAAATTCGGACCCAAGGTTCAGCGCCAATTCTTCTCAAATGGGTTTTTTTTGCGACTTCTGAAACGTCCCAGAAAAAAAGTTATAGCGAAAATGCCACGATGACCTGTTTGGAGCAGCGAAACCCTAGAATCCAAAGCTCTGATACCAAATGTTATGAAACCAGCTCACAAAAAGATAGAAAAGAGAGATCCACGCCTTATAATTCAGCCTCTTCGAGGGGGCAACCTCCTTTACATTACATAAATGAACAATTCTTGGATGATATAAATGAAAATACCTCCTTTCTATATATAGGAGTCTAAGTGGTCCCAATACAATCAAAGCCTACATAACAATAATATTGTAGGGCACAACAGTAACAATGGTGGGCTTCTATGTGGCATAATAGTAACAATATGGGCACTACATGGGTACATCAATATAATAAGTGGGTTATACTAATAACAATAAAGGGTTATACTAGTAGTATAGGGGCCTAACAGGGCCTTTCCCTTTGAACTCAAACCTAGAAATTTCCACAAAAACCCTAGCAATCCTATCCACCTTAAAACTTAATGGTTCAATCCTTTGATTGGTGGTATCTGAAGTAGAAGCCTTAGGGGGCTCTTGACATGGTTTGATCACAACATTAGATCCCTAAGTTCTATTAGGGAGAAGCTCTAAGTCCCCCTTAGAGCTGGAGAAGAGCTAGCCAAAAGTGAGAAGAGGGTTGGTGAGGTGACACTTGATCCCATCTTGAGTACAAAAGATTCTAGACTTGATCTTTTGGACTTTATGTCAAGAAGTGTGTGAGATTTTATTGTAACATTTTATTGTCATTGTTGGGGATAAAGTCCATTTCTTGGAAGAAGACATTGGATGAAGCTCCATTTCTTGGAAGACGACATTGGATGAAGCTCAATCTTGAAAATCTTTCCATCTAGGTGACTCCATTGGAAGAATGAAGTCCTTATTCTTTGAAGACTTAGGTGACTCCATTGGAAGAATAAAGTCCTTGTTCTTTGAAGACTTTGAAGACTTGATGCTTGTGAGGTGAGATAAGCATCATTGTGAAGGCATTTAACTACTCACCTTGCCAACTTCACTATGAAAAAGGTATAAAATTGCATTTATCATCAATTTTGAATTTGCATGGATGCAAGATGGCTCCTTAGGTTTTGCATGTTTTATTTTCAATGCTAAACATTGAAAATATGACTCCTTAGGTTTTGCATGTTTTATTTTCAATGCTAAACATTGAAAATATGACAGGATACGCAAATAGGCCTCCCTAAAATTCGATGAGAGGCTTCCAAATTTTGATGGTGCCTATTTAGTTGTTGTCCCACATGCATTGGCATTCATGGGAAATATTTCAACATTCAAGGAAAAACATGAAAATATCATGATGAGATAATTTGTTCGTTCTTTGGGACAAGGAAATAATGATTGGCTTAGACACTCTTGCAGTCCAAAGATCATAGCCTCGTTGAAAGTTTTCTCAAGTGTTGGGCACAAGATTGCCAAAGTTCTGAAGACAGTTACAAAGAGCTATTGGCATCCCTTAAGGAGGAAGATCTGCTTGGTTTCTTTTGAAGGTCATAAAGGCATTGCTGAGTATGAAGATGAAGACGAAGCACCACAAGGGAGAGAGCTCTTTTTGTGCCCTTTGAAGAAATTGAATCACATGATAATGTGTCTGTTGTCCCAAAGGAACAATTTTGTGGCAGCAATAATAGAGATGAAGACATTGCTGAAAAGTTTGAAGAAGACAACACTATCATTGTTATTGAAGAGTATGTTTTTCACAAAGAAAACTTGTTTACTGCTCCAGTTTATGACAGGCAGGTAGTTGATGAAAAAAAAGCCAAATTTTGACCCATGTCATTTGCATGAGTTCATCTCATCTCACACAAGAGAAAAGCCTTTCTTTGTATTCTTTAATGAGGACCCTGATTGTGATAAAGATAGTGAAGGTCATGGTGAATATAGTAGTCTGTGGACTAAGCATCCTTGTGAAGACTATCCATTTGTCAATTTCCCTAGGCAGAAAATAAGAAGCAACAAGCTAATAAGAGTCCTAAATGTGAAGGAAAATAGATTAATCATGGCCTAAACGTGGACAACCCTGAGTGTTGTAGTGATAGCGTTGCACAAACTTTTGGTGATACTCAGGCTATTACTAATTTTGATGTGTAAGAGGGTGATGTTAATAATAGTTCTCCAGTGGGAGTACCACAAATCTGGAAGAAGATTTCTTTTATAGGGAAATTATATTTGCTGCCCCTAAGGACAGTCTATGTGACAACCATAATAGTCTGAAATGTAACTAGCAACATAACCAGTATGATAGAAATTTTTGGCCAAATTTTGGTAGCCCAGATTATAATGAAGAGGATGCCCATCCTTTTCAAGTGGTATCAAGCAATTTGTAGGTTGTTGATTCTGCACACTTTTAAAGCCAATACCTCGAGGTTACAGAAAAGGTAGGTTGAGAAAAGGCAACCTATAACATGGGAAAAGCATGCTAATAACAACATTGGTGAAGTAAAACTAGAACAGATCTCTGAGGTTGAAAGGGCAAATTCCAACCATAATGGTGAGCCACCACAAATCAAGCAGATCCCTGTAAATTGTGATGAGGACAGAACTAGGGTAAGAGATGAGCTGGAAACCACTGAGAAATGTGCTAAAACTAGAACAGATCTCTGAGGTTGAAAGGGAAAATTCCAGATCTCTGTGGGCTAAGCATCCTTGTGAAGACTATCCATTTGCTAATTTCCCTAGGCAGAAAATAAGAAGCAACAAGCTAATAAGAGTCCTAAATGTGAAGGAAAATAGATTAATCATGGCCTAAACGTGGACAACCCTGGGTGCTGTAGTGATAGCGCTGCACAAACTTTTGGTGATACTGAGGCTATTACTAATTTTGATATGTAAGAGCATGATGTTAATAATAGTTCTCCAGTGGGAGTACCACAAATCTGGAAAAGGATTTCTTTTATAGGGAAATTTTATTTGCTGCCCCTAAGGACAGTCCATGTGACAACCATAACAGTCTGAAATGTAACTAGCAACATAACCAGTATGACAGAAATTTTTGGCCAAATTATGGTAGCCCAGATCATAATGAAGAGGATGCCCATCCTTTTCAAATGGTATCAAGCAATTTGTAGGTTGTTGATTCTGCACACTTTTAAAGCCAATACCTCGAGGTTACAGAAAAGGTAGGTTGAGAAAAGGCAACCTAGCATGCTAATAACATTGGTGAAGTAAAACTAGAACAGATCTCTGAGGTTGAAAGGGCAAATTCCAACCATAATGGTGAGCCACCACAAATTAAGCAGATCCCTAAAAATTGTGATGAGGACAGAACTAGCGTAAGAGATGAGCTGGAAACCACTAAGAAATGTGCTAAAACTAGAACAGATCTCTGAGGTTGAAAGGGAAAATTCCAACCATAATGGTGGGCCACAAAGTAAGCAAATCCCTAAAAATTGTGATGAGGACAGAACTAGGGTAAGAGATGAGCTGGAAACCACTGAGAAATGTGCTATAAACCTGAAGCTTTGCAAAGGATCCACTGAGGCCAGCCCTGCTGGCATCATTGAAAAAGTTTTGTTGCAGGAATATGGTAGTAGTAATGAGGATTATAACTTCATTCTCGATGAAATTAAAAAGGCTACACCTGTTGAAAAGGATTCCTTTTCCCAATTGGATGGAGAAGAAGATAATGAGATTCACTCGATAGAGCGAGTGCATGGAGCAGAGTTTGGGCATCCATTATATTCCAGCACTTTGCTTGTAACAATTGGCACTGCCTCTGTTGTGACCGACTGTGCTTCTACTACCAGGGAGCCATTAGGGGTACAGAGGATCAAATTAGTCCTCATTATGATGAATTTATGGGCTTTCATGAGAATTTATTCAAAACATCAGATTTGCAGCTCAATCACCAACATAGGAACCTTTTTGTCAAATCTTAACACATTCCAGGCTAATGATGGTTGTGATGAAGCTCATTCACGAGCTCAGTTCAAGGTCTGTGCCACTGCAGGAACTTTGAAAAAGAACTATGTGAATATATTATGCATGCTCTTCTATTTTTGTTAAACATGGATGAATGTGAATATATTATGGATGCTCTTATGTTTTCGTTAAGCATGAAGTTCATCCTTTTCTTTTTTTAAAGTTGCATATTCATTTCTACTTAGAGATCTTCTGCAAAAGCAACAAGGAAACTACCCAAAAAATAAAAACAAATGGATCTCATAAATTGTTCGGAAGGTTCATTGGCTCTTTGTGTCATCTCTAATGACATTCTTGAAAAAGTTGATATCACTGTTTTCAGCCATGTATTTTGCAATCAGCACATATTAGATCATCTTAGTCAGATGATACCATTTGCCCTACTCCAGGCTGCAAAAGTCATCTGAAAAATGATTCTATGTTCTCTAATTGCCTTTAAGCATTGCACTTCAAGTTGATCTCATCAAGTTTAGAAGAGTTCAATGCACTAGATAGTAGTATCTTGAAGGCTAAACAGTCCATTCAAACTACTCAAGGAGACTGATCCCTACCAAATTTTGACCTTTAGCTGATTAAAGCAAGCTATTGGTATAAGCCAAACATGTCAAGGAAGCAATTTGTATTCTTTGATGATGTCATCATTCTTTTAGACAAATATTTAGTTGTCCCTAAAAAAACAAATACAAATGCCTCTTTGAGAGAGAAGCCAGCATACAAGCAATCACATTTTGACATGGCTTTGTTTTCTTTAGCAATCAAACACAGGGAAAATGGTCATTACACCTTGGAGATCTTGAGGTGGCTTCACTGGATTACACAATTCATTTTAGCAACCACATGTTGAAGCAAGGATGAGATTTTGGGGTTCCCAAGTGTTCTCAAAAGGACCACTAGTCCCCAAGTTGGAACCAGATGTTACCCATCATTTTGTTGGGTAAGCATAAAGGGTCCTGGACCATACCCAACAAAAATGGAACATTTATTGTGGCTATGTGTAACAGAGCTGTGGGTAGGCAGAGTTGAACATATATGTTATACATGGCCTCAAACTATAGATGCAACTATATACAAGGATGGAAATGCAAATGGAAAAATGGAGTCAAATAGAAAGAGGGCTGAGCATTTTTTAGAGTTTTCCATCATAACAAAATGACACATTGATGTTGGACCTTAAGCAGCTGGTTTGGAGGCATGTTTCTATTTCATCAATCAATGATTTTCTTTGGTACGAACTATTGTTAATGTAGTTGGAGATGACTTGATTATTATTGGTGGAGGATCCTTGGGACAAAGTTCAATGAACCCCTTACACTAGGCTTAAGCTAATTGAGACTTTTAGAGCAGGAGCACGAGCATAATAGAAAGAAAGTACATCATGTTGAAATTTTGCAAACAGGTGCCACAGCAAAGAATGTAACAGCTCAAGAAAGAAGACAGAAGACCCATAGGAAAATGGCAGCTATCCTATATGTTATTTACAGATCTTTCTACCTTCAAATAGCAAATGAAAGGGGCTGCATACACAGTTATCAAACCTGATAAGCAGCCAGCATATTGTACCCTGTCAAAAGGACTAATCCAATGATGCATCACCAACACATTTGAAGTCAAGGCTTGCTATATAGAGGTAATCGTTGATCCAAACCACAGAACAACACCCTTAGGATATCCTATATGTTATTTACAGATCTTTCTACCTTCAAATAGCAAAATCAATGGGCTGCATACACAATTATCAAACCTGATAAGCAGCCAGCATATTGAACCCTGTCAAAAGGACTAATCCAATGATGCATCACCAACACATTTGAAGTCAAGGCTTGCTATATAGAGGTAATCGTTGATCCAAACCACAGAACAACACCCTTAGGCACTCGTTACATAACATAAAAAATATAGAGGGTGTGAACTGACTGTAACAGGGTGCCTAGAACAATAATAATTGAATGAATTTGAAGACTACCTAGAACATTAACTTGTTTTGTTCTATATACCATAATGACCCTGAAGCTAAAAATTCACAGTATTAAGATATGGGAGAAATTTATGCTTTGCATTCCCCCGATGGGGGTGTTATGATGGAGGGAGCAGGGTTTGGGGCAAAGTGCCCACTACCCTTGAGTTAGTAATTGTGCATTAATGAGGAAAGGACGCACTTGGCGTCTCGCATGCACGAGCATGCAGTCCTTCAGTTGGCAGAGGTGCTATGTAATGGAGGGGATGGGTGGCAAAGTCTTTTGCGAAGGTTGGGTTTGGAGAGAGGCAAGTCCCGAGACGCCATGGAATTGTCTGAATTCAAGGTCTACTTGTGGTGAGGTTCTGGTGGAGTCGATATGGCCTAAGGGGAAGGGAATTCATCAAGCTGCTCCAATTTGGGAACCGTTAGTGAAAGTTTTCTGCTTGGCATGGTCTGGTTGGAAGGCGGTGGCTTTCAATCGAAGGTATTTGTTGCGTCTGAAGTTGGTAAGCTCCAGGAACTCTTGTTGGTCTCGTCTTGGTTATATTTGAATTTCTTGCCTAGTTTTTTTGAGAGAGTTTGTTTTATGGGTTTAGTGTCTCAGTCTCTGGGTGTGGGTTGTGTCCTTGGCAATGGGGAAATTGTTGGGTCTGCAAAAGTGGTTTGGCATCTAAGTTGCACGAAACGGGGAAACAGGTACGAGTTTCCGAAACAGGCACGGGTACAAAACTTGACCCCCCCAAATTTTGGAAACGGGGAAACACAATATATATATATATATTAGGACATTTAAGAAATATGTGCAATCATAAAGCATATATGATACATTCTAATTTATTACATTATGATTAAATTGTCAATTGTCAATGCCTAAACTATAAGTTTCTAAATTTACATCACATTTACTCATGAATGATCACATAATGAAAATAGCAATATCCAAAATCAACCATGAGAAATTTCTAATTTCTTGTCTCGTGCTTGATTTGGAGTCTCCTTCTACATAGTCGAACGACCTTAGTGCTCTTGATTAAATACAAGTTCCATACCCTAGTACCCTACGTGGTCTTGATTATTGGGAATCTCCCCTGGATAGAGGGCTTGGTTCTCTTGATTAAATACAAGTTTCATACCCTAGTACATGACAAAATCCAATGGAAACATTGCAATCCCCCCAATCCTGAAATCCTGAAAAACAGATAAGTCTGCAGGATTTTGAGTGAAATCTAAAATTCTACTTTCTCCATATGAAATCCAATGAGGGCAAAACCACTCTCAAACATACTAAGTCATTTCATGGTAATGTTAAAAATTTAAGTAAAAGGATGATCCTTTTACTTTAAGAATTTAACATTACCATGAATTGCATATCAACACTAGGGCCATAGGCTTGAACATTAGGCTACCCCACTCAAAAATCCTCTTTTTTATAACTTGAGAGGCATCTAGAAGCATCCAGAAGATATTTTAGTCGCCCAATAAAAAATTAGAAGCGAAAAAATAAAAATAAAAATACAAGAAAAAGTCAAGTTAGAAGAGGAAACTCCATCGTATGGCTTGGAAACGCGTTTACGGCCATATTGGCCACGTTTCCTCCTCGAGAAATGGGCCAATACGGCCGGAAACGAGTTTCCAGGCCATACGGTACGAGTTTCCTCGTTTTCGTTTCGTTTCCAACCGGAAACAGACCCTTCTCCAACGTTTCCTGCAACTTAGTTTGGCATCGAACATTGGGTTAGTCTCTTCTCTTGGGAGTGGTAGTTGGATTTATTTGCGAAGTGTGGCCTGGGTAGTTTTAATTGTGGGGTTGGTCAAGTGAAGTGTGTTGGGTTTTGTTTATTTCTTGCGGGCTCTAGGACGCAGAAGCTTCTGGGGTCTAAGGTGGCATCGTGTGTGCTCAATGGTTAAGGGGATAGAGTCTCTAGCAGAGGAAGTGTTGTCCTCGGCCCTCTCTTGTGGTTCTTTGTCAAAAGTCAGGTCATTTGCCTAGTGCTTTTGCGACGAGGTTATTTGTTGGTATCTTGGTTTTGTTGTGGAAGGGTCGAGTCAGTCTTTGTGTCCTTTTGCAAGAACACAGCCCCTGTAGAGAAATTGAGGAACCATCCTGTGACTCTACAATGTCGCTAAGGCAGGGGGAGAAGCAAGAGGGGAGGAGGCAGCAGATCCCAACCTGGGTAGCATGGGGCGAAGCTCTTTGCCCATGACTCTGTGGCGACTTATTTTAATGTTATTCCGCCTGAGACTCATCAGGAGATCTGTGAGCTTGAGATAAAAGTTGGGGAAGAGAGACAATCCCTATTGAACTCAGAACTGTTGGAAGACATGTCTGGCTGGATGCCAGACCCTGGGCACACTAGGGGAAGGCGTAAACAATATCTAAATTCAGTAGCGCTCCATTGGCAAATGAAGACGTTACTGGGTTTGGTCTTGAGAGATAAGGAGGTGGAAAAATATAATATTTCCACCTCCTTAGAGGACGTGAAAAGAATGCTAAGGAACCTGAGGTTTGCAGTGGATAAAATTGAGGCTCGACTAATGCATGTGGAGAGTCACATAGCATGTGACTCAGATGGTGGGGAGAAGTTGGATCCCCCTGGCTCTAGCGTAAGGGTTCTGGCCAATATTTCCTCCTCAGACAATGAATGGTGAGCGGGGACAGTGGGTGGCAAGTTCTCAGTCTCTCCTTAAGCTTCTGGTTAATGCTAAGGAACCTAAGGTTTGCAATGGATAAAATTGAGGCTCGACTAATGCATGTGGAGAGTCACATAGCATGTGACTCAGATGGTGGAGAGCAGTTGGATCCCCCTGGCTCTAGCGCAAGGGTTTTGGCCAATATTTCCTCCTCAGACAATAAATAGTGAGCAAGGCCAGTGGGTGGCGAGTTCCTGGTCTCTCCTGAAGCTTCTGGTTTTGTCTCCTTTGGTGGTCTACTTCTCTACGGATGACAGTGATATAGTTGATTTGCAGTCGTGTGTTCCTGAGGTTTACTTATGGTTTCCAGTTTAGGGCTTTGATGTTTTCTTTGTTATCTTTGGCTTTAAGTGTATGGTGCAATGCATATGCTATGAATTTTTGGTAAAATGGTTGGTTGTTGGGCCAACGATAATAGTCTCTCCTGTCATGGTGTTTTGGCCATTTCTTTATGTGTTCCTAGGTGACTACGAGGGCAGGCATTAGTTTCAGGTGCTCTCTTGTAACTTGGTCTCTTGTATCTGGTTTTAACTTGTATGTGGTGGCTTCCAAGCCTGTTATGGCAGTAGTGTATATGTTTTTTAGTCTCGATAGTATTTGTAGATCTTCATGGCAGCAGAGGTCAAGCTTTGTGTTCTATTTCTCCCTCTGGGCATCAGTTGTCTTCAATGTAATCTAGGTTTTTTGAAGTAATATAAAGTATTTTAATTCACAAAAAAAAATGTTTTGCATTAAGTTAGTTTGCATTGGAAATTTCCACACTAACTGAATGGAATAACTCTATAGAGCATAATCATTTATACCTATAGGTATCCAAACTCAACAAGGGTCCAAGGAATTGTAGAAAGTTTTTTCCTTCATCGATATTTACAACCCATATGGAGATAGAAAGGCGTTCTAAGACAATTTCATATTGTAGACAATGTCAAAAAATGTCATCATAGGGGGTGATCTAAATATGGCGATGATTTTTTTTTCTTTAGGGGAGGGTGGGGCGAATGCCAAACATGACCAATGTTGATGTTTTGGGTAGCATCAGGAGTATTCTCACGTGTGGGGAAAGTAGGCAAAGTGATGGGGCTTTGCACCCATAGACCCATGGTATTTTGATAACCCATGGTATTTTGATGACCCGTGGTATTGCACCCTTTGGAAAAGTATAAGTACAAGGGTGAGTGATTCATTCTTGTGGTCAGCAAGAGAGCCTCTTGTGGAGGAGAAGGCCAAGTAGGCTTCAAACCTATGGAGGGGGCCTGTGATCGACAAGAGAGCATCTTGTGGAGGAGAAGGCCAAGTAAGCCTCAAACCCCTTAAGGCCAAGAGGGCCTGTGGAAGGTGGCTGACAAGAGAGCATCTTGTGGAGGAGAAGGCCGAGTAGGCCTCATACCTTTGGAGGGCTAAGAGGGCCTATGGAGGAGAAGACCCAGTAGGACTCAGACCCCTTTGAGGGCCAAGAGGGCCTATGGAAAGTGGTCAGCAAGAGAGCATCTTGTGGCAGAGGATGTCGAGTAGGCCTCAGACCTTTCAAGGCCGAGAGGGCTTGTGGAAGGTGGTTAGCAAGAGAGCATCTTGTGGAGGAGAAAGTAGGGTAGGCCTCAGACCTATGGAAGGATCCAGTTTTTTGAAGTAATATAAAGTATTTTAATTCAAAAACAAAAGCAAAAACAAAAAATTATGTTTTGCATTAAGTTAGTTTGCATTGGAAATTTCCACACTAACCGAATGGAATAATTCTATAGAGCATAATCATTTATACCTACAAGGTGCAAGGAATTGTAGAAAGCCTTTTCCTTGATCGATATTTATGACCCATATGGAGATAGAAAAGTGCTTTAGGACAATTTCAAATTGTAGGCAATGGTCAAAAAATGTCATCATAGGGAATGATCTAAATATGGCAATGAAGTTTGGAAAGGTTTCTTTTCTTTCTTTTCGGCCTCAGACCTATGGAAGGACCCAGTTTTTTGAAGTAATATAAAGTATTTTAATTCAAAAACAAAAGCAGAAACAAAAAATTATGTTTTGCATTAAGTTAGTTTGCATTGGAAATTTCCACACTAACCGAATGGAATAATTCTATAGAGCATAATCATTTATACCTACAAGGTTCAAGGAATTGTAGAAAGCCTTTTCCTTCATCGATATTTACGACCCATATGGAGATAGAAAAGTGTTTTAGGACAATTTTAGATTGTAGGCAGTGGTCAGAAAATGTCATCATAGGGAATGATCTAAATATGGCAATGAAGGTTGGAAAGGTTTATTTTCTTTCTTTTCTTTTTTTAGGGGAGGGTGGGGCGCATGCCAAACAAGACCAATGTTGATGTTTTGGGTAGCATCGGGGTATTCTCACATGTGGGGAAAGTGGGCTAAGTGATGGGCTTTGCACCCATAGACCCACGGTATTTCGATGACCCATGGTATTGCACCCTTTGGAAAAGTATAAGTACAAGGGTGAGTGATTCATTCTTGTTGTCAACAAGAGAGCCTCTTATAGAGGAGAAGGCCAAGTAGGCCTCAAACCTATGGAGGGGGTCTGCGGTCGACAAGAGAGCATCTTGTGGAGGAGAAGGCTGAGTAGGCCTCAAACCCCTTAAGGGCCAAGAGGGCTTGTGGAAGGTCGCTGACAAGAGAGCATCTTGTGGAGAAGAAGGTTGAGTAGGCCTCATAGCTTTGGAGGGCTAAGAGGGCCTATGGAGGAGAAGGCCTACTAGGACTCAGACCCCTTTGAGGGCGAAGAGGGCCTATGGAAGGTGGTTAGCAAGAGAGCATCTTGTGGAGGAGGATGTCGAGTAGGCCTTAGACCTTTCAGGGTCGAGAGGGCCTTTGGAAGGTGTTTGGCAAAAGAGCATCTTCCAAAGGAGAAGATCGAGAGGGCCTGTGGCAGGTTAGCAAGATAGCATCTTGTGGAGGAGAAGGTCGAGTAGGCCTTGAACCTATGGAGGCCGAGAGGGCCTATAGAGGACCAAGAGGGCCTATGGAGGGCGAAGAGGCTCTAGTTGACAAAAGAAGATTAAGGAGGAATTGCTAGGGAAGATTTATAGAGAAATTCAAGGGAAGTCGAACAGGAAGAGAAGGACCGAGCTGAGGGGTCGATTTGTTGTGGAGACCGAGTTATTTCCTTGGGCCAATTTGACAAGTGCATAGGCCATACAATTGCCAGAGAGGTCGTGAGCAGGGAGAGAGGGTAGAGAGCATTCCAAGGAGGCCAAGCTTGTCTTGGGGCTGATTCCAGTTCAACATTTGAGTTTCTAGGCAGCCATAATCTCCAGGGGAGCGAGTTACAAGTTCCCCTTCAACTGTTATTTCTCTGAGTAATTTTCTGTGGGTCAAAATAAGGGTTTTTATGTGTAAGTTTTCCCTTGTACTTGGCATTTTATTGAGCATTGTAAAAGGGTCATTTTCCTTGGTATGGGAACCCTAGGTTCTTGTTGAAGGACTGATAAGAATTGTGATTTGGGGCTGAAATTTTGTGTTTATTGTGCATGATCTAATTGTTGGTTTTATAAGTTTCGTTGTGCTAAATTTGTTTCTAGTTAAACACATCAATGTGTTTTAGTTCATTAGTTGTGTAAAGTTAATAAGAAGTTGTTACCAAATCTAGTGTGTGCGCACTAAGTCTAGTGCCCAAAATTCTAACAACTCATTGATAGATTATTTACCTTAGAGGTTTGAAGATTCAGGGCTTTGTGATGTGGAGCCTATTAGCTCAGTTCCAACATAGAGGAACTTTAGAAAAGGAAGGGAGCGGGTATCAAGCAGATTAGAAAGGGTTTTGGTAGCAAAAAAGATTTTGGAGGATGTGGAATGACTTAAGTCATGGGTAAGGTTAGAGAGACCTTTAGACCATCTAGCCATATTGTTTAAATTAGAACAAGATGAGAAGAATCATCAAAAACCCTTCAAATTTAACCATAATTTGCTAAAAGAAGAAGGTTTCAAAAATTTGATCACCTAGAATTGGAAGAAATATGAACCTTGTACAAGGGAGACAACTATTTATCTATCCGGAATAAATTTGATGAAAGTTTAAAACATAATAGCATAGTGGGAAAAGAAAAACTCTTGGAATGCTCAACAAAAGCTTACTGAGACCAAGGAATAGATTAAGAAATTGTTTGAAACATAAAAGGAACAAATCATTACAAAAAAGGAGAATATTAATCTAAAAAATTTAGAAGAAATAAAAATGAATCTATTGGAGCCAGTGTTGCAGGAATCGCCCCCCCCCCCCCGGATCCAAAGGCAGAATCGCGGATCGGAGCGAATCGATCCGGAATCCCCACTGGAAGCGCGATTCCGTTTTGGAGGTGGCGCGATTCCGGGCAAAAAAAACGATTCCTGCAATTACGGTTGCGTAACTAGAATATAATTACTCATCCATGTAGAGATAACGTTGGTCGACTCAATCCGAAGCAGTGGACACTGGGTGAAAGTGGAGAGATTCGCAGTTTGCACGCACAGAACAATGAGATGTGAGATGTAAGAGACGTGGGGAGATTCTCGTGCTACATCAGTGTGAACTCTAAGGGTGTGAAGCAATTCAAAGCCAAAGCGGTTGGGTTTATTTACCTAGAATTTACACGGTTACAAAATGAAAGTTTGTTGGACATTGTATATGATTCCAGAATTGACATTTTATTTTGCATATATTGTAAAAATGGTATTTTAGCGTATAGGAACTAAGAATAATGATGGTAATTGTGAAAATGTAGTCGCTTTGTAACTTTTATTTTATTTATTAGTATTTAAAATTATGTCTTTTTTACTTTAAGATTATAAAAGAATGTATATCTAAATATGATTGTGATTGTGTTTTATGTTTTAGAAAGTTGTGATGTTTTACAATTTCAACATTAAAAAATATATAATTTTGGTGTTTTACATTGTATATGATTTCGGAATTGGTGGTTTATGTGGAGAATAAGTGATAATGATTTCCATTTTGACAATATAGTCACTATTGAAGCACTATTCTAATTATTGGTATTTAAAATGATCTTTCCTTTAATTTAAGATTATTAAAAAAATACTTATAAATATGGTATTGATTTATCTTCCAAAAAAATTAAAATGTTTCATAATTTTGAATATTAAAAATTAAATAATATAATTTTGGAAGAATAAATAAATACCTTGTCATAAAGTATTAAATTCCTTAATATAATTTAAGTTGCACATCTATTTAATTAAAATAACTTTAAAGCTAATCCGTTGATGTATGTTTGTAATAGCTAGAATATAGATGATTGTTGTACATACTAGTAACTACAATGGAATCATGGATGCCATATCTATCTTGATTTATGCAAAAATATGCATGTTTTCATGTCTTCTACAATTATGGAATCATGGATGCCATATCTATCTTGATTTATGCAAAAATATGCATGTTTTCATGTCTTCTACAATTAATTTGGTATTTGGGATGTTTGTTTTGAGTATAAATGCAAAAAAATATATAAAAATATATATATATAGCAGACGCTTCCGCGGACGCTTCGCTCCCTAGATTTTTGGAAAATGACGCTTCCGCGCTCCGCGCTTCCGCTTCGCTCCCGCTTCGTGCAACATTGATTGGAGCAGGAAGAAGTAGAGTGGAGACTAAAGAATAGGGCTACTTGGTTGATGAAGGGCAACAAGAATGCTAAATTCTTCCAAAACTACATGAAACATCAAAAGAACATCAAAAATACGTGGGAGATAAGTAAGAAAGATGGGAGGAAGCTAAGAAAATTCTCAAAGATGGCATGAAGAGGAGTAAAGCACTTCAAAAGTTTATTCCAAGAACCTCCTAAGGCAAAGCACTTCAAAAGTTTATTCTAAGAACCTCCTAAGGCAAGCATAATAGTGACTGAAGAACAACAAAATGAAGAACTTGAAGCTAAAGTAACCAAAGAGGGACTCAAATCAATTCTACAATCTTTTAAGAAACCAAATAGGCTCTAAGTCCACATGGTTGGACAATGAAATTTTATTTGTGTTTTTGTGACCTCGTAGAATAGGAGTTGCTGAGCATGATAAAAGAATCTACTAGAGTTTAGAGTGAAGTATTATTGCATTTAATAAAACATTTATAGTTCTTCCAAAGCAAAATGATCCATAAAATTTTGATGATTACAGCCCTATCTCACTATGCAATTCTGTGTACAAAATTTCAACAATAATTACAACAAATAGGCTTAAAAGAAAGAATTCCATTGACTTTGTCTCAAAAGAATTGTTTGGTTTTCTTCACAATGTTGTGAGGGATAGCACAACGAGGACTACATATAAGAAAAAGTAAAAAATTTCAACTATTATGATGAAATTAGACTTAGCTAAGGCTTAATATAAGGTGGGCTAGTTATATCATGGGATTATTTTGATTCAGATTGGGATGAGATCTTAAGTAGTAAATTAGATTATGGGGTGCATTTTCTCAACTTCCTAGGGGTCTAATGTGGGGATGCCCTATGTCTCCTTATTTATTAGTGTTGGTTGCAAAAGGTTTGAGCAGAATGGTGAATGCATCTAAAAGGGAAGGTACTATAAAGGGTATTAAAATGAGAACCTATTTCTCCTTGTCCTATTTACTATTTGTAAATGAAGAAAAATTGTTTGGCATGTGAACAGTTGTGGAAGTAGAAAAGTATAAAGAGATCCTTGAGTTGCACAGTAATGCAAAATGGACGTATGTGAATGCTCATAAATCCTTAGTGTTGTTCAATAGCCTTGAGGAAGGTAGAGAGACAGTTTGCTCAAATATTGATGCAAGGTTAAAATATCTAAGGTTTTTCCTCAAGCCTACTAACTACAAATTCAAGGAATGGAGTTGGCTACATGAAAAAAATTGAAGAGAGGATGACTAATTCTTGCTACCGATGTTATCCAAAAAAGGCAAGCTAACTTTGGTCAAATTAGTTTTGGAGGGGATACCTATTTATTGACAATTTTTTAGCTTAGATACCAAAAGGAATGTTGCGAAAAAAATAGAAGAATAGGAGTTAAATTTAACCGAAAATACCTCCTCCTTCGCCTTCCCCTGCCTCCACTGCACCTCCTCCGTCGCCTTCCCCTGCCTCCACTGCACCTCCTCCTTCTCCTTCTCCTTCGCCTTCCCTGCCTCCACTGCACCTCCTCCTTCACCTTCTCCTGGCCCCACTGCTAGGGCTAGAGATAATTTCCCACTCATTGAACCTAACAAAAATAAGAACAAAAAATCATGTAAAACAAATATTTAAAAAATAACAAAAATCTCTTAAAAAAGATTAAAGAGCCAGTAACATATTATAAAAATGTATTAAAAATAGACCAAAACAACCTGAAGGCAGGAATAGATTAACTGTTCTTGTGCTTGAAATGAAGATGATCCATAGGTTTTGGACCAAAAGCTGATGGAACTTTCTCTTTCCTTCTCAGACCACCAAAATATTAAATGGCTCCTTCACATTGCTGGTTCTAAACTTTGGAAAAAATCACATTATAATTTGTGTCTAAAAATGAGAGAAATGAAGCAGTGCCCATTGCATCAGTGGAATCTGCATCGATTCTAAACTTTAAAACAAATCACATTATAATTTGTATCTTCACCTGTGCCCATTGCATCAGTGGAATCTGCATCGGCTGTTTCGATTCAGATCGGAGTGCCAAGCCCAGGCGTGAGATTCTGGCTATTCCTTAGGGCTTTATGCACTTAGATACCTGGCTAGTGACCGAAATAATACGAATCAGACGAAAAGGCGATGGCATCATTGATCCTTGCTTGGGACTCGGCTCGCACATCTCGATGAGGAAACTATACTTGCGAATGCTCCTTTCACGCGCAATCGGTGCTTCTCCTGCTTGTGGAACAGGTAGGGGAAGTTGCCACTAGCTCAGATGCCGATCAGCACCCCCATCCCGCTCGTCTGCTTTTTTGGGTCTGGGTTGGACCGTTTTCATTTCCCATTCATTGACCCCAAGGGATAAAATTATGAAAAAAGCTGGTGACAGCGAAGCCAAGCGGAGAAAGCAACCAGAGAAAAAAAAAAAAGAGAGATATCAAACCAAAAATCGGCATGGCCATGCTTAAAATTCAGAAGAGAATAACCAAGGAGCCAACAATACCAAACAGTAAGCCAAAATAAAATTATAAAAAACAACACAGCAAACACTATAAACAACCAAAAAGGCCGAAATCAACAACACAGCAGACGCCACAAACAATCAAGAAGGCCGCCATCACATCGCCTGAACTCTCAAGTCGAACTCTGCTCTGTCCTGCGTCCATGGCCACCGAAGAGACCA
This sequence comes from Pinus tabuliformis, assembly GCA_031772625.1. Classification (NCBI taxonomy): domain Eukaryota; kingdom Viridiplantae; phylum Streptophyta; class Pinopsida; order Pinales; family Pinaceae; genus Pinus; species Pinus tabuliformis. The sequence goes on along the minus strand of CM062816.1, from coordinate 1,641,447,818 downwards.
TCACATTACATGAACTCCCTATGCATCCTAACTGGAGCTACTAGTGTAGGATCGTCCGAAGCTTACGTGGCTAAACTCTGACATCGAATCACCATCATCATCTTCAGTCTCTGTCTCTGCCTCGGCTGCTTAATTAACCTCACATTCGCATACTGATTCTGAACTTAATGTATTTAATGTGAATGCCACCATTCTTGAGTATCATGGTAATTTTATCTGCGTCGCTTAGTGTCATCTTCGCGTCATACCTTTGCTTTCATTTGAGTTTTGTGTTGTTGCAGGAAGTACATGATCTTGTGGAGTAACCCCGTCCACCTTTTTCCACAAGAAAAACGGCGTGAATTGCCATTCTTTTTGGCTGGAGGGAACGGTGGTGGACTCAACAGAGGAATTATCTGGTGATCCACCAATTCCTCTTTCATATAACAGCTTCCCACCTAAGACCGGCTCGGCTTCTCAATTGAAAGGGATTCTTCCCCACCGTCTTTAGGTTTGCCCGGCTAGGCTTCTGAATTAAAAGGGATTCTTCCCACAGCTGGAGCTCTGTAGTAAATGCCAGAGGAATGCCCTGTCTAGAGCTCTGTAGTGAATGCCCGAGGAATACCCTGTCTAGAGCTCTGTAGTGAATGCCAGAGGAATGCCCTGTTGTTTTCTTCTCGACTGAGAAGTCCGGTGAAAAAACTACCACCACATCAGCCTTTGCCTTTGCTTTGTGTCCAAGCCGACCAGGGACACATCACTCCTCTCCCGCGGTGAAAAAACTACCACCACATCAGCCTTTGCCTTTGCTTTGTGTCCAAGCCGACCAGGGACACATCACTCCTCTCCCGCGCCGCGCCAGGCGTCCAAACTCGAATCGCATTTAATGAGGGTGGTGATTATTTTGTTTCATTATTTGTTGCTTTAATTTATGCTTTTTCTGATTTATGATTTTTTCATAACAACCGTTTCGGTTTTTTAACCATGCCTTGTAATGATGACATGAATTCAAATTTTGAAAATGACTCCACCCACCACTTTTTTCTTTTTTTTAAAAAGGTGGAAAAAGCTATCAAACTCAGTTTGTCAAACCAACAGTGAGGACAGCCATTTCTGGCTGCTATCCGCGAATGTTAGTTGACACCTCACTGTTATCAAGGAAAACCACACCACCTGAAATAACCCGCTGGTGGTCCGTAAGAGAGCAGGCTTTCACTCCTGCTAGATGCCTCTGGGTCTTGGGCCGTTAACCTGTTTCCTTACGTCCGAGGAATACGAGCTCTTAGCCAAGCAGAAGCAGTTTTAGGGCATACTCCAGGCCCAACTCCACCCACCACTTGCACCAACACAACTAACCTAATTTATTTTTTATTTTAAGATGAATAATTAACTTAAAATGAAAAAAAAAAAAATAAATAAACAATATATTTGATGGTTTAAAATTTTGGCATTTTAAGGCTTTAAAAATATTTTGAATAGTGTTTCTCACTTATTACACATTAACAATTATGGCATCGAATAGATGTTGGGCTTAATAACATATTTTTAATTAATTAAATTGGTGAAACTTAATATTATAAAAATTGTTTATATAAAGTAGATTTATTTTAGGAGTTTATATTTATTTTAATTCTAGATTTATTAAGTGCGGAGAGATCAAAATAGGTTATATTAGAGAAGAAAATCATGGGAAAAACCATGTGTTGTCAAAAACCTTGAGTTCAAAAATTGTTAATGTTTACATGACATGACAACATCTCTTCCATGCTAGGCTGAAGAGTACCTCTTGGCATGAAAATAAAAAAGTTTAAGTTTTGTAGATCCAAAATTTTGGCAATTTCGATGAATTCAAAATTGGGTAAAATATGCAAGGACAGTGTTCCACCATGTAAAGATCTTGGGTTATTGGTAAGCCTTTGCTTATAATGTAAATTTCTACAAGATTCCTGTAACGCACCCCCTTACATTCGTGACCCAAAGGAGGTGGATATTAGGTAGACTTGACCCCCGAGGTGTAGTTAAGAGAATGGGATCAAAAAATTTCTCTCTCTTTTTTTAGGGACAATTTAAATATCTCTGGTGCAAGGTTCTCGAAATCAATATGTGGATGTTCAGCAAGGTCCTAATCTAATCTAACTTTTGCCCCAAGAGTTATATCAACAATCACAAGACTTCCAAATACTTTGAATAAGGAAGGAAGTCTCAAGGTTTCATGGGAACTAGAGTGAAGATCAAGTTCTAAAGGTTAAGGTTTTGCAATAAAGCAATCTTGTCAAAACCTTGTTGTGCAAGACCTTCCATGATAATTTACCTTGTCAAAAATTGTGGACCAATGACAAGAAATTAGTCAAGTTGGTGAAAATAAGGTATTGTCTCAACTCCACCAAGGTTCAAATTTCATAAAAGTGGTTGGTATGTGCTTGTAAGGGTGACTAATAAGTGACACAAAACCATCATAGTCATTGATTTGAACCCAATGGCATCGTTTCCCCCTTAAATTGAAACTACAAATGACACCCCAACTGCACGTGATGGCCTAATTTTCCAGAGTTTAGAATCTCAAATAATTTGCTTGAAAACATTCTCAAATCCTAAAAACTATGCATTGATTGGTGACGTAATCCTCTTAATCACGCTATCAATGCTAATTTGTAAAACTTTAGTTTTTGTGGGAGTGACTTCTATGTCATTTTTCCATTACGTTGTACTAAATTTGTTAGTTAAATTAGGTTTTCTTAAAGATGATTGGAGAAATGGTCACTTATGCTAGGTGACTACTTTTATGACTTTTGAGTTCTAAGTGTTCAAGGACAATCGATAGGATTTTTGCATCTGCAAATAGTGCTCTACTTCTTAGTGGAAAGAACATGCCATTAAAACAAAGAGAAGAGTTGCCTCTCTTTCCTTTCTTTAACTCTTTTCATGTTAGTTATTGCAAAACTTGAGACTTGTTTCCTAGACTTCATCACATGATATTATTAATGTTTAGACCTCCCAAGCCATAAAAGAGCAAAGGCTTTTAACAAATGCCAAGTTGTAAGTAAACCCAAGAGTTATAGAGCATGGTGAATGGAGGGAAGGAATCCAAGTCTCCACTATAAAGGCATAGTTAGAAGTTGGGAGGAAAAACTTTTATCTCCATAATGCTTCAATTATCCTCTCCTAAGCATGTTGAACAAAAGGGCATTCGTGGAAGTGTTAGATGTTAAACATAAGCAAGTTTAGAGTGCAAGATGAAATCCTCGAGTACTTGTTCGAACGTGAATTGTTATATATAACATATAATTACTAACATGCAAATTATTCTTTGGGCATGTTAATATCAACCATGTTCAACTTAGTGTTGAGCATTTTTATATTTTTAGCTCAATGTATGATTCTCTAGGGTAATGTCAGTTCATTTATTCAATTCTTGTGCATAATAACTATTTGAGATGTAGACTCATACAATAGAGGCAAGGTATTCTTTTATGAAGAATAGTGGCAGTGACATGCCTTTCAACAAATGTAGCATCATTTTGTCTTGGTTGTGATTACCCCATTAGCACATGAATAGTTAGATGACTACAGATAAATGCCTCATATCTTTGGAAGGTGAAAAAAAGTTAGAGGGTCACTGCAATATAGGTCATCATTTAATTCCCTCGTGATTTAAGCTAATAGATTGAGAGTTGTGTTATTTAAAGACTTCCAAGAAAATGCCATGTTGGGAGGGAGTTGTTGTTAGCAACTTTCCTAGTTATCCTGGGATAACTGGTCAATTCAACCAGTCTTTGAATAGTGTCAAATATATTGTCCATTATGTTGCAAAAAATTGCACCATTGTATATAGTGTGGATCTAGGGATATATGTCCACTAGAAGAGAGTGTGAGGCCTGGGATACACCATTATGAGGTTATTCATGTTCCCTGAGGAATTTCATTTCATTAAGAAAATGAAGAACTAAAAGTGTACATAGGATGGTACAGTCGCCTTACTGGACTTTGTTTTACAAAATTTTCCCTGTAACAAAGAGGGTACAAACAACTATCTTATGAGCTATGTCCTAACATTGTAAGTTCTAGATTCTTAACTTAGGAATGTGTTACTCCCACAAGGAAGGACTAGGCCCACAAGCTTATTTCTGACTCATATTCTTCACCATAATCCATAACACGTATATGGTTTCATGGACATAGCATAAACTACATACAAAACATTATAACCTATGCACCATGTTATTTCAACATAACATTACTTAACCCAGTAACCACATTCCAAGCATGCATAACAAACATGGTATATCATAGTTACATATGACCATGACACACACACAACATGAGAAACCCATTATTCATAATGGACAAAGGTGATTTCATTTAGTAAGGAAACTTATTGTACACATTATCATGAACGCAGATGGGCAATTGAGTTTGGGACAATACTCACCTCCCAACTATAGACTTGTTGCAACCTAATTTCTTGTGTAGTTGTCACCCCTAAACTTGATTCCAAGTTTGAAAAGATTGTTCAAGGACCAAGCTACCAAATAAACCAGGGATTCTAAAGGTCTAATCTACCTCCGCCCTTTGGGCATAAGAATGCTCAAACGTAGGCTAGTCCAGGGCTCCAAAGGTATGCTACCTTCGCCCACTAGCCAATGAAGGAATCTAAAGGTATAATCTACCTCCATCCTTTAGGCATAAGAATGCTCAAACATAGGCTAATTCATGGGTCCAAAGGTATGCTACCTCCACCCACAAACCAATAAAGGAATCGATAGGTCTAATCTACCTCCATCCTTCAGGCATAAGAATGCTCAAGCACAGGCTAGTCCAAGGCTCCAGAGGTACGCTATCTCCACCCACCAGCCAATGAAGGAATCTAGAGGTCTAATCTACCTCCATCCTTTATGCATAAGAATGCTCGAGCACATACTAGTCTAGGGCTCTAGAGGTATCCTACCTCTACCCACTAACTCATGAGGACTCTAGAGGTAATGGCCTCCAACCTCAAATAGTTCAAGGACTCAAAAGATTTAACCTCCACCCCAATTTTTTGCCACAGTACTTCACAATAAGTAGATGATTTCTTTGACCTTGATGTTCCATAATGCATTTCTACTAGTAATTAAGAGTTGGACAATAACTTCTAGGCATAAATTGGATACTCCACCAATCACTGACGAGTGCTTTTGAAGACAGAGTCCATCTCTTGTGTTAGTATGTTAGCCTTTTGGATTACTATGTGACTATCAGCAAGGAAGTCCCCAATCATTGTATAAGGTTGCACTAGTGCTACAATTACACCTCAACTCTGCATGTACGATTCTCGTTGCATTATTGGATTACCTTGCGCTCATTCCCTTTCAACTAGGAAATCTTAGTCACATTATAAGTCTACATTGACACTACAACTATACCTCAGCTCTGCTTGCCCGATTCTCTTTGCCACAATTTGCTTCTTTTTTCTGGGCACATTTGTGTTCCTCCTCTTGATGTACAAGGTCGATATCTTGATTAAACACCCACCCTACAAACTCCATACCCTATATATTTTGACCCTCCTCCTTTAATGACCTTTCCGTGATCCCTACTCTATCTCCCTCATTTCTTTCTCCTTGTCTCTTTGTGTGTTCTTTCCAACTCGATTTCCCCCAATTTCCCTTGTCTGAATTTTGTATGCTGGTAGTTAGTGCCCAATCTTGCCTAGAGCCTCTGGACCAATCAAAAGTGTCCCATCAATCCTATGTCTCCAAATTTTTGTGGTGATTGGCTATGTCATCACTGGTTGGTTTTTGTGTCTGCCAACCCAGCCTTGTGGGGCGATCAACTTAATGTCACTTAGCCTTTTTGTCCCCTAGCCTGCCATTTGTTAGCCTCCAAGGCCCGTGCTACAAAAAATAAAAAATGTTCATGTAGAAAAATCTCCCCAAGCCTAGAATCAATTGTCCCTTTTCCCTGCCCATGTGTCCTTTTTCTTTCAAAATATTTACAACATCGATAAATGTGAAAAGTGACTAGACTATCACAATTCCTATCAAACTTATGATAAGAAATAGTCTCTTCCCTATAAGATTAGCTTACTTTTACAAAATATTTGATAATCCTTAAACAAAAAACAAACTTGCATGGTTTTTTATTGAACAACTATAGAAATATTTTTTTGTTGGGTTATAAACAAGGATACTTTATATAACTTTTTTTCATTGGAGCGATGTGATGGATCTGAAGAGAAGCATTAGGGTTTTCTATGTCATGGGCTTCGTTGCCGTAGAGCTCCAAATTATTTTCACCTTACGCAGCGTTATTTGACCTCTCGAGTTCAGATCCAGACAGGCAATGGTGGATGGTATCCTTTAGGCAACGAATCTTTTGCAAAAAACACCAAACACATCTCCCTTCCATGGATCTCCTATTGTTTTGGTATTTATCTTCTCTAAAAAGGAGAGAGGGGCCTCTGGGGGTGAGCTTTTCTCCATATTTAGTTTTTCTTTTATGAACACAAGCTCTAAGCTCTCGTATGGGCTATATCCATCGTTTTCACTTCCAAATCTTGACGTTGGGTTTGTAAAACAATGCTTATGTCTCCAAACTTCTTTCCAGTTTCGTGGTATCCAGTATTTTATTGATGTCGGGTTTCTTGTTGGGGAAGTTTTGTATTGCTTCTATGGAATTGCAGTGTTCGTATGGTTGTGGGAGGAGGGAGACAGGATTGTCACCATCCTCGAGATTCAACACGATTTGGATGAAAATGAAGAGTGCAAACTGGTCGAGACCAATAAAAGGATAGATGTTGAAGGTCAACCCCCAAATCTACTTGAAGGAACCCCGATCCAAATTTTTATTAGAACCCTGAGCAAGAAAACAATGTGTACAAGGGTCTGGATCTGGGATTGGGTACAAGATCTTAAGCAAAATATTCAAGAACAATTGGGTATTCCAACAAGATTTCAAAATTTGATTTATGTAGGGAAATTATTGCAAGAGGACTACAAGTTGCAGGACTATGGCATTGTTCCCGACTCAACCATCATCCTTAACAAGAGACTTCTTAGAGGATGCCCTGGATCTAGCTCTAAAGGCCCAGCTTCATTCAAGGATGCAGTCAAAGGGAAGGCGAAGCCACAAAAAATACAGAACAACCTCCCAATCTTCCTGGTCCCTATATTGTGGAGCAGATGACCCAGGTGCCAGATTTGACAGTTAGCCTGCCCAAGGTAAATGAACTTTATGCTGATTTCCATGCAAGAGCAGTTATATGCAGATTTAATAGATTCTAGCCCAGATTGGAGGCTCTACGTCAATGGATTTTCTCTACTTGAACATAAAATTGTGATATCCATCTATGCTCTAGGGGTTTTTTTATTGTAAAGTTTGACACAACAAAAGATATGGATTACGTATTAAACGAGGGACCATGGTTTTGGGGCAATGCGGATCTATTCATGATACCTTGGTTTCCAAGTTTTGATGCAAACACCATGGTGGTCTCCAAAATTCCAGTATGGTTCAGGTTACATAATCTACCATTGCATTTTTTGCATCGCTGAGTGTTAGAAAGAATAGGGAATTCTTTGGGGAAGTTCTTAAAGGTGGATGCAGATCGAGTCTCAAAAGGCATTTTCACATTTGCTAGAATCTATGTAGAAATAGACTTTAGTAAAGGTTTACCTGATTGCATTTTCTATTTCACAATAATCGGCAGTGGTCACAGCCCCTTGATTATGAGAATAAGGCATTTCGACGCCATACATGTTTTCAAACTGGCCATCTTCAAAACATGTGTCCTAAAGTTAAAAAAGACCCTAAAAGAAAAAAGATACAAGCCTAAAAGCCAAAAGGTTGGCAGTTTTCAGAAACCTAGGAAGTAGAAACAAAAGATGCAAAAACCCCAGAAAACACCTCAAAAATTAATGACCAGAAATCCCAAGACACCATGCAGAAGAACGAGGTCGAGCATAATTCTTCATTAGTTCCAATGTCTTCAATTCAACAGCAGTAGATTGAGATGATTCCATTTGAAAAAGAAGTAAGTGGTACCAAACGAATTCATGCATCAAAAAGTTCGGATTATAATAAAGAAATCCCAGTAAATGTAAAAGAGAATCAAATGACTATTATATCCTCCATGCGTAACTCTAGTGGTTGGCGAAAAGTGGAAAAAAGAAAGGTAGAAAAGAGTAGACTAGTATTATCTCTCTGATGAGTTTTTACTGATCTTGGACACCAGGATCTGTTGTTTTATGCATATTCTTTTTAGCATCTACAATATGTAATTTGTTCATTATGAATAAAATTGCAATTTTTCCTTGGGAATAAAACAAACAAACTCACCATGAAACATGCTTTCTCTTGAACCTTGATTTTAAAACATCAAGGCGCATATGGTTTTTCCATTAGATCCTAACACTTGCCAAAATTCTTGTATATAGATCATTAACAATACTAAGAGATGGAGGGGTCATAGATATAATAGGGATCATTCTTGATACTAGAGGAAACAAGAAACAAACTTTTTATAGGGTATTGGGGAATCTTTAATAACAAACTAAAGCTTGTACTCTTCTTTAGGGCATACTTCTTGCATCTGAATTGGGAATAAGAAGTTTAATAGTTATCTAGGATACAAGTTTAATAGTCATGCAATGGTTTTGAAATCCCTCCCTTCTAATAACAAGATTGTCTCCATTATAGCCTGATCTCGTGAGGAAGCTAATCATCCCAAAGAGATCCCATTCTTTTAGGTTCCTCAAGATCAAAATTTGTCAAATAGATAATCAAGCTAACCAAACCTCACAACTTTGAGAAAGGGTGCTAAAGAAAAGAGGGATGTTATATTATCACCCCATCCCTTAGTCCATCTCATTATGAAATCATGATTGGTACCCTCACATTAAGTAACCACTCAATGCGGAATAAGGGGCAATCAACGGTGGTGGGAAGCAGACTAGTAAGAGCTAGGGTTTACAGAAATCAATCAAGCGTTGGACGCCATGGAGGGGCGTAAGGGGGGGAGCACCACTCCCTCCTACAGTAAGGCAGTCTCCAGCCGCGGCAAGAAACCGCTGGAGGCTGAAAAAGGTTTTTCCAGAGAAGGGAAACTGGACAACAGAGACACACAGAGGTAGAATAATAGGAGGGAGGAAGCCAAAATAGAAAAAGGAGAAGAGAAAAATGAGCAGAATGCAGAAACCAAAATACAAAATGGTCCATGTAAGCCTAAGACCATTATCACACCTAGAGTGGTGTTAAGTGATCTAGCGCTACAGGCGCATAGGGATCACATGATGACTTACGCAATCATTTGTAAATTCATGGGGGTATGGCCAACGGAGAAGGCGCTACAGGTTTGGATTAAAAATCACTGGAAACCTAAAGGGGATATAGACCTACACCTTGGATCAAAGGGTTTCTTCACTATAGTTTTCACTAACATCGAGGATAAAGACAGGGTGTTTGAAGGAGGGCCCTACTTCTATGCAGCTGCAGGCCTCTATATGCAGCCTTGGATGATGAATTTTGTCCTCGAGCGCGAGACTTTCACTTTGGTCCCGGTTTGGGTACGACTACTCCTTACCACTAGATTACTGGTAACCAGAATATTTATCAGTGATAGGAAATAAACTAGGGCATTTTGTTAAAATATCTGAAGCAACTAGAAGGGGAAAGTACACTTCCTTTGCCCGTATATGTGTGGAGATGGATCTCTCTGGAGCTCTACTAGATGAAGTGATCCTGGAAGTTTTTTATGAAGAATGGGTACAAGCGGTGGATTATGAACATGTTCTTTTCATATGTCGCAAATGCCATGAACATGGACATCTATTCAAAGACTGCTCTCTCAATAATACAGAGAGCAAAAGTAAAGCTACAGTAGGGAAAGAAACTGATAGCTTTCACAAGGTGGTAAATAGAGGTAAAGGAGGAAAAAGGTTACAAAAGAAAACAACAAAAAGGAAAAGCAGACAGGCCAGAACAGGTACAAGGTACTAGAAGAAGAGGAGGAGTTAGAAAAGGCAAGTCATACCATGGAGGACAGCCCATGGGAGAAGGAAAAGGGAGAAAATATGGAGGAAATATAGGATACTAACCAACAAAAGGAGACTATGATGAGCAACATGGAACTTGAAATGGACCAAGAAATGACCCTGAGTGAGGTGGAAATGGAGGATCATGAATTGCAGCATATTCTCGAAAAAGAACATTGTAAGTTCTAGATTCTTAACTTAGGAATGTGTTACTCCCACAAGGAAGGACTAGGCCCACAAGCTTATTTCTGACTCATATTCTTCACCATAATCCATAATACGTATATGGTTTCATGGACATAGCATAAACTACATACAAAACATTATAACTTATGCACCATGTTATTTCAACATAACATTACTTAACCCAGTAACCACATTCCAAGCATGCATAACAAACATGATATATCATAGTTACATATGACCATGACACACACACAACATGAGAAACCCATTATTCATAATGGACCAAGGTGATTTCATTTAGTAAGGAAACTTATTGTACACATTATCATGAACGCAGATGAGCAATTGAGTTTGGGACAATACTCACCTCCCAACTATAGACTTGTTGCAACCTAATTTCTTGTGTAGTTGTCACCCCTAAACTTGATTCCAAGTTTGAAAAGATTGTTCAAGGACCAAGCTGCCAAATAAACCAGGGATTCTAGAGGTCTAATCTACCTCCGCCCTTTGGGCATAAGAATGCTCAAACGTAGGCTAGTCCAGGGCTCCAAAGGTATGCTACCTTCGCCCACTAGCCAATGAAGGAATCTAAAGGTATAATCTACCTCCATCCTTTAGGCATAAGAATGCTCAAACATAGGCTAATTCATGGGTCCAAAGGTATGCTACCTCCACCCACAAACCAATGAAGGAATCGATAGGTCTAATCTGCCTCCATCCTTCAGGCATAAGAATGCTCAAGCACAGGCTAGTCCAAGGCTCCAGAGGTACGCTATCTCCACCCACCAGCCAATGAAGGAATCTAGAGGTCTAATCTACCCCCATCCTTTATGCATAAGAATGCTCGAGCACATACTAGTCTAGGGCTCTAGAGGTATCCTACCTCTACCCACTAACTCATGAGGACTATAGAGGTAATGGCCTCCAACCTCAAATAGTTCAAGGGCTCAAAAGATTTAACCTCCACCCCAATTTGTTGCCACAGTACTTCATAATAAGTAGATGATTTCTTTGACCTTGATGTTCCATAATGCATTTCTACTAGTAATTAAGAGTTGGACAATAACTTCTAGGCATAAATTGGATACTCCACCAATCACTAACTAGTGCTTTTGAAGACAGAGTCCATCTCTTGTGTTAGTATGTTAGCCTTTTGGATTACTATGTGACTATCAGCAAGGAAGTCCCCAATCATTGAATAAGGTTGCACTAGTGCTACAATTACACCTCAACTCTGCATGTACGATTCTCGTTGCATTATTGGATTACCTTGCGCTCATTCCCTTTCAACTAGGAAATCTTAGTCACATTATAAGTCTACATTGACACTACAACTATACCTCAGCTCTGCTTGCCTGATTCTCTTTGCCACAATTTGCTTCTTTTTTCTGGGCACATTTGTGTTGCTCCTCTTGATGTACAAGGTCGATATCTTGATTAAACACCCACCCTACAAACTCCATACCCTATATATTTTGACCCTCCTCCTTTAATGACCTTTCCGTGATCCCCACTCTATCTCCCTCATTTCTTTCTCCTTGTCTCTTTGTGTGTTCTTTCCAACTCGATTTCCCCCAATTTCCCTTGTCTGAATTTTGTCTGCTGGTAGTTAGTGCCCAATCTTGCCTAGAGCCTCTGGACCAATCAAAAGTGTCCCATCAATCCTATGTCTCCAAATTTTTGTGGTGATTGGCTATGTCATCACTGGTTGGTTTTTGTGTCTGCCAACCCAGTCTTGTGGGGCGATCAACTTAATGTCACTTAGCCTTTTTGTCCCCTAGCCTTCCATTTGTCAGCCTCCAAGGCCTGTGCTACAACAAATAAAATATGTTCATGTAGAAAAATCTCCCCAAGCCTGGAATCAATTGTCCCTTTTCCCTGCCCATGTGTCCTTTTTCTTTCAAAATATTTACAACATCGATAAATGTGAAAAGTGACTGGACTATCACAATTCCTATCAAACTTATGGTAAGAAATAGTCTCTTCCCTATAAGATTAGCTTACTTTTACAAAATATTTGATAATCCTTAAACAACAAACAAACTTGCATGGTTTTTTATTGAACAACTATAGAAATATTTTTTGTTGGGTTATAAACAAGGATACTTTATATAACTTTTTTTCATTGGAGCGATGTGATGGATCTGAAGAGAAGCATTAGGGTTTTCTACGTCATGGGCTTCGTTGCCGTAGAGCTCCAAATTGTTTTCACCTTACGCAGCATTATTTGACCTCTCGAGTTCAGATCCAGACAGGCAATGGTGGATGGTATCCTTTAGGCAACGAATCTTTTGCAAAAAACACCAAACACATCTCCCTTCCATGGATCTCCTATTGTTTTGGTATTTATCTTCTCTAAAAAGGAGAGAGGGGCCTCTAGGGGTGAGCTTTTCTCCATATTTAGTTTTTCTTTTATGAACACAAGCTCTAAGCTCTCGTATGGGCTATATCCATCGTTGTCACTTCCAAATCTTGACGTTGGGTTTGTAAAACAACGCTTATGTCTCCAAACTTCTTTCCAGTTTCGTGGTATCCAGTATTTTATTGATGTCGGGTTTCTTGTTGGGGAAGTTTTATATTGCTTCTATGGAATTGCAGTGTTCATATGGTTGTGGGAGGAGGGAGACAGGATTGTCACCATCCTCGAGCTTCAACATGATTTGGATGAAAATGAAGAGTGCAGACTGGTCGAGACCAATAAAAGGATAGATCTTGAAGGTCAACCCCCAAATCTACTTGAAGGAACCCCGATCCAAATTTTATTAGAACCCTGAGCAAGAAAACAATGTGTACAAGGGTCTGGATCTGGGATTGGGTACAAGATCTTAAGCAAAATATTCAAGAACAATTAGGTATTCCAACAAGATTTCAAAATCTGATTTATGTAGGGAAATCATTGCAAGAGGACTACAAGTTGCAGGACTATGGCATTGTTCCCGACTCAACCATCATCCTTAACATGAGACTTCTTGGAGGATGCCCTGGATCTAGCTCTAAAGGCCCAGCTTCATTCAAGGATGCAGTCAAAGGGAAGGCGAAGCCACAAAAAATACAGAACAACCTCCCAATCTTCCTGGTCCCTATATTGTGGAGCAGATGACCCAGGTGCCAGCTTTGATAGTCAACTTGCCCAAGGTAAATGAGCTTTATGCTGATTTCCATGCAAGAGCAGTTATATGCAGATTTAATGGATTCTAGCCCAAATTAGAGGCTCTACATCAATGGATTTTCTCTACTTGGACAGAAAATTGTGATATCCATCTATGTTCTAGGGGTTTTTTTATTGTAAAGTTTGACACAACAAAAGATATGGATTATGTATTAAACGAGGGACCATGGTTTTGGGGCAATGCGGGTCTATTCATGATACCTTGGTTTCCAAGTTTTGATGCAAACACCATGGTGGTCTCCAAAATTCCAGTATGGGTCAGGTTACATAATCTACCATTGCATTTTTTGCATCGCTGAGTGTTAGAAAGAATAGGGAATTCTTTAGGGAAGTTCTTAAAGGTGGATGCAGATCGAGTCTCAAAAGACATTTTCATGTTTGCTAGAATCTATGTAGAAATAGACCTTAGTAAAGGTTTACCTGATTGCATTTTTCTATTTCACAATAATCTGCAGTGGTCACAGCCCCTTGATTATGAGAATAAGGCATTTCGACACCATACATGTTTTCAAACTGGCCATCTTCAAAACATGTGTCCTAAAGTTAAAAAAGACCCTAAAAGAAAAAAGATACAAGCCTAAAAGCCAAAAGGTTGGAAGTTTTCAGAAACCTAGGAAGTAGAAACAAAAGATGCAAAAACCCCAGAAAACACCTCAAAAATTAATGACCAGAAATCCCAGGACACCATGCAGAAGAACGAGGTAGAGCATAATTCTTCATTAGTTCCAATGTCTTCAATTCAACAGCAGTAGATTGAGATGATTCCATTTAAAAAAGAAGTAAGTGGTACCAAACGAATTCATGCGTCAGAAAGTTCGGATTATAATAAAGAAATCCCAGTAAATGTAAAAGAGAATCAAATGACTATTATATCCTCCATGCGTAACTGTAGTGGTTGGCAGAAAGTGGAAAAAAGAAAGGTAGAAAAGAGTAGACTAGTATTATCTCTCTGATGAGTTTTTGATCTTGGACACCAGGATCTGTTGTTTTATGCATATTCTTTTTAGCATCTACAATATGTAATTTGTTCATTATGAATAAAATTGCAATTTTTCCTTGGGAATAAAACAAACAAACTCACCATAAAACATGCTTTCTCTTGAACCTTGATTTTAAAACATCAAGGCGCATATGGTTTTTCCATTAGATCCTAACACTTGCCACACTTGCCAAAATTCTTGTATATAGATCATTAACAATACTAAGAGATGGAGGGGTCATAGATATAATAGGGATCATTCTTGATGCTAGAGGAAACCAAGAAACAAACTTTTTATGGGGTATTGGGGAATCTTTAATAACAAACTAAAGCTTGTACTCTTCTTTAGGGCATACTTCTTGCATCTGAATTGGGAATAAGAAGTTTAATAGTTATCTAGGATACAAGTTTACTAGTCATGCAATGGTTTTGAAATCCCTCCCTTCTAATAACAAGATTGTCTCCATTATAGCTTGATCTCGTGAGGAAGCTAATCATCTCAAAGAGATCCCATTCTTTTAGGTTCCTTGAGATCAAAATTTGTCAAGTAGATAATCAAGCTAACCAAGCCTCACAACTTTGAGAAAGGATGCTAAAGAAAAGAGGGATGTTATATTATCACCCCATCCCTTAGTCTATCTCATTATGAAATCATGATTGGTACCCTCACATTAAGTAACCACTCAATGCGGAATAAGGGGCAATCAACGGTGGTGGGAAGCGGACTAGTAAGAGCTAGGGTTTACAGAAATCAATCAAGCGTTGGACGCCATGGAGGGGCGTAAGGGGGGGAGCACCACTCCCTCCTACAGTCAGGCAGTCTCCAGCCGCGACAAGAAACCGCTGGAGGCTGAAAAAGGTTTTTCCAGAGAAGGGAAACTGGACAACAGAGACACACAAAGGTAGAATAATAGGAGGGAGGAAGCCAAAAGAGAAAAAGGAGAAGAGAAAAATGATCAGAATGCAGAAACCAAAATACAAAATGGTCCATGTAAGCCTAAGACCATTATCACACCTAGAGTGGTGTTAAGTGATCCAGCGCTACAGGCACATAGGGATCACATGATGACTTACGCAATCATTTGTAAATTCATGGGGTTATGGCCAACGGAGAAGGTGCTACAGGTTTGGATTAAAAATCACTGGAAACCTAAAGGGGATATAGACCTACACCTTGGATCAAAGGGTTTCTTCACTGTAGTTTTCACTAACATCGAGGATAAAGACAGGGTGTTTGAAGGAGGGCCCTACTTCTATGCAACTGCAGGCCTCTATATGCAGCCTTGGATGATGAATTTTGTCCTGGAGCGCGAGACTTTCACTTCGGTCCCAGTTTGGGTACGACTCTACTCCTTACCACTAGATTACTAGTAACCATAATATTTATCAGTGATAGGAAATAAACTAGGGCATTTTGTTAAAATATCTGAAGCAACTAGAAGGGGAAAGTACACTTCCTTTGCCCGTATATGTGTGGAGATGGATCTCTCTAGAGCTCTACTAGATGAAGTGATCCTGGAAGTTTTTTATGAAGAATGGGTACAAGCGGTGGATTATGAACATGTTCTTTTCATATGTCGCAAATGCCATGAACATGGACATCTATTCAAAGACTGCCCTCTCAATAATACAGAGAGCAAAAGTAAAGCTACAGTAGGGAAAGAAACTGATAGCTTTCACAAGGTGGGAAATAGAGGTAAAGGAGGAAAAAGGTTACAAAAAAAACAACAACAAGGAAAAGCAGACAGGCCAGAACAGGTACAAGGTACTAGAAGAAGAGGAGGAGTTAGAAAAGGCAAATCAGACCATGGAGGACAGCCCATGGGAGAAGGAAAAGGGAGAAAATATGGAGGAAATATAGGATACTAACCAACAAAAGGAGACTATGATGAGCAACATGGAACTTGAAATGGACCAAGAAATGACCCCGAGTGAGGTGGAAATGGAGGATCATGAATTGCAGCATATTCTCGAAAAATAACATTTAGATCTGGAAAAATTCCTGAAACAGGGAACCACGGAAGGTATGGATTCATTACCTCAAGAAGAGTTTAATAGAGTGCAACAGTTGTTTCCGTGGAGAACTCGGGCAAAAGGGTTGGGAGTTAAAAAAAACCTCGAGAGACAGGACAACGAAGGGGTGAAAACCATGAAAACCACATTAGGACTTGCTCCCAGAAACCTAGGCAGGAAAAGGGGTAGAAAGAAACAAAATGAGTTACTGATAGAATGTGGAAAATTGATGATAGATTCAGGTAAGATGAAAGATCTAACCAGCTACTCTTTTACAAATATTTCTTAATGAAGCTCACATCTTGGAATATTAGAGGTCTAGGAAGTACAAGGAAGCAAAGGAATCTTAACAATAGAATGAAAGAAGAAACGCCAGATATGATTTTCATCCAGGAAACTAAATGCTCAATTATAAAAATAAAGGAAATACATAGTAAATGGCTTAATAGATATGGATTTCTAGAAGTCAAAGCAGGAGGTATTCTCACACTTTGGAACCCTCAAAAAATAGGCATAATGGATGTTGAAGCATCTAGGAATTATTTATCAATGGTTATTCAGCCTTTGGGAGACAGGGAAGTTTATTTAATCACAAATGTTTATGGTCCACAGAAGCCTGATGACAAACTCAGACTGCTTACTTCTTTAGAGAATCTAAGAGATAGACATTCAGGAATACCATGGATTTTGGGAGGGGACTTTAACATGATCAAATCCTTGTCAGAAAAAGGGTGGGACCAGAAGAAAACTAGGCAGAGACTCTATAACATTTTAGAATTTTATAAACAGCATGAAGCTAGTTGACACAGATACAAGTAATGGCCTCTTTACCTGGAACAACAAAAGAGGAGGAGAGTCTCAAGTAGCCTCAAAGCTAGATAGATTCATTATCTCAAAGGACCTTATGCTCACAGGCCTTGATATGATAGCGAGGATTCTCCCCTTTGGTGGCTCGGACCATTGGCCTATTCAACTTGAGGCGTCCTATATAGGAACCCCAAAAATAGACCTTTCGGTTTGAAAATATCTGGCTCACCCATCCAGACTTTATTAGCAACATTGAAAAATGGTGGAAAGAAGATTTGCAGATTCAGGGGACGAGAATGTTTCTATTACACAAAAGATTGAAACATATCAAACTCAGGCTCAAAGATTGGAATAAGAATGAGTTTGGCAATATTTTTGAAGCTAAAAAAATAGTTGAAAGGAAAATGCAGGAAATTAATCAAACCCTAATCACCGATGGCTTTGATGGGGAAAGAAGTGAACAAGCTAACAAGCATCAACAAGAATGGGAGGACTTATGCAAACAAGAGGAAATATTTTGGAGACAAAAATCAAGAGTACAATGGCTAAAAGAAGGGGATAAAAACACAAGGTTTTTCCACAGATCTACAATGGAGCACAGGTCTCACAATAGGATCTCAACAATCAAGGATTCTAGAGGCCACCATCTCAATACCCACGAAGAAATAGAAGTTGTGTTGGTTCAACATTTTTAAGGCATAGCAGAGGAACCTCTCTTAGATAGATCACAATTTATCAGGGATTTCACAAAGCACATTCCTAAGCTAGTAACAAGAGAAGACAATTATAATCTTAATAGGCCAGTGAATGAAGAGGTGGTTAATGAAGTCACCAAAGATATGTAGAATGGAAAAGCACCAGGCCCGGAAGGTTTCAATGTAGATTTCTTTAAAGCACGTTGGAGTATTGTCAAGCAAGATATATTGAACGTGGTGGAGGACTCTAGGAATAATAGAATATTATTGAAGGCACTCAATGCATCCTTCATTTCCTTGATTCCAAAACAGGACAATGCTATGACACCAGACAGATTCAGACCTATAGCTTTATGCAATGTGGTGTATAAAATAATTTCCAAAATAATTGCCAACAGACTTAAACCCCTTCTACCTACTCTGGTTTATGTGGAGCAAACGGGATATGTGGAGGGCAGAAAAATTCTCAATAATATCCTTCAAGGTCATGAGGATGTTCACTCTCTGATAAGTATAAGGCAAGCATGAATGATTATGCAATTGGACCTAGAAAAGGCTTATGATAAGTTAAATTGGGCCTACATCAGGAAGGTCCTTCTAGCTTATGGATTTGACCACAACTGGGTAAGATGGGTAATGGCCCTGGTGACTACCTCTAGTTTTTCAATTCTGGTAAATGGTTCTCCATCAAAGACCTTTAATCCTTCAAGAGGCCTCAGGCAGGGAGATCCTCTCTCCCCCTTTCTCTTTATTCTTATGATGGAAGGACTAGGTCGAGCTATCAAGTCCGCTAAAGAAGCAGGTAAGATCCAGGGTCTCAAACTATTCGGAACGGACAGGCTTTAACCCATCAACAATTTGTAGATGATACCATGCTACAGGGCATTCCCACGGTCAAGGAAGCACTAGCTTACAAACAAATCCTGCGAGACTTTGCTATGGCGGCGGGTACAGAGGTAAGCCTCTCCAAATCAAAGATTTTCTTTTTCAACACTAACATTGCTATTCAGAGAAACATTTCCAGAATTCTGGGCTTTCAAAGAGATATGCTACCATCCAAATATTTGGGAGTACCGCTCATCTACAAACCTCTGAACAAGATAGTATGGGAGCTTGTGATTAATGAGATGCATGACAAGACCCGAAAATGGACAAGCAGGTCTTTGAACTTAGCAGGCAGGCTAGTGCTTACAAAAGCTGTCCTTCAATCAGTTCCCATCTTCATGTTTTCAGCCCTTCCAACTCCAAAAGGAGTTATGCAACAATGCAGAAATATCCAAAGAGATTTTCTTTGGGGCAAAGGGGAAGAAAAGAAGAAATGGGCCTTGGTAGCCTGGGAAAAGATATGTAAACCTAAAACACATGGAGGTTTAGGACTAGATGATCTTGAAGTGCTAAACAAGGTTTTGGGGGCAAAATTATGGTGGAGATGGATAAAAGATTCAGATGCTCCTTGGGCACAAATTTGGAACCAGAAATATGCAAGTAATTGGCAAGACAAGGACCACATAAGAATGTCTGGAATCATAAAAGGCTCCCACATCTGGAATAAAGCCTGGGAGAATAGAGGCATAGTTCAGAAAAATAGCTTCTGGGAAATTAGAGCTGGAGACCCTGCATGGTTTTGGGAAGATAAATGGCAACAAGAACCTAAGCTGTTAAGAGAAGACTTTGCAGATCTCAAGCATGATACTGACACCAAAGGGTTACTCCGAGTAAATGAATTTTGGGATTAGACAAATCTAGTAAACTGAATCAGAACCATCGAAGTCCCATCTCCCTAGCGAGGACAAGATCCATGCAGCTAAGTGTGTGGCATACATAATAGGGTACGTGAAGCATGCTAGAGGCAAGAGGTGAGGGCGAGGGTATAAGTGTCACATGAAGCAACATCTAGATTGGACCTGGCGGGTATTAAGGCCTGAGAGGTAGTAAATGGTCATCAATGAAGGCGTTAGGTATTAATCCCTTGAGACATCGTATAAGTTAAATCACCATAATAACTAGCCAAAACTCAGGAGGTAACATAAATGTTTAGCCTATCAATAATTAAACCATTGATTGGGGATTTCAAATAGTGATACAAAATTATTTTACCAATGGCCACCAGTTATATCCATGGTGGTAATAGAATTAAAACATTATGAACTCTCACACACACACACACACACACGTATATGCGAATTAAAATGAGAGCGTACATAACTATATATTTGCAAGGATACCTATAGAAACTCGTGTGTTGGGAGGTTGATTAATTAGTCACAATCATTGCTTAATAGGGGTCACCTTGATGTTAAAAGAGGAAATGGGGAAACTCCATGTAAGTAATCAATAAAATGGTCCAAGTCACTTTTATCACCCCTGTAGTAAAGAAATTTTTTTTAAATGTTTATGTAAGTAGTTTCATGACAAATGGTATCAAAGCCTGGATTTCTACATTAGGCTTAAATAGAGGCCCCATTACTAGTTAGTGTTTGCGCGAGATTAGTATTAGATGGGAATTTTATGATATTAGTTAGGTTGTTTTTATAGTAAGAAGACCAGAGTGAAAGATGGAGGAGTTGCCCCAAGCTATTACTAGAGGGGATGATTTATATGCGGAACTAGGGGAAGGTATTAACCCAATGCCCACTCATTTTTTGGAGATAGTGAGGAATTTTCAATGGGAATTATCACATATCTGAATTAGTAATGAGTGATTAATAAAAGCTAGTGAGGAACATGAAAAACAGATTAGAGAATGGACTGAGAAATCTAGTCACAAGAGTGTACAACAAGAAGGGACGAAACAGAAACAGGTAGGGATGATGCTGAACAAATCTGAAAGTGAAGAAGAATTTGATAAAACAGATTCTAAATCCCATAAGGATAAGAGAAAAAGGGAATTACAGGGAGAATTCCGAAAGACAAAACCTTCTACCTTTGACGAGGAAAGGGAGGAGGATGTGGAAGCTTGGATCTTGAATATGGTTAAGTATTTTCAAGTGTATGAATGTGAAATCAACGTGAAAGCAAGATTGTTTGTTTATCAGCTATAGGAAAAGGCCACCCTATGGTTGGAGGAGACGAAAATTATACACTTGTTGGATGAGAAAATTGTTTCGTGGGAAACTTTGAGCATAAATTTAAATCTTTCTATTTGAGCGTGAAGTATTATGACAACCTGACAAAGAAATTGCATGAGTTGAGGTTGGGGCAAATTACCATGGATGAATTTGTGACCAAATTCACCAACTTACTTCGGTATGTACCCTATATTAGATAAGAAAAATCCAAGGTGCAGATAGTTTTGAACGATTTTCCAATAGTGTATAAGGAAATAATTGAATTTGATAATCCAGGGAATATGGATGAAGTAGTGAGGAAGGCCAGACTTTGCTACCAGCAGTTCATAAATCAGAATGAAGATTCTAGACCATGGTAGAACAAGGATAAAAATAAAATTGGGATGAATGTGACACAATAGAAGCTTCCTTATTTGAAAATTTTTGGGAAAGACCCCCAGCGGAAGAAATTTAACAAAGGGGATCAAAGTTAACTAACACAATCTTACATGGGGTTAAAAACCGTGGAGTTGGGAAGAAAAAAGGGCACAAGAAGTAAAGAAAGAGATCCATTAAAATTTTGGGGTTGTGGCGAGCCACATGTGTTGTGGGACTACCCCCATAACCCTAGATCAATTCATATTTTTCAAGTGTCACATGAGGCATCTACAGTGAACAATGTGGCCAGAAACATTTTGAGGATTAGCATGGCATTAGAGGCTTGACAAGAAGAACATCAATCTACAATGATTAACATTGAAGGTGTTATTAAAAACCAACCTGTGTTTGTTTTAATATACCCTAGGACTAGGTTAATCCATATTAGCCCTCAAACTGTGGAAAAGTGTAAGTTGAAATCAAAAAAATTTCAAAGTCCTTAGCTGGTACAGCTAGCCACTAGTACCAAACGAGAAGTGATCCATGTGTTAAAAAAATGTATAGTGGATCTAAATGAATATTCTACAGAAACCAAATTAAACATCCTTCCCTTAGGATCGTATGACCTATTAATTGGTATGACTTGGTTGGAACAACAAAAAGTTGTTAAAAATTGTTTAGAAAAGACTTTAACTTGCATTAACTTAGAGGGGAAATCATTCTTGATAAGAGGAAAACGAAAACAAGTCTCCGGTAGACAAGTAACAACGTTACAGTTGAAAATAACAACAAGGAAAGTATTTCAAGTTTATATGGTTCATGTGGAAAAAGATGAACAATAAGCATAAACTAAAAGGGTAGACCAATTATCTATAATAAGAGATTTATAGGATGCATTTTTTGAACAAATTTCCAAGTTACCCCCTCATAGAGACACAGATTTCTCAATTGACTTAGTGTCAAGGCCCTGTACCGAATGAGTACCCCAGAACTATTAGAATTGAAAATGCAGCTACGGGAGCTGTAAGATAAGGGTTACATCAAACTGAGTGTGTCACTCTAGGGAGAACCAGTACTGACTGTTAAGAAAAAATATGGCACTTTTAGAATGTGCATAGACTACAGGCAACTAAATCAATTAACCATCAAAAACACATATCCCCTACCTTGAATCGACGATCTGTTTGATGAGGATATACATAATACAACTTTTAGAACTCGGTATAGTCATTATGAATTTGTGGTACTACCTTTCGGTCTCACCAATGCACCTGCAACCTTCATGTGTCTCATGAATATTGTGCTCCATCAGTACCTTGACCAATTTGTATTAATTTTCATTGATGACATCTTAGTGCATTCTAAAAATGAAGAAGAACACTAAGAGCATCTCAGATTGGTGTTGCAAACATTAAGGGAGTATCAACTTTATGCAAAGAGTAGTAAGTGTGAATTCTACAAACCCAAAATCGAGTATTTGGGACATATTATTTCCAGAGAAGGATTGGCTATGGATCCCGAGAAAGTTAGAGCCATTATGAATTGGGAAACATGAAAAGATATATCAACAATTTTCTCCTTTATGGGGATTGTTGGGTATTATCGAAGATTTGTGGAGGGATTTTTAAAATTAGCTTACCCCATTACCTCCCTATAGAAGAAAGGAGTAAAGTTCGAATGGACAAAAAAATGTCAGGAGAGTTTCAACAAACTGAAATAGATGCTGACAACAACTCCTATTCTAAATATAGCAGACCTAAATAAGGAGTTTACAGTGTGCACATATGGTTGTTTAGAAGGATTGTGGGTGTGCTACTATAGGACAATGTTGTCATAACCTATGAGTCAAGAAAACTGAAAAAACATGAACAAAATTATGTTGTCTATGATTTGGAGTTAGTTGCGGTGATCCATGCCTTGAAAATGTGGATGCATTATTTACTCGAAAAGATCTTTGTTTTAGTAACCGACCATATCAGTCTAAAGTATTTCTTTAGTTAGCCTAATCTAAATGCAAGATAGACAAGATAGTTATCATTCCTTAGTGAATTTGAAATTGAAATAAAGCACATTAAGGGAAAGGAAAACAAAATCATTGATGCACTAAGTTAACATGCTCATTCTTTGATAGCAAGTGCAAGAAGCAGTGTAAAGAGAAATTTTGAAGCATAGGTGCAGCTAGCAGTGTAACAAGACCTTGGATATCAAGAAATACAACTGAAAGTGCAACAGGAAGAAATTATTGGGTATGATTTAAACTCAAAAGGATTAATTACTTATCATAATAGGCTATATATTCCTAATGTTGCAATATTGAAACAAATGGTTGTCGATAAGCATCACAAGAGACCGTACATTGGTTATTCGGGATACTAGAAAATGATTAAATCCTTAAGAAAATATTTTTTTTGGCTGGGTATGAAGAAACTGATAGCAAATTATCTAACCAAATCCTGAGAGTTTCAACAAGTGAAAGTCGAGCATTAGCATCAGGAAGGATTAGTGAATCCGCTACCCATACCAGAATTGAAGTGGGAGGTGATTTCCATGGATTTTATAATAGGGTTACCGAAGACCAAGTATGAGTATGACTACAACATGGTGGTAGTTGATACATTTACTAAAGAACTGCACTTTGTACTAGTACAATCCACTTTTGGGATTGCACAAATTGCTAATATCTTCATGAAGGAAATTTTCAGACTTCATGGCATACCAAAAGTGATAGTTTCAGATAGAGATTTGAAATTTACCTCCAACTCTTGGAAGGCCTTGTTCAAGGGCTTGGGAAATAATTTGAACTTCAGTGCTACATACCATCCATAGACGGATGGGAAAACTGAGAGAACTAATCATATTTTGGAAGATCTGCTCGGGATGTATGTGATGGATAGGCCCTCAAAGTGGAAAGACTTTCTGCATCTAGCTGAGTTTGCCTACAACAACAACTATCAAACGTCAGTCAAAATCAACCCCTTTGAAGCCATGTATGGTAGGAAATACCATATATCACTCAGTTGGAGCCAACGTGAGGATAGGTTGATTCTTGGATTAGACGTTTTGTAGGAAATGGAGTAGATGGTGGAAAAAATCAATAGAATATTAGAACCTCCCAAGACCGACAAAAATTCTATGCGAACAAAAAGAGGACACACAAAGAGTTCCAAGTGGGAAAGCATGTATATCTGAGGGTTAAGCCCCAGAAAAGTACTCTCAGAACTAGAGGGTGTACTAAATTAGCACCACGATTCTGCAGACCATTTGAAATTATGGATTGAGTGGGTCTAGTAGCATATCAGTTAGATGTACCTAGACATGTTAAAGTTCATAATGTGTTTCTTGTATCATTACTAAAAAAATATGTTCATCATCCTTTTCATATAGTTAACTGGAATGTGTTATAGGTGGAACCCAAAGGAAACTTTCTATTAGAGCCACTTCGTATCATGGAGCGAAAAGAGATCGTGCTTTGTAATCGGGTCGTTGCTTAGATTAAAGTGTCGTGGAGACACTTTACTCCCAAGGAGGCTATTAGGAAACTGGAAGATAGCATGAAAACAACTTATCCAACTTTGTTTGCCGAAGAAATGGTTGAATAATAAACAACGAGGATGATTTTATTTTCTATTGGGGGAGGAGATGTAATGCCCCCTATGTTCTATAAAATATTATAGTCAAATTATTGTTATTGTTTTAGTAATCGAATTACTGTTACAAATGGCATGAAAGCCAAGATTTACTTTGTGGGAAAAACTATGATAATGTAATTAATTGTTTGGAAATAAATAAATATATCATTTGAAGAACTAACTTGGAAAAGAAAAAATGAACGAATGAGATCATTATTCCAATCCATTATCAAGGGTGGATGGATTGGATGGAGAAAAAAAGAAAAATTTCCCAAATCACTCCAAAAAAATCGTTGGAGCGAAATTATGTGATTGAGTAGATGAGGAGAGAGAAATCTTGGAAAATCACTGAGTGCAGGGGAAACAACACTAGAATGGGTGAATAAGCACCATAGTGGAAAAGGCAGGCTTTAAAGGAAGAAAAATAATCATTTAAAAAAAAATGGAAAATCCTAGGTCATGGGGATTGGCAGAACCCAGAAAAAATGAGATGTTGTTATAGAAAGTCTACTAGGGAAAGTGAGGCATAAAAATTCCTTTACTAGAACAACAAAGGTTGTTGATTATGGGGAAAAGAAATATGTCAGCAGGGAGGAGAACGAGAGGAGGAGGTTCATGATTGGGAGGAAATTAATTCTTTCCAAGTTAATTCTTCAGACTAAACCGCTGGTTTGAGGTTATTGCTTCCATTATTTTGTACAATTTTTGGTATGCTTAAAGTAAATGGAGTATCAGTGGAGATTAATAAGTTGTCTTTATTTTTCACAACTGAATGGTATGATTATAGTAATGGAAATATCAGTGAATATTAAATTATTTCCGTGACAGTAGATGTAAAAGTTTGAGTTCTGACGAGGAAATATGAAAATTTTCTATGTGGAAAAGTCCTCATGGGATGTACTCCAATTACTGAAATATTTCTTACGTATGAATTGTACCATGGAAATACATAATACATTAATTTTGCTATCAGAGTGTATATATATCATCTTGCTTGTATTCATATGTAGGTGAAAGATGGGTACTGTGTGGATGCACTCTTTATATACTTGTTTGTTTTGTTTTTGTTTTTGATTTGTTTTGTTTTTTTTTTTGCAAATATAAATTATATGAATGTAGTAAATTAGCTAACAAGTTAGAAATAGTGATAACGCAGAGTTTTCAAAAAACAGATGGTTGATGTGGAAAACATTACCGTCAAATCACACCTTTTGGTGGATTGATTAGAATTTTGGGATGAGTACAATAGTTAAATTTAACTACATCAAAGCATGGAAGAAAGGAATAACGAATTGAATCGGAGAAGCATTTTGCAAGTGAATGTAATTGAACTCCTGCATTTCGCTTCTCGTATGTAGCTTTGGGGAAAGGAAATAGGATAATATCCATGCCGAGTAACCTAGGAAGTCATATCAAAACTGTATCTAGGAACCAAGTCATCAAATCAAGCTATAAGATGTAATCAAAGCACCATGCATGTAGTTTTATTTTCGAAATTGTGGACTCAATTGAGTTCCAAGATTGTAGCCTTTCCAGTGTATTATGATCTTACACATAAATCCTCTAAGATTCGGTATATAACAGTTATATTAAGTTGCGCTACAGGAAAGAAGCAACCTTCACATTTTCACAAAAATATACAAGAGACTTCATTAAACAAGAGCACTCCTTGCCAAAGCGAGGCACAACTGACAACTCACTAGATGATGGCACGTAGAATGATTCTAAGCCAGATATTAAAGCCGTTGAGGACTATGTAATATTCAAGGCGAGGCAAGTACTAAAGGTCGATGAAGGAATGTTGTCAAAAGGTGAGAAGGAGGATAGAAAATTCCCCGACACATGCATCAAAATGTTTTTTCCGACCGACAAAGTAGGAAGGACTGTAAGCTGTATCGATTCAACCATCACTGATGAGGAAGAGATTGAAGATCTCAAACACTGAGGGTGGTATTGCATTTAATTTTCACAATTCGAAAGGAGAATAGACAACCAGCTAGCTAGGGACGAACCCTAGCCACCGCACTAGAGGAGAGCCATATCGCCATCTCTAAGTGTATAATTTATTATTAATAATATGTAATTAAATAATCAGTTTTGATATATATATATATATATCACTTTTCTTTTCGTTTAAATATCAATATCATGGATATATCATTGTTAACATTTTCTTCATTAATATTTATGAATATTCGTGAATGTATAATGATAAAAAATAATATTTTATTCAAATATTTTTGAATAAAAAACTAATATTATTAGATTAAATATTTAAAAAAATTATCAAAATAATTTTTTGTGTAATATATAATAATAATAATAATAATAATAAAGATGTGAAGCATCCATTATAATGGTTCCTCCCGAGTTAAGGGTTGGGTTGTTATGACTAGGCTATATGGTAATCTTATTTCCAAGATCACAACCTTTGAGTGTTGGTCGGAAGAAATTACATGCAATATCATAGTTAATCAAGGATGTCCCTTATCCCCTACACTTTTTGGCATTTACATTTATAAGTTAGAAGAGTGTTTTGAAGTTGTAGTATGTGATGGACGCAAGATCATTGGTATGGTAATTATTCTCCCCCTTTATGTTGATGATATGATCTCTTAGCTAGGATCCATAACAATCTCAACAACCAACTCAGAATCCTCCAAGATTGCTTCTCCAAGATACTGATAAGATTAAAGTCATGATAATTAAATTCAAAAATATCTACTATGGTAATTTCATTTATGCTAATAACTATTTGGAGAATGTTTCTTCATATAAATATTTGGGAATTGACATTCATCATCTGCTCAATTAGAATTACAACATTGAGAAAATGATAATTGGAGGCTGAAAAACTTATTATGGGCTTGAAAACAAAAGGAAGTCAAAAAAGAATTGGGGATGGAGTAAAAAACAAATTTCTTGTTTGAGACTCTCATCACCCCTGTTATCTTATATGAATGTGAGGTTTGGGGTTGCAGTATATCTAGGGAATCATGGAGAAGGATTGAGTCAATAAAAAAAAATATATATATATAACCTACAACCTCAAGATTGATGGAAATACTCCCTACCATGTCCTCTTTATTAAACCTAGCATTTTTCCCATTGAAAAGATATCTGTGATTAGGTATGCCATGTATAACAAGAAGCTATACAACATGGAAGCCAAGAGGTATCCTAAAATTTCTTCTAACTCAAGCCAAAAACCCACCTTTGGCTCAAGCGAGGCTAGCATAAGGATGCCCACACTTGGCTGCACCATTGGGGTGTCAAGGAGGAGATAAAATTGAAAAATAAATAGAATATTAAAAATATTATTCTTCCAAATTTAATGATAAGTTGTGGGAGGATAACGATTTAGAGGGAAAAATGATGTTAATGTATAATAAGGAGGTAATCAAACCCAATTTAAAAAACCAGAGTTACCTTTCTATCTTAAGGAGTTCCAAGAAGAAAATGAACATTGCCAAGATTAGAACTAATTCTCATGAGCTCCAAAGTCCAATTGGGCGTTGGTGTATTCCTAAGACTCCTTGGGACCAAAAAGTTTGTCACCTTTGCAATAGGGAGAGGGTTGAAGATGAGAAGAACTTTCTCTTTGATTGCCATCTCTTACTCACATCCATTCTAATTTTCAAAGTCTTTGTCACACTACCAACCTTCTTGACTTGTTAAATAGAAAACATTACAGTGATCTAAATACACTATTCTCTATTTTTTATGATCATAAAAATAAAATCTTAAATAATCTTAATTAATATCTTAATTTCATAAAATCTGATAGATCATCATCATATATTATCTTTTATACTAATTTTTTTTTCCACACTTTAAACGCTTCTGCTTTTGTTTGTGAATTCGCTTTTGCTTTGACTTTCACTAATTTTTAAGAAAAAAACAATAACTTAAATTAAAAATTTTAAGAAATATTGTTGTGCTATAAAAATAAATAAATAATATTAAATTCAATATACGTTGATACCAACATGATCCACCAATGATGAAAGCTGAGATATTAAAATATGACTAGTGCTCACTAATACATAGTGACTATTGCTACGAGAGAGTCAAGCTCCTCCCTTTTATGCAAAATTTAGTCCAAATTCATAAGGAGATTTTTTGCTTGGATTCATGTGTTGTTTGATTCATTTGTATTTTCGCGTATGGCTTATCATATAATTAATTTTGAAATAGCAATATTATATATATAACTCTTCTTTTTGTTTAAATTTCAATATCATGGATATATGTTTTTTTATTTATTTGGTAGGTAAGCACCTATGGGAGATTTGAAACAGTGACCTATCACAAGGAGTACCTTAACCCATTCACCATCAATCCAAAGCCCCATGAGCTAATATCATGGATATATCATTGTTAACATTTTCTTCATTAATATTTATTAGTATTTATGAATGTATAATGATAAAAAATAATATTGTATTTAAATATTTTTGAATAAATTTAATAATATTTAAAAAAAATATCAATTTTTTTTTAATATATATTTATACTAATAATAATAATAATAATGTGAAGCATCCATTACAATGGTTCCTCCCGAGCTGAGGGTTGGGTTGTTATGACTAGGCTATACGGTAATCTTATTTCCAAAATCAGGACCATTGATTGTTGGTCGGAAGAAATTACATGCAATATCATAATCAAGGATGTCGCTTATCCCCTACACTTTTTGGCATTTAAATTTATAAGTTAGAAGAGTGTTTTGAAGTTGTAGGATGTGATGGACACAAGATCATTGGTATGGTAGTTATTCTCCCACTTTATGTTGATGATATCATCTTTTAGCTAGGATCCATAGCAATCTCAACAACCAACTCAGAATCCTCCAAGATTGCTTCTCGAAGATACCTATAAGATTAAAGTCATGATAATTAAATTCAAAAAGATCTACTTTGGTAATTTCATTTATGCTAATAACTATTTGGAGAATGTTTCTTCATACAAATATTTGGGAATTGACATTCATCATCTGCTCAATGAGAATTACAACATTGAGAAAATGATAATTGGAGGCTGAAAAACTTATTAAGGGCTTGAAAGCAATAGGAAGTCAAAAAACAATTGGGGATGAAGTAAAAAACAAATTTCTTGTCTAAGACTCTCATCACCCATGTTATCTTATATGAATGTGAGGTTTGGGGTTGTAGTATATCTATGGAATCATGGAGAAGGATTGAGTCAATTCAAAAAAAAATTATAACCTACAATCTCAAGATTAATGGAAATACTTCCTACGATGTCCTCTCTATTGAATCTAGCATTTTTCCCATTGAAAGGATATCTATGATTAGGTATGTTATCTATAACAAGAAGCTATACAACATGGAAGCCAAGAGGTATCGTAAAATTTCTTCTACCTCAAGCCAAAACCCCACCTCTGGCTCAAGCAAGGATAGCATAAGGATGCTCAAACTTGGCTAGACCATTGGGGTGTCAAGGAGGAGATAAAATTGAAAAATAAATACAATATTAAAAATATTATTACTTCCAAATTTAATGATAAGTTTTGGGAGGATAAGGATTTAGAGGGAAAAAGGAAGTTAATGCATAATAAAGAGGTAATCAAACCCAATTTAAAAAACCATAACTATCTTTCTATCTTAAGGAGTTCCAAGAAGAAAATGAGCATTGCCAAGATTAGAACTAATTCTCATGATCTCCAAAGTCCAATTGAGCGTTGGTATATTTCCAAGACACCTTGGGACCAAAATGTTTGTCACCTTTGCAATAGGGAGAAGGTTGAAGATGAGAAGAACTTTCTCTTTGATTCCCCATCTCTTACTCATATCCATTCTAATTTTTAAAGTCTTTGTCACACTACCAACCTTCTTGACTTATTAAGTAAAAAAAATTACAATAATCTAAATACACTTTTCTATATTCGTTATGATCATAAAAATACATTCTTAAAGAATTTTAACTAATCTCTTAATTTCATAAAATCAGATAGATGATCATCATATATTATCTTTTATAGTGATTTTTTTTTGACACTTTAAACTCTTCTACTTTTGTTTCTCAATTCGCCTTTGCTTTGACTTTCAACTATTTTTTAAGAAAAAGCAATGACATTAAATTAAAAATTTTAAATTTTTAACTAAAGGATTTAAAAAAATATTGTTGTAATGTCAAAAAAGAGTTTTTATTAAATTCAGTATACGTTGATAGCAACATGATCCATCAATGATGAAAGTTGAGATATTAAAATATGACTAGTGTTCACTAATACGGAGTGACTATTGCTACGAGATAGTCAAGCTCCTCCCTTTTATGCAAAATTTAGTCCAAATTCATAAGGAGCTTTTTTGTTTGGTTTATTATATCAACGTATACCAATACCAACGTATCAGTCAACCTCAATTGAAACTGTGTTTTATTAACATTAAGAGTGTTTTATTTTGATGTCATTCTTTTAACTCAAAACCTTTTAGTCACCGACCATCATAATCTAAAATATGAAATACTTTCTCAAATATGTTTAAGCGATGGGCCATTGTGTGGTCTCACTATCACTCTTAATAAAAAAATTATAAATTAAACCTATGAAAGCAAAGGTTATTAATTTTTTTCAGAGAGAAAAAAACTATATAGATTATATTAAGATCATATAACTGTCAAAAATACATATGGTAGAAAAGCCGTAAGGATCATAATGGGGGAAGAGGATCCCCGAAGGAAGAAGATCTGAATGACTGTAGTTCCGAAGATCAGCGAACCTGTAAAAGAACCATAGGATGGCGATACATATGGCCCGAAAGAAACATGATTACAGGGCACATAAATCAAAAGAGATGTGACGGCTGGCAAAAAAACAGCGAGCCCAAATAAGCCGGCAAAAAAACATAAGTTAAGCATATAGCCTGCATGTAATGTGAATGCAGAAGACAATAGACAAAAAAGTGAAGAGCCAGCGACTATAAGAGCGTTAGTCCTGGGGCAGAGATCCGGCAATCAACGAGATGATGGAGTCCAGCGGCAGGTTGAAGTCCTGAAAGATGCGGCGGCATCTCCACTTCCATATGTGCCAACATGTAAGAATAAATAAGGCGAGCCAGGAGGGGTGTTGAGTGGACCAGCAGAAGAATGCATCCGGAACAGAGGTAAAAAAGCAAAGAGGAAACCCATATATTGAGGAGAGTTCGGACCAGATCGCCGAGGAGGCAGCACATTGAAAGAACATATGGATGTTCGTTTCCACTTCAGCTAGGCAGAGTTGGCATCTACTAGGACCATGCCACCCTTTCTTTTGGAGAACTTCCCAGGAGAGGTTCTTGTTGTAGAAGAGGAGCCAAGCAAATAAGATGGATTTGAGTGGGCAGGGGGCTTTCCAAAGCTTGAGAGGAAAGAGATTTGGGGGGGGAGGGAGATCAGATGAGAGGGCGGAGTAGAGACGACGAACAGTGATGGGGTGGATTGAGGAGTCTGGGGACCAGATAAGTTCGTCCTTGGTTCCAAGTTGTAGGATCCCCCGGCGGGAGAAGGAGAGAGTGGAGGAGGACCATAAGGGGCGAAGAGGGGGGGGGATGTGAAGTTGTTGTTCAGATTTCCAGATGGGCTCTAGGGAGGACCATGAATCTATGAGTTTGGACCAGGTGAAAATGCCCCTAGAGTGGAAAAAGGTGAGGAGGGCCGGGGGGATCAGAGATTCCAGGTCATATAAGGTAGGGTCGATACCAATGAGAACAGATATGCCTGAAAAAAAAGTCCATTTAAGATTCTTCATGAAAAACAGTTGGATCTTTCTGAAACTGCACCATATAGGAGAACCATGCCTGATTCCGAGAGATGACCTTCTGAGCCAGTATTCCATGTTCCTGCCTTTCAGATACCTTTGCTTGATGAGAGCGGACCACGGGCTGCTCCCGAAAATACCCCTGTGCAGAGATTTGCAGATGAGCGCGTTCCCAAAGAGCCTCATGTTTAAGAGGCCCCATCCCCCTTTCTTCTTCGATTTTGTGATAAGATCCATTCTTACAAGGTGAATTTTTGATTGGTAAGAATGTCCTCCCCACAGGAAATTTGCAGCGATTGACTGCATTTTCTTGATGACTTTGTTCGGGAGGATGAAGAGGTGGCCCCAATAGACTGCGAGTTGGGAGAGCACCGCTTGTACCAGAATGAGTCTGCCGGCTAGGGATAACAGCCGCAGTTCCCATTTTGAGATTTTGTTATAGAAGCGGTCAATAAGCCACAGCCAGTCGTGGCACCGATTGCTCTTCACTTTGAGGCGGAAACCCAGATATGAAAGTCCATCTTTTAAGAGAGCAAGGTTGATGCCGAAGCGGTCCGCGATCCATTGAGCTGTAGCTGGGTTAGAATTATTGTGATATAGCACTGTTTTATCATTGTTGATCATGAGGCCCGTGGCAGCCCGGAACTTCTGTAAGAGCACGTATAGACAGACCCAAGAAGATTTACATAGCATTGCAAAGATTAGAATATCGTCAACAAAGAAGTTGTGGGAAAGAGAGATGTCCTTACAAATCTTTACAGGTTTACATCTGCCTTGGGCGACTGCATGGTTGATATGAGTGCTGAGAGAATTCATCACCAAAATAAAGAGGAGAGGGGAGAGAGGGCAACCTTGGCGGAGCCCTCTTTCAGCTTGGAAGAACGATGATGGAATGCCGTTGATGATTACAGAGTATTGGACAGTTTCGACGCATGCCATAATCCAACTGATAGCCAGTGGCCTTAACCCAATTTTTGCCAAGAGAATTCTGAGGAAGCTCCAGTTTATGCAATCAAAAGCCTTTTTTAAGTCGATTTTGAGGGCCGCCGCATCAATGTTCTTGGTGGAGATAGAGAAGAGGCCCTCCTGAGCCAATGCGACTGCGTCGAGGATGAGCCTGTCCTTTAGAAAAGCATGCTGTTGCTGTGTAATAAAGGAGCTGAGGGTTTTTTTCATTCTTTCTGCAATGAGCTTGGAGATAATCTTGTAGAGCGCATTACACAAAGCGATCGGCCTGAAATCCCCGAAGGATGAGGTTTTTTCTTTTTTGGGAATCAAAGCAATAAAGGTGGCCGAGAGAGCGCTGTTAATGCTTCCGGACTGACGGGAAGCGTCCACCATATTGAGAAGATCGTGCTTGAAGAGATCATAAAAATGTGTGTAGAATTCTACCGGGAGTCCATCGGGCCCCGGGCTTTTATCTTTTTTAAAGCTTTTTATTATGTCTGAGAGCTCCCCTTCAGAGATTGGCTTAAGGAAGTCGTCATTTGCCTCGACGTCGAACATAACCGGGAGATGTTCGACCGCCCACAGCATGTCGTTGATGTCACTGTGTTGCCGTTTATATTGGGCTTTGAAGAAAGTAGTAGCCTCAGCAGAGATGTCGTGTTGGGAGAAGAGGAGGTTTCCACTGCTATCTTCGATTTTCCATATCGCGTTCTTCGATCTGCGGGCGCTGGCGAAATTGTGGAAAAACTTGGTGTTCTTGTCGCCCTGTTTGAGCCATGTAGCTCGACTTTTCAACCTCCAAGTTGCTTCCTCTTTTAGGAGCAGAGCTTGTTTCCTTTTTTCCAGGGACCAGAGATGAGCCTTTTTGTCAAAGGAGAGGCCATGAAGATGAATTGTTGATGTGAGCACACTAATTTCGAGGTTGATGTTGTTGAGATCCTGTGAGTCAGATTGCTTCTTCTTGATCTGCCAAGATTTGATTTCCTCCCGCAGCTTGAGAATTTTTTCACGGAAAGTGAGGAAGGCAGCCTCCTCGGCATGATTGATATTCCCCCAGCAGGAATTGACGAAGACAGCAAAAGATTCATCCTGTAGATGGACTGAGTTAAACTTGAAAGAATAGCCCTTTTTTTGCTCGTCGCGCACCCATACTAGAGAGATGGGCTTGTGATCCGATGTATTGGCATCTCCAGTTTTGGCTATCGGCATCCCCCATTGTTCAATGATGAAGGACGACAGCAGAAAGCGGTCAATTCGTTTGGCAATGAAGGCAGGACCCAGCCTGCTGTTGTCCCATGTGGGAGCCAATGGCTCCGGGATGATGTCAACCAGATCTCTTTTTAATAGCTCCCCTCGCATTTTGTCAGCCAGTTTGTCCATAGAAGAGCATTGACCCCAGCATTCTTCCATTCTGAGAGTGAAATTTAAGTCACCTGCAATGAGCAAAGAGTTAATATCAAGGATACCTGAATCGAGCAGAGAGTCCCAGAAGGGAAGTCTATTCCGATAGGGCGCATAGACATTCAGCAGATTGATGGTTTGTGATCTTCCTCTAATGGAAGCCGAAATAAGAATACCAGCCATACACTTGTAGGCTTTTGCCTTTACCATGAGAGGGTCCCATAGAGTTACAAGCCCACCCGACAGGCCATCTGCACTGGTGGCAGCCATGTGCCAAGTAGGATACATTCTTCTGAAGAAGGCCAAGGCAATCGAGCTGGAGTGCATAGTCTCTTGGATAAAAATGATATGAGGACGGGCAGAAAAAAAAGTCGCCTTCAGAGCCAAGAATTTGGGGGCCGCTCCTAAACCCCGAATATTGTATGAAATAAGGAAGGTCATTTGGAAGGTTGACCAGCCAAACTTGCTCTAAGGGGCTGTGGCAGAGGAGACTCCATAACAGGAACATCTATAAGAGGAAAATTGATAACGCCCAAGTCGGTAGCTGTCGTTCGACCTTTGTAATGCCTGCTCCCACCTCTGTGCTTTTTTCTAACAGTAATGTTTTTGGCGGATTCGGGACTGATGATGGGGAAAGAGGGTTTGTGGATGGTCAGCGGTTCAAGGATGGAGGGTTGACGGTTAAGGAGAAGGTCAATGTCGCTGTCGAGAACATTGACCGGGGAGGCTGAAGGAGAGTTAAATGGAGTCGGAGAGAGCTAATGATCTTTTCCTTTGCCGGCGGGGGATGGCGAGGATGAGGAGATTTGGATGGGGTGAGAGCCGACAACAAAGTCTGCAGCATTCATCGGTGGCGAGGAGGGGACCGCATTCTCTTCGAGCTGTTCCGGGATCGGGGGGCAGGTGAAATCCGCCATATTCATAAGAGGAGGGGAAAGTGGGAGGCTCTTAAAGTCAGCAAGGTTGGGCGATTCATCTCTGTTTTGAGAGTCTTCCTGCTCTCCATGATGGTCTGATGACTTGAAGGAGAAATGCCTCCCCGAGAGACTGTCACTATCAGAGTTTATTTGCCTTTCCTTTGCCTTTGTGGCAGGGGGATTCCTGTGGCGCCTGTATTTGCAATCTTTGATGAGATGGCCCGTTCGGTGGCATGATGAGCATCTGAACGGGATACCCCAGAAGTCAATCCTTTGGCATAAACGGGAACCTTCCCAGAAGATCTCAATTTGTTCCGGATAGCCCCCCTTGTATGGCTTTTCGATGAGAATCCAGGCGATTCTTTTGTCTTTTTCGCCACTTAACCATGGGTCGACGTAGATGAACTTGCCGATTGCATTGCCTATCAATGCGAGAATGTCCGGCGTCGAAAGCTCGAGCGGAAGGTTTGGGAGCTTTACCCAAATCATGCTGTGGGTGGGGGAGTTTTTGAGAGGATCAAAACCGAGATACCACCTTGAGAGGGAAAGGAAGCTTCTTCCCGATACGAGCTTGATAAAGACGCTTGGGTGGAAGGCGGAAGGCTATTGGCTACTGGACAATGGCTGTTGGACAGTGGCTGCCATGGTTGGCGAATAGCTGCTCCTCTATATTAGAATTGGGTTTCATTAATATTGATTTTTTAATAAATGGATGGATATAATTTGCAACATCTCATGGAGAGATAAAATTTTATGTCTATCTATATGTTTTATATTATAAAAATTGTGAATTGTGATCTATATGTTTTATATTATAAAAATTGTGAATTGTGATCTATATGTTTTATATTATAAAAATTGTGAATTGTGTTTATAAGGAGTTATTGTTTATTAGTAAATGTGGTCAGTATACATCTATAAACATCATAAAAAATAAAAAAAATAGTAAGGGAATCCATACTTTATAGTTATTTAATATAGTTTATTGGTTTCTTTTCATATTCAAG
Organism: Pinus tabuliformis; assembly: GCA_031772625.1. Lineage (NCBI taxonomy): Eukaryota > Viridiplantae > Streptophyta > Pinopsida > Pinales > Pinaceae > Pinus > Pinus tabuliformis. The sequence goes on along the minus strand of CM062816.1, from coordinate 1,641,410,894 downwards.
TGTTGTGCATAAAAATAAAATTATGAAAAATGTGCTTCCAATGTTCACATATGTTGTTAAAATAAAAAATATATATAATTATATGTGTTGTGATAATAACATAAAATTATGAAAGATGTGCTTTTCACATTCGCACATGGTTGTGAAAATAAAATATAATTATATATATATTTTTAAAATTAAATAAAATTATGAGAAATAAGCATATTAGATACTTTTCGCTTTTCAAATGTGATGCGAAAATAAATATAATTATATATAACAATACAAATAAAATAAAAATATGTGAAAATAAAATATAATTATACACTATAATAAAAATAAAAATAAAATAAAATAAAATTATGAGAGATATAAAAATAATCATGGAAGAATATCTTAAAACATGTTTAGATGCCAAATTTATTTATATATTTAAAAACATAAATTTTATTTTATTTAAAAAAAAAACATTTTTAATATAATATTTTAATCTTATTCTTTTATCAACTCATGATTTAGATTCTAGTTCAACACAAAACTTCACACAGCTCAATAAGATTGCTTAGTTGTATATTAGCTCTTCAAATTAGTTTGTGAATTTGACCTTTTTTTAAAAGAGTGATACATAGTCAAATCTACTTCCTTTTATATGTGAGAAAACTTGTAAATAACGAAACCATCACATACCCCGACCACACCATGGTTTTATTACCATCTCTAATCAAACATCCCTTTTATTTAATGGTCCTCCATAATTAATTAAGCATTCCCTTGGTATTTCTATACTCCATAGCATCAAAGTAGATTTCATCAATGCCAAATTTGAAGGAGAAACTACTCTCCACCAATTTCTTCAACAAAATGTTCACCTTCTGCGTATCTGGCATATCCCCAAACCTGGAAGTATAAACACAAACATTCAATTTCTCAATATTTCTATATGTGTACATATCCATAAAATAGGAGAAGGCAATACATTACTGATAATGATACTCACTGGATTGGGAGATGATATTGTGGATAGTGAATGTATATCTAGACAATTAGGTTGTCAGGATTATGCTTGGATATTGGAATGTTTTGGATTCAAATGCTTCTATGTGCAAATAGGGTTTGAAAATGGGTGGGCGGGGTGTTTCGAACCCTAGCTGCCTTGGCCCTCCAATTTCAACCTCCTATCATTGTCGTAAGAGGTTTTCCTTATTTGTTGGTTTATGTTTTGATGAGCCCCAATAGTGCAACAATAATGCTGCAACTTCCATGGCTACGAACTTAAATTATACCCTCAGGGTTAATACCAACTTAAGAGGTATCGACACTATATGCGCAACATGAAATGTGTCCTTCTCTCATTGATCTGATGAAATGGAATGAATATCATGAATTATAGAAATTGAAATGCCTGAAATGTAAAATTTAACCTGTAAAAGACAAGGAAAGTAAATCTATTCTAATTGCATAAAATAAAGAGCATGAATCAACTCTAAAGACTAACTAACTACAATTGCAGGAAGGTAAAAGACAATGTTGATTGTAGAGATGAAATATTTGAGCCTACTTATAGATGCAAATCGAGATTCTACTTATGGAATGTAAATCATTACTCTATTTGCAGAATGTGAAAAATTGCTTGAGAAAGGAAACTTGATCTAAAGCATATGACTGGAAAATATGAGAAGATGACTTCAAAAACTAGGTCTAATATACTTGCATTGAAGAGTTTCTCTTCTTATCATCGAGTTCAAGATAATTTAGCTTTAGTAATAGAGTCATGACACATTGCATAAGAGAACAATCTTTGTGATGCAAATGTGGAAATTTATCTACTAATTTTAATTGTTTTTTTGTACTTGTAGTGAAGGGATGAGTCTAAAGTCCTCCTAGGTCCTCCCCGACCATGGATTCAAAGTCTGGAGGTCATTATTCAATCCCAAGATACAAAAATCAAGCTCTTAAAAGTAAATCTGGTTAAGTTTAGACATGCAACAGGATTCTACAACACCGCTACAGGATTGCTACACGATGCTACAAGATTTCTCTGTTTTTCTACAAGATTGCTTCAGTGAGCATTTTGAGGGTGGAAAAGGTGATATAAATGTGGGAAATGGTAGTGTAAAGTAGAAAAAGGTTTTATTTTTTCCTTTTTAAGTTTGGTACCCTTCATGGGCCCATCTTGCACAAGAAACAATGCACACTACCACTTTCCGCAAACCCGAAATGTACTATCAGTGAACAGTGTTTTAGAGGAGTTGTTGAGGTAGAAAGAAGGAGATGGTGGTAGAATAAGGAGTTTAAATGAAATGATAACCCTGGAAATACATAGTAGCACCTACACACCATAAAAGATTATTATTTTTATACTTGGAAAGACCAAATAACTAGTCTTCCAACTAGTCTGTCCTCTAAGTTATCTCACCAATGACCAAGAAAATCAAATGGAAATGACATGGGGTAATTTTTTTTATTAAGTATGATTTCCTATGACTCCAGTACAAGTAAAATCACTCAAAAATATGCTTTTTAACATGTGCTAAAAAATAGCAGAAAATCACTTTTGAAGAAACTAGAAATTCAAGAATCAGTGAGCTAGTTAACCTACCAAATTCCCAACCTAATCAAGTGCAAATGATATTGGGTAATTTTTTTTATTAAATTTAATATTATTAGGACTCAATCCAAGTGGAATAAAATAAAAATAGAACTGTTAGCACATGCTAAAAAATAGCTGAAAATTACTACTATTTTGTTACAAGGGACTTCGAGAAATTCTAGATTTGTGAACTAGTAAACCAATCCAAGTATATCCCTGCTAGAAATGAAAGTGGAGCTTCTAAATAAAAAGTTTTATTTAAAAAAAGACTAAGAAATACATGCCCTTGGAGGAAAATTTGAATTGTTACTTATACAAATAGATGGGGAAGCATCCTCCTTGAAAGGAGGCAAATTTCCCCTCCAAAATCCCTCAAAAAGTGGATCTCGTTCCCAACACTAGGAATCTTAATTAAATAATAGGGAACACATTCCTAGAGTGTCTCAATTAGTGAAGTTGTAGGAATTTTCAATAATTTCATGATATCTTTTTCATTTATTATCTAACCTTGGTCCATCTTGTAGTAGGGAGCAAGTCCCTATATTATGTCATTCAAAATTTACTTAATATTCTCTAAAAAAGATAATATTAGACACATAATATAAAATTATCTCTAAACCTTCCTAAGAACATATTAAAGGTAAAAAACATTATTAAGTGTAGAAGAAGAGATTGAATATAAACTTTATGTGCCCAAGAAAAGTTAAATGGACCTTAACTTGTTTCTAATTTGGAGGCCCATCATGCCCCCTACTGAAATTGTTGCTCATCCTCTAAGAAACCTATCATATTATTTGCCTCGTGTTCTCCTCTTATTCCTCAGATGACTTTTCTAATGTCCCACACTAATGTGGATGTAGCTTCCTCTATTGAAAGGAAGCCTGCATGCTCTTTAGTTTCTTCCTTTTTCTTTAGCTCAACTTTTATTTCTTCTCTTTTTCCTGTCCTTTCTTCTGATCCTTTCTTTGATTTCTTCCCTCTCAATATCAACTTATTATTTTCCTAACTCCTCCTTCCATGGATTCAATAAAATTTTATCACTATTAAATATTGAATTTTCCTTTTCCTTCGATAAATTTTGGAGTTTTCCGTGCACAATTTTTTTTTTTAAGGCAAGGGTAGAATGAAAAAAATTGTTTACACTGTTTGAAAGAGAGCACATCTCATGCTCAGCTAAAAAAAATAAATTCCCCTTCTCATCATGATTAAAGAAACACCCATACTTCATTTATGTATTCCCAACTTTTATCATAAATTAGCTACGGGATGTAGTGTTGAACAATTAAAGAGTTTCACAGTCTTCTTTTCCATAGGTAGCAAAGGAAAATATGTACTTTCTCTTTATCTCATGATTATTTCCTCCTTGCTAGGGTTTGAGGGAAATTTTGTTCACTATCAAGCTTCCTGTAGCAACCTGTGATTTTCCTATAGCACTTTCTCTTCATCCGGTAGCAACTTTTTTCTTCCTTGTAGCATCTTTGATCCTTCCTGTAGCAGCTCTCTTTTCTCCTGTAGCATCTTTGTTTGCACCCTTTCCATATTCTTTGAATATTTCCTTGATTTCCAAGACACTAGTGGTTGTTCTGGGTGAAATTTTCCTTCCTGTAGTAGCTTTGTTTTCTCTTGTAGCATCTTTGTTTGCACCCTTTCCATTTTCTTTGAATATTTCCTTGATTTCCAAGACATTAGTGGTAGTTCTGGGTGAAATTTTCCTTCATGTAGCAGGCTATCTCAATCTTGTAACAATTTTTTCTAATCCTGTAACAATGTGTTTTGATCCTGTAGCACACAATCTGAATCCTATGGCAACTAATCATTGAATGCAAAGAGGTGGTGGGTCCATCTTTTTATTTTTGTATTTGTTTTTATTATTTTTTTATTATCTATTCTTCAAAATTTTTCTCTCTTTTCATTGCATGCAAAATACTATAAGTTTTTTGAGTTAGTCGACCTTATCCCCGCCTACTTTTTGTACTCCATGATAACATCCAACTTTCTTAAGTCTTTTTTCAATTTTATCTCATTTATCACTGACACATGTGGGTGTCCTTTGGAGAAAAGTCAAGTGACTTGATAGATAATATCAAGGCTTCTTGTTATTAAATTTGGTTATAAAAGACCTTTTCTTCTCACACTTTTAATGTTTTCTCAAGCTAGAATAGTTTCGAAGGGTGAGGTTAAAGAGTTGAATACTGGTGCCTTGCCATGCATGTTTTTCTTGTTTAGGATGTCGCTATAGATGTGGAGACTGCCTTTGGCGATATCAAAGCTACATGTGATAATCTATTGGAGTTCCTATTATTGATAACCTTGAATCCATAGATCTTCTAGGTTTTTTGTTGTTGTTGTTTCTTCACATCCCTCGATAAAATATTGATGCTGAGATGCTCATGATTTGAGTGTTGTAGCTGATGATAGACTTGTTGATGCTTGCATGAGGTTGTTGGAACATTGACAAAGTTGTTGGAATTCTCTCTGAGGTACAAAATGTCACTTTCATCAATTGTTTTTTATTGGATGGAATCTTTTCATTTTTGATTGAAGCCATGATTCATATGATCAAAAATAGGTTCCAACATGGATCAAAGTCTATTGCTGGAGATGATAAGTGACCCTATAGTAGCCTTTCAGATGTTGTGTGGCTTCCCATTATCAATGAGATGATCCCTCAATCCTTCACGATAGCCAATTCTTCATTTTTGTGCTTCAAAGTGATTTTGACTGGGGTCTTGGAGGGTTTGTGCAGACTGATACAGGATTGGGTTATTTCCTGTAGTAGTCACATAGACCACCTTATGATCAAAACAAACTTCATAAAATGCATCCAAAAACTCTAATAACTCATTTTAAGCTCATGTAGAAGGATTGTAAGCTATGGTTGTGGTGAAAATAATGAAAGGAGTGTTGAAAACAAGGTTTTTTTATGGACAAAGATGATTATTTGGGTGAAGAAGTGAGTAAATATTGTGGAGTATGGATGATGAAGGTTTGGTAGACTTATTTTTTCATTACCCCAAGGAAAACATAATATATAATCCCTCTCTCTATGCCGATCACAATCCTTTAGCAATTCTTATCAATCTTGTAGCACTACAGGACAATCCTGTAGTAGACTTGTTTAATTCATATCTCTCAAATGGTAGATTGGATTCACTTGAAACTTTTTAGCATGTTTCCATCAGCCTCATGCATCGCCGCATAAATAATATTGTCCAATGGATGCATGAATCTTGATAAAATTTGAAAATGGTTGTAGGTGATGGCGACCAATTTCATGAAAAGTATGCATTGGAATTTGCTGACATTTCTTAAGAATGTTAGTATAATACCTATGCATCTCCACATGAAAGGAATCATCCAATGGATGCATGGTTTTTGAGATATAGTAAAAATAATTTCATCCCTTTCTATTTTGGCAATCCTATAGCAAAATAGAGCTTTCCTGTAGCACTTCAAGAGAATGAGGAAAATGAGTTGGAAAGGATTGGAAATGATGGGAAATGTCATAGAAATGGATGAGGGTGATGGATTTACTTGTCCTTGGTCCTTATTGATAAGTTCTTAAAGAAGGTGAGAACCATAAGTTTGACAGTTTTTGACTTTAGGAGTAGGATGCTCCTAATCCCAATCTTCCATTCGAGGAGCGAAGGAAGGTTGTTTTTATTCGCTCCAGGTTCTAAATCGTGCTCTTATTTCATGTTTCGAACTATATATACTATTCATTTTGTATGGTTTTCTCGTTTACTTTACATAGCAAGTGAGTATCTTGATACATATCACTACGCGAATACCGATGTTAACCCTTATCTTTTGTTGTGCTTTCAATTAATTATGTTGCATCCAACATGCTTGTTACCATTCTCTGTAAATCATGTTATTATTAATCATATTAGTATATATATATTGAGTTCCATATCTTAAATTAATCCTTTTTTCCATTAAATGAGGTGTTCATTTTTAGACTTTATTTATCAATAAGACTTTTTTAATTGAAATACGGCATATCAGGCAGGAGAATAAACTTCTTTTTAATCTTTGAGTGAAGTAGGTTTAGATCAGGCCTTTATATACGTCATTTCGAGCAAGCTTCCCAATCAACCACTTGCCTTGACGAATGCCTAGAAGGAACGTATGGCACTTAGTTTACTATGTACCGCTACGCCCCAGATGCCTCACGAAACTTTTTTATTGAATTAGCTGCTTGCTTAGTGGGTAAGGTCCATGGGCACATCATTTATATATTTACATTTTTCACACTCCATCCCTTACCCAAATTTTGTTATTAGATGCACCAACCTATAGCCTTCAACCAAGGAATGCTTTGTCGGTATCACAGATTTTCGGGACGGGTTTAAACTACAACTACCATTTCTTTATTCTGACTACATAGGGCCTTTAGCTTATAGAATGAATGTCAATTTGACCTACAACAACCCACCTAGTCTTGGATCTTAGGAACCACTTGGATTTATTCACTAAAGCCAGACACATCGAAGATAGAAGGAAGGAATAACTTGAAATGTATTAAATCACCAATTTAGATAAACAAAAAAAAGAGTTTGATATTCCAGTGCATCATAATTGATTCTACCCCTTTACGACATGCAGGACACCAATAAGTCCGTTGTAAGTTTTTTGATCTAGGCCCGAGTGTGACAAAGGACCCTTCCAAGACCTTTTGCTTTCGTGATGTGTAAAATTGCATTTTTAAAAGAACATAAATGGATACATCTGCATGTTGTAATGAAGAGGAACATGTCAATCATCAACACATGAAAACATAAGCCGTTAATAATGGAATTCGTCCAGGACAGACTACGTCTCCAGGCCCCGGTGTCAAGATGGTGTAAGCTGCTGCATTAAGTGTTGTCAATAGTGATGATGTACATAAGGGGTGACATTAGTATCATACAAGGAAAATGCCCTCACATAGGAGTGGCTCCAATAGATGTTCCACTATAGGAACTCTCAGTCAAAAGGATTCCTATCAATATGACACAAAGTCATGCATGATGATAATGAGCATCCCGCCAACATGGCATAAAAGGGATCTCAATGAAAACATGCATGGCAACAACATGAGTATCCCATCAACATACAATAAAGGGATCTTGAATAAAACATGATGAATCATGACAACAAGTACATCACACAGATGATTCTACTAATTTTATCTACTAATTTTAATTGTTGTTTTGTACTTGTAGTGAAGGAGGGATGAGTCTAAAGTCCTCCTAGGTTCTCCCCAACCATGGATTCAAAGTATGGAGGTCATTATTCAATCCCAAGATACAAAAATCAAGCTCTTAAAGTAAATCTGGTTAAGTTTAGACAATGCAACAGGATGCTACAACACCGCTACAGGATTGCTACATGATGCTACAAGATTTCTCTGTTTTTCTACAAGATTGCGTTAGTGAGAATTCTGAGGGTGGAAAAGGTGATATAAAGGTGGGAAATGGTAGTGTAAGGTAGAATAAGGTTTTATTTTTTCCTTTTTAAGTTTGATACCCTTCATGGGCCCATCTTGCACAAGAAACAATGCACACTGTCACTTTCTGCAAACCTGAAATGTACTATCGGTGAACAATGTTTTGGAGGAGTTGTTGAGGTAGAAAGAAGGAGATGGTGGTAGAATAAGGAGTTTAAATGAAATTATAACCCTGAAAATACATAGTAGCACCTACACACCATAAAAGATTATGATTTTTATACTTGGAAAGACTAAATAACTAGTCTTCCAACTAGTCTATCCTCTAAGTTATCTCACCAATGACCAAGAAAATCGAATGCAAATGACATGGGGTAATTTTTTTTTATTAAGTACGATTTCCTAGGACTCTAGTACAAGTAAAATCACTCAAAAATACGCTTTTTAAGATGTGCTAAAAAATAGCAGAAAATCACTTTTGAAGAAACTAGAAATTCAAGAATCAGTGAGCTAGTTAACATACCAAATTCCCAACCTAATCAAATGCAAATGATATGGGGTAAATTTTTTATTAAATTTATTATTATTAGGACTCAATGCAAGTGGAATAAAATCAAATAGAATTGTTAGCACATGCTAAAAAATAGCTGAAAATTACTACTATTTTGCTACAAGAGACTTCGAGAAATTCTAGATTTGTGAACTAGTAAACCAATCCAAGTACAACCCTGCTAGAAATGAATGTGGAGCTTCTAAATAAAAAGTTTTATCCACAAAAAGACTAAGAAATACATTCCCCTGGAGGAAAATTTGAATTGTTACTTATACAAATAGATGGGGAAGCATCCTCCTTGAAAGGAGGCAAATTTCCCCTCAAAAATCCCTCAAAAAGTGGATCTCGTCCCAACACTAGGAATCTTAATTAAATAATAGGGAACACATTCCTAGAGTGTCTCAATTAGTGAAGTTGTAGGAATTTTCAATAATTTCATGATATCTTGTTCATTTATTATCTAATCTTGGTCCATCTTGTAGTAGGGAGCAAGTCCCTATATTATGTCATTCAAAATTTACTTAATATTCTCTAAAAAAAATAATATTAGACACATAATATAAAATTATCTCTAAACCTTCCTAAGAACATATTAAAGGTAAAAAACATTATTAAGTGTAGAAGAAGAGATTGAATATAAACTTTATGTGCCCAAGAAAAGTTAAATGGACCTTAACTTGTTTCTAATTTGGAGGCCCATCATGCCCCCTACTGAAATTGTTGCTCATCCTCTAAGAAACCTATCATATTATTTGCCTGGTGTTCTCCTCTTATTCCTCAGATGACTTTTATAATGTCCCACACTGATGTGGATGTAGCTTCCTCTATTGAATGGAAGCATGCATGCTCTTTAGTTTCTTCCTTTTTCTTTAGCTCAACTTTTATTTCTTCTCTTTTTCTTGTCCTTTCTTCTAATCCTTTCTTTGATTTCTCCCCTCTCAATATCAACTTATTATTTTCCTAAGTCCTCCTTCCATGGATTCAATAAAATTTTATCACTATTAGGTATTGAATTTTCCTTTTCCTTCCATAAGTTTTGGAGTTTTCCATGCACTTAATTTTTTTTAAGGCAAGAGTAGAATGAAAAAAATTGTTTACACTGTTTGAAAGAGAGCACATCTCATGCTCAACTAAAAAAAATAAATTCCCCTTCTCATCATGATTAAAGAAACACCCATACTTCATTTATGTATTCCCATATTTTATCATAAATTAGCTACGGGATGTAGTGCTAAACAATTAAAGAATTTCACAGTCTCCTTTTCCATAGGTAGCAAAGGAAAATATGTACTTTCTCTTTATCTCATGATTATTTCCTCCTTGTTAGGGTTTGAGGGAAATTTTGTCCACTATCAAGCTTCCTGTAGCAATCTGTGATTTTCCTATAGCACTTTCTCTTCATCCGAAAGCAACTTTGTTCTTCGTTGTAGCATCTTTGATCCTTCCTGTAGCAGCTCTCTCTTCTCCTGTAGCATCTTTGTTTGCACCCTTTCCATATTCTTTGAATATTTCCTTGATTTCCAAGACACTAGTGGTTGTTCTAGGTGAAATTTTCCTTCCTGTAGCAGCTCTGTTTTCTCCCGTAGCATCTTTGTTTGCACCCTTTCCATTTTCTTTGAATATTTCCTTGATTCCCAAGACATTAGTGGTAGTTCTGGGTGAAATTTTCCTTTATGGAGCAGATTATCTCAATCCTGTAACAATGTGTTTTGATCCTGTAGCACACAATTTGAATCCTATGGTAACTAATCTTTGAATGCAAAGAGGTGGTGGGTCCATCTTTTCATTTTTGTATTTGTTTTTATTATTTTTTTATTATCTATTCTTCAAAAAATTTCTCTCTTTTCATTGCATGCAAAATACTCTAATTTTTTTGAGTTAGTCGACCTTACCCCCACCTACTTTTTGTACTCCATGATAACATCCAACTTTCTTAAGTCTTTTTTCAATTTTATCTCATTTATCACCGACACATGTGGGTGTCCTTTGGAGAAAAGTCAAGTGACTTGCTAGATAATATCAAGGCTTCTTGTTATTAAATTTGGTTATAAAAGACCTTTTCTTCTCACACTTTTAATGTTTTCTCAAGCTAGAATAGTTTCGAAGGGTGAGGTTAAAGAGTTGCATATCGGTGCCTTGCCATGCATGTTTTTCTTGTGTAGGATGTCGCTATAGATGTCGAGACTGCCTTTGATGATATCAAGGCTACATGTGATAATCTATTGGAGTTCCTATTATTGATAACCTTGAATCCATAGATCTTCTAGGTTTTTTGTTGTTGTTGTTGTTTCTTCACATCCCTCGATAAAATATTGATGCTGAGATGCTCATTATTTGAGTGTTGTAGCTGATGATAGACTTGTTGATGCTTGCATGAGGTTGTTGGAACATTGACAAAGTTGTTGGAATTCTCTCTGAGGTACAAAATGTCACTTTCATTAATTGTTTTTTTATTGGATGGAATCTTTTCATTGTTGATTGAAGCCATGATTCATATGATCAAACATAGGTTCCAACATGGATCAAAGTCTATTGTTGGAGATGATAAGTGATCCTCTAGTAGCCTTTCAAATGTTGTGTGGCTTCCCAATATCAATGAGATGATCCCTCAATCCTTCATGATAGCCAATTCTTCATTTTTGTGCTTCCAAGTGCTTTTGACTGGGGTCTTGGAGGGTTTGTGCAAACTGATACAGGATTGGGTTATTTCCTGTAGTAGTCACATATATCACCTTATGATCAAAACAAACTTCATAAAATGCATCCAAAAACTCTAATAACTCATTTTAAACTCATGGGGAAGGATTACAAGCTACGGTTGTGGTGAAAATAATGAAAGGAGTGTTGAAAACAAGGTTTTTTAATGTACAAAGATGATTATTTGGGTGAAGAAGTGAGTAAATATTGTGGAGTATGGATGATGAAGGTTTGGTAGACTTATTTTTTCATTACCCCAAGGAAAACATAATATATAATCCCTCTCTCTATGCTGATCACAATCCTTTAGCAATTCTTGTCAATCTTATAGCACTACAGGACAATCTTGTAGTAGACTTGTTTAATTCATATCTCTCAAATGGTAGATTGGATTCACTTGAAACTTTTTAGCATGTTTCCATTAGCCTCATGCATCACCCCATAAATAATATTGTCCAATGGATGCATGGTTTTGAGATATAGTAAAAATAATTTCATCCCTTTCTATTTTTGCAATCCTATAGCAAAATAGAGCTTCCTTATAGCACTTTAGGACAACGAGGAAAATGTGTTGGAAAGGATTGGAAATGATGGGAAATGTCATAGAAATGGATGAGGGTGATGGATTTACGTGTCCTTGGTCCTTATTGACTAGTTCTTAAAGAAGGTGAGAACCATAAGTTTGATAGTTTTTGACTTTAGGAGTAGGATGCTCCCAATCCCAATCTTCCATTCGAGGAGTGAAGGAAGGTTGTTTTTATTCGCTCCAGGTTCTAAATCGTGCTCTTATTTCATGTTTCGTACTATATATACTGTTCATTTTGTATGGTTTTCTCGTTTACTTTACAGAGAAAGTGAGTATCTTGATACATATCACTACGTGAATACCGATGTTAACCCTTATCTTTTGTTGTGCTTTCAATTAATTATGTTGCATCCAACACGCTTGTGACCATTCTCTGTAAATCACGTTATTATTAATCATATTAGTATATATATATTGAGTTCCATATCTTAAATTAATCCTTTTTTCCATTAAATGAGGTGGTCTTTTTTAGACTTTATTTATCAATAACACTTTTTTAATTAAAATACGGCATATCAGGCAGGAGAATAAAATTCTTTTTAATCTTCGAGTGAAGTAGGTTTAGATCAAGCCTTTATATACGTCATTTCGGGTGAGCTTCCCAATCAACCACTTGCCTTGACGAATGCCTAGAAGGAACGTATGGCACTTAGTTTACTATGTACTGCTACACCCCAGCTGCCTCACGAAACTTTTTTATTGAATTAGCTGCTTGCTTAGTGGGTAAGGTCCATGGGCACATCATTTATATATTTACATTTTTCACACTCCATCCCTTACCCAAATTTTGTTATTAGATGCACCAACCTATTGCCTTCAACCAAGGAATGCTTTGTCGGTATCACAGCTTTTCGGGACGGGTTTAAACTACAACTACCATTTCTTTATTCTGACTACATAGGGCCTTTAGCTTATAGAATGAATGTCAATTTGACCTACAACAACCCACCTAGTCTTGGATCCTGGGAACCATTTGGATTTATTCACTAAAGCCAGACACATCGAAGATAGAATGAAGGAATAACTTGAAATGTATTAAATCACCGATTTAGATAAAGAAAAAAAAGAGTTTGATATCCCAGTGCATCATAATTGATTCTACCCCTTTACGGCATGCAGAACACCAATAAGTCTGTTGTACGTTTTTTGATCCATGTCCGAGTGTGACAAAGGACCCTTCCAAGACCTTTTACTTTTGTGATGTGTTAAATTGCATTTTTAAAAGAACATAAATGGATACATCTGCATGTTGTAAAGAAGAGGAACCTGTCAATCATCAACACATGAAAACATAAGCCGTTGATAATGGAGTTCGTCCAGGACAGACTACGTCTCTAGGCCCTGGTGTCAAGATGGTGTAAGATGTTGCATTAAGTGTTGTCAATAGTGATGATGTACATAAGAGGTGATGTCACTATCATACAAGGAAAATGCCCTCACACAAGAGTGGCTCCAAGAGATGTTCCACTATAGGAACTCTCAGTCAAAAGGATTCCTATCAATATGACACAAAGTCATGCATGATGATAATGAGCATCCTGCCAACATGGCATAAAAGGGATCTCAATGAAAACATGCATGGCAACAACATGAGTATCCCATCAACATACAATAAAGGGATCTTGAATAAAACACGACAAATCATGACAACAAGTACATCACATAGATGATTCTACATCACATCAAGCAGGAACCACGAAAATGAGTAAGAAACAAGATCCCACATCAGGCATCAAACATGGATCTGTGAAACACAATGCATAAAAAAAGAAGTACATGAACACACTACATATACCTCACATTCTGGGGCCATCTGAAGAAAAATGTCAAGCTGCTGAAACTGGTTGCACGTCAAATATCGCGGCGTCGAATCTCATGGAAATGGCTGCTCGCACATGAATGCTCACACTTGCACTCCACTTAGAAAAGTGGCCGAAAAATGAAATGCGAAAATGTAAAATATGAATGCACCATCAAGTTCGTGGCGTCGCATAGTGCAAAATCAACTGTCAAATTTCTAAATTCTGAGAAAGTGGAAATCTTGGGCTTAAGGAATCTTTTAGATTCCCCCTAGATTCCTCAAATATTCCCTCCTCTGGGTCCTCTACAAATCGGCTTCTCAGATCATGAAACTGACTGCGCCATTAGGTTCGTGTCGCTAAGACGTGTAAGATCGACATAAAATTTGTCCAATTTGGACACTGCAAAAATTTCACCCTCTTGAGAATTTCACTAAATCATGGTTTTGCCTGCCTTTTCTCTGGTCTCATGGTTCCACCTACAATAAATTTAATTAAAAAATGGTTGCCTCAAAAAATGCGCCAATCTTTGGCCTCCATTCTATTCTGCATCATGTGGCTCCATTCCCGTTCCACACCTTCGTTCTCAAATCCGTTGTTCGGTCCTTTCTCCTCCCCGTGCAAGTAAATTTAAGGGTTTATATAGAAAAATATGGGTGGAGTTTACCAAGGAAACCCCGTGGCCCAACGGTTGGTAGATATATTTGGAGTGCGGAGGTCGGGGGATCAAATCTTGCCCCCGCCATATTTAACAAAACATGTTTTTAAAACGCACTTAGTTTGTTAAGTTGTTGGTTTGTTTTATTAATGGTGCACGAAGGTACTTGGTACGTATCATGGTATTGGTGTGGTGGTTCATGGGGCCACCTGGTGGGCGCCGACCCACATGGGTTGGGCGGGTTCAATCCCCATTGGCCCCGCATTAAACACATGGTTGGTACAAGGTTTGGGGGTGTGGGCCGGGTCCACCGAAGCTGGCTCGTGCCCACCCCATATATATATATATATATATATATATATATATATATATATATATATATAGGCAACGATAGTTTGGTTGGAGGCTTCGAGGGTGGTGGGGTCATGGCCGCCCACCCCTTAATTAATTAATTTCTTACGGTGGTTGAGGGAGGGCCAGCGGGGGTCATGGCCCGTCGGCCCATAATTAATATATTTTTTTTATTATTGGATATATGGGGGGGTGGCAGGGTTGGTGGCCCACCACCCCAAAGTTATATATATATATATATATATATATATTAAAGTGCATGGCCATTTTCAAAAATTAGAAATTTGACCAAAGGAGACAAATTAAACAGGCCACAAATTCGCCTGGAATCTGGCCTAGGTTGGCCCGAATCCAGTTGCCGGATTTTGTCCAAACTGCAGCCTCCTTAAGCCTGCCCAGTCGCCAAAGTCAACCTGAACTTTGACTACTCCTAACTTTCACATATAGACTCGGTTTGATGAACCGTTCATACCACCACGATCATAACAACAAGATATACGCTCTAGTTCTTGTTCGAAATCATTTTGATCACTTTGATATTCGAGCATTCATAAGCCGTCTTTGTCATGTGTGTGTCCCTGGAGCCATCTGGATCATTTTGTCTCTCCCAGAAGACAAGTGAAGATGAGGATTCACACTTTTGACTCATCATAGACCCATCCATCCAGAAGCAGATCACCCCAGAATAAAAGAATAGATGGACCACACCCCACTTGAGCACTATAACTAATGAGGACGAAACTTAAGTCCTTGAAGTTAGGGGCCCATTCATTCGAAATATTGTAAAAGAAGGCTGAGCATTGTGGATCTGCTTCCAAACAATGGCTGGATGGATTTATTCAAAGCTTTAGGTGGCCCAGAGTTTACTTGAGCATGCAAATATATTCATATCTCTTGCCTCTTTCCATAATTTTTCTAATGCATTTTCTCATTGCTCAATCCAGATCACATGGATCCATCAAAATTACTGCATATATATACTTAATTCCTCTTAGATTTTGAATGTTTATCCTGAACAAATAGTATGTGGCGAATGCTGGAATGTTAAATAAAATTCATGTTGTGTAACAAAACCCAATGCAATTTGAAAGAAAACCTCTCGATGTTTTGCAATTTTCTACCCTGCAAACCCTCACTTCATTACCTATGCCATCTTAACGAATTCATGAAATTCTATAGGTTGACCATCAGAGCTCTCCTGGTTATATTTCCAAATGGGATTTGAAATCAAACCTTTTGGATGTTTGAGTATTATGGCTCCCTTTAAGCTGGAGATTCATGCCTCACTTTGTGCAAAATATCGGATACAGTGATGCTTGAACTTTTCATGTGTCAAGTTCAATACTTGCCTATGTTGATGGCTCCAGGAGATGTTCTACTACATGAACTCTTAGTCAAAAGGACTCCTATTAGTATGACACAAACTCATGTATGATGATAATGAGCATCCTGCCAACATGGCATAAAAGCGATCTCAATGCAAACATGCATGGCAACAACATGAGCATCCCATCAACATACAACAAATGGATCTCAAATAAAACATGACGAATCATGACAAAAAGTACATCACACAGATGATTCCGCATCACATCAAGCAGGAACCATCAAAACGAGTAAGAAACAAGATCCCACATTAGGCATCAAACAGGGATCTATTCAGCACAATGCATAGAAAAATAAGTACATGAACACATTGCATATACCTCACATCCTGGGGCCATCTGAAGAAAAATGTCAAGTTGTTGAAGTTGGTTGCACGTCGAATCTCGCGACATCGAATCTCATGGAAATGGCTGCTCGCGCGTGAATGCTGACACCTTCACTCCACTTAGAAAAGTGGCTGAAAAATGAAATGAGAAAATTGAAAATCTAAATGCACCATAAGGTTTGTGGCATCGAATAGTGAAAAGTCAACTATCAAATTTCTGAATTTTGAGAAAGTGAAAATCTTGGTCTTAAGGAACCTTTTAGATTCCCCCTATATTCCTCAAAGATTCCCTCCTCAGGGTCCTCTACAAATTGGCTGCTCAGCTCAACTAACTAACTGCACCATCAGGTTCGCGTCACTGAGAGGTGTACTATCGACATAAAATTTGTCCAATTTGGACACAACAAAAATTTCACCCTCCTAAGAATTTTGCTAAATCATGGTTCAACCTGCCTTTTCTCTGGGCTCATGGTTCCACCTGCAATAAATTTAATTAAAAAATGGTTTCCTCGAAAAATGTGCCAATCTTTGGCCTCCGTTCCATTCTGCATCATGTGGCTCTGTTCCCGTTCCACACCTCTGTTCTCAAATCCATCGTTCAGTCCTTTCTCCCCCCGTGCAAGTAAATTTAAGGGTTTATATATAAAAATATGGGCGGAGTTTACCAAGGAAACCCCGTGGCCCAATGGTTGGCAGATATATTTGGACCATGAAGGTTAGGGGATCAAATCCCGCCCCACCATATATAACAAAACATTTTTTTTTAAAACATGCGCGGTTTGTTATGTTGTTGGTTCGTTTTATTTATGGTGCATGAAGGTACTTGGTACGTATCATGGTATTGGTGTGGTGGTTCATGGGGCCGCCCGGTGGGGGTCGGCCATATGGTCCGGGCGGGTTCAATCCCCGCTAGCCCCACATTAAACAAATGGTCAGTACAAGGTTTGGGGGTGTGGGCCAGGTCCACCGGAGGTGGCCTGCGCCCACCCCATATATCTATATCTATATATATATATATCGATAGGCAACGATAGTTTGGTTGGAGGCTCCGAGGGTGGTGGGGTCATGGCCGCCCACCCCTTAATTAATTAATAGCTTACGGTGGTTGAGGGAGGGTTGACGGGGGTCATGGCCCATCGGCCCATAATTAATATTTTTTTTTATTATTGGATATATGGGGGGGTGTCGTGGTTGGTGGCCCGCCACCCCAAAGTTATATTTTTTTTGTTAAAAAAAGGTCCATGGTCATTTTTAAAAATTTGAAATTTGACCGAAGGAGACAAATTAAGTAGGCCACAAATTCGCCCAGAATCTGGCCCAGGTTGGCCAGAATCCGGTGGCCGGATTTTGTCCAAATTGCGGCCTCCTTAAGCTTGCCCAGTCACCAAAGTCAACCTGAACTTTGACTGCTCCTATCTTTCGCATACGGAATCAGTTTGACGAACCGTTCACATCACCGCGATCAAGACGATGAGATCTACGCTCTGGTTCTAGTTCGAAATCATTCTGATCACTTTGATTTTCGAGCTTTCTTAAGCCCTCTTTGTCATGCAGGTGTCCCTGGAGCCACCTGGATAATTTTGTCTCTCCCAGAAAACAAGTGAAGATGAGGGTTCACACTTTTGACTCATCACAGACCTATCCATCCAGAAGGGGATCACCCTAGAATAAAAGAATAGATGGACCACGCCCCACCTGAGTGCTATAACTAATGAGGACGAAACTTAAGTCCTTGAAGTGAGGGGCTCATTCATTCGAAATACTCAAAAATAAGGCTGAGCATCGTGGACCTGCTTCCAAACAATGGCTGGATGGATTTCTTCAAAGCTTTAGGTGGCCCAGAGTTTACTTGAGCACATAAATATATTCATATCTCTTGCCTCTTTCCATAATTTTTCTAATGCATTTTCTCATTGCTCAATCCAGATCACATGCATCCATCAAAATTACTGCATAGATCTACTTAATTCCTCTTAGATTCTGAATGTTTATCCTGAACAAATAGTACGTGGAAAATGCCGGAATGTTAAATAAAATTCATGTTATGTAACAAAACCCAATGCAATTTGAAAGAAAACCTCTTGATGTTTTGCAATTTTCTACCTTGCAAACCCTCACTTCATTACCTATGCCATCTTAACGAAATCATGAAATTCTATAGGTTGACCAGCAGAGGTCTCCTAGTTACATTGCCTAATGGGATTTGAAATCAAACCTTTTGGATGTTTTGGGATTATGGCTCCCCCTGAGCTAGAGCTTCATGCCTTGCTTTGTGCAAAATATCAGATAAAGTGATGCCTGAACCTGTCATGTGTCAAGTTCAATACTTGCCCATGTTGAGCTGTCTCACTCACACTACCTCAAGGTTGATCATGCCAGCAAAAATTTTCTCTACCCTTTGAATATCATGACAAATCTTTAGGCTATACTCACAACTACAAGTTCATTCTTGTCAAAATAACTATCAACATTAATGTACTCATCAAACATCTGGTAGTCCATGTACATGATCTACACATAACCCTTATCTCTCTCGTACAACTGCAAAGATTGTATCATTTGAATGCTGGCTCATTATGGGATCCATCGAATCTTTGTTTGAAGTAGAGTTTTCTTTGAACAATGCCAAACTTCTGTCATCATACCGCAAAACATTAGTTTCTAGAGAATAACAAATTGATAGGTTTTAAATAATGAATAGTACAATATAAATATAGGAAAAACTATCATCTCTCTTGCTCAGGTTCTTATTTTCCCATCTTTCATAGGAGATTCTAGACCTATTCCGGCCTCTTGGACATTAGGGTAATTCGGCTTTATGTAGCTATCCATTATGATATGATGCACTCTATGCTAATTAATGGTGAACATCATGAGGTGATGCTTGGTTTAGTAGGTGATGATGCATGGGTTAGTTTTCATGCCATTAACATCACTCAACTTCTTAGCATTCCCTTATATATTTGTAATTAGCTTCTTCCCTCAATTCTCAGTCACATGTATCACCTTGATTAATGGTGCAGGATGGGAAGAGAAGGGGTTGTCTCTGTCGCTGGGTATCAATCTTGATTTTCCAGATCTGCTTATGGATAAACTCAATCAACATGTAATAGGCACGTTCTATGTCCAACTAACTGTCCATCAAGAATGGTTGATGCGGCTTGATGTGACCTAATGCGAAATCATCCATCTCTATATACTAATGGTTAGGCAAGTTGCTGGCAAGTAAAACCTAGTTATTCAACCAACCTGCAAGCAATCACTTAGTTGGTAGTTCTCCTGTGTCCGTTTTGGGGATTTTAAATACTGGAGAGCCACGTGAAGACGAACTAGGTTGTATCCAACCTACATCCATATGTTGGTGCAAGTGTCTTTCAAGTTCAACACTCTCTTTAGGAGACAAGCTATACGTGGGTACATTAGGCAAAGCCCCACCAGGTAAAGGGTTTGTCTATCTCTTTAATGTTCCCACCCATCTCGTAGTGATATATATACCCATCCATTCCATTCATGGTTACGAGCAAGTAGTCCAAATGTTTATTATTCCTATCGAAACAAGGCTCCTTCCTTCGTGAGTTTCATCTGGCCAAGTTTCTCCACCCCACCTATCATGATTCGTAAGCACATTCCATTATATAGCTAGCCCAACTAAGGCAGAAGTGTCCACCTTGAATTAATACTGATCTGTAGAGATTGAAGTCGGCAGTTATTACACAGAGTCACACATTCTTTATCAGAATTTTTTGCCTCTTTTACATAAGGTAAGGGAAAAATTCATGTTAAAATTAGATTTTAATTTGCATGCTCGAAAAAGGTGATAGACGGACTCACGTTTTTGCAGCTCGTTTATCAAACTTTGGTAGCGGCTTAAGGTGTTGTGAAGGTTAATGAGATAGATAAATCTAGACAATATGTTGGTACAGTTACAACAACCCTTAATACTATTAACACATATGCTGAATGGGCTCCTGTATTAGCACCGAGAAGCTCTGGTTTGATTGAAGTGTAATTTGCAGCCTTATCATACTTAATCTTAGCAAATGATTTATCTCTTCCTGTATTGTCATTGTAAGAGTGTAAAAGGATATATCACATCTCCCATCCATCCCCATTAACAAAACCATGATAGGAACATTGAGAATTAAAATACGTGACCATGATGTGGTGGAATTGAACAGTAACCTCCACAACACCCCCAACCAATCTTCTTTGGAATGTAATGAAGAGAACTCATGCAACAAGGCATATAACAGAGAGTTCTTAGAACTTTAACTTGTAATTATATTTTTATTAGTCATTAAAAAACATCGAGTTAAGATTCTTTGCATTTGATTAAACACAATATGTACTCGTGGTACATTTTGAACTGAACTTAATTAATCTATATTTCTGATACTATGTTGTGATCAGTATAATAGTTATAAGTTTTGCTTATTAGCGTGACTATGAGGAAGGCCAGAATGAGAAAACTTTACCATTAGAATAAAAAACTTAGTAATTACATTCCTTACCTGTTGAAATACGAGATTCAAAGTGGATTTTGTAAGAGGCATGACACAAAACCTGTAAATGAAAAAACATAACAAAATAGCGGCAACAACAATAATAACAAAATATAACAAAAACAAAAAAATTAAAAATAACACAATCGCAGCAGAGAGAAATGGATTTCCCTTACATTCCTTTGCCTCCCAGCAGAGCAACTTCACCAAGATCCCTCCAACCATTGTATCTGCAATGGATTCAGTACCATGGTCATTGCATAAACATAGCGATGATTATAATAATGTTAGGATTCATAAATACTTAAACCCAACCATAGCGATGGTCTAATATGAGTTGATTCTTCTTCTTCTATTTCCCTTAGAGGATGAGGCAATTCCTCCTTCGAAGTGCCCCTTATTTTGTTTTCTTTACAAACACTATCAAGATATATATATTTATTTATTTCACAATAATAATCTAACAAAATAAACCATACGCTATTAATAAAATTTAAGATGAAAAAAAACAAATAAATAAAAATGTTCACAACTATTTGACTTACTTCTTGGTGAGTGACATACCTCAGGCCGGAATATACTCTATAAAACATTACACAAATTATAACAGTCTAGATTTATCTTAACTCTGGATCTAACAAAGGTCGAGAGGGATCATCTAAGATTCAAACCTCTTTTAAATTTAAAGATATTTGATCTCAACCAGAGTTAAGCTTTGTCTCACAGAAAAAAGTTCCATCCATATGCGGATTTGCTGAAAGATTTCATATGCACAGCTTTGATACCATGTCATTTTTCTACAACATATTTCAGATCTTTACTCAAAGAATGAAATTTATAGCTCCTAAAAATTTAACATTTAGATTGTACCTATCAAAACTTTATATGAGTATATACTAAAATACTAAAATATTCAGGAGTGCAAAGACTGCATTTCATGAGCTAATTTACAACAACAGATAAATAATGTCTACATGACATAAATTCTACAATTTGAAAATTATGACAGCAAGGTATAGAAACTAATAGGGCTTGATATAACACCATGAAACAATATGAAATGTTCTAGATGGCAAGGAGAGGCTCCAACAACAATCACATGGTTTTTGTATTACTCAGAAAATAAAGTATTATAGGAGCTTGGCATCATGCTCAAGCTCTACACATGTCTGAAAGATACAACACACACAACTCCATTGTCTGATATATTAGTGTGCCCTCTGCCTTTTTATAACCCAAGAGGAGGGCATTAAAAACTGGCCATTAATGGCCTTAAGGAGTGCACCATTCTTGGCTAATTAAATCCCTTAGTGAGTGTAACTCCTAAAGTAAATGTAGCCACCTGCTTAGCAATAAATGCTCCTTGATAAGTGCAACCCTACTAAGCAATTGTAACTTCCAGGCATAAATGTGCCACAGAGGGATGTATGCCCCACTATCTTACAAGAGAAGATGCTCTATCGTATGTACCCTACCTCATGAATGCACAATAACCCCTACAAATCCAAACTAGAAGGAAGGGCCCATAAGGAAAATCGAACTCATGAGGACCAACCTTACAAGTGTGCCATCTCTCTCCAATTGATATTGTTGTTTGTCAATGTGGAAATGATCTTCTGCTAATTCAAATCAAAACATCAAAACATGCAATTAGACTGTGGGTATGGGAATAACCTTTTTCTATAAAATAATCTTCAATGGTGCATGATGACAACTACATCCTTTGTCACATTTCTCTTACAAAATTCACTCCACATGCCTCCAATACATAGATTACAAATGATAGGCATGGTAAGCAAGGTAGTTGGAAAAATAAAAAACTATAAGTTCCTATAAGATAATCATATGTGGATAAATATGCTTGACCACGTGATTATTCACATGTGGATAAATACATGTGATTATTCACATGTGGATAAATTCACGTGACTACATATATAGAACTAGGTTATGTGAACCTAATGGACAAGTAAAATTAGACACAATAGACACAAATGTCTAAGCATATGTCATAAAGGATAACAATAGCCATCTCATCAAAATCTCGACATGAAGACAACCTGCCATCTTTTTTTTCTTTAACCCTCTCCCAATATGTCAAATTCTCTACCCTTGAAGATGGTTGAGTGATTTATGCATTGAGATCAAGCTCGCCATTGGACAAGCCTTGGTTGCAACAAGAAGTTACCAAGAGGTAATTCCTTTTAATGCACAATATTGGTTTTTTGCTTTCATGGCTAAGCATGCCAAAGTGAGCATCTAGTCCTAGATAATTGTCCCCGTAGCTGTAACAAATTTCCTCCAACAAAATAAATTTGGTTGAACTCCATCAGCTGAAAGATTTTACCATGGAGTGGGAGGAAATGGTAGCTTAACAATGCAACATTTTTAAACAGAAATCCATTAGTCTCCTAGAATTTATTATTTATGTTATCAAAATCTTGGATTGTAGCCAACAAAAGGATGAAGACTTTAAAAATAGAGTCCTCAGTAATTTGGAAATCATGTTTGATGATATGTACAAGTGTCATCCTGAAAAAGAGTTTATATGACAACATAAGGAGCTATACAAATATTAGTACATGTGGACACATGTTCAAAGTAGTAGATTTTGTTGTTGGTTATTTTTTTCTTATCATCTTTATATTTCCCACTATAATCCAATTTTCTATGGATGTTTTTGTTATTCCCCTAGATCTATTCTATAAAGGTAGAGAGGGGATGAAGTGTATTTTTGTATTCCTTGTATCCATGCAATTTCATCTTTGGATACTTTTTTTTTTGTACTGTGTAGTTACTTTTTCTTTGAGCCTCTTGTCTTCACACCCCTTTACTAGTTGAAGTACTTGTAGGAGGACATAATTATCATTGAGAGGTAGAGAGTTATTTCCTTGTATCCATGCAATTACATCTTTGGATACTCGTGGATAACCCAAGTGGATACTTACATGGAACATTAGAAATGTAACTTTTACTTTGGAATAAACATATTTCCTTGTCTAAAAACAATTGTTGCATATAATGGGTCAAACATGACCACTCTCCCATATAATTTACTCTTTATATATGTCTTAGTACAAATGGGTTTATAGAGATGTGGACGGTTTCTGCAATCTCCTCTAATACTTGCATACTTTCTTTTGTGAGAATTCACATTGTTTGTAGTGTGCTCATATCAATAATGTTCGTAAATATGCCATCTCATTTCTTATGTAGATTCCTTGTTCAAATTTCTACCCACACTCTCCATATTGGAAGATAACCTACTTTCAATGTAAGTTCATAAGGTAGACACACCTTTACATTGGAGTAAGTTTTTACTTTGTGGATTTGGTGCTTCAAAAAAGATAATTTATGTCTCCATTTTATAGTTTTGTAACCGATCTCATACTTATAGAAAAGTGTGTTCCCATTACAATTCTAGAAGTTCAAATCTTAAGATTTTATTGTTAAGGTGTTATGCCTTTAGGTCTCTCCTCCCTTTTTGCCAAGGAAAAGGATGAATCTTTGTCAGGTGGATTATGATGGGCTATACGTAAGTCAACAAGAACATGTTTTGAAGGCGCATGGTCTTGGTTGATGATTTGTTGTAGTGTACATTCTTTTAATCACAAAAAATAATAGAATTGATTGTGAGTATGATAGATGAAAGCTTTATGATGAATTTGTTATAATATAATGGGCATATTGTGGGTAATGCAATATGTGTTTTAGTGTTTCCGAACACGTTGATAAATCACCAAGGCCAAGCCAAAATGAGAACTAGGCCTGAAAAATTGGCAGATTCACAATTTATAAAAATTAGGAATGTGCCATTTTTTTTTAAGCAAGTTGCACAAGTAGGAGGCGAAAATGTAATTTTAAAGTGACATTTTGGGTCTCATTTTACCCATTTTTGTTTGCATATTACATTTCCATGAATGAGAACTTCACTTCATTGTTCCTATAGAGGGGAAACATGGTTTTAATGCATGGAAAATATAATTACTTGAAAGAAAAGATTTGCATTTTAAAAATATTAGCAAGTTCTTTGTTGGTTTTTTTCTATGCCAATTTTCAAGGAAAGTTGCATAGGTAAGAGAAAAAAATCTATCAAATCTTAAAGTGACCTTTTCGGTCTCATTTTACCCATTTGTGTTTGAATATTTCACAATTATGAATGAGAACTTCGCTTCATTGTTCCACCAGAGGGGAAACATGGTGTTAATGCATGGAGAATATAATTACTTGAAAGAAAAGAAATACATTTTAAAAATCTTAGCATGATCTTTGCTGGTTTTTTTCTAAGCTTTTCCTTAGTCAAAAATTCAAGATGATGTTCAAGTCACTATAATTTTTTTGAATCCAAGTCTCGCATTACTAGTTTCAATTGCCCTATCTCATAGAAGTAAAAACCTATTTTTATCCCTTTGGGATAACCATCTAATTGAGTTTCTATAATTTTAATATCAAGATAATGCAACTATTTTTTCCTTTTCAATTATTTCTTCGTTTCCTTTTTCTTTTCTCCAAATATCAATTGGAAGCAATGCTACTTCTCTACTGGATTTCTCTTTGATAGAGGTTGCTAGGAAAATTGATGGGAAAATTATTGTCTTCTGAAACTCAATGTTTGATGCTAGAGATTAATGATTGAACTCCTGAAGGTATTCCATTGTCATTGCTAGAAATTTTGGTGTTTACATCTTGGGGACTCCTACTTTCCTTGTTATTTTCTAATATATATATATAACCATTTTGGTATAGGTTTGTTGTTAATACAATGGTATAAATTTTGGTGTTTACAACTTGGGGACTCTTGCTCGCCTTGTTATTTGCTAATATATATATCTATATATATATATATATATATATATATATATAGATAACTATTTTGGTATAGGTTTTTTCTTAATACAATGCTTCATAACGATTTTAGATGACTCTTCTTGGACCTTTTCTAATTAAATTTTGGTTATGCTTGGAAAGTAGTGTGGGTCACACACTGGAATAGGCCAAATCGATTAATCTTTCCCTCACAACACATCAATGCACTAGCTGAAAATATTTCCCCATATTCCTATAAGAGATTCAAAGCTGACTAGGTTTCTTTTTGACTCATTTGGAGGTTACTGAATTACCTCTCTACCATTTGTTTTTGTTGTTAGTTTGTTCTTGTATTTTCTTCTCTTTTTATTTTTTCCTTTGTAAGCTTTCCCATATATCGTGTTGATAGTATACAATTTTCATTTGATGTTCAATTTATATGTGATAGTCATACATGCGAAAACTTGTTTGTGTCTTTTCAGAGTATAATTTTGTAATATATAAATTAAACAAATAAATCTTCACATTAAAGTGCAAGACTCACCAATCAAATACTTTGGATATGGAGTTCCATCTCCTTTTAGACTTTGAGGCCAACATAGTAATAAGCCTATTTGTTGGTGCTAAATCTTTCCCCGTGATGAGTAGGTTCTGCAAGGACTTACTTATAATAGTTGAAACATTATCGCGACATGAATGAGAGAAAATAAACACAATTATATTTGGTATGAGAGTGAGTCAAGCTTAGTGTCATTTTGTATGTTTGTTTTCTTAGCATATAATATTTGTCTTATTTAAACTTCATTGTTTACTGATAATATCTACCAATGCTAACATAGAGAATCAAATGAAATTTAAGATGATTCCATTTAAAACTAAAAGCTTTGAGCCCATAGGAATGTGGTCTAGAGGCAAGAAATGAGGTGATTGGGATTTGTATTTACATGCATACATGGGTTCAAAATCCCCCAATTGTATTTTTTGTATTATGTAGTTCTTTTTACTTTGAGGTTCTTGTCTTCACACGCTTTTGCTAGTTGCAATACTTATGGGAGTACATGGTTATCATTGAGAGGTAGAGAGTGCTTTCCTTGTATCCATGCAATTACATCTTTCGATACTCATGCTTGGTGTGGATTTGGAAGTGTTTGAATACCCCTAGAATAGTTTTTTGTTGTAACGAATATTAGCCAAACTTTGTGCTTACAATTTTAACATCTTTTTAGTGGTTACATTTTAGAATCATTGTATTTTGACATCTTAAATTAATTAATAACAAGAAGCACTCCCAATTAGTTCTCTACAACCCATAACTAGTTGGATTCAACCATATAGCTCATTATTCATAATTGCATCATATGTACTCACTATTTTTTACTTCTTGGCATGAAAATCAATGTTTTAGAGTCATATTTTTACGTTGTCATAACATATTTACATGATTCATAAGGTGAGAAATCAATATTTGGTATAATTGCATATTTTAAGTTTGATAATTATAGGTCATTTATAGGCTATGGATGTCATCAAAGTTTCACTTCTAATTGAGTATTCAATTAAACATATTGAGTATCTTATACATAATTATTTTTCCCTCCACCCACTTTTCAAAACTTCCATAACCATTAGGTAGGGACTTGCAGCTTCGATGCTATTTTAGTTTATTAGTAAAAGATTTTCCAAGAATTTAGAAATTTTTATAATTTATTGAAAGTTGTATAATTTAAAATCTATAGAGTTTCAAGGTCTAATATTTGAAAGTATATTTTTTAAAGGGTATTAGCCCAATGGAAGAGCACCTGCTTTACAAGTAGGAGGTTGGTGGTTCGATTCCATTTTTCCCTAATATTCATATGGAATGGCGACGATCAGTTTTTGGTGACAAAGGCTCTTTTGAACATCACCAATGAGCTTATAATGACATTTTTCGACCCTCTCCAAAATATGAAATGGTGATGGTCAACGACTGGCACCATATATATATATATGTGTGTGTGTGTGTGTGTGTGTGCATCAATAGTGACGACCATGAAAGGTTCATCACCATAAATCACCGTTGATCATATGAAATGGTGACGTTCACTATATGTCATTATAATGATTATTCGTGACAGACCTTGAATGTCACCACGACACCTGTACTTTTGGCGATGCGGTCTTTGGTGATGTTCGTTTTTGGTGACATACGCTCTTTTGACTGTCATCAATGAGCTTATGGTGACATTTTTCGACCCTCATCAAAATATGAAATGGTGACAGTCAATGAATGTCGCCATATATATGCACTAATAGTGATGGCCATAAAAGGTCCATCACAATAAATCATTGTTATTCATATGCAATGGTGATGGTCACCATTCGTCACTATAATCATTATTCATGACAGACCTTGAATGTCACAAAAACACCTATAATTTTGGCGACGCCACCTTTGGTGACATTAAATTTTTTGGTGATGGAAGCTAATGTCCATCACCATTGCTCATATGAAATGGTGACAGTCATTATCCGTCATTATAAATCATTATTGGTGATGAGCCTTGAATGTAACCACAACACCTATACTTTTGCTGACGCCACCTTTGGTAACGTTTAATTTTTGGTGACAGAGACTCTTTTGACCATCACCAATGAGCTTATGGTGACATTTTTCGACCCTCACCAATGTCCTTTTTCCTTGTAGTGCATTCTAAGTATTGGGATGATCTCCCGGTGCATCTTAGGGCCATTTTCTTACGTGTCTATATACACTATAATATTTGACTAAAACCACACAAATGTGTGTTTTGCATTAGTTCTGATCATCTTCTCAATTTTTTGTTATTTCAAAACATGAAATTCATATCAATCCTATGAAAATAAATACAATCATCGACTTTCCTGCACCTTCTTCGCTCTTTCAACTTTAACGACTTCAAGGGAAAGATAACCGCCTGCAACAATTCATCCCCAATTACACTAAGTTGTCCAAAGGATTCACTTGCTTACTTAAGAAAGGGGTTCCCTTCCATTGGGACAACACAACTCTGAAAGTGTTTGATGCCCTAAAAGATGTACTGCTTTGGGAATCTCTATTATATCCCCCTGATTACTAGCGCGACTATTTCCTGTAACTTTCTTCCACCATTTCTACTATAGCAATGATATTGGTCCAAGAAGACGATGTAGGGATAGAACACCCCCATATATTATCTGAGTTGGAATATGAATGATACTGAGATCAGGTATACGTACGTAAAAAAGTTGGCTTTGGTGGTCGTCTAGGCTATCAAAAGGTTCATCTATTACATTTTGTTATGGAAAACTACAGTTGTTTCAGATTGCAACCCTATGATATACATTTTCAAACATCAATTTCTGGGGCGAAAATACTCTAAATAGATTGTCATCCTACAAGATTTTGACCTGGAAATCATCAAATGCAAGTCAAATAAATACTTGGTTTTTGCTGAGCTTATGTGCAACTTTCCTTCCCCTTATTCAGAATTGACATCTAACAATTCTATCCTTGATGATTTGTTGTTTCTGATTTCGTCATCTGGCCCATGGTATGGAGACATTCTAATATATCTCTAGACCCACACTTTCTGGTCTGATAACTCTCGCTCAGAGTAGCGACGTATTTGATACCAAGCGAAGAATTACATCATTATTAACAACACCCTTTATCGACATGGTATTGATACAATTTTATGAAGGTGCCTCACGCATCAGGAGGTTGAGAAAATCCTTAATGAATGCCACTTTGGGGCATGCGACAATCATTTATTTGGCTACATTACCGTGTAGAAGATCTTACACATTGGTTACTTTTGGCCTACCGTTTTTTGAGACTATATCATTGCTATCCATAAGTGTCATCAAGCGCGCTTGAGCCAGAGGAGTTCTGGGATGGGTGACCTCCTGGGAAGTCCTGGTTACTGGGTGCAAGCCCCGGAAGTGATGATTGATGCTGTGTGATTCGTTCTCCACATTTCACTAGTTTCAATCCCACTTCTTCACCCCTGTGAGCATCACCCGATGCAATGAGTGCTAAGTGAACTATTCAAAAATCATGAGAAATTAGTCAGTTACGACTACCTCTCATGGAAATGGTCATACGTTTGAATGACTTACTTAACGCAGTTGAATCCCAAAACATGATATCTAATATAATGCACTGCGTAAATCCCCCATACTTAAATTCAAAAAGAGTCAAGGGATCTCTACTTGAATGGTTCATGAGGCACAATACTTGCTAAGGTTTTGCAAATGGGGTAGCAAGCTAAGTGGGCTTGATTGTGGGGAAAACTCCACAGTTAAGCGCGCTTGAGCCAGAGGAGTTCTGGGATGGGTGACCTCCTGGGAAGTCCTGGTTACTGGGTGCAAGCCCCGGAAGTGATGATTGATGCTGTGTGATTCGTTCTCCACATTTCACTAGTTTCAATCCCACTTCTTCACCCCTGTGAGCATCACCCGATGCAATGAGTGCTAAGTGAACTATTCAAAAATCATGAGAAATTAGTCAGTTACGACTACCTCTCATGGAAATGGTCATACGTTTGAATGACTTACTTAACGCAGTTGAATCCCAAAACATGATATCTAATATAATGCACTGCGTAAATCCCCCATACTTAAATTCAAAAAGAGTCAAGGGATCTCTACTTGAATGGTTCATGAGGCACAATACTTGCTAAGGTTTTGCAAATGGGGTAGCAAGCTAAGTGGGCTTGATTGTGGGGAAAACTCCACAGTTAAGCGCGCTTGAGCCAGAGGAGTTCTGGGATGGGTGACCTCCTGGGAAGTCCTGGTTACTGGGTGCAAGCCCCGGAAGTGATGATTGATGCTGTGTGATTCGTTCTCCACATTTCACTAGTTTCAATCCCACTTCTTCACCCCTGTGAGCATCACCCGATGCAATGAGTGCTAAGTGAACTATTCAAAAATCATGAGAAATTAGTCAGTTACGACTACCTCTCATGGAAATGGTCATACGTTTGAATGACTTACTTAACGCAGTTGAATCCCAAAACATGATATCTAATATAATGCACTGCGTAAATCCCCCATACTTAAAATCGTAAGACCTATTCTCTGCCCGCTCCAATGCATCCCATTATCGTTGTTCGACCATTTTTGAAATGGGGTATCGAATTCATAACATGTAACCCTCACTCGACCAGGGGGCATGGTTATATCATTGTCACATTAGATTATTTTACTAAATGCGTAGAGGGGATGCCTTCATTTAACAACAATGAGGAAACAATTGCATATTTCTTTTTCAATCATGTTATCACACAGTTTGGTGTTTCACAAGACATAGTTCCGAATAATGGAAAACATTTCTAGAATCATATGATGACTGAACTAACTGCTAAGCTGGGACTTTCCCATGAAAGTTCCACTCCCTACCATCCTCACATTAATCGACAAGTTGAGGCTATCAATAAAGTTATGAATAATATGCTTCAATATGGTAGGGGTCCATAAATGAGAATGGAATTTGGTCCTTTATGCTGCCTTATGGGCATACCAAACCTCAGTGATGACTGATACTATATTTACACCCTTTCAGTTTGTTTATGGTCTTGAAGCAATCCTTCCAACCGAATGTGAGATTTTGTCACTAAAGCTAATTGTTGAAATTCTTCCTACCACTTATGTAAAAGATGAATGTCTTTTATATCTGACTCTATTAGATGAGACACGACGTGATGCGTCTATAGCTAACCAAGCTCTTAACATATGTATCAAGACACAATAATATAGAAGTGTCAAGCCCCTTGTCTTCTCAGAAGGAGACCTTGTTCTTTTATATGACCAACAATCTGATAAGTTAGGATCAGGAAAGTTCCAACTTATGTGGTCAGGTCCATATATTGAAGCATGTCCTTGCCAAAGGGGCCTATGAGTTAGTTTATTTTGATGGAATTCCATTGGCACAACCTAGGAATGGGATGTACCTAAAGAAATATTATGCTTTATGGCATGTGTAGTAGCATTGTTTACATATTGTCTATAGGTGTGTTGAGTGTGTTTGCGATGTGTCTCTTTAGAGTTTCCTAGGGTTAATGTTGATCCATTTTACATTTTGTTTGCAGATTTCGGCATCCCTTGAACCATATTTTGGTTATGCTGATGGTGCTAGTCGTAGTACTCAAGACCTATCTTCCGCAGCGTGGGCTATCTTTGCTCCAAATGGCGAGCTAGTAAGACTTCTAAAGGGATTTGTATTAGTTTTTCTACCAAGAACATTGTTGAGTATAGAGCACTCGTCGAGCTACTGTATGATGCTATTTAATATGCTATCAATCATTTAGTAATCAGACTTGACTCACAACTCATGGTACTACAACTTTCTAATGTTTATTCATTTCGAATTCCTACCATCTTGCGTATGATTTTAAGTGTTCGCCTTCTAGAAAGACATTTTGATTTCATACAATATGAACACATTTCTAGAAATCTAAATACATTGACATGTGTTCTTTCTAATCATGTTTTAGATAAACATTAGGAACAAATGTATATAAATTTCAATTCACATCACATCATTGAAAGTATAATAGGAACATGAAACACTTACGATATATATATATATATATATATATATATATATATATAGATATATATATCGATATAGATATAGATATATGAGTTAGTCTATTATGATGGAATTCCACTAGCGCAACCTAGGAATGGGTTGTACCTAAATAAATACTATGCTTGATCTCATGCATAGTAACAATGTGTACATACTATCTATAGGTGTGTTGAGTGTGTTTGTGGTGTGTCTCTTTAGAGTTTCCTAAGGTTTCTATTGATCTCTTTTACATTTGGTTTGCAGATGTCGGCATCCCTTGAACAGTATTTTGGTTATTCTGCTGGTGCTAGTTGTAGTACTCAAAACCTATCTTTTGCAACGTGGGATATATTTTCTCCAAAATATGAGTTATTAAGTCTACAAGGGATTTTTATTGGTCATTATACCAACAATATCGTTGAGTATAGCGCAGTGGTCGAGCTAGTGTTTGATTCTATTTCATATGTTATCCGTCATTTAGTCATTAGACTTGACTCACAAGTCGTGGTAATGCAACTCGCTAATCTTTATTTAGTGAAAATTCCTACCATGTTGTGTATGCTTTTAAGGATTCACATTCTAGAAAGACATTCCAATTTCATAGAATATGAACAAATTTCTAGAAATATAAATACATTGACAAATGGACTTGCTAATCATTTTTTAGATAGGAATTTGCAACAAATGTAAATAAATTTCAATACCCATCACATCATTGAAATATATATCTATATTGGTTTTAGAAAAAAAAAATCACAAGACTCATATGGACACACAACCCATATAGAAAACTCCATATAAATATCTAAGTAGACTAACAAAAGTGCTCATGATAACAAGCCATTGCATGAGCTATCCTGTGTAGTATCTAACCAATACAGCTAGGCACTTTGATGGTGTATTGTTGAAGTCGCGACGGAACCTGGTTGATCACAATCTCATCTATCCCACGTGTCAACCCCTCCATGTGGCGCTCCACCTCTATTAGGATCTTCGCTACATTTAGATCCCATAGTGAATCATGTCCTACTGCAACAACATGTGTTGGTTCTACTACTTCTTGTGGTTGTTCTCCTGCACAAATGAGATATGAAGCACCCATCAGTCGAACAAGCCCAATATTTTCATGAACAAATCAATAGTTTAAGTCTTGGAAACATAGAAAACAAAACAAATTGTAAAACTTTCAAAAATTCAAATGGTCTAAAAATATTATACATATAACATCCCATCGCTCACCCTCAAGAAGCATGAGCTTAGGGTTGTTGCAGAAATCCATCCCCGCATATGGATAATCATTGTCCATAATGAAATATATGCACAACCATCCAAAGAAGGTTGGTGGGAAGTTGATCTCTAACGAACCTGAATGTCAGGACATATGATATATCCACGTCCTCATCCATGGTACCCTTGGATCAATGGGTTCAAGTGTAATTTTCCAAGGCTATAGTAATGGAATCCGTTCTAGGGAAAAATATACCAAGATGGAACTATATCCAAAGTTTTTCAACTATCCCTCTCTTACTTTAGTCAATTGATCTTTCATATTTACCAACACTCCCTCACTCCAGTTAAAGACTGTTGGATCCAAACACTCCACGCCATACTGCATTGCATGTATGATCTACTGGCCACATGCAGTCTTGATGTACCTACCAATATGACAACGATGAACAATATCGTTCTTAAGGTAAAATGGGTTACATCTTTTATGTTGATATTTGCATCTCTAATTAGCTTGGATTGAGGTCTATAGTAAGTAGTGATATAATCTTTCATTGTTTATCTACCCCTTCTCCCACCTAGGAGAGAGACGAGGACACCTCTCCTATATAAACCAATCAGAAAATATATATCCTCTACTATAATATCGAGAATATGTTCCCCAAATATGAATTCTTGTGCTTGCAAATCCCATGCATGAAGAATATATGTTAGTAGCTCCATATGTTTCCTCATACAAGGAAGCCAAAAGAATTTTAAAAATCCACAATATTTTAGTGTCTGGATGGTAGCAGGATCATTAGCTACATTTAAATCCTATTCTTCATGTTCACTTTCTCTCCAGATAAAAGCCATTTTATGCTAATGAAGACCTGAAACATCAAAGGGAGACTCATTAGGATTATTTTTATGCAACGAAACCCAAAAATTTTGAAGGCAAACTTGCAAACAAATTTGCGATTTGTGCCCAACACACCATCAAGAGGAGAAACAGAGCATCACACCCCTCCCTGTAGTGTACCATCACCTAGGTTCAACACATTTTTCAACTGCCTGGACCTGCGTTGGTCCTAGGGCGAGTTTTTTGAACCCTAGGGCCCTCAATCATACCTATAACTTGCATGAAATCAGAAAATGGGACCATGAATTGAAAATGAAAGGTCTTAGCTCCCACCTAGAAGTGACGTCACTTGAAATGATCCCCGAAATCGAGCATAATCAATTGCAGAAGATCGAGGGAAAAAACTACTTAGAACTCTCATTGTTCAAGGTAAACGTGAAATGGTAAATATGAATAGTGATTTTCAATATTTATGGTTGTTCCTTCCCTTATTTTATTCACAATTAATGATTTCACCTAGTTACAACCCATTTTTACTGTGAAACGGGTATTTTAATCGTTTTTGTGATGTTCTCAGCAGGTCGACAACTGTTTGACGAATTTTTCCATGTTTTGAATAGATTATTTTAACCAAGGAGCACATTTTTATCACTTTTCCGGGCTCCGAAACTTAAGAAAAAGAAATCCCCTTGAGTCCTCTTTCATCTCTTTTCAAACTTCCAAAATATGAAGATATTGTCGAGCACTTTTTCATTCAAGTTAATGTAAATGAAAATATGTCTATTCAGTATAAGTTTAACCCTTTTCCAGACTGAGATAAACTAACTATGAAAAAATAATACCTTAGTTGAACATGCCTAAGAGGTTATGTTGGTTATTATTTCCTACATTTTCGGACCTATGGGTCTATTTATGAAAAGGAACATTTGGAATTTTCTTTTTAAATTCTTTTTCAAACTCTCTAAACAAGAAAAATATGTCGAGTCTTACATTCACTGGACTCGTTAAAACATCAAACAGTGATGGACTCGTTGTTGATGATGGGACCGAACCATTCTTTCTCTGGGTTCATTAAATATTCTCATAGGGATTCATCTGAAGAATGAACTTACAGATAAAGCATATGTTATCCTTCTCAATCTTGTTAAAAAATAAAGAGGTACTGACCAATATCGCTGCGAAAATTGGGAAAAAAGGGTACTCCATTTGCTAATGGCAACGAGTTTCCCTTGAACACGAAACTATTCCACTTCATCTCCATGGTTGTTGGGTTGGGAAATATGCTTGCCTTTTTCTTTATCATACAGTTTCAAAGCCTCTGTTTTTAGTTTTGGGCCAATACTAGCAACTCCATTTAGTGTCATCGTTGTGTTCAAGAGAAGTCATTTAGTTAACATATTCTACAATACTCTTAATCCTTCATTCCATATCTTCCTTTTCCGATCTAGTTCCATATCAACATCACTCTGATCATTCTATATCAAATCATCATACCCATTTCATGTCATTGATGGGGGATACATCAAGGCCCTCCTGTGATAAGTCGCTTCCTGTTGACATCAACTCATTTGTCTAAGAAGTTGACATAGAAACACCCCTTGGTACCTTGGTGCTTACATACATCAATGGAAAGTTTCCTTGCTCTCAACAAAAAGCTTACATCATTGGCCTTTGATCGAAATATTATGTGTGGTGTTTGACATCAACTCATTTATTCACACCATACAGATTGTACTAGAGTACCTTGAGAGCCATTAACATTATCGATGGTTTCTCTTGGGTTTGTTAACGACTTACATCATTGGTCGGTAATTAAATAGTTTCTATCATGTTTGACTCCAGCTCATTGGTTCACATGGTTAGACTCATACATTGATTGGTCGTGTGAACAATATAGAAGACCCCGGATCTAGTTTCATACATCCGGGCTGCGATTTTAGGAGTAATACAAGATCATAATGTATGATAGATATGATCATATAGAGAGTTATGGAGTCATGATTCCACCATCAATTCATCTATGAACGTGTCTTTCGATCATTGTACATGCAATGTTAGCTTATGTGCTGAGTATGGGTATGCCTCCCTTAGTAAACATATCATAATGTAAATGTATTGTAACAGATGATGATCTCGGTGGTTATTCTTGATCCCGAATTGTCACAAGGTAAAGCACTTCAGTCATCAGCTATCATTTCTGACATTTCTCTTTAGGGGGAAATCTGTTATAGGTGCTTTTGTCACATCTAGTCAATAGGACTTCAATTGGATTAATCAACATCCTTTGACCTCATTCTTTTCATCCTTGCACAAATCCCTAAGAATGACTCATTATAATCCCATAGTTTCTTCCTGAAATCACCTTGTTTCAGTCATTTTAAGGACCCACGTTCCCTGCCCACTTACTAGACAACGTTGACTACCAAGTTTCTCTACTCTCCACCTATGTTGATCACCAGCAGGTTGCTCAGTGTTGGGGGTGCATTGATTGTAGAAATTTGGGAAAATGAGAGAGAATTCGGAAGCCTCTTCTTCGAGAAGCTTCCCGGATCTGTTGTAACCATTTACCTCATATAAAAGTCTCGAACACTATCCTATCCTACCTTGGATTTTTCATCCCTTATCCCTTTAGCTGATCCTCCCATCAAGAGTTGATATCAAGCCATAACTAGTAAAAGGATAAGAATTCATGAACTACCTCCTTCAC
This sequence comes from Pinus tabuliformis, assembly GCA_031772625.1. Taxonomy (NCBI): domain Eukaryota; kingdom Viridiplantae; phylum Streptophyta; class Pinopsida; order Pinales; family Pinaceae; genus Pinus; species Pinus tabuliformis. The sequence continues at coordinate 1,641,373,885 of CM062816.1, read as the reverse complement.
CTATATATTTACTGCCATCCATAAGCAAGGGTTGGATTTTGGAGAGTGATTCTACCCTTATGCTGCTAATGTGAGAGATATATTTACATGCATTATGGTGATTAGCAGTGCACTTTGTGACAAGGAAAGGACAAGTCAACTTGGAGGAGCTATTTTATAGGATCAACACTTATTTTTGGTTGTAACTCACTCCATTTCTACTAATGCAAAGAGTTCTTTTTTTTCTTATATATTATGTTATGGTTTCATATATTTCAATACCATTCTGATTTATTGAATAAATTGATTAGGTGATGCTACATAGATTTTTTGGATCATTGGCTTGTGTTATATGACTGTGCAAGTTCTAATAATAATGATTGAAACTAGTATTGGAGAATTTAAGCCAAGGAAGGAGCAAAGCATACAAAATATTCTATGTAGGCTTCATCCCATTATCTATTTACTTTAAGTAAAACATTAGTCCCTTTTTCTTTCTATTGTTCTAGGTCAGTCCACTAGGCCTAGGGAAGATATGTTTGTCCGCAGCCATAGATTCCACATAACAATACTAACGACAAACCAACAACTAGTGATAATAAGGTTACTAGGAAAAACGGTAAATTTCAATTTCCCTGTAGATTATGTCAAGGGAGTCATCAATTTCACCTTTTCCCTCATAAGGATGAAGCCTCAAAATTGTTGGAAAGCATTACTATTTCTCAACAACAACTTCCAACTGGTTACCATAAAAATTTCCCCAATCCTTCATTAGTTTATGAAGTGATTTATCTGACTCCAACTTCACTCGATCTCTCTCTTCATTTAGAGAGTGAATTTCATACCACACATATTCTTCTTGTTACTTCAGATCCCACCAAACCAGGGGGTGTTTCTTCCATTCTCACGGAACCTCCTCCAAGTAATGAGGTCATTGTCTTTCATTGGAATCAATTAACAGAGCCTCATCTCCCTTCTTACATGCACTTCCAAATCATGGTAAAGTCTTGTGGTAAAAACATATATCGCACTAAGCTTTAGGTTCTCCTTTGCTTGTTTCCATTACTTAATAACCTATTGGATTTTAGAAAAAGAAATAATGAACCTTTAGGGATCCTTCCTCATCGCCCTATTACCTTGGAAGAAAAAAATGTTTGTCTTGATGTTATTGTAGTTAAAAACTGCATGGATTTCAATTTACTCCTTGGGAGAAACTATGCTTATGCCATGAATGTTGTTGTATCCATACTCTTTTGAGTGATGTCTTTCCCCATAATGAAAAAATGTGACTATTGACCACATTTCATCCATTGGCCTTGATCTGAGTGCTAACCATATAACTTCCCTAAACATTACTATTATGCAAGTGGTATCCCCCTCGCTGCAGGTTAATTATGTGGGAACATGTTCCATTCCTGCACCTACCGACGAAGAAGAGCCTCTCACTGTTTTCTCAACTTCTATTACTATTGGGCCCATTCATATGTCTTCCCACCAAAGCATTGTTCTTCCATCTAATCAAGCCCTTTTGGAAGGCATGATCAAGCCCTTTATATGTATTCCTTCCAGAGCCTTCGCCTCTTGGAAGCCATGATTAGGGTAAATATTTCCATGAGCATAGTTCTTTTGATGTGTCAAGATCATTAAAATATGAACAAGTCACCATGAGAATAGTTATTTTATTATGTCAAGCTCGTTAAAAAAAGAAATATGTTACTATGAGTAGAGTTCTTTTGTTGTTTCAAGCTCGTTAAAAAATTAAACAGGTCGCCATGAGAATAGTTCTTTTACTATGTCAATCTCATTAAAAAATGAAATAAGTTAGCGCGAGCATAGTTTCTTCTATGTTTCAATCTCACATAAAAATGAAACAAACCTATGAACATAGTTCTTTTTCTGTGTCACCTTCATTTCATCCTCCTGTATCACATGGTTCTCTTCCTTGCTTTCCTTGTGAAAATATTTATATCAGTAACCAACAATCTATATGACTCCATAGGAAGAGTTTCTAGATGAAACAAAGCTCAAGGGGGCATGCATCTACAGTTATGCTAGGGGTAATGTACTTATCTCAAGCATAGTTTCTTCGTTTCAATCTTGTGTAAAAATGAAACCAATATCCAGCACGATTTTTCTTGTTTCAAGCTTGTGTAAAAATGAAACAACTCTCAACCACAAAATTTTCTATTCCGAGCTTAGTCTTTGTCCTTCCTCGATCTTGTAAGTACAGGATAATAAGTTACTGAGCATACATTTATCACTTTTTTAGGCTTGTTAATATTTTACGAAAAAGGAAACCCCTGAAGGATTCCACACTTTCTCCCTCATGATTTCCACTTTTTATTAGTCTGCTTCTGCAAGATGAGCCTTAGTTTTCCCTCTCCATCATCACCATATTCTTGGCCGATCATTCACTTTCACTTGGTGTTTTACCCTTTCCTGGAGGAACCATTGTAATGAGTGATATTATTATCCTACCTCCTAACCTCTATATGTTTAAGCAATTACATCATGACCGAAACTATTTGTTACCCTTTATACCACTCATTCGTCCAGGAGGAGTCTTCTTTAACCTCTTTTCACATTCGAAAAAACATGAAAATATTGTCAAGAACTTGTCTCTTTTGAACTCAATAAAGTGAATGAAAGGACATATGCCCAGTATGAGTTTAATCCTTTTCTACACTAGATGGACTATTTACAAAAAATAATACTTTAGTCAAACATGGATAAAAGGTTCTCCTTAGTATTATTTTATGTATTTTTGGGCCCAAGGGACTAAATTTATGAAAAGAAACCTCTTGGAGTTTTATTTCTGGCCTCTTTTTAAAACTCTATAAACATGAAAAATAAGATTATTTATGCCTTCACTGGACTCATAAAAACATCAACAACGTAGGACTCGTCAAGCATGATGAGACCGAACCTCTCCTTCTCGGGGTTTGTTGAAAATACTCAGAAGGATTCATCCGAAGAATGAACTTATAGATCAAGGATATGTGATCCTCCTGAAGCTTGTAAAAAATAAAGAGGTGCTTGCCATAAATGGTGGGGAATTAGGGAAATAATACATGAAACTTGGTTATGGTAGTGATTCATTCTTGAACATAACCCTCTTTCACCTCTGTAACTACTTTGGGGTTTAAAATCTACTTTCATCTTTGTCGATCACACCTCATTGAAATCCTTCATAATGGGTCTTTGAGTCAATGCTGCTAATTCCATATGAGTTTCCTTGATATGTTCAAGAGATGTCCACACTTAGTTGACATCTTCTACAATACCTTAAGCCTTCTTTCATGTCTGCCGCCCCTGAACTAACTCTGAATTGTCACATTATATCTCAAATATTGATACACATTTCGTGTTGTTGGTGTGGGATATATTAAGGCCCTCCCGCGATGGGTTGTTGCTTATGGACATCAACACATTATCTAGGAGTTTGACTTAGAAAATTCCTTCAGTTCCTTCGAACTTGCATACCTCAATGGAAAATCTCTTCGCTTTTGACGTCAGATTCTCATCATTTCCCTTCGATAAGAATATTTTGTGAGGTGTTCGACTTCAACTCATTTGTTCACATCTCATAGATTTCACTTAGTACCTTGAGAGACATTATCATTATTAGTGGCTCCTCTCACATCTATTAATGATTTTCATCATTGGCCGGTAATTAGATGGTGTCTACCATGTTCAACTCCAGTGCATCTATTCACATGGTTAGATTCGTACTATCAAGTGAGAAGGTAGAAGACCCCATATCTAGATTCATCCATTTGACTCTAATTTCAGGATTCATACAAGATATGCAAAGTATGACGCCTGTGGTCATGCAAAAAGTCAGCCAAGCATGAGTCCACTATATGTAATCAATGGACGTGACTTTTATCATATACATGTGAAATGAATTATAGGTTGAGTATTGGTATGCCTCCCTCAACAGTGATATCATGATGATGATGTGTTGTAACAATCAATTGGTGATATCATCCAGTCAATTCTTGATCTGGACTTTTCACATGGTAAAGCACTTTAGTTATTAGCCCCAGCTTCTGACTCTGTACTTTCGGGAGCAATTTATTACAGGTCGTTTTGTTGCATCCATATAAATGGCCCTGAACTTGGGTATGTCATCTTCTATTGATACTTTGAAATCATCCCCTATAAAGAGAAAAGCATTCCCATTCCAGAAGTTACAAGAATCTTGGATTACATTGATTAAAAATTCTAATTTTGTGGGTCATCACATTTACCATTAAGACAAACAATGGTGATGCAGGTTTCACACATGGAAACTGTGTTGGCCATTACAAGTTGCTTCCATAAAAAGTACGATGAAAACCTAGAAATGAGGAAAAATAAAAATTAGCTTTAAAGTTTCTCTCTCTAAAATCTTTTAAAGTGGTTTTAACTATTTAATGTAGGGCCAGATCTCGAAATCCTAGTATTGAGGTCTTATCGCTTATCCCCTAGAACTTACCTCCCTCTAATGTGGATCTAAGCATGTTGAACACTTTCTATGTTTCATTTTAGACATATTTCTTCTCTATTGTGTACACTTTTCTTCTGAGATTGTGTCTCTTATACACTTGATTTTCATGTTTTATTGCGATTACATTTCTATTAGTATGTACATATATAATTATGGACAATCCTAGTGGATAGGGAATAGCTTTCAATGTTGTTGGCTATTGGGTTTTCAAACATTTGTACTTCATGGAGGACTTGTCACTTGGTTGGGACTGCATGGGGACAACTTGGTGCTTTATCTTGGAGTTAACTAATTCTTTCTAACCATGCCATAAGTATATTCTATTTACTTATATATATATATATATATATATATATATACTCTTCAAACGTAACTACAACAATCATCTTGTCACACCCTTAAAACTAAATATCATAGGTTAAACTTTTCATGATGCAACCACAGACTTGCATACAATAGATGTTATAATTACTTTTACTTCCTATCTATCATAATAAGAAAAACTTGTTACATGCACACTCATTGTAATGTAATCAGTGAACCAACACTTATATGAATATTTGGAAATATGATAGGAGTAGACAATCTCTTCCTAACCATTGAACTGTTATTTCTGTAGCCCCCCGAACTCTAGGCTCCTTTATTTTTCTAAACCCAATCACTAAATATTTTACAGTCATCACCTCATGCCCTTAGCAGCGTCTTACTAAGTTGGGATGAATATTTATTCCCACAAGTGTTTCCTCTCAATGGAAATGTGTTTCTTTTTCCACATTGCTTTTCTCTCCTACAATCTTGTTTTCTAATTCATCTTCTACCCATGACATTTCTCTCGAATCATGATTATGATGGTGATCAGGAATATCATCTTGAGAAATTGGGGATTTTATTTTTCTTTGTTTGTGTCTCTTCTTGAACCATAAGTGATTCTAATTGTTTCTTGAAATTTGAGAGTAAATAACAAATAAGTGAAGTAATATTTATTCATAACAATATATTAACATTTACATTTTATGACCACTTTAACTCCACACCAATACTTTCATTTTTTTTAACAAATAAATATAAATAATAATATTTACAAAAATAATAAAACGAGAATATTATAGACATTTTGATAAAATCTCAATCTAACACATTAACATGATTACAATATATTTTAAAATTTATCAAGTAAACAATTTTATAAAGTTGTTAAAAATAAATAAATTTAAAATTGGTTAAATCTCTCTTTTTTTTTCTTCATATTTTATAATTGACCCAACCAAAAAAAAGACATACGTTAATGAATACCGACAAAAATGGTAAAGTGAAATAACCATTACAATATAATATCGTTTATACTACTATAATACAGATGGCATTCAATTATATCTGAATTCTCATTCAGTTTTGTTTTGTATTATCTGTCCTAGTTTGGTAATTGAAGCCCTGACATAACATAATAATGAATGAAACCTTTATATATTTTTATTAAACTTTCTCAAAATAATTTGATGTTTTCAAGTTCAACACTTTGAAAATATTTTTTAATAAAACTTTGATACTTTGATGTCAATCTTTTCTACCCATGATCAAGGTTGACGTCATTATATTTATAATATGACTGTTGGTGATTGATACAGAATGTCTATTGGGACATCATAGTGACTGTAAGCTCCTACCCTATATATGCAAGTTTTAGATGCTCTCTCTTGATCGGAATCATGTATTATATAATATAAATGTAACATGTACGTTATATAATACATGGAATCATGTAATATACAATATAAATGTAACATCATCGTGACTGCAAGCTCTTACCCTCTATATGCAAGTTTTCGAAGCGCAAATTCATAACAATATTTATTATTAATTTAGATTTAAGTGTCTCGCTTGATGGAACCATGTATTATATAATATAAATGTAACATGTAGATTAATAAATATCAAGTACATAATAATACGGGTAGTAGTCAACCTCAACTGAAATAATATTTTATTTGTTAACCGAGGGAGTTATTATTTGGATGTCATGATTTTGACGTGATGCCTACTCGCTGATTCGATTTTTAAGCATCCTTAATTCAGTGGCCTCACTCTCACTCATATTAAAATAATTTTACTTATTTTATATCGGAAGCATTGCCATGAATTTTTTCCATTATAAAATATGATCCAAATTATTTTTAATTAACCAAAAGTTTATTTGCACATCACATAAAAAGAAATCAATTAATAGTTTAGAAACACGTTAAAATGTAAATTTAAGAAATATTTTATAATGCGGAGAATTTATCATTTTACAAATCACTTAAAATAATAAATTGTTTTAATTGAAATATTGTCTTTTTTAAAGGATCACGTACCAATAACATTAGAAGAAGTAACTAATAATGATTATATATCACCAACTATATTTCAAACTAATATAATAAATCAAATGGTTTGTATGGTTATTGAGGACCATTTTTATAATGCCGAGTGACTGATTTCAGTGATGGTTTATTGTTAAACCGGTGAAAAGATAAGTCCTCTTCTTGCGCGATAGGGACCATTTGGGATATCCAATTTTTTGTTTTAATTTATTTCTTTTAAGTATGTTATGTCCAGTGAATCTTTCAAATCTCGTTTAATTCTTAAATTTGTAAGGACATCATCTCTATGTTCTGTCGAGTGAACTACCTCAGTATTTTAATTACTAAACTTATAGAAAAATAATGCTTTTAAAGATTATATTAAATGAAATATTCATTATAATGATTTAAAAATTTAAAATTATTAAATTTAAGAATATGGGTAAATGAAACCAAATAAGTTAATGATAAATATTCGTTCAAGTTATTTGAATAATAACACGTATTAAATATGTATATATAATTATTATTTTTTAAATAAATTTAATTATATTAAATATTTATTTTTATTTTATTTTATTTTTAATTGTAAAAATAAATAAATAAATTACATTCATATTCATTATCTAGTATGGATAATAATATCAAAAAAGTGGTATCATCAAATTTTGTGAAATTTATTTACTCTTTCTATTCTATTTCATATTTGTTATGATTTTTATGTTTTATTAAAATAAAAATGTTAATTATTTATATACATAGTCATCTAATTATTTGATTGATATTTAATTAAGTATAAAAGAAAGAATATGTTGGAAATATTAATATTTAAATCAACATTTTGTAATTGACATTTTAGCTTACATCCCTTATTATATAAATATTAGAAGACTATTAAACTTTTAGTTATATTTGAAGTTTTGTTATGGTGTATAAAATTCACATAATCAAAGTATGGATTCTACAATCACATATATTGTACTATAAATATAGGCATGACCATTACACTTTATTTCTATGTTTGGATATAGTAGATGAAAAGATTAAATAAGCTCAAGTTAATCAAGAAAACGAGTGTAGTCTAACAATGAGACATTTTTTTTTATTTTCAGAAATATTTTCCTATCAATTGTGTCAAAATTGTTTATCGCCAAATTACAATAAGAAAGGAAAAAAATGTAAGTGCTCTAGAAAACATTACAAATAATCTAATTACAACATCCTTCTAAGTAATGAAAAAGTGAAAATTGAAAATAGATAACAATAATAGCATATTAAATAATGAATGATGATAAATATCATTGAATGTCATAAGTTGTATAATTTGCATATAACAATCAAGCATATGGTTTGATGTGATCCTTTATGCTTTCTCGTTTTCTTAAATGATTAATGAATGTAACATTTTTTTTATTCTTTCTCATTTTCTTAAATAGTTAATAAATGCAACTTTTTTTTAACATTTTGTTTATCAATAAATCATCATATTAAGTTATTTTGTATAACAAAGGCTTGTTTATTTTTAATAATAAAATAATTATTTAAAAAAAAAAATTACATATTATTATAATAAATAAATTATAAACTAAATATACAATTAACTTACATTATTAATTAACGCTTAACACATGTACATTAAAATAATATATTTATTAAATAAATGAAATTTTCCATAAGAAAAAAAAAAAACATGAAATTATATTTATAGAATTTAATAAATATTAAATAAGAAATTAAGTTCTTAGAATTCAAACAAATTTAATGTATTTTAAGCTTTTGTAGACCTTAATTTATATTCCATATAAATATTGAAAATAATGAAATTATACATATATCAATTCTGATTACAGATATGTATGCATTAATGTTTCATTTTTAAATATTAAAAATATTATGAATGTTTATAAATATGTTTTGTAGTAATTATGTACTAAATTTTATAATTATATTAAGTATCACAAGATTTCATTATAATACTAAAGAATCTTTAAAATCATTTTTCATTATAATACTATAGAATCTTTAAATTCAATATTATCTTTTTTATGTTGGTGATGTACAAATTTTTATAATTATATCAAATACTCCAATATCTCATTATAATACTAAAGCATCTCTAAATTCAATACTATCATTTTGAGTATCATTACTCCCAGTTGGGATATTCTAATACACACAAAAACAAATGCCTCATACATATAATTGCATTACCAAGCCCTACAATAATATGCCAACCACTTAGGTTTTTCCAAAACATTTAGTAGAAATATATTTTTATGATTCTAATAAATATATGTTAAAGTCAACATTTTCAACAATTATGTTTTTATAATATTAATAAATATATATTGAAATGGTTTTGGAAATGTATTATCAGGAAATGTATTCTCTGGAAATGGGTATGGTTGTCTCTAAATTGCTTGAAGGATGTCTTGTTTTCTTTATTCTCGTATCTGTGCTTTATGGAGTTTTGTTGGCTCGTATGGGTGTTCTGTTGATTAGCCCGACGGACCACTTACGATCACTTTGGTTGTGTTATGCGCACCCCATCCCTAGTTCTACTCAGGAATTTTGTGGCTATGGCCTGAATATGCTCAAGTTTCTGCAAAGGTTTGGCTCGTCATTCTACCCTCATCCAATTTTATTATTGTTGGACTTTTGGTTTTGAACATTGGGACACCTTCTTTATAAGGCTACATAGACACAATTGGGGCCACTATTGGGTTTTGTATGGGTTGTGGTTCTCACCATCGATTACCTTGACAGGTCCTCTCAGGTGTGACCCCTGGTAGCACTCTACTCTTGGATTATGGCTCGTTTCAGGTCAATACTCCAGGTATCACTTTGTGGGTTTCAATTTGTTTCATCTATGTCATCAGTGTTGCATCATGGCTCGATCAACTTCAGGAAGAGGACGGACCATTTGGGGCACTCGTGGGTGTGGAAAGAAGGTCAATTCGACCAATACCTCCAACAATCCTAGCACATATTTTGGTAAATAATTTGGACACAACCTCCAGGATTATTGAAGAAGTAGCTACAACGTATCACACAGGCTTGGCTCTGGTTCGTCAACTGTCACCAAATGGGAAGCAGAGTTAAATGAGACAGCGGGACTGTTGGACCTTGAATTAGAAGATTGGCAGACCCTCATGCCTAATGTGGGGCATTCTCGAGGTCGAGTTTTTCAGTATAAGCAGGTTGTGCACTTGTATTGGTTGTTAAAGGGCCTCCTAGTTAAAGCCCTGGAGTACATCCCCCTAGGATTGGCCACAACTGCTCACGCTTCACTAGACTATAGCAAAGATTTTCAGCAAATCAAATTTTAATTATAGTAGCAAAGCGATCACCTTAGCCATATCGAGAGACATATCCCATGCGTTCTGCAATCTGAACTTCTCAGGTCAAGTGTCAAGGATCTGGCTCTGATTGCCTCGGCATATCATGAGTAGTGTGGAGTATCACTTCCCTTTTACTTATTAGTATATGCAACAGTTTGTACCTTTTCAGTACCTTCAGTATGTATACAGATATTTAGATGTTAGGCAATTTAAGGACAATTAGAATTTTTTTAGCATTGATGGATAGACTTATTCTATTTTGTTTTTTGACGACTTAGCATGCAATTAGGTGGCCAACAAACTTAGTTTCTCACTGAGAAAGTTGAAACCACCTAAACATTCAATGTATAGATGTAATCTTCTTGTTTTTTATGATAATGAAAAGAAAATTCCTACCAAAATTACAAAAAAATAATATATAAATAAACATATATTAAAATCAAACACGAAAACATATGTATTAATTCATAGAGTTTTTTTGTAAATTCCTTTTCATAATTTTTTATAACTTTTTAATAAATATTTTTTTAATTTTATCAAAAAAATAAGTGTTTTATTTATATTGTATATCAGTGAAATAATTATATACGATAACATTAAAAAATCCTATATACATTTTGATTAAAAATTAATTTTTATATAAAATTGGAATTATGTACGATAACATTAAAAAAATCTTATATACATTTTAGTTATTTTTTATATAAAATTGGTATACTTTCATTATTTGTTTTCAGATGTACTTTCTAAATTGATTTTCAAGATTGCTAAATTGTTTTTATATAAAATTGGTATAGTTTCATTATTTGTTTTCAGATCTACTTTATGAATTGATTTTCAAGATTTTCTAACTTAATTTTGTAAATAATTATAAAGTTAATATAATTAAACATTGATATAATGACATTACACTAAATTATAGACATATATAATTGACTATTTTGAATCATCTTGTTAGCGAACCAACATTATATGGGTGATTAGTAGTTGGTTAGTAGTGTAGCATCAACTATGTTAGTAGTTGGTTATTAATGCACCATTAACTATGAAACCATGGTGAAGGATATTTAGGCCGTATAAATAGGTTAAAGGTTTTGGGTTGATAGTTTAATATATTTAATAATTGAAATAAAAAAATATATTTTACAATAAATACATATATATATTTATCCAATTAATGTTATCTATATTTATTAGGAGACATTTTTGAAAGAAACTGTTATTGATTTCAAAGAGTAAATGGACTATTTATACAATACACTTGTTTGATAATTTGTACATGTTGATTATCATAAAAACTTATTAGTGGTCCATTTTATGATCTTCGTGATTGATGAGATATTTGTGATTAAAGGTTAATTCTCCGAGAATGAATGGGTAGGTCTATTTCCATGAACTAAAATTATGATTTAAATATTCAATGTTGGCCTTTAAAAGAATATTTATTAAATGATGAAGAAGTTAGCTTTGATAAAACCAACAATAGTGTTTGGATCAAATTAAAATTGAATAACTTAAGCGCATAAGAAATCGTAAGCTGGCTACAAGAAGAAATATATGTTTGAATGAAATTTTTTAATGGGTTATGGGCTCAAGTTGGCTCTAGTATACCGGTTGCCCCATCTAAGATTAAAACCTACTAAAACACACATAAATAGGATGATTCATGGGTAGTTTTTAGGCAATCTGAAAAGGAAAAGATGGAGCTTTGAAATCCGTAGTATAGTGAGGAGGCTGAGGCCTGTTCCGATGCAAATATTTTAGGTCGAGTTTTTATGTGAAGAACGTTGGATTATATCTATGCATTTATGCAATATGGTTGATTCGGCATGGTATGTCTGCTATAATCCGAAGTAAAGTTTCAAGCGTTATTTCGGTCATATTTGTGAAATATTTTTTGTATGTTATCTTCATGTTTAAGAATCATTCTCAACCATATTACGCACCCAAGCTATGGCAGCTGAATCTCAGCATTTGAAGGTTCTAGTTCGATTCTTCTCGGTTGACATGTGTTTGAAGACCTGTATTAATTATGAAGGGTTCATTGTTAGGATTACAATACACAAGTAATCAACCTCAAATCATTTGTGAATTAGAAGTTGTTTTAATGAGAGTTTTAAAGCGGCAGTGTTACTGGAACATTTCCATGATAGAAATTTTAAGTGACATAGAGTGTTTTGGCTAAGTGAGTGAAAAGGTAAAAGTGATAGGCATTGGAAAAGAATAGAGCTTGTGTAGTTCCAGACTGAGTTTGAGGTAGTGAGAAGGTTGTCCTAAGGTAGACCAAAGGAACATAGGATTGTGTTTGAGAAAGCAGCTTGGGGATGTGAATTTGCATGAGTGCAAATTTGGTGATGATGATATAGTGAGACAACAATTGATGAGCAAGAGTGGCCGAGTAAGAGGACAATCAAAATATTGTATAAGTTTTGAGATTGTTATGTATTTTTGTAAGTGGGTAATTATCCCTGGTATGGGGACCGACATCATTTAATCATTATATTTATATCATATTCTTTACGGAGTTATATATCCTTTGGTTGGTGGTATGAAAGTAAGGGGGTCATTACCTCCTTCCAGTAGTGGTTGGTAGATAATTAGGGGTTGTAGCTCTTTCTAGTAGAGACTGCTAAAGAATCAAAGCCTATAACTCCTTCCAGTAATGGCTAGTAAAACGAGAAATAAATTGGTAAGATAAATCTTGTGTGTTACTCTTGTATTGTAAATCTATTAATACTCTATGATCTTTAAATTGTTTAAAACCTATGAAATACTAATTCAGCACCCATTCAGTATTTGCAACAATTGGAATCAAAGAAGGTTACCTCAATACAATTTAATCATTAAAGGGGAGATTGGAATAAATATGGATCAAATGGAAAGCATCTCTTTAAGAAAAATTCAGGTATTTGGTGGAAATGATTATGCATTATGGAGCAATAGCATGGAAACCTACTTGAAGGATTGAGGAGTGAATGTTTAGCTCTCAATTGTAATGGCTACAAAACCTGAAAAAAATCCTCTAACTGATTCTAATGAGAATAAATAATTTAGTTGTAGTTCAAAGTCTCAGCCTTCCATCACAAGTGCATTACCAAGAACCATTCATACCAAGTTGACTACTTGCACCACAACTAAACAGGTTTGAATCAACTAGTCTTTATGAAGGTGATGATCAAGTTACACAAGTCAAACCTCAATGACATAAAGCATAGTTTGAAAATAAGAAAATGGATGAAGCAAAAAACATTGTGACCTATGTACTCAAAGTAGATGAGGTTTTAAATGCCATAAAAATATTATGATAAGAGGTAAAATAATCCTTGATCATAGAAAAGTTGCTAAGATCACTTCCTTTGAGATTATCTACTATAGAAGAAACCAAGGATTCGAACAATATAATAATGGATGAATTACATGGAATCCTTATAGCATATGAAATGAGAACATATACAAAAGATAGAAAGCGAAATAGAGAAGTATCTTTTAAATCCATGAAGAAAACAATAAAAAAATAACTCAAGATAGAAGGAACACCATGCAATGAATCATATGAATAAGAAACGAATCTCGTTAGGAAGGTTAAGATGGGAACTATCAAACCCAAAGGTAAGTTTCCATTTAAATGTTTCATATGTGGAAAAATAGGTCATTATGATAAGATATGTCCTTTTGTGGAAAAGAGAAGCTTATTCAAGAAAAATATTTATTCGAAACAAGACAATAGTTCTTCAAATGAGAGTGACACAAAATAAGGGGAAGCAATATGAGTCCTCTTGATAACTCAGGAAACCAAAAAATAATGATCATAATGTCAATATTAAGGAAGACGTCATTGATTAGAATGAAGAAACAAAAGAACCAAACATGAAAATATATTATTTTTGGTGACTTAGAAATTATACAAAAACTAAACAGGAAGATAAAGATCTTAAAGAAAGATTGAACAATTTAAAAAAGGCAAATGGAAAAAATAAAAATAGAGAATTGAAAAGCCTAATTGAAAAATGTGATGAAGAAAATATCTCTTTAAAGGTCAAACTTGTAAAATAAAAAGAGTTAACTAATGAATACCTATATGATGAAGAAAGAACAAGATTGCGAGAAGCTTGAGAAGGAATTTCTATCATTGAAGGTTGAAGTTGATAAGCTCAACACGAACTTGAAGAGCTCACAAGTGTTGGATAGCATTCTTAGTTGTCAAATATCATCATTCGATAAAACAAGTATTGGTTATACATGTTAATGTTCAAGAAAAGAGTGTTGTCCATCATAGAGAATATAAAAATGAAATCAAGGACAAATATCAAAAATGGATTGAAACTCCTGTTATGCGGGATTTATGATTGCAAAAAAAAATATCTCGCCTAGGTTTGGTGGCTAACCTAGAACAACAAAATGACAAAGGACCCAATGTTTTCCTTAAGATAAGTAGACGAGGGGAAGAAACCTACTTTGAATCTAAGACAACACAAGCCAAGAAACTACAAGATATATGTGGCATCATCTATTTACTTCAGTGAACATATTGACATGGTATTGAAATATATGAAATAACGACATCACATATATGAAAACAAAAGAATTGTTTGTATTGATATAAATGGAGTGAGTTACAACCATAAATATGTGTCAATTTTGTATAAGAGCTCCTCCAAGTTGTTAAATTGTCCTTACTTTGTCACAAAGTGTACCTCCAATAACCCTAAGAATCACTCTCGCTAAAACAACATAAGGGTAAAATCACTCTCCAAAATACAACCTCTTCCATATGGAAGATTGTAAATATATAGAGGAGTGGGCTACGTTGGGAGTTCCTATCCTTTTACCAATCTTGGGATTGTGATCCACTCTTGATGGGAGGATGAGATCTAAGGGTAAGGGATGGAAACTCCAAGGTAGGATAGGATAGGATTCGAGTGTTTTCTCTAAGGTAAATGGTTAGAACGGATCCTAGGAGCTTGTGGAAATGGAGGCTTCATGATTCTCTCTCTTTTCCTAACTTTCTAGAACCAACACAGGTGCAAGGAGAGAAACCTGTAGATCATTAATGCAAGCCACAATGGAGCAACATGTAGGTGAATGTTGTCCACCAAGAGGATAGTGTATGTTGGTCCTAAAACTGGCTCAGGTGATGCAATTTAGGGAGGAAACTGTGGGGAATGAGAGAGTCATGCATAGGGATTTGTCCAATGACGATGTAAAGGGGGAATAATATGTGAATGATCCCATTAGGAGGCTAATTGATTAGATGAGACAAAATATCCTATAACAGAGTGACCCCCTAAAGTGCAAAGTTAGAGATGATGACTGATGACTGAAGTGTTTTACCTTGTGACAAGTCAGGATCTAGAACAACTAGTGATATTGTCTCTTGTTACAATACATTTACATCATTATATCTCTTTTGTTGAGGGAGACATAACCATACTCAACATATAAGCTAAAATTACATGTATAATGATCAAAAGAGATGTCCAATGATGTCTAATGGTGGTTCCATGACTAAATGATTGTGAGTATAGTCATGGCCATCATACATAGTGATATAGTATAATCCTGATATCCCAACCTGGATGGCAGAAACTAGATCTGGGGTGCTTTTATCTCGTTCATACAATCAACCAATGTACAAGTCTAACCATGTGAATAAATGCGCTGAGGTCGAACATGGTAGATACCATCACATTACCGGTTGATGATGTAAGCCATTAACACATGCGAGAGAAACCATCGATGATGTTAATGGCTCTCAAGGTACTCAAGTACAAATCATATGGTGTGAGTAAATGAGTTGATGTTGAACACCACACAAAATCTTCCAATCAGAGGCCATTAATGTAACATTGTCACTGAGAGTGAGGGGAATTTCCATTTATATATACAAGCGCTTCGGTAACGATGGGTGTTCCTAAGACAACTTCTTGGATAATGTGTCAATGTCAACAGGAAGCAACCCATCATAGGAGTGCCTTGATGTATCCCACATCAACGACATGAAACAGGTACCATAATTGAGACAAAATGATCAGAATAATGTTGATACGAAATTGAATCAAGAAAGGAAAACATGGAATGGAGGCTTAAGATTACTGTAATGGACATAAACTAAATTACTTCTCTTAAACACAATAGTGACACTAAAATGGAGTTGGAAGCATTGAACCAAAACCGAAGCAAAGGTTCTACGAAGGTACGATAAAATGAAAGACAAGGAGATTACCCAACCCAATAGCCACAAAGATGAAGTGGAAGAGTGTCATTTTGAAGAGTGACTTGTTGCCATTAACAAATGGAGAACACTATTTTCCAAATTCCCCCATCCATACTAGTCAGTACCTCTTTAGTTTTTAACAAGCTTGAGGAGAATAACATATTCTTGATTTGTAAGTTCATCCTTTGGATGAATCCCTCCGAGTATATTTAACGAACCCTAAGAAGGAGTGGTTTGGCCTTGTCATGTTCGAAAAAACCCATGGTTGTCTGATGCTTTAACAAGTCCAGTGAAGGTAAAAATCAACTACTTTTTCATGTTTAGAGAGTTTGAAAAAGAAGAGAAAAATAAAATTCCATATGTTTGTTTTTGTAGATAGTCTCTCAAGTCTGAAAAGATAGAAAATAATACTCAAGAGAACCTCTTATCCATGTTTTACTAAGGTATTCCTTTTTTTTAGTTAGTCTATCTCAGTTTGTAAAAGGGTTAAACTTATATTGAATAGATGTATTTTCATTTACTTTTATGAGTTCGAAAAGACAAGTGCTCGACGATCTTTTCATATTTTGGGAGACTGAAAAGAGATAGAGGACTCCTCCTGAAGGAATGAGTGGT
The DNA here is from genome assembly GCA_031772625.1 of Pinus tabuliformis. Taxonomy (NCBI): domain Eukaryota; kingdom Viridiplantae; phylum Streptophyta; class Pinopsida; order Pinales; family Pinaceae; genus Pinus; species Pinus tabuliformis. The sequence continues at coordinate 1,641,356,905 of CM062816.1, read as the reverse complement.
ATAAAAGGTATTAACTAGTTCCACTCATTATGGAACTACTCAAAACATGTATAGGTGAAGAGGTTGGCTAATAAGACCACTCATCACAATGGTTCCTCAGGAAAGGGTAAAAATCAAAGTGAAAGTGTATGATTGGACAAGCAAATGGTGATGATGGAATGAAAAAACAGGGCTCATCTAGATGATAAAAATGGAAATCATGAGGGATAAAATGGGAATGGTTTCATTTTTACAAAATCTTGAAAGATGGGAAATTATGATTGAGAATACTTGAAGATGGTTTCGGTTTTTCACAAGCTTGAAACATGAGAAAAACTATGCTTGAAATTGGCTTCATTTTTAGAGAAGCTTGACATAAAGGAAAACTATATTTGAAATAATATTCATGCCCCCAACTTAATGACTCAATTCGAGGTACATGCCCCCTAAGCTTCATTTCAGTCACCCAAGTATACCACTAGATACTAATAGGTGGATGGAATGAAGGTTCATTTCTGAGATCAAGTGAAAGAATCGACTGGGAATTTACAAGATCTAATCAAAGACTCTAATTGGAAAGGGGATCTGTTTCATTTTTTAATGAGCTTGGCATAGGAAAATAACTTTTTTCATATGAGCTTATTTCATTTTTTAACGAGTTTGACATAGTAAAAGAACTATCCTCATAAGAGTTTACTTAATTTTTTAACGAGCTTGACACAAGAAAAGGAACTATGCTCATGACCTTGTTTCATTTTTTACCAAGATTAATACAAGACAACGAACTCTACTCCAGGAACCTTGTTTCATTTTTTAAGGATCTTGACATAACAAATGAACTCTTCTCCAGGCACCTTGATCATGAATTCCAAGAGGCCATGAATTACAAGAGGTTCTAATAAAATGGAAGAACAATGCTTTGGAAGGGATACATCTCAAAGCATCCAATGGTTAGATTAGACTCCAATTCCCCCAGTAAATGATGCACTACATCACCTACTAGATCTATGTCGAAAGAAGTTGAGAAGATAGTGAAAGGCTCATCTTCATCAATAGGTATTTTAATTTGATAGGTTTCCACATAACTAATCTGTGATGGGGGAGATACCACTTTCATATAAGGACCATTTAGGGAAGCTGGTTGATTGGGATTTAAATTAGGACCAATTAATGAAAGCTGGTCAATAGTCACGATTCTTCCTTCATGTGGGAAACACATCACATGAAGGAGTGAAGAGACAAGAGATCACATGGCATAAACATAGTCATGTCCAAGGAGTAAATTAAAATCCAAAGGGCCTTGAACTAACATCACATTGATATAGACAGTCATTCCTCCCAAAAAATAGGAAAATTAGGAAGGATCCCTAACGGTTGACTCGTTCCTCTATTAAAAGCCAATAGATTTTGTGTAACGTGCACAAGATGCAAAGAACCAAAAGCTTTCCAAGTAGTTGAGGATAGAATACTAACAGATGGGCCTTCATTTATGATTTTTCTAGCTACGACCACATTATAAGAATGTACCATGATATGGAAGGGAAGGTAAGTTGGAAGACGATATCCTATCAGTTGAATCAAACCAAAGGACATGACCATACTACTTGGAGGAGGGATTGTAGGAATGGGATAACTGCCCCCTTGTCCGGTAAAATCAAAATAAATAAGAAGAACTTGAGCGGTATGATCCTTACTCTCTACGGGAAAAGTACGATCAAATGAAGGTGGAATTCAGTCAACCATTTTATAAACTAGTGGTTGGTCGGGAATGGACTCATGGGATTCATGTTCAGACAGAGCGGGATTGATTGTATTTTGATTTTGATTAATCATTTCATCAACTAGTGGAGGATTGGGAGAAATATTTTGATAACCAGCTGGGAGACGAGGCCGAGAAGCTGTAAGGTTTTCCAACACTTTTGAGGCTTCACCTAGATAATGAAAAAGGTGAATAGGATGATTCCCTTCACATAACATACAATGAAATTTGACTTTACCCTTTTTCCCATGGACCTTACTATCACTAGTTGAAGGTTTGTCATCAGCATGATCTCCAGAAGTTGACGACAAAGGTCGATGTGAGCCTGTAGACCACACTTCTAATACGTTAGGAATACCAGGAAAATATCTAAGAAGGTGGTCAACCTTACATAACATGCAAGAGAATTTAACTTCGCGGGGTTGATTGGAAGATTTGCCATACTAGTTTCATCCGTAGCAATGGTTTCTTGGTTGTCGCCCTGCTTACTCTTCTTCTTTTTCTTCATCCTTTTATTCTTCTTCTTAGCTTCCTGTTTACTAGAATCAAGAATCTCACCAAGTGAAGAGGAAGAAGGGGATGAAGAAACAATAGGTGAAGAAGACAAAGGGTAAACTTGAGGTTGCTATTGTTCAGGTGGAGTAGAATCTGGTTGAGAAGCAATTTGGACATTCAGAACCATAGGGGTTGAAAATAACCAAACTGGCAAACTAATAGTAAATTCGGGAAATAACAAAATTTCCATATAAGGAGCACCAATATTTGAAAAATAAGGAAAAGGACTAGGATTCCCGTGAGAGGGATTCCCTTGATTGGTAGCCTCCGAAATTGTTTCCATTAGTCTCAACTTAAGATCCACAAAGGAGTTGTTCCATGGGGATGATGTTGCTTCGCGATCAATTAATTGATTTTATAAATTAAAGATACAACAAAAACAAAGGGGTAACCAGGCATAAAGGTTTACCAAGAGACCGTGAACTGAAATATACACCTTTGTGAACTAAGGACTTAACATATGTGCATGCAATCTCCCCATATGTTGTGTTCGATGTATCATGGTGTACAAGGGAACCGACTTGGTTACCTATGGTGAGGATAACAACTTATATGGGACGCCCAAAATATATTCGATGGTACGTGGGAGTGCAGTGTATATTATTGTTGTCTAATGCATAACCATTCGACAAGAGTGTTCCCATATACTTTATGTCCATGGAGTGACGTCCAATATACCCAAAGGTACATGGAGAACGATCCTATAAACATACATACATGGAACGAGATTTCACCCCTGGAATGCAACGCTAGAAAACAATTACAACTCCTACATTTAGCGACTACGAAACATGTCTCTAACATGGACCTCTATGTGTTTGCGTTAATGTTACAAATTCTCCTTAGTTTTATTCAGTAAATTTTAAGTTGATCTTGAATTAAGTTTCAGTTTTATGGCTCACCACAAATTCACCTAAATTCCATAAAATGCAAATCTAGCATGAGGAAATGGAATCATTCTCTTGAATGAAAATCTAGCTAAGGAAGGGAAGAGACAAACAATATGTAGCATAAAAAATGTAGCAAACAAGATGCACAATACAATCCATTTTTCATGCAATTTTTACTAAATCAATATGAATGCAAAACCTTAAATGTAAATGCAAGATTTTTTCTTTTCACCACACTTAATTTTCAAAAATGAGGAAAACTAAGATGAAAAGTATAATCGCTGATTCAAATGAACTTTTCAGAATGAAGACTAGAACAACAATTCATCCAAGCTATCAATGATCAAATGAAACAATTTTGCAAGCAACCTAATCATAAAAACAAAGAAAAAAGAAAAACAATTCTCACTAAAGGAAATCAAACACAACTGAAATCCAAGTGAAGGATTTAGAACCACAAGACACTGAAGCCTTAGGGAAGGTCAGCTAGAAGTAATCTAATCAAATCAACACTGAGAAAACAAGGTAATTTTTTTGCAAAAATACGGTCAACGCACGTGAAAAAGTGGCACCAATGCTCTGCAATATAGGAAAAGAGAGGGCCCAGATGAGGTGCAATGCGGGAATAAAGAAGGCCTAGGTTAGGTGCAACACTCTGTCAAAAAACCTAGGGCATTGGTTCTAGGAAAGAGGATTCTGGCACAAAAATTACAAACAAGACTCAATCCAATCACTTCCTAGGTCTATTCTTGACTGGTCAAAACAACAAAGGTCTATGATAGAGATAAATAAAAAACCAAGGGAATACACCCTTCCCTAGTGGAGTGACCAATTTGTTATGAGGGATTTATGACTACGGACATAAATATCTCCCATAGGTTTGGTGGAGAGCCTAGAACAATAGAATGAGAAAGGACCTAATGTTTTCCTTAAATTAAGTAGATGAGGGGAAGAAACCTACTTAGAATATGTCGTATGTTTCACTCCTTATTTGGCTTGAATGCTCCAATCTTAACTCTAGCTACCAAAATTAGAACCTCCACAGCCATACAACACAAGCCACGAAACTACGAGATCTATGTAGCATCATCTAGCTACTTCCTTCAACAGATTGACATGGTATTGAAATATATGAAATAACGATATCACAAATAGGAAAAAAAAAAAACTATTTGTATTGATATAAATGAAGTGAGTTACAACCATAAATAGATGTCAATCTTGTATAAGAGTTGTTCCAAGTTGTTGACTTGTCCTTCCTTTGTCAAAAAGTGTACCTCCAATCATGCTAAATTCATGAAAGAATCACTCTCGCTACAACAATGTAAGTGTGGAATTATTATCCAAAAGTCAACCTCTTGCATATGGAAGCTTCTAAATATATAGAGGAGTGAGGTAAGTTAGGAGTTCTTATCCTTTTACCAATCTTGGGATTGAGATCCACTCTTGATGGGAGGATGAGATCTAATGATAAGGGATGGAAACTAAAAGGTAGGATAAGATAGGATTTAAGTATTTTATATGAGGTAAATGGTTACAACAGATTCTAGAATCTTCTAGAAATGGAGACTTAGGGATTCTCTCTCTTTTTCCCTACTTTCTAGCACAACCGGAGGTGCAAGGAAAATAACTTGTAGGTGTTCAATGTAGGCCACAATAGAGCAACCTGTAGGTGAACGTTGTGCAGTAAGAGGCTAGGGTGTGTTGGTCCTCAAATTGGCTCAGATGATGTAGTTTAGGGCAAAAATTGTGGGTAATGAGAGAGTCATGCATAAGGCTTTGTGCAATGATGATGTAAAGGGGGAATAGGATGTGAATGATCTCATTAGGAGTTTGAACGATCATATGAGACAAAATAGACTATAACACCTCCTCCAAGGAAAGAAAATTCTAGAATTTCATCATGGAAATCCTACCTTCCTCGTTATGAAAATAACTTTCTTGGTCAAAATTACTCTTGTAGAAATTTCAGGCATAAGGCAATTCATTGTAAAATAAATATAATATTGAACTAGACAAGAAGGAGGAATGTTTATGGATATGTAAGAAACGACCATAGAAATGTTCATGGATCTACTAACAGAAGCTACAATCGAGTTGAACCATTGATGAACTAGAAAATTATATCATACAAGTGAAATAATCTTGGTCACAAGGCACAAGATTGTAGGTTTATAAAAGAATATGCTCAAATCATAAAGATAGTGAAACCAACAATGATATGGGAACATAAAAAGAAGGAAAATGGAAATGTAGCATTGATTATTGAAGATAAAGAAGATGAATGGAACATAGAAAATGGGTGATTGACACATATGACAAGAGATTAAAAAAAAATGTTAGGCTAATAAGAAAAAGTGACAGTGTTGCATTTGGAGATAACTCCTCCCTCAAGATACTTGGAAAAGGTGTAGTAAATCTTGTAAGTGAACATGTAAAAGTTGTAAATGTTTTTTTGGTCAAGGATTTGAAGCAAAATATTCTTAGTTTTGGAAAAATATGTGATCAAGGGTATAATCTCTTCTTTAATTCTTGAAAATGTGAAAACAAAGAATAAGACCCAGGGAGATTGGTTGCAACAACTATAAGAAGATCAAACAACATATACATTCTAGACCAAGAAGAGAAAAAGAAAATTGCACCTAAGAAAAAGAGCCTAAGGAACAACTAAGAAGGGAAGGATAAGCAAACACAAGTGTTGTTAAGTGTCATATGTTTAGGGGGAGTAACCCTAAAGAAACAAGTCACCCTTTGCCATTGATTTGAAAATGGGAGAGAAAGGATGTGAAGCATGGAGACAAGGAAAACATGATGTTAGGGCGAGCATGAGTGTTGACATCATTGAAAAAGGGGGAGATTGTAGGAATAAATTGTCATTGATGTCAAAGGGTGAATTGTCTATTGATACAATGCACTTATTTGATAGGTGGTGCATTTTGATTATCGTACCATTTTATAGGTGGCACATTCTTTGGGTGTTCGTGGTTGATGAGATATTCATGTTTAAAGGTTGGTTCCCTAACAATTGATGGGTATGTCCCTTGTAATGCTCTAAAATCATTATTTAAATATTCAATGTGGTTGTTTAAAATAATATTTATCAAATGATGAAGAAGTCAACTTTGATATAACCAACAATGGAATTTAGCTAAAATTAAAATTGGATAACTTAACAACCAAAAAAACCCTAAGTCGCCTACAGTAACATATATATTTTTGAAGGAAATTTTTTAATGGGTTATGGGCTCAGGCAGGCTCTAGTGTATAGGTTGTCCCATATAAGATAGAGCCATACCAAAAGATGTATAAATATGATGATTTTTGGGTGGTTTTTAGGAAATATTAAAAGGAAAAATTGGATCTTTCAAATCCACAACACACTCAGAAAGTTGAAACCTATTTTGATGCAAATATTTTAGGCTGAGGTTTTTTATGAGGCAATCTGGATTATATATGTGGGTTTATGAAATTAATTTCTTGGTTGACTTTCCATGGTATCTCTACTATAATACAAAAAAATGGTGAACTATTATTTGGGAAGTCTTTGTGGGATATTTTCTCTATGTTATCCACACGTTTAGGAAGCATTCTCTGGCATATTACAAACTTGAGCTAGGGTGGCTTGATCTTAACACTTGAAGGTTCTAGTTTGAGTCTTCTCTATTGATATGTTATTGCAAACCTAGATTAATTGTGAAGGGTTCACTATTAGTATCTCAATCCATAAGTAATCAACCTCAAATTAGTTGTGAATAACAATTCTATTCGAGGAGAGTTTTAAAAAAATATTACTAGAAATTTGGACAGACAAAAATTGTAAATGGCATACAGTGTTTTGGTCAGCTCAGTGAAAAGGTGAAAGTGATAGTCATTGTAAAAGGAAAGAACTTTTGCAGTTACATACTGAGTTTGAGGTAGTTAGAAGTTAGTCGTAGGGTAGACCAAAGGAAATTTGAATTTTGTGTGAGAAAGTAGCTTCGGGACATGAATTTGCATGAGTCAAATATTAATGATGATGATACAATGAGACAATAGTGGATGAGAAATAGTGATTGGGTAAGAGGACAATGACAAGATTTTCTAATTGTTGAGAACGATCGATATTGTTGTAAGTGGGTTATTATCCATGGCACGAGAACCCACATCATTTAATCTTTATCTCTATATCATATTATTTAGGGATCTGTTACTCCTTTAGGTGAAAACCTAAAAATAAGGGGGTCATTACCTCCTTCTAGTAGTGGCTAGTAAATAATCAGGTGTTGTAGCTTCTTACGTCAGGGATGGTAAAACTAGAAGGTGTAGCTTTCTTCAAGATAAAAATCAATTGTCAAGATAAATCTTGTGTACTATTCTTGTAGTGTAATTCTGTTAATTTTGGATGATATTTAAATTGTTTAAAATCTATGAAATATTGATTCACCTCTCATCTCAGTGTTTGAAATAAACAATATGTGAAACATGGTTCACAATTAGTGGCATATTATCAACCATTCACAATTATATTCAACCTTAACCAACTATAATAAAAATAGTCTTATGAATAATGAAATTAACAATTGAATAACATCAATCAACACAGTAAAATCAAATTTAACTATATTCTCCTAAACTCACCTCTAATATTTCAATATACCATGAAAAACTATAAAATAATGTAAAAAAACATATATATGCACACATATTCAATTTTCTCAATATACATTTTGATAAAATCATAAATGGTTTAAAGTAAAAGACATTTAAAATATATTGATTTATTTTTTATTTTTTTAATTATTAACATAAGTTTCTTTTTGTCAAAATAGTAAAATTTAAATGAGAAAATAGTAATCATTATCAATTAATTTACCATTATAAAATTACGAAAAAAATGTGCAATAAACAATCACCATAAGGATGTTATTGTTCAATAAATGCATGTGTTTTTACCATTGTAAAGAATCGAAGCTCCATTAAAAATCGTATGCAATAGTGACCTACCATGTCAAATGAATCCATAATGTGCACACAATTTAAAAAACCTTTACCAAAACCTTGGATGACCTAAATTTTAATAAGTACAATAAACACATGTCGAAACCAACATAAAAACGTGTGCTTTCATTAATAAAGGGTTTTCCAAACTTCTTTGGATATTTTATTAGTTTATAATATTTAAAACTTTCGCTAAAACCCCCAAATAACTCGTGTTTTCCTTGTAGTATATATGGATCAAATTAATCTACAAGATAATATTAAAAAAAATAATACATCTAGAATTTAACCACATGAAAAACAAAAAAGTCTCGTACAAAATAAAATATTTTATTTTGAGACATAATATATCTATTATTATAGCCTAAATTTTAGGTGATCTAGATTAATTTTTATATATTTGGGTTGATATAATAAGACTAAATTCAATTATTGATGCAATTTTTTAATAAGACCACATATTTAGTGTTTCTTTGCTACTTAATTTAATTATTGAATTTTGAAATGTATGAACTAACTATTGTATTTGAACAAGGGTTATTTTGTAGATATATTTTCTTATTTTAAGTATCCTTAAATTAGAGTAAGAAACAAATAAGACATACATGAATAAATGAATAAAGTGTTTTTAGTAGCCATAAAATACTGTTAATGACCTGAGACTTAATACTTGAACATTGAAACCAAAATTCTAGACCCATACTTCCAAACAAAAAAATGTTTCTAACAAAAGTGGTAAAAAAATATTTATATTGAAGGTTGAAACCAAAATTCTAGAACCATACTTCCAAACCAAAAAATGTTTCTACCAAAAGTAGTAAAAAGAATATTGTTATCTTGCATTGGAAATCTGCTAACTAAAAATGCTAACATATACATATATATTATAACCTCTCATCAAATTCTATTTTTACACAATATTACATTTGTTTGAATACATATGAATATGCTCAAGATAAGCATCACAAATATATATGAATATACTAAATATTAACAAAAAAATATATGTTCTACAAATGTGAAACGGACACTCAAATAGAGATTTTTATCAAACACAATAAATGAACTAATAAATTAAGAAATTATTGACATTGTAATGTTTTATGTAATAAAGAAACAATTACCTTATAATTTTAGGTGATATAATTTTTAACAAAATTATGATATATATTTTTTTAATAATGTGTTTTTGAATGCACAGTAATTTAAAGGTATTTCAATTAATTTTTATTTGATTTTAGGCAAAATTCACTAGTGATAATTTGACCATGACTTACATAACTAGATACCAATGTATTGTAAAAAATAGACCATGACTTACATAACTAGATACCAATGTATTGTAAAAAATATAAAATTTTTTTACGTTTGCATTAATTACCTGATGACATTTCAAAATGAATAAAGTATTTGGCAAAACTGATATTAAAAATGTCATTTAAACAATATAAAATTATAATTTAACTAATCATTATATCAAAGACTTTGAAAATAAATATGATTAAAATATTTTTCTGTGAAAAATGAGTATTTCAAGATGTATTTCAAGTACCAATAGATTAAAATTTATGTAATCTAATTACTGTAAAATAATAATTTAGCTAACTATTAATTTTTTAATGATTTCTATATTTCCCAAAATGAAATGTATTATTTATTATTTGATAATTTATTTTTTATATGATGTAATTTGTTATTTTAGACTGCCATTTTCGGAAGCATTTTGTTTCTTTTTTATAGATAATCTTCAAGGTCTGTGTTATTGAAACTTTCTTGGATGGTAGGTTGGTGATGACATCCCACTAACATGAAAATGGCTACCTTTAATTATTATATATTTGGGAATTCGTTTCTATATGAATTTGAGGAAACACTTTCTAGTGAAATTTTAATCTTTTGTTTTTTAAAATGTATTTTCCCCTGGGTGGATTCAACGATAAATAAAGACATTGTTTAAATCCTTGATTCTTTAAAAATAAAATTGAGAGCATAGTGTTTGAATGATGGTGAAAATAGTTTCAGTACCCAAGATTTAAAAAAACAAAAAAAATCACATAATTTTATGAAATTTTTCTCATTTTCCAGATCAAATTTAAACCTAGTTAGACTATGCGGTAAATAAATTCTTGCCTCTGAAAATTAAACAAGTCATTTCCATTCTTCTATTTCAAAATTTACGGAGGAATGGGTTGAGATAAATGCCACAGTGCAATTGTAACACACCGATATTAGATGTGCACGTGATGCACAAAAATATATGGTTCAAAAATGCATTGCTAAGTATGGCGATCATAAATACATTATTTCATTGTCAACTACAAATTAATGTGTGCATGTGATGCACAAAAATATATGGTTCAGAAATGCATTGTTATGTATGGCGATCGTAAATACATTCTCTCATTGTCAACTACAAATTAATGTGTTCTCTCGTTCAGTCATCATCACGTTCACATGGATTCCATTCAACAACATTGGTAATCAATCTCCACAGCTACAATCAATTACATAAAAGTAATGATTACGTGTACAATCTAGGTATGCTGTGTAGAATCTATGTATGCTACAACAACCATTGTTCGTTGTTCCTTATTGTACATTGGTGGCTATACATTCTCATTAATCCGTCAAAGTACATATTATCATTACAAAATAAGTACATATTATCATTACAAAATAAGACTATAACCAATGAGAATGTAGAAAAATTACATTTAAAAAAAACAATTTTTTTTTTCAAAGGTAAACATTAGATAAGATCATTTAATTTTTAGTAAATTTAAAATTAATGTCAACGTTAATATTTTTTGAATACGTTATAGGCCTACAGCGAAAGGTAATAATACTGGTCAATAATATTTATTACTAGACATTATATTAGTGTTTAATAGTTGTTAAATGGTGTAGCGTTAATTTTGGACAATAATACGTGACTATGCTTAAAAATATTAAATCATTATAAATAGGTTAGGGTTTTTGGCTTAATGAGTTAGTAGAATCAATCATTAGTATAATAAGTTTATATTATATAATGTATATCTATACACAATGTTAACCAATCATATTTAACCATATTTGTTAGTATATATTATGTTAAACATGATTAGTCATTCGTAGCATAACATCACTTAGAGACAACTATATCCAGCTTTAATCAACTATAACATGCCTAATAAACCATATTTTTTTTTTGTAAATAAATTTTTATTACCTTTTAACATCAAACTAAATCAACATTTTAGAAAACACACCACACAATGATACATTTTCCTCTCTAGATTCAAGTCCCACGATTGTTCATGGGTTTTCCCTCCTTTCTTTTTCTCTTTCGAATGTCTATCTATTTCGAGGGGTTATCAAGAATAAATGTAGTTGCGGAAATGATGAAATTTCCTTGAGATGTGTTCATTGTTAAATGATCTGGCATATTTTCCATTTCCTTGTCACACTATCTAAGTGATCTAATTCATGGGTACATTTGTGCCTGCTCATTGATGTTGAAAAAATTATGTCTGAGTCTCTTTCCATATTGGTCAAAGGATAAGCTTCCTCTATTAAGGGTTGAGATGGTTCAACTTGCCACTTAGTTGAGTTGGAGGGTGCAGAATTGGCATTAGGTGACTTCTGTTTCTATGTGTTATTGTACTCTTAAGTCGCAGTGATCTTAGATCCTATAGATCCTTTTTGATATTTCCATTCATCGTTCATTTTCTTATCTTCCTAGTGTGAGCAAGGTTCTTACGAGTAGGGGTAGGAATTCTGAAGGTGACCCAGTTGCCGATAATTCCTACATCAAAAAGTAATGTTTTCAAAATCCACTCGTTGTGAATAAACCCTGCCTCTCCATTTAAAAAGGATTTTCTTCATAAATATTTTACTGAGGTCCACATCCACACATATGCGAATAATTGTGAACATTCCTTTTGCAATACTATTATAGTCGATTTTGATAAAGTAGCTTAGTGATTTTCCCATATCTTTAAAGATATCTAGGTGTGTCAAATGGATGGGAAGATTGGGAAGTATTACTCTGGCTGAAGTTTCCAGAGCCAACATAGAGAGAGTATTAAAATGTAAAAGTTAATGTTGAAAGTAGAGGCTAGAGCGGTCCCAATATTAGGGTATTTTATCGAAAACCCTTTGTCGTTCTTCTAACATAATAAAGAGCACAAAAGAGCATACTTTTGAGCATAAATGTAGCACAATACCAATTCTTGTTTACCCACACCTAGAGAGTATATGATATAGGAAAAAATGCATTGAAAGGGAAAATAATCACTTCTCATTCATAATCTACAGTGTGAATCTACTCATAAAGTTCTCCACTTCAAGAGAAAGGATTTATGTTGCTTTTTCCACCACGAAAATAGTTCTAGAGAGATATTTAGGGTTTGGGTGTGAAGGTTCTAGTTTTAGGGTATCCTTAAAGTATTTGGTATGCGATGAGGAGTACATAGCCCACCCTTTGTCTCTACCACTTACCTTCAATCCAATGTAAATCAAGGCATCCTTGCCGATGCCATAATCATTGAGGGAATTTTTTATCCTTAAGCACCTGATGACCTCCATATAGGATTGGAATAGAACCATATAAAATTCTTAGCCTATTATTTATCCTAGCTACACAAGTGGATATGAGATTTGTGTCTTTGATTTGTAAAAAAAGGGAAACTTCTACGACTTTTTATTTTTATTTTTATTTTTTTTTTAATTTTTATTTATTTATTAATTTTTTTTTAATTTTTTTTTTTATTAATTTTTTTTATTTTTATTTTTTATTTTTTTCTGAGTAAAGACTAATTCTATTAAGTGATGTAAAATATAGTACAATCAAGCCTGGAAACAGGCTTAGCAGAGAAGCTATGGAGCCGAAGGTGATAGGGAATCAACCTTGCTCCAAATAGACAGACAAGGGACATGTCATAGCAGTAAAGGAATACAAAGGAAAGTACTGAACAAAAGGCTACCCCGAAGGGTTGTTTCCTGCAATTCGACATTTTTTGCCTTTTTTCTTGCTCACTTTTATCCACCCAGTGGAGTTTGGCTGTGTCATGACAAGTTGTAGATTATTTTGTCCTGATGGCTGATCATCCTTGTCAGAGTCTGAGGACGAAGAGAGATGGGTACGTTTCTGAGAAATCTGCTGGTTAGAGGGAGCCTCCTGGTGAGCCGAGGGGGCGTCCTTCGGAATTTCCTCATTCTGTAGATCAGCTTCCATTTCCTCATCAACTTGCACATCTGCCTCAGATTCCTCCTCCTTCGAACTCGAGAAGCCTAAATCGTCCAACGAACGGGGTGGTTCAAAAGGATTCCATCTCTTGGATTTGGGCTTACGATTCAGATTCTTCTTTTTATCTTTGAGCTGTGAACATGTACTCTGAAGGTGCCCTGTTTGATGACAATGGCGACAACGGAAGGCTGTGTTCTCGTAATCCAGTGGTTGAGTCCAATGGAAATCTCCAAACTTGAGATTAATCTGATCCGGCAGTCCTTTGCTGATATCTATTTCTGCACATAATCTGCCATAAGTGTAGAGACCATTTTCTCTTCTTGAGGTATCTGTAGCCAAGTATCGTCCTAAAGTGTTTCCAATAGCTAGGAAGACAGAGAAATCCTAGAAATGTGCCGGAAGATTCGGGAGCCTGACCCAAATGGGAAGCTTGGAGATGACTGTTGTAGAGGGGTCGAAGTCAGGAAACCAGGGGGTTAGAAAAAGCCCAGCTGAACCCCAGAACCAAGGGCCTCCCGTTAAGGCTTTCTGGTAGTCTTCGCTTGATTCAAAAAGCACCAGGAAAAAACCTTTTGAACATAAGAAGATTTTACACTTTTTAGTCCAAGAGGAATGGACCCATTGATAAAGATCTGCTGTGCGAGGCCATAGGCCATTAAATCTGCAAATGAGTGCGGATTCTGCAAAGCTCTGGTAGCGGCTTTCAACCCTAGGATTAGAGAAGTCGATGGAGGGAATTTCCTCTGATTTGTCTACCAGAAACGGCTTTGGAGCTTCATGTAGCTGGGATGCCTTTGAAGAGAACTGAGGTTGGGCAGCGTTTTTGCATGCTGCATCTTTGTAAGAGAAAGAAGGGGCAGAGGAGGTTTGCCCAAATGAACCACCTCTTAGACGGAAAGAAACCCCAATAGACACGTCCTTTTGAATGCTGTAAAAAGAAAGGAGAAGGGAATGCATAAGCTGCTTACCCTTATACAGCAATCTGAGGCAGGAGGAGGGAATCCCCAGCCGGCATTCAAGTTTTTGCAGAAGATCCTGCACAAGATCTGTTGCGCAAACCCATAACATTGTCGTTTTGCCGGAAAGATTAACTTGGATCTGGAATGCATGAGGTTCTTCCGGCAGATCCAGCTGGTTCACGATCGAAAGCTGCTTCAGAGTTGATCTCGTCTGAACTTGCCTCCTGCAAGCTGCTTGTCCATCGATCTGGGTTTTTTTAAGGCCCCAAGATCTTCTGGGCTCCTGATTTGATGGTTTAACTGCAGATCTGATCATCTGACTACCATGCATAGTCAGTACTCCCGATTCAGAGCAGATCCATGACCCTTGACATCAGATCTTGAGGATTCGAAGGCTGCAGATCTGTAATAAAGGCAGATATGTGACCCCATTGAGCAGATTTAGAACATTGAGTTCCAGGATTTGGGTTCCATGCAAGATGCGCCAGGATTTGGGTTCCATGCAAGATGCCTGAGGCCATTCTACGCCTTCTGGGAACGCCGGATTCTCTGCCACAAAGAAATCATCCAACGCAAAGGGTACCAGAGTGCCGAAAGCTATTGAAACCCTCGTCTCCAACCGCATTATCCCGGATTTTCGTTGAAAGCCAAGCCAGGAATGATGCCGCCTCACTGTCCTGATAGAGTGTAATGCGGCGTCTTCGCCATCCAAACTGGCCGCTGGTATGAATGCATTTCGGCCCTGGTTCGGAACCCTTCGACCGTCGTTGCAGCGTGCATCAGTTCCTGGTTTTGGTGCGCGGAATAGTTTGTTGATTTCTGCTATGAAATCATCAACGTTGGCAACTGAAGAACCTTTGACGACTCTGCCTTCGTCCGATGTGACTGCTCTGGTAGCTGCGTCTCTCATCGCCATTGCCCTCCCGAGTGTAACCCTAGATTTTGAATAGTGCCTAGGGAAACTTCTACGATTAGTTTCACAAAAATAAAAAAATTCTTAGGGTCTAAAGGAGGAAACTCATCCTAGGGGAAGAAAGAGGCTAGTACAAGTAAAAAACTTGAGTTTTTTTATTTTTCATGAATTCCAACAAAAGGCCTCTAATACCTCTACCCAAATTGAAAAACCCCATATTCACATGAGCAAGGAGTGAAGTCTTCCTATCTTGACCCACTGCTTTATGTGAGTTTGGGCTTTCCTGAGCCATGAGGTCTAATTCCAGTCTTATCTGCAGTCAAATGGAAGAAATGGCATCATTTCAAAATTGTGTGAATATCAAGGTTTCAAACCTTTGTGTAACCATCCATAGTGGTGGTGCTTGTCAAAGGAAAGTTGAAGGTCTCTTGGTCCCATATCAACAGGAAGTAAAAATTAAAATGGAAGGAAAAGCCACCGTGTACAGTGATGGGGTGAGCTATCTCAACAGACTTATAGATAGCCAATAATATCCCATGACAATGCAAATGGTGTTTACCTAGATCGATGATTCCATCTTTCAGATCTAATACATTGGAATGTAGATTAAACCCCTGCAAGCGATCATATATACCAACCACATCCTTGGTTAAGTGTGGGATCATGGTGAAAGTAGTCTAGTCAGTAGCTAGGGTTGCAGAGCTAAGCGTAATAAACAATATTATTAGGTTACAGGTTAGGTAATTAATGGTTTAGTAGCATCAAGATTTGATATATTAGGGTGAATTTGAGCCATAGTTTCCTATGGTCAAACATGGTCACCAATAGTGAAACAATCGACCCTAGTAAACCTTCACTGTTAGTGACCTTAAAATAATAAAGAATAGTGTAAATACATAAATGGAAATGTAATTTTCTGAATATATAGTTTATCAAATGGTACATAATTAGTGTTAGGAGACTTTTAATTTATGTGGAAACACATTTTTTTTATTGTTAGCAAAATGTTTCATTGCAAAAGGGTAAAAAATCACTATGAGTAATGGGGTTATGAGTTAGGGTTTAATACAATCATCCATTCATATATTAGGAATACATTTACTCATAAACACCAATGGTCAATCATGGCTAATAATGGTCAAATATATTTGTTAGTGATTTTTTTATCAAGGGTTAGTTGTATATTATTCTAACCAATTTATCATTATTATGTCAATGGTTCAACACTATTAACCCAATAATCCTATAATCCATAATATAATAATGATATTTGATTATACTTTTTCATCACTACAAATGGTTATCCATGCCCATAAATGAGCATTAAATGCTTAACGTAATTACCACTAATAACCATGATTTATGATGTTTTCATATGTTAACCTCTAACCATTGCCATTTCTGATATGTCAAGTAACATTAGAAAAGATTAGATATTCCAGGTGGTTTGTTGGTCATTGATTAGCAAGTCTACTATATTTTCCATGTAAATATTTACTTTTTATAACTATGAGAAATGTGTTCATATAATATTATGCTCGACTAATTTAGTTATTTAACCAACCATATATATATATATATATATATATATATAGTGAAATAAATATTTTCATTTCCTTCCAAATAAGAAGTTACATAAGATTTTTAGATATTTTACATTGGCCACTCACTAGGGAAGCCCAACCATATCCAAAAGTCATGATTTAAGGAGAAAGAACAATAAATCCTATGTAGAGGGTTAAAGTAAGAAATACATTGAGAAGTGATCATTGAGTTGTTTGAAGGTATTTTCTATCTTTTCTCTTGCAAAAATAAATCCATCCGGAGAAGTTATTGATATTAGATGACATGGAGTCAATGGATACATTTCCTTGAGGAATTTCCATTTCCGGAGGATCGACAACTGTGTCTGCTTCCTTATCACTATTTGTGTGATCAAATTCATCAAGATGCTTGTGTCTTCTTCTGGAAAAATCCATGATCATGATTGCGTCTCTCCCTTCTCCATCCAATGAATTTGGACAAGAGTGGGTAGATGATGGTGGAGGAAGAGGGATCATGGAATCTGTGGAATGACGTGGTGCTACATGGGGTTGATATGAGGCCAAAGGACTAGATTTGGTTGAATTTGGTTCTTGTCACTACATCCTATCCTACTTGTGAGCTAAGGAATTCTTATATCCTATTTGGTATTTCCATCCTCAATTATTTTTCTTAGCCCCATGAGGATGAAAATAAATTTGAGAAGGGAAATCATTCTACAGATGACTTGGCTATTGATAAGACCTATAGCAGAAAGTTGTGCTTTCATAATCCACCAACTATAAAAAGGTTTTGTCATTCTAATTGATAATGATGCTATGAAGTGATGCTTTCTTAATATCTATTTAGACACAGATGCATGTAAATATTGTAATATCGTTATCCATCATGTCCATATCTATATTAATAAATATCATGGAGAGTTTCTTAAAGAAGCTATGATAGTTAGTGTTAACAAACGAATTTTCATATTAGAAAGTCGTACAAAAACTGGAGTGGCTAATCTTTTCATGTATAAATGGTTGAAAATAGGAAATAGTCATTGAAAGGAGAGCCTATAATGACCCCAAAACGATGGTCCTTGATAAAAAAATCTCCTTCTCAATTCTTTATATTTTTTAAATAATCCACAAAGGATCCCTTCGAATAGAAATGCATATTTGTATTCAAGGATTAGGTTTGATGCACCCATTGTTATATCATGAATGTTGATGGAAAAATCCCATTGAAGTGAAAAATTATGGAATTTTGATCCTAAACTAACCTAAAAATATAAGATAAGTGGTATTGCACCTATATTTCTATAATATATTCTACTAGTTCTACAATGAAAGATGTTGTTAAGAGATCTTGGGAGTGGATTATGAGAGCCGTAGGTTCAAAGAATCCTTAAAATATCATGTATCAAATAAAAAGGGCATACCCCAACTTTTGTATCTTTCATTTAGTCTATAGACTACGAGGATTAACACATCCTTGGATATAACATAATCTTTGAGAAAAATATCTTTGTAAAGCTTCTTACCCCTATGTATGAGCCACAATGAAACAAAAGAAATTCTTGTTCAATCTTGGACTTTGACTGTGAGTGTAGAGGCAAATTCGGTGGTTGTCACTTGCAGACAAAGGATACTCCTTGAGAGTAGGCTCATAAGGATTAAAAACCTTGAGTGATTTGAAGATATGACATCACCTAGAAGGAGGAAAGAACCTTACTGTGCAAAATTTCCTCATGTTTTAACAGATCTACAATGATGGTGACAAAATGTGGGAACTTCAGATGAAGGGAAGAATCCTGAAGATGAAAATACCCTAGAGATAGGGAGGTGACTCAAGGCTTTAGGTTTTCCATCACAATCAACACCTTGTGTGACAAGGTCCAGTTTTGCATATGCAAATGTGAAATTCAACCAAAATGCGTTATTTAATAGCAAAATATAATTTTTTATCATAATGGTTAAAAGTTTTTATTCGAATAGTTATGTTCGATCTATACGGTGAGGATTTACAATATAATGGATAGGTTGAATAAAATTTTCAAAAGAGTCTCCCATTACATAAAATCGAAGCAAATAGTTATTAGAACTACTTGTCTTGTACCAACTAAGTAATGCATGTAGCTATATTTCCTTACATATTTCCCTAATTACAACATCAATTGACATTAGGTGCTCTAAAATTTGAAATTAAAAGCTATAATTTTTTATTCCTAAAATGGCCTCTAATGTTCAAGTCTATTTGCATTGTTGGGTATTAGTTTGCAAATTCCATAGGGCCAATTTTACTATGATTAGCTATCTAAGATAACTCTAGGAAAGGTAACATAATTCTTTAGAGAGGCTTTGACATATTATGGAATGTTAACATTATGGTTCGTGATGATTCTAGATAATCTAAAGGAGGAAGAAATCATGGATATTTCCTCACAACTAGGTGAGGGAAACACCATGATCTTTGGAGGAATGTTGAGGTGATCCACCACACGCCCTACTAGAGATTTTGGTGATGTTATAGCGGAAGCCATCTCCACTTACATCCACCAATAAAATAATGAAAGTATATGGTGTCATTACCTACTTTCTCAAATCAAGAATGTGCTCCCCAATTTTAATTAAACATTCACCTCAAACTCTATTATTTTTCTATAACTACTACTTACCCTATTAATTCTCATAATGTTACTATACACTAAACAAATAACATTATTATTTATTTCTAACCCATTCTTTGAAATTATTTTATTTTATATGGTATAAATATTTAAAAACAAAAAAATCCAATAGTAGTAATAATTATGAAACTGAACGCATCACAACCTCACTTAGATTCATATTTCTCAAATCTATAAAATAGAGATGGTTCTCAGTGAATGAACATAAATCTTAACGATCATAGAAAAATGAATAAAGTTGAGAGCAATTCATTTATAATATGACTACTCTGGGTACATGATAGTGATTGCAAACTTATCCAAAATGAACTGCAATATCTAGCGGAGGCCGTTTATCATTGGGTTTTTGTTTTATTTGTTTTCATGCGTTGGTCGCAAACTTCTCCAAAAGATATTAATGTTTTATTTGTATTAAAGGGCCTCTATCATTTCGATTTCACCCGTGCTCTTTAATTCATTTGAACCCATGTGTGTCGTTTTAAATACCCACGCTAGTGAATACCCATATGGATAAGAGTCAACCTTAATCGAAATAATATTCTATTCATATCAATGAATAAGAAGGGGAGTTATTTTTTGGATCTCATGCTTGGAGATCAAAACTTATACGTTCGTTCACTTATCGTCCATAAAAGTTCCAAAGATGATATATTTTGGGGGACCCGCCATACAAATATACCAAAAGGACAGGCTTTTTTCAAGTTCCCCTCACTCATTACTAATAATTTTTAACCATGGAACTAATCATGAATACTAACTACCCAAATAAATATATGAGGTAGGTGATGATGAAATATTTAACCTAGATGGTGATATATGGTATGTATGTTTCTAAGAATTGGATATAAGTAAGGTTGACATTACAAATTATTATATATCATTTCTATTCTTATTTTAAATTTCTGTAATCTCATGATATTATATTTATATGTTGTATTATGTTAAATATATTTAGATTAAATTGAAATAGTAAATTCCTAAATTAAAGTTAACGTTATAAACATTGAAATTGAAATGTTAACGTTATAAACATTGAATTTGAAATGTTTTTGGTTGTAATATATATTTTTGGAGTATAATGATGTGACTCGAGTAGTCAGTGGAGATTTTTAATTTAAGATATTTTTTTCTAATATTAATATTTTAATTAAAATTAATTTGATTTTATAATATTAATTATATTTTGTGAATGAAAATCTAATGGAATTTATTAATGATGAGTTTAAATAATATATGATATTTTAAAATAAAAATAATTTTTTGAACTAAATAGTGTGTTTATCTTATAATCAATTTGGATATCATCATTTCATGAATAACTATGTCTTTGGTATCATGTTTGAATGTGATTGCTTCTTAAAACAAAATTTGATGAGCAAAGGAAGATTTTGGACCATTGATTGAAATGACAAAATATCTTTACTTATATTTCAATATTAAAATACCTCTCATCATTTACTTATGATTTCATTTCATATATTCACATTGTATTTTCACATAATATATAGATAAGCTCTTGATATGGTCTATAATTTTTTTTTGGATGGGACATGTTGGAACATTCAACAATACTTAGAATGGGAGTGAATGAATATTGGACACTTTTTAAAATTTTTAATCATATCATATAAACATTAAACAATTAATGGCACCATTTAACAATGTACCAACATGAAGATAGTACACAAGGTATTTTTTAGGTGGGAACCCTTCTGGGAGAAAAATCATTGAACACTTTTAATATGAGTCTTAAAGATTATATCAGCAGGAAGCTCCAACTTCTGAGATTCTCTAGCAACAACTGGAAGGAGGCTCCAACCCCTTGATTTATCAGCTCTGACTGAAAGGATGTGTTGAAACCATGGTTTACAAGCTCCAACTGGAAGGAGGTTCCAACCCCCTAGTTTTACAAGCTCCAATTGAAAGGATGCCCCAACACCCTACAAGCTCAAACTTACTAGTACTCTATTAGAAAATCATTATATTTATAAGGAAGCCCAAACTCCTAAAAGGATGCTACAACACTCTGTAAGCTCCAACTTTCCCTAGCATGACCTTGCCACCGTGAAGTGTTCTTAGGTTCTAACCTAAAGGAGACTCAAATCTCCACCTTGCACCACCTAACCATTATGAGAATAAAGTTAAATGAATAAAATAAATCACATTGGCCACACTCCTCAACCTCTGTACTATGATCACTAATCATATGTCATTTAACTATGATTGTTTATGTCAAATCGTCAATTTTTCCTCTTACAACGCTTATCATAAAAGTGTTGCCATTGTTATCGATGTCATTAGCAACTCTTGTCCTTATGCACAATCTAATGTGACAGAAGTATGTCCTATGCCTAGCCTTCAATTATCTTAGCTTCTACCATAAGAGACACAAAATAATCCAATCCCTCTTTGTTGTCTTAGATCCTCACAGTTCAGAACAAAAATATGCAAGTGAACTTCAACAAGGTCTATGTTATACAAAATTTATACCTATGAATAAGTATATCTTCCCTAAGTGGGTGGTTACACTTAGAACAACTAAAGTAAAGATGTTTAACCTTTTCCTAAAATAAACAGATAAGATAAAATAGCCTACTTGTGATCCTTCGCTCCTTTGATCTCCTTTGAGCTTCTCTCGTTGCTCCTGCTCAAACTGAATTTTCTCAATTGGTACTTGCCAACATAAATAGAAGACGAAAATAATCAAAGCATATGATATATTTATTGTAAAAAAATGGAATCGAAAGCATTTGAACATACATTCATCATAGATATAGGGAAAAGTATTGGAAAAGGAATAAAGAACTTTAGTGATTGATAGAAGGAGAAGTTACAACAAATGTGGTTCGATCTCGTGTCACTCATCCAGCTTAGTCCAAGCCTCATCACACCAATAGCAACATCAATCCAGCAGCATAACATTACTTTAACAATGGTTTCAAGTCTCTAAACCAACAATATTTCTCTATAATATCCAAGCTCTTTTGGCTCTATGATGGGAGGACAATTTATAGATGAATGAAAGTGGTTTTGTCATTAATATGGCATTGAATGCTTTTCCACAATTGTATGATTAGTTTCCATGTTCAAAGGGATCAGAGAGTAAAGGATTAGATGATCCAAGGCTATCCTAAGTCGAGATCATCTTTATAGGATAGGAGCTCGGACCTTCTAGAAGGCTCTAGAAAGGAGGAATATACTCAGGATCCAATGAAGATTTCGAAGATTCTCACCCAACGCAGGCTTGAGTGGGCTTAGGTGCTCTACAACACAGCCTTGAATGGGTCTACCTGCTCTATAGAGCACTTAGCCTTGACCAAGGGTGCGTTGGTGATCCAAGAAAGCACTTCACCAGGGCTTGAAGTCAGGAAACTCTCTTCGATGAAATCACTCAATGAGGTGGCATGTCCAGGGCATGTAGCAATTGAATTAGAGTTTGATATACCTTGTTTATACTAATTTGATCATCGGGAGTAATGTGCCCAAATAGACCTGTAACAGCTGCCCCCTAAAGCATGAAGTCAAAAATGATAATGTTGAGTGATATGCTTTATGATGTGATGAGGAGGATCTGAAGCAGACAGTGACCTGCATCAATTACAATACATAATATCATGATATCTTTGAATTTTTCATGAATTGTTGAGGGAATGCATACCCATGCTCAACAT
The DNA here is from genome assembly GCA_031772625.1 of Pinus tabuliformis. Classification (NCBI taxonomy): domain Eukaryota; kingdom Viridiplantae; phylum Streptophyta; class Pinopsida; order Pinales; family Pinaceae; genus Pinus; species Pinus tabuliformis. The sequence goes on along the minus strand of CM062816.1, from coordinate 1,641,333,759 downwards.
ATAAACTTTTCATTACATGTACATAAATTATATAGTCATCTACAGATATAGATCCATGACTATCTTTGTAAAGCCATCGTACAGATGATTTAGTACTCTCCTGAAATCGTAGCCCAGATGGACGAAACTAGATCTAGAGTCCTGTATCTCATCCAATCGTTTGCTCAAGTACGAGTCTAACTATGTGAAAATGTGATTTGAAGTCGAACATGGGAAGACATCGTCTGATTACCAGCAAATGATGTAAGTTGTTAACAGGCGCGAGAGAAATCACCAATAATCATCATGATTCTCAAGGTACTACAATACATTTTGCATGGTGTGAATAGATGTTTTGATGTTGAACACCGTACAGTCTTTTGGTCGAAGGCCTATGATGTAAACCTATCCCTGGAAGCGAGAAACTTTTGATTGATGTATGCAAGCCTCAAGGTACTGGAAGGGTGTTTCCAAGTCAACTTCCTAGATAATGTGTTGATGTCGACAAGAAGCGACTCATTACAGGAGGGCCTTGATGTATTCCCCATCAATGACACGAAATGAGTGTAATGATTTTGAAGACAAAATGTGACTGATGACACAATGTTTAGGAATGGTGATCATGAAAATGAAGGTTTATGAGTATTGCAAAGGATGAAGTTTATTAAGTGACTTCTCTTGAACATGTTGGTGACACTGAATGAATTGGAGGCATTGACCCAAAACCAAAGTGATGGATGGTCTGATAGACCATAGGTATGATAACCATCAAGCAGATAACCCAACCCAAATAATCAGAGAGATAAAGTGAAAATGTCATGTTCAAGAGCGACTTGCTACCATAAAGTGATTTATCCCTTTTCCCATTTTCCCTAGTGATTGCTGACCAGTACCTCTTTGTTTTTTAACAACCTTGATGTATAATTCTTTATGTATAATTCTATTGCTCACGTGAATCCATCGCTATGTGATGTTTTAATGAGTCTAGCGAAGGTGAAACTCAGTCTTGTCATGATGGAAATTTTTTTCTCTATTTGATGTTTTAACGAGTTTAACGAAAATGAGAACTCGGTCCTTTTCATGTTTAGAGAGTTTGAAAAGGGACAAAAAGAAAACTCCACAATTTCTTTTTCGTAAATTTGTCTCTCAAGTTTGAAAAAGCGTAAAATAATACAAGAGAGAACCTATTAACCATGTTCGATCAACGTATTCCTTTTTCATAAATAATCTATCTCATTCTGGAAAAGGGTTAAACTTATACCGAGTAGATGTCATTTCCAATCCATTTACAAGATTAAAAGGACAAGCGCCCAAAAATATTTTCATATTTTGAGGGTTTGAAAAGAGCTGAAAGAGGACTCTAGGGGGGTTCCTTTTTCGATGTTTAATAGAGCTCGAAAAAGAGATAAGAGTATGCTTTGTGGTCTAAAGTACATTTTATAATCATGCACGTCAAATTCACTATGTCAGCGGTAAACATGCTCAAAGAACCACCAAACGGATTAAACATATATGTTTCATTGGTAAGAATAGGCAAAAACTACATTTTATTCATTTAATGAACATGAAATAACCATACAACAAGAATTTACCAAGACATTTTACCATTTCACATTTACCATTTAATTTTGTGCTCTGAACTAGTTTTTTACCTCAAACTTCAGCAGCTGATTGCAGGAAATTTTTTGGATCATTCTTTGTGCCGTCAGGACCAGGTAGGAAATATACCTCTTCTCTTTCATTTAAGGTCATTATTTTTCAATTTTAGAGAAAAACTTTAGGGTTTTGGGGTCCCTAGGGTAAATATATCATGCCCTATGATCAACATACCCTTATACATCGAAAACTACAAGGGAGACTACTCTGCATCTCATTATCTACAAATTAGGGGTGCATTGGGTGCAATTTAGAAATTTGATTCATCATTTCTACCCAAAATCTCTTTAGTTTTTTGCATGAAATGGATCCTAACTAAGCCTATGGTGTGTTTCCAGACTTTTATCGGATCAGAATGGCTATCACATGGTGTGAAATAGAACATGAAGAATAGGATATGGTTTCCCTAAATGATCTTGCTACTATTGAGGCCCTCAGAGATTATGGGTTACTCAAATATTTCAGGTTATCAGGGATGAGGCAACAGTTAGAACTATTGTAGTTCTTGGTTCATTCATGGGATCTTGCGGAATAGGTTTTTCACATAGGGGAAAAGGTGCTCCCTATATTGATTGATGATATTTACTTTCTCACAATATTTTCGAGACGTGGTGCCCCCATTTCTCATTCAGGTTCTTCTCGTGGGGGTGAATCAGTGAGGGACTACATTCGATATTTCTGCTGGCCAGGTACATAGCCTATCAAAGATGGAAATATAAACATCAGGGATGTTCGTGATTTGACCTTGCGAACAATCCTCTTTACTATCGCAAAGTTGGTGGGTAGAGTGACACTTCATGTCGCAAATAGATCATACATGCAGTATGCACTCAAGTGTCTTGAGCCAACTATGTTCAACTAGTGTGAGGCAATACTCTCTTTGATGAAAGAGTAGTTGACTAAAGTAAAATGCAGTAATATGAAAAATTTCAGCTATGAATCGATCTTGTTCGATTTTACTTTGGAGAGAAATCCATTGATGGAGCCTCAACATGTGACACTAAGTCTAGCTGGTCCTAGAGATCCATGGATGCAGATATGGGTAGAGTTGATGGCTAGACATGCTGGTCATTCATCAATCTCATTTTCTACCACATTCTTCAATTGGCTTCGTCGAAAACATATTGTCATAGAGGAGCATCCATATGCAAGGGTGGATTTTCGTGGAGATCTAGATTTGAGATTACCAGTGGGTGCTCAATGGGGTGCTATAGGTAAATTGTTTTAACCATGCATTTTTGAATTTTTGAGTTTTTACATGTTTTTGTGTTTTTTGATGTTTCCAAGACTAAACTAAAAATGTTCTCATGTATAAGATGTTGGCATTGTTCGACCATTGGGTCATCAACAGAAGGTAGGTGAACCAGTAGGGATAAATGGAAGAGGAGAAGTTCTCCAGGATTTAGATATGATCGAGACTCTTGTGGAGTTGTAGCATCATATAGAGGGGTTAACCCTCGGTATACCAGATGTTTAGATCGAGGATTTATCGATGAGACTACAACACCATACGATTGGTGTACCTAGCCATTGGATGAGGCTATTGTGCATGATAGCTCAGGAAGTGACTTATTATCATGAGCATCATTAGATCTACTTAGGATGATTTACTATATGGATTTTGAGGTTTTGAGGTCAAATGGCCAACATGTCTTCGACACAATTTTTTGTAAAAACTTTGGACATCTATCTATTTTACTTTCAATGTTTTTATATGGTTATGTGTAATCCTATTCAACTATTAACGTGAATTGAAAATTTACTCTTTACATATGTCGTAAATGTTTGTTTAACACGTAATTCACTAAAGAATTAGTCAATGTGTTAAAGTTTCTGGAAATGTGTTGATATTGAATGTAATCAAAATGTCTTTCCAAGAGACGGACTCTAAGGAATATATGATGAATAGTTGGATTTCAAACAGTATAAACATTCGTAAGTTGTAGTACGACAAGTTTTGAGTCTAGCCTAATGATGATTCAACATGTGAAGGCCAAGTGAAATGGCATCAGAGAGGAGTTAGATCAATGTGCTATACTCAATGATATTGTTAGTAGAATGACTGATACAAATCCCTTGAAAACTCACTAACTCGCCACTTGGAGGGAATATGGACCAAGCTGCAGAGGATAGGTTCTGTGTACTATGACTAGCACCATCGGATTAACCAACAAATGTTTCCAAAGATTCCAACATCTGCAACAAATGCAAAGCGGATTACTAACCACATAAAAACTCTAAAAGTCACACTGTGACACACACACACGCAATCAAAGCATATATACAGTGTTTTTACTATGCACAATCAAGCATAGTAATGTTTAAGATATAGCCCATTTCGGGGGTGCCACAATCAAATTCCATCATAATCAACCAACTCGTAAGTGGTGTTTTCCAAAACACGCTTGACACTATAAGGGCCCATCTATAATGGTTCAAATTTTCCTGTTCCTAATTTATCGGCTTCCTGATCATAAAGCAAGACTAGGTCTCCTTCTGAGAATATGTGAGGCTTGACATTGCAGTCATATTGCACCTTAATTCGTTTCTTATGTGCTTCGTTGGTCAATGAGGCTTCACAACGTGTTTCATATAGATGGATGAGTTCTAAGAAATGTGCTTCCTCATTAGAAGTGTCAGGTAACAAGTCAATTGCGAGTTTTAGTGATGAAATCTCACATTGTATTAGCAAGATTTCCTTGAGACCATACAGCAGTTGGAAAGGTGTGAATCCAACTATGTTTCTTACCGAGGTTCGGTAAGCCCACAAAGCTGAGTACATGATCAAATTCCAGTTTCGTTTGTGAACTCCTATCATTCGTTGAAGCATTCACTTAAGGACTTTGTTGATGGCTTCAAGTTATCCATTAGCCTGTGGATAATAAAGAGTATAACTATCATGTGAGAATCCTGACTTGGCAGTTAATTGAGTCATCATGTGATTGCAAAAATGTGAACCATGATCTGTAACTATATCTTGTCATACACCAAACCATGCAACCACATGGTTGAAGAAAAAACGTGCAGTTGTCTCACCAGTGTTATTTAATGTGGGCATCGCCATGGCCAATTTCATAAAATAGTCAACGGTGAAAATAATATACCCATGCGCCCCGACTGAGTGAGGGTTACATGTCTTGAAATCAATGCCCCATTTTGCAAATGGTCCAAAATTGATGATAGGATGAAATGGTGTAGGTGGTAATCGAGTCTTATGGTCAAAAATCTAGCATGCATGACAACTTCTAACAACTGTAATGCAATCGTTAAATATGGTAGGCCAGAAGTAACCAGCACAGGGAATTTTCTGTGCGGTAGCATAACCAGATAAATGTCCACCAGGATGAAAATCATTTAGAAGTTTCTCGACCTCTTGATGTGTGAGGCACCAACGAAAAATCGTATCAATACCACGTCGGTAAAGGGTGTCGCCAATGATTAGATAATCTTTGGCTTGATACCGAATACGTTGTTGTTGCGAGCGAGAGGTATCAGAATTGAAGGTTTGGGTTTGGAGATAGACCATACCATGGGTAAGATGGCGAGATTAGAAACAGAGACTCATCTAGAATTAATGTTTCCATTGTTGAGTCCATCGCAGTAGAGGGAAGGTCTCAAAGAATCTCGAAAAAAAACTAGAGATTTCTTTGACTTGGATTTGATGAATTCCAAATCAAATTCCTGTAAAATGACGATCCATTTTGAATACTTTCCCCCAAACAATTGACGTGACAAGATGTATGTCATAGTGTTGCAATCCGAAATGAGAATGGTCTTTCGGAGCAGGATATAATGGCGAAATCTTTGTACAACTTGAACGGAAGCCAAAGCTAGCTTCTCCATGTAAGAATACTTAAATTTCGTATCATTGAGATTACGACTCAAATAATAGATCAGATGTTCAATCGAATCTTCTTCTTGGACTAAAACCATAGCTATGGTTGTATCTACAGTGGCGAGATACATGAAATAGTCATTCTGATAATTAGGGGAATACGTTAATGACTCTCGGATCAACGTATCTTTGAGAGCATTAAAGGACGCTTGTGCAACCTGGTCGCAATGGAAGGGAATTCCCTTTTTCAAAAGACAAGTGAATCCTTTAGCGATTTTGGCATAGTTGGGAATGAATCTCCTTAGAAAGTTAGCATTCTCTTGGAGTCTCTATAACTGAAGTAAATTAAAAGGTGGAGGCAGATCAAGAATTTCATTAACCTTCACGGGGTCGAGCCGAATTCCTTCTTTGGACACTACGAAACCAAGAAAATGACTAGAACCATCACAAAACACACATTTATGTGGATTGAGTCAAATTTTGTAGTGTCGACATCGTAAAAAGATGGCTCTCAAATGTTGTAGGTGATCAGCCTGTTTCCGTGAATGAGTAGGCAAGTCATATAGATAGGGTTGAACAATGTGTTTGACGTCGTGGAAGGCATAATTCATTTCCCTCTGAAAAGTTTCCCCAACATTCTTCAAATCAAAATGGAGTTTCTTATATGCAAATGTGCCCAAGGGACAAATAAAGTCAGTTTTAGATTGGTCTTCTGGGCAGATATTGATCTAATTATAGCCATAAAAGCCATCGATAAATGAAAATATTTCACATCCGACACATTCATCTGTTATCTGGTCTATAAAGGGAGTGGGATAGTTGTCTTTTGGACAAGCATGATTAACATCCCTATAATCAACACAAACTCTTATTGTTCCTTGTTTCTTCATAACAGGAACAATATTGGAAACCTAATCAGTAAGAGGAATGAGGTATATGAAACCAACAAGCAAAAACTTTTCAACTTCTACTTTTATGGTAGCAGCCTTCTTTAGATGAACAAGACGGAGGCGCTATCGTACCATCTTGACATCAAGATACATTTTAATCTCATGTTAAACTATACTAGAATCAATACCTGACATTTCCTCATATGACCAAGCAAATATATTGTGGAATTCATGAAAAAGAGTACAATAAGTTTCAAGTTCCAATGGAGAACAAGATTTTCCAACATGGATGTTTTCTACAATTCCAGGTTTGGACGAAATATTGATAGAAATGATTTCTTCAATACTCGATAAGTTTCCTCAGAATCGACTATGTCTATAAATACAAAATTTGAAAGGAAATCAACATTTGAAGGGCAATTTAGTTCATTTGGAATATATTTTATGTGATTTGGAAGATGGGATCTATGATGATAATCTGCCCATGGTTCTTCTTCTGTCATCATTGATTGGATGATTCCTTCATCAGTATAAAATGTACATGAAAAAGGATCAGAGGAAGTACAATATTCTAACGAACAATCAACCCATACAATTGGTGATGATGGATTTGGATTTGCTACACAAGCCAAAAATATTGGTTGCTATGCGAGCTCAATTGGGCTTAGCGGCATGGTTCCATTACACATATCAACTTTGGAATTATTTGAAATCTTCCATGAGTCAGATGAAGTGGAAGATATCATGTTACAAGTCTCAACTTTTGTAACTTCCTCCGTTTGTGATGGTGACAGTAGTGAAAAGATGCCCATTAGGGAAGAATATTTGAAGAGGTCTACTCCAATGTTTTGAAAAGATAGAGGAGGTCCGTGAACTAATGGAATGCTTATATTTTCTTGTGAACTGGAGGCAAAGAAGGTGAGTTGATCAATTACTGTGATTTTGCCTTTATGAGAGAAAGAGATCATACGAAAGTACATCAAAACCACATAAACCATAACATAAACCCATGGTCTTCTTAGTAAAATATTGTTGTCAAGATGTTTGTCAACAACCTCAACTTCAACAGTTACAGATTTTCCCCCTAGTTATATCTGCAGGTTACTTAAAATTCCACAAGGTGTATAAGTGCGTCTCTCAAAAGCTTTTAACGTCGTAGGTGATCGTGGCAAAGGCGGTGAGCCAAGCGTTTTCCAGCAATTCATTGACATGATACAAGTAGATGCACCTTCATCAACAATGGTTCGGTGAATGAGGTGATTCAAAGCATTTAATTGGATCAAGAATGCTAACTATTTGGGTAATTATGCCGTATAACCTGTATGGTTAAAAACTACGAGATTGGAATCTGTTGGATCAATTCCACTAATTGCTGACAATAAAGCATGCTTTTGGGATTGAAAATTTTGAAGCACCTCAAGTGTCGACATAGCAGAAGGTGATTGAGCCAGATCTTCTACTATGTTATAATTTTTTGCTCCTCAAGCTCGAGGATTGAATGTAGATTTATGAACAACTCCCTTAGGTGGTTTTATTGTTAAATCTGGTGCAATCGGTGGTGGAATGGAGTTAGACAAAGTCGAAGTTGAAGTATTGGGTTAACCTATAGCCTAGTTATTCGATGATGATGGTGGATTACCGTAATATTTACTTCGTGTAGTCACCAAAACATCATACTCAGGCTTAGTGGCAGATAGCATAAGCACTTGTGAAGTGGAAGCATGATCTGTAGCAACCAAATGAGTCTCTAGGTTTGGAAAAGGATTTGTCAACACAGCGGATGTACTAGAAGTCCTAAGAAGTTTTGAGACTTCAAAGTGGTGAGGACAGTCTCATGTAAAGTGCTTCTCATTACAAATTAAACATGGGTAACGAGGTTTCCTAGCCGGAGAAGAGGAATCAGATGATTTCTCTTGAGGGGGGGAATTTTGTTTCTTTTTTGTTTTCCCCTTCTTCTTTCTTCCAGGTTTCTTTTGATTTTAACCTTTATCAGATGACACGACATTTGTTTCAGAAGAAAGTGTATTATATGGTGTATTAGAGGTTTGATTTGAAATAGTAAGTGTTTGACTAGATCATCTACTTTCTGTTTGAGTGCTTGAAGAACCTATCACATCGTAAATGGAATGAGAGTCCTTACTGGATGGAGGTGGTGGAATAGTAAAAGTTGTTCTAGGTGCATTTGGAATCTTATCATAGAGCATGCTAGACTGGGTGTAAATCAAGTCTAAGTATTGGGCACGAGCAATTACTTGCTCTTTAGTAACAAATCCTCCTTTAGCCACATCCTCGGTGATAGATGGCAACAAGGATTTAATAAACCACTCAGCTCAAAATCCGATCAAGAAAAAAAGTTTTGACGATTCAATGAAAATGACACCACCCATGAATATGATCAGAAATGTGAGTAGCAGTGGTCTATTTAAAGTTGGTCAACAGTTCCGTTCTAGTTTCATATCTGATGGGTGACTGGAAATGGGTTAAAAATGTAGTGGCTAAGGCTGTCAAGTTTTCAAATGAAGCTCGTGGTAATTCAATATACCACTTTGCAACCAGACCAGTAAGCGTGCGTTGGAAAAGACGTTGTCTTACTGAACCATCATTTAGGGAGTTGGATGAACACCATAAATGAAAAGTCATAACATGATTGGACGAATCTTCTCTAGGGTTTCCATTGAGCTTAGGAATATCAAAAGGCAATTTGTGTGGAATCACCGGCCACCAAGCTAAATAAAGAATGGGATCATTGGTATGGTAATTCAAGTGTTGCGACAAAAGACAACTGTCAGTTTAGGTCGGGTTGAGCATAACCAGGGTAAGATGGAATTTCCTGAGCAGGAGGCCTTTGTATACCAGCATAAGGAATCTACTGTTGGTAAAACCTTGATAGGGGTAGGTTTTTTGAGCATATCCAGTATAAGGTTGTTGTTGGGAACCGGGATAAATTTGTTATTGACCAAAACTACCATAGGCTTGTTGACTAGAACCTGAGTAAGCTTGTTGTTGACCAAACGCAACATAGGCTTGTTGACCAAGTCCATGATAAGTTTGGTACTGTTGGAATTTTTGTTGTTGGTATTGTTGCTGCCACGATTGTTGCCCACCAGTATAAGCTTGACCATGTTGTGGATAAATTGGACCAGTATAAGTCTTATTCATCCTAGTTAATGGTAAACTGGCATGAGGTTATTGGATTCCAGACACAAACGGTTGTTGTAAAATGGGCTAAGAAGACTGAGTCTATAGACCTGAAACTTCAGGGTGAGAGGTTGATAGATCAGCTTGCAAATGTTGAGATACAATCAACTGAGCTTGTGATTCTGGTAAAGTCATAATGACAGGCATAGTAGGTATGGATGAAACAGGTTGTATTGGTTGTGATGGATACAAAAGATTTGGTTGAACATGCATTGTAGGCTTCCATTGACAAAAATTCATTCTAGAATAATTTGGACCTAAAGATGTCAGTATACTGCCATATGGTGGCCCCCCCAGAGTATGGAGAATAAGAAGATTGGGCATATTGTTTTCCATATGGAGGTAATACAGTGTTAAGTGGATACATTAGATGGTAACAAGATGGACCAAATTGATATTGACTTGATGGATTAAACTGTTTAGTATCTGTAAGTGAAGAACCATGTAAAATTCTTGTGTATGACATGGGTGAAGACCATGGACTAGAAGAAACACCGGAGTGAGTTCTAGATAATGATTGGTAACCCAGTGAGACAAAAAGACCACCATATAGATGTGATTCAGGTGTTGTGGTAAACATCGAAGAAGTATTGATAATAGATGTTGTCGCAACTGTAACATATGATACAATCTAAGTTGTTGTTTTAGCCATAGTCAAATGACCCAATAAATGTCCTAATGAATCTATAGGAGTTTGAAAGTAAATAGGATCAAGAGGAACAATATAAGTTAATTGAGGAAATGAAGGATAAATATAAATCCTGTTAGGTCCCTATAATACTAGTGATGCCCCCATTAATATTGTAGTTGTATCCCTTATTAATATTGTTGTGCCCCTATTGTCCCCATATTGTTATTACTATGCCCCATAGAATCCCTCTATTGTTATTTTTGTGCCTTTATAGTATTATTGTTAGGTTGGCTTTGTTATATTGTGACCCCTTAGACTCCTATACATAGAAAGGAGGTTTTGTCATTTGAATCATCAAATAATTGTTCGTTTATGTAATGTAAAGGAGGTTTCCCTGTTGAAGAGGTTGAATTCTAAGGTGTTGATCTATCTTTTCTATCTTTTTGTGAGCTGGTTTCATAACATTTGGTATCAAATCTTCGGATTCTAGGGTTTCGCTGCTTCAAATAGGCCATCGTGGCATTTTCACTATAACATTTTTTCTGCGATGTCTCAGAAGAGAAAAAAAACCCATTTGAGAGGAAATCACATTGAACCTCGGGTCCAAATTTTAGAGCTTTTCGCACTATATTTGCAGAGATATGATATGAGGAAGTTGGTCTTTTTGCAGACTCCTGAATTACATTCCAAATAGGTGACTTGGGGAAAATCGTCATAACTTTCTCTCTGAGCATCATATTGAAATTTTGTAAGAAGGTATAGAAGAGGACAGATTGTAGTTTCTTGTATATATTTTCAAAGCCAAAGGTTGAAACAGTGACATGTGGAACTTCATACAAGTTCGCTTTTCTGGAAAGGTCTATAATCAGTTCATCCTGGGAGATTATGCATAACTCTTCCTTGGAGAATCCAATTTGGATCAAACTAGTGGCATTGGAAAGAGAACACAGAGGGCTACTACAGGTCACAATTTCAGAACTAGATGATTTGAAATTACAGAGATACATCAGATTCAATATTAAGCTCCTACAAAGTGAAAAAAGGTGTGTAGTTTTTTTTTAAATTTTTGCATAAGCTTGGTTTGAAAAATTAGTTTGAAGGAATTCAAAGGGCATATGTTGGGTCCCTATAATACTAGTGATTACCCCATTACTATTGTATTTATACCCCTTATTTATATTGTTGTGCCCCTATTACCCCCATATTTCTATTTATGTGCCCCATAGAATCCCTCTATTGTTATTTTTGTGGATTTATATTATTATTGTTAGGTCGGCTGGATTATATTGTGACTCCTTAGACTCCTATATATAGAAAGGAGGTTTTGTCATTTGTATCATCAAAGAATTGTTCATTTATGTAATGTAAAGGAGGTTGCCCCCTCGAAGAGTCTGAATTCTAAGGCGTTGATCTATCTTTTCTATCTTTTCTTGAGCTGGTTTCATAACATTTGGTATCAGAGCTTTGGAAAAAAAAAAACCCATTTGAGAATAAATCGCGTTGAATCTTGGGTCCAAATTTCAGAGCTTTTTGCGTGATATTTGCGGAGATATGATTTGAGGAAGTTGGTCTTTTTGCAGACTCCTGAATTACATTCAAAACAGGTGACCTGGGGAAAATCGGCATAACTTTCTCTCTGGGGATCGGATTGAAATTTCATAAAAAGGTAAAGAAAGAGGACAGACTGTAGTTTTTTGTATGTGTGTTTCAGATTCAAAGGTTGAAACAGTGACTCGTGGCACATCGTACAAGTTCACTCTACTGAACTAGTCTAAAAGCAAGTCACTGTGGGAGATTTCACATAACTCTTCCTTGGAGAATCCAATTTGGGTCAGACTTGTGGCATGGGAAAGAGGACGCAGAAGGCTACTACAAGTTTCAATTTCAGAACTGGATGATCAGTTATTACAGAGATACATGAGATTCAATATCAGGCTTCTATAAAGTGAAAAAAAGTGTGTAGTTTTTTTTTTTAAATTTTTGTGTAAGCTTGGTTCAACGGAATTCAAAGGGCATAGTAAAGCATTATTATAAGTAACTGATGCCCCAAGGAAAGAAAATGCAAAAACCTAGTAAGGAACCTGAAAGCTCTAGCATGACTCATGAAGAAGAGGAAGAAATGCTATATGATATATCAAAATTACAAGAGCAAGTGCAACAAATGTCACGCTCACAAAAGCTAACAGAAGCTAAGATAAGTGGCGTGGAAGCTAAGATAAAGGACATGGAAGCTAAGATGGATGATTCGAAGACAGATTTGAAGAGAGACATGGCAGATTTGAAGAGAGACATGGCATATTTGAAGACAGATTTGACAAATTTTCTACAAGAAATACTTACTAATGGTGAAAAGGTTTTAAAGGAAACTCATGATGTGAACAAAAGTAATGTTAATCATGATTCCATAGACGCTATTGTTTGATCGAAGACCCACCATATTCCAAAAATCGATATGAGGAAGTTTGATGGCAAGGATCCTGCCACATGGATATTACAGATGGAGCAGTTCTTCGATCTCAATAATGTGCAAAACACACAAAAGGTACGTATGGCAACTGTATATTTGGAACCAAATCAGTTTGTATGGTATCAATGGCTTTGGTCTCGTAAAAAATTTATCACTTGGGCAATTTTTATGGAAGAATTGATAGCACATTATGAAGATACAAAAAGCAACACTTTTTTTAGCCAATTGATAAGTCTCAAACAAAAGGGTTCAGTAATGGAGCACATTGAGGAGTTCCAAAAATTGAACATAAGGGTAAAAGATATTCCAGAGGAGCATAGGATTGATGTGTTCATAGGGTCTTTAAAGGATAATATCCAACATGATGTTTGCCTTTGGGAACCTGATTCATTAGAGAAGGCATTCAGGTTAGCAAGAAAAATGGAAAGCAAAATTATGGCAACTAGGAAGCATAACATTCACAACTATAAAGACGGAAGTGTTGTTTCCCATAGTCTTCCACAACCTACAAGGTTGACACCACAAAAATTGGAAGAAAAAAGAGCAAAAGGGCTTTGTTACAATTGTGATAGCAAATACACAAAAGGTCATAAGTGTGCTGAGAAGAAATTATTCTACATAGATTGTGAAGAGGAAGAAGAAAAGGAGCAAGAAAGGTCAAAAGAAGAGGATATATTCCAGGAACAAAGCCTAGATGAAGAACAAATAAATCCGACCATATCTTGTAATGCATTGGTGGGAATTACCACTCCTCAAACCATCAAGATAGAAGGACAAATCAAGAAGAAAAAGGTAATAGTGTTGATTGATTCAGGAAGCACCCACAATTTTATTCATTGTAGGGTAGCAAAAGAATTGAATTGCTTCCTATATCCAGCACCAGAGTGTCAAGTGATGATTGCAAATGGAGGAACAATAAATTGCTCTGGAAAGTGCCATAATATCAAGCTATCCATGGGAGAATATGTATTGACTAGCCCAATGCTTTCCATTCCAATGGGAGGTGCTGATGTTGTACTAGGAGTCCAATGGCTACAATCCTTGGGTACAATAGCTTTTAATTTTCAAGAACTTTTCATGAAATTTTCTTTGGAAGGAAAGGAAGTTGAATTAAGGGGTATTGCAGGGAAACCAGGAAAGATAATCAGCTCTAATGGCATGACAAAGCTTCTAAAAAGGGAGCAAAGAGGTGTAATTGCACAATTATGTTCGCTAGATGTTTCCACATTGGAATCATCTATTTCTCCAGATCTCCAAAAAGTCCTGGACAATCATTCCAAGGTATTTGAGACTCCCAAAGGTCTCCCACCTATGCGTGATCATGATCATGCTATTCATCTGATTCCAGGAAGTGTTCCTCCAAACATCAGGCCGTACAGATATCCCTATGTCCAAAAAAGTGAAATTGAACGTATGGTTGCAGAAATGCTAGAGGCTGGTATAATTCAACCGAGTCAAAGTTCTTTCTCAGCTCCAGTAGTATTGGTGCACAAGAAGGATGGATCATGGTGCATGTGTCGAGATTATAGGGAGCTCAACAAGCTCACTATTAAAGATAAGTTCCCCATTCCTGTCATTGATGAATTACTGGATGAATTGCATGGATCAATTTACTTCACCAAGTTGGATCTTCGTTCGGGATATCATCAAATCAGAATGAAGATTGAAGACATTCCGAAAACAGCATTTAGAACTCATGAGGGTCATTATGAATTTTTGGTCATGCCTTTTGGCCTTACCAATGCACCTTCAACATTTCAAGGTTTGATGAATTCAATTTTCAAACCATTCCTTAGAAAATTTGTGTTAGTATTTTTTGATGATATACTAATCTACAGCAAGTCTTGGAAGGATCATGTTGAACATGTTGACAGGGTGCTACAACTATTGGAGGAGAAACAATTATATGCAAAAAGATCCAAATGTTTCTTTGGAGTCCAGGAGGTGGAATATTTGGGTCATATTGTATCTCATGAAGGAGTTAAGGTAGACCCTAGCAAAATTAAAGCCATTAAGGAATGGAAAATCCCCACATCCATAAAGCATCTGCGAGGATTTCTTGGGTTGACAGGGTATTATCGCAAGTTTGTTAAGAATTATGGGAGAATAGCAGCACCTCTAACAACATTATTGAAGAAAGATTCATTTTCATGGACTCCGGAAGCAACAAAGGCCTTTGAACATCTTAAAGAGGCAATGTGCCAAGCACCGGTCTTAGCTACACCGGACTTCACAAAAACCTTTATTGTGGAATGTGATGCTTCAGGAAATGGAATTGGTGCTGTTCTAATGCAAGATGAAAGACCCATTGCTTTTGAAAGTCGTCCAATCAAGGGAAAGTTTTTAAGAAAAGCTATTTATGAGAAGGAAATGTTGGCAATACTCCATGCACTTAAGAAATGGCGACCCTACCTAATGGGAAGACACTTCAAGGTAAAAACGGATCATGATAGCCTTAAATACTTTTTAGAACAAAGATTATCCTCTGAAGAGCAACAAAAGTGGGTCACAAAGATGTTGGGTTATGACTTTGAAATCATCTACAAAAAAGGGAAGCAAAATGTGGTGGCAGATGCACTCTCAAGAAAGGATGAGGATGTGGAAGCATTGTTGTGTGCCATTTCTATTATCCAACCAGATTGGATAAACGAAGCAAGGGAGGAATGGAAGAATGACGAAGAAGTGTGGGCACTTATTCGAAAGCTACAACAAGATTCCAGTACTTCTGATACATTTAGCTGGCAAAATGATTCGTTATGGTACAAAGATCGCTTATACCTCTGTAAGAATTCCCAGCTAAAACAAAAGATTCTTATGGAATTGCACACTTCTCCCTTAGGAGGGCACTCAGGATTTTTAAAAACTTACCACAGGGTTAAGAAGGAATTTTTTTGGGATGGCCTTAAATCAGATATTCAAAAGTTTGTGGCGGAATGTTTGGTTTGCCAACAAAATAAAGTTGAAACAATTAAGACACCGGGTCTATTACAACCTTTATCCATTCCAAGCCAACGTTGGGAGGAGGTTTCAATGGATTTTATCACAGGTTTACCCAAGTCTGAGGGAAAGAGTGTCATCATGGTGGTAGTTGACAGACTTACCAAGTATGCACACTTTTGTGCATTATCACATCCATTTAAAGCCAGTACAGTTTCTACTGCATTTATGGAAACAGTTCAAAAGCTACATGGAAACCCAAAGATTATTGTAAGTGACAGAGATCCCATTTTCACTGGAAATTTTTGGACAGAATTATTTTCTTGTCTTGGTACTCAGTTAGCTCATAGCTCATCTTATCATCCTCAATCTGATGGGCAAACTGAGATAGTAAACAAATGTTTGGAAGGATATCTTCGTTGCTTTGTATCTGATAAACAGACACAATGGGTCAAATGGTTGCCTCTGGCTGAATGGTGGTATAACACTTCCTTCCATACAACAACAAAAATGACCCCATTTATGGCACTTTATGGGTATCAACCACCATCCATCACATCATATTTAAGAGAAAATTCTAAGGTTCAGGCAGTGGAACATCACATCGAACATCAACAAAAAGTCCTCCAACTCTTAAAGGATAACCTCGTGTTGGCACAAAATAGAATGAAACAACAGGCAGATCAACATCGCAGTGAAAGAAGTTTTGATGTAGGTGATTGGGTATTCCTACGGCTACAACCATATAAGAAAATGTCCCTAAAGCAAGCTAAGAAGGATAATAAATTATCACCAAAGTATTATGGTCCGTACAAGGTGTTGCAAAAGATTGGTACTATGGCATACAAATTGGAGCTTCCTGCAGCTTCTCGATTGCACCCAGTTTTCCATGTTTCATGTTTAAAGAAGGTTATAGGTGACAAGCTCCCAGTTCAAACAATATTGCCAGAACTTGACGAGGAAGGAAAAATTATATTGGAACCGGAAGCAGTCACAGAAACAAGAACTCGACAGCTACGAAATCGATCAATTTCAGAGTATCTTATCAAGTGGAAGAACTTATCCGCTGAAGATTCCACATGGGAGGATGAGAATTTTATGCAGAAGTATCCAGAACTACTCAAGCGTTGAGGACAACATTTTTTTGAAGGAGAGGGGCATGTTGGGTCCCTATAATACTAGTGATTACCCCATTACTATTGTAGTTATACCCCTTATTTATATTGTTGTGCCCCTATTACCCCCATATTGTTATTTCTGTGCCCCATAGAATCCCTCTATTGTTATTTTTGTGGATTTATATTATTATTGTTAGGTCGGCTGGATTATATTGTGACTCCTTAGACTCCTATATTTAGAAAGCTGGTTTTGTCATTTGTATCATCAAAGAATTGTTCATTTATGTAATGTAAAGGAGGTTGCCCCCTCGAAGAGGCTGAATTCTAAGGCGTTGATCTATCTTTTCTATCTTTTCTTGAGCTGGTTTCATAACAACATAGTAAAGCATTATTATCGGTAATTGATGCCTCGAGAAAAGAAAATGAAAACACCTAGTAAGCAAACTGAAAGCTCTAGCATGACTCATGAAGAAGAGGAAGAAATGCAATATGATATATCAAAATTACGAGACCAAGTGCAACAAGTGTCACTTGCACAAAAAGTAACAGAATCTAAGATGGATGGCTTAAAGAAAGGTGTAGAAGCTAAGATGGATTGTTTAAAGAAAGGCGTAGAAGCTAAGATGGATGGCATGGAAGCTAAGATGAATGGCATGGATGCTGAAATGGATGGCATGGATGATAAGATGGAAGAATTAAAGACAAATTTGAATAAGTTGTTACAATAAATGGTCACTAATGGTGAAAGGGTAGTAAAGGAAACTCATGATGAGAACAAAAGAAATGTTAATCATGATTCCATAGGCTCTAGTGTTGGATCGAAGACCCACCATATTCCAAAAATCGATATGAGGAAGTTTGATGTCAAGGATCCCGCAACATGGATACCAAAGATGGAGTAATTTTTTGATCTCAATAATGTGCAAAACACACAAAAGGTACGTATTGCAACTTTATATTTGGAACCAAATCAATTTGTATGGTATCAATGGCTTTGCTTTCGTAAACAAATTATCACTTAGGCAATTTTTTACGGAAGAATTGACAACACATTATGAGGATACAAAAAGCAACACTTTTTTTAGCCAAATGATAAGTCTCAAACAAAAGGGTTCAATAATGGAGCACATTGAGGAGTTCCAAAAATTGAACATAAGGGTGAAAAATATTCCATAGGAGCATAGGATTGATTTGTTCATAGGGACTTTAAAGGATACTATCCAACATGATGTTCACCTTTGGGAACCTGATTCATTAGAGAAGGCATTCAAGTTAGCAAGAAAAATGGAAAGCAAAATTATGGCAACCAGGAAGCATACCACTCACAACTATAAAGATGGAAGTGTTGTTACCCCTAGCCTTCCACAACCTATAAGGTTGAAACCACAACAATTGGAAGAAAAAATAGAAAAAGGGCTTTGTTATAGTTGTGATAGCAAATACACTAAAGGTCATAAGTGTGCAGAGAAGAAATTATTCTACATAGATTGTGAAGAGGAAGAAGAAAAGGAGAAAGAAAGGTCAAAAGAAGAGGATATACTCCAGGAACAAAGTCTAGATAAAGAAGAAATGAATCCGACCATATGTTGTAATGCATTGGCTAGAATTACCACTCCTCAAACCATCAAGCTAGAAGGACAGTTCAAGAAGAAAAAGGTAATAGTGTTGATTGATTCAAGAAGTACCCACAAATTTATTCATTGTAAGATAGCAAAAGAATTGAATTGCTTCATATATCCAGCACTAGAGTGTCAAGTAATGGATGCAAATGGAGGAATGATAAATTGCTCTGGAAAGTGCCATAATATCAAGTTATCCATGGGAAAATATGTATTGAAAAGCCCAATGCTTTCCATTCCAATGGGAGGTGTTGATGTTGTACTAGGAGTCAAATGGCTATAATTCTTGGGTACAATAGCTTTTAACTTTCGAGAACTTTTCATGAAATTTTATGCGGAACAAAAGGAAGTTGAATTCAAGGGTATTGCAGGGAAACTAGGAAAGATAATAAGCTCTAATGGTATGACAAGGCTTCTAAAAAAGGAACAACGAGGTGTAATTGCACAATTATGCTCGCTAGATGTTTCCACATCGAAATCATCTATTTCTCCAGATCTCCAAAAAGTCTTGGATAATCATTCCAAGGTATTTGACACTCCAAAAGTCTCCCACCTATTCTTGATCATGATCATGCTATTCATTTGATTCCAGGAAGTGTTCCTCCAAACATCAGGTCGTACAGATATCCCTATGCCCAAAAGAGTGAAATTGAACGTATGGTTGCAGAAATGCTTGAGGCTGGTATAATTCAACCTAGCCAAAGTTCTTTCTCTGCTCCAGTAGTATTGGTGCACAAGAAGGATGGATCATGGCTCATGTGTCCGGATTACAGGGTGCTCAACAAGGTCACTATTAAAGATAAGTTTCCCATTCCTGTCATTGATGACTTATTGGATGAATTGCATGGATCAATTTACTTCACCAAGTTAGATCTTTGTTCAGGATATCATCAAATCAGAATGAAGACTCAAGACATTCCGAAAATAGCATTTAGAACTCATGAGGGTCACTATGAGTTTTTGGTCATGCCTTTTGGCCTTACCAATGCACCTTCTACATTTCAAGGTTTGATGAATTCCATTTTCAAACCCTTCCTTAGAAAATTTCTGTTAGTATTTTTTGATGATGTACTAATCTACAACAAGTCTTGGAAGGATCATGTTGAACATGTTGACAGGGTGCTACAACTATTGGAGGAGAAATAATTATATGCAAAAAGATCCAAATGTTTTTTGAAGTACAAGAGGTGGAATATCTGGGTCATATTGTATCTCATGAAGGAGTTAAGGTAGACCCTAGAAAAATTAAAGCCATTAAGGAATGGGAAATCCCCATATCCATAAAGCATTTGCAAGGATTTCTCGGGTTGACAGGGTATTATCACAAGTTTGTTAAGAATTATGGGAAAATAGCAGCACCTCTAACAACATTGTTGAAGAAAGATGCATTTTCATGGACTCCAGAAGCAAAAAAGGCCTTCGAATATCTTAAAGAGGCAATGTGCCAAGCATCGGTCTTAGCTACACCAGACTTCACAAAAACCTTTATTGTGGAATTTGATGCTTCTGGAAATTGAATTGGTGTTGTTTTAATGCAAGATGAAAGACCCATTGATTCCGAAAGTCGTCCACTCAAGGGAAAGTATTTACACAAAGCTATTTATGGGAAGGAAAAGTTGGTAATACTACATTCACTTAAGAAATGGCGACCCTACCTAATGGGAAGACACTTCAAGGTAAAAACATATCATGATAGCCTTAAATACTTTTTAGAACAAAGATTATCCTCTGAAGAACAACAAAAATGGGTCACAAAGATGTTGGGTTATGACCTTGAAATCATATACAAAAAAGGGAAGCAAAATGTTGTGGCAGATGCACTCTCAAGAAAGGATGAGAATGTGGAAGCATTGTTGTGCACCATTTCTATTATCCAACCAGATTGGATAAATGAAGCAAGGGAGGAATGGAATAATGACGAAGAAGTGTGGGAACTTATTCGAAAGTTACAACAAGATTCCGGCACATCTGATACATTTAGCTGGAAAAGTGATTCGTTATGGTACAAAGATCGCTTATACCTCTGTAAGAATTCCCAACTCAAACAAAAGATTCTTCTGGAATTGCATGCTTCTCCCTTAGGAGGGCACTCAGGATTTTTAAAAACTTACCACAGGGTAAGAAGGATTTTTTTTGGGATGGCCTTAAATCAGATATTCAAAAGTTTGTGGCGGAATGTTTGGTATGCCAACAAAATAAAGCTGAAACAATTAAGACACTAGGTCTATTACAACCTTTATCCATTCCAAGCCAACATTGGGAGGAGGTTTCAATGGATTTTATCACAAGTTTACCCAAGTCTGAGGGAAAGAGTGTCATCATGGTGGTAGTTGATATACTTACCAAGTATGCACACTTTTGTGCATCATCACATCCATTTAGAGCCAATACAGTTTCTACGACATTTATGGAAACAATTCAAAAGCTACATGGAAACCCAAAGATTTTTGTAAGTGACAAAGATCCCATTTTTACAGGAAATGTTTGGACAGAACTATATTCTTGTCTTGGTACTCAGTTAGCTCATAGCTCATCTTATCATCCTCAATCTGATGGGCAAACAGAGATAGTAAACAAACGTTTGGAAGGATATCTTCGTTGCTTTGTATCTGATAAACAAACGCAATGGGTCAAATGGTTGCCTCTGGCTGAATGGTCGTATAACACTTCCTTCCATACTGTAACCAAAATGACCCCATTTATGGCACTTTATGGATATCAACCACCATCCATCACATCATATTTAAGAGAAAATTCTAAGGTTCAAGCAGTGGAACATCACATCGAGCATCAACAACAAGTTCTCCAACTCTTAAAGGATAACCTCGTGTTGGTGCAGAATAGAATGAAACAACAGGCAGATCAACATCGTAGTGAAAGAAGTTTTGATGTAGGTGATTGGGTATTCCTACAGCTACAACCTTATAAAAAAATGTCCCTCAAGTAAGCTAAGAAGGATAACAAATTTTCACCAAAGTATTATGGTCCATACAAGGTGTTGCAAAAGATTGATACTATGACATACAAATTGGAGCTTCCTGCAGCTTCTTGAGTGCACCCAGTTTTCCATGTTTCATGTTTAAAGAAGGTTATAGGCGACAAGCTCCCAGTTCAAACAATATTGCTAGAACTTGACGAGGAAGGAAAAAGTATATTGGAACCAGAAGCAGTCATAGAAAAAAGAACTTGACAACTACAAAATCAATCCATTTTAGAGTATCTCATCAAGTGGAAGAACTTATTCGCTAAAGATTCCACATGGGAGGATGAGAATTTTATATAGAAGCATCTAGAACTACTCAAGCGTTGAGGACAACACTTTTTTGAAGGAGAGGGGCATGCTAGGTCCCTATAATACTAGTGATGCCCCCATTAATACTGTAGTTGTATCCCTTATTAATATTGTTGTGCCCCTATTGTCCCCATAATATTATTACTGTGCCCCATAGAATCCCTCTATTGTTATTTTTGTGCCTTTATATTATTATTGTTAGGTTGGCTTGTTTATATTGTGACCCCTTAGACTCTTATATATAGAAAGGAGGTTTTGTCATTTGAATCATCAAAGAATTGTTCATTTCTGTAATGTAAAGGATGTTTCCCCCCTCGAAGAGGCTGAATTCTAAGGTGTTGATCTATCTTTTGTATCTTTTTGTGAGCTGGTTTCACAACGAATCCCTAGTCCAAAATGAGTTGGAGTTCTAGGTGAAGTTTCTTCTTCAAATTCCTCTTTAACAACAATAAAACTGGGTGGAAGGATTTCACCGTTAGGTCTGTAATAAATTTCCGGTGCTTGACTCTGTGGTAAAGGATAAGTCTCAACAATTACAAATGTCTGAGGATAAACTGGTCGATCATCTTCCAGGACGGGAACAACTTCTGGTTGTTCAACTTTGGGATCCAAGTGTCTTGGTAAAATAACAACGGGTTCATGATGAATTTCTTGAACAACTTCTATTTCATAAGTAACCTCTTGTTGAACTATGATAGGTTCGGGATCAACTTCCAGTTGAACAAATTCAATTTTAGAAGTAATTTCTTGTTGAACAACTTTGGTTCAAGGATCAACTTCTTGTTGGACAACTTCAATTACTGTTTCACTAAGTTCACTTTCAATGTCCTTAGGTAATTGCAAAGGTTCCACTTCAGTAGCAGATAAACCAGTAATAGTAGGAGTAACTGGAATCATAGTACGTACCAGTATAGGTGACTCTGGTAAATCATATGAAGAAATAGAAGTTTGTGATGTACTGGACTCAGTTAAAGGAGACCTCTTTCGCCGACTAGGTGTAGCTTCAGGTGGTAAAGGCGGTTTACTCTCTGTGCTATGAGAACGATGGGGTAAAGGTTGATTTCTTCCACGATTGCTGTTTGATTTTATTATAAAAAGAAATAAAGAAAAAGAGGATAATCTAGGAAAAAGAATTACCAAGTAATTGTGAACTACAATATACTGCCTTGGAGGAGCCAAGGACTTAATATATGTGCAGGTAATCTTCCTAAATGTTGTTTTTGGTGTATCACAATATACAAGGCGGCCGACTCAGTTACCTATGGATGGATAGCAACCTAATGTATTCCTCCCAAATATACCTGAAAGTATGTGGAGGCCCAATCTGTGTTAGCATTGTCCAATGCAAAACAACATAGTGAGAGCATTCCCTTATACTTTTCGTACTATAACACTGCTCGATATACCTGAAAGTATGTGGACGAGCTACGATATACTTACATACGCGGAATTAGGTATCACACTCGGAATGTATCACAGACGTTAGCAAAAGATGCTATGTTTAATGACGTCGTAACACATCTCTATCCTAGACCTCTAAATGTTATGTGTTAAGTTACAATGCTCCATTAGGTTCATTGATATAAATTTTAGTGGATCTTGCTTAAAAGTTTTCCTTTCATCCTCACCGCATGATGTTTCTGAAACTCCTAGAATGAAACTAAGATGAGAAACATTATTTTCATTTGATTTAAACAATGAAGACTGTAATTAAAAGGGATAGAGCAATTAGAATATTTAAACAAAGAGCATAGAGCACATCTAATGCAACTTTCCCTATATCATTCCTACAAGCTCACACAAACTTCTAAATGCATTATGCATGTTTTTCTTTTCATTCCTTTAATGCTTATATTAACATAAAGAAACTAATTGCATAAACGATCAATCAATGATTTTCACAAGAAACAAAGACTTTACTATAGTTTCTTTTTCAAAGAAATGAAGACTTTACGACAATTCTTTTTCACAAAAGTAAAGAATAATCAATGTAAGCTAACTTTGGGATTGATTTGACAATGAAAAAGAAAACATAAAGAAACATTGAACAAACTAGGGGTGATTTTAGGGGCGAATGTTAGCCCTTTGGCGAAATTAAGGGGTTTTAAATTTTTAGTGGGCGATTATTTTGTATCATAGTACATTTTTACAAATCACCTCAAATAGCCCACCTTCTTTTAAGGGAGAGGGTAAAAAAGGTAAATTTAGCCCTTGAAATTAGGAGTTACAACCTTCCATTCGCTCATTTTCAAGAATAGGTTTTATTTAAGTGAATCCATTCGCCCATTTTCAAGAACAGGTTTTATTTAAGTGAATCCTATGGGCCAAAGGCCCAAATACCATACTTATAAAAGAGGTATGGTAAATTAATAAAAATATAAATAAATGAGAAGTATGGTAAATAGAATATACATGCAAGGGTGTAAACAAATAAAAATATAAGTAAAGTGGAGGTATGGTAAATAAATAAAACATCTTTTTATACTTACTAAAAAGGTATGGTAAATAAATAAAAATATAAATAAACTAGACGCATGGTAAATAAATAAAACCTCTTTTTATATTTAGTCCATAACCCTCGTTCTATTTATGAAGGCTCAAGAAAGAGGTTTTATTTAAGTGAATCCTATGGGCCAAATACCATATTTGTAAAAGAGGTATGGTAAATTAATAAAAATATAAATAAACGAGAGGTATGGTAAACAAATAAAACATTTTTTTTATATTTACTCCATAAGTCACCTTATATTTACGAACACTCAAAAAATTCATTATATTTAGGTGAAACTTATGGGCAAAATACTATGAGACAAATACCATGGACTAAATTGTTATTAATACCATGCAAAAAAACATTATTAACCCTAATATTAGTATTAATAAAAATAAAAATGGCACATGGTATTGACCCATGGTATTCACTTGGAATGTAGCCTATTTAAATGGGGGAATTAAACCAGCATAGATCCATCTTTACTCTGGATCTACTAACCCCCGAGAGGTATCAAATATCGTGATATGCAAACTAGCATAGAGTGAAAAAATATTTGATCCGATCAAGAGTAAAAATGGATGTTAAACATTTTAGTTTGGTTAAAATAAAAAATAAATAAAAATCAGCTATTAATTTTATTAATTTTTATAAATTACTAATAGTAATTTTTAAGCTCCATGTTTATGATAACCCATGGTATTGACCCATGGTAATACCATGGTATTCATGTGAGCATAGACTATTTAAAGGGGAAATTCTATCATCTTAGATCCATCTTAATTCTGGGTCTACCAAGTGTTCAGAAGGATAAATAGATTTCATCCCCCTAAGAGTGGTAGATGTGGAGTTAAGATGGATATAGGTTGGTTTTTATGATAATAAAGATATTAAATAGACTTAGGAAATTATATTGTAAAAACATCTTAAGGTGAATGGTTAAAGCATAGACATTGGACAAGTATATTTGTATACTTCTGTTTTAAACTGAAACAAATCCAGAGCTAAAAGGAATGGATTAATTGCACTAGTCATCCTTCTATAACTTTCCAACATATGCTGGAGTAAACAGATTGTAATTTGGGTAATTTTTCTAATTGCAAACAGGAACATACTTGTGTATTGGCAGGGTGGTTATGAGTTCCCTAGAAGTGATGAATTTGAATTTTTCTTGGTTTTATATATATTATTAGGTTTTTTCTCATGCTTTCTATGAATGGCACACGTGAATTTTATCCTACACCTACTAGGTTATCGATATGTAATTTCGGTAATTTTGATTTCAAAAGATATTTTAAAGAAATGCAATGATTTCATTTGTGTATTCAATAAACACAAGATTTTATAATTGAGTAAAATATTCGCCATGCCTGGTGAGAGATTCGCCAAAAAATTATATATACATATAATATTATTGATAAAATCGCCTTCCATTTTTCCTATATACCATGGAGATTCGCCCATTTATTATACATGTAAATTTAGGGGGGCTTCTTAAAATTTTCCCTGGAACAAACAAAGCCAAAGTGGACATGGAAAAGAAATACTAATTTTGACTTCAGTGACAGAGAAACATTGACCATTCAACAAACATGATGTGAAATAATTTGGAAAAAATCAAGCAAAAATATGGGTTTTTTGGCTTAACAGGGACCAACGTAGCCCTGAGTGGGAGATAGTGCATTGCATAGCACCGTCTCTAGGCTAAGGCTACTCTGTAGAGAACTTTGTCAAGGAAAATAGTGTGTTGATGCCAGAGAGCACTATCAGCACACAAATAAGCACACATTTTTACCAAACAGGCTTCAAAATTACTGCATATAGGTAAATGAGCTCAAGTAAAGTCTATTGGTGCTGCTAAGACTAGGGATAACTACCAGGAACAGTGGTCGTTCCCTAGTATGGTCGCCAATTTGTTATATAGAATTTCTACCTACGGATAAGTATATCTTCCCTAAGTGGGTAATTACACTTAGAACAACTGAAGTAAAGTTGTTTAACCTTTTCCTACAATAAACAGATAAGATAAAAGAACCTACTTGTGATCATTCACTTCCTTTGATCTCCTTTGAGTTGCTCCCGTCGCTCCTGCTCAAATTGAATTCGCTCAACTGGTACCTACCAACATAAATATAAGACAACAACAATCAAAGAATATCATCTGTTTATTGCAAACAAATGGAATCGACAACATTTGAACATACATTCATCATAGATATAGACAAAAGTATTGGAAAAGGAACAAACAACTTTATTGATTGATAGAAGGAGAAGTTACACCAAATGTGGCTCGATCTCGTGTCACTCATCCAGCTTAGTCCAAGCCATCATCACACCAATAGAAACATCAAATCCAACATCATAACATTACTTTGACAATGATTTCAAGTCTCTAAACCAACAATATTTATCTCTAATATCCAAGCTCTTCTCGTTCTATAATGGGACTCCAATTTATAGATGAATGCAAGTGGTTTTGTCATTAATATCGCATTGAATGGTTTTCCATAATTGGATGGTTAGTTTCCATGTTCAAAGCGATGAGAGGACAGAGGATTAGATGATCCAAGGCTATTTTAAGTCGAGCTCATCTTGATAGGATAGGAGCTAGGTTCCTTCTAGAAGGCTCTAGAAAAGAGGAATATACTCAGGATCCAATTAACATTTCAAGGATTCTCACACAGAGCAGGCTTGGGTGGGATTAGGTTCTTTGCACACAGCCTTCAATGGGGATTCCTGCTCTGCAGAGCACTTAGCTCTGACTAGGGGTGCGTTGTTGACCCAAGGAAGCACTTCACCAGGGTTTGAAGTCAGGAAACTCTCATGGATGAAAGCACTGAATGAGGTGGCATATCTAGGGCATGTAACAACTAAATTAGACTTTGATAGACCCTATTTACATTGATTTGATCATCAAGAGTGATGTGCCCAAATATGATCTCAATGCTTCTTTCATATGTCAATTTGGGCAAATAATGATCCCATAATTAAAAAATAACCATAATAAACCGTATGCAAAATTAAACATTTTACAATTTGTACATTTCTTGCCACTCTCCAAACGAATTTATGGATTCTAGCTCCAGTCATCGAAAGTTGTTAAAAGTGTGCAAAATTAGTGGTATTAAAAACAAAAATTATACTTTAACCTATTGTTGAACTTGAATGTGTGACAACATTCCATGTATATACCTCACGAACTGCATTACTCATTACTTTGCTGCAAATTGCTTACATGATAATTTGTTGTTTCATTGATTAATTAGCTTTGAATATGACCCAATCCAGAATCATTCAACATCAAACATCCGAATTTCCAACCATAGGAATCATGCCAATTGAGCACTATATCAAGAATATCTGGTGACATGGAATTTAGATGTGTCAACCCACATTGCGCCTACGTGGCTCAACTCATAGGTTAGGAAAATATCCAAAGTGTCAATCCTCAACGAATCATAATATGTGACAAATTGAATTGTCTGCTTACATTAAAATTTGAATCGATGTGGTTCATTGTTAATCCTTTCTATATGTCCATACAACTCAAGCCTACACAACAATTTACAACCCAGCTCATTTTTTAATACATCTTGCATATAACCATCAACAAAATATGACACTACTGTAGCCAATAAACCGTAATCCTTCTATCACATATAATAAAATAATATTAAATCTATGCTAAACCACTGCAACTTACATATCTTCCTCGTCCAAACTCAACCAAAGTGAAGCTGAACTATAACTAAGAATTCAACCAAATTTTTTTGCCAAATGAAGTTTTGCAATTGAACTTCTATTAAAAGAATCAAGCAAGATATTTTCAATGAAAGAGATCATATCAACACAATTTACTTTGTAGAAACTATTTTTTTTCAATTCCACACTCTCAAAATAAGTTCTAATGTAGCCAACCTCATATTTGTGCTAGAATCGAAATCAAACATTCATTCCTGCAATTTTTATTTATGTGAAAAAAATACCAGTGACATTGCACTGAGATGCACCTTGCAATAAGAGAATCACATTAACTATTCATTTCATATAAAATCCATCGCACCAATTCAGTGTTTAAAAACACTCTTATTAGAAATGTTCGATGTATTTCTTACTCACTTGCTTGTTTGAAAGCTAGACTTCGTTAAGGAGACAAGAACCATGAAACAAATTCACAATATTAGAACCATTCCTCTGTGACATCTATGAAATAGAGAAAATAATTGTATCGACTTGTGCAGAGCAAAAAACCTGATTCTGAATAGAACTTAAATTATTTTGATTTTTCATTTTCAAGTTTGTGCCACTCTTGAACCCATGGATTCCCATATATATACTTGAATAAGTGGGACTTATATAGCTTGTTTCATGCATTTGAATTGAGGCCTACCTGGATGATGCCTTTAAATGGGGTTTCCATATATTTATCTATTTATTTAAGGAGTAGTTGACCACATGACCTTTTTTCAAGTCAATGGGGATTTTCCATATCAATATGATCTTTGTTTAAACCATATGACTCGACCATTAAAAACTGAGACAAGGTCCATATAAGCACCCTAAGTTTTGACCTCATGCATCTTAAGAGATCAATTTCATAATGAAGAAAATCCTTTTTTCGAGGGTTAACTAGGTCAAACACTTATGGCCCATAATCATTGGGGATTCACTAAGGAGAAATATCATACCATGTGGGTTCATATTGGGGGATATATATTGAGGAATAAATGACATTAATATATTTGGGGATATATTGGGGTTAAAAGGGTTTTATATTGGTAGGTATAAAAAATGGAGTTAAAATTTAATGGAAAAATATAAAGGCATATAAAAAATGTTAATGAAAAAATAGACACCTAAAATATATAGTGAAAGTAGAGGTTTTTTAAATTGGGAAGGTGTATTGAGTTGGTACTAGTAGGGGGTTAAATAATGTGATTTTTTATAGTTATTTTCCAATATGTAGTCAAATTAGGGATATCGTGTAGTATTTCATGAACACATGTGATATGTTAGAGGTACATTAAGTGAATCCCCCATGCCGATAATATTATCAAAATCATGAATTTTTAATGCCAAAATTGGACCAATAAGAGAGCTACTTTTTCCATTCATTTAGTGCACCTTGAGGAAAATTCGGGGCTTCAACTTTTAAGGAACATATCTTCTCAATCGGGAGGGTTTACAAGGCAAGCCACCTACCATTACAAACACATGATGAGTACTATCATCCTATGATTGTATTTCTTGCCAATTCAATGTTCTTCTCATTCAATTTCCTCACGAAATGCAAGGTATGATGACCACACTACAGGAGTTTCCTTCCCTCTCGCCTTTCCAGGGCTTCTTTTTCATTGGATTATCCATATAAATGCAATTAATTACATATATTAAGAGCTTTCAAAGACTCAAGTTGACATCAATGACAACACCATTCAATAATCTCATCCTTTGTCATTGATGGCAACAAACATACTCTCCGTACGATTATCTCTCCCCCTATCTCCATGCCTATGATCGTCCTCTCCTAAATTCACTCCCACTTTGACATCAATGGAAAAGGGTAACTCCCCCTGACAAAGTAAATTTCTATGTCTTCTTGCAATATTCCTTTCTTTGTTTGACTTCTTCTCTCCCCTTGACATGCTATGCCTTTCATGGCTTGCCACTTGCAGATTCCACCTGTAAATAGCATTTACCTCTATGACAATGGTAATGAGCCCTTTTGTAATACCTCTTGATTTTATTCTTATGTGCCACAAAATGGTCCATGATTTGATTTTCAACTTTCATGCTCACAATTCTGACTAATCTACCTTTGACTACTTCTTCAAACTATTCCACTACATATTCATGCTTTAATTCAATCATGAACCATTGAACTACACCATGAAGAAACCAACCAATTTGACACAAGAAATGCAACAAACCTTCATTAAATTGCTAAGAATCTTCCTTTCCAAATCAAACTTTCGAAGGATAGATATTCAAATTATCGATGTTGCTAGTTAGACTCCCGCTCTTCAACATTCACAATACTGGAAGTCTTCAAGCTAGGTTTCTTAAACTAATATATGAACCCACTTTGTAGTAGGATCATTCTGAACCTTGACATCATCCTTTGTACCTTTAGATCCAAAATGGTCTTGTGATTTTACCATTCTTGAGAGCATGACCTCTGACATTTATTCATTGATCTATTCTTCTTGCTTTTGTTTTATTCTCCAAACTTTATTTTAAATGATATCAATGCTTTCCCTTATGGAAGACTTCATCATGCTTCTGTAATCACGACCTATATGTCCATTATTGAAGCATTCAATGTGGTACCTGAATGAGAAAATAATTGACATATATTCTCTATTGATGAAGACATTTGGATATATGTCTTGTGTTCCTACAAACTTTCTTATAGGGTTTTAATGATGACCTTGATGATCAACCCTGTCATAAGCATTGCAATCCATATTCTTATGTCCAAATCTAGTACATGAAAAAAAAATATCTAGAAAATATATGAGTGTATATGGATGAAATGTCTTTCCTTAGTGATCTTCAGAAGACATTCTTTCTTGGAGGAGGATCGATCCTTTATTTTTCTTTGCCCTTAACAACCTTAGCATAAATTATTGGATCAATAACACTTTGAATCTTATTTTGTCCTTCACTTTCCCTTCGAAATTTTTTTCTTTTAGTATTGTCTTCAATCTTTCTTTGTGGTGAATTGGAACTTTTTCCTTCATGGCATGGAGCTTCACCTACTTATTTTACCTCCATCTTCAAGTGACCAATTTCTTGATCCTTCACATTAATGAAACGATTCTTTGTTTTGACATCTAACATTTAGAAAATAACCACTTGATTCTTTTGAGTAACCTCTGCCTTATACTTCAAAACAATTTCATTTAGCTAGATTGTTAAGATTTTGTATCTCTTTCATGATTCCTCAAATTCAAGTCTTATTAGGGAAAATTCTTCTTTTTATTTGTCAAAATCCTACATCTTTTCCTTTTTCCATTTATTTTCCTTTTTGAGCCTATTTATTTTTTCCATCATTGCATCACGGGGCTTTCACTCAATGTACCTATGATATATCATGTGCATTGATGGCATATTAAAAAATACCTCTAAAAATCACATTATTTAACCCCCTACCAATACAAACCCAATACACCTTCCCAATTTAAAAACCCCACTTTCACTAGATATTGTAGGTATCCATTTTTTCATTAACATTTTTTATACCCGTTTATAATTTTTCATTAACTTTGAGCTCCATTTTTTATACCTGCCAATATAAAAACCCTTTACCCCCTATATAATCTGAAACGGTCATAAGTTAAAGCTGATGTAGAATTGATTAGGCATTAATGAATTGAATGTTAGCTAAAAGTGCGGAAATCGAGAGAATTGCTTGAGAAGAAAGACTTTACGACAACTGATTAAACATAAGTAAGATGCATAACAGAAGTGAAAATAGTAAAAACACTGCTATACTAGACTGAAAAATATATTACGGAGTTCGTCCCTGATGGACTATGTCTCCAGGTATACTTTCAAGATGGGAGATCACTTTATTAGGGTTGAAACAGAAGAGGTCAATTACACAAATATTTGACCAAACTAAGTGTGCACGCAGGCACTTCTGGTAACTGTCAAAGGATAGCTTTGTGAACCAGCTTTCCAATGCATGTCATGGTTCCCAATTCCAATTCTGGATGCCCTTGTTAGACTGAAAACAAAAACAGCCTCTAACCTCCTGAATCTGCATACAAAAACCAAAATCTCCAATATCCATTCAATGAACAAAAACTACCTTTTTAACATCCACCAGGTGCATTCGAGCTCCTTAGGATGAGTTTAGGAATGAATAGGATGCAATCTGGGGATGGTTTGGTCTCGGTCTAGTCATACAATGACACCTAATGAAGAGGTTACATGGTCTTTGTATTAAAATAACACCAAAAAATAACAAAAAACACAAAATACACTTTGGTTTAAAAAATCGACTGGCAGTTAGGTTAACTGCGTGGAGAAGGCTGACAGTTACATATGACCAGCCAAAGGCTACCACCTTCGTGCTTGCCCTGGCAGTCTCAACTAACGGTGCTCCAGCGGTTCCAATGTAACCTATTCACATATCAACTGACTCCTGCGTGATTCAGGCTTGATAGTTAACTCCAGAATGGTCAATGCTACCTCTAACGGTTTATACACATCTAGTCATATGAACCCATAATCCTTCACAGTTTCGATGCGGCTATCTGTTGCGGTTACACTAACTCTGTGGTTCCTCTGTTCACATGACTGGTTCCGCTACGGTGAAGGCATGCGATTAACTGACTGCGGTTGGCTCTGACATCCCACTCATTCACATGGATAACAATCCTGTTGCGGTTATGGGTTGGCGGTTAGGGAATGTTATGTGGTTTTTAATGTTTTGTTTGTAATTTGAATAGGCCGAGAGGGTAAAGAGCATAGGTTTAGGGTTTATGTGTTAGCTTTAACACGTAGTTTGCAATGTGATAGGTTTGATAGGTTAGAACATAGGTTTGTAGGTAGTTTAACACATAGAATGTAATGTAATATGTCCAATGGTGTTTAGGACTTAGGTAATGGGTTTAGAATTCGGTTTTTAAATATGTTTCACCATAGCTTTAGTGCTAGGTATTAGGTTAGGCTTAGGGCTAGTACAAAATGTCTTTCCACCTAGATTAGGTTTAGTTCCACTTATTACAAACATCTTTGTCACAATATGACATTTAGTCATTAACACCATGACGACAACCAAACCATACTCGACAACAAACCCATATCGACACCAAATCTTGCAAGGCAGACGAAAAACAAATGTAGATGACCAAATCCTGGTAGAATTGAAGACAACCACATGCCAACAACCAGGACAACACCACATCAACTGAACACCATTAACGTCACCTGAACAACCTGAACCACAATCAACATTGTCGAAACTGAGTGAAACCGAACTAAATGCTGACGATGAAACTGAACATTGACGATGACCTGTGATATTGATCCGACGAGATCCTCCTGGATTAATCCTCTCCACTTGAAAGCTTTTGGACCACAAAAGTTTGACTAAACAAATAGTCGATAAAGGTAGAGCTCCCTCACTTTCCACCTTGTCCTGATGATGTAGCAATACATTCGATCAATCACCTACAAGTGATTATCCTGATGATGTTGACCCTAGCACATTTTGAGTCGGTGACCTATTCCATCCATCTACAATATGAACAACTTGCGAGGATGGACAAAGAACCTGTTATGAACATGGCAATAGATTTCTTTCCATGAAGAACCATGAGTTAGTGATTCATAATCATCTTTGAAAACATTCTCTATAGGATATTGTTCAATACCATCAACATGTATTAACAATATATTTTGCGAAATAATAGAGACAACCAAAGATGTTTTTTACATCAAACCAACTACTTGACTTAATATACTTTCCTACTTCCTGATTACTAAGTGAGCTTGCTGCCATAAACCCATCAAACTATAAGGTGAAAATTGTTGCAACTTAATTTGTCTTTGAGAGTATTGAATTAGTTGTTGATTTGTTTGAATCACTTTTTCCTTATTCATGAAATGATGTTTCCATTGATTAGCACTTTCCCTTGATGCATAAGTTTCCCTTAAATACTTTGACACTGCTTTCAAAAAGGCTTTGAAATGAAAACAAATAGGTTTCCTCTCCACTTGAAAAGAGGTTCCCAAACTGTTTGAAACATGACATGGTGACACAATATAAGAGAAATTTAACACTGACTTTCCCCAATACCGACCTGTATCCATGTAACTGTTAATTTCCAAACTTGAATTGAATTGATTCATTCTGACATTAGGAAGAGGAGCTTTAGGTACAAACTGTAATTCGTGTTGTATTCCCTGCTTATGAGTAAGATGTTTGGTTTTACATAGAACTGGAATAGTTTGTATCTCTTTGATCAAACTATCTTTAAGTTGAGTCTCATAACTTAGAAAAGCATCATGTTGATTGTTATGTTGTTCCTTTACACACATGATTAAAAATATCTTATTTGAACTTATTAATCACTTCATTTGATTAGCAACAACTAAATTCAACTTATTTTTATTTTGATGTGCCCCGACAATTAATTCAACTCTATCTTTCTTAAGGTGATATTTATGTTCTCTCCTGTAAAATACTACATCACGATCATAAAGATAAGGACTTCCTGAGAAAACTCAACATATGTCTACTGGAACCACATCTAATTCCACTCCATCAATGTAGTTAGCTGTAATGGAAAATCTTAATCGACATTGTTTGGTGACTTTTATCTGAGTTGATTTATTTAACCATCCTAATGGGTAAGGTCTTGGATGATTCCATGTTTCCAAACCCAAACTTTTAACTAAATGTTCATATATTAAATTTGCATATGATCCACTGTCAAACATTGTATCTATCTTTGTATGCTTATAAGTTATCCTTATGTTAAACAATTCAACTCTTTTATCCTCATTTGCAGGATTTATGTTTGATGAAGATGCAATAGTTTTCAAACTTGAACCAATGTTAGAAGTTTTACCTATCATAGCCATCATAGTTATCCTCCTTTCATCACCTAAATATGAACCTAGATCTTGCTGGACTGTTGCAATTGCCTTCTTTCCATCCTTCTCCTTAAGGAATTTTTTGGGCTTATGTTCTGGATGAAGTTTCCAACACTTCGAATCATCATGACCGATTATTTGGTAATGAGAAAAAGTAGGCCTTTCCTTCTGAGCTATCGCCGATTTCTTTCTCTTCGAATTGTTCTTCCCCTCACTATCATTGGAATCTTTGATTTCCAACTCTTTGGATGATTGTGATGAAAACTTGAATGGTCTGCCATTTGATTCAATATGTATGGCTTGAACACACACTTCATCAAAATCATCCAGATTAAACATCAATAATATATGCTACAAATATGAATGTAAACTGCTAATGTATTTTAACAAAGTTTCATGTGTATCCAATGAAATACCAAGCGCCAATGCCTTCTTTATGAACTGTTGAGTAAAATCTTGAACACTCTGCCCTTTACCTTGCCTCAAATACTACCAATCAATAACAACTTGTTGCATGTATCCTAAACGATAGAATTGTTTCCTAATAACTTTTAAAAACTTATACCATGAAGAGATGACTTTTCCTTTCCGATTTACATCTATCTGAGTTTTATTTTCCCACCAGATTAAAGTTGTTCCCCCCATTCTAAGTGTAGCTAAATGAATTTTTGTTTTATCATCAGAAATGTTCTGAATACGACAATACACTTCTAACTTCTTAATCCAGTTATCTAACTTTTCAGGATTCATTTCACCATCATAAATAGGTAACTCAAATTTTACATCAAGTTTCAAAAGAAATGTTTTCTTAGGTTTCTTTTCTGTTTCAAATTCTGTACTAGAAGAAGAAGAAGAAGAAGATGATGATGATGGAGATGATGGAGGTGAAGGTGGTTTATTAGCCTTTCCTTTACCTTTGTCCTTCTTCTATGTCTTTGAAGAAGAAGCTGCATCTCCCGCCTTCTTGTCTTCATACAACTCTCACAACATCTACTACATAGTCAAGAATGCTTGATGAAATTGTTCATCAATCAAAATAATTTTAGTGTTTTCACTTACATTAGATCCTATCATGGTCGACCTATGAACGAATTGTCGCTTTCCAATCTTTGGATTGATTTTCTCAAGGATTCTTTCTCCTCATTGCAACTTTGACCTCGTTAACATTCAATGGAAAATTCTACAAAAAAAACCTAATTTGATACCAAATTATATGATCTGAAATGGCCATAAGTTAAGACTGAAATAGAATTGATTAGCCATTAATGAGTTGAATCTTAGCTGAAAGTGCGGAAATCAAGAGAACTGGCTGAGAAGAAATACTTTACAATAGCTAATTAAACATGAGTAAGATGCATAAAAGAAGTGAAAACAGTAGAAACATAGAAATACCGTAAAACAAAATTGATTACAGAGTTCGTCCCTGATGGAATACGTCTTCGGGTCCGATTTCAATATGGGTGACCGCTTTATTAGGATTGAAACATGAGAGGTCAATTACAAAAATATTTGACCAAAATAAACGTACACATAGGAACTTTTGGTCACCGTCAATGGATAGCTCTCTAAACTAGCTTTCCAATGCCTATCACGGTTCCCAATTCTGACTCCGGATGCTCTTGTTACACTGAAAACAAAAATATTCTCTAACCTCTAGAATCTGCATACAAAAACCAAAATCTCCAATATCCCTTCAATGAACCAAAACTGCCTTTTTAACATCCACCGGGTGCATTCAAACTCCTTAGACTAAGTTTAGGAATGAATAAGCTACAATCTAGGGATGGTTTGGTCTCGGTCTAGTCATACACTGACACCTAATGAAGAGGTTACATGGTATTTGTATTAAAATAGCACAAAACCATAACAAAAAACTCAAAATACACTTTGGTTATAAAAAACCCTCTAGCGGTCATGTTAACTACATAAAGAAGGCTAATGGTTACATGTGACCACCCACACACTGCCACCTCCACACTTTCCCTGACAATCTCTGCTGAAGGTGCTTCGATGGTTCTGGTGTAACTTGTTCACATATCAACTGACTCCCACGCAGTTAAGGCTCGATGGTTAACTCTAGAATGGTCAATGCTACCTCTGATGGTTTATACACATTTGGTCACATGAACTCGTAACCCTTCGTGGTTTCGATGCAACTATCTATTGTGGTTACATTAACTCTGCAATTCCTTTGTTCACATGACTGGTTCCACTGCAGTGAAGGCTTGTGGTTAACTGACTACGATTGGCTCTCACATCCCACTCATTGACATGGATAATAGTCCCGCTACGGTTATGGGTTGGCGGTTAGGGACTGTTATGTGGCTTTTAATGTTTTGTTTGTAATTTGAATAGGCCGAGAGTGTAAAGAGCATATGTTTAGGGTTTATGTGTTAGTTTTAACACATAGTTTGCAATGTGATAGGTTTGATAGGTTAGAACATAGGTGTGTAGGTATTTTAACACATAGAATGTAATGGAATATGTCCAATGGTGTTTAGGACTTAGGTAATTGGTTTAGCATTATGTTTTTAAACATGTTTCACCATAGCTTTAGTGCTAGGTCTTAGGTTAGGCTTAGGGCCACTACAAAATTTCTTTCCACCTAGCTTAGGTTTAGTTCCACTTATTAGAAACATCTTTGTCACAATATGACATTTAGTTATTAACACCATGGCGACAACCAAACCCTACTCGACGACAAACCCATATTGACACCAAATTCCGTGAGGCGGATGACAAACATATGTCGATGACCAAATTGTGGCAGAACTGACGAAAACCACATGTCGAAAACCAGGTACAACACCAATTCAACTGAACACCATTAACATCACCTGAACAACCTGAACCATAATCAACACTATCGAAACTGAGTGACACTGAACTGAATGTTCATGACGACACTGAATACTGACAATGACTTGTGCAGTTGATCTGACGAGATCCTCCTAGATCACTATATATCCCCCAATATTTTATGTTGTTTTCCCCTCAATATATATCCCCTAATATGAACCCATGTGGTATACTTTTTCTCCCCAAGTGAAGCCACCGTGAGTTGCATGAAGTTCTTTTCTCTTTTAAATAACTTTAGCATCAAGTATTTGATTTTTCTTCCTTTTTTTGTTAAGGTCCCGTAAGGAACTGATCAATTCTCTCTCCATGTTCACTTACGCTTCTACTTCTTCAACGTTGCTAGGATTTTTTTCTCTGAGTGTCATAAACATCTTCATCTTAACATGCATGCTTCTTTAAGTAGAAATTTTGAATATTCTCCCAAAGATATCTAGCTAATGAGTAATGACCTACATTTTATTTCACAAAATATGGAAAAGCACTTAGAATGCATTCATTTATTTTATGTTGTACGTTATTGATTCATGTAAATATGTGCTTCTAGAATAACCAAATGTCATACATCATATCAAGAGATCGCAAATAAGCTTCCATTCTACCTTTCTAGAATTCAAAGAATGATTCATCGAAAAGAGGAACTAAACCAACATGTTTCTCTTCATCAGTTCAAATAGGTTCTCAACTTGGTGTAATACAGGAGACTTCCTTTGATCATTGAGATGCATGTTTCCTTGACTTTCCCATATCTGATCTTTTGAGATCTACCTTCCATTTGTTAAGATGCATATGAAGGAACTATATTTGATTACAATTTTTGGAATATTAAACAATACTCGGGGGGGGGGGGGGGGGGGGGGGGGGGGGTGTGGCGGTGAATCAATATTGGGAACTTTTTAACAAATTTAATCATATCATGTAAACAATAAAAATTTAACAACAATCATCTACAACCCACAACATCAATGACAATACACAAGATATTTTTTAGGTGGAAACCATTACAGGAGAAAAACCACCGAACACTTTCAATAAAAGTCTTACAGATTACATCAATAAGAATCTCCAAATTCCAATATTCTCCAACAAAAACTGGAAGGAGGCTCCCACCCCATGATTTATGAACTCCAACTGAAATGATGTACAAGCACCATGATTTACCAGCTCCAATTGGAAGGAGGATCCAACCCCCAAGTTTTATTAGCTTGAACTGAGAGGATGCTCCAACACCTTGAAAACTCCAACTAAAGGTAAGATTCAACTTGCCATTACTCTATTAGAAAATAATTCTATTTATCAGGACGCTCCAACACCTTGCAAGCTCCAAATTGTGCTACCAGTGCCCTGCCACCCTGAAGTGTTTTCAAGCTCCAACTTGAAGGAGATTGCAATATTTTCCTTCCACCACCCAAACAACATAAGAATAAAGAAAAATGAATAAAATAGATCACATTGGTCACATTTCTCAACCTCTGCACTATAATCACTACTCAAAGGTTAATGAACTATGTATGTTTCTATCCAATATTCATTT
Source organism: Pinus tabuliformis (assembly GCA_031772625.1). NCBI lineage: Eukaryota > Viridiplantae > Streptophyta > Pinopsida > Pinales > Pinaceae > Pinus > Pinus tabuliformis. The sequence goes on along the minus strand of CM062816.1, from coordinate 1,641,294,645 downwards.
TTTCTATCAAATAACACTTGTCACAAAATTTTTCCCAATGCTACCATTGTCACTACTAACTTTTTCCCTTACCCATAATACAATGTGTCGTAAGTCTGTCCTCTACCAAGCATTAATCTATCTCAACTTTTTCCTTAGGACACACAAAATCATAAAAGCCCTCTCTATTTCCTCAAATTGACTTGGGGTTGCCATCAAGTCCAAAGGGGGAGATTTTTGGCATTATGACACAAGTTTGGCACTATGACATAGGTGTTGTCCTTGATGGTAACTCAATCAGATGACAGATCATAGTTCAGGCACTCAGAATGAAGGAAAAAGAGATATACGCAGCTTCCCCTTGACCAAGATGTGTATACACGCAGGTTTGTCGACCAAAAGGTGCGTATGCATATACACACACTTTCACACAAGGAAAGGCGCATACATGTTGGAGAATTTGGTTTTTGTTCGTGGTATTTGGACCATGGTATTTTGACTGATGGTATTGATCCAGGGTATCCTGTCCGAAGTGTTGACCCCAGGTATTTGGTTCGAGGTATTGGGTCTAAGTGGTTTTGGACCATGGTATTGAGTAAGGCCTAAGACTATAAAAGGAGTGGGAGATCATTAGGCAAAGGCACTCAAGTAATTGAATATCTAATGAAGAGCAAGATCTAGAATATTGGTCATTGGGTTATGGTGCATAGCTAGATCTGAAACAAGAAGGAAACTGAGCACTTGAAGAAGGATAAGTTCTATTGATGGGTCAAGATCTTAAGGCTTGAATAGAAGTATCTTTATGTGGTTTTGATCTTTTATCTGAATAGTTGGCACATGTCGTAATTTGAAAATCTGATGATCTGGGTATAACTTATGTCTAAATAGTTTTAATGGTTAAATCATCTTTTATATATCTATACACAGGTTCACTACAACAAGTGCATGTATACACGTTGGTCCAACATTTCAAAATAGCATATACACAGGTTTGTGTTGAGCAAAGTGTTTATGCATGCAGGTTCGACACATTGAAGTAGCGTACACCTCATAAAATATGTTTTAGCTACTTCTGTTTGTTGTTGCACTGGTCTGGGTTCTGTGATTACTAGTACTGTGTTTTGGTTACAACTTTTGGAAGAGTGATTGTTCGATTAAGTTTTGGTTGGTACAAAGGAGATTGGTTGATGTAGATATATTTGATGTTTGATTAATGTTATTGATGGATCTAGTCTGAAAATTATGAAACGTGGTCCCTAGAAGAAAAGAGAAGGTTGTAGCCTTCAGTAGGTCAGTGCCTATGTACTAGTACATCAGCTAGTACAAGAGCTAAAGGGGGTTGTAGCTCCCTTCCAGGAGAATCTGGAGAATGAGAGAAGGTTGTAGCCTTCTGCAAGTAGAAGCCTGTGTACTGGTATAAGACTGCACTAGTACAAAAATATTGTAAAAGGAAGTTTCTTATTAAAAGAAGATAGAGATGAATTGTAGTATGTGGTTTTCACCCACATTGGGTTTCCACCTTATATCTTGTGTTCTTGTGTGTGATTGTCTGCTTTGTGTTTACTGTAACTATTACTGTTTATATGGTTTTGATACACAGATTAAAGATGAACTAGCTAAATTATAAGTTTTCAAGGTATACCTAGTTTCTCTAAACACAGTTCCGTATATACACAAGTTGCATTAACAGAAGTAGCATATATAAATCTGTTTATGGAAATGAAATATTGTTAAATTGCTAATATTAATTCACCCCCCCCCTCAGTATTATTTCCAACACCTTTTTCATTGATGGAAACACACATACTCCCACTATGATTATTTCTCCCCCTATATCCATGCTTATGATCATCCTCTCTTGATTTGTCCCTCCCTTTGACGTCAATGGAAATGGGTAACTCCCTCCAACAAAGTGAATTTATATGTTTTCCTGCAATATTCCTTTCTCCCTTTGACTTATTCTATCCCCTTGACATGCTATGCCTTGCAGGGATTTCCACTAGAAGATTCCTCCTATAAATAACATTTACCTCTATGAGAATGACAATGAGCCCTTTTGTAATACCTCTTGATTTATTCTTAAGTGACAAAAAATTGTCCATGATTTAATTTTCAAATTTCATGCTCACAATGGTGACAACTATTACTCTAACTACTTCTTCAAACAATTGCACTACATATTCATGCTTGAATTCAATCACGAACCATTGAACTGCACCATGAAGCAACCAACAATTTTGACACAATACATTCAATAAAGTTTCATTAAATCACTAAGAACATTCCTTTCCAAATCAAACTTTTGAAGGATAGATCTTCAAAATGATTGATTTTGTTATTTAGACTCCCCCTCTTCAACATTCATACTGGGAGTATTCATGATAGATTGCGTAAAATAATATATGAACCCATTTTGTAGTAGGATCATTCTGAACCTTGACAATATCCTTTGTACTTGAAGATTCAACATGGTCTTGTGACTTTAAAATTCTTGATAGAATGACCTCTAAGATTCTTCATTCATCTATTCTTCTTGCTTTTTGTTTATTCTCCAAAATTTCTTGTTCTTGATATCAATGTTTTCCCTTATGGAAGACTTCACATGCTTCTATAATCTCGAGGTATATGTCCATAGGTATAATAATTGAGGCATTCAATGTGATACCTGAATGAAAAAATAATTGACATATATTCTCTATTAATGAATCCATTTGGATATATTTCTCATGTTCCTACAAACTTGCTTCTAGGTTTTTATTGATGACCCTGATGATTATCCCTGCCATAAGCATTTCAATCCATATCCTTATGTCCAAATATAGTGCATGAAAAATAATACATATAAAATATGTGAGTGTATATGGATGAAGTTTCTTTCCTTAATGATCTTCATAAGACATTCCTTCTTTGAGGAGGATCAATCCTTTAATTTTCCTGTCCTTAACAACATCAGCATACCTTCTTGGAGTAGTAACAATTTCAATCTTCTTTTTCCATTCACTTGGCCTTTGAAGAACTTTTCTTTCAGTATTCTCGTCAAGATTTACATATGGTGACTTGGAACTTGTTCCACCATTGCATGGAGATTCGCCTACACCTTTCAGCTTCATCTTCAACTAACCAATTTCTTGATCCTTCTCATAAATGAAATGATTCTTGCTTTTGACATATAAAATTTGCAATATAAGCTCTTGATCTTTTGAGTAAGCTCTACCTGATACTTCAAATCAATTTACTTTAGTTGGCTTGTTAAGAATTTGACTCTCTTTCATGCTTCCTTAAATTGAAGTCTTACGAGGGAAACTTCTTCTATTTCTCTGTCAAAATCCTACATGTATTTGTTTTTCTAGTCATTTTCATTTTTGATCCTATTTATTTTTACGAGACTTCACTGATCAATTCTCTCTCCATGTTGACTTATGCTTCTTATTCTTCAACGTTTCTAGGATATTTTCTTCGAGTATCATCATCATGTTCATCTTGACTTGCATGCTTCTTTAAGTATAAATTTTGAATCTTCACCCAAAGATATTTGGTTAATGAGAAATGACCTACATTTGATTTCACAGAATATGGCAAAGCACTTAGAATGACATTCAATAATTTTGTGTTGTACCTTCTTGATTCATCTGAATACATGCTTCTAAAATAATCAAATGTCATATATCATATCTAGAGCTCCCAAATAACCTTCCATTCTACCTTTCCATAATTCAAAGAATGGTTCATCAAACAAAGGGACTAAACCAACAAGTTTCCCTTCATCAATTGTAATAGGTTCTAAAATTGGTGGAATATATGAGACTTCATTTGATCATTGGGATGCATGCTTCCTTGACTTTCCCATCTCTAATCTTTTGAGATCTACCTTCCATTTGTAAAGACGCATCTGAAGGAACTGGATTTGATTACGATTGTTGGAATATTCAACAATACTAAGAGGGGAGTGAATCAATATTCAACGCTTCAACATCATTCAAAATTATTGGGTGTTGACAATGTTAGCGATATGATTTGATATGCTGCAAGGTAACCTACAGTTTTAGCAAGGCACCAGATTTCAGGATCTGGCCCAAGACACTTCATCATGTACTTATGCCTTTTTACTATTTTGAATTATGGTATTTATTTTTAATAGTAAAGTTTATTTAAGTAGGAATGTATTTAGCATTACCAATTGTATAAATTTTGATAAATCTAGACTAATGTTCCCTTTCAACAATATTGATCTCTTTCTTTGGTAGATTGTGATAATATTTTGGTTTCGTTTCATTATATATGAAGTAATTTTCAGACTATAGAATTATAGAATTTTAAATAAGAAATTTTAATTTAATGTAAAATTTATATACAATCTTTGCATGTATTTTCAATTAGTACAATTACTACAGCTAGATTAAATTTAGGAATGACAAATGCAAAATAGCAGAGACAAACCAGAGAGGATTATAAAAAACAAATCAATAGAGTAAAAATAAAACTCTATAGGATTTATAAGGATCTTGACTTACATTCAATAGAAAAATATGATTTATTCACGTCCAAGTTCGCACAATTTGCTTGATTGTCTGGAGATAGCATTGAGGAATAACATATGACTCTGGTCAAAGAGGTAACTGCCACATTGATGAAGAATGAGATCAATAGAGCGATTCTAGTTTCTATGAAGAAATACCTGCATGCCGATTGTAACATAGGTATCATCGTGAATCATTTCATATATGTTTTATTTGATTAGTGAAACACCGACATATGTATGGTTTCAGAGTTGTATAAATGGTGGAAATGTACTTACATTAATTTCCTGAACAATAGGTTTTACTTTCCGTGTGACCACCAAGGTTTGTTAGAAATGTTTTACATAACATTTTGATGATGAATGAAGGCCATTGGATCCAATTCAAATGCATGGGATAGACTACATCGACTAAACATTCAACAATTTGTGTAAGAAATAATTTCATGGAATTAATAAAAGGAAAAACGATAGAACTTTACGGAGTAATGAAGGCTCTAATTAGTGAGATGGCCAAACCAGTGGCACCTTTCCTACTTAACTGATGAACGAAAATTCCTTTAAATAGCTCTTTGGGTATAGGATTTACATATACCAGCTCTCTAGGGAAAGCCCCCAACATTATAAACAAAAGAAGCGCAATGAACACCTAAAATTTTCTCATCTGGATTTTATTATAGCACATGGTAAAATATTTTGAAGGAACAATGAATTGATAAGAAAATTATAAAGGAATCTAGTATGAAAAGACATGAATGAAATATAAGGGAAAAGAGATAGCACCATTAATCTTTCTAATCTAAGGAGAAGTAGGGTACTAACTCTGACTATGAGAACACCAGCCCAAATAGGTATATGTATCAACATATTAATGTAAAATTTCCATAAGGAAAACTATCTACATCATTAATCAAATACGATATTACATATATATAGGAAATGTTGTCTCAATATAGGAAAACTATATTGGACACAAAATCTTTTGATTAAGATAATATCTCAACCACATACAAATCTAGGAAACAAAATAGGAATAGATTCCCCTAGGTAGAAAGAATCACAACTGAGAAGTAGGGCTTCCATATTCCAACATACCCCCTTAATGAGTTCTTGTCTCGATATCGATCTGCAAAGTCTAGTTCTGGTCAAACATAACAAAAGAACATGTTCATGTCCATTTAAAGGAGAAACCATCCACAAGAATGCATGGGTAATAACCACTGCAACCACCAGTCTTGTAGGATAAACTTGAAGATAAAACTTCCTCACCTTCTCGATCTACAACGATTTGGCCTTAGAAGGATTTTCTCCCTTCAGTCCCACTAGAAGGTATTCGACATTCCCTCTCTTTGAAGTTCTAGTTATTCTGTCAAGTATGAGATCTTGCTGAAGTTCATCAAGGTACTCTGATGAAAAAGTCGTCTATTGAAGATAGTTGAACATGCTCTCCTTTATCACCAATCAAAGGAGGCTCAAACAATCTCAAATTCTCAACATTAACAACAAAGTATATTTTCATATAAGGAGGAAAATCTAGCTTAACTGCATCATTACCAATCTTTTCTAGAATTTTAAAAGGACCATAATAGATTGGCTTAAGCTTTTTACCTTCCCCTTGAAGTCTCCCTTTTCTAATATATAACCAAAATTCATCTCCAACTTGAAATTTATGAGTGCAATGTTTTTCATGCCTTGCCTTGTAGCTGCTCTGACTCTGTTCCAGTTGTTCCTGCACTGTGTGATGTATCAACTAAATTTAACCTATGAACTTCCTTGCCTTATTGATATCACTATGACCATCAATGGCAACATCTTTCTCAAATATGAGGCCCAATGGAAATATTGGCAAGTACCCAAAACATGCCTCAAATGTCGATGTGTTTGTGGAAGAATGCTTTGCCCTGTTGTATGCATGTTGTATGTAATGCAACTGTTCTTCCCACAACTTGGGATGTTTGCTACAATATCCTCTAAGAAGATGAATGGTTGTGTTGTTGACCACCTCGGTTCTTACATCTGTTTGTGGATGAAAGGTTGTACTCTTGTTCAACTTAGTGTCCATCATGTCCCACAAATTTGACCAAAAATTCCCAACAAATCGAGAATCTCGATCACTTACAATAGAAGTAGGAAGACCAAAATGAACCCAAATTTTTTGAAAAAAAGACGAGTTATTTGTTCAGCTGTAATTTTCTTTTTACATTGTGTTAGAATAAATATCTTGCTGAACCTGTCTACAACTACATACAAGTAATCATGACATTTCTTTGACAATGGAAGACCTCCTACAAAATCCATTGAGATACTCTCCCATGGACGTGAAGGTACCGAAAGTGGAGTGTATAATCCTAGTTTCCTATTTCTAGGCTTACTTATTGCACACAAAGAACATCCTCTAATGAAACAAGATACATTATCAAACATGTGTTGCCAATAAAAATACGTTTGGAGATTTACTACTTTCTTGCCTAGACTAAATGTGCAGCAATCAATGAAGTGTGTGCCTCCCTTATGATATTGTTTCTTTCTCCCTGTGGAAGACATAACTTATTGTAGATTCGCTTTTTGTACTTGAAAAAAAAATGACACTATTGTAATAAACCCATCCATCGGAAGTGTCATGATTGTTGCAACTTTGACTGGGACTGTAAGTACTACAATGCTTGATGGTCGGTATGGATAATGGTGTCCTTCCCCATTAATGAGTGTTTCCATTTTTGACAATTTGTACCAATGCATAAAGCTCTTTGTCATAAGTGGTATAGTTAGTCATAACACCATTAAGAATTTCAGAATGAAATGAAATGGGTTTACCATGTAGCATAAGAAATTCTCGCATGGCGTAATCACTAGCATCTGTTTGAATCTCAAAAGGCTACCTAAGATTCGGAAGAACCAATATCGTTGTTGAACTGATGTTTTGTTTTAAAGACAAAAATTCTTTCTGGTGTACATCTCTCCAATGGAATACTTTTTTGACACTAGTCAATGCATTTAATGGAGCGGAAATGGAAGAAAAATTAGCAATAAATTTCCTCAAATATTGTGTTGCCCCTAGAAAGTTTCTTACCTATGTAACTATATTAGGCTTGGGCCAATTCAGAATGAGCTCAACCTTAGTGGGGTCTATCTTCAGCTCACCTCCTCCAACAATGAGTCCCAAATACATTAAGAAGTCTTGCCAAATTCACAATTTGACATCTTTAAAAACAACTGTTCTTTTCTCAAGACATCAAGTACTTTTTTCACATGTATGAGATGTTCATCTATAGATAATGTTGAATATGAGAATATCATATAAGTAAATAATGACAAATTCATCTAGAAATGGTCTCAATACATCATTCATAACTCTCATGAAAGTAGTTGGAGCATTTGTAAGATTGAAAGGCATAACAACCCACTCAAACAATCCTTGTTTAGTTTTAAATGTGGTTTTCCAAATGTCCTCTTCAGCTATTCTAACATGATGATATCAACTTCGTAATTCTAACTTAGTGAAATGCGTTGCATACCTCAATTGATGAATAAAATCATCAACTATTGGGAGTGGATAATGATTCTATACCATTATTTTGTTTAGTGCACGAATATCCACACACATGCACCAAGTCTCATCCTTCTTTGGCACCAAGACAATGGGAGAATCACATGGTGAAGTAGATGGGTGTATGATACCTTTTCTCAACAATTCTTGAATTTGCTTCTTCATTTCCATGCTCTGCATAATTGACATGTGATACATGCCAATATTTGGAAGTGGAACATCCTATTGCGGCTATATCTCATTTTGATTTCCCCTCTTGCGAGGTAACCCCTTTGATTCCTAAAACATTTCGTCATGCTTTCTTACCACATCAAAAAAATCATATTTTAATTTTTCATCACAACCTTCAAAAGATTCATAATCAATATAATTCTTTTTCTTGATCATAAGAAGCACAAAATTTTTACTTGAATTTAGTAGTCTCTTCATCTCCCCTGCATTAACCAAAGAAATGTTTAACTTTTTGTGATGGGATCTCACAATATACTCCACTCCATTCTTGAGAAACAAATATTTGTTTTCATAGCAATAAAATACTGCTTTCCTATTGTACAAATAAGGAATTCCCAAAATGATTCCTGACATGTCAAGTGGAACTACTTCTAACTCAACTTCATCAATGAACTTTTCAGTAATGGCAAACCTGAATAAGCATTTCCTCATAACCTGTAAATTTGCATTATTGACTATTCAAGCCAAGAGATATGGCTTGTGATGAGGTATAGTTTGAAGGTTAATTTTTTTGACCAAGTATTCTGAAATTAAGTTTGATTGTGACCCAATATCAAATAATGCATCAATATTTGTATGATTTGAAATTACCCTTACATGGAACAACTCTATTCTCAATTCTTCATTTGAAGTGTTGTTCTGACTATTTGAGGAACTAGTGCTTGCAATAGCTTCTTTTCCTTTTGTGACCATGGCTGAAATCTTGGTCTCATCACCAAAATATTATCCAAGATCATGTTGTGTGGTAGCTGCCGTATATTGTTTTCCTAATTGTTTGGTTTCTTAGGCCTTAGTTTGAGATATAATTTCCAATAATGTGTTTCATCATGCCCTGATTTGGAACAATGTTGACATATAGTTTTCTCCCCTTCTTTATTCACGCTTTCATTCTTCTTTGCCTTCAATTTCCACTCTTCTCTTTCTTCTTACCCTTGAATGGATTCTTCTTGCTACCCTCTTCCTGAATGTTCTTTCCTCTTGCTTCAAGGTGCATGGCTTGCACACATAGCTCATCCAAATTTCTTGTATTGAACATAAGGTAGTATGCTTTAAGTAGGAATGTAAACCCCCAATATATTTCAATAGGGTATCTTGGGGAATCATGTTGACTCCTAACAAAAAATCCCTCTTCCTAAACTCCTAGGTATAATCTTGAACTGTTTGGCCCTTTAGTTGCCTAAAATTTTTCACTCTCATAATGGCTTTTTGCATATAGGCTAAAGGATAAAACTATCTTTCAATTGTAGAAAAAAAATTCAACCCAAGAAATGGATATCTTACCATGAATTTGCATTTCCCCTTGAATCTTTGCTTCCCACCAAACTAGTATTGCTCCTTTTAGCCTCAATGAAGCAAACTAGATCTTTATGTCATCTTCTTGAAGGTTTTGAATCCTGCAATAAACCTCCAATTGTCAAATCATGTTGACTCCTAACAAAAAATCACTCTTCCTAAACTCCTAGGTATAATCTTGAACTGTTTGGCCCTTGAGTTGGGTATCTTGGGGAATCATGTTGACTCCTAACAAAAAATCCCTCTTCCTAAACTCCTAGGTATAATCTTGAACTGTTTGGCCCTTGAGTTGCCTAAAATTTTTCCATCTCATAATGGCTTTTTGCATATAGGCTAAAGGATAAAACTATCTTTCAATTGTAGAAAAAAAATTCAACCCAAGAAATGGATATCTTACCATGAATTTGCATTTCCCCTTGAATCTTTGCTTCCCACCAAACTAGTATTGCTCCTTTTAGCCTCAATGAAGCAAACTAGACCTTTATGTCATCTTCTTGAAGGTTTTGAATCCTACAATAAACCTCCAATTGTCGAATCCAATTGTCTAACTTTTCTATATTCACTTCACCATTGTACATGGGAAGTTCAAACTTAATTTCCAATTTGAGTAAGGGAGTTTTTTCCGTTGGGGTTTTTGAATGTGTATGAATGGTTTTTATGGTGGAAGTGGAAGATGTTTTTTGAGATGATGAGGATGATGAGGAATATGATGGAGATGATGGAAATAGAGGAGGATTTCCTCCATTAATCATTTTCATCATTTTTACCTCCCGAGCTTCCCTCTCCATGTGGGGCATTAGAACTCCTCCAACCATTCTAGTATCTCTCTCTTCATAGAGGAATCTAATCATCTTAGTTAAGTCATAGAAATATTTCTTGAGTGCTTTCTCTTTTGAAATACCTTCAGTCTCTCTTTCTCCAGACATGATGACTTTGGATTCAAGCTCAACTTTTGGTACTGCTTGTATGTCTTGAATATTAATTGAAGGTAAAACTTGAGGTGTTTCAAGTGCAGATGGAATTGGAAATTTGGGTGGAGATTTTGGCCTGTGGCTCTCCTTCTTCTAGGAATTACCTCAAGAGTTGCAAACAATAGTTTCCCTTCTCCTCTCTGCAGCTTTAGCCTTGTAAGCATCACAAATTTGCAACGATTAAAACCCTACTTGCACAAAACTCAAGCAATTAAGAAAATAACCTTTGCTCTGATACCAACTTGATCAGTTGTTGAATGTTAGTTTTTTTGTGCTAATTTCATCTTAAGAATTTAAAAACGCTTTCTTATCATTTGCTTCATGTACATAGATTTCCTTATGGTGTTTGTGAATGAAAATAAGTAAATTTATCAAGTTTTATGTTAAGTTCATGAGAAATAAACATGAAAAAACATCAACAAGAAAATGTACAACAAACCATGAAATTGAACACTTAACATAATGTTTTGATAAAGAAGTTCACCCAACCTCGACTACATATCCTTGGTCCAGCTTCCATGGCTTGGGCCTCTTTATTAGCTCAATTATGGCAAAAATATTGTTTACAATGCTTTACTACTCTTGAAACATGCTTCAATATGTTCAGAACATCAAAATCATCTAGGATCATCTTTTCCTTATCCCAATTTGGTAAAATTTTGCAAAGGTTGTGACAAAAATTGTTTCTCCTACTAAACATCCCCTAAAACTAGACTACTATAGTTAGTCCACTAAAACTAGAGGAATCGATGAATTTGGAGGGATTGCCAAAAACTTCGCCAAACTAAACTGTAGTTAATTAATGAATATCATGTGTTAATTATGTATTAATCCATAGTTAACACTAATAACGCACATTTTATGGCTAGTCATTAGCATTAAATGTTGTAGTGGTCACATGGATTACCCCCCAGGTTAGTTTACGGTTATAGTAACACTGACCACTGGTTCTGAGTGGTGTGGTCACATGTCAACATAATTGTCGCGGTTATGGTAAGTGCCATAGTTTTTGGTTAATGTTAACCATAACTTTTGGGGTTATGTTGTTGTTTTCACATGGGAGGGGCTTGGCTTGCAGGTTGGCACCCTCCTAACCCGTAACCGCCAAGTCATAACATGTTAAATAGAAACTGAAACTGTTAGTTTGTAAGAACCACAATGGCGGTGTAATGGTAAGTCTTGGAGTTAGTGTGGGTGAGTTCGTAGGTTTGACTCTGCTAACTTGCCCAAAAATTTTCCACTATGCCATTGATATGTCCAACTTTTGGGGAGGGACTCGTGGCGGCCTCTGAGATTGCCACTTGTCCCCTATGATTGGTCCATCCTTTATCTAATAGAATCACTCCAAATCACCAACCTACAAACCAACAGGAATCCGCCACTTAGCAAAATCTGGTAGGCCATTGACCACGCTTTGACTTTCCAAGTCATCTTCCACGTCAGTAGTACAGACTACTGATAGTGTAGTGACTGTACATTTTTTTCAAAAATTATTCTATTTGACAAAGAGGATATAACACAATATCTTCCTCACATGAGATTGGTTTTCAGTGAGATAAGTTGTGTTGGGATCGTATCACTGAGATAAACACGGTCGTTGATATTTCGAGAGATTCTGAGAAATTTAATTTTTGAGCTGCACTTGATCATAGTGAGAAAAAAAATTTCTCCTGTGACTGAGGTATGTAACTCCCGACCACCTAGACTCTGAAAATTTGAGCAGTGAGGCTCCTATGTTTCCGCTGGGGCATTGTAGCCACTAGGGCTCGCCAAAGACTTGACTCAACTAGGTGTTGAAGGCTCGAAAAATCAGGTCTCAAACAAGGGGGATAACTACCCAATCCGGACCTTAATGCAACTCCTTTTCCGTTTGGAATAGTGGCTTTGACTGGGGATGATGGGACTAGTGTCCCAATCTATTTATGATGTGTGTACTAATGGGATGATGTTTTTCTTTTCTATAGCTAGGATATGCTTTTCTACAGCTATCACCTCTTTCATGTTTTCTGCTAACGTTGGCTTAGCAACTCTTTCTACAAAGGTAGCTTAATTTGACAGTAAAGCGGAAATATACCACTCATTTTGGACTTCATCACTAGGCTTAGACACTGTTGATATTTTGTTTAACAATTTATTGAAGCGAGAGTTGAAAACCTTAATCGGTTCTTTTGGTTTGGCTTTTAAATTGGAGAGGTCGTTGATTAAAGTTTTTTTTGACCTATCATCCCCAAATTTTGTTAAAAATTGATCCTAAAACGTATCCCAATTATTAATGGAGCTTGCTGGTAAACAAAAATACTAGGATCATGCCGCTCCTTGTAAAGTATAGGGGAATAATCGTACAACTGCATCCTCTTCTATTACTCCATTCAAATTAATGGATAACATGAAATTATTTATGTGTTCCTCGGCTCGCTGGTCGTTGTTAGGATTGAACTTGGGTAGCCATTTCTCAAGGTGAGCTGGTAATTACGATAAGGGTGCAGGCATTATCACAGATCTTGGATTGGCCCATGGCCTTGGCAGCGGATTTCCTGCCATCGTTGGAGTATGAGTGGGAGGAGGTGTGGCAGTAGTTGAAGGTGATCGGGTAGAGGAGGATGTTTCTCATGTACTTGTGTGAACCACGATCTGGAGTTGAGGGATGGATGAATGACCTTGTGATGATATGGATGGGATGGTAGATGAAAATGATGATATAACCTCGCTTTGAGATTCTGCTGGTGTTTTATTAGCTTTCTTACGACTCGGTAAAGGAAACTCAACTGGTGGGATTCCTAACTTTTCGCTTTGTGCTCTAGTCAGTCCTTGAGATGGGGTCAAATGAGAAGTGAAACTACCTTGGAATAACTTAGATTCTTCTTGAGATATAGAAATTCCCTGTAATTTATGGATTAAAGTTTGTAACTCAGGGTGATCTGAAGAAGAATGATCTGCCTTGTTTGTGATTTCAGTAATGTGCTCTGTATTTTTTTTGTCAACTTCTGGTTCAGAGATGGAAGATTTGGAATGCGAACGAGAAGTTGAGGATGATGGTGAGGGAGTTTTACTCTTAGAATGGCGTGAAGATGTATATTTACTTTCCATTCACAGTCATGCCCTCCTTCTAGCGCCAAATATGTTGAAGGCTCGAAAAATCAGGTCTCCAACAAGGGGGATAACCACCCGGTCCGGACCTTAATGCAACTCCTTTTCCATTTGGAATAGTGACTCTGACTCGGGGTGATGGGACCAGTTTCCCAATCTATTTATGATATGTACTAACAGGATTATGTTTTTATTTTTGGGGTTTTATGGGGAAAATACTTGTTCTAAGTCTAATCTATATTCTAACTATCATATGCAATCTATTATAATCAAAGAAAACATCTAATTCTAAATCTATCATGGGAGTAATGTTTACTTATGCGATCTAAAATAATTTCTAAAATCAATTGATAATGAAGATCATTCAATCACAATGAGAATATAATCTATTTAACAATGATTGTTTCGTATAAAAAGTTAGCCGAAAATAATATGAGAAATATATCGCATAAGAGTCATTCACATATTTAGCATAAAGAGTAAGTCATCACCATACAAAAGTGCAATAATGATAACTAAACATTCAAACTGTTATCACTTAGAACCATAGTTCATGTATGTAATGTTGTCCACAAGTTTCATATAAAGGTTTTCAGTTTTGTGAATAGGTTTATATGTGTGTGTCACTTTGAAATTTGAATTTCAAAAGGTATTGATGTAAGTTCGTGTAAGAAAAAAATCGTTAGATACCCTCCATCATTGTCAGTTAAGGCATGTCATGTCATTAGTACTTTGCACAGTTTCGCAGCGCATGTCTGTTTGGTCAATTTAGCTGCGCAATGATGTTTCCGTCTTTTCGCAGCGTACTGTTTATCAGCCATTTCGTAGCGCGTCTTGTTAAATTTGAACTGTCCGCGCTACGAAATCGGGGTTTCAGGGTTTTTGTAGTGCTTTTTCTTGGAATGTCAAATCCGGAGGGGTGAGTCATAGGTCCGTTCATGTTTGTCAGTTGATGTCCTCTCCAGGTCATGATAAATCATCATTCCGCCATAAGGTCTAGAGTCATGCATATGAATGTCAGCTTAAGGGATTTTACGAGGTATGGTTATGTCATAATGTGTTTTCATAATGTGTAAACATGTTTGCTGTATGAGAAGCCCAAGTTCTTATTTAAAGGGATCATTGCAAGCGAGCCTGCACTCCAAAGTCGAGATTTTTTTCGCGCTGTAGCTGCCATTAGTTCCCTGTGTGAAAATATCCGAAGCAAGATGGAAAAGAGGGAACATCGATCCGGTAAGTGCTTGAGGACAGAGCCGGAGGGGCTTGATGTTACTCTCAGGGATGAAGGTGTAGCAAGAGCCTTTCGAAATGCTGGTTGCTGGAGGTTCTGCGAGAAATTGAAGGGAGGACATGCAGAGGTAACGAAGGCTTTCGCATTGAATTTTACTGGACTGAATTCAAAGGTGTCAATGTTAGAGTTTCCTGTGTCTCCTGAAGCTATTTCCACTGTCACTGAAATTCCGAGGGGAGGTCAAGAATGGTTCAAAAACTTTAAATTCGACATGAGTCCCTGTAAAGAATTTTTGAAGGAACCTTATGTAAATGAGGACCTCACTAAAGCGGTGCCAAGGAGTTACATAAAAGAACATTATGCTATGCTCCTCACATGCATCCAGAAATACCTAACATGCGAGGGAAGGTACAATAAAGTTTACTCTACCACTTCAAACTTTTGTTGCATTTCACAGGTAAGGCTTCAATAGACATACCTTTCTATTTGTTCAGAAGCATTAGTAAAATGTGTGATAAAATCCAGTTAAAGAAAGATGGTTGTGAAACATCCTTGTTTCATCATGGTTTAGTAAAGTTGTTGGTGTTGGATGGTTTACAAAAGATTGGCAGAGATTGGGATTCATTTGTGTTTATGGCCGGCTTCCCAAGCAAAACAGGACTCACTCCATTGCCTGTGAGGGAAAGGGAAGAAAGAAGTGAAGAACCCACTCTGGCTGAGCTCAGAAAAGAGGTGATAGACCAAAAGAAGCCTAAAACCAAGTTAAGGAAATCCGAGAAGTCTGTGGCAGCAAAAGAGACACCTAAATCATCAGCAAAGGAAACTCCTAAGCCATCATCTAAGGAAACATCTAAATCATCAGTAAAGGAAATTCCTAAGTCATCATCAGTAAAGGAAATTCCTAAGTCATCATCTAAGGAGACACCTCAGTCATCAAAGCAGAAGATCCAGAAAAAGAAGGGTGAAGCTAAATCAAGTGAAGTTGAAAAGATTTCAAGGGTGAAAACCAGAGGTCAACTAAACAAGGAGAAGGGTAAGTCAATTACTGTGGAAGAAAGCCCTATTTCAAAAGGCAGTTTAAATGACTTACTTGAAGCCATTGAACTTGAGCAAGATTAGCCAATACAGATTGAACCAATAGAATTTGAGCAAGATCACCCAGTGCAGCCAATGCATATTGACCTCACTCAATCTTCACCCGAAAGTACTAAAAAACCAAGAGCTTCAAAAAGGTTGAAATTTGAAGAGCCTAGTAAAGAATATGATTTTAAGCCACGTAGACCAGTCACAAGAAGACAAATGAAAGAAGTGGAGAAAGCGCAGAAAGAGAAGGCACCTTTAGAAGTGCCTAGTACAGATGTACTTGAGGTTTTGACCAGAACAGTTCAAGCAGCCAAAAGTAAAAACAAGGGTAATAGGGTTATCATCAGTCAAGGTGGAAATCTCATTGCTATCAAGCAACAAGCAGGAACAACACAAGAAGAAATACCTCAGATTAAAAATGTTTCTAAGGAAAGGGCAGTGAGATATGCAAATTATAAAAAGGCTGTAATAAAAGGCAGAACAAGTCTAATGAGCCAAACTGACTCAGTGTCTGATGCATATTTGTGGACGGTGCCAGCTCTGAAGCAGGAAAAAATCATGAAACAAATGAACACAAGCTTAAGAGCAGAAAACAAGGCTTTAAAGGAAGAAGTTAGCAGTCTAAAGAGGAAGCTAGGCAAACTAGCTGATTAATCCAAGGGGAAATTTGCTTTTCAAGTTTTGATAATTTTGGCTGTCATCATTTTGAAACTTTTTGGAGTCCTTACACCTGTACAAAATAGCTGAAGAAATCACGGAGTTAAGTCATCAGTGCTTTAAGATTCATATGCTTTGTTTTGATTACCTACAGCAGTTTCGTAGCGCGCTACGAAACTGCTGTAGATGACTGTTTATGTGAAAAAAATGAAATTGATGCTGAGGTCAGCAAATCTTAAAAGGGATGACTCGAGGCCAGCATGGAGATTATACAAAGCTATTCAGATATTCAAAAGGTGACAGGTGTGAGTATTTAAGGAAAAGGTGAAATTTTTGTCTTTTGTTAAAGTCTTCCTAAAGTTACTTTATAGCCGAATTATTAGGGTTCTGGTAGGGTTACCGAAATTTTGAAGTGGTACACCTGTTCAGTTCACAAAGTGTCCAGATCATAAGGCATATTGAATTATGCGTGGTTATTAGAAGAATTAAATGGCTTGGAGCATAGTCTTTTAATGCATGAAGACTAATGGGAGGCAGAGACCGTGAAAATAGGGCACAGATCCTTATCAATTGATGAGTCATCCACATATCAAGTATCCGAAGCTGCTCATTCAGTGAATGTTCCTCCAGCATGTCTTGGCTATTACTGAAGTGATACAGGTGTCAAAGTTCAAGAAAGCATCAATGCACACGAGGAGATAGACTTAGAGTTTCAATGGGAATGGGACTCTATGTTTTCACAGCGCAATACCTTTGTAATTAATTAGTTTGTTTAGATATGGATAAGGCAATTAATGATAGGATTTCGAGCTCCCTTCATGCTTGTTGAGGAGTCTCAAGTAGTTGTATTTTTGGTTTTCCTATATATAGAAATGACTCTGATGTAAAAAAGGTTGGACATTTTATACAAAACAGAGTTTATTTGGGCCAATGTAAAGACTTATTACAGTAATAGTAAAACAATGGTTGTTTCTTCTCAAGATTCTCAATGGATTATATTGTTCAAATATGATGGTGGTGTTTTCTCTTAATGTTCTTTTACAGCCTTGTTATAACATAATCACTCAGAATTCATTTCTAATGCTCTGACTTCCTGTATGTTTGGCAAGCTGTGGTTTATGTGAAATATGTTTGAACATCTAATGCAAAGAGCCTTGACTTCCATGAAATGACTGTGCTTTTGTTTATTAAATGTGTGAGACTCCATAGCCCAATGAAGACCAATTTGATATGTGTTCAACCAGCTTTTGTTTTCATGAATGAGTGAAGAGTTAGCCATCTGTTGTTGTGATTGATTTCTATCAAAAGTCTGTGAGAGAGCCCTCTCTGACTAGGAAGGCTAATTCCTAGTCTAAAGTCTGGTTGAAAGAGTTACATAAAATCTTACTTGGTTGCAGCCCTTAGTACTGATTTTGTGATAACATTTTGGTGCGTCTTCCGGGAGCCTGATGATTACTTATTCCTGAAATTTGAAGATTGAATTTCTGAAGGTAGCAGGAGTTCAAAATGATTTTCGAGGCTGCATTATACCTTGGTGACTCCATTGTTTTTTAAAGTTTAAAGGTGGCTTCGAGAGGAAGATACACAAGGAGTAATCCTGAGCCAAACCCACCTAGTCCTGTGGAAAATCCTAATATCATCTCAAGGAGTAAACAAAGATTCTCTGATATACCAGGTACTTCAAGTATTTCAAAGTCATTATTTCCTGAGTTTTCTAGAAGTCCTGAGAATAAACTTGTCGATGATAAAGTTCAAGAGGTTATATTAAGGTCTGAAAATGAAGAAGAATTAATTGGTACTATTTTGGATCTACAAAAGAGAGGTATTGATACTTCTTCTTTAGTATCACAAAAAGATAAAGAGGAGTTTTGAGAAATTGTTTCTTCTGAGCTATTATTAGAAAAAGAGGATTTGAAACAGCTCAAGGAGCTTGACCCTTTTGAAATTTTGCTTAACTCAAAGATTGGTTTACCTCTCCCAAATTGGAGTTCTTTTGTTAGTGGTTTACAAAGCCCCAATAGTCCTTTTCATACTCATACTTTGTCTTCTGCCTCTGCTAGTCCAAATAGCCCTCAGACAACATCTCATACTAGTTCTGGTCCTTCTGGTCATACAATACCTATTGTCACTGTTCCTCCTTTCATTATGGCTGTACCTACTAGGTATGCTCCTCTAGCTCTCCCTGCTGTTCTGCATGATCTCCCTAATAAATATGCTGCTAGGATTCCAACATGGGGAGGAGATGAAGATATTACAGCTGAAGAGCATGTGGATAGATTCAATGATTTTATTGATAGGTATGAAGTGGATGATGAAGATGTCAAACTGAGATTGTTTGCTCAGTCTTTCATTGGGGAAGTCAGGAAATGGTTTAAAGCCTTGGGAGCTGGTAGCATTCACAGTTGGGCTGAGTTTGAAGATAGTTTTCTGAGGAAATGGGGAAATAGAACTAATCCTGTTCAGGCCCTCACTGAATATAATAATTTAAGAAGAGCTCCAGATGAGACTATTCAAAATTTTTCTAAGAGGTTTAATAAAATTTATAATTCCATTCCAGCACACTTGAAACCTCCTGGAGCTTTGGCACAGTTAAGATATGCTGAGTCCTTTGATTCTGATTTCTCTCTCTTACTCAGAGAAAGAGAGTCTGCTACATTGGCTGACATGCAAAATGATGCTATCAAGGTGGAGGGGAACATACTTGCTCCTAAAAAGTCCAAAATGGCTAAGACTAAGATAAAGGAAGAGGAGAGGCCTTCTACCTCTGCTCAAGAAGATACATTTGAAACCATAATGAAAACTATGGAGAAATTGATGGACCAATTAGCACTTGGGAATACTGCTGCTCCCCAAGCACAACAAGAACCTCGGTTTAGAAACCCTCAGTTTAGAAGGCCTCAAAATCAGCAAAGGCCAAGGGAAAATAGAAATCAGCAAGCTGATCCTCCTGTAAGACCTCCTTTTCAGCAAAATATGGTGGATGGAGAAGAAGAACCTGAGGAACCTGAGGAATCTATTCATTGTCTTGGTGAAGAAGATTCGGAGATCTTTCTAACAAAGGAGGAACCTGATGAGTCCAGCCAACTAAAAGCCGAGGAGGAACCCTCAGATTTCTTAAAGGGTTATCAGCATGCCATATTTGAAATCCAAAAGCAATACAACCTCAGAAATAGAGATGTCCCTATTACAGCAAATAAGGCTCAGCCCAAGAAGAATGTTTCAAAAGCAGTGGAAGACAAAAAAGAAAAGCCAAAACAAGCTGATGAAAAAGGTGATTCTCCTCTTGAGAAAAAGGATAATCAAACCCCTGCTCCTCCTAAGGAAATTGAAAGGTCTACTTCTGTGTTCAATATAGAAAATGAGATTGCCAAAATTAAAATATCAGTCCCATTTAATGAAATCTTGAAAGTAAGAAAGTATAGAAGTAAGATTGTGGAAATGCTTAATTCTCCACCAGGAGGGGCTGATATTTTGAATTTGCAAGAGGATAATCCTATTATTTGTTTAGGTCCAAGACTTGAAGATGAACAAAATGATGAGTTTCCTCCTTTTTATATAAGCATCAATATACATGAGATGACTCTTCATAATGCCATGTTGGATTCAAGGGCATCTCATAACCTTATGCCTAAAGTCATTATGGAAAGGTTAGGATTAGAAGTGACCAGGCCTTACAAGGACTTATTTTCTTTTGATTCAAAGAGGGTTCATTGCATTGGGTTGATAAAGGATGTGGTTGTGGCACTCACACAAATCCCAGCTAAAACCACTGTCATGGATATTGTTGTGGCAGATGTTCCACCTAAATTTGGAATATTACTCTCAAGGTCATGGGCAGCTAAAATTAAAGGTACCATGCAGATGGATTTGACTTATGCTACTATTCCAGTATTTGGGGAGCAAAGAAGGTTATACCGTGAGACAAGGATGGCATATATGGTGAGCAGCAAGGACAAACCACAAAATTTTCCCATTTATTCTTGTGATACAGGCCTTGGATCAGCTATTCTATTTAATGAATCAGTGGGAAAAGAATCACAGGAAGAAAAGGTAGAAAATCAGTGTGAAGAGTTGCAGCAAAGTGATGAAGAAGATGCTTCTGGTTGCTGGTCTTTGTACTTTGATGGAGCAGTAGGGAAAGAAGGTGCTGGGGCTGGAATTTGGATCATGAGTCCAGCTGAGGAAAGTAAGTTTTTGTCATATAAACTTAATTTTGATTGTACAAATAACATGGCGGAATATGAGTCCCTGGTTTTAGGCTTAGAAAATTTGATTGAGTTTAAGGCAAAGAACATTGCTGTTTATGGAGATTCTGAGCTAGTCATAAAGCAAGTTCAAGGTGCTTATCAAACAAAAGATGCAAGAATGAGAGCTTATAGGAACTTGGTGTTGGAATTGTTGGAGAAATTTCAGTCATATACTTTCAATATCAAAACCAGAGATCAGAATTCTATGGCAGATTCCCTTGCTGTAGCAGCTAGTCTTTTTGTCATCCCCAAACATGCTTCTGATAGCTATGAAGTGAAAGTCCGCCATAGGCCAGTTATCCCGGATAATATCCTAAATTGGCAAGTCTTTGAAGATGACCAGCAGGTGAAAAGTTTCCTAGAGTTGAAAGGAGAATTTGAACATAGTCAAATTGATCAGCAAAACATGTTAGTGGAAACAAAAGAAAAGTCTGAAGTGTTACAACTACAAAATAATCTGATTCCTAAAGGTCTTATCCCACTTGACAAACTCTTTGATCAGAATGATGTGTTTAAAGCACCAAGGTTGCAAGAAGATGAAGAGGAAGTAGAGAGCTGTAATCTAGGTGATTTAGTAGTGCCTAAATTGGTCAAAATTTCAAAATTTTTATCAGCTGATCTAAAAGTTAAGTATGTTGAGTTAATGAAAAAGTTCATTGATGTTTTTGCATGGAACTATGCTGATTTGAAGCAATATGATTCCTCAATTATACAACATACAATCCCAATCAAGCCAAATGAGAAACCTTTTAAGCAAAAATTAAGAAGAATTAATCCTCTGCTAATGCCATTGATTGAAAAAGAAGTGAAGAAGCTTTTTGATGCAAAGATTATTGTTCCTATCAGATTTTCAAATTGGCTTGCTAACTTGGTACCAGTTAGGAAAAAGAATGGAGAGATAAGGATTTGCATAGACTTCAGGAATTTGAACAAGGCCTCACTGAAAGACAATTATCCTCTTCCTAAAATGGATCTTATTTTGCAGAATATTGTTGGCTCTCAAAGAATGTCAATGTTAGATGGCTTCTCAGGGTACAATCAGATCCTTGTTCATCCAGAGGATCAAGAGAAGACAGCCTTCACTACACCATGGGGCACATTTATGTATGCAAAGATGCCTTTTGGCGTCATGAATGCAGGGGCGACTTTCCAAAGGGCTATGGACATTGCTTTTGCAGAGGAAAAAGATAAATCAGTGGTGGTATATCTTGATGATATCACAGTATTTTCAAAGAGAGAGGAAGATCATTTAAAGCATCTTGAAAAGATACTATTGAAGTGTAGGAGGTTTGGTATTTCTTTAAACCCAACCAAAAGTATCTTTGCTTTGACTTTTGGTAAATTTCTTGGGCATATCATTTCTGAAGAAGGAATTAGGATTGATCCTAATAGAGTCAGTGCTATCTCAAAGTTGGATTTTCCAAGGAGCAAGAAAGAGGTTCAATCTTTTCTTGGTAAAGTTAATTTTGTTAGAAGGTTCATCCCCAACTTTGCTGAAGTGGTTAAACACATCACAAAAATGCTAAAGAAAGGAGCAGACTTCAAGTGGACAGCTGAGGCAAGGAAGTCATTTGAAGAAATTAAGAAAGCACTCACTCAAGCACCAGTCCTTATCAGCCCTGATTTCACCAAGGAATTTCTAATATTCACATATGCTTCTAAGGATACAATTGCTGGAGTTCTATTGCAAAAAGGAAATCAAGGTATTGAACAGCCTATTTCATTCTTTAGTAAGACATTGGCTAATGCTGAATTAAAGTATAACATTTTAGAGAAGCAAGCATATGCATTGGTAAAGGCAATCAAGGATTTTAGAATCTATGTGTTACATTCTCATATTGTTGCATATGTGCCAAGTGTTGTTATTAAAGACATTCTTACACAAGCAGACCCGGATGGAAAAAGAGGAAAGTGGATAGCCAAATTGTTAGAATATGATATTGAAATTAGGCCAACTAAATTGGTGAAGGGTCAAGGGTTGGCAGAGTTGTTAACTCACTCAAATCTAGACAGCAGTGACATCAATTTCAATGCAGAAATATCAGAAATTTTTGAAGAAGAGGAAGAGTTGGTTCAGATCAATGAAAAATTTCTGACATCTGAATGGTATAGGGATGTGTCATTTGTTTTACAACACAACAGAGCTCCTGATAACCTTTCCAAGTCTAAAGCTCGGTTCACCAAGCTGAAATCCCTTAGATATTTTGTTTATGAGCAGAATTTATTTTGGAAGGATGCTGGAGGAATTCTATTGAGTTGTCTGATTGAAGAAGAGGCTGATAGGGTGATTGATGAATTTCATAAGGGAGATTGTGGAGGCCACCATTATTGGAAGGCCACTGCAAATAAAATATTGAGAGCTGGGTATTTTTGGCCCACTATGTTCAAGGACATTTACAAAAAGATAGCAGCCTGTCATGAATGTCAGATGTTTGAAGGTAAAAGGAAGCTTATGCCTATGCCATTAGTTCCTATTTATGTAGAAGCACCCTTTCAACAGTGGGGGCTAGATTTTATAGGTGAGATACATCCCTCTTCATCAGGACAACATCGGTGGATACTCACAGCCACTGATTATTTTACAAAGTGGATAGAGGCGGTACCAACTAGGCAAGCTAATGATGCAGTAATTATTTCCTTTCTAGAGAACAACATCTTATCTAGGTTTGGATGTCCACTCAAGCTTATCACAGACAATGCTCAGGCTTTTAAGTCTAAGAGAATGATAAATTTTTGCCATCAATACCATATTTCTCTTGGTCACTCCACAACCTATTATCCACAGGGTAATGGTCTAGCTGAAAGTTCAAACAAAAGTCTTGTGAGGATTATTAAAAAACTGCTGCAAGAAAACAAAAAGACTTCGCACTTAAAGCTGAAGTATGCATTGTGGGCTGATCGCATCTGCACTAAAAGGTCTATTGGAACCTCACCTTATGAGCTTGTGTATGGAGCAGAGGCTATTTTTCCAACATCTCTTGGCGTACCAGTTATGAAGCTAATTCAAGGACTAGAAGAGGAGCCAAATGCCATACAGCGGAGGATTAATCAATTGATAGCATTACAAGAGAAAAGGAATGAAGTGGTTGAAGACTATCAACAAAATCAGAATAGAGTCAAGAGGGCTTTTGACAAGAAGATTAAAGATGTTACATTTCAGATTGATGACAAGGTTTTGAAGTGGGAAGCTAGGATTGAAGAAAAAGGTAAACATGGCAAATTTGAGAATTTATGGAAGGGGCCATATTTGATTTCTGCTTTCCATGGAGACAACACTTATATTCTGCAAGAAGTTGATGGATCACCGTATGCTGGAGGACCTGTTAATGGCAGGTTCTTAAAGCATTATTATCAGTGAAAATCTGCCAAGTAGTCCATGATCATTGTAAATAATCATTTTCTGAATGTTTCATGTTAGAAATAAATGACAAGCTGAACAAGAAGATTTTAGCCCGAGGAGAAGGCCCACAAGGTTTGAAAGGGATGCTTGTCAGCCATATGTGAGTGAAATAAAATGGATAAAGGCATTGGTACTACGCGTTCTTAGTGTACTACAGGAGCACACTATCCCAAGTGGAGCCACTGTTATCACTTAGAACCATAGTTCATGTATGTAATGTTGTCCACAAGTTTCATATAAAGGTTTTCAGTTTTGTGAATAGGTTTATATGTGTGTGTCACTTTGAAATTTGAATTTCAAAAGGTATTGATGTAAGTTCGTGTAAGAAAAAAATCGTTAGATACCCTCCATCATTGTCAGTTAAGGCATGTCATGTCATTAGTACTTTGCACAGTTTCGCAGCACATGTCTGTTTGGTCAATTTAGCTGCGCAATGATGTTTCCGTCTTTTCGCAGCGTACTGTTTATCAGCCATTTCGTAGCGCGTCTTGTTAAATTTGAACTGTCCGCGCTACGAAATCGGGGTTTCAGGGTTTTTGTAGCGCTTTTTCTTGGAATGTCAAATCCGGGAGGGGTGAGTCATAGGTCCGTTCATGTTTGTCAGTTGATGTCCTTTCCAGGTCATGATAAATCATCATTCCGCCATAAGGTCCAGAGTCATGCATATGAATGTCAGCTTAAGGGATTTTACGAGGTATGGTTATGTCATAATGTGTTTTCATAATGTGTAAACATGTTTGCTGTATGAGAAGCCCAAGTTCTTATTTAAAGGGATCATTGCAAGCGAGCCTGCACTCCAAAGTCGAGATTGTTTTCGCGCTGTAGCTGCCATTAGTTCCCTGTGTGAAAATATCCGAAGCAAGATGGAAAAGAGGGAACATCGATCCGGTAAGTGCTTGAGGACAGAGCCGGAGGGGCTTGATGTTACTCTCAGGGATGTAGGTGTAGCAAGAGCCTTTCGAAATGTTGGTTGCTGGAGGTTCTGCGAGAAATTGAAGGGAGGACATGCAGAGGTAACGAAGGCTTTCGCATTGAATTTTACTGGACTGAATTCAAAGGTGTCAATGTTAGAGTTTCCTGTGTCTCCTGAAGCTATTTCCACTGTCACTGAAATTCCTAGGGGAGGTCAAGAATGGTTCAAAAACTTTAAATTCGACATGAGTCCCTGTAAAGAATTTTTGAAGGAACCTTATGTAAATGAGGACCTCACCAAAGCGGTGCCAAGGAGTTACATAAAAGAACATTATGCTATGCTCCTCACATGCATCCAGAAATACCTAACATGCGAGGGAAGGTACAATAAAGTTTACTCCTACCACTTCAAACTTTTGTTGCATTTCACAGGTAAGGCTTCAATAGACATACCTTTCTATTTGTTCAGAAGCATTAGTAAAATGTGTGATAAAATCCAGTTAAAGAAAGATGATTGTGAAACATCCTTGTTTCATCATGGTTTAGTAAAGTTGTTGGTGTTGGATGGTTTACAAAAGATTGGCAGAGATTGGGATTCATTTGTGTTTATGGCCGGCTTCCCAAGCAAAACAGGACTCACTCCATTGCCTGTGAGGGAAAGGGAAGAAAGGAGTGAAGAAACCACTCTGGCTGAGCTCAGAAAAGAGGTGATAGACCAAAAGAAGCCTAAAACCAAGTTAAGGAAATCAGAGAAGTCTGTGGCAGCAAAAGAGACACCTAAATCATCAGCAAAGGAAACTCCTAAGCCATCATCTAAGGAAACATCTAAATCATCAGTAAAGGAAATTCCTAAGTCATCATCAGTAAAGGAAATTCCTAATTCATCATCTAAGGAGACACCTCAGTCATCAAAGCAGAAGATCCAGAAAAAGAAGGGTGAAGCTAAATCAAGTGAAGTTGAAAAGATTTCAAGGGTGAAAACCAGAGGTCAACTAAACAAGGAGAAGGGTAAGTCAATTACTGTGGAAGAAAGCCCTATTTCAAAAGGCAGTTTAAATGACTTACTTGAAGCCATTGAACTTGAGCAAGATTAGCCAATACAGATTGAACCAATAGAATTTGAGCAAGATCACCCAGTGCAACCAATGCATATTGACCTCACTCAATCTTCACCCGAAAGTACTAAAAAACAAGAGCTTCAAAAAGGTTGAAATTTGAAGAGCCTAGTAAAGAATATGATTTTAAGCCACGTAGACCAGTCACAAGAAGACAAATGAAAGAAGTGGAGAAAGCGCAGAAAGAGAAGGCACCTTTAGAAGTGCCTAGTACAGATGTACTTGAGGTTTTGACCAGAACAGTTCAAGCAGCCAAAAGTAAAAACAAGGGTAATAGGGTTATCATCAGTCAAGGTGGAAATCTCATTGCTATCAAGCAACAAGCAGGAACAACACAAGAAGAAATACCTCAGATTAAAAATGTTTCTAAGGAAAGGGCAGTGAGATATGCAAATTATAAAAAGGCTGTAATAAAAGGCAGAACAAGTCTAATGAGCCAAACTGACTCAGTGTCTGATGCATATTTGTGGACGGTGCCAGCTCTGAAGCAGGAAAAAATCATGAAACAAATGAACACAAGCTTAAGAGCAGAAAACAAGGCTTTAAAGGAAGAAGTTAGCAGTCTAAAGAGGAAGCTAGGCAAACTAGCTGATTAATCCAAGGGGAAATTTGCTTTTCAAGTTTTGATAATTTTGGCTGTCATCATTTTGAAACTTTTTGGAGTTCTTACACCTGTACAAAATAGCTGAAGAAATCACGGAGTTAAGTCATCAGTGCTTTAAGATTCATATGCTTTGTTTTGATTACCTACAGCAGTTTCGTAGCGCGCTACGAAACTGCTGTAGATGACTGTTTATGTGAAAAAAATGAAATTGATGCTGAGGTCAGCAAATCTTAAAAGGGATGACTCGAGGCCAGCATGGAGATTATACAAAGCTATTCAGATATTCAAAAGGTGACAGGTGTGAGTATTTAAGGAAAAGGTGAAATTTTTGTCTTTTGTTAAAGTCTTCCTAAAGTTACTTTATAGCCGAATTATTAGGGTTCTGGTAGGGTTACCGAAATTTTGAAGTGGTACACCTGTTCAGTTCACAAAGTGTCCAGATCATAAGGCATATTGAATTATGCGTGGTTATTAGAAGAATTAAATGGCTTGGAGCATAGTCTTTTAATGCATGAAGACTAATGGGAGGCAGAGACCGTGAAATTAGGGCACAGATCCTTATCAATTGATGAGTCATCCACATATCAAGTATCCGAAGCTGCTCATTCAGTGAATGTTACTCCAACATGTCTTGGCTATTACTGAAGTGATACAGGTGTCAAAGTTCAAGAAAGCATCAATGCACACGAGGAGATAGACTTAGAGTTTCAATGGGAATGGGACTCTATGTTTTCACAGCGCAATACCTTTGTAATTAATTAGTTTGTTTAGATATGGATAAGGCAATTAATGATAGGATTTCGAGCTCCCTTCATGCTTGTTGAGGAGTCTCAAGTAGTTGTATTTTTGGTTTTCCTATATATAGAAATGACTCTGATGTAAAAAAGGTTGGACATTTTATACAAAACAGAGTTTATTTGGGCCAATGTAAAGACTTATTACAGTAATAGTAAAACAATGGTTGTTTCTTCTCAAGATTCTCAATGGATTATATTGTTCAAATATGATGGTGGTGTTTTCTCTTAATGTTCTTTTACAACCTTGTTATAACATAATCACTCAGAATTCATTTCTAATGCTCTGACTTCCTGTATGTTTGGCAAGCTGTGGTTTATGTGAAATATGTTTGAACATCTAATGCAAAGAGCCTTGACTTCCATGAAATGACTGTGCTTTTGTTTATTAAATGTGTGAGACTCCATAGCCCAATGAAGACCAATTTGATATGTGTTCAACCAGCTTTTGTTTTCATGAATGAGTGAAGAGTTAGCCATCTGTTGTTGTGATTGATTTCTATCAAAAGTCTGTGAGAGAGCCCTCTCTGACTAGGAAGGCTAATTCCTAGTCTAAAGCCTGGTTGAAAGAGTTACATAAAATCTTACTTGGTTGCAGCCCTTAGTACTGATTTTGTGATAACACAAACTTTCATATATAAATAACTAAAAATGATTTATTGCTTGACACATAAGTAAAAAGTATTAGGAGAAAAAAATACCAATTGTAATACGTTCTACTCATGAGCTGCAGCAATATAGATCTATCTTCAAATCACTTAACATCCACTAAGAGTACAAAAGTGCAATTCAGTAGAAAATATTAAACTCATATAGAAAATAAATCTTGTTCCATTAATTTTATCAAAACCTCCTCAGTGGGGGGCAGAATGCACGTTCTGAAGAATTGTTTTTGATAAAACTCTCGACCCATCTCTAAATGCATGAGAGGGTTTTAAATACTACTCTATGAAATCTAAAAATAAATATTACAAAAATAGATGAGGAGGTTTAAACGACCTGCCTCATTTTAAGAAAAAAATAAAATAAAAATAAACTGCATCTATGATAAATCTTGCATCTGATCCTTTAGATCGCAAATATCCAGCATCAGTTTCAAGAGTGTCGGTTGGCCGACTTCAGCTTTTAACTGTGCTGCAAATACGACGTTGGCAAGAGCTGGCACTATCTTCTCGGCAAAAGTTATGAGGCACTTCAAGGTCATCCATTGGTTATGTGGTTTTACCAGGTACTACCAGTATGTTTCCCAATTTAATTTCTTTACCTATTTAATAGCCTCTACCCTTTCCTCTGTTGTTTTTTTCCATACTTTTTGAAGCTTTCGTGCATTTGGAAGGAAGCTTGGGGTGGTCTCTGCTACCAAATTGGCCTTGTGCAGATTTTCATTTATGCATTCAATGACATTGTTCGCTACTACCATTGCATCTTCCATTTCCTATTCCGCTTCTTTTAGCCGAGAATCCCATTTCACGAATAAAATTTCCTTGTGTGTTTCGTCAATTATGGGCATGTATGCTCTTTTTCCTTCTTCAGATTTTTCCCAGTTTAAGAAGTTTGAGACCTTATTAAAAATTGAGTCATATTCAAGTTTTAATTCTACGACTTGATTTGTAATATTATCTCTTATTTTGCAATGGGAATTCCATTGTGAAATCTTCTGGAATAGTAGTTATTTTTGCTGCAAGAGCTGGGCATTGAGAGCAAGTGCTTCTGTGATAAACTCCCCAATTTTGGGATCGTCTTTATGTAGTTCTATCATACCCTGTAATTGATCTTCTTTACTAACCAAACAACTTTAATGTGCCAATTTCATTTGTTGGAAGTCTTGTTGGAGTTTTTCCAACCGTGTTTTTGCTTGTTGATTGATGTTGACTTGTTGTAATTGTTGTTCCAAAAACAAAATCCTATCTTGTTTTTCTTTAAGTAATAATTGAACCTCTGGTACCTTATCAATAGTTGCTAAAGCGTAAGCACCTGCTACCTGTGAGGGCCTAGTGAGATTTGTCAATGGGTCTGTAGAGGGGTCTTTCCAAAGAACATCTAGAGGTTCATCCTAGGGAGCGAGTACAGAATCTAGTTTTCGTTTCTTTCCTTGCCTTCTGACGATAGATTTATGTTGAGGGCTATAAAACACATCTAGAGGAGAAATTTCCTCTATTATTAATACAATCTCAGATGAGGGATTGATAGGAATGTGCTCCACTTCCTAAGTGTTGATAGCCATTTCTATTACCATCTCCGTAGTCGTCTCTTTTGGATTTATCAATGGCTCTGCGCTCTTTTCTTCTGTGTTAAGTATCTTATTAAAATTCTCCCATTCTCATTCTATATTAATTAAGAGTGGCTTTATTTTCTTTGTAAGAGGAGTGGGAATTTTAGCTTGTTTTGGGGACAAAGCCTGCTGATCAGGCTTTGCTGTAGATTGAGCTGTGTCTTTTATTGACTCCTCACTTCTGCTGTGTTCACTCTTGGATTGATCACTAGACTTTCAGCTGATTCTTTTTTAGAACTTGCTTTGGACTTCTCTTTTGAACCTTCACTTATGCTAACATTGGGAGTACGCTCCCTTATTGGTTCGATGAGTAATTGGTCCAATGGGACCTTTGATAACCTTTGCTTTCTGTAATTTTCAAAATTTTGGAGAATTTCTTGGTAAAAAACAATTCGTGTTGTATGCTGGACCTCTCTGAAGGTGTTTTTCTGCAGAAAAACATCATCAAAGGGATCTTCTTCATGAGAAAATACTTTTATTCTAACAATTGTAGTAAAATTACCTACAACACCAAAGGGATCATATTGCGTCTCGGGGAACTTTGGTAGTTGTAAACATAATACATTATCAATTTCTTTGAAAGCATGACCTAAGTCATGCAATGTGAATGCTCTGCATATTACAAGAAACTGGGGCGAAACGACCTTCTTGGAATCTTTTAGTACCTTGCTCATTAACCCCATGTTGTAGGTTTGATCACTACAACAACACCAGCGATTAGCGTCCCTTTTTACTTCTTTTTTTGCATCTAGAGCCCATTTTTGGTGCTATTTGCATCCATTTATCAAATATGGTGCAAAACTTGACGCAAAATTTGCATCAAGTTTTGCACCAAATCTTACACCAAGTTTAGCACCAGGTATTGCAATAGGTTTTGCACCACGTTTTGCACCAAATTTTATGCCAAGTTTTGTGTCATCCTTTGCACCAGGTTTTGTTCCAGGTTTTACATCAATTTTGGCATCTATTTTTGTTTGACATACTTTTGCATCCTCATTTGCATCCACTTTTTTCACCTACACTTGCATCAACTTTTGCATCGACTTTTGCATCCTTTTTTAAATCATTTTTTGCATCCATTTTTTCATCCATTTGTGCATCACTTTTGCGCCACGTTTTACATCGAGTTTTGTGTCTAGTTTTGCATATAATTTTGCATCTACTTTTGTTGCATCCACTTTTCCATCTTGTTTGGCATCCATATTTACATCCTCTTTTGCATCTATTATTGTACCCACTATTGCATCTAATATTTTTGTGCCACAATTGGCGCCTAGTTTGGCACCTCCTTTTGCACC
Organism: Pinus tabuliformis; assembly: GCA_031772625.1. Lineage (NCBI taxonomy): Eukaryota > Viridiplantae > Streptophyta > Pinopsida > Pinales > Pinaceae > Pinus > Pinus tabuliformis. The sequence goes on along the minus strand of CM062816.1, from coordinate 1,641,263,408 downwards.
CACTTTTGATTATAATTTTGCATCCACGTTTGCATCCTCATTTGCATCTAGGTTTTCATCAACTACTACATCTATTTTTGCATCCCTTTTTGTATCCAATTTTGGACCAGGATTTGCATCGGGTTTTGTGTCTCGTTTTGCATCTACTTTTGCATCGACTTCTATTGCATCCACTTTTGCATACAATTTTGCATCCATTGTTACACCCATTTTAAATTTCACTTTTTGCATCCCTTTTTACATCTTCATTTGCATCATACTTTGATTCTTTTTTTTCATCTATCATTACATCCACTTTTGTTATGCCATAATTTGCACCATGTTTTGCACTCACTATTGTATCCATGTTTGCTTCCAATTTTGCATCCATGTTCACATCCTCTTTTGCATCAAATATTGCATCTATTTTTGCATCCACTTTTGTGTCAGGTTTATGCATTTGGTTTTGCATCTCGTTTTGTATCTACTTTTGCATCTACTTCCATTGTATCCATTTTTTTCATCCAATTTTGTTTTGCCTGTTGCATCAATGTTTACTTCCACTTTTACATCCATTTTTGCATCTTATTTTGCATATTTTTTGTCTATTGTTACATCCACTTTTGTTGCACCATATCTTGCGCCTACCATTGCAACCACATTTGCTTCCACGTTTGCATCCACATTTGCATCCTCTTTTGTGTTCAAGTTTGCATCAGATATTGTGTATGTTTTTGCATCCCCTATTGTATCCACTTTTGTTTCATCCATTTTTGCATCTAGTTTTGTGTCCGTTGTTGCATCCACATTTGTTTCACCACAGTTTGTGCCAAGTTTTACACCTACCATTGGACCCATGTTTGCTTCCACTTTTGCCTTCATGTTTGCATCCAAGTTTGCATTGACAACTGCATCTACTTTTGCATCCACTTTTGTGTTAGGTTTTTCATGTTGTTGTGCATCTACTTATGTTGTATCCACTTCTCATCCAATTTTACTTCTATTGTTGCCCCCATTTCTATGTTCGCTTTTGCATCCCTTTTCCAACACTCATCATATTTTCTGCATTGATGATATTCCTTATGGCATTGACAATTATGAACAATTGATGACAATGTCAATAATATTGACAATGATGAAAATGAAGATGATGGCGATGACATGAATTGTGATTATGATGATAAAGACGATAGTGGTTACAATGACATTAATGATGATGATGACAATGATTATGATGATGACGACGCTAATGACCTTGGCGAATCTTCCCAATTTTAGATGTTGTCATTGTCATAATCATAAGCATTATCTTTGGTGTCATCATCATCATTTTCATCTAGGTCATCATCAAAAACAATAATGGCATGAATGATGATGATGATTACAACAATGTTGATAGAAATTACATTAATGATGATGATGGGGATGATAAAAATGACAATGACGATGATAATGGTGGTGATGATGATGATCATCGATCATCTCTCAAAAATAGAGTTGTTATTTCTCTTACGTATATCGATGTGTCCTAAACAACCCTTATCTAGCACTGATCACATCTTTTGGGTTGATGATATTTCTTACAACATCTATAATTATAACAATTGCAAACAATGTCCATAATGATGATGATGATGATGGCATGAATGGTGATTATGATGATAATGTAATGATGGCAATAACGATGACAGGGATGATGGTGATGATGATGACAATGATTATGATAATGAGAATGAACAATTACTAGTTTCACTACCATCTTCTGGATACATATTACTATCATACTTTTTAAATTTTCTGTCTCTCTTGAGGTATCTTACTATAATGGTGTTGTCAACACTAGAAAGATATCTTGTTGTAATGGTGGTTCTAATGTTAGCACTAGCAAAGTTTTTGTTAAATTTTGGTTAAAAAAAATCGATTTATGCAATTATTTTGACAATCTATGTAAAAAGTAAATAACATCCAATTATTTTGACTGTAGTCCCATTGATTATCATGAATTCACCAGTCTGAAGACCATCTTCTACATACATATTATTATTAAACTTTTTGCATTATATCCCTCTTATATCTTGTTGTAATGGCAGTATTAGCACTAAAAAAATATCTTGTTGTAATGGTGATGTTAGTATTAGCACTAAAAAAATCACTAAATTTTGGTAAAAATAAGTTTATCATTTATTTATTTTTAATTTGGGAAATTTTTGTTTTTATTTTTTTTGTTTTTAATTCTATTTTTATGCAGTAATATTTTTTTTGGTTGAATTTTTGTAGTAACTAGTTTTTGGTCGAATCATATGTATTAACCATGTTCTTTATGCTACAAGTCTAATTGTTGGGACAAAAGCTCTTTCAAATAAGTTGCAAAAGCTATTTTACATCCATTGTTGCACCCATGTTTACACCCACTTTTACATCCCTTTTGCATCCTATTTTTCATCTTCATTTGCTTCTTTTTTTGCATCTATCATTACATCTACTTTTGTTGTGACAAAATTTGTTCCATGTTTTGCACATACTGTTGTACCCACGTTTGCTTCCAATTTTTCATCCATCTTCACATCCTCTTTTGCATAAAATATTTCATCTGTTTTTGCATCCAATTTTGTGTTGGGTTTTGCATCTCATTTTGTATCTTCTTTTGCATGTACTTCCATTTCATCCATATTTTGCATCCAATTTTGTTTCTCATGTTGCACCCGTGTTTGCATCCACTTTTACATCCCTTATAGTATCTTGTCTTGTATCTAAGTTTGCATATTTTTTTGTGTCTATTATTACATCCACCTTTTTTGTGCTATTATTTGTGCCATATCTTATGCCTATCATTGCAACCCACATTTTCTTCCACTATTGCATCCATATTTGCATCCTCTTTTGTGTCCAAGTTTGCATCAAATATTGTTTATGTTTTTTGCATCCCATTTCGAATTTACCTTTACATCCACTTTTGATTTGTCTAGTTTTGCAACTAATTTTGTGTTCACTATTGCACCCATGTTCGGCCCATGTTTACATCCCTTTTTTCATCCAAGTTTTCCTCCTTTTTGCATTCAAGTTTGTGTCCCTTTTTTTTTACATTCATTGGAGTATCCACATTTGTTTCACCATAATTCATGCTAAGTTTTATGCCTACTATTGTGCCCATGTTTTCTTCCACTTTTTCATCCATGTTTGAGTCCTATTTTGTGTTCAAGTTTGTATGAACTATTGCATCTATTTTTTCATCCACTTTTGTTCAATTTTTCTGTCTTGTTCTGAATCTACTTATGTTGTGTCCACTTTTCATCCAAATTTACGTCTATTTTTACCCCCATTTTTTTGTTTACTTTTGCATCCATTTTCCAACACACATCATATCTTTTGCATTGATTATATTTCTTATGACATTGAAAATTATGAACAATTGATGACAATGTCAATAATTATAACGATGATGATAATGAAGATGATGACGATGACATGAATTGTGATTGTTATGATAATGACAATGATGATAAAGATGATGGGAGTTACAATGACAATGATGATGATGCTAATGACCTTGGCCATTCCTCCCAATTTTTAAATGTTATCATGGTAAAAATCATAATAATTATATTTGGCGTCATCTTCCAAGTCATCATCATCTGATCATCATTATCATTATTTTCATCTTGGTCATAATCAAGAATAATAATGGCATGAATGATAATTATGATGTTCATGATGAAGATGACAAAAATTATGATAAAACTTATATTAGTTATGATGATGGGGATGATGACAATTATAATGACGATGATAATGGTAGTGGTGTTGATGATCATCAATCATTTCTAAAAAATAAAGTGGTTATTTTTCTTTCATATATCATGTGTCCTAAGGTTGGTGATATTTCTTATGATACCTATAATTATGAACAATTGACAACAATATACAAAATCATGATGATGATGATGATCATGAATGGTGATTATGATGATAATGAAATGATGACAATAATGATCACATTGATGGTGGTGATGATGGCAATAATGAAGATTATTACCCTCCCTCTAAACTAGCGAGGTACTCATAATGAGACAAAAAAGTGCTCTCAAGTTGAAATATTCATATAAGAAGGGATCTAGATTGATAAGCATCAATGATGATTTACATCATCATAGCCAAAATTTTCAAAATAGTAAGGCCTTGACTAACAAGTTTATCTCTCCATTAGATCAGAGCACAATGTTGGGAGGCATAAATTTGGACACCACTGCCTTTCAAGGCACTTACCCCACCAAGATGTTTACCAGGTATGTCCTCACATGATCATTTCCTAATCCACTAATATAATATTTGACACCAGAAAATGTCAATCCTCATGACTATTCTTATCTTGGATTAATGTACTTGACTTATGGCGATTAGTCCTAGTCAATGTCCAAATTCTCAAAGAATATTGGTCCCAGATGTTTATCCAATCCACCATTATCCCTACTAGTTCCTTTACTAGGCTTACGATTGTTAATCCTAGCCATAGTACATGACACATGGATAACATGGTGTCTACCCTCACTCCCTCTCAACCAGGGAGGAAACATCCACAAGCATAAGATTTTCTCAAGAATACCCATCATTTTCGTAGAGAATAACATCATTAATTTGTTTTCATCACATGACGACTTTATGATTAAGCATTCATAGATTTGTGGCAAAATATTTCCCCTTTTGTATTTGTGATGAAATACAATAAAAAAGTGAAAGCGAAAATCATTAAACATACACTATATTGATTTATCTAAGTCTAAACTCTAAGGTTGAAGTGAAAATTCATGTAAATCTTATATCTATGAGTTGTGCCAAACTTATGAAAACCTTATTCCCTAAGTCCTATATATAAGAAAATGAAAAAGAAAGAAAAATAAGGGCCAATAAATGGTAACTCATGTATTCACTCCCTCTTTGGAAAATATATGAATATATACACTCCTAGTCACACTTGATCACATGTATGTGATGGTTAAATCATGAATTCTTCTTTTCTCCTTGCATTTTCACTTCATCATTTAAGCACCTAATTGAGGATCTAAGGAATGTTTGTTTCCTAAGGCTTTCATGTCTACTCTTGGTTTACTTATGTCACACTACTGTCAATTTATGTGACAGAGTGAAATACATAAGTTTGTGGAGTTATTATAGAGGTGTATTGAGTTCGTAACCACACACACATGTATTACATCTCATTGATCCACATGTGTGGGTTGGAGACTCATTTCTTGACAACTTTAATGGAGACTACTTTGTGGCTTTAATGGTATAGCTTACAAAATATCTTGTTAAACATTTCGATTCATTCTTTCTTTTCCTCGAGACACTTATAATATTGAAGTCACTCCCAACAATCCATGGAGATGGGGAGTATAAATTACTTGTGCTAGAAATAGAATTGAGAAATAGAGGTTTTCCATTTGCGATATTGGAGTCATAGACATTGGATACATGGTAGTAGTCCTCAATGTCAATTAACTAAAATTGTATTGTCATAATGCGAAAAGAGGTAAACATATTGGTAACCTTGATGTCTTAATCATTTCAAATAATAACCATTCCACCCAAGTATCTCTAAGCATCAATCACTACTACTTGGAAATTCCTCCCCCATTTTCTAATTATATGAGGTTGAACCTCACTTAATATTTTTGCTTCTTATATCAACATTATTTATGGGTGCTTTGCATACCATTTTTCTTTTAGGAGTTTGTTTTCACTTACTATTGACGCCCCTCATGTTCCAAGACTATTTTCATCAAAAAATTACATAGAAAGAAAGTATAAAGTGACTAAAAAGAAACATGTCTCAAGATTTAAGTGCTTGGACAATTCCACTTCATGACTCCTATATTTCCTTAACCTGGGACCAAATGGTGAACTTGATGGCCTTAAGGGAAATTGATCAATGAAAATCTAAAAAAGAGGTGATTTTTGACTTTATCACATACAATTTAATACACTAAAAAAAAAATCCATAACAATTTCATCAATCAATGAATCATTAAAAAATATATCCAAAACAATTTCATCAAGCAAAGAATCATTGCATTATAAAATACAATCTATAAACATTTTGGGAAAGTTTTGCTAAAACATGCTTAAAAATCAACATATTTAATATTAATATTTAACAATAATATGGACAATAACACATTTTGATAAATTAAATAACATATTATCAAGCCTAAAAAATGTCACTAACTGAAAACTACAAAGCATGCAACTAATGGAAGTGACCACTCAAGGCCACCACAAGACAATTAATCTATTAAGACCAAGATTAATGGGGACATAGATCTATAAAGGACAAAGGAAAACCTATTTTAACTTTATTGTTTTATTAGCCTGGTTCAAGATGAACATTTTAAGATATCATGAATAACATAATTAGTTTTATTGCATTAAGAAAACCCAAGCACATTCTATAACTTAGCAAGAAAGAGATGTATAACAACCATCTCAGCAACACGACACATGACATTAAGTTACTTTACTACATATAATTTAAACTCCTATCATAAAATCACAAATTTAGCATGAATGGAATGTTTAAAATCCATTTTTATAAAAACAAAATATAATTTTTCTTATAGAAAAATATACCAAAAACTAAATATATTTTTCTAGAAAAAAAAAATACTAAAACTAAATATATATTTAAAAACAAACTAAAACATAAGCAAACTAGAATTTGAATTTGAAATTCTTGGTCACTTTCGGAAACATATGGTGGAATGTAATCTCTTTATCCTCATCTTTAGCTTTTTCCTAAAAAATAAAAGCATACAAAAGTGGGAAAGAGCCATAAAGCATGGGGAAGCTTTTTCCTAAGCACAAAAGCATCTAAAAAGTGGAAAATTCCTTTTTTATATGAGGAAACATTATTCACCCAAAATATTTTTCCCAAATTGAACTAATGAGGAATTTTGGAAATCTTCATAGCCTCCACTTTCCTATATATTAGAGGCTTGGCCATTGAAAAAATGATGGGAATTTTGTATTGTCACGCTCTTGAGATCTGTCTTGAGAGGGAGAGTTTTGGAGCTATGAGTTGGGGGAGGTGATGTTGCAACTATATCTGATTGTTGTAACTTTCCTCCAACTCCTTTATTCATATAGATCAGTTGTTCTTCCTTCCATATGTTTCTATTCATTCTTTACTTCTTCTATTTAACTAATGTATGCATGGGTTTTTGGTTTATATTTATTTATTCAATAATATTTATATGTTTTTTATAGTTTTGATTATTAAGATATTATGTTGTGAAGGTTGCTTTATTCTCTCTCTTCTGTGTAGGACCAAGCTTTGGAGCTAGCTAGGAGCGCTTCTTGGCTATACGAAAAACTCTAAGAAGACCTGCATGCGAGGACTCACAAGAATTCATTCTCTTTTTCTTAATCTATACTCTACAGCTTGATCTACTAAGAATCCTAAGCCTTAGAACAACCTTTCTCTTAATTGGTTTGTCCTAGGTTTCTGAGATAAACTGAGAGGGTTTTGTTTTCATCTAACCATGCATTAAATCCTACAGCAAAATGATATTTAGAAAATTTAATATATTTCACTATGTAAATGAACTTAGTAAAATGAACCCATAGAGGTGGTCATAAATGGAAATAAAAGTAAAACTCTAAACAAGTAGCCAAAAGTGGATTTAACCATGGATGAAAAATTGGGAGTAGAATTGGATGTTAAACTAGCCATCAAAACAATATGCAAACAATGACACAAAAAGGTTTTTAAAGTAAAATTAAAAAAGGGTGCAACACTAGACACAAAGAAGGGAACAAAATAGGGCATATGAAAGGATACCGAATTGGGTGCAAACAAGAATGCAAAAATGGACACCAAAATGAGGATGCAAAGAATGGTGTAAAATTAGGATGCAAAAAGGATGTAAGAAAAGACACAAAACAAGATGCAAAATGGGACTAAAAAATGGTGAAACCAAGGATGTCAAAGATGATGCATAACTAGATGAAAATTCCAACTAAAATCTAGGTGCAAAATGAGATGAAAATGTGGACACAAAATGTGGCAGAAAAAAGGATGCAAATTTGGAAGCCAAAAAGGATGAAAAACTAGATACCAAAAAGGATGCAAATTTGGACATAAAAAATGGTGCAAAATTGGACACAAAAGAAGAAAAAATGGTGCAAAAATGGGCATAAAAATGGCTCAATTTTGGATGCAAATTGAGATGCAACAAATCATTCAAAACTTGGTGCAAAAAAAAATGCAAAAGTAGACGAAAAAATGGCTCAAAAGTGAACGTAACAATAGACACAAAATGGGATGCAAAGGTGGATGCAATATATGGTTCAACATAGGATGCAAATTTAGATGCTCAAAAGGATGAAAAATTGGATGCAAGAAATGGTGTTAAAAATGATGCTAAATTGGATGCAACAAATGATGCAAAATTAAATGCAAAATATGGTGCAAAATAGGATGCAAAAAATGGAGATAAATAAAATGCAAAAGTGGATGCAAAAAATGGTGCAAAAATGCATGCGAAATTTGGTACTAAATCAGATTCAACATATGGTGCAAAATTGGATGGAAAAGATGGTGTAAAAAAAGGCAGAAAAATTGGCACAAAAATAGATGTAAAAATAAGTACAAAATTAGAAGCAAAAGATGGCATAAGACCAGATGCAAAAATTGGCACAAATTGGATGTAAAAAAAGGCGCTAAATAAGATGTCAAAGATGGTGTAAAAATCGATGCAAATTATGACACAAAAATAGAAGCAAAGAATTCCACAAAAGAGGAAGCAAAAAATGATGCAAAAATAGATGCAAAAAAAGGCACAAAACTAGAAGCAAAACCTGTTGTAAAACCAAATGAAAATCTTGGTGCAAAATATGATGCAGAAAATGATGGAAAAGTTGGCGTAAAAAAGATGCAAAATTTGGTGCAAAAAAGGACGCTTTAAAAATTGTACAGTAGAGCCAGATTTAGCGCCAAGTTGCTCATCCCAATTGAGAAAAAAATGCACTAGAATCTGGTGCTAAATCTGGCGCAAATTGCCTGTTTTGTTGTAGTGGATATGCTATCTCCCTAGCCATCAGTTTGTCGGGGACGTAAAAATGTAGCACATGGGGTGAAGCAATGCTACCAAACACTCTGATGTAAGTGAACAATTCTTCCCAAAACCATCTTGCCATGGTGAGAATACCCACTTTAGCTTCTGGGGAAAACCTTGGGGCATCTCGGTTGTAGAGCTCTTTATAAATTGGGAGCATAACTCCGTGACAAATTTTGAAGAAATGTGGGATGAAATTGGATTCCGACAATACTTTGTGATACATATAAATGGGAAGTGGATTTTGTACTGTCCACTTCCATCCCATAATAGGAAATTTGGAAACAAAACAAATAGCGTCCATAACATAGGCGCTCAAAAAGAATGGAGGGTAAACCCTTAGAGCAAAGCTTCTTTTAGTTCTATATCCTAAAATTGCAGTGGCTAAATTTCTTGACAGGATTTGAGCCCAATTCATTATTGTGGCATTTGTAGCTACATCCACTAGGGGTAACCATTCTGATGAAAACTTCTTGATGTTTGGTTTCCCAAACAGTCTACATAACATTGCAACAACAAAACAGTAAGGAGAACAAAGAGATCCAGTGGTGTACATACCATTTTTATCCTTTTTTAGTCTTTCCTCATTGTTTGAACAATGCTTTGTGCATTCTACCATGTCTTCATTCTCCTTGGTGAACTTCTCGACAAATTGCTTGTTGTAGCTGGCCTGGGGTTCTGGTTAGTGGCACATATGCCTCAAACTGTTTGGAGTGAATGACCTTGTGACCTCTTGGCTTTTCGCCTTAAACTCTCTATCAAATATGTCTACGTGATCTATAATCCATTTCAACATGTCAGTGTAGGGGAGTATCTTTGGCCTTGCAACAATGTGGTGTAGAAACGAGCACGCAAGTTTAGTTAGGGATGCTTCAGAAGAGCCACAGCGATCCGCTGTAGCTGTAACTTCCATAATTCTTGGTTTTTCATCCTCCAACAAATGATACATAGCTTCCCATGAAGATATCCCTGTGTCTCGACTACTAGTAGTGTCTTTGAATAATGGGGTCATTTCTATCTTCTCAGACGCAGGAGCCTTGCCTTTCTGCCCCATTTCTTCATGTATTATGCTCTGTGTGTTCTTCCTGAAAGTTGCAAGCAGAGAGAAAAAATATGATAAAGATGATAGTGAATACAGGAATAATCAATAGAGGGAGGAAAATAAGGTGACAGAGGGTCTTTAATTCTAAATCATATCAAAGAGTATCAACTTGCGTCAAATGGTCCTTTTCACTGATTCAAATGGTTTTTAGTAAATGACCACTAATGAACCATTATGCTAGACTTTAATATTCATAACTATGCATCGAATGCCGGAAAGTACTGTCCTAGAACCTTGAGTGCTTCGAATTGTGATAAAGTGATTTTGTGATTTGCTTCACAATATCGCAAAACCTGCTCTTGTTAAAAACCATCATTACATGAGTTGCCGCGATATGCGATTTGCGAGATGCTATCGCATTTCATGATATTTGGTTATGTTACATAAAGTAGTGCCACAATATTGAAATCTACGATGTGATGATGTTATAAGCTTTATGATCTCGCATTCTCGCGGATAGCATTTTTAAGAAGTGACTTTTATAAGGGATGCCTGCTGTAACCTTCTGCGATGCGAGAATAATCTTTCTTAAAGCGGGGTTTTTAAGGTTTTTCTTAATGTTCGCGACCTTCCGTTATAAAGTTATTCTTAGCCCTTATGGTCATCTAGCGCTTTTTATAAGGAAACTCATAGTTTGTGAAGTTTTATGTGCTTGGAGTATGAAAAGGTAAATTTCCATGTTTTAGCAAGTTCCACTTTGACATATTGTTTTATTCTAAAAGCAAAAAAGATGATTAAATGCTAATATTTGATTTTTTGGAAGGGTCCCCATTTATTAATGTTATTATTAACACTAATAAAAAGGGGGGGTTGTTGATAGTCACAACACTAGGCCGAGAGTTTTCTTGGCTAACCCTAAACCATGCAAATAGGAATCTCTATCCCACTTCACTTTTACACGTGGTTTTTGGCTTACCACAAACTGACACTACAAATACAAAGTGGTTTTAAGATCCCACGAACTATATGGAGATACACATCCCTTATGAGTCTTACATTTCACACTCGAGCGCTTGGAGTTACCAAGTACATACTTTACAAAGACCACTACAAAAACTGTTATACTTTATTACTAATAAATGTATGTGACACATACTACAATATGAGTTTATTCCACAAACTCACACTAATTCACAAAATCTCGATTGTCCATCATCCTCCGATATTTGATGTTGCCATATTCAATGCTATGTCTTCATTATATCTAGTGGTTAATCATTCCTGCAAATAAATTTGTCTATTGTTGGAATGGCTAATTACAACATAGAATCAAACTAGTGACAATAATTTGCCAGACTAAATGTCACAACAAACACCCAATTTCTTCAACCATCTTTACTTTAATGCATTTTTACATGAAACACATACATCAAAATCAAGGTCAGAGTCAAGGTACCATGTGATGAATATACAATCCACTCAAATCATATATGTTCACAAGGTCAAAATCATATTTAACGCAATAAATAGAAGAATCTACGAACTGGTAGAGCCCACACGACATTGTGCTTCACGCTCGCTCCACTCTAGCTCTGGTTCTGGCACGATTCAACAATAAATAATTAGGTAGCAAATGATTCCACTGCTAAGCCTGATTTCGATTCAGATAAATGCCATTTATCATTCACTGGTATCCGCTTTTGTGAGCCTCACGTAGGTGGGGAAAGTGTATACCTTCTGTTGCAGCATATGTAGATATGCCAATAGCCAATCTCTCTCCCCCATATGCACTCATGCATTCTTCGATTTCTATACCTTCATTAATTTTTTCATCAATATCATTAGAGACTAGAATTCATACGACAAAGTGCCATCCTTCTAGATGGACTTATCAATGTTGGAAATACTGAGAGGGGGGGTGAATCAGTATTTAATTTCAATTGTTATTTTTACCAATTAAAAAATCTATATTTAAAACACAAAATGAACAACAGAAATAAATTCTCTTATTAATATAATCTTTGTAATAAAACAGATACAATGTATATAAGGTTCCAATCTATTTCCAAGCACCAACATGCACTTTTTTTGAGGCTCCAACCTCTAGGGCACCAACCCTATCTTTTCAAGGCTCCAACCTTGGATTTAGGAGCACCAACTCCGAGGACACCAAACCTTCCAATTTTGAGGCACCAAGCCCAAGGGCTCCAACCCTCTGCTGTAAACTGTTTGGATCTATTTTGCCAAGGCACCAACCTTGGTTTTAGGAGCAGCAACTCCAAGGACACCAATCCTTCCAACTCTGATTAATTCATCACTGGTTTGAGCCTTCAAAAGTGTAGGTTTTAACCCTGTACATAAATTACTTGCATACGAATTCAAAAACACATAAAATAAAAAATGGGAGAGCATAACACATAAAATACATACACACAAAGATTTTTCCCTGGATCCCAAAACCGTACTACCATCTTGATTTTTCATTATGTTCCTTTCAATGTTACAACACATATTTATACATGTCGAAGCATCTAATACCATGGACCGAAAACCATCACGTTCAAAAACATGGACCAAAAAACATAGGTAGGTTCGCCCAACCTAATATAGGGTCCAAAAAAAAAATTTCCCAGGGTGCTGCCTTGGACCTCGTAGAGGGGGGCTACCCACCCCCTCAAAACTCCCCAGACAGGGGGGGATGACGCCCCCCCTCTAGCCCCCCAGTTCACTACGTGGGTTAGTCATGGAAATAATATAACACAACCCAACCTTCTCCCACTTGTTGTTTTCTTTCCACAAGGGGGGCCATAGGACAGCTTAGTCATTTTTGCAACCCTGAAATGCCCATTGTTTCCCTACACTAAGAGAACTTCTCAGAGCTCACAGATTTTGTCAATGCATCTACAATATTCTTCAAAGTTTCCACCTTTACCAGCAACACCTTTTTGTCTTCTATCATATTTGTCACAAAGTGATACTAATCATCAATGTGCTTTGTCTTTAAATGGTAAGCAGGGTTTTTTTCCAAGAAAATTGCATTTTGGTTGTCACAGTCTATCCTTATAGCTCCCTATACTAACCCAATAATTGAAAACAATCTCTGCAACCAAAATTCTTCCTTGCTTGCATGAGTGGCCACCATGTATTCTGCCTTTGTAGTTGACAATGCCACTACAGATTGTTTCTTACTCATCCAACTGACTGCACCTCCAAATACGTTAAAAACATACCCAATTGTAGATCTTCTCTGATCTAGATCTCCAGCCCAGTCTGCATCAACAAAGCCACGGATATCGAAAACTCTATCCAATCCTAGTCTTCCTTGGTAGCACAAACCATAATCACTAGTGCCATGCAAATACCTGAAAACCCGCTTCACTGCTGTCCAATGCTCCTTCCCTGGTTTTGACATAAACTTGCTCAATACTCCCACTGCATGTGCAATGTCTTTTCTAGTACAGACCATTGCATACATCAGGCTACTAGCTGCACTTGCATATGGAACATGAGACATATCCTCTTCCTCTTCTTGTGTCTTGGGACATTATTCAGCAGATAGCTTTACACCTACAGGAATAGGAACCTTCATCGGTTTATTATCCTTCATATTAAACCTCTGCAGTATTGTCTCGACGTACTTCCTCTAGTTTAACTAGAGCTTCCTCTTTTCTCGATCTCTTTTAATTTCCATGCCCAGAATATAGTTTGCAGCACCAAGATATTTCATGTCGAATTTGGAGGACAATTGGGTCTTCAAATCCTGGATAATTTCTTTGTCATTTCCAACCAGCAACATATCATCCACATACAAGATCAGATAAATAACATGGTCACCAATTAATTTAAAATACACACAATGATCTGATTTGCTTCTGGTGAAGCCAAGTCCCCGTATAAATGTATCAAATTTCTGATACCACATTCTTGGTGACTGTTTTAACGCATACAGAGACTTCTCTAACTTGCATACTAGTTCTTTCTTACCCTTCACTGCAAAGCCTTCAGGTTTCTTCATGTAGATCTCCTCTTCCAGATCCCCGTGAAGTAATTTTGTCTTCACATACATCTGTTCTACCTCAAAATCAAAAGCAGTAGAAATAGATAAAAGTAATCTAATATAAGTTACCTTGGCAACAAGAGAGAAAATATCACCAAAATCAATTCCGAGCACCTAGGAATAACCTTTTACTACCAACCGATCTTTGTATTTCTCCACCTTTCATTATACATTTGTCTTCTTCTTGAACACCCATTTGCTACCAATGGGCTTATTTTCAGCCAGCAACTCCACCAGATCCCAAGCCTCATTTTTGTGCAAAGATTCCATTTCATCAACCATGGCCTCTTTCCAGAGTTTTCCATCCTCTGAATCTACTGCTTCCTCCACAGTTCTAGGATCATCATCAGTAATAGATAAAGAAAAATTTGAATAGAAAGCAAATCGACTATACCTTTCTGGCTGCTTTCTTTCTCAAATTGATCTTCTCACACCCGAAGTTTGTGGCTCTTCCTCTTCTGATTCCTCCTTTGCTGTAGAGTCTGATTCTTCCTCCTTTAGCTCAAACTCTATCTTCTTAGGTTCTTTTGGTTGGATTTCATGTTTAATAACATCTTTCACCTCTCTGAACACCACATCTCGGCTGTACACAACCTTCCTTGTTGCTGGTTTCCAAAGCTTATAACCATTTAAGCCATCTTTATACCCAATAAAGATGCAATTTTCAGATTTACTATGCAACTTGGTTTGTTTCTCCTTTGGAACATGTACATATGCATCACATCCAAATACCCTCAGATGTGAAAGAGAGGGTTTCTTACCAGTCCATACCTCTTGTGGAGTCTTATCCTCCAATGTTGATGAAGGTGACCTGTTGACCAGGTAACATGCAGTATCCACTGCCTCTACCCGGAATTCCTATCCTAACCCAACACCATTGAGCATGCTTCTTGCCCTTTCTATCAATGTCTTATTCATTCTTTTTGCAACTCCATTTTGCTAAGGTGTATATGGAGTAGACTTCTGTCATGCTATACTACACGTCTTACAGAATTCTTCAAATTCCTTGCTGCAAAACTCTCCACCATTATATGTCCTTAGCACCTTTATCTTCTTCTCTGTCTGATTTTCCACGAGAGCCTTAAATGCTTTAAACCTGTCAAAGGCTTCAAATTTCTTCTTAAGGAAATAAATCCATGTATTCCCTGAGAAGTCATTTATAAATGATACATAGTACACAGACTTACCCATTGATGGAACCTTCATAGGTCCAAACACATCACTGTGCACAAGCTCTAATATCTGTTTCGCTCTCTTACCACCAGAGGGGAAACTCACCCGATTCTACTTCCCATATACACAATTTTCATATAAATCAAAGTCCAAAGAGCTATTACTCATACCTTATACCATACCTTTACCATGAAGTATTCGAAGGCCCTTCTCTCCTATATGTCCAAGCCTTTGATGCCACAACATAGTCTTCTCCCCAGAGACCAGTAGATTTTCTGCTCCACTTTCAGGAACCACATAACTATTGCACCCATCAACAACAATGCTACCTTGAAAATTGTACAGAGTTCTAATCTGAACTCCCCACATGAATACCAGTGCTCCCCAAACCATCTTACAGGTATCCTTCTCGAACACTATTTTAACACCTACATCATCCAACTTGCTTCTCGAAATCAGATTTCTGGCCAATGCACGAATATGTAGAACACCGGGAAGTGTTTTAATCCTTCCACCTTGCAACTTCAACTTTATTTTTCTACGACCAATGATTCTAGCCTTCCTATCAACCCTTAAGAAGACATCACCACCATCGTATTTGTCATACTCGCGGAACCACTATCTATGGGGAGTGAAGTGAAAGGATGCACCTGAGTTAATCAACCATGCCTCATGATCTACATGTGTACTTGAAGAAGCCAAGTACACATCCCCACCTTCATCTGAGGTGGTTTTCGCCTCTGCAGAAGGAGCATCATCAGATCCATTTCCTTTATCAAGAGCTTTAGATTTACAGTCCCTTTTGTAGTGCCCTTCCTTTCTGCATTTCCAGTAAACCACCTTTACAAGTTTTCTTTGACATTTAGATCTCCCTCTAGATTTAGATCTCCCACTCGATGACTTCTTTTTGTTTATGTTCTGGGACCATCCTCGTATAGACAAGGCATCACCATTGTAGCTCTCCATGTTTTTTCGTCTCATCTCCTCTGCCAGCAAGGATGAGACTATTTCATCAAAATGCAAGGCAGTTGCATTGCTACCTATTGCAATAACCAGACTGTCCCACGAATCTGGTAGAGAACACAACAAACTGATGCACTTATCTTCATTTGAAATTTTAATATCAACAGATGCTAACTGACCTACCACAGTATTAAATGACTTCAGATGCTCTGTCACCGAGTCTCCATATTTCATCCTCAGGTTATATAGATTTTTCCGCAGGAATAGTTTATTCCCTAACTTGTCCCACAAAGCCTTCGCCATAGCTTCCTCTAATACATTTAGCAATCCTGAATCTGAGACACACAATGGTATTGTGCTCTTTGCCTTCTGATCCAACTTCTTCCATTCTTCATCAGACACTCCTGTTGGTTTAGTACCCAGATCTACTACGATCCAGTGATCTTTATCCACCAATATATCCTCCATATTGAGTTTTCACAACTCAAAAATCTGACCATTAAATTTCTTAATCTCTATATTTCCACTTCTCGCCATCTTCTTTCCCCACCATAATCGATCTCGCAGATCTCCCACTGAACAGGGTCTACCATAGGCCCGAGCGAAACCCTTAGTAACAAAGGCGTCCCCTTGAAGCCAAAATAGCTCTGATACCAAATGTAGGTTTTAACCCTGTACAGAAAGTACGTGCATACGAATTCTAAAACACATAAAATAAACAATGCGAGAGCATAATAGATAAAACACATACACACAGAGATTTTCCCCCGGATCCCAAAATCGTATTACCAACTTGATTTTTCATTATGTTCGTTTCAATGTTACAATACATATTTATACATGCCGAAGCATCCAATACCATGGACTGAAAACCATAGGTAGGTTTTCCCAACCTAATATAGGGTCCAAAAATTTTTTTTCCTGGGGCACTACCCCGGACCCTGTAGAGGGGGGCTACCCGCCCCCCTCAAACCCCCCGAATAGGGGGGGCTACCGCCCCCCCTCTAGCCCCCCGGTTCACTACGTGGTTTAGTCATGGAAAGAATATAACACAACCCAACACAAAGGTTAGCCCAATCAACAGAGTTGCTCGTTCGTCAGCTTCCTCCTGTCCTGTTGGACCTTTGGCTTCCTCCTGTCCTACTAGACCTACTGCTTCTTCCTTTCTTCTAGTTCGCCAACTTCTAAACTTTCCTTGTTCTTTATTTATATGCCTGATACCCTTGACCTTTGGCTTCCTTTCCGCTCGCTTCCTCTTCGCTCGCTTGATCTTTCGGCTTCCTCTGCGCTCACTCTTTAGCTTCCTCTATCTCTTCGAATTCACCAATACTCAAAGGATGCATTAATTCCATATTGGAGATCCACATGCCGCCTCATTCCTTTAATCACAATCACAACTTCTGGAGGTCTTTTACAAGTCGTGCCTATAACATAGTCGATGGTCGATTGCCCCTACTGGATGTGATATTATATTAACCTATTTTTAATGAATCCATGGGGTCCACAACTTTATTGCAATCGACAGATTTCAATTGTTACATCTCTTCAAGACTTGTGATATGCGACGGATGCAATATTCCAATAAGCCTCTTTTTATAACTCAATCGAGTCCACAACTTATATCGCAATCAGCAGTCTGGCAGTGTCAACCCTTTTGAGCTTTGCAATTTGATGGATGCGATATTTCAATAGGACGTATTATAATGGTGCAGCGATTCCGCATATGTATCACAATCAGAGTTTTAACGTGACAAGGCTTTACACACTTGTGTTATGGCGGATGAGTTGTCCTATTAAGGGTTGTTAATATAACCTATTAGGGTTCACATGTATTATATCGCATTGGGGTTTTCGGTAGTGGCACATAATAAAACATGTCGATATGATTTCCGCCAATATTATATACTCCTCTGCTCTTCTCTGCTCTGATCTACATTGTCTTGGTCTGTCGCTCCTTTCGATATCTCATGCGATATCTCTGATATGGCTTCTATGTTAACTTCTCTGATACTCTACAATACTCATGGCTTGAATTTCCTGTGGCTTCTCCTCACTCTTCTGCTCTTTCAATGGTTGCTGATCATGTGGCTTATCTTCCTATGACCTCTGATAACTCTATTTATGCTCCTCTACCGATGTGTTCCTCTTTGCTTCTCGTGGCTTCCAATGACCTCTTGTGATGGCTTCCCTGATGGGTTTGCCCCTTGGCTTCTTGATCCTCTTTCTTCACGGATTTGCTCTACTTCTCCTTGGCTTCATATCATCATTTACTATCATATAATATTGCCATATTGACATCAATGACAATCTAGGTCGACAATCTCCCCCTTTGTCCTTGATGGCAATATTCTTCTTCTTTCCCCCTTTGACATCAATGGCAAAGGAGTGCTCTTGTTTTTACTCAAGATAGAAGAATGATGCTTTATCATCAATTAGCACATTATCCCTTCTTCATGTCTCAAAACTATTTTATCATGGCTTCAATAATGCTTAAAGATGCTCCACTTCAATGCTTTCAAACAGATTGCAAATAGCCACACACCAAATGTTAAAGTATAGGTTTTTATGCTTCAATCCATATTCTATTGTCTGCACAAGAGGCCTTCATAGTCCAAATCAGAAAAAAGTGCGACTGAAATTACTATCTTTCTTCAGATCCAAGTTCCTTCGTATCTCTATGCTTCTTCTTTCTATAGTCTTTTTTATGAGCCATCTTTTCCTTGTGTTCTTGTAAAAAATCTCTCCAAGTTATCTCTGATTTTGATATCCAATCTATGACTATCTTTTCAATTCTTTTTATTGATTTGCATCCTTTAGCAATGCTTCAGTTTTGTTATATGTTGCCAACTTCTCTTGCTTCACGCTCCATTCCCAGATGTATCTGTTTGTTTTAAGGTTGCCTCTATTCTTGTCCATATTTTACCTGTTCTCACATTAAATCCTTCAGTTGAGACATAACATGTTAGGTAAACTTGACTCGGGATAGAGTCAAAGTTGACCAGGTTAAACAGTGATGGTTTTGGGGCACATGGTATTATGCACCCATGGTATTCTGCCCATGGTATTATATGTAATGGAGCCTATAAAAGGTTGTAAGGACTTCATTGTAATCCAAGGCCTAGAGGTGAGCGATGAAGGCTCACTTGGCCGGATTGGCCAGGGTTTTGGCCAAGGATAATGAAATTTCATTATGATTGGGTTTTTCCCCGGATTTGGGGTTTTCCCATATAAACATGTGTGTTTATGGTTGTCGCTAGTTATTCCTATATATATTCCTCTCAGTATTTATTTATGTTATGCTGTAAATTTCTTAACAACTGGTATCAGAGCCATGGTCCAGGGTTTGAGCTTCGGATGGATGCTTTGCAGCGGAGAATTTACTTTGGCATGATGGATAGAAACATTAGCACATAGTGTTGTTATTACTCATGCGATAACTATTGAAAATTGCGGTTGTGGATCGCATTAAAGAGCTAATTGAACTTAGATTTTGTATGAATATGGATCAATGATGTGGTCAGGGCCTGCGCTGAAGGACTGATACGGGCCATCGGGCTTCAGATCTGCTCAATTGGATTTCTGCATGCCTAATCGTGGCAACGTGGAATTATGGAGGTTGTGATTTATCTGAAGAAGCCAGTTCAGGATGCAATCAAGCTCCAAGATGAATGATTTTTCAAATCTGGGAAGCAATCGGCATGCTAGTCGTGCCTTTAATGGATTCTGACTATTAGTGCTCTCGCGTGAATTGACGATTTCTCCCTTGGTCTTTGGAAATGAGATTTGATGCATAATGGCATATTCATGGAACATATTGAGTGGTCGTCGTGGCCACAAAAGGCCTGCCTCACCATTTGTGATATTATTGGGCTGGACTCTAGTCGAAAATTTTTATTGTTTGTAGAGTCAGGAGGGCAGGCTAAAAAAGACTTGTGAATACCATGTTCTATACTTGGTGCTGCAGGACAGATGGAAATTCATTCTGATCTTGTCGATGCACATTTATATGCTTTCAGAAGAACTATATTGCAGGATGTTCTGGATCGAAGGTCGATGCATTGTGCTACTGATTCCAAGAAGGGGTTGGAGTGTGTCCAGGTGGTACCGCTGCTGCTGTTTTTATATTTTTCACAGGCGGCGGAGGAAGCACCGGTTCTCATTGTGAAGGAGCTAGAGCTGGTAAGATCTGGTGTGGATCTCAATATCGACTACCGAGAGTCTGGCATGAGACGTCGATAATGCATCGGAGGCAGGTTAGGTCTGAGGTACGGGGCTTCGGTGACGAGATACTCGTAGGTCGTTGAAGCTGGTTACAGGTTCGAATATCCGAGAGAGATCCTGTTTCTTGTCACCTTTCCGTGGTTTTCCTGATCCTTCCGAATGCAGGCTAATTCGAACACCATGGAGAGCGGCGCCCAGGGCCTGGGTAAGAGCTTGCTGGAGATATCTCGGCTTGACTATGTTTTGACTCTTTTCGTAAATGGCAAGGGGGGATCTAGGGGCGATGATGGGGTCGACTATCGTTTTGAGGGAAAATTCGCAACTGTTGATGCTCTTGACTACATCTCTGGCCGTCTTGATTGGTTGCGTTTTGTTCCTTGTTTGGCGGAGAGGGGGATCGGCTCCCTCGAAGCCGTCGGAGAAGCCAACCCTCTTGGTGAAGTCACCCCAGGCGAGGGTTTCAAGGATTCATCTCAGAAATTAAAGGCAGTTAAACTTGGCAAGAAGGCAGCAAAGAAACTAAACAAGGATGCCCACAATGGAGAGACGATGGGTCAGAATAGCAGCAGCTAAAAAAAAAAAAAAACAAAAAAAATTTAATGAAGTCAAAGTATTGCATGTAAATGGGCATACTACTGTAAAACCTGGTAAGGCATGTGTACCCCTCGGTGATCACTAGTAAAGTCTAGGTTAGACCTAGGTGATAGGGGGGATGTCGGGTTAGCAATACCTCGGGTAAAAACTCTGAGGGGGGTAAGAGCTAGAGTGAGCGTGATTGTCTCACTTAGCAAGTTTGGCTGG
This sequence comes from Pinus tabuliformis, assembly GCA_031772625.1. NCBI lineage: Eukaryota > Viridiplantae > Streptophyta > Pinopsida > Pinales > Pinaceae > Pinus > Pinus tabuliformis. The sequence continues at coordinate 1,641,242,062 of CM062816.1, read as the reverse complement.
AGTTAGTCAAGAAACCCCAAGTCAAGTTTAAGGGGGGAATTGTTAGGTAAACTTGACTCAGGATATAGTCAAAGTTGACCAGGTTAAACAGTGATGGTTTTGGGGCACATGGTATTGTGCACCCATGGTATTCTGCCCATGGTATTATATGTAATGGAGCCTATAAAAGGCTGGAAGGACTTCATTGTAATGCAAGGCCTGGAGGTGAGCGGTGAAGGCTCACTTGGCCGGATTGGCCAGGGTTTTGGCCAAGGATAATGAAATTTCATTATGATTGGGTTTTTCCCTGGATTTGAGGTTTTCCCATATAAACATGTGTGTTTATGTGTTTATGGTTGTCGCTAGTTATTCCTATATATATTCCTCTCAATATTTATTTATGTCATGCTGTAAATTTCTTAACATAACCTTTTGTAATAATGATCCAGAATCACAGGTTCCCCCTAATTGTATGCATCATCTCTTTTGGAATATTCTTACTATCAAATCCTCAGATTGTCGAAGGTCAGGTCAACAACATGTGTTGTTGGCTGGAGAGTTCATGGGACTTTCTTGTACTTGAAGCTTGACAAGGTCAACTTTCTTCCTTGTTTGGTCTTGGTCACCAGCTAGTTATTTCTTCCTAAGTTCCTTGTTTTCCTTTTTCAAATTGAAAATATCTTCCATGGTAGCTATAAGTTGAGCGAGGAGATCCTCTACAAAATCTTTTTCATTCTTTCCATCTTCTGGGTCTTCTTTATCCTTGATGTCATCATTCTAATTTTCAGCTTCTATGATGGGTTCTGGATTTTGTTCTTGGTTTCCATCATCTTCTTGATTGATGGTCATGGTCAATGCTCTTTTTCAGTGAAGGTCATGAAGTTTGTCCCATATTACCTTTGCTGACAAACATTTTCTTAAGTTTTTCTTTATAGAATCAGGTAGCCCATTCAAGATTGTCTTCATTTCTTTTGCATTGTACTCCTTGGATTCTTCGTCCATCATGCTATCAATAATCATTGATTTCCAGATTTTAATGCCTTGAGTCTTTAAGAAATTCCTCATTCTTGCTTCCCATATATTAAAGTTTCCATTGAACCATGGAGCCTTCTCAATTTGATTGTCTTCAATTTCAGTGGTAAAGGGAGACTCATCTTTAGGAGAATTGGAGACTTTCTTCCTTGGCTTCGCCATTTGTGTTCTAAAGATCAACATTCAAGTTGTTAGGCTTTGAATGAAGGTACTAGCTCTAAAACCAATTGTTGGAAATACTGAGGGCGGGGGGGTGAATCAGTGTTTCTTTTCAATTTTTATTTTTACCAGTTAAAACATTTATATTTAAGACACAAAATGAACAACAGGAATAAATGCTCTTATTAATATAATCTTTACAATAAAACAGAAACAATGTATATCATGTTCCAATCTTTTGCCAAGCACCAACTTGGTCTTTTTGTGAGGCTCCAACCTCCAGGGCACCAACCCTGTCTTGTCAAGGCACCAAGCTTGGATTTAGGAGCACCAACTCCCAAGACACCAATCACTCTAGTTCTGGGGCACCAACCCTAAGAGCTCCAACCCTCTGTTGTAAACTGTATAGATCTATTTTGTCAAGGAACCAACCTTGGATTTAGGAGCACCAACTCCAAGGACACCAATCCTTCCAACTCTGATTAATTCATCACTGGTCTGAGCCTTTCAAAGGTTAGCCCGATCAACAGAGTTGCTGGTCCGTCGGCTTCCTCCTGTCCTACTGGACCTTCGGCTTCCTCCTGTCCTGCTGGACCTAACGCTTCTTCCTCTCTTCCAGTTTGTAAACTTCTAAACTTTCCTTGTTCTTTGTTTTATATGCCTGATACCCCTGACCTTTGGCTTCTTTTTTGCTCGCTTCCTCTTTGCTCGCTTGATCTTTCAGCTTCCTCTGCACTCACTCTTCGGCTTCCTCTGTCTCTTTTAATTCACCAAGACTCAAAGGACACATTAATTCCATATTAGAGATCCACATGCCGCATCATTCCTTTAATCGCAGTCGCAACTTCTAGAGGTATTTTACAAGTTGTGCCTATAACATAGCTGATGACCGTTTGCCCCTACTGGATGCAATATTACATTAACCTGATTTTAATGAATCCATTGGGTCCACAACTTTATCGCAATCGGCGGATTTAAATTGTTACATTTCTTCAAGACTTGCGATATGCGACAGATGCGATATTCCAATAAGCTTCTTTTTATAACTCAATCGGGTCCACAACTTATATCACAATCGGAAGTTTGGTGGTGTCAACCCTTTTGAACTTTACGATTTGATGGATACAATATTTCAATAGGATGTATTATAATCGTGCAGGGGGTCTGCATACATATTGCAATCAAAGTTTTAACGTGACAAGGCTTTACACACTTGTGGTATGGCGAATGCGATGTCATATTAATGGCTGTTACTATAACCTGTTCGGGTCCGCATGTATTATATCACATCAGGGGTTTTTGGGTAATGGCACATAATAGAACACACCGATATGATTTCTACCGATATTATATACTCCTCTGCTCTTCTCTGCTCTGATTTGCATTGTCTTGGTCCGTCCGTCCTTTCGATATCTGATGCGATATCTCTGATATGGCTCCCCTTTTAACTCCTCTGATACTCTGCAATACTCGTGGCTTGACTTTCCTATGGCTTCTCCTCACTCTTTCGCTCTTCCGATGATTGTTGATCCTATGGCTTATCTTCCTTTGACCTCTGATAACTTTGTTTATGCTCCTCTGCCGATGTGTTCCTCTTTGCTTCTCGTGGCTTCCAATGACCTCTTTTGATGGCTTCCCTAATCGCTTTGCTCCTTGGATTCTTGCTCCTGTCTCTTCACGGATCTACTCTACTTCTCCTTGGCTTCATATCATCATTTAGTATCCTAGACTATTGCCATATTGACATCAATGACAACCTAGGTCAACAATCAAGCACACAACATGTTGGTTCTGGTACGGTTCAACAATCAATAATTTGGTAGCAAATGATTCAGCCGCTAAGCTAGATTGTGATTCAGATAAATGTTGTTTATCATTCACTGATCTCTGCTTTTGTGAGCCTCATGTAGGTGGGGAAAGTGTATACCTTCTCCTGCAGCATATGTAGACATGCCCACATCCAATCTCTCTCTCCCATATGTCCTCATGCATTCTTCCATTTCTATCCTTTCATTAATTTTTCATCAATATCGTTAGACGACTGTAATTCGTACAACAAAGTGCCATCCTTCTAGATGGACTTATCAAGCACACAACGTGCTCCAAAGACTATATAAAAAGGGTGCAAACTTCACGAGGAAGCCTGTGGCTCTAAAGAGGATTGCAATGATACTGATGACAGATATCTCCATTCGATTCCTTTGCGAATAAGGTGTCTGATTCCCTTACCAGTCAGCGATGAAGCATAATCGAAAATGATCGAACTTGTAATCAGAGGAACCTCCTTGAACATGGAAAGCATATCACAGCCCTATGAGAAAGATATTACCACCTGAGGGAAATCGAGGTTGGGTGTCTCGCCTCATAGCAACCTGCATTAGATCTCCTCTAGCTAAACAATCTATACCCGTCCTTGAGTCCGAGGCTGCAATCTTGGTGTTTCGTTTCCTTAAAATGATTCAAAAACATTTGTACATCATGGGGTTGCGACTCGTAGTGGGTTACCCACGCACCATAGACTCCTTTGCACGCAAAATCCTTAGCATCCTTGCAGGCAACTCCACACATCGACACCCCATTAGGCTCTCTACTCTAGTGGATCTCACTCTCCAACTCATAGACACACCACGGATTACGAAGTTAATTTGATGGCTCAACCTCTGCTACCATGATCTGCTAGGTAGTCCATACCTCTACCTCTGATGCACAAACATGAACTTCCTCATTTTTTATGCCTCCTCTTCTTAAAGAAGATGCCTCAAGACTGTTTCTCCACTGAGTCGTTGCTCATACAATGACAGAGGAAAAAAAACATGACCATAACGCGACGAGAACACACTTGCAACCAAGCTGCCACAAGAGCGAAATGTTCTGGGCGCTAAAATCGTTGGTTTCAGCACCACTGTCACATGCAACACCAATTCACGCTCACAACATGCTGTTAAATTTCATAGGAAAACGGTTGTCGCGGATAATTTGCAGATGACGACTATTCCCACACAGGGCACCACACATTAGCACACTGGAATTATCCATTGTCCAGTAAGTACTCCACCGATTAGCTCTCAAATTATCCCATGTCATCCACACTTCACCAAGCTCGGCCTAAATAAATGGACAAACCAAAAATCAAACATTTAACAAACATTTTGTTAACCCCTCTGACCAAGACGGGCCACCCCCTCAGGATCTCTGATACCATGTTAAATTTCCATAAGGAAAACTATTTATATCATTAATCAAATATGATATTACATATATACAAAAAGTGTTTGGGCCAGGCCCTCAGGATCTCTGATGCCATGTTAAATTTCCATAAGAAAAACTATCTATATCATTAATCAAATATGATATTACATAAAGGAAGTGTCGTCTCCACGACACACAAATCTAAGAAACAAAATAGGAACAGACTCCTCTAGATAAAAGAGAAAAGAATCACCACTGAGACAAATAAGTATTACATATTCCAACAATTAAAAGCAAGAAGAGTTGCAACAACTGCCATAAGTACAGTGCAGCAACATGGTAGGTAAATGAGAAATTAATTATCAATATGTTCATTAAAGAGTTACATCACAAGTAGTTTTCAGTTTAAAACCCAAAATCAAACTGGAAGATATTTACAGAACACGTTAAGCTAACCTTCAGGAATATCTGCTGTAGTCACAGCTGTTGGAATTTAATTCCAACTGCAACAATGAACAGCTGGACAAGAATCTGATCTGCAGTAAATACTCCAGGCTGACCGGTGCATCAAAGTCAAGCCCGATATTTTTGCACATTAATATGCATTAAAGTTTCAATTAAATTCCCCTGCAGACAGCCGACTTGTTTTTTGATAGAAGCATCACCGCCTTGCTGCATTAAATACAGAGATAAACATTAGAAGATATTTTGTAATATTTTATTGTTTTAATCAGATATGTTTTAGCATATAAATACCACACAACAGTTCTGTTTTAATGTTAGCAGCAACAGCTGAAGAATCACACAGAGCAGAGGAGAGCACGCAGTAGCGTGAGGAAGAAGAATAATTTCAGAACAGTGAAATGCACAGCAGTGCAGAAATTTGAATCGTTGCTGCAACACAAGTTACAACAACTGAAAAAAAAAAAAAAAAAAAAAAAAAAAAAAAAAAACTGCGTTGCTGCAACACCATTTCCAGAGAACGAATTTTTCTGTTTTCTGAGTTAAAAATAGAGTATTTTTTTGTGTTAAAACAGAGTGTTATTCTGCGTTGCTGCAACACCAAACTCAGTTGCTGCAACACCAAACTGTGTTGCTGAAACACCGTTTATAGCAAGCGATTTTCTGTTTTTTTGTGCAAAACAGAGTGCAAAAACAGAGCAATTTTTGTCTGTTTGTTATGGAATTTATCAGAAAATTCCAACATGGTATCAGAGCTAGTCTAAGCACTCAGTGAGTCAAAAACACAGATTGTTTTTCGTTGTAGGAGCTATAAGAAGTTTGTTAAGCAGATCTTTCCAGCAGAGAAAGTTTCTGCTTGTTTTCAAAATACAGTCAGTATCTTTTCTTTACCAATACAGGTTAAGATGGCAGATGCTGGAACAGGTTTGACAAATCCCCAACTGCCACAGTTTAATGGGAAAAATTACAGTTATTGGTCCATAACAATGAAAGCATTGTTTGCTTCTCAAGGAATATGGGAGCTGGTTGAAACAGGTTATGCTGAACCTGCAGATGCAACAGCACTGGCTGCTTTGACAACAACAGAAAGAGACCAGTTGAAAGGTGACAGAAAGAAGGATGCCAAAGCCCTCTTTTTCCTCTTCCAATCAGTACATGAAAGTGTTTTTCCGCGGATTGCTGCAGCAACAAAATCTAAGGAGGCATGGGATATTCTCCAAACTGCCTATCAAGGCATGGAGAAGGTGAAGACTGCAAAGTTGCAGATGTTGAGGAGAGACTTTGAAAATCTCAGCATGAAGGAATCTGATACAATAGATTCATTCTTCACTCAGGTTATTGGCTTGATAACCCAGATAAGATCTCATGGTGAGATTCTTGAAGATAGAAGGATTGTAGAGAAAATCTTGAGATGTTTACCCTCAAGGTTTGAATCTATTGTGGTAGCAATAGAAGAAACAAAAGATCTCTCACAGTTCACGGTAGATGAGCTAAGTGCTTCTCTGTTGTCTCATGAACACAGACTGAGTAGAGGAACAGATTCCTCTTTTGAGCAAGCATTTAAGACTCAGATGTCTTTTGGCCAAAGAAGAGGTCGAGGCAGAGCAAATAACAGAGGTCGTGGTAGAAGCCAAAACAGAGGCAGAAATTATCCTGCTAGCACAAGCGGAAGGAGCTGCAATCAGAACCAAGCTGAAGGTTCAAGAAAAAAGCAAGCTCATGGACAAAGGTATGACAAATCCCAAGTCTAATGTCATTATTGTAAGAAATTTGGGCACTATGCCAATGAATGTAAGAAAAAACAAAATGACATGAATAATAGGCAGAATGTTAATTTTGCAAATGAAGAAGATAAGAACCCAAAGAATGTGTTGTTAACATGTAACATAGCACAAGACAAACAAGAAGATTTTTGGTTCTTAGACTCAGGTTGTAGTAATCACATGACTGGAAATATTGCAATATTTTCCAATCTGGATGAAAATGTGAAATCTGAGGTAACAACAGGGACTGATGATAAGATAACTGTCAAGGGTAAGGGAAGAGTCAGTATTCTAGCAAAAAATGGAGAACACATGATTGTGCCAGAGGTATACTATGTACCTGGTCTGAAATGTAATCTTTTGAGCATTGGACAGCTCATAAACAAAGGTTACAACGTGTTCTTCAAAGATGATTTGTGTACTATCAGAGACATACCTCCAAGTAAGAAGATTATTGCACAGGTGCAAATGAACAGCAATAGAATGTTTCCTCTCAAACTCAGGGCAGATTTGAAGGAAGGCAGAACTATTGCGGCTGTAACACAAGAAGTCTTTCAAGAACAGGTGAAAGATGTGAATTGGTTGTGGCATTTGAGATTTGGACATCTCAATTTCGGAGGCCTGAATCTGTTGCACAGAAAGGGCATGGTAAAGGGATTGCCGTTGATTGAGAAACCAGACAGCCTTTGTGAAGGCTGCATCTTGGGCAAGCAACACAAGGAAAGCTTTCCAGCAGGAAAGAGTATAAGGGCAAAAGCACCCTTGAAAATTGTTCACTCTGATGTGTGTGGACCGATGCAAATACCATCATTTGCTGGAAATAAATATGTTTTAACTTTTATTGATGATTACACTAGAAAGACATGGGTGTATATGCTGAAACAGAAGAGTGAAGTGTTTGAGAAATTCCACCACTTCAAAACTCTTGTTGAAAAGCAGAGTGGGCACTATATCAAAGTGCTCAGAATAGATAGAGGAGGAGAGTACATCTCCCAAGACTTTCTGCGTTTTTGCAGAGAGAATGGCATACAAAAGCAGTTTACCGCAAGGTATACACCTCAGCAAAACGGTGTTGCTGAAAGAAAGAATAGGACCATTCTTGACATGGTGAGAAGTATGCTGAAGGCAAAACATTTGCCGTATGAGTATTGGGAAGAAGCTGTTACTTGTGGAGTTTACATCTTGAATAGATGCCCAACTAAAGCTGTCATGAACAGAATACCAGAAGAGGCATGGAGTGGTCAAAAGCAAACTGTCACTCACATGAGAGTATTCGGTTGTGTGGCATATGCACATGTACCGGATCAGCTAAGGAAGAAGCTTGATAGTAAGGGGGAGAAGTGTGTCTTTGTTGGCTATTGTGATGAGTCAAAAGCATACAAACTCTATAATCCATCCACCAAGAAATTAATAGTAAGTAGAGATGTGCAGTTCATTGAAGATGAAGCTTGGGATGGAAGCTTAGAAAAAATAGTGAACGTGAAGACAATTGTGTCTCATGAAGAACAAGAGGAAGGGACAACAGCAAATAATCCTTCCTTGGTGGCTCCTCCTACACCACAGCAAGTACAACAAACCACACCACAAGCTGGAATTCGAACAGCCTTGAGAAGTCAAGGAAGAACAAATGTTGTTACACCACAAACAGCTGATGCTGAAACACCACAAGGATCAGATATACCCTCAAGTTCGGATGGAACTCCAAGCACACCAAGAAGACCAAAATTCAGAAATTTGAGTGAGATTTATGAATAAGGAGAGGTAAGTAACAATACCGGTCTGAATTCATTATTCGCTTTGTATTGTCATATTGATGACCCAATCCATTTTGAAGATGCTGTAAATGAAGATAAATGGATTGAAGCAATGAATGAAGAAATTGGTGCAATTGAGAAGAGTAAAACATGGGAGTCAGTGGACCTCCCTGAAGGCAAGGATGCCATTGGAGTTAAGTGGGTCTATAAGACCAAAAGCAATGCTGAAGGTAAGATTTACAGGCACAAAGCAAGACTAGTTGTGAAAGGCTACAAGCAGAAACAAGGCAGAGACTATGATGAAACCTTTGCACCAGTAGCAAGGATGGAAACAGTCAGAACAGTGTTGTCTATTGCAGCACAACACAAATGGAAGATTTATCAGATGGATGTTAAATCTGCATTCCTGAATGGAGTGTTAAAAGAAGAGGTTTATGTTGATCAACCTCCGGGCTATGAAGTTGAAGGCCAAGAGCATAAAGTTTGTAAACTGAAGAAGGCTCTTTATGGGCTGAAGCAAGCTCCAAGAGCATGGTACAACAGAATTGATGCTTATCTGATTGAGAATGGGTTTGATAAGTGTGATGGTGAACCCACACTCTACATAAAGCAGAATGACGGTAAGATTATTATCGTTGTTTTATATGTAGATAATCTGATTTTTACTAGCAATGATGCTTCTCTCATTGCTGATTTTAAAGCAGTGATGAAAAGTGAATTTGAAATGACTGACTTGGGCTTCTTAAGATATTTTCTTGGAATTGAAGTAGACCAAAGTGAAAATGGTGTTTTCATTTCTCAAGATAAATATGTAGAAGTTGTGTTGAAAAGATTTAACATGCAAAACAGCAAGGCTGTTGTGACTCCAACAGTAGTGGGGCTGAAATTAACCAAAGAAGACAACAACAAATATTTTGATCCAAAACTGTATAAGAGCATAGTTGGCAGCCTTATGTACTTGACTGCAACTAGGCCGGACATTATGCACGCTGTGAGTTTAATCTCCAGATTTATGGAAAGACCGAAAGAGACTCATTGGCAGGCAGCCAAGAGGATTCTAAGGTATGTGAATGGAACGAAGGGGTTTGGTATTTTATACTCCTCTTCTGAAAGTTTCATGTTGACAGGTTACACTGACAGTGATTGGGCTGGAAGTGTTGATGATAGGAAAAGCACATCGGGATATGTGTTTCATATGGGATCGGGAGCCATCTCATGGGCTTCCAAGAAGCAACCCGTTGTGGCTTTGTCAACAACAGAGGAAGAGTATGTGGCAGCAACAGCAACAGCATGCCAAGCAGTATGGCTGAGAAGAGTTCTTAAAGATTTGTGTCATGAACAAGAAAAGGGCACAACCATTTACTGTGACAATAGCTCAGCAATAGCATTGTCTAAAAACTCTGTTTTTCATAAAAGAACAAAGGACATAGACACCAAATTTCACTTCATACGTGAATTGGTTAACAATGGTGAGATTGTTTTGCAGCACTGCAGAACAGAGGATCAACTAGCTGACATATTGACAAAACCATTAGCAAAGAAAGGTTTTGATCATTTCAGAAAATGTCTAGGTATGCAGCAGTTGAAATTAAGGGGGAGTGTTGGAATTTAATTCCAACTGCAACAATGAACAGCTGGACAAGAATCTGATCTGCAGTAAATACTCCAGTCTGATCGGTGCATCAAAGTCAATCCCGATATTTTTGCACATTAATATGCATTAAAGTTTCAATTAGATCCCTCTGCAGACAGCCGACTTGTTTTTTGATAGAAGCATCACCGCCTTGCTGCATTAAATACAGAGATAAACATTAGAAGATATTTTGTAATATTTTATTGTTTTAATCAGATATGTTTTAGCATATAAATACCACACAACAGTTTTGTTTTAATGTTAGCAGCAGCAGCTGAAGAATCACACAGAGCAGAGGAGAGCACGCAGCAGAGTGAGGAAGAAGAATAATTTCAGAACAGTGAAATGCACAACAGTGCAGAAATTTGAATCGTTGCTGCAACACAAGTTACAACAACTGAAAAAAAAAAACTGCGTTGCTGCAACACCATTTCCAGAGAACGAATTTTTCTGTTTTCTGAGTTAAAAACAGAGTATTTTTCTGTGTTAAAACATAGTGTTATTCTGCGTTGCTGCAACACCAAACTCAGTTGCTGCAACACCAAACTGTGTTGCTGAAACACCGTTTCCAGCAAGCGATTCTCTGTTTTTTTGTGCAAAAACAGAGCAATTTTTGTCTGTTTGTTATGGAATTTATCAGAAAATTCCAACAACAGCCAATTTTGATAGCAGCCATAAGACATAACTTAATTTCCTTGGATACTCTTCCTTGTAGTGCTAGGATAGATGTTTACGTGTGATGCTACCAGTTTCATGGTTTAGGATAATACTTTATTAGGAAAATATGAGCTCATATAATTGTCTAATAGAGGAAACTGAAACTGGGTCTCTGGACAGACCTGTGACGAATCCCAAATTCACTACAAGATATTGTATAAGGACGTCAAAAACAAACCCGGCAAATATAATCCACGGCAGTTGCTAAATAAAATATACAGGCGATGAGGATGAATTTGAAAGTTGTATTATTATGAAATGCAGTCCCTTCGATCAACGAATCACAAATTTACGTAATCAATAATATTACTGGTATTAATCAGTGGTATCATAATAAAATATCTTGAAATTTTATGAAGATGAAATCAACTTGATATTATACTCTAAAAATTTAATATTTTCCTAAAACTATGAGGAAATATTATGTTGAAAAAAATTAACTTTATCAGTTTCTAAGTTTTTCTTTAAAAGGAGTAAACTCATCGAAATTGTTTAGACCTATTCTTGCAACAGTATATTGTCCATATAAAAACTCAAGGCATAAACAAAGTGAGATGAAAATATAAAATTAGAAGAATTAGATATGTTTACTTCGAATATATAACATTATCACTACTCCATATAAAATAACATAATTATCAATAAAACAAATCCATTATTTTAATGCATAATTATTGATAAAAAGATACATTATTTTATTAGAAGTATTTTATATGTATATTAAAATTGAAGGCATCTATCAAATGCAATAAAAAACTTACAAAAATTATGGAAAATTAACTTTGCTGTCATATACCGCTAAAAATAACTGTCTTTAATATCATTCGTATCTATAAAATCAACATTCCATTACTGAGGTTGAAGAATAGAACACCCTCTTAACACAGTCTTTTTATAAAGTAATTCAATCTTTCTATGATTCGTATATATAAAATCAACATTTCATTACTCATCCTCAAGAAAAAAGACATCTACAATTTTTTTTTAAATTATAAAAGTTCTGAAAAAGTGAATTTACTATAATACGTCTCTAAAATAACTCAACTTGTGATATGCACACTTTTTAAAAAGTTAAAATACATAAAATCTTATTTTATTTGCTGTAACCTGGACGATATAAACTACTTCAAGGTTTTAATCCTTGCTGTCTATATATCAAAATAAAATGAACATTTCATTACTCATATCGAAGAACACACATATGAAGGCTTCTGTAAAATTGAAAAAAATAAAGTTGTAAAGGTCATGAAAACTTTTACTTTCATAAAGTAAACGATATAAACTACAATCTTTCTATCATATATATAAGCATTTTGTTGCTCATCATAACATATTTTAAAGCATTTATAAAAATATGAAAATTCAACTTTACTATCATATAACTCTAAAATAACTTAAGTACCTCTAAGATAACTCAGCCTTGGTCGTCTAGTTGATTGGTTCATTCTCCATTGAGGATCTCTTCTTTGTCCGATTGTTATTTTGTCTTCATTCATTATTTCATGGTGCTTCTTCTCATGGCTTTTTGGTTTTTTAAATCTTGCACACCTGAAGTTTATCTTCCCAATCGAATATTCTTGTGTCTTAGAGTATCACAAACCATTCTTGAAATGCCTTTGATGATTCAGGATATGATCTAGTTTCCTTGTCCTTTCGACAAAATTTTCATTTAGACCCTTTTCAGTCTTTGTTTTCTCAAGTTTAGTTATCAGAGAGACAACTTCTACTTCATGACTCTAACAGTTCTCTTCCCATTCTTCAATCAGGTCTTCCAACTCTATTTTCAAAGACAGAACATCATCTTTGCATATCTGTGAGCTCGTCTCCTTTTTTAACTTGACCACCTCCAGTTTCAACTGCTTGTTCTCCTCTTCCCATACCTCACAGTTTCCTTGATTTTATTTTAGTGAAAGGACTAGAATGTTGTTTCTCTTGATAGATTCTTTAGGATTTTATTTTTGATAAGCGTACTCCTCATTATTAGAGTTATACATACCTTCCTCTACAACCTGTAATTGTTCCTTCAATTGCTTATTCTTCTTCCTTGCTTTCTTTAACTCATCGAGGGCACTGATATGTTCCCCTTCACTGTCTACTACTCCTTCTTCCTCTTCCTCTTAAGAATCCATACTACCTTGTTTCTTGGAGTCTGTTTCAAAGGCCATAAGAAGATACTTACCTGACCAATTCTCTAATGAGTCTTCACAGTCTAACTCTGATGCTGAGTTATCTTCTTTGGAGTAGAACCCCTTCTTCTTATAAGGCTTTTTCTTTTGATGTATCTAAGACTTGTTTCCAAATTTCAAATCCTATTCCCTTTTAGCCTTTTATTTATAAGTCAAATTGGAAGAGAAATTTCCAACTCTTCCACAGTCAAAACACTTAAAGGAAACTTCCCTTTATATTTTCCTGAGCCACGCTTCAGTTTTATGGCTAGTTGAGCCAACTCCTGATCAAATTCACAGTTGGAGAAATCTTGATGATTTTTGTGTTCCTTTCCCTTTCTGGATACTTTGAATGTAGCTTCCTTTGGATCAGACTTTTCTATTCCTACTCTCATGTCATAGGTTGTGAGAATACCATGCAATTGATCCATCTTGAGATCCTTTAAATTAGCCATTTCCTCAATCGCTGAGATTTTGGCATTAAACTTCATGGGTAGAGATCGTAATGTTTTATGAACAATCATCTCTTCCTTGACTTCTTCACCAATTCCTCTAATCATATTAATCACTTCACCAACTCTGAGGAACTATTCAGTTATGCTTTCATTCTCATTCATTCTCAAGCTTTCAAATCTCATTCTGAAAGCCTGAAGTTTCACTTTCTTGACTTTGTCATCTCCTTCAGACACTGGTTAATTTTTACCCACATTTCATTATGAGAATTACAATGCATAATTTTTACAAGTTCTGATTGACTAAGACCAGTGATAATGGTATATTTGGCTTTACCATTGCTCAAATATAATTTTTTCCATCCGCATTAGTGGGAGGAATATCAAGGACATTGTAGTCTACTAGTATTGAAGTCCAAACATCTACTCACAGGGACACAAGATATTTTTTTATTCTCACTTTCCAAAAGTTATAGTTGGTCCCATAAAAGACTCGTACTCTACTTGAGTAAGCTTCTTGAGTCTCTTACCTAGACATAATTCCTTAGAGATCTACCTTCCAATGTTTAAACTGTTGCTAAAGGAACATAGGCTCTGATACCAATTGTTGGAATAACGAATTGCTGAGAGGGCGGCCGGAGGTGAATCAGTAATTAAGAATCTCTTTTTTCTTTTTCTTACTATGCTTGCAGTCCCTTCTTATGCTTTTTGAGTTGTGAAAGAATTCATTCACAAGCCAATGAACTAATAATATTTCAGACACACATATTCAAATAACAATCACATGAGTAACACACATTTGAGATAATGTTTTTCACGTGGAAACCCAGAGGGAAAAAACCACCAATTTGTTGTTTGTTTTATGATGTAAATTAAGCACCCACTTAATTACATATGTTTGTTTGTGAGCACCCGCTCATAGGAGGCACTGACACCCTTTGTTTAGCAAGCACCAACTTGCCAAGAGGCACCAACCTACCTCTAGTTAGAAAGAACCACCTTGCTCAGAGGTACCAACCCTCCCTTGCCACTATTAATTATACAAATAAAATACAAATAAATGGTTGTCTATAGATTCAACATATGCACTCTTCTTTTTGTGCTCACTTGCAGTAGATCTCCTCTTGCTACTCTCAACAACACTTCCTCTATGCTCTGCATTCACTATCAATGGATATGCACTGAATTATGTTCAGCACTACCCATGCCATTCTCCACACAACACTCTTGCTGCTCTTGCTACACTAATAGACAAAGTCCTCTTAGGTGGTTCAACCTCTCTCTCACTATGCGCTTCACTTACAACTCAATACTCTCACACCTCTACTTAACTCACCTAAGCACATCCACAACAATTTTGTATTCCCCAGTAGCTCAATGGACATTCTAAGTTTTGTTCTTGTGCTACATTGAGCTCAATGTTGCCTCTGTTTCCATCCACACTACCTGAGAGTGTACTCCTAGCATGACACTCCATTCTTCTGTTGCATCACTTCTTACAAATTTTGTTGCTACATTGAAAGAGAAGAATGGGCTTCATTCACTTCACCATCTCACTATGTGACTCTCCATGATAAGAATTTAATCTTAGTCCACCTACACACTCCACTGAGACTGCCCATGCCCACTCATGACTCACATAGCTTGACTATACTTTTGCGTGGCTTCTTTGCTTTTCATTTATTTCTATAATACATGCACATGGTATCATAGATGGATTTCTTTCAACATCGAGACAAGTCCAACATTTCTTTGATAGTCGTCATTACTCTTGAGACCATTTTCTTTGTTCCCATATTTAATCTTGTAGTTATTAACCCATATGCTTTTAACTCTTTGCGTTACACTATCAGAGACTAAAAAGTTCTGTAATATTTCCATAGTACTATATTGAGGCTTTTCCTTATCAGAACATTATTATTAAAAGGTATTATGAAAATAATAAGTTCCGATGTCCTTGGCCCTTTTTATTTATCCCTTTTGTATTTTTCTCCATGGGACTCAGTGAAGTGACCGAATTCTTAGCCTTAAGATGCTAGGGCATTTTGTTCTTGCCTCAGGGCCATTTTTCCTTTATTAAGACCTTAGCATCCTTGGTTCCATAAGTTCTTCTCGACCATGTAGCATCCCTAATATCGAAGCCACCTTATCGGCAATTTTTCAATTTCCAATTGTTATAAAGTGCTGACATCCTTAACCTCCAATTTGTCAACCTTTGATATGATGTCATCACTCCATGTAGCACTTCTTGAGTGGCGACACGTGTTAACTAGATTTTCCCCCATAGGCCCCTCAAAATGCCAAAACGTCTTGGTACGTGTCCTTTTGTACAACCATGGCACGCTGACGTTAGATGCCACTATAGCTTATCGGGACCAATCATATGCCACCACGTGTCCTACTAAAGGAGAGAGAAGAGGGCTCACCCACCTTTTATTTTGCGATGAAACTATTTTTTAATTCTCTTTTTGCATTCCTGTCGGCTTTTAATGCTATCAATGCTTCACCCAAATCGCAACATTTAAAAGGTTCACCACTTGGAAAGTTTTGATATTGTGATCGCAAATATCACTAGACCTTCGATATGCGATAGCCAATACACCAATGCACTGGTAGACCCGACCTTCTATTGTGTCGATGCTCTGATATCTCAGGAACTCTAATGTTGCGATGCATCGATTTGCTTGACCTTCGATATGTGATAACCAATATGCTTGCTTCTCTGAACCTTCGATATGTGATCACCTATATCTCTGGACCTCCAATATGTGATCATCGATATTCTTTCCTTCCCGAGGCTTTAATCCTCAAAACTTCAGCAACCAAAAACTTTTGATCTAGAAGTCCATTTTCGGACTTCCACATATCACTTGAAAGCTTATTTAGAGAAATTTCCAATAGGGAGGGTTTGATATAGGCTTTAATTCCTTCTTCTTCTTGGAATATAACTACAAACTTCTCTACCCATTGAATCTTTGGCCAGTCGAACACCAACTACCATGATGATCATTTTATGGCTTCTTCAATAAGCCTGCAGCTACCACGGAGTTCCATCCAAACACCCAATCATCATGCTGAACCTTATTTGACATCGATTCCAACACTTACACAACCCACTATAGACCATCAAATTTCCAACAAACATTGCATATGGTGCACCCCCTATTTAGTATTTTTCTTTTTAACAAAATGGCATGAATATATATTTGTATCCAACATGGTGCTTATTGTTTTCTTTATCTTGTTCAACTTATGTTTAAGGTTAAGGCTTTCTCTGCCTAGTTCTTAAACCAATATCATATTTGATCTAGCCCTACATATCTAAGTGTGGTTATAGTGCTCTACATGTCATATATAGCTTCTTCTCACTATATGTCTTTTAATTGGTTCGAAGTCCCTAGCTATATGATCACTCTTGTTTCAAGGTTAATAACCACATACCAACCATTGGTTCCCAATGTTGAACACGCATGTTAATGGTCCTTCATCACTGGAGTTATTACGTATAACACTACGTTTAAACCCTCGCTTGGATGAAACTCTCGCTCAGCACTCCAGTTATTCTCCAATTTCACAAGACCTCCAACTCGATTGCTCCACACATCTGGGCCATGTGAATAGGATATGACGTCACCTAGCCCTCACTGTGGCCAAGACGATGGGACTCCAATGGTCTAGATCTCTTCTCCCTCAACAGTGGTGTAGGACATTTCATTCAAACCCTAATACTTGCTCAGTTCACCCTCCATTATTTTGGTTTTCGTTGTGCCACTGACATTCAGAACTCAACAACAATACCTAGTGGCTTCGTCTGCTACCTTGACAGTATGCCTTTGTTGTCACCAAGGAAAATTTTAAGGATGGAAAATTTTCTTGAAGTTTAAAAAATTGGCGAATCTCACTAATCCCTAATATGCAAACTATAAAATGTGTATTGATATATTTGTAAAATTATTCAAATATATAATGATTTTATATATAGTCTCTATATAATGTTGGCGATTTTTGAGGTAAAATAATTTTATATTCTAAAATTTGGGCGAATCATCTTTTATAAAAATTGGTAATTGGCGAATCTTTTTTTGGAAAAATCAAGGAAAATTAGCCCACTGGGCGAACATTAGCCCCTAAAATTTTCCATGGTTGTCACCACCCTTTTTTGCAGAGTTCCCTTATTGCGCCAGGCGTTGCCACCGCTTGAGGTTGGTATAGCATCAAGGTGGTTTGTTTGGCCCCTACTTTATGCATTTTCTATAATACCAGTGTTGCGATTATAGTTGGAAACATTGGAGGCTCTTCGTGCCAACTTCACTTGCCCAAGTAATCTTAGTTCTCGTTTTCTTCTTGGAATTCCAAGCTATTTGATTAACCCCTTTAATTTTAGCGCAGTTCTAATCTCCCCTTATTTTTTTTTTCTTCCATAGGAATGGACTGAGGGTTTCTACAAGGCTGGCTTGGAACTCTCATGACCAACATATAGCCTTTGGTTTCATAGGTAAATTTTTTCCCCTGAAATCATGGTTCACTTGTTAAATAATTTCTTATGCTCATTTACATTAACACATTTCATGTTGGGTTTTCATGTGAAGGTTTGGATGCCTAATTGAGGTTCTATAATGTGACTCATACACAACTACTACCTCCTCTCTTCAATCCTGAGGTTTCATTATTTTTAGTTCTGTTTGGAACTATGACTATCCTCTAATTTTAACGTTTCTTATGGCTTACTATTGCAAGTATACTCACGTCATTCTTCTTTAGCCACATACTTGGGTTTCCATGGCATAATGAGTACTAATTTGGTGCCCCATTACTTCCAGGTCAGTTACTTTGCACGACCCCTTCCTTCCTAGACCACCTTACCACAGTGGATGGACTGGGGAAACTCCAGGGTTTCCTAGACTAGTTTTAATGTTTTCTATTCCGGAACTCCTGGCTATGTGTCCAATCGTTGTTGTTAAATGGGTCTTATTCGATTTAAGGTTAAAGAGTCAAGTGCTCTCCTGAATCTCATTGTATATACTGTACTTAAATTCCTATCATAACTTGAATCCATGTTCAAGTTTTTATTTTCCTTTTCTTTTGTGGAAATATTTATACGTGCCACATTTAATATGACCAACACTGTGACAATCTCCACTAATGGAGAAATTCCCATATCAGAAGTTTCAGTAATTATTGTGCTCTCTGTTTGTATTTAAAACTCCATGTTATGTTTATGTTATGTCGCATATTGGGGATAAAGGTGCATTTTTCTTTCTGGGTTATGATTTGGAATGAATATATGTTGCTGCTATGATTGCAAATTGAGGATAATAGTGTATCTGGTTCTCATATTGGTTAACTGAAATAGATATATGTTTCTAATATGTTTGCAAAATGATGATAAGGATGTATTTTGTTCTCAGTCTGGTTATCTGAAATGAATACTCATTTTCGTTACCTTGTAAAGTTGAAGGTTGAATCAGCATGAACCGTGCTTCCAGTTTCTTAATTATATTTCCTTTATGTGTATGCGGTTATGTCATGCTCTCTTCTTAGTTAATTCATATAACTATTCTCCCTTTGTATTTTTTCTAGATATTTATCATAAGGGTAAATGATACTCTCTATCTATAATTGGATTATCACTATGGTCTATCACCAAGTTTTCTCTCTCTTTTAAGTTATTGTTGGTTACTATAGGCACATGATAAGTTTATAGTTTTGATGCATATTTCGTTCTGTAGTAATATCTATTTTAAATAGGAACTGTGTTTCTATGAATGTGAATATGGCGGTGCCTGTTACTCTAGATTGATTTCTTCTTTGATTTCATATGATACTCGCTTGAGTTTCCATAGTCGAGCAACCTCCTTGCTGAGCATGTTTCTTCCTTTTTTTCCCAACCCTCACATTTGTTCTAACATCGTTTTTGTATACACTGAACAATATACTATGCCCAAATATTCACCATCGGTAAATTAAAGTTATGATTCTATAATATCTACAATTAGTATCAAGAATTACTACCCCAATTAATCTGCAACCAGTAAATATAATTAATCTACAACCCAGGATTAGAATTAATCTACAGCCTTTGAATAGGATTTGGAGCCCTGAGAATTGAGACTACCCTGTGAGCAGAAAGGTGGTCAATAGCTTGATATTTTTTATATCAATCTTCCTAGCTTATGATAATTTTCTGTAATAAACATACCACATATTATTGGCTATAATTATTTCTTTAGGATGCGATAGTATGATCTGGGATCTGTTCGGATAAAATTTAGGTTAACAGTTAAATGAGGGTTCTATCAAGGCCAAGGGTGAAATTTCTGTTGGTGTCACTCAACTTCTTAATCTAACTTTTTCCACCCACTTGGTTGTTGCTACTTAGACTTATTGCCACTCTGCAGTTCAGTTTAATCTTAGCCTCACCCCTAGAATCCAACAGTAGGAAAATCACTACCCTGATATCTCCCTAACTTTGTTGTAGTAATCCTACATGTAATAAACATTATATTTCCCTAAACAAAACACTAAATATGCTCAAATATAGAACATCACAATTAAATTCCCCCAGCAAGGTTTTATCTTCTTAAAAGCCAAGAATACCATTATAAAGAACATCCACATATAGTAGTTAACAATAAAATCGAACAAACAACAATTATGATTAACTAAAATTGAACATTTCGAATAAAAACAATAGTCATGATCTCTAATACGATAGGTAACAAATTAAATCTAACAATACAAGAATTTAATTAACTCAAATTCATAGTGTGACTAACACCAATAATCAAAATCTCCAACCCACGATTTAGTTTGGAAATTGTTCCTTAGACAACAGTGATCCACCCAACCTTGGACCAACCTTTGAACCTCCTTGAGCTAATATTCTCTTGCAAGGGATCAACAACGCCTTGTGGTTCCCATAATGTCTTTTTAAGCTTATTTTCTAGCAGATTTCCTTGGCAGAGTCTCACCTTTTAGGGATCTACTCCTTCTTTAGCCTTTGTTTCATTTTGTTTTTTCCTGATCAAGCCTTCTTTTCTGTCCCATAGTGCTTTTCTCAGTATTTATCTTCAACTGAGTATATTTATTTAAGTAATAAATCTAATCAAATCCATTTCTATTCAGATTTGGAAAACATCATTTTACTCTAGCGTTTCTTTCCACACAATTTCTAGCTTTATTCATCAAATTTATTTATTTAAAGTACATCAACCTTTCCTTCTTAATTATTTCATTGTAGTTCATTAATCAACATAACCACAATACCCAATATAAAATAAATATGTTTTCACAATAGCAAAGGGGTATTACATCTTTCTCCTCTCAAAAATAACATTGTCCTCAGTGTTTTTGGTTCTTTGACTTCTACTGGAATAGTGTTGGGTAGGCTTCTTTCGTATTATCTTCCCGCTCGCACGTTTCCTCCTCAATATTCAATTGCCTCCACTGTACCTTAACTTGAGGGACAACTCGGTTTCAGAGCAGAGTTTCCGTCTAATCCAACATACGAAGTGGGTCGGGCAGGAAGTCTCCTTCGTGTTCCACATATATCAGATTCCAATCGATCATAATCTCACAAAAAAAACTAAATAATTATAATTAACTCAAATCGAACATTTCGACTAACAATAGTCATAATCTCTAATACGATAGTTAACAAATTAAATCTAACAATACAGGAATTTAATTAACTCAAATTCATAGTGTGACTAACACCAATAATCAAAATCTGTAACCCACAATTTAGTCTAGAAATTGTTCCTCAGACAACACTGATCCACCCAACCTTGGACCAACCTTTGAACCCCCCTGAGCTAAGATGGTCTTGCAAGGAATCAACAATCGGCTCTAATTCCCATAATGTGTTTTTAAGCTGATTTTCAAGCAGATTTCCTTGGCAGTGTCTCACCTTTCAGGGATCTGCTCGCCCTTTAGCCTTGGTTTTCTTTTGTTTTTCTTGATAAAGCTTGTTTTTATCTCCCGTAGTGCTTTTCTCAGTATTTATCTTAAACTGAGTACATTTATTTAAGTAATAAATATAATAGAATCCATTTGTATTCAAATTTGGAAAACATATTTTTACTCTAGTGTTTCTTTCCACAATTTCTAGCTTTAATCATCAAATTTATTTATTTAAAGTACATCAATGTTTCCTTCATAATTAGCTCATTGTAGTTCATTAATAAACATACCCACAATAGCCAATATAAAATAAATATGTTTTCACAATAGCGGAAGGGTGTTAC
The DNA here is from genome assembly GCA_031772625.1 of Pinus tabuliformis. Lineage (NCBI taxonomy): Eukaryota > Viridiplantae > Streptophyta > Pinopsida > Pinales > Pinaceae > Pinus > Pinus tabuliformis. Next base: position 1,641,220,511 of record CM062816.1, on the reverse strand, counting down.
TTCTTTCTCCTCTCGAAAATAACACCATCCTCGGTGTTTTTCGTTTTTTGGCTTCTACTGGAATAGTGTTGGGTAGGCTTCTTTCCTATTATCTTCCCGCTCCCACATTTCCTCCTCAAGATTAAAGTTCCTCCAATATACCTTAACCTGAGTGACAACTTGATTTCGGAGCATAGCTTCCCTCCAATCCAAGATACGAAGTGGGTCGAGCAGGAAGTCTCCTTCGTGTTCCACCTATATCAGATTCCAATCAATCATAATCTCACAAAAAAACACTAGATAATTATAATTAACCCAAAACACAAATTTTGATGATCTAGGTGGAAATTGGTGGCCACTTGCCTATTCCACTTGGACCTCCACTATTGTTTCTTTTGGTTTTTTAGTTTCCTTATTTGTAGCACAATTTACTATTTTTGGCAGTTTTTCGGGTCCTGAACATCCGGAGCCGTTTTGAGGCCCTAAATGACTTTTTTTGGGAAAACTAGGAGCAGCATGGGCTCATGGATTGATGTTCCTCATCCCAAAGTTGTAGTCGTCATATATAACTTTCTAACTAGGTATTGCGTGCATCAAATGGAGATCATATGCCAAAGTTACTACCCCGGGAAGTTGATGTACCCATTTACCCAAAAACGGGGCCCATAGTTTGGAGCTTCATCTCCTATGGTTAGGTTTTTGGATGTTTATGGTTTTCCATTGTTTCTCAACAATAAATAGGCCTTCGAGCCTCATTGTATGACAATTCAAATGAATGTAGCCACCACATCTCTTCTCAGAGATAAGCTACCATTGCCCGAGTTTATTTCCAATTTTATTTGTAAGCATATTGTCATATTTTACATCAATTAAATGACGTATTATTTCTGTTGCATCTATGTATTTATGGTCATATCTATAATTTGTTGTGTTTCTCTTTAAATATGGATCATTTGACTAACAACAATAGTCATAATCTCTAATACGATAGCTAACAAATTAAATCTAACAATAGAGGAATTTAATTAACTCAAAGTCATAGTGTGACTATTACTAGCAGCAATAATCAAAATATCTAACCAAATATTTAGTCTGGAAATCATTCCTCGGACAACACTGATCCACCCAACCTTGGACCACCCTTTGAACCCCCCTGAGCTAAGATGGTCTTGCAAGGAATCAAAAACCCACTCTGATTCCCATAATTTGTTTTTAAGCTTATTTTCCAGTAGATTTCCTTGGCGGTGTCTCACCTTTTAGGGATTTTCTCCCTCTTCAGCCTTGGTTTTCTTTTGTTTTTCCTGATAAAGCCTACTTTTCTATCCCGTAGTGATTTTTTCAGTATTTATCTTCAACTGAGTATATTTATTTAAGTAATAAATCTAATTGAATCCATTTGTATTTAGATTTGGCAAACATCTTTTTACTCTAGTGTTTCTTTCCACACAATTTCTAGCTTTATTCATCAAATTTATTTATTTAAAGTACATCAACTTTTCCTTCATAATTAGTTCATCGTAGTTCATTAACCAACATACCCACAATATCCAATACAAAATAAATATGTTTTCACAATAGTGGAGGGGTATTACATCTTTCCCCTCTCAAAAATAACATCGTCCTCAGTGTTTTTGGTTCTTTGGCTTCTACTGGAACAATGTTGGGTAGGCTTCTTTCGTATTATCTTCCCACTCCCACGTTTCCTCCTCAAGAGTAAAGTTCCTCCACTGTACCTTAACCTGAGTGACAGCTGGATTTCAGAGCATAGTTTCCCTCCAATCCAAGATACAAAGTGGGTCAGTCAGGAAGTCTCCTTCGTGTTCCACCTATATCAGATTCCAATCAATCATAATCTCACAAAAAAACACTAGATAATTATAATTAACTCAAATATAACATTTCGACTAACAACAATAGTCATAATCTCTAATACAATAGTTAACAAATTAAATGTAACAATACAAGAAATTTAATTAACTCAAATTCATAGTGCAACTAACACCAATAATCAAAATCTCTAACCTGTAATTTAGTATAGGAATCGTTCATGAGACAACATTGATCCTCCCAACCTTGGACTAACCTTTGATCCCCCCTAAGCTAACATGGTCTTGTGAGGAATGAACAACCCCCTCTGATTCCCATAATGTGTTTTTAAGCTTATTTTTCCGCAAATTTTCCTAGCGGTGTCTCGCCTTTCAGGGACCTGCTCCCCCTTCAGTCTAGGCTTTGTTTTGTTTTTCCTCATAAAGTCTACTTTTCTCTCCTTTAGTGATTTTCTCAGTATTTATCTTCAACTAAGTATATTTATTTAAGTAATAAATCGAATCGAATCCATTCGTATTTAGATTTGGCAAACATCTTTTACTCTAGTGTTTCTTTCCACACAATTTCCATCTCTAATCATCAAATTTATTTATTTAAATTACATCAACTTTTCCTTGATAATTAATTCATCACAGTTCATTAATCAACATATGTACAAAGTCCAATACAAAATAAATATGTTTTCACAATAGAGGAGGGGTATTACATCTTTCTCTTCTCGAAAATAATACTGTCCTCAGTGTTTTTTGGTTCTTTGGCTTCTACTGGAACAATGTTGGATAGGCTTCTTGCATATTATCTTCCCGCTCCCATGTTTCCTCATCAAGAGTAAAGTTCCTCCACTATACCTTAACCTAAGTGACAACTTAATTTCATAGCATAGTTTCCCTCTAATCCAAGATACAAAGTGGCTCAGGCAAGAAGTCCCCTTCATGTTCCACCTATATCATATTCCAATCAATCACATGAGAAGTATCATGAATATTTTTTTTAATAAAGACACATGAAATACATTGTGGAATCTAATATGGTTGAGTAAAGCTAGTTGATAAGCTACTAGGCCTACTCTATCCAAGATTTCAAAAGGGCCACAAAATTGTGGTGTCAACTTTGCACAAGCTCTTGTGCTTAGAGTACTATTTCTAGGCTTTACTCACAAATATACATGGTATCTGATGTTGAATTCTTTATGCACTCTCATTTTGTTTGCATAACTTTTCTGTCGATCTTGTGTTGTTTTGATGTGCTGCCTGATTTTCTGCACGATCTGTTCCATCTCCTGTAAGGCATCTGGCCCCAATATTAGCTTATCTTCTGGTTGACTCCAGCTCAAGGGTGTATTACATTTTCTTCCATACAAAGCCTTGAAGGGGCTCATTTAAATGCAGGCCTGTTAACCATTATTATATGCAAATTATTCTAAATGCAACAATTCTTACCACTTGCTAGGTTGATTCATCACATACAGTATTAGCATATCCTCCAAAATCTGATTGGTCCTTTATATTTTCCCATCTTTTTGCAGGTGATATGTTATGCTAAATTTCAACTTGGTTCCCATACGTCCAAATAATGCCTTCCAATACTAGGAGGAAAACTTCACATCTCTGTCAAACACTATTACCTTGGGTATTCCATGTAGGTGAAAGACGTCTCTCATGAAAATATTAGTTATCTGAGAAGTGCCAAATGTAGACTGCATTGGTATAGAGTGGGCTGCTTTAGTCGACACATATACTATGACCATGATAGAATCATGATGGAATTTTTTCCTTGGTAATCCAGTGATAAAGTCCATTGAAATTGTTTCCCACTTCCATTCGGGTATGGGTAGAGGGTTTAACAATCTGGCTAGATGTTGATGCTCCACCTTCACCTATTGGCATTATATGCACCTTGCTAGATACTCGACTACATCCCTCTTCATACCCAACCAATTTTTTTTCCTTAACGCGGTAATAAATTTATGGTAACTGGGATGGCCCGCTTAAGGTCTTGTGTGATACTCATGTAATATTTTTTGTTTCAATGTGATCACATTAGGAATATAAAACCGATTCAGGTTAGTGAGAAACTTTTTAGAATTTTCAAAATATACTAAATCTCCTGTTTAATGATTTTTTTTTTTAATTTCTAAGTATTGAGTATCTTGTTGTATTAACTTCTTCACCTGGTTCAGGAAATTTGTGTTCACACTACTAACAAATATCCATAAAACAACATGAGAATGTCTTCTTAGAGCATCTGCTAGTTTTTTTCCTTTCCTTTTATGTGTCGTATCTCAAAATCAAAATCGCTAAGGAATGCCAACCATCTTGCTTGCCTAACATTTAAGTCTGGCTGGCTGAAAAAATACTTCAGACTGATGTGGTTAGTTACTAGTATAAATTTATTTCCAAGAAAATAATGTCTCCACATTTTAAGCGCATGTATTACTACTACCAGTTCTAAATCATACACTACATAGTTTTTCTCATGCACTTTCAGCTTCCGAGACCCGTAAGCTATTACAACATTATCCTGCATCAATACTCCTCCAAGGCCTTCCAAACAAGCATTTGTACAAACAATGAATTCTTTGTTGGGATATGCAATTTTTAATATGGGGCTTGTGGTTAACAATTATTTCAGCTTATCAAATCTTTCTTGACATTGGGTTATCTAATCAAATTTCACACCCTTTTTCTACAAGGAGGTGATAGGATAAGCTAGTCTCAAGAAGGATTCTATGAATCTCTAATAATATCCTACAATTCCCATAAAAGAGCGAATTGTGGCTACGTCCTTCGGTATGGGCCAATTCATGATAGCCTCAATCTTTTCAGGATCCACTGATAATCCTTCCTTGGAAATAACATGTCCCAAGTACTGTATTATGTCTTTATAAAACTCACATTTGTTGAGTTTTGCATATAGTTGATGTTCCCTTAATGTTTGTAATACTAGCTTCAAATTCTCTTTGTGCTCCTCCTCATTCTTTGAATATACTAAAATATCATCAATGAACATTAGTAAAAACTTATCAAGGTAAGGTTGCAGTATATTGTTCATCAAGCACATGAAGGTTGTTGGTGCATTCATGAGTCCAAAAGGTAACACAACAAACTCATAATGATTGTATTTGGTTCTAAAGGTAGTTTCTTGAATATCTTCATTCTTTATGCGCAACTGATGGTAACTAGTTCTCAAATCAATTTTTGAGAAAATTGTTGTCTCTCTCACCTGATCAAATAGATCGTCAATTCGTGGCAATGGAAACTTGTTTTTGTTTGTTAATTTATTCAACTGACAGTAATAAATGCACATTATAAATGTTCCTTCCTTTTTCTTGACAAAAAGTACTGGTGCCCCCCATGGCGAGACATTGGGTCTGATATACCCCTTGTTCAAGAGCTCCTATAATTTCATTTTCAATTCTAATAATTCGAGTGTGCTCATTCGATACATGGTTCTAGACACATCAATGACACCCAGTACTAAGTCAATGGTAAAATATATGTCCCTATGTGGAGGTAACCCCGAAATTTCTTTTGGAAATACATCTTGAAATTCCTTAATAACCGACAAAGTTTTTAATTTTCCTTTTTCCTGCTATTTGATTACTAGTTTCCACTTGTACTTAGCTGGAATCCCTTTATTACACTTTTTTTCAGCTGTAACGCAACAATTTTTTGAACTGATACTGGTTTTGGCTTTCCCTTTATTACCCATGTGTGTCCATTCTGATCCACACAACTAACCATTTTCTCTAGACAATTTATAACAATTGCTTGCCTTTCCAACTAGTCCATGCCTATCAACAGATCATAAGATCCTAAAGGGAGAATATTTAAATCGATTGTTGTAGGATGACCATTTAAATTAAGGGAGCACTATTTTATTTGACTAGTTACTTTTCTTTTAGTACCAGTTTCCAACTAAACCAGCCACGCATTCTTGAATTTTTCTAATTTCAGATTACACTTTTCCACAATTTGGGGGTGGATATAACTTAGACTAGCCCCCGGATCAATTAAAACAGACACAATTTGGTTTAGTATCATACCTTTGATTTCAATCATAGTCGACTGATGCTCAGCTTGTTTGTCCTCCAATGTTGCGTTAATTCTAGGAATATTACAGGAAATTTCATTCACAATCATTGCCTCTTGAATGGCCTGAATGTTATGTAAAAAACCTCTATTATGTGAAAAATCCCTTAGCAAGTGTGGCTCACCGCAACCCCAACATTCCAATGGTCCCCGTTCCTTTTTACTGTTTTTTTTTCTTGCTGTTAATTGAGTTCTTATAAGACTATGCAATAAGAGGTGCATTTCCTTTGCCAAAGTTCTTCCTTTGATGCTCTTTGCTGAAATTCTTAAGATATTAACGTTTTTGTATTTTTACTCTCCCTCCCACATTAGCACTCTCTTTAATATTCAATAATTTACCTCCTTAATTTCTATTCTTAAATTTTCGATAACATAACCTACCCTTCCTCACCACCTCGTACATAGATTTTGGGTTATCAAACTCAATTATCTCCTTATACGAGGCTAGAAAACAATTTAGGAACTGCTGGACTTTGGCCTTCTCCTCTTTAAGGTATGGTACATACCATAACAAGTTTGTAAACTTAGCCACAAACTCATCCATGGTCAGTTGTCCCAACCTTAATTCATGAAATTCCTTGGCTCGGTCATCATAGTAGTGCTCACTGAGATACCGTGACTTGAACTGTTTCTAGAATTCCTCCCATGAAACTGTCTTCTCTTCTAGTAGCTACATGTTTTTACCTCTGCCCACTAGAGGGTAGCTTTACCGTGAAGCTGAAAAATAGTCACGAATTATTTTAAACTACTGTCATACTCGTACACCTCGAAATAATTAATCATGTTCAACAACCACACCTCAATATCCTCCCTCCTTTCACTCTCAAAGGTAGGGGGCTTGATCTTCCTAAACTCCCCATGTAACTCCATCTTCTTCTTTCCTTTACATTTTTTTGGAGAATTACGACCAGATTCCTCTCCACTTTCAAATTTTTCAAATTTTGTCCCACTCTTCTTTCTTTTTAATCCTTTCGGCTCTACACTTTTGTGGCTGGAATTCTCAGTCCATTCTCTGATAAACATTTCATGTTCCTCAATATATTTTAATAAATGCTCATTACTACTCTAAATCTATGCTAATTATTGTTGCATATTTATTATTATATCCCCAAACTCAGAAGGTAATGAGGTGCTATCTTCCCCCAAATCCACATACAAATCCTCCCTGCCAGTAATAGCTGGAGGAGAGTTCTCCATCATTCTACAGTAATCTGCTTCAATTCTGCACCCTACGAAACATACCAATTAACATCAATATGTTACATTTACTTATATTACTGCTAATTCTATAACTATGGTGGTGCCTTTTTCTTAAGCCTGGTGTGGTATTTGGTGCTTTGATACCATTTTTTAGATACCTATATTACATATCGCACTCCATTATACCTAAATGCAAAAGTTCAACAATGCATATGGTGCACCTCTTATTTAGTATTATTACTTTTTTATATTTTCTTTTTAACAAAATGGCATAAATATATATTTGTATCAAACATGGTGCTTATGACTGTCTATATCTTGTTCGGCTTATGTTTAAAGTTAAGGCTTTCTCTACTTAGTTCTCAGACCAAACTCATGTTTTATCTGGCCCTACCTATCTAACTGTGGTTATAGTGCTCTATATGTCATATATAGCTTCCTCTCACTATATGCCTTTGAATTGGTTCAAAGTCCCTAGCTATATGATCACCCTTGTTTCAAGGTTAATAACCACATACCAACCATTTGTTCCCAATGTTAAATGTGCATATTAATGGTCCTTCATCATTGGAGTTATTTTGTATAACACTAGGTTCAAACCCTCACCTAGATGAAACTCTCGCTCAACACTCTAGTTCTTCTCCAATTTCACCACACCTACGACTAGATTTCTCCATGCATCCTGGCCATGTGAACATGGTATAATGTCACCTGGCCCTCACTATGGCCAAGATGATGGGACTCCAACGGTCTATATCTCTTCTCCCTCATCAATCGTGTAAGACATTTCATTCAAGCCCTAACAATCGTTCATTTCACCCTCCATTATTTTTGTTTATTCAAGGAATTAATAAAAGGAAAAATGATAGAACCTTATGAGGTAATCAAGGTTCCAATTAGTGAGATGGCCATACCAGTGTCACTTTGAGGAAACAGACAAACTCCCTGTATTTAAAGGCTTTGAAGCACTTTCTGTAATCACTTAATTTTCTAGTGTGATAAGATAGGTCCACTTGAAATGTTGGATATGATAAAAAGATACTCAACAAATCCAATATTAAATCCATTGTTATAAACCTTAATAATCAAATATAGCCAATTAATACTCAAATATAGTCAAAATATACTCAAACAAAACCAACATTGATATCCATGTGGAAAAGGAAATGTAGAAATGTAGTCAAACAAAATAAACTTTGATAGTCATTTTAATATTAGAAATATAGTGTTTTTTTAAATGAAGATAAACATTTAAATGTGAACTCAATAAAAAAATTAAAAATATCAATTTCTTTGAATTTTTTTTTTTTTTGGCAAATAATGAATACAAAATATTTTAAAATTACATAATAAGTTTGTACTTTAAACATAATGTAATCATAAATACAATTGAAAAATAAATTTATTTGTATATAAGTATAATATAATGCCATATAATTGGTTTTCATGTTTTAATATTATTATGTTTTAAGGATTTAATATATTAATCTTAGTGTTTAATATACTAGTATATTAATTATAAATTGATCTTATGGGTTATAGTCTTAGGGTTTAATATATTAATCATAGGAAATAATATATTAATTTTAGAGTTTATAATCATAGAATTTAATATAGCGTTTGTTATAAAGGGTTTATAATATAAAGGTTTATAATTTGAGGGTTTATAATAATGAGTTTAATATTTGGGTCTCATATATAGGGTTTATAATATATTGATCTTAGTTAGCCATAGTCAACCATGGTCAATCATAGTCAACATTGGCTAAGCATCAATATCTCTCTCAACCTAGAAAACTCCTTTCTCTTCTCATTCCTAATGGCCAACTACAATTTACCAAGTTTAGAATGGTCAAAGAAGCTCAACCAATGTCTCTATGATTGAACATGGGATTCAATATTAGAATTTTAGTATTGGGTTTTAGTTTTAGGTTATAGTATAATTTTTTAGTGTTGGGTTTTAATATTAGAGTTTTTAATATTAAGTTTCAATTTTCGGATTTTAATGATTAAACATGTTGTGATGTTAGAATGGTACATAAATTTATTTAGCATCATATTGTGACAAATATTATCGTAATATGACAATCATTGTCACAATGTTGCATTACATTGTCATTTACACATCGCTGCATTTCAATATTAGAAAATTAGTCAACCGCATTTACTAATGTTGTTGAGTATGTTTGATGATGTTTGAGAGTCAACATTCATCATCTTTGGTCAAACATATTCTCCTTTCATTATTATTAATTAATATTTATAGTCAAATACAGTCAACCAGATCAGTGAACATAGTTAATCAGAGTCAATCATGATAGTCATCGTTTAAATAGTTGACTATGATGATATTATAATATTAGGTTTAATATTAGGGTTTATAATATTTGGCTCAATATTTGGGCTTATAATATTGATTTTAATATTGGGTTTATAATATTGTGTATAATATTATGGTTTAATATCAAAATTTCTAATATTATTTTTGTAACCAACCTTAACCCTTAATTTATTTATTTATTTTTTATTCCTTATCATGTTGTATGGATGATTGGATCTCGGTGTCATTTTGCTAATATGCCTTCTTCACTAATATGGTGCATCAAGGCTTCCCGAGTCCCATTTAAAAGATTGTAATGCATTCATCAATTGGGTAACATTCTTCATTACGACTCCAATATGCGGATTAAGACATTACTTACCCCAAAAAGATCTTATCATAGCTTCACACAATGTTGAAGTTAGTCAAATGACAACGCACAGTAAAATAATGCTCCAAACACATTACTAGTATGCTACAAGAATAAAGAGAAGACCATCCTGAATCGAATTGTAGTATTACAAAACCCAAATCTAACACACGAGTTGTTTCCAACCACTCAACATTCATCTATGGAAACCCATATTACCAAGAACACTCGGTCCTCCCAACATGGGTATCATATTCTTGCTTCCTACCTGAAATACACATTATTTTCTTTATCCACCTAATTCGGCATTCAAACCATTCTGGGCCATTCATGGCTTCTTCATTGACATGGACATTCACTTTGACACATGAGAACTCTCTCTCTCTATCTCCTATTTGATCATTGTCCGAATTTTCATAATTTATTACAAGCATTGTTGTGGATTTTATAAATCTCTTAAGCAAGCACTATAATATTGCATATCACTTCATATCGTGCAAATCAATGAAGAGCAGGTCAGAAGTTTAATAGAATCGATAGAAACTAAATTGAACATAATTGAGGGTTTTTCTATGCACTCGTGTAGTTTAAACTTTAGCCTAAAAGTAATAGAAGCACCAAGCCTTCCTCCAGCCTCTATATCTGCATTATATTCACGTACTTTCGCAAATCTTAAAAATTCTGAAAACTTTGTTCCTTCCCAAAATCGCATTGCCTAGCTCACCTATTTCCCACTCAACACCTTTCGTGGTCCTCTTCTTGCTTATTAATATCCTTCAGTTACCAGCATGTTGCAATGTGGCCACAATTGTGTATATTGGAAGCATCCTTATGTCCTTCATAGAGAGTGCCAAATTATTTTGCACTACCGACCAATTGTCACAAAATACCTGTTTGGATCATCCAGTACAGGAATGAATCCATGATTATGCTCGTAAAACATGTCCATAGGGGTCACGTATGCATAGATTAAGGCACTTCTTGGAGTTTTCTATATTAAAGAGTCCCTTGGAATTGGCCCTGAGAAAAACATGACAAAAAGATTTATTGTCATATGCTCTCAGACCGCGGAGAGCTGGCATGGTTGCCTTCCTTCTTGCTCATAAATCATTCACATGGTCTCTTGTCCCGCAACATGGTTAAATGAATACATGGTAAAAATATTTCGATATTACCAGTAAAATCACCCTGCAATAAAATAGGAATGGTTGTTTTTTATCTTCTACCATTGTATTCCACCTTGGTATGGTTTTTATTTTTCTGTCGAGAATTTCGGGCTTTTATTCCAAGGATTGCTAACATCAACCATTCCATTGGCATTCCCCTGATTTGAAAATATCTTTAAATTCTCTATCACACATTTACCTTCCCTTGTTACTCACTCCGGTCTCCACAAAAAATTCCACGTTAACTCTTAACCAGGTTCAAAGTTCATCTTCTACCAATATTTTACAATGCATTTGACCCAGAGCCTACATGGACCCTTTCAGCGTTACTTGACTACTGTTCGTAACTGATTCACAACAGTACACGTGCAACAATAATTATTCCCACCGATTCATGCAAGTTTTCATGCACATTAATTTTTCCATGCCCTCTGTTCAAGCACCAATGAAGGTAACTTGGTTTGCAGGCTCAACCTATGAAAACTGCATTATATCGCACTAAAAGGCATAAACCAATTACTCATAGGACTTGTATAAAAGAACAGAAGTCTGAGTCTCAATGGTTGAGTGCAATAATCAAATCTTGCAGTCTTTAAAAGATGTATAATATACATATCTCATCTTTGATACAAAATTTCAACCTTACCTCATTTCACACCGACTTTGAAGGTGTATACCGAGTTCATCAGTTTTAAAGCATAGTTACCAAATTCGAATTCGAATTCGAATTCGAATCGATACGGAAAAAATTCGACCTTATAAAATTCAATACGGAAAAAATTCGACATTGTATTACATATACATATATATATATATTAATATTGGGTTTATCTTTTTTATTCTAATTTTTTCATAAGCCTTATCCATTGTAAACTGAATTTTGACACTTTATAATTTTTTTGTAATATAGAAGTTACTGTTTTTCTATTTTTTTGTATAAAAGTTGTGGATTTGGAAGCTTACCATTTCATATCTTTTATAATAATGAATTTTTCCATTTTATAATTTTTTGAAATATAGAAGTTACTATTTTTTTTTTTGTACAAAAGTTATGGATTTGAAGGTTTACCATTTTATATGATTTATAATTTTTTCTAATATTGATTTATCTTTTTTATATATATTTTTTTATAAGAGTTATCCATTTAAAACTTAAATTTTTCAGTTTATAATTTTTTCCAATATAGAAGTTATGATTTTTATTTTTTTATAAGAGTTACCAATTTGCAAAGAATTTACTATTTTATAATTATTTTTAAGAGAGAAGTTATCTTTTTTTTTGCAATTTGTCATTATATAGAAATCACTAACTAGTTATCTGTTTAAATTTCTCCATTTATAATTCAAATATAAAAATTAGGATTTTTGTTTTTTTATAAAAGAGGTACCAATTTGCAACCAATTCATTATTTCATAATTTTTGTTAAGATAGAAGTTATCTTTCTTTTAGTTGCAATTATATAGAAATTACTAACTCACCTCTCATTTAAAATAATTGAGTCACATGATGCCTCCTAAATATGTATCAGAGCTATTTATATAATTTAATGTCAATGATAATATTGATTCATTTTTAATTAAATTAATTATTTAATAAAAATTTTACATTTTAGTATTAGTAATTTATTTTAGATTATACCATGTTCTGTTGTAGAACAAACTGTAAATAATATATAATAAAATATCAAAATCAAACTAAAATTAAAATAATCAATTTTCTAACTAAATTTCTAACCATATTTAACATTTTATAGAGAAATTTGATAAAAATTGTTTTTTTTTAATATAGGAATTATTATTTTTTATTTTTTATTTTTATAAAAATTATTGTTTATTTTTCTCCAATTTTTTGATATTTTTTTATAAAAACTAAAAAATTACACACATTAGAACTTTAAAAAAATAGCATTAAAGCTAAAAGATCACTGCATTATTTTTATAAAATTTCAATTCTCAAATTTCAAAAAACTCCATTTATTTCTTTTGTGATTTTATTCAAGGGCGATTTGTTAGCGTTCCTATCCATGGTTGCACAGAGGCCAAGATTCATTGTTCTACACCGTCACCCTATTCGTCAACTCAACAGGAGCAGCACAGTAGACGCTGGACATACACTGATAAAAAGCTTTGACCAAAATTGTTCACCGCTAACCTGTACCGAATTGAAAACTGACGAATTATTCGTTGTACCGAACCGAATCAGCAAATTTCCGAATTCTTTTTGCCGGTACGGCCGAACTTGATAACTAGGTTTTAAAGTATTAATTTCTTCAATTACCTTCTCAACATAGAAGTCATTTCTTTATTTCTCTCCGACTAGACTATCAGGCTCTTATATATTTCTTTCAATGCAATCACCAAAATTCGATCTGCCAACAAGAAATGGCATGTTGACAGGGTATTGGGTATCAGTTCCACAATATCTGTAGGTTTAATATTCTACCATGCATCCTGAATGATAGAAACAGCTAAAATCACACAATCACAAAACCTTAATCATATATTATGCACAAATGGTGTATGTGCAAAGACACTCACACACACCAATTTACATTCAGATTACTCTATTAAATAGAGTTTCTGAGATCTAACTTATTCCCAAATTAGATAGAGAGGTTGAGAGAATTTCTCAACCATCACAAACCAACTTCTTAAATATGGAATGTAAGCATTAACTCCAACATCCCCCCTTAATGATTACATTACATGAAAATAACAAAATAATCAAGTTTATCAGTAGATGCTCCATCAAGTTGCCTCATAACCCTCGGAAAGGTGTAGTTGGCAAGTTGGATTCCCGAGTTCCCTTCCTCAACTCCCGAATCAAGGACCTCCCGAAGTCAATTACTGGACAACATCCCAATCTGTCGCATAACCTCATTAGGAAACCACCACGTCTACCACTAATGAGGGATCCTTCCCTAGATCCGCAACTGCCATACTATCTGGACAACCATCCATATTGAGCCTTACTGCTACTTGATCTCTTCAAACACAATTGATTGCAATGGATAAAGCAGAAGGGTTGATATGTTGCATCTTCAAGTCAAAAATACGTTTACCTTTTTAGCGATACTTGACTACTCGTGAATCACCGCAAGCTTTGTGACGCCCGAACAGAGAAACTTTCCGCCATAACAGCTGGTCAAATACGGCCCGCATCTGCAAATTCATACGTTGTTGCCCGTGGGAGACAAGTCCATAAATTTACAGTAAACGCCTAGCTGAGCATGTGATTGACAGATAGCGTTGGTGGTGTCACAGAGGCGTCATGGTCGGGGAGCAGCTGCAGATTGATAAGAATAGCTGGTCAAAATGTTGGAGGCCAAAAACAGCACCGCTCAGGAGATCGCTGCTCAGGCAGAACAGAGAAACGCCCAGTTTCAAATGCCACAGACGGAATTAATAATTTCTATGAGCAGAACATGGCCCCGGTTAATTTGAAATCAAAACCAACTCCTTCAAGCCCGACGCAACCTCTGGGACTCTGCCGTTGTTGGCCAAGAGTGGAAGTTAATCGCTTCCGGCGACGGGTTGTTGTGCTACGAGACGTACCTACGGCCTTCAAGAATGTAGAGGATATTCTGGGTGTACAATCCTCTTTTTCCCGGCTACGACAATTCATGAATTTTGATAATGGTACCAAATATGTGGGGAATCAAAAAACAGGACGCCTGGTATGCAAGCGGCAACATTCAAAATGCTTTTTCCTTTCAATGAAAAGGCAGATACGAGAATCGCAAGAAACGCATCGTCGACTGCACAGGCGTACGAAAAACAAATAAATTAACATAGGAAATCAATTTTCACTCTTATTTTTCAAGGATTTAGACTCACAATACACAGGCCTCTGATCCTGTGCTCTGATACCATGATAGAAACAGCTAAAATCACACAATCACAAAAACTCAATCATATATTATGCACAAATGGTGTATGTGCAAAGACACTCACACACACCAATTTACATTCAGATTACTCTATTAAATAGAGTTTCTGAGATCTAACTTATTCCCAAATTAGATAGAGAGGTTGAGAGAATTTCTCAACCATCACAAACCAACTTCTTAAATATGGAATGTAAGCATTAACTCCAACACTGAAAACTGGTGGCTCCGAGTTATCGCTCATAGTTTGCTATCTAGGTTACCAATTTCGAGGACTTGCTCGAAGGATCCGATCTCCTTATAGTCCTATCAAACGATTATACCTGACACACTCGATATGAATATGCATGATTGACCATATATACATTCAATTTAGTGTATCCTCGTAGTTGAAAAGGGTCGTGACTATTTTACCCAAATGAAATTTATGCTTTTAGGACAACTTACAAAATCTCCCATCCCTTTTTTAAAGGTGGAAAGATGTATTATCCTTTCTATAAACAAAAGCGAAAATTTGTTCAAAGTAATTGAAGTATTCCAGTGCTTATCCATACCAGGGATGACATGGGCATTATTTTTCGAATGTTTCCAACAAGAAGGCTTATGTATCGAAACATTCATGACTCAGACAATCATAAGTAGCATTCGTGCACCTCCGCATTCGGGTTTAAATAGATACAACAGTTATTTTAGACCAGGCTTCCTTCGGAATATAATGTAAAGTAGAAAAACAAAATTCATGAAATATAACATGTAGGTACACCTGGCCAATTGTTATTTTTACATAATTTTTTTGTGTTTTGTATGAGGGACGACAAATCAAAACACAAAAACTTTCAGTATTTCCCACAAGACATGCCTTCATATTAGGCATCACTATTTCCCCATATTTTTCGAGTAGCTATCTCAGTAGCTATCATTCCTATTGTTCAACCCATGTGCCTCCCATTTCCTAGGTGGTATTTAAGTTTACCATGGTCGAGGAAAGAGGTGTTCATGCCCATACGTCTAAGCAAGTAAAGAAGAAACCCTCTTTGGTTGTTCCCTTTGAAGACTCTCTACCAGTAATGTCAATGAAACTAGGGAAGGAGGGTTCATAGCATTGATTGAGGTCGTAATTTCTAGATCGATCTTTACTACTAGTGGTACGACTTACTAAAATAAGAATCAAATCCCAGACATTAGCATCGACATCTCTTAACAATAATGAATGATCGTGATTCACATGATTCACGTGATCCCTTAACAATAACAAATGATCTTGATTCACATGATTCTCTTAAATATTGAAACGCAGACCCAACAACAAACTCAGCGTCGCTTTATTCAGCATTGAAGTAATTATTTTGCCCTCATTCTGTGACCACAACCACATACAGAGTGCCTACGGTTCCATCATATTCTAATAAGCTAGAAATCTATAATATTAACATCCATGGGTTATAGATAAACCCGTAGTAATAACTTTGTTTGCATTCATGTTGAGAGGTTATCATATTGTAATGTATCTAGTTATCTTAAATCAAAAAGAAAAGATTGCATATACATATATTAGCATGCTAAATGGAAATAACATAAAACATAAGAAAATAAGTAATTTAAATGATCCGTTATAATTGATTCAAACTAGATTAGTGGATAGAATGTCACTTGGAAAATCGATCAAACTAGATTAGTGGATAGAATGTCACTTGGAAAATCGAACACCGTCACCCAACCTAGAACTAGCTTCCTCTCGTTCACCCCCATGCAGAGAGTTCTTTGCCATTGATCAGCTATCTCTTGTTCATCTCTTCAATGTGTATTTAGTACCGTCTTTCATGATATGGTTTCCTTTAGCGGCGTCTCGTTTTTTCATATATTTTTATCCATTTGCCTAGGATCTTCCCATAAAAGCCCGCCTTTCTCTCCTATGAGGTTTTTACCATAAAAGCTTGTCTTTCTCTCGCAAAAATTTGATGTCGTTTCCCATAAAATCTTTCGTTTCTCTCCTGCAAGGATTTTATGTTTTTTTTAAGCTTAGCATCTTTCTCGAGTTAAGTAACTTAATGGATATTTATCTCCCATTCCATTAATATTATCTAGGATTTTATCTAGAAGTCTTATCATCAAAGAATTATCCATTCCCATTCACCAATGGGATTTCATTTGGCAAGCATCTCATCTCTTGGTGTCTCTTTTTCCAAGCAATTAAATTATCTTTATTTATGTAATAATAAAGTATTTACTTTCATTGTTACACCTCAAACGTAGATTTTTTGTTACAACTTAGTCTTAGATTAGTTTTGGCATGATAGCAATAGGGTGTTACATAAAACAGAGGGGTGTTACATACTCCCCCCTTAAATTTACATCGTCCTCGGTGTATTATTGCATATTATAATTCATTTCCTCGTTCTTAGGTATTTATTTTTGAAATTACAAGTTCTTGCGGCCTTGCCACCTGAATTAGATATTTTGATATATAGGCTACAAAGAAGTTCTGCCAGAAATCTCCTTTAATTTCTACCTGTAACATTTGTTTCAATCAATTTTGTAAGAGACTTTAGATGCCTTAAAAAAAACTCAATTTTGTTTACCACAGTTAATGTCATAACTTGATATAACAATACTACTAATTGAGTAACTACAGGTTAATGTTGCCCACCATTTAAATATGATTTCTCATCTTCAATTTCATTGTATTTAAATAATAGGAATAACTCACACACCTCCAATTCATTTGTGTTTTTTCTGAACACTTTCTTCCTGCAGTCTTCCTGCATTAGTCGCAACAAGTCAAACTAGCTCATTTGGCCAATCAACATGTATAAAAATATCACATCAAGTTGGCTCAAAACATAACCATAAAAATCACATGTAGTCATCATAAACCCAATCATAGATAACATGTAATCATCATAGACCATAATCATAAATCACATGCATACTAAACTGAAATAAAACATTGATACTTATCCTTTAATCACTTCTTAACTTTCACTTATGTCTTTATTATGCACGCACTCTGGATTGGTTTCCACACCAGAAAACCACCCAGTGCCTTCTCCTCAAGCATGTGCACATACACATATTGTGCATCACACACATATAGATATACATGCCATCCAACCTAATGCAATAAATGCATCCACACCAGTACCATATGTACCACATGTACATAGTATCACATGTAGAATGTGTAGAAAATACCAATTGTTCATAACATCATATGCATGACATGTACATTATCCATATGTTTTCATAACATCTAGTCAACGCCAAAAATTCCTTTAATTATTTATTCACACTAGTTTTAGGTAATTCCAATCAAACCATACTCTGTTTATCAATTAGAGAATAGAGAATTAATGGACTTGTTCAATTTTTGTAACCAGAGCATTCATGTCAAAGTATTTAATTTCTTTTATTGAGTTAATCCTGTTCATATAACTTGTGGTTGCAGGAAAATTTCATCAATGGGAGAAAATTGTAACACAAAGGTTATCATACATGTTCACAATACCAATAACTTTGGGTTTTGGGATTGAATCTATCACTAGACAATGTCTTAATAACACCGGAAAGATGACCTCTGCCCAATCATAAAGCATACTTTTGATAGTTAACCTAGTATGGCCTGCCATATTATATTTGAAGTTTTGATAACAACCTTAACCTTGTCTTAAGCCAAGAAAATAATTGTTTGGTACTCAAAATTACACCATACATAATCCAGTTATGCCATATGATTTCCTGTTTGTTCTTTTAAACACTACTCCCAACACCTTGTTGGCCATGAATAATTTTGTGTATATTCAAAACCAATCGAACAATCAGTATGCAAGTACATACACCTCCTATACATGAGTCAAAATCGAAGGTTACAATGTTCTCACACTCCCCCACTCTCCTAATTTCCAGGGCACTATGTGTATCTGGATTTAAATGTAGGTTATCAACATGTTGACACCTCACCTTAAACATTAAATCACCCCTGAAAAGAAAAAAGAATATAACTCATTTATTGGAAACAGGATTCATTAAAATAATTTCCCATGTGGTTTATGAAACTATTGTTATGTTGCGATATTTCAAGCTAGACATCACTATCAATAAGACCTAATAGGTAGATGTTTCCCATATTGCTTGGTAGGAAATAGTGGTACAAACTATGCATCCTAGATTGTACGATTTCGAATTAATTTGAATAGATTGCTAGATATCATTTTATCGAAACCAATTATCTTTACACACAAAAATAAATACCACTTAGCCATCCAATATGGTTGAAGCATCTTATCAATTTAACAACGAGCTTTTGCATGGTTTGTTATCCTCTCTCTTCATCACCTATAACCTTTTATATGTCACCATTACTTGATGAATACATTTTTTTACTGCTAGCAGAAGATCCTTAGAACATCATAAGTTGTATTAATGTGAAGCCTTTTGTTTTACCAAAAATTTATTAATTAATTCAGACAAGTCATGTTCCAACTATAATTTACAATTTTTGTTAATCATTAGGTTGCTCTGAATTTCTTTATTTCTACTTCAAATGCATCCAGCACCACCATATCAAATTTATTTGTCATTTTTGTTCTCATAAAGCATGTATACTTTGTTTATATAGTAGAAGAATACAAATCATTTCAATATCATGAATTCCCACCAGAAGTACATTTGCAAGATCTATAAACATTCTACTAGAAGCATATTCTTCTTGGTTGTGGATTTTATAAATCTCTCATGTGAGCACTACAATAGTGCGTTGAGTTCATATTGTGAAAATCATTGAAGAGTTAGTTGGAAGTTTAATAGAATCGATAGACACTAAATTGAACATAATGGGGGGCTTTCCTACGCACTTGTGTAGTTTAGCCTAAAAGGAATTGAAGCACCATGCCTTCCTCCAGCCTCTATATCTGCAATATATTCAGGTACTTTCACAAGTCTTAAAACTTCTTAAAACTTTTATCCTTCCCCAAATCGCATCGCCGAGCGCACCTATTTCCCAATAACACCTTTTGTGGTCTTCTTCTTGCTCATTATTGTCCTTTGGTTACTTGTATGCTACAATGTAACCAGAATTATGTATATTGGAAGCATCTTTATGTCCTTCATAGAGAGTGCCAAATTATTTTTCACTGTCGACCAACTGTCACAAAATAATTGTTTGAATCATCCATTACAGGAATGAATCCATGATTACGCTCATAAAACATGTCCATAGGGGTCAAATATGCATAGATTAAGGAAGTTCATGGAGATTTCTATATTAAAGGGTCCAATGAATTGACCCTGATTAAAACATGAGGAAGATTTTTATTGCCAGATGGTCTCGGACCACGGAGAGGTGGCATGGTTGCCTTCCTTCTTGCTCACAAATCATTCACACGGTCTTTTGCTTGCCTCAACATGGTTAAATGAATACATGGTCTCGTTTTTTTCAATATTACCAGTAAAATCACCCTACGATAAAATGGGAATGGTTTTTTTTTTATCTTCTACCACTGTATTCCACATCGGTATTGTTTTATTTTTCTGTCGAGAATTTCAGGCGCTTATTCCAAGGATCACTGACATCTGCCTTTCCTTTTATGTTTGTCCAGTTTGAAGATATATTTTAAATTCTCTATCACACATTTACCTTCACTTATTACCCACTCTGGTCTCCACCAAAATTTCCATGTTAACTCTGAATCAGGTTCAAAGTTCATCTTATACCAATATTTTACAATGCATTTGACCAAGATCCTACATCGACCCTTTGAACGTTACTTGACTATTGTTCATACCCGACGTAAAACAGTCCACGTGCAACAATAGCTAGTCCCACCAATTCATGCAGTTTTTCATGCACGTTAATTTTTCCATGCCCTCTATTTAAGCACCAATGAAGGTAACTCGGTTTGCAAGCTTAATCTATGCACACTACATTATATCACACTAAAATACATAAACCGGTTACTCATAGGACTTGTATAAAAGAACAAAAGTTTGAGTCTCAATGGTTGAGTGTAATAATCGAATCCAGTGTTTAAAAGAGGTAGAATATGCACATCTCATCTTTGATACAAATTTCAAACCATACCCCCTTCTGCAACGACTTCAAAGGTATATACCGAGTTCTTCGGGTTTAAAGTATTAACATCTTTGATTACCTTCTCAACATAAATTTCATTTCTTTATTACTCTCCAACTAGACTATCAAGACCTTATCTATTTCTTCCAACGCAATCACTAAAATTCGCTCTGCGACAAGAAATGATGTGTTGGTGGGGTATTGGGTATCCGTTCCACCATATTTGTAGGTTTAGTACTCTACTATGCATCCTGAAACCAATGGCTCCGAGTTATCGCTCATAGCTTTCTATCTAGGTTATCAATTTCAAGGACTTTTTCGAAGGATTGTATCTCCTAATAGCCCTATCGAACAATTACACCCGACACACTCGATATGACTGTGCATTATTTACCACATATACATTCAATTTAGTGGATCCTAGCAGTTGAAGAGGCCTGCGACTATATTACCCAAACAAAATTTATGCTTTTATGACAGCTTATAAAATCACCCATCCGATTTGTTAATGTGGAAAGATTTATTGTCCTTTCTATAAACCAAAGGGAAAATTTATTCAAATTAATTCAAGTATTCCAATACTTATCCATATGAGGGATCACATGGGCATGGTTGTTCGAATGTTTTCAATAGGAAGGAAAATGTATCGAAACACTCATGACTTAGAAAATCGTAACTAACATTCGTGGGCCTCCACATTTGGATTGAAATAGATACAACAATTATTAAGACACAGTGTGAAGGCTTCCTTATAAATATAATATGAAGCATAAAAACACAATTCATGCAGAAAACATGTACCATACACCTGGCCAATCATTATTTCTACAACAATTTCTTTTATTTTGTATGAGGGACGATGAAGATAGGCGTAGTCCTCTGACTGAACACCAGAACATTCACTATTCCCCACAAGACATGCCTTCTTATTAGGCATCCATATTTCCCCATATTTTCTCACGACACGAAATCAGCATCACAACATCCGATTGATTCTGGAGTAATAAGCCGAGACGAGAAATTGATTCTTTGGTTTGACAACTTCCAACTTAGGGTCGATATTTTTAATTAACAATAGCAGGTTAAAATTCTCTTATGTGGGGAAAAGGTTCCAAGTTTGGGCGCATCTAATTTGACTTAGATTACATTTTCAGAGCACCTAGTTGTGAAGGAACTTATGGCATGCATCTCGACAATTATCATTCCTATTGTTCAACCCATGCACCTCCCACTTCCTTGGTGGCATTTAAGTTTACCATGGTCGAGGAAAGAGATTTGCATGCCCATACGTCTAAGGAAGTAAAGAAGAAACCCACTGTGGGATTTTCATTTGAAGACTGTCTTCCAGTAATGTCAATGAAACTAGGGAAGGAGGGTTCATAACATTAACTCAGGTATTAATTTCTAGAACGATCTTTACTGCTAGCGGTACGGTTTATGGCTTACTGGTAATTTCCATCGACGTCTCTTAATAGTAACGAATGATCATGATTCACCTGAAAGACTATCCCTTTCTTCTTTTAAAAATTTAAGTGCAGACCCAACAACAAACTCAGTGCCAATATCTTCAACAACGAAGTAATTATTTCGCCCTCATTCTGTGACCAAAACCACATACATAGTGCCTACGATTCCATAATATTCTAATAAACTAGCAATCTATAATATTAATAGCCACAGGTTATAGATAAAACCATACTAATAACCTCGTATGCATTCATGTTAAGAGGTTATCATATCGTAATGTATCTAATTATCTTACATAAAAAACAAAAGATCTCATATACATCTATTAGCATGCTAAATGGAAATAACATACAACATAAGAAATTAAACAATTTAAAATAACCATTGTAGTTGATTCAAACCATATTAGTGGATAGAATGTCACTTGGAAATCGAATGTCACTTGGAAATCGAACATCGCTACCCAACCTAGAACTGACTTCCTCCAATTCACTCCCGAGTTGAGTGTTCTTCCCATTGATCAACTGCCTCTTAT
The DNA here is from genome assembly GCA_031772625.1 of Pinus tabuliformis. NCBI lineage: Eukaryota > Viridiplantae > Streptophyta > Pinopsida > Pinales > Pinaceae > Pinus > Pinus tabuliformis. The sequence goes on along the minus strand of CM062816.1, from coordinate 1,641,197,602 downwards.
TGATCTCTTCAACGGGTATTTAATTCCCTCTTCCATGATATGGTTTCCTTTAGAGGAGCCCCTCTTTTATGGATCTTTTCATCCATTTACCTAGGCTTTTTCTGGAAAATCTCTACTTTCTCTCCTGCGAGGTTTTTCTCATAAAAGCTTTCCTTTCTCCCTTGCAAGTTTTTTTATGTTTTTCTTAAACTTAGAATCTTTTTCTAGCTAAGTAAATTAATGGATATTTATCTCCCATTTCATTAAGCTTATCTAGAATTTGATCTAGAAGTCTTATCATGAAACAATTATCCATTCTCGTTCACTAATGGGGTTCATTTGGAAAGAATCTCATCTCTTGGTGTCTAGTTTTCCAAGCGATTAATTATCTTTATTTATTTAATAATAAAGTATTTACTTTCATTGTTACACCTCAAACCTAGCTTTTCTGTTACAACTTAGTCTTAGCTTAGGTCCGCCATGATAGCAACAGGTTGTTACATACAACGGAGGGATGTTACAATGTTTAATGTCATTGTTCCAACATTACAAAATTAGGGTTTAATATTAGAGTTTATATTACTGGGTTTATAATATTCAGTTCAATATTATGGCTTAATATTCAGGTTTATAATATTTAGTTCAATACCAGTGCTTATAATATTTTGTTTAATATAATGGTTGAATATTGTGATGTTGGAATGATACAAAAATATATGCAATGAAATATTGTGACAAACATTGTTGCAACGTGAAAATGACTATCACAATGTTATATTAATTTGCAATTTATTCCATATTGCATTGTGATATTTAGGGGTGATTTTAGGGGCGAATGTTCGCCCTTTGGGGAAATTAAGGGGTTTTAAATTTTTAGTGGGCGATTATTTTGTATCATAGTGCATTTTTACAAATCACCTCAAATAGCCCATCTTCTTTTAAGGAAGAGGGTAAAAAAGGAAAATTTAGCCCTTGAAACTAGGAGTTACAACTTTCCATTCGCCCATTTTCAAGAATAGGTTTTATTTAAGTGAATCCATTCGCCCATTTTCAAGAATAGGTTTTATTTAAGTGAATCCTATGGGCCAAAGGCCCAAATACCATATTTATAAAAGAGGTATGGTAAATTAATAAAAATATAAATAAATGAGAAGTATGGTTAATAAATAAAACATTTTTTATATTTACTCCATACGTCACTTTATATACATGCAAGGGTGTAAACAAACAAAAATATAAATAAAGTGGAGGTATGGTAAATAAATAAAACGTTTTTTTATACTTACTCAAAAGGTATGGTAAATAAATAAAAATATAAATAAACTAGACGCATGGTAAATAAATAAAACCTCTTTTTATATTTAGTCCATAACCCTCGTTCTACTTATGAAGGCTCAAGAAAGAGGTTTTATTTAAGTGAATCCTATGGGCCAAATACCATATTTGTAAAAGAGGTATGGTAAATTAATAAAAATATAAATAAAAGAGAGGTATGGTAAACAAATAAAACATTTTTTTATATTTACTCCATAAGTCACCTTATATTTACGAACACTCAAAAAATGCGTTATATTTAGGTGAAACCTATGGGCAAAATACTATGAGACAAATACCATGGATTAGATTGTTATTAATACCATGCAAAAAAACATTATTAACCCTAATATTAGTATTAATAAAAATAAAAATGGCACATGGTATTGACCCATGGTATTCACCAAAATGGCACATGGTATTGACCCATGGTATTCACCTGGAATGTAGCCTATTTAAATGAAATGGGAGAATTAAACCAGCATAGATCCATCTTTACTCTGGATCTACTAACCCTCGAGAGGTATCAAATATCGTGATATGCAAACTAGCATAGAGTGAAAAAATATTTGATCCGATCAAGAGTAAAAATGGATGTTGTAATTTAATGTATGTTAAACATTTTAGCTTGGTTAAAATAAAAAATAAAATAAAAATCAACTATTAATTTTATTAATTTTTATAAATTACTAATAGTAATTTTTAAGATCCAGGTTTATAATTTTTATTTGTGTATTCAATAAACACAAGATTTTATAATTGAGTAAAATATTCGCCATGCCTGGTGAGAGATTCGCCAAAAAATTATATATACATATCATATTATTAATAAAATCGTCTTCCATTTTTCCTATATACCATGGAGATTCGCCCATTTATTATACATGTAAATTTAGGGGGTTCTTAAAATTTTCCCTATATTAGAATATTAGGGTGTAATATTATGGTTTATAACATTGGGCTTATAATATTGGGTTTAATATTAGCGTTTAATGTTGGGTTTATATTATTGGATTTATAATATAAGGGTTTACTATCAGTTTTTAACATTAGGTTTATAATACCGAGTTTGATATTAGGGCTTATAATATTGAGTTTAATATTAGTGTTTAATATTAGGGATTATATTATTGGGTTTAATATGAACTTTAATATTAGTGTGTAAAATATTAGGTTTGTGATATCAACTTTGATATTAGGGTTTAATATTGGATTTATAATATTGGGTTAATAATGTTGGGTTTAATATTAGAGTTTGTATTATTAGGGTTTAGTATTGGGTTTATAATATTGGGTTAGATATTAGGGTTTATAATATTGGGTTCAAGATTGTGACTCTGGAATGTTACATAAATCTATTCAACGTCACCTTATGACAATCAATGTCGCAATGTTACATTACATTGCAATTTATCCAACATCACATTGCGACATTATGAAATTAGGGTTTATAATATTTGGTTTAATACTAGGGTTTAGTATTGGGTTCAATGGTATGGGTTTAATATTGTGTTTATAAATTCTTGATGGGGGTTACAACTTGTGGTAGAGAAATTTCGAAGGGGGACTCTTCATCCTCACCCATGCAACACTTGTCTTAATGGAGTGTGTCATGCATGGCTCCCCTCACAAAGACACACTAAAGCCTCTAGACGAAATTAGGGTTATATCATTTCAAGATTTCCTATCTGTGCATTGTTGTTTGCATGAGGTTATGGGAATGATGGTGGTCAAAGTTCTTGAATGATTATTTTAACAGGGTGGCATTCCGACTATGATATCTCCTGTTTTCCACGCTGCGATGAGCCACAAAGAAGATCAAGCTGACACCGACATATATGTTAGTGTTAGCGAGGAGGTGCAATGTGAGTGAGTGTGGGATCTAGGCTTGAGGCCGTGACCTCCTACTCATCGTGTTTTAGTCACCTAGTTAGATGGGTAGTGACAGCACAAGGACAAAAGGGTGGATAAATTTGGGTTTGATTCGCACATTGGAATTCTTATAAGATTCACATATCCTGAATTAAGGAGGGTTCTTGTAGGCTTCCTTCATTTGAGTTTTTAATATTTTTTCTCTTTTATTGAATTACACTAGGTATCCATGCGAGAACCTATTCATAAGGAGCAGAGAGTACTTCTAGTATTTTTCTCTATGGGCACTGATTCTTTGGTTGAAGGTGGGCCCTATGGAGCGTATTGGCTATGAAGGGTGGTCATATTTATGGTGTAACTTGTGTTATGGGGATGCGTGGGATTTTAGAGGAACTGTAATTGACCTTTTGTCGGGGGTTTCCATTTACATGGCAATGGGCCTTATTATTGTGTGCATGGTCCTGTGTATATTAGGGAAGGGGTTGTTGGGGTAGCTTGGGAGGTGCATTAGGGTTGTTAAATTCGTGTCAATCGGTGCAATTTGAATTATTTTGGCTCCATGTTGCAGAAGCATGGAACCGTCCATTGATGCGTAGGACCATGGGGCCACATGATAAATCATACTGGATGTAACTATGACTTGGTGGAAGTGGTAGATCCACAATCTGTGCATTATTCTAATATAATTGAGCTACCTCCCCTCTTTGGTTCTTTGGATGAACGCCTTCAATAGATTTCATTACTATCGGAATAACTTTCTCACAATAGACATGAGTATATGAATGCAATCATTTGGTTTATGAATAGCCTATAGTAAATTCATTGGCGTATGATGGACATGGTAGCTTCTCTACACCATAGAGATAAAATGGTTAATGATAGATTAGAAGGACTAGAAGGAAGTTCAGAGCATATGGAAGATCATGTCCACTATGCTTCCCTGCGGTTGACAAGCAACTGGGCGCGTGCTCCACCACCGTGCGAAATCGACTAAGGCATGACAGAACTGCAAGGAGCGACCAAGGGCGTGATATCTTGCTATATGGACGAGTTGGTGCTCCGTAGTTTATAAGGGCGAGTTGGGGGAGCTCGTCCACGAGCTGACCAAGAGGCGTAAGGCAGACACAAAGGTGAATTGTGGGGTGGTCCCGTGCCATGGGCGGGCTGACCTAACAAAGGCACGAGATGTTTGATGAACGCGCGTGGTTGGTGGAATAATGGAGAGTCAGCCAAGGCATGACTCCACACGGTAGATGGCATATAAAAATGCGATGAGACTTGGCATTCGATCACCAAGCATTCGGTCTTCAATCGAATAAGGAGTGCGAAGTAAGGAGTAGGAGCCATGGCAAAGGCGCAGGTCTATGCGCCCACTTGCCAAGCAAGCCTACATGAAGTTCTTGCACGGTGTGGTGAACGGTTGAGGTGTGGGTGGAGGGCGTTCTAAGGCGCCCACCCGCCGAAGTATTGAGATGCGTTTTGGGTTGCGTTTGGGCAGTGGGTCATGCACGGGCACGCCCGCCCGACTCAACAAAGAAGACTTGTGTTGTATATTTGGTTGAGTTGTGGTGAGACCACCGTGCACTCTTGCACGGGTGGGCGCCCAACTCGGGTGTAACGCCGATTGGGTTATACTCCCGGTCATTGTACAAAAATCATCTCATATAATAATAGATTGATTTTACATGTGATGTTGTTCTCTTGTCGTTCTATATTGCTAATGTTTTATATTAATGGATTCTGAACATTAATATGTTATTCATGTTTAATGATGAATGTTAAGGAGTAATTCGTAAAGTAAGCTAACAATGGAAGATGTTAATTACTTAGGCAATGCCGCACCCGGCCAATTTAAAAAAAAAAGAATTGGGGGTGTGACAGGTGGTATCAGAGCAGGTTCACAGGGAGTGAAGCCATTGCTTGATGAACGTAGAGAACATACATGTATGCAGGGAAAGGTTATGGAGAAATCATGGATGAACAGTCTGGGTTTCATGGACTTGATGGTTCATGGCAAGACCATTCAAGCTCTGGTGGACATGGGGGCCACTCATAACTTCATGATGACACAGTTAGCAAAAGAGGTTGGACTGATGATCTTCCCCTCGAATGTGGAAGTCAAGGCAGTGAAATCTAGAGCCAAAGTGGCAGGGTTGGCACACGAAGTGCCTATGCAGATAAAAGACGTGAAGGGTCAGTTGGACTTCACAGTGATGGAGATGAACGACTTTGATATGATACTTGGACAGGTTTTCTTGAAGGGCAACAGGGCTATTGTTGTCCCCTTTTGTGATGAGGTGGTGATGGTTGGACAGTCACAAACTTGGACTTTTCCCACTCATAGGCAATGGAGGGAAGTCAAGGTGCAGCATGTTTCGGCACTGAGTTTGGAGAAGGCTACGAAGGAGTCAGATATGGAGACATATGCGTTGATGTTCAAGGATGTCGAAGGTGATGTAGTGGGGACGCCTGTTCCAACCGAGATTTTTGAGGTACTGGAAAAATATGTGGACTTGATGCCTGATGAGCTACCAAAGAAGGTTCCACCAAGGCGTGCAGTGGACTATAACATTGAGCTTGAGCCAGGAAAGCAACCCCCGGCTAAAGCAACTTATCGGTTGTCAGGACCTGAGTTGGGGGAACTGAAATGACTGCTAAAGGAGTTAGCTGATGCAGGTTTCATAAGACCTTCAAGGTCCCCTTATGGAGCTCCGATATTGTTCCAGCGGAAGAAGGATTCGAATGAGCTACGGATGTGTTGTGATTACCGTGCATTGAACAAGCAAATGGTAATGAACAGGTATCCTTTGCCATTGGCTACTGATTTCTTTGACAAGTTTGCAAAAGCCCGAGTGTTTTCCAAGCTGGACTTGAGGCATGGGTATTATTAGGTACAGATAGCTGAAGGAGACGAGCAGAAGACTGCGATAGTAAAAAGGTATGGTAGCTTTGAGCTCCTTGTTATGCCATCTGAGTTGTGTAACGCTCCTGCTACGTTTTTCACTTTGATGAATGATGTCCTACGACCATACTTGCATTCGTTCGTAGTAGTATACTTGGATGATATAGTGGTGTTTAGTGACAACATGGAGGATCATAAGAAGCACTTGGCGATAGTGTTCAAGGCACTGAAGGCAAATCAGTTGTTCTTGAAGAAGTCTAAGTGTGTGTTCACTCATACTGAGATTTCGTTCCTTGGACATATTGTTGGTCAAGGGTACACATGGATGGAGCCGAGCAGAGTGAAGGCGATCGAGGACTGGGTTGAACCGAATAATTTCAATGAGATGAGGGTGTTTTTGGGCATGACCAACTACTAACGGAAGTATTTAGAGGGGTACTCCAAGGTAACATCATCACTGATAGACCTATTGAAGAAAGACAAGAGGTGGAGTTGGATGGATAAATGTCAAGCGGCATTTGATGACTTAGAGAAGAGGATGGTTACATCACCGATACTGAAGTTGCTGGACTTCGAGCGACCATTTGAGGTACACACTAGTGCTTCGGATTTTTCCATAGGAGGGGTTCTTATGCAGGATGGGCATCCAGTGGCATACGAGAGTCGGAAGTTGTAGGATAGAGAACGGAGGTATCCGATCCATGAGAAGGAGATGACTGCAATCATTCACTGTCTTCATGCGTGGAGGCATTACCTGATTGGAAAGTCGTTTATTGTCAAGACGGACAAAGTTGCAACAAGTTATTTTGCATCACAACCGAAGCTTTCTGCGGAGCAAGCTCATTAGCAGGACTTCTTGGAAGAATTTGACATGACTATCGAGTATAGATCGGGAAGGCACAATGCGGTAGCAGATGCCCTTAGTAGGAAGGGACAACTTGCAGCATTGGAAGGAGAAGACTGGGCAGCTAGGAGTAGGAGTCGAGTTCAGATGTCAGAAGAGATGCAAAATAATATCAAGGAAAGTGTTGAAACTGATACATTGGCACATAATATAGTGAAGCAAATAAAGGAGGGAAAGACACGAAAGTTCTTTCTATGAAATGGATTCTTGTTCTTTGGAAATCGGCTCTATTTTCCAAAGTCATCTGGGCTCAGGAGGCACCTTTTGAAGGAGTGCCACGATTCACCATGGGATGGCCACCTAGGGCAACGTCTTTCTTTGGCATTGTTGGAGAGAGGATTCTTTTGGGAGAAGATGCGAGAGGATGTAGAGGAGTATGTACATATGTGCATCATTTTTCAACAGGACAAATGGGATAATCAGAGACAAGGAGGTCTATTGCAGCCTTTACCAATTCCTGAGAGACCATGGATGAGTGTCTCGATGGACTTCATCACTCAGTTGCCACAGGTTTAGGGGTATAATGGGATCATGGTCATGGTTGATCGTTTTTCCAAGTATGTTGTCTTTGTTCCAACAAAGATACCTTGTGGAGCCAAGCGGTCTATGGAGTTGTTCTTTAAGAACATAGTGAAGTATTAAGGGATGCCATTAATCATCATTTCGGATAGAGATCCGCATCTTACAGGTAGATTTTGGACCACATTGTTCAAGTTAGTCGGAACAAAGTTGTTGGTGAGTTCGAGTTACCATCCGCAGACAAATGGATAGACCGAGAGGATCAAGGCATTGCTGGAGGATTACTTGAGACATTATGTGACGGCTAATTAGAAGAATTGGCTTGAACTCTTGGATATTTCTCAGTTCAACTACAATATTCAAAAGAGTTCTACGATGGGGTATAGTCCATTTGAGTTGGTGAATGGGTAGATGCCGGTTGCACCGCATACCGTAGTGACAGGAGGTTTTTTGAGGAGTCCTCATGCGAAGAAGTTCATGAAGGCTTGGGATGAGACCTTGGAGTTGGCATGGTTGCGCTGGCACGAAGCTGTAAGGAGAATGAAGAAATGGGCTGATCGAGGAAGACGGGATGCGCACTCCAGTGTGGGAGATATGGTGTTTATTAGGATTATTGGGGAGTAGTTTCAGCCAGCCAAGGGGACTGTGAGTAAACTGACGGGGATGTACGAGGGACCATTCTGAGTGAAGAAGAGAGTGGGGGAAGTTGCTTATGAGCTGGAGCTTCCATACCATATGCACATGAAGCATCCGATTTTTCACATGAGTTAGTTGAAGAGATGCAGACTTGATGCTGATCATCCAGAGAGAGCTGCACTACCAAGAGGACCAGCTGGGATTGTGGACAAGCCAGGATTGGAGTTGGATAAGATTTTGAGCTACAAAACTACAGGGATTGGTTGCCACATGAAATGGGAGTATCTTGTCAGATGGAAGAATGCACCAGAGGAAGAAATCTAGGAATTAGAGGACTCGCTTTGGAGATAGAAGAAGAAGATTGTGAAGTATGAATGGAAGATACTAAGGCAGTCGGGATTGTCGAGGGCGAAAATGATTTTGAGTGGGGGAGGATGTAACGCCCTGCGGTTGACAGGCGACCGGGCACGTGCTCCACCACCGTGCGAAATCGACTAAGGCATGACAAAACCGCAAGGAGCGACCAAGGGCGTGATATCTTGCTATATGGACGAGTTGGTGCTCCGTAGTTTATAAGGGCGAGTTGGGGGAGCTCATCCATGAGCCGACCAAGAGGCGTAAGGCAGACACAAAGGTGAATTGTGGGGCGGTCCCGCGCCATGGGCGGGCCGACCTAACAAAGGCACGAGATGTTTGATGAATGCGCGCGGTTGGTGGAATAATGGAGAGTCGGCCGAGGCATGACTCCACACGATAGATGGCATATAAACATGCGATGAGACTTGGCATTCGATCACTAAGCATTCGGTCTTCAATCGAACAAGGAGTGCGAAGTAAGGAGTTGGAGCCGCGGCAAAGGTGCAGGTCTATGCGCCCACTTGTCGGGTAAGCCTACATGAAGTTCTTACACGGTGTGGTGAACGATTGAGGTGCGGGTGGAGGGCATTCTAAGGTGCTCGCCCGCCGAAGTATTGAGACGAGTTTTGGGTTGCGGTGAGACCACTGTGCGCTCTTGCACGGGTGGGTGCCCAACTCGGGTGTAACGCCGGTCGATTTATACTCTCGATCATTGTACAAAAATTCTCTCATATAATAAAAGATTGATTTTACATGTGATGTTGTTCTCTTGCCGTTCTATATTGCTGATGTTTTATATTAATGGATTCCGCACATTAATATGTTATTCATGTTTAATGATGAATGTTAAGGCATAGTTCGTAAAGTAAGCTAACAATGGAAGATGTTAATTACTTAGGCGGTGCCGCACCCGGCCAATTTAACGAAAAAAGAATTGGGGGCATGACAGGTAGATCCACAATCTGTGCATTCTTCTAGTATAATTGAGCTGCCTCCCCCCTTTGGTTCTTTGAATGAACGCCTTCAATAGATTTCATTACTATCGGAATAACTTTCTCATAATAGACATGAGTATATGAATGCAATCATTTGGTTTATGAATAGCCTTTAGTAAATTCATTGGCATATGATGGACATGGTAGCTTATCTACCGTGTAGAGATAAAATGGTTAATGATAGATTAGAAGACTAGAAGGAAGTTTAGAGCATATGGAAGATCATGTCCATTATGCTTTCCACCCTCCTTCATCACCAAGGAATGAATAGGTAAACACATTTTTGGCTCTCCTTCCAGATCAGGGATGAAAATTGGCTCCTTTTAGGTTCTTGGGATATATTCATCTTTTTGAGATACATGTATGTGGTTCTCTAGTTTTCTCTGCTTGTTCATCATTTGGTTTTTCTTTTACTTGGTACAAAACTAGTCTGGTAGAAATGAGGCTAGTAGTATTCTGATACGTAACCCTTGACGATGTATTAGTGATTTGAACTACTAGAAAAAAAAATACTGTGTTTATAACATTGGGTTTAATATTATGTTTTATTATTTTTATTTTGGGTTTAATATTAGGGTTTATAACATTGGATTTATAATTAGGGTTTAATATTGAGTTTATAATATTGGGTTTAATATTGGGTTTATAACAATTTTTTTTTATATTATTAAGGTTTATAATATTTGGTTTAATATTGTAACATTCAAATGGTACAAAGATCTATTCAATGTCTCATTGTAACAAACATTATCATAATGTGACAATCATTGCCACAATGTTACATTACACTACAATTTATTCAACGTCGCGTTTGGACATTGAAAAAAAGGTTTTCATATTAGGGTTTATAATATTATGTTTAATATTGGCTTTATAATGTTACGGTTTATAATATTGGGTTTACAAGGATACGGTTTATAATATTGGGTTTACAAGGATACGGTTTATAATATATGGTTCAATATTAACATTTAATATTTTGATGTTGGAATGGTACAAAAATATATCCAATGCCGCATTGTCACAAGCAATGTTGCAAAGTGACAATCAATCTTGCAATTATTGTCACAATGTTACATTATATTGCAATTTATTCAATGTTGTAGTGCAACATTACAAAATTAGGGTTTAATATCAACGTTTATAATATTGAGTTTAATATTAATTTTTAATATTACATTTATATTATTGGATTTCATATTAGGGTTTATAATATTGTGTTTAATATTAAAGTTTATAATATTGGGTTTAATATTACGGTTTTGTATTGGTTTATAATATTGGATTTCATATTAGGATTTATAATATTAAAACCCTGATATTAATGTTGGCGTTTAATATTAAGGTTTATAATTTTGATTTTATAATATTATGATTTTTAATATTGGGCTTATAATATTTTTTTAATATTAGGGTTTAGTATGAGAGTTTATAATACTTCTCTTATAATATTAGGGTTTACAATATTGAGTTTAATTTTATGGTTTAATATTGAGTTTATAATGTTAAGGTTTATAATATTTGGTTTAATATTAGATTTTAATAATGTGACGTTTAAATGGTACATAAATATATGCAAATGTTTCATTGTCACAATCATTGTCACAATGTTACATTACATTTCAATTTATTGGGGTTTATAATATTGGAATTTAATATGAGATTTTATAATATTCAAGTTTATAATATTCGACTTTAATATTGGGTTCAATAGTGGGGCTTAATATTGGGATATTAGTGTCTATAATATTGAGTTTAATATTAGAGTTTTTTATTGAGTTTAATATCAAGACTTTTAATATTAGAGTTTATAATATCGGGGTTAATATTAGGGTTTATTATTGGATTCAATATCGAGGTTTATAATATTGAGTTTATAATGTTAGAGTTTATAATATTTGGTTTAATATCAGGGTTTAAAATTGTGATGTAGGAATGGTACAAAAATTTGTCCAACGACGCATTGCTACAAACATTGTTGCAAAGTGACAATGAATCTCAAAATCATTGTTACAGTGATATATGACATTGCAATTTATTCAATGTTGCATCATGACATTACAAAATTAGGGTTTAATAATTTTGCTTATAATATTTGGTTTTAATATTGGGCTTGTAATATTGAATTTAATATTAGGGTTTATAATATTGGTTTTATAATGTTATATATTGTTGTATTGTTTTTATAATATTTTGGTTTGTAATATTGGGTTTAATATCAACGTTTATAATATTTTGTTTTATAATATTAGGGCGTATAACATTGTGCTTAATATTAAGGTTTGTTATTGGTGTTTATAATATTAAATGTTATGATATTGGGTTTAATATTAAGATTTATAATATCGAGTTCAATATTATGGTGATTTAAAGTAAAGTTTAATATTATGACTTCATAATATCGTGTTTAATATTGGAGTTTATAATATTCACTATTATATATAACTAATACTAATATTAATATTACTATTAATATTAATATTAATTTATATTAATATATGTTTATCACAGGAGGGGTTGTATAGGCCATATTTAAGTCGATTGCAGATTCCCGGAATATTCGAGAATCCGACGGACATAGGCGCGGTCAATTTTTTCACTGCGCCCATGTCCGTCGGATTCCTGAATATTCCGAGAATCTGCAATCGACTTAAGCTCACCGGGTTGTATATATGTTTGATGTACATCTATCTACATATATTAACACCTTAAATTGACCGCGCCCATGTCCATCGGATTCCTAAATATTCTGAGAATCTGCAATCGACTTAGGCTCACCAGGTTGTATATATGTTTGATGTACATCTATCTACATATATTAACACATTTGTTAATGTGGTTATGCTAATCATTCTTAAAAATAATTATATAGATTACTTAAATCTAAATTATTCCTATATATTTAGGAACTCATTTCCTTTTCCTCCATTACCATTATTATAATGAGTTGTGCTTTTGGCCCGGAAAGTGCGACGATTTTCTTCACGGTTTTGCTTTGCTCTGTTGTCCCTAAGTCAGATACAGACTGCATAACGTATAAAGAGTCATGATTGGAAACACCAATGGCGCCATACGTATAGTTCTTAAGTAGAGCGAGTATACCATTATGTGCTAGAAAATAGGAGAGTGATTCGTAGAGTAGGCAACATATCCGTTAAGAAACAACGATAACAATATATGGACAAATTTCAAAAATTGCAGTTTTCTTCGCTTCGCTTCTCATTAGATTAATAACAAAACATTTGCATATTGGCTATAAATGCCAATGTGATTCTGCAGCGTCTACTTAAACAATTTATTCTTCTAAGACTCCTACCTATCTTTATGTATTTCTATGTCTGAGAAAAGTAATCCAAGTAATCCTTTTCCTTTGACCTAGACAACTTATAAAACTCAATCCAACCCGCAATAGAAGGTCAAATTTGCATATAACGTGTTCTAACTTGCTACGAACCTATGTGACATATCTTATTCTGACGAGCAGACACTGATGTCTATATACATTGTCTACAGGTTTCACGTATAGGTGAACCATTTTTTAATTCTATATGTAAGTGACCATATAAGTGAATGGGCAAGGTGTAATGATCATCTTTTGTAAGGTGTAAAAAACTATTTCAACATTTTCCGAAGCATTATGAAAATACATTTTCTTATTGCAAGCTGATACTAGCTTACTGGGATTGAGTTCTTGTAAGACCCATCTTTACGTCACTAGTAAATTTCAACAGCAGAATCATTCGAAATTACGATAAAAAGGATAATATCATCTGCAGGGAAACGATGCAAATGTTATTGATTTTACCTAAGCTAAAACATCGAGGAATCATTTTGATATGTTGTACATAAAGGATTATATAGGAAAACAAGTATTACTGATTTTCTAAAAGCTCAAGGTTTAATATTATTCATTTTGACAAAGCTAAGACAACAGGGAAAAAATATTGTTTCAGAGTTTTTTAATTTGAATTATGGAAATAATAATGTTTTGAGGTAGCTTTTTCTTAATTATTGTGTAATTTCAAATAATGTTTGAAATGATATTTTTATAATTATGCTGTGATATAGCAGCTTAAGATGAGTTACTTACCTTATTTATTAGCTGGAAATATCAAATTGTAAAATTTGAACTTCTATTGAAATTTCTATTTTAATACATAAATCTTTTATAGTAGAGAAAATGCTTTTTTATAGTTGTTAATAAAACAATCACTTATCATAAATGTATTTTTCAAAAGTATGTATATATAAAAAACATAAGTATCTTTCAAATTGAAATGTCATTAATTGATAAAATAACCTTTTTATGATCTAGGTAAAAGAAATGAAATTGAAAAAATCTATATAAATTTGTTTGTATGTGTGTATATAATCTAATTAATCAAATATCTAATTATAATAGGTAAATTAATTATATATTAATTACATATTTTTGACATTATATATATATATATATATATAGGATTTAGTAGTAAATTTACTTATGATTATTATTATTTTCTCTTTAATTTATATAATGTTTAATTTAGTATATACAATTTTATATTTCTACAAATTGATTAATAAACAAATTAAAAGTCTCAATGTAACATTTTAAAGATATCATACCATATGTATTTAAACTTTTTACCATATTATTATTTCAATATTAGCGTTGTGATTTCAAATACACGGTTATCTTTTTAGATATTCTATTATTAATTAATATTGTTAGTTAGGATATTTGGTATAATTTTTTTATTAGTTTAGTTACTTAATATATATTAATTTATTATATTATTTAATTAAAGCATATTAAAAATGAGAAAAACATAAATCATAGATATATGATTATAAATAGAAATCTATTTGAATTTAAAATCGACATTATTTGAAATTATTTATTTTTATTCTTTTCCTATAATTATTGTTTTTTTTTTTAATTTATAAAGAAATTTTATCAATTTGTGTGTGGTATCCTTAGATCTTGTAAATAATTAAATTTACTGTCGATCAAACAAACTATTTATTATTTTTGTTATAAAAACTATTTCTGGAATTTAATGTTTTTGAAAAAGTGAAATAGTAGTTATTTGTAAACATGGTTTTACTTGCTAAGTAGTTAGAGAGACAGTTATGTGTCCCTAACTAATTTCTTCAGGATTTATTGAATAAGATAGGAGAAAATCCATGTTGGCTTGTCAAACAGATTTCGGTGGCTATGTCTGGTTAGGGAACATTGAAATTAAAAAAAAGAAGGTTCATGTGGCTAGAATAGCTCGCGGTGAGATTCACTAATACAATAATCTCAAGGTTGGGAGGCAAAATAGAGAGCAAGCCTAGTGGTAGACCAAATCTGAAAACATCATAACCCAGATAAATGAGAATTCTTGTATTTAGTAAGGATAGAAGTTATACATTTACACAAATTTATGTTTTGGATTTGCTAACATATACTAGCAATGCACTGGTTATTTTATGGAAAATTATAAGTAAACCATTTTGTATATAAATAAGACATAGATTTCTTCATTAACATTCAGAGAATAGTACAATTATAATTATAGTGGATAACTAAAAACTGACAAGATTATCTTTTATATGCAGTAAGTGATCTGAAAATGAGATCTTAGATGAATAGTAAGGTATTACAAAATCATGTGCAGGAATGCCTATATTATTTAGTGTAACAGACCGATAATATTGCGAATAATATAGACAAATTAACAGTCAACAAACATAACAGGCACACACATCAGCACAAAAAATAATAAGGAGTTCACTACACCCCTTGGCTACGTCTCCTGGTCTAACTTTCAGTGTGACGTCTCTATTATGTCTTCAAGAGCAGAGTTTTTACAAATGTGAGCTCAAAATGAGTCTCAACACAACAAGAACAAACAACAGGGTTTTTACTTGAATCCCTCAAGTCTTTCTGAGTACACAGACTCTCCCCTTTGCTCTCTATCTTCTGCTTTCTCTCTGTCTTAGCAATTGCCTCCATGACTATCCTCTAGCTCTCTCTGTTGTTCTATTCTATCATCAAATGGCCTTTTAAGCCTATCGGCGTTGTCGGTTTGCATCCCTCTTTGGGCTCTTTGGATCCTAGCCGTTGTCCATTCAACTCCTTGTCGAGCATTTAACAATCATTGTGAAACGCTCAAGGTAGGTATGGTGGCCACTTGATTTCAAACGGAAAGACTGACACGGTGAAAAAATCCCAAAGAATATGTTTGTTTGTTTACACAGAGAAATACACTAAAACAATGAAAATTTCTACCAAGTCGGACTTCAAATGATATTGAATCCAACCTATAATCCCATCAGGTTCATTGTTATATCGCTATCGCAAGTTGCAGTGCCCCTATGCCAAGGTTTCCTTTGTATTTCGGTTTATAACGGAAATACAAGAAATACATAGAAAATCCGACAGAGAACTTTATTAACAGATTTCAAATTTTTATGCAGTCGCGACTATAATCCCTTTTGGGTCTGCCCTAATCGCAATCACATATCACATTGGCCCATTTACATCTGGTTTCGGTTCCACTCCTCTGCTGATCATCGATCGCCAATATCGGCGTATCGCATATCGCGAGGTCGCGAGACTTCCACAATGTTGTACCACTACACTCACCAATCACCGATATCAGCGTATCACATATTGCATGGTCTTCAGGCTCGTGGGTTAAGTCCTCCCTTTGGAAATATCCAATGTCATATTATAATCTTGGTCGTTGATCTGCACGCTCGATCAATGGCTTATGTTTAATCGCTAGATTGTTGAACGCAATTTCCACAGGGCCGCCTCCGATATACTCCGCTGGTCACCTCCGATTGTGATATCCCGATTCAATCTGGACCGTTGATCTATATGATCCACCAACTCCTGTGCATTCCTGATGTGCTTCCGCTTTACTCTATTTTTCCGCCATTCTTTAGTGTTTTTTTCTCTACGATAATGTTTATGATAGTTATGTATATGAAGACTTAGAGGTTTTTAGGATCCATTTTGGATCATGCCTTCCCACTGAAAATCTTTTGGACCACCAAAAGTTGGTTTTTAGGCATCGATCAAGTGAGGATACAACTTCCTCACTTTCCCAATTTCTATCCATTGTGCACTGCTTGGTTTTGAACCTTTGACTCCGATTCTCAGGTACTCAACATCCCCTTTACGCGTAGTTCTCACCTTTTTGTCCAGAACTGTGTCTTCCTTCAACTCATTGAGATATTTAGGCAACAGATCATCAATAGAAGGCAACTGACTTTGCTCTTCGGGATCTTCAATCAATGAAGGTTCATACAATCTCAAGTTTTCTACATTAATGACTGAATTGATATGCATATAATGTGGCAAATCAAGGTGAAAAGCATTTTCACCAATTTTCTCAAGTATCTTGGAAGGTCCATACCTTATTCATTTTAGCTTCTTACCCTCCCCTTGCATTCTGTCCTTGCTGATGTACAGCCAAACTTGATCACCAACTTGGAAACTATGCTCAATCTGATGCTTGTCATTCCTTGCCTTGTACTTGGCCTAGCTTCTTTCCAGCTATTCCTGTATTGCCTGGTGAATTTCTTGGATCTGTTCAATAAACTTGGTTGCTTTGTCCACATCATTATGTCCATCAACTGCTATGTCTTTACCAAAGACAAAATCCAAAGGAGACTTTGGTATAAAACCAAAACAAGTTTCAAAAGGAGATCTCTGAGTAGAAGAGTGCTTGGCACGGTTGTAAGCATTTTGCACATAATAAAAATGTTCATCCCAAAGCTTGGGATGCTTACTGCAACAGCCTCTGAGCAACTGGATCACTGTCCTGTTGACCACCTCTGTTTGACCATTTGTTTGTGGATGAAATGTTGTGCTCTTCTTCAATCTGGTGTCCATCAACTCCCATAGACCTGACCAAAACTTCCCAACAAATCGAGAATATCGATCAGATACAATAGAAGCAGGTAATCCAAAATGAACCCATACATTCTGAAAGAACACTTCGTTGTTTGTTCAACTATAACCTGCTTATTACAAGGTATCAAAAGACACATTTTACTGAACCTATCCACAACAACATACAAATAATCATGACCTTTTCTATATTTTGGCAGTCCCCCAACAAAATCCATGGAAACACTTTCCCAAGGACGAGAAGGGACTGGGAGTGGAGTCTAAAAGGATAATTTTCTATTAATTGGTTTTCTTGTAGCACACATTGTACATCCTTTAATATATCTAGAAACTGTCTCATGCATTCTTGGCTAATAATAGAACCTTTGCAATTGTGTAATTGTTTTACTTACACCAAAATGACCTGATATGAGAGAAGTATGTGCTTCTTGAATTATGTTAAATCTTTCAGTTTGTGGAATGCATAACGTTCCCAAATGATATAACAGTTGGTCCTTTACATAATAATCCAATTCTTCTACGTGTTTGCCATGACTTAAAGTTGCATATACATCTTTAAAATCTACATCTTTGGCATATTGTTCAATGTAACTTTCATGCATTACTGAGTTATGCTTAAGTATAGTAGATGCATTTATGATTGGTCTTGATAACATATCTACAACCTTATTGTCTATGCCCTTCTTATATCTGATGACAAGATGAAATTGCTGTAGAAAGCCCATCCACCTATAATGTCTTGATTTCTGCAATTTAGTTTGTGAGTGCAAATATTGAAGTGGTTTATGATCTGTATGTATGATTGTTTCTTTACCCATTAGGTAATGTTTCCACTTTTTCACACTTTGTACTAATGCATATAATTCTTTATCATATGTGGGATAATTAACTACTGCAGAAGTAAATGTCTCAGCATGATAGCATATGGGTTTTCTGTGTTGCATCAACACTGCTCCCATGGCATAGTTACTGGCATCTATCTCAATCTCAAATGAATGTTGAAGATCTGGCAGTGCTAGTATTGGTGATGTACTGATTTTCTCCTTTAAGTTGTCGAAGGATTTTTTTTGTTTGCCTCCCCACTTAAACACATGTTTCAATCCTATTAAAGCATGTAATGGCGCTGCAATCAAAGAAAAGTTAGCAATAAACTTTCTCGAGTATTGTGCTGCCTCTAGGAAACTCCTAACCTCTGTAGAAGATTTGGGTTTAGGCCAGTTCATAATGACTTCATCCTTAGAGGGATCTGTCTTCAATTCACCACCCCCTACAATATGACCCAAATAATTTAAATATGTTCTGTCAAATTCATATTTTGACAATTTTACATAGAGATTTTCTCTTTTTAAAACATCTAAGGTCCAATTTACATGCTTCACATGGTCTTCCCATGTCATACTATAAACAAGAATGTCATCTAAATATACAATCACAAAATCATAAATAAATGGTCTGAGTACATCATTCATGACTCTCATGAAAGTGGCAGGAGCATTAGTTAAGCCAAAAGGCATAACCAACCATTCATACAACCCTTGCTTTGTCTTGAAAGTAGTCTTCCATGCATCTTGTTCTACAACTATGACCTGATGATAGCCACTACGCAAGTCTAGCTTGGAAAAGTAAACTGCTTCTTTCAACTGATCTAATAGATCATCAATACGAGGAAGAGGATAACGATTCTTTATCGTTATTTTATTCAGTGCTCTATAATCAATGCACATTCTCCACGAACCATATTTCTTTCTCACCAGCATGATGGGAGATCCACATGGTGATGTGCTTGGTCATATAAACCCTTTATTGAGCAACTCCTGTACCTGCTTCTTTATCTCTACATTCTCTAAAGCTGATAACCTGTAGATTCCAATGTTAGGTAATGGAGCATCTTGCTGCAAATGAATATCATGTACTATTTCCCTTTTGGGTGGCAGACCTTTAGGTTCTTGAAATAGGATATCATATTCTAAAACAACTTTAACTAATTCAACTTTATGTTTAGCATCATAGCCTTCAAATACATTGGTTTTATCAGGGTCCTTTTCCTTTACAACCATTAGTAAAAATTACTTACTTGAATTCACAATTCTTTTCATCTATCCTGAGTTTATGAGAGAATAGTTTCCTTTGAGTTTATGAGCTCTTACAATATATTCCATTCCATCTATAGTGAGTTGATACTTATTTTCAGCTCTATAGAAAATAGCTTTCCTATCATACAAGTAAGGACTTCCCAAAATAATACCACATATATCCAAGGGAACTATATCTAACTCAACCTCATCTACAAATGTTGACCCAATAGCAAACCTAAGTTTACATTGTCTTGTCACTTGTAGCTTTGCTCTATCACCTACCCGACCTAAAGGATATGGCTTCTTGTGAGGTGTTGTTAGCAATCCCAGCTTCTTTACAATTGTTTCAGAAATCAAGTTTCCTTGTGATCCACTATCAAATAAAGTATCAATCTTTTGGTGCTTGGAAATTACTCTAATACAAAACAACTCATTTATTTCCCTCTCATTATCTTCATTATCAACAGATTGTGTAGAATTAATAGTGGATGCTTCAGAATCTTTACCTTTAATAACCGTGGTTGTAACTGTTGTTTCATTGCCTGAATCTGATCCCAAGTCCTGTTGAATACCAACAACATTCTTTTTCTCCTTCCTTATGAACTTTTTAGGTTTTAGTTATGGATGCTAAAGCCACCAGTGTGCCTCATCGTATCCTTCTTTCTACAATGAGTGCATGAAGGTTTATCCTTCTGTACAGTGTTTTCTTTCCTCTCCTTCCATTTTAGTTTCTTCTTTTCTTTTTTCTTGTTTACAAAATATTTAGATGTTCCCCCAACCTCTAGGTTTACATTCTTACCTCTAGCTTCTAGATTTGTGGCTTGAATTGATACATCATCTAATCAAGTGGGATTAAACATTAGAATAGTATGCTTTAAATAGCTATGAAGACCACCTATATACTTTAACAAAGTTTCAGGTGAGTCTAGAGATATGCCGAGAGTTAAAGCTCTTTTTCTAAATTCCTAGGTATAACTTTGTACACTTTGACCCTTTAATTGACATAGAGTCTGCCAACTCATCATTGCATGCTGCAAGTAAGCTAGTGGATAGAATTTTTTTTTGATGGCAGAAACAAATTCATTCCAGGTAGAAAGGATTTTACCATGTTTCTGCAGATCAGCTTGCATCTTGCCTTCGCACCACACTAGTGCAGTTCCTCCAAGTCGAAGGCTAGCCAGCTGAATCTTTTTCCTTTATGAATCAATGTTCTGCACCCTGCAATATACATCAATCTATCTTATCCAACTATCTAGCTTTTCTGCATTTAATTCTCCATCATAAATCGGCAAATCAAACTTCACATCTAATTTAATCAAAGAAGTTTTCTTCTTTTTCTTATCAGGGCTAGCTTTATGTGAAGAAGATAATGAGGATGATGAAGGTGATGATGGAGGAGATGGTGGAGGAAGTATTTCTCCTTTTCCTTCGCCTTCCAAAGGAGAAACTAGAAAAGTTTCCTCTGCTCCTTTGTCTGGTTTGGGTAATGAATTGTTTTCACCTCGACCCTTCTTAAACTCCCGATACATCTCTTCCACCATGGCTCGCATGGCCATAAAACTGCCCATGAATTGAGATTCTGATTCCTGTGGAGTTTCTTTTGTCATTATCCTCTGAGAATAGACTCTTCCAATCTATGTATTAGCCTCAACAAGTTCTCATTTTCCTAGTTTGATCTTTGACCTAGTTAGCATTCAAAAATCCAACACAAGCTTCTCTAACCTTAACAAAACCAAAAAACAAAAGCTCTGATACCACTTGATCTAAAAATGAGATCTTAGATGAATATTAAGGTATTACAGACTCATGTGCATAAATGCCTATATTATTTAGTGCAACGAACCGATAAGATTGCGAATAATATAGACAAATTAACAATCAACAAACATAACATTCACACACATCAACACAACAAATAATAAGGAGTTCACTAGACCCCATGGCTACGTCTCCTGGTCCAGCTTTCAGTGTGACCTCTCTATTTTGTCTTCAAGAGCAGAGTTTTAAAAAATGTGATCTCAAATTGAGTCTCAACACAACAGGAACAAACAATAGGGTTTTTACTTGAATCCCTCAAGTCTTTCTGAGTACACAGACTCTCCCCTTTTCTCTTTGTCTTCTACTTTCTCTCTGTCTTAGCAATTGCCTCCATGACTGTCCTCTAGCTCTCTCTGTTGTTCTATGTTGTCATTGGATGGCCTTTTAAGCCTATCAATGTTGTCAGTTTGTATCCCTCTTCGGGCTCTCTGGCTCCTAGCCATTGTTCGTTCAACTCCCTGTTGAGCATTTAACAATCATTGTGAAACTCTCAAGGTATGGTGACCACCTGTTTTCAAACAGAAAGACTGGCGTGGTGAAAAAATCCCAAAGGATACGTTTCTCTGTTTACATAGAGAAATACACTAAAACAGTGAAAATTTCTACCAAGTCAGACTTCAAATGATATTGTATCCGACCTATAATCCCATTGGATCCGTTGTTATATCACTGTCACAAGTCGCAATGCCACTATGCCAAGGTTTCCTTTGTATTTCAGTTTATAATAGAAATACAAGAAATACATAGAAAATCTGACAGAAAATGCAGCAGTGACTATAAACCCTTTCGGGTCCTCCTTGATCGCCATCGCATATCGCATTGGCACCTTTACATCTGGTTCTAGTTCCACTCCTCCACCGATCGCCAATTGCTGATATCGGCGTATCACATATCGCGGGGTTGCAGGGCTTCCACAATGTTGTACCACTGCACTCTTCGATCACCGATATTGGCATATCGCATATCGCATGGTCTTTGAGACCGCGGGTTAAGTCCTCCCTTTGGAAATCTCTGATGCGATATTATAATCTCGGCCATTGATCTGTGCACTCGATCAATGGCTTACGTTTAATCGCTGGATCGCTGATTGCAATTTCCATAGGGCCGCCTCTGATATACTCCCCTGGTCACCTCCGATTGGGATATCTTGTTTCAATCTAGACTGTTGATCTGTACGATTCGACGGCTCCTGTGCATTCCTGCTCCGCTTCCGCTTTACTTTGTTTTTCCGCCATTCTTCAGTGTTTTTTTTCTCTACGATAATGTTTCCAATAGTTATGTATATGAAGACTTAGAGGTTTTTAGGATCCATTTTGGATCAGTAGGTAGTGTAATTAAATATACAATTCGAAACTGAAAAAGAAACAGATAGTGCTTATAGCATAGTTGAAATATTCAAAGGAAAGAAAAATGAAATTGATAGTGCTTCGCGTTTATAATTCCGTAAGTAGCATAGTTAAATTCTCAGTGGAACGTTGAATCTATAAAACTTATCAATGTATATTGTATAGTTAAATCTGCAGTGAAAAATTGGAAATTGATAGATATATAACTTTTATACCTTGAGAATAGTATTATGGACGAGATCGGAAAAACCGATAGTACGAAATATACATATAAATTACAGGAAAAAATACAAATATGCAGGAGTATAAATCTAAATAGAAGTTCAGCTCATATAGGTAAATGATATAACCTTTTACGTGAAACCAATGTTGTAAGGAAACAAAAATTTGAACTAGGGTAAACAGGCAATTAAACTATGATAACTGTTTAGCATCATAACATATTTGGTTCCGTTCCGCTTATTCCAAACTATCTCCTGACACAAGCATATAGATACCCTACTTAGTTAAAGGAGAATGAAATTCCAGATCAAGAACCGAATTAGAGTCACGAAAAATCATCAAGATTCCTGGAAGATTTGCATAGTCTAATGACTTTCAACAATACTTGGGCTGAGATAAATAAACTATCAAAAAACTTACATAACCCTGATTATACCCTCGTGGGATAGTTTCCAATGAATTACCTAACTATTTTAATAAAACATAGAAAAATAAAATGACACAGTCGTTCTAGAATCACGAATTTATTAAGGCAAAAATAGCTAGTATCCATGGAAAATGATATAGTGTCAAAACTGTAAATAGGGGGAATCCATAGCCGGCCATACAAAATATACCAAAATAAATAGTGCAGTGGCGTGAGACTGCCCAAAAAGCCTTGGAGAATGGAGCTCGGCTGAAGCCTCGGACCCCCATAATCTCTGTAACATTATACAATCATACACTACCCAATAATAATGCTAGACAATAAAGACTAGCTTCAAGAAATTAAGAGTTGAAAATAAAAACCATCTCTCGGGCTCTCTAGCCCGAAAAAATCTTAGCAGAAGAGTAGTAGAAAGATTAAGTACTTGTTGGAGAGAGGATTCCACCATTTCTACAAGCCGAGGACCGAATGATGGTTTTCCACAGCCCTTCACCTAAATCTCCAAAACCTGCGAAACCCTCCATCCAAACTGGATGGATAAAGAAATTAAAACTTATAAATTAAAACTGCAATAAATTATTGAGTGATGGAAGGGAAGCATTCAACCAAGCTTACCGATGAAAAACACTAGTAGAAACCCTCTCCATGACACGCTGGAACCAGTCACCAAAGAAGTTGACTGAGAAACCTCAAGTAAGGTGTAGTCCTACCATCATGCCAGTGAATGAAGGTGGAACACAAGCAGGCCACAACCATGAGCAAAACAACTAGAAAAGTCTATGCAGAGCGAGGATCCCTGGGCAGAGCAGGCGGTATCCTTTTGCCGGAGGTGCACAATGACCAAACAATGCCGATACACATGAGGCATAAAACCCCAGGTTCCACTTGCGTCGTTCGATCTAGACCAAAGTTGAGGGCCGTTGATGAGTACTCAATCCCGAGGGCAACGATGGAGCAGGACAACAGTGAAGATTCCAAACCGCCACCTTGGCCGAAAGTGAGCCAAAGCAGTTAATATGCATGTAAATGGGTTGATTGCCAAGTAATAAAATAGGCTAGTGGGTAGATCTCATTAAGTCGAACATTAAAGTGTAAGTCCAGGATTAGTGCCGCAATAGTTAATACAAATCACAAATTGGTAAGTGGGCCAGTTGGCTCGTGTATAACAAAATCCACCAACGAATAGTGAAAATTTTAAACATGCATTTATACGACTCTATTACAGTTTGACCTGATTAATCAGGGGTTAATAATAGTAAAAGAATTGTCAATTGTTTACTATAATGTTGTCATAGACATATAATTACCATGGTAATAGTTTCAGATTAATATATGGTAAGTTAAATGAATTTTATTTAATTCATATTTGTTTTATATTTTGGATGTGTGACATATGGTATGGTAGTGTTCAGGTTGCCAAAATAAGACCTCTAGAATAAAGAAATAACAAACTCGGTGATGTACACGTAGGAAGTAGGGAGCAGTTAGCATGAGGAAAACTGGGAATCTACCACACATGTCCATAATGGGAGCAGGACCAACATCATTTCAGGAAGGCAATCCCGAGGTTTGGGTTTCACTGGGCGACGAGTCGGGAAATACCAATATAGATATCATGGTGACTATGCAAGGATTGAAGGATGAGATGGCCCGACTACAGGCTGACAATGAAATATTGATGCAGGAGCAGGAAAAAATTATGAAGAGTCTATCTGATAGACAAAATCATCAACCACTAGTCCCTAGCCCTAAACATGGAAATATGACATGGGAAGAAGAGTTTCGAACTCAAAATGTTGAAATAGAAGGTGGTAAAGAAAATTGTGAAGAAGAATCAGATAATGTGTCAAATCACGAGACAAAAAAAAGCAGAAAATGGAACTTCAAGGGGAGTTTCGAAGGATAAAGCCTCCTCTCTTTGATGGCAAACAAGAAGAAGTGGAAAAAACATGGCTCATCAATATGAACAAGTATTTCCAGCTGTACAAGTATTACCATAATCGAAAGGCTCATCTGGCCATTTTCTAGCTACAAGGGAAAGCCACAATGTGGTGGGAGGAAGTAAAAACAATTCGCGGAGTTAATGAACAAAGCATAACTTGGGAAAATTTTCAAAGATATTTTAAAGAAAAATATCTGAGGGAAAGATTTTATGACGAGAAAGAAAAAGAGTTTCATGATCCCTAACTGGGACAAATGTCCGTGGATTAGTTCATAACAAAGTTTATGTCATTACTTCGGTATGTACCTTACATATGCGAAGAAAAAAAAGGCGCAGCGGTTTATCAATAGTATCCCGCTATTCATGAAATAACGATTAGAGTTTGACAACCCAAAAACCATGGACGAAGTTATTCGTAAGGCACGGATCTGCTACAAGCATAACAATCCAAAGTGAGATATGAGCAAGAGGTGGGCTAACAAAAAGGGAAGTAAATTTTTTCCCAACCACAAGGGGAATAAGGGAACAGGCAAAAAAGGATTTTATAAAGGTCAAACTAACCGAAAAATGAATAGGAATTAGCACAGATTTAAAGTACAAGGTGAAACGAGGATGAATGAGAAAGCTAGTAGAACTAAAGCAGAATTAACTAATAGACCACTTGTACAATGTTGAGGATGTGCAGGCCGGCATTATGTCAAAAACTACCCACACCAGAAAGGAGCTGATCAGATATCTAAAATACAAGAAGCATCTTCTGTGGGATAAGTGGCAAGAAGAATTCCTAAAATTAATGTTGCCCTTGACGATTATCACACGGAATTTTAGCCAACCATGGTTGAATTTGAAGGTACAGTTTTTTACCAAACCATATCTATTTTAATTTATCCTAGAGCCACTTTGAGTTATATTAGCCGCAATATAGTGGAACGATGTGAATATCAAGCTATTAAGTTTAAAAATCCCTGGTTAGTATAGCTAGCCATAGGATCAAAAAGGAGAGTTTTGGCCAAAGTAAGTAGTCGCCCTTTAAAATTAGCTAATCAACCTATCATGGCAGATCTAAATGTGTTACCCCTCACGTCATATGAAATCCTTATAGGTATGGATTGGTTGGAAAAACAATAGTCTCTCATTAACTTTAAAACTAAAACTATTAACTACCAGGATGAGAAAGGGGATAGGCAGGAAATTCAAGGTATTCAAAAACCTCTGCAATTAAGACCTATAACAACCTCCCAATTAGAAAAATGCATTAGAAAAAACTGCCATGTTTATGCAATACAAGTTGGGTATGCTGACTCTAATGATAAAACTGTTTCATTCGAGAATATACATGTGGTACGAAAGTTTCAAGATGTATTTCCTGAGGAAACTCTCGGTCTACCCCCAAAAAGGGACATATATTTAACCATTGAGTTAATTATGGGAGATGCCCCAGCCTCCCGATCCGCTTACCATATGAGCATACCTGATCTAACATAATTAAAAATTCTTCTACAAGAGTCACTGGATAGAAAGTATATCTGTCCCAGTGTGTCCCCCTGGGGAGCTCTAGTGCTTTTTGTTAAGAAGAAGGATGTGACATTGCAAATGTGCATGGATTACCGTCAGCTAAACAAGCTGACCATTAAAAATAAATACCCCCTTCCCCGTATATATGATTTATTTGATCAGGTAAAGGGTGAAACCGTATTCTCAAAGATCGATCTCTGCTTAGGATATCATCGGATCGGTATAAAGGAGGAAGATATAGAAAAAATTGCATTCAGAAATCATTATGGACATTATGAGTTCGTAGTGTTGCCTTTTGGGCTAACTAATTACCCAACAACCTTCATGTGTCTCATGAACAGTATATTTCATAAATACTTAGACATCTTTGTGTTAATATTTATTGATGACATATTGATCTACTCTCGGAGAATAGAAGAACATAAGGAGCATCTTTGTATTATTCTACAAGTCCTAAGAGAACACCAGTTGCCTGCTAAGTACAAAAAATGTGACTTCTTTAAGGAACAAATCCAGTACTTGGGACATGTCATCACCAAGAATGGAATTGCAGTAGATCCAGAGAAAATAAGAACTATCATGGAGTGGTCGGTACTGAAAGATGTAGCTTACATAAGATCATTCATGGGTCTAGCTGGATATTATAGACGATTTGTGGAAGGTTATTCTAGGGTGGCATATCCTATTACGTCTCTACAAAAGAAAGGAAAAGCCTTTAGGTGGATCCCAAATTGTCAAAGGAGCTTTAATCAGCTCAAACATATACTTACCAAATACCCATTTTGAGCATTGCTGATCCCAATAAAGAATACGTGGTTTGTACGGATGCTAGCAAGGAAGGTGTAGGTGGCGTATTAATGCAAGAAGGCAGGGTTGTTGCCTATGAGTCAAGAAAGCTTAAAGAGTATGAACAAAAGTATTCGACATATGACTTAGAACTGACAGCGGTGATTCATGCCTTAAAGATGTGGTGACATTACTTAATGGGTAAGAAATTTATGTTAATGACTGATCATCATAGTCTAACAAACTACTTCAAACAGTCCACTTTAAATGCTAGGCAAGCTCATTGGGCAGACTTCCTAAGTGAATTCGATTTTGAAATCAAACATTTGAAGGGAAAAGAAAACTGGGTTGCGGATGCCTTAAGTCAAAAGGTAAATTGTTTATATGAAATTTCTTTCAGTGAATCACGAACAACTTTTTATGAGCAAATTCATGAAAAAACAATGCAGGATTTAGGATATAAAAATTTATGCGAGCAAGAAAAAATTTCGAATAGCCATGAACAACAATTGGGATATGAGGTAAATTCAGAAGAATTCCTGATTTATAGGAAAAGGTTATATGTGCCTAACCAGAAACATCTTAAAAATTTAATTTTAGATGAATATCATAAGATTCCTTATGCAAGCCACCTCGAACACTTGAGAATGATTTCTACCTTGAGAAAGGAATTTTTCTGGCGTGGTATGAAGAAGGAGGTAGAAGAATATTTAGCCAGATGTCTGGAATGCCAGCAAATAAAAGTTGAGCACCAACACCCAGTAGGATTACTCCACCATCTACCCATTCCTGAATGGAAATGGGAAACCATATCCATTGATTTCATTACGATACTGCCTAAGTCGAAAAAGAAAAATGACTCCATCATGGTGGTCATGGAAAAACTGAGCAAATTTTCTCATTTCATACCAATCCAGTGAACTTACAAAATGGTAAAAATTGCTAACATTTTTATGCAAAACATTTTTAAATTACATGGAATACCCAAGATGATCATTTCCGACCATGATGTGAAATTTACATCAGCCTTTTGGAAGGCCCTTTTTGAAGGATTGGGCACACAACTACACTTCAGTACCGCTTATCATCCTCAAATGGATGGACAGACCGAGCGAGTAAATCAAGTAGTTGAAGACATGTTGTGAACTTACGTAATGCAAAAACCATCTAAGTGGGAGGACTACCTGCACTTGGTAGAGTTTGCCTATAACAATGGATACCATACATCCTTACAGATGAGCTGCTTTAAGGTGTTAACATAAGTTTAGGACACCCTTGTGTTGGAGTGGTCTAGAGGACAAGTTGACGTTAGGACCAGATATGTTCGAGGAAATGGAGGAGATGGTGAAAAAGTTATGAGCCAACTTGAAAGCTGCTCAGGGCTAGAAAAAAAACATTGTTGATCAGAAAAAAGCTTCCAGGAATTTCAAGTAGGGGATCATGTTTACATTCGAGTGTGAGCCAAGAAAAGCACATTGCAATGGACCGGATGTGCTAAACTAGCACCCCGATTCCGTGGGCCTTTGCAAATTTTAGCTCGAATCAGACCAGTGGCTTACCAACATGCCTTAACCAGCCACGTTTGTGTGCACAATGTCCTTCATGTTTCTCTACTTAAGAAATACATTTATGATGTTAATCACATAATCAATTGGTAAGACATTTAGGTAAAATATTCAATAAGTTTCTCTTTTAATACAAATTTATTAAACAAGTTGGTTGATGATTTAAATTGTTTTGTTGCTATGTATAGGTCGAAACGGAACGCAAGTTCTTGGTCGAACCTTTGGTTATACTATATCGGAGAGAAGTAACGCTTCAGAAATGAGTTATCACCCAGGTTAAAGTGCAATGGCAGCACTATGGGCTGGAAGAGGCCACCTAGGAAGATGAGCAGGTTATGAAGGAGACCTTTCCATATTTATTTTCAGAAAGATAACATCGAGGCAATGTTACATCTTTGGGGGGAAGATGTTATATCCCCAGATCATGTAAATATTTAAATTTACTGCAGACCAAATAGACTATTTATTATTTTTGTTATAAAAACTATTTCTGGAATTTAATGTTTTTGAAAAAGTGAAATAACAGTTATCTGTAAATATGGTTTTACTTGCTAAGTAGTTAGAGAGAAAGTTACCTATCCCTAATTGATTTCTTGAGGATTTATTCAAGAAGATAAAGAGGATAGGGGTATCTGAGATCAGAAAGAGAAAGGAGCAAGAAAGGCAAGGAAGAAAATCTATGTTGGTTTGTTAGACAAATTTTGGTGGCTATGTCTAGTTAGGACTAGAAAGCTAGGAACATTGAAATTAAAAGAAAGAAGGTTACTGTGGCTAGGAACAACTCAAGGGGAGATTCAATGATACAGTAATCTCAAGGTTGGGAGGCAAAATAGAGAGCAGGTCTAGTGGTAGACCAAATCTGGAAATAACATAACCCACATAAGTGAGAATTCTTGTATTAGTAAGGATAAAACTTATACAGTTACACAAGTTTATGTTTTGGAGTTGCTAACAGATAGTAGCAATGAACTGGTTATTTTATGGAAAATTATAAGTAAACCATTTTGTATATCTATAAGAGGTAGATTTCTTCATTAGTATTTAGTGAATAGTACAATTATAATTACAGTGGATAACTGAAAACTGACAAGATTATATTTTATATTCAGTAAGTAGTGTAATTAAAAATACATTGTGAAAACTGAAAAGGAAACAGACAGTGCTTATAGCATAGTTGAAATGTTCAAAGGAAAGAAAATTGAAACTGATAGTGCTTCGCATTTATAATTTCGTAAGTAGCATAGTTAAATTTTCAGTGGAACGCTGAATCGATAAAACTTATCAATGTACATAGTATAGTTAAATCTATAGTGAAAAACTGGAAATTGACAGATACATAACTTTTATACCCCGAGAATAGTATTATGGACAAGATCGGAAAAACCGACAGTACCAGATACACATATAAATCACAGGAAAAATTACAATACCCAGGAGCGGAAATCTAAAGAGTAGTTCCACTTTGTATAGGTAAATCATATAACCTTGTACGTTGAACCAATGTTGTAAGGAAAAAAAACCCTGAGCTAGGGTAAACAGGCAATCAAACTCTGATAACTATTTAGCATCATAACATATAGTAGATCAAGAACCAAATTAGAGTCACGAAAAATCATCAAGATTCCTAGAAATTTTACACAGTCGAATGAGTTTCAACAATACTTGGGCTAAGATAAATAAACTATCAAAATAATTACATAACCCTGACTATACCCTCGTGGGATAGTTTCAAATGAATTACCAAAACTTTTTTAAGAAAACACAGAAAAATAATATGAAACAGTCTTTCTGGAATCACGAGTTTACTGAGGAAAAAATAGCTAGTATCCATGGAAATTGATATAGTGTTGAAGTTGTAAATAGGGGGCATCCATAGCCAGCCATAGAAAATATACCAAAATAAATAGTGTAGTGCCATGAGACCGCCCAAAAACCCTTCGACATTGGAGTTGGGTTGAAGCCTCAGACCCCCATAATCTTTGTAACGGTATACAATCATACACCACCCAATAATAACACCAGACAGTAAAGACCAGCTTCAAGAAATTAATAGTTGAAAATAAAAACCAGCTCTGGGGCTCTCTAGCCCGAAAAACTCTTAGGAGAAGAGAAGTAGAAAGAATAAGTACCGAGTGGATAGAGGGTTCTACCATTTCCACAAGCTGATGGTTGAATGAGGGTTCTCCACAACCCTTCACCTAAATCTCCAGAACCTGCGAAACCCTCCATCCAAACTATATGAATAAACAAATTAAAACTGCAATAAACTATTGAGTGACGGAAGGGAAATGTTCAACCAAGATTACTGATGGAAAACACTGGTAGAAACCCTCTCTGCGACACACCCGAACTAGTTTCCAGAGAGGTTGACCAAGAAACCTCAAGCCACTTTTAGTCCTGCCATCATGCTGAAGAACAAAGGTGGAACACAAGCAAGCTACAGCCACGTGCAAAACAACCAGAAGAGCCTATGCAGAGCAAAGATCCCTGGGCAGAGTGGGCGGTATCCTTTTTCCGGAGGTGGACAATGACCAAACAACACTAATACACCCTAGGCATAGAACCCTAGGTTCCACTTGCACCGTTTGATCTAGACCACAACTAAGGGTTGTCAATGAGTATTCAATCCCATGGGTAACCATGGAGGGGGACAACAATGAAGACTCCAGACCACCACCTAGGCCGAAAGCGAGCCAAAGCAATTAATATGCATGCAAATGGGCTGATTGCCAAGCAATAAAATAGGCCAGTGGCCGGATCTCATTAAGTCAGACATTAAAGTTTAATTCCACGCTTAGTACTCGAACAGTTAATACAAATCACAAGTTGGTAAGTTGGTTGGTTGGCTCGTGTAGAACAAAACCCGCCAACGAATAGTGAATATTTTAAACATACATTTATATGATTGTATTAGAGTTAGACATGATTAATCAGTTGTTAATAATAGTAAAATAATGGTCAATTGTTTACTATATTGTTTTCATAGACATATAATTACCATGGTAATAGTTTCAGATTAATATATGGTAAGTTAAATGAATTTTAGTTAATTCATATTTGTTTTAACTTGTGGATGTGTGACACTGTGTTAAAGATAAATATGTCATGTGTCTATCATAAATAGTGCTTTCAAAATTTTAATTTAACCATCAATAATATCAATAATTATTAGGCTGATGGTAAGGATTTAATCCCCATAAAATGCTAGAAGATTCTTAATATACACAAATCAAAGGTTGAAATTTATCTCCAAAGTAGTTATGTATTTTTTTACCTTTTAATTAAATTGATTAATAAAATAAATCATGTGAAGAAGTGTCATATGAAATGACTTATGGTTCTTTGGGAATGTGGTGTTAATAAGCCAAGATATTGGCCCATAGTATTTTAACAAAGTTGATTTACATATAAGTATCTCCATGGTAAAGTAGGGTTAAATCTCCATGGAGAAGAATCTTGTTTCATAGTTTTTCAAATGTACATATGTTTAACTTATATATCAATTCTTTTCATAATTAATAATAATCATAATGAGTGCGAACCCAACTATTCAAAAATCAAGAGAAATTAGTGAGTTACGACTACCTTTCATGGAAATGGTCATAGATGAATGACTTACTTAACACACTTGAACGGTATCTAATATAATGCACAGCGAAAACACCTCAATAATTAAATTCAAAATAGTGAAGGGAACTCTACTTGAATGGTTCATGGGGCACAATACTTGCTAAGATTTTGCAAATGGGGTAGTGAGCTAAGTGGGCTTAATTATGGGGAAGAATCCATAGTTAAGCACAGAAGTGATGATTGACAGTATCTGATTCATTTCACTAGTTTAAATCCCACTTCTTCACCCCTGTGAGCATCACCTGATGCAATGAGTGCTAAGTGAACTATTCAAAAATCATGACAAATTAGCCAATTATGACTACCTCTCATGGAAATGGTCATATCTGAATGACTTACTTAACGCAGTTGAATCCCAAAAAAAATGATATCTAATATAATGCACAGCAAAAACCCCTCAATACTTAGATAATAATAAAGTTTGATGGTATGATACACATAAGAAATTTAATGTTGGATGATTTCAAAATATTTATGAATATAGAGTTTGAAATGATTTATCTTGATCTTATGATGAATTTTCATGCTTTTTTTTTATCACCATAGAGAAATAGTATTTTTCTCTTGTAAGCTTCGAAGTACCTTTCCATTAATTTTCAAACATAAAGTAGGTTACATCCATATGTATGAAGGTGAGGTGGCCTCAACCTACCTTGAGGGAAACGGGGTCTGTTAGCCACATAACCACAAAATTTTCCATCCAAAAAAAAAAGTCTAACAAGCCACGCTATATATGTCTGAGAGTCTTTGTTCTTCATATTCGATAGATATATATAAGCATAACTACTAATATTCCTAAAAATTTGAAACCATTTCATACAAAACTATAACCAAAGATGCAGTGTCACTACTCATCATCAGCTGAATCCACTAGAGCAAGGTCCTTCATAGTGGAACCTGACAGCTCTGTGTGGGGAATACAAGGGATGTGCTACTCTATTTGGCTGAGCTGACCATTCTACTGCTGCAATTGAAATTGAATCTTTTGAAACTCTTTGGTATAGTCTGAGTGTCCATGGGAGGATAAATGCATATCAGGTTGAAGTTGCTCCAAGGCTTTAGCCAGAATTCTCTTCATAATTGAGAAAAAATAGAATGTCTATTTATATTGAGATGATCTACCACGGGTGTGTTCTTGGTCTAGAATCAAAGTTTTCCAATCATCTAAATTAATTTCAAAATTCTTCTAAGTCTGACAGATCTTTTCTTCCCAATCTGCAATAAGCTTCTTGACCGAATTTGAACTGCTTGAATGATAAGCCTGCGCATCTTCCTATATAATACGAGAGCTCAACATGTACCCATGCCCAGTACACCTAGACGAACTGGGTTGACTGGTCTGAGAGGAGGAGGAATTCCTCTGTTTCCCATGGTCACGACATCCATGGCCATTCTTTACTTTACCAAAGGATCAGACCATGATTCAGATTCTTCTAATCAAATGAAGACCTGTGTCAAGTTCTGTAGGTTGACCTAAACAAGGTTGCAGCTTAGAAGCATGAGCCTGCCAAGGGTTGCTCTGACTCCATAGACATGTTAAAGAAATTTGAAATGAAACCAAACAAGTAAGGAACCAGCTTTGAATCGTGTTGTCAACTGACTGCCAACACAACTTTATGGGTCTACTGTTACCATTATTCCAGCGATGTCCACTAATGAGTCTCATGATTTGTCGAATCAACCAAAAGAAAAGAACACAGAGGACAGAAAGAGAATTTGAGTCAATAGCTTCCCCTTACTCGCAACCCAGAAGCACCCAGAAACTGAAACCAAATGTAGTAAGCCTGGGTTGCAAAAACCAAACCAAATTGAGCCAAGAGTTTCCACTTGACCAAGACCACCCCAGAACTAGACAAGAGAGCCAACTAAGACATAATTTATCCACTAGGCCAGGATGGATACTAAAATGTTACAACAAAGCTCCCAAAATCACAACTATATAATGACTAAGATCGAGACGAAGATTACGAGAAACTGTGGCTCGAATTCATCCCCACACCAATTCAAAATACCGAAGAAACAAACATAATTCACCATAAACCAAAACCCTTACAATTCCACAATTATCTAAGCAGGGAGTACCTTAACATACAAAACAACCTGTTGGACAAAACCTGCATGAGGCCATACGTTACAACCAAATCTCATAAACCACAGAGACAGGGGCATAAAATAGTAACGACTCAACACAAACCAAAAATCATATGATGCCATGCTCCAAGAATTTTTTATTCCAATCTCGCCAAACCATAGTACCATGCATCTCATAGATTGGAGGGTAGATACATTGATCCATTTATGTAGAGGGAGCAAAATTAAGAGTTGGGACATACGAGTGGCCACTTCTAATACCTAAAGGAGACAAAGATTTCAATTTCCACAAAAAAAAACCCATACCAAATCCAGAGTGGACGTCGAGCTCACCAGAGGGAAAACTCACCATAACAACTGTCGTAATAGCTCTACCACCTTCAACTTTGGCAATTAAACCTCGCATGTGAACCGTCACCTCTCCAAGTGTTTCATGCATGCAGAGGGCCACTGTAGGGATCTGGGAGATATAAATAAAACTATGGGTTAGGGTGTGTCCATTAGGGCTAGCTCACACCCTGATCAGGGGAGTGGGTGTTCACTTACCTTATCTTTCTCACTGTCTTTATTATCTTGCTCAAGAATAACTTGAAGGGGAAGCAGATTGTCTTCCAAGGTGTGTTGAGGCCATACCATCTCTAGATTTCTACCTATATGTGCAAAAATCCAGTTTTCAAGGAAATCTGTAGCTTTTTTACCTTCTCTTCGGACATGTGAAGTCAAGAGGTAGTCAAATGATGGAAGGAGATCTCTGATTTCTTGCACCAGATGTGTGATATGCAAACTATGACTGAATTTTTCCTATCAAGTTCCCTGGTTTAACTTCTTGGCTTTGTCCGCTAACAATCTTCAATCTCCTTCAATGACTATCCCATTATAACTGGTTCTTATTGCAATGAGAAGGCCCTATTTGATCGCAGTAAACTCTGCCTCATTCTTAAGCATAACCACAATATACAATGAAGAGAAATCTAGTTTTCTTTTGATAATCCCTAAAAATACCACCATAGCCAGCATTCAATGGGTTTCCTTTTGAAGCACCACCAAGACTTAATTTAATAAAGAGATGTGGAGGCCTTGTGAAAATATGTGGTGACAAGGTGGGAGGAGTTAATACTTTTCAAGAGCTTGGGGCTATCATATTTGCATATAAGTTCAACAGATTAAGAATTCTTGTTTCATGAGATTCTACGTGCCAATCATCTAGATGCCATTTTTTTAAGAGAATGGTCTCTCGAATATTCTGAGTAATCCCTGCCCAAATTACCTCTTGGGGGGTTTGCCTCTCTTTAAATATTCTATTATTTCATTCTTTCTAGATGGTGCACACTAGGAATCCCAAAGCTAACTTCCATGCTCAGTTTAAAACAAGGCGCAAGAAAATGACTTTACACCATAGGAGTATGCACTCCTTGATGCTTTGAGGATCCATGTCCAAGTGGCCAAACAGATCCCCTAGTTGGTGCCATTTTTGGACCACAAAAGGGCAAGTGTAGGTGCTCATTGTGCTAGTTTCATAGCAAGCAAAATGAAGGGCCGTAGAAGCCACTCTTTTCGATTTAATCCCAAGCAAGAATTTTCCCTCGACATACCAACCATAAAAAGCGAGTTATTTTTGGCAAAAAATATGTTCATCCAAATCTTCTTCCATATGGGAGACTAGTGATTTTAGAGTTCTTATACTCTAAGCATGTATGCTTCCTTAATATTAAATGAACCTTGGGTTGAGTATCACCACCGAAGAATGTCCTTGCCCACCTGGTAGGTTATTTTTCCCGATTGAAGCTCCTTTTCCATAATTTTCCATTGCTCAGAGGGAGGAGGATTTGGCCAATCCGCTAACTCCTTCCACTTTCTCTAGCCAGAACTTGGTTGAGAGGCTTTCCGAAATTTCTCAATTGTACATTAATTCCTAATAGTTGTGTAAAGGGAAATGTCCCCTAGATTGTGTCAACTCAATAATTTTGTTAAGCCAATAGTATTTTGAAAAGCTTTAAATTGGATAAAAGAAAAACGAACAAATGCATCAATAGAATAACTACAAAGTTCAATAAAGCAGATAAAGTGTCAACAATTGATGTTGCTTTGTACAAGAGACTTGTACGTAGCCTCATATATCTTATAACTAGTAGCCCAAATTTCATGTATGGAATAAGGCTAATTCACACATTTATGGAGTATCCCAAACACTCAAATCCGATTGTAGATACAATATTAATGTGCATGGTAGGTAAAATAGGTTCTAGAATTTAGTATTCCACTTCCAAAGAAATTATTGTGGTTAGCTACATAAGTAGTGATTTTGTAGGTAGCATTGATGATGGCAACCAACCCATTGTCACAATATATTTAGCTGAAATAGTATTAACTTTTCATGTTATATCGTTGAGAAGACTCTTAAGTGATGTTGCAAAAGCAAAGAATGACTCCCATTTTTTATGGCAATAAAAGAATCATGTGTTTCATCACAAAAGTCAACACATTAACACTTGTGATCATTTCATTAGTAAGTTTGTTAACAATGACAAGAATAAGGTGTTTTGATCACAAAGATAAAACACATTGATACTTGCTATCATTACAGTAGTAAACTTATTGATAATTTTCCCATCATGTAAATCAT
Organism: Pinus tabuliformis; assembly: GCA_031772625.1. Taxonomy (NCBI): domain Eukaryota; kingdom Viridiplantae; phylum Streptophyta; class Pinopsida; order Pinales; family Pinaceae; genus Pinus; species Pinus tabuliformis. The sequence goes on along the minus strand of CM062816.1, from coordinate 1,641,160,193 downwards.
TATAACCACACAATTTTAAATTTGAAAACCAATAATTTGATATGTGTAATACTAAAATTAAGAAATATTAAATAATATAATTTCCCCTTAATTAATATTATATATAATTTTTAAAACTGATCATCTCAATTAGTTAAATCTAGATAGTTCCTCCCTACATATTCAAATATATATATATATATATATATATATATAACCACGTTAATAAGAAAAGAGTCATTATATTAGTTGACTAATTCATATCATTTTTATCCATTACAATTATAATGAGCTGTCTTGGGCCAGGAAAGCATAACAATTTTCTTCACGAATAATAGTAGATATTGATACCAATGATACACCATGAGATCGCCCAAGTAACAACCGTAACCTGCGACACATAAAGAGCAACGGGCGTTTATAAAAAGCTACTTCAAAATTTTCCCAAGAATTATGAAAATAATTTTTCTGTGCAAGCTGGTAGTAGCTTGCTGGCATTGAGTTGTTTATTCACTACTCGTGAATTTCAACAGCGGAATCATTGAAAATGGTAACAAAAAGGATAATATCATCTGCAGGGAAATAGTACAAATGTTATTGATTTATGCATATAGGATAATATAAGAATACGAGTATTACTGATTTTCTCAAAGCTTAAACATCAAATATTATTGGGTTTGACATAGCTAAGACAAGAAGGAAAAAATATTTTTTCAAAGGCTGCAGCACTTTTTCAATTTGAAAAATGAAAGAAAAAACAATTTCAGGTGGTTTTTCTTAAACGTGATTTAATTTCAAAATATTTTTTTGTTTTAATTCTGATGTGATATGGCATGATAACGGGAGTTACTTATTTGTTTATCAACTAGAGATATGAAATTGTTAAATTTGAATTTTATTTAGATTTCTGTTTTAATACATAAAATCTATGAAATTGTTAAACTTGAATTTTATTTAGATTTATGCTTTAATACATAAAATCTGTATATTCTTCTGTAGGAAAAATGTTTTTAAAAAAATATCCATATTGTAAAAAGCAGGAAGTATTTTTCAATTTGAAAAAAGTTAGTTAATACGTGACGAAATAACTTTTTATGATCCACTTAAGAAATCCAATTTGGGAGAAAGTATCAAATTTATTTGTATGTGAATACGTGATAAAATAATTTTTTATTATCCACTTAAGAAATCAAATTTGGAAGAAAGTTTTGTATGTGAATACGTGATAAAATAACTTTTTACGATCCACTTAAGAAATCAAATTTAGAAAAAATATCAAAATTTATTTGTATGTGAGGGGATATAATTGAATTAATTAAATATTAATTTATAATAATGTATAATTAATTTTACATGAATTATATATTTGTAATAGAAATCAAACAAAAAAAGCATACTATTAATTTAGGATTTATTTTACAATTATTATTAATTTTCCTTTAATATCACTACGTCTGCTGGGTGAATAATCTAAAAGTTTTATAGCATCCTTTTCAAACATATCATACCATACAAATTAAATAATATTTACCGTAGGATTTGTCGACTTCATTTCAATATTGATAGAGTAAATTTTAAATATTTTAGTATTAATTAATTATTAATATTATCAGTTATCATAATACATATAATTTTGTTGAATTGAGGTTTCTGTGATACATATTAAGTATGAGAATATTTTTCGGCATAAATCATATTATGAAATATTTGTCTACGCAACCAATGAGTGTAGTTCCGTCAGGAGGAGTTGAACATCATGAGGATGAGTTGAAGAATCACATCATGGCTGCATGTTAAATAGAGAGAGCAGATCTTCCAACAGCTAAGTTTGACTAGGAAATGGCTATAAAGAACTGGACTAACGACTATATTTGACTATGTAACGGCTAACTTTCACTAGTCAATCGGAGTGGACTAGATTAAAGGATAAGAAAACTGCAATTTTGTTATATAATTTATTATTAGTTAATATACATTAATTTATTATATTATTTAGTTATATTATATTAACCTGATAGAAAACAGTAACTCAAAGCTTTGTGATTATAAAGAGAACTCTAATTGAATTTAGAAGTTGTGATTATTTGAAATATTTTTATTTTTATTTTTTTAATTTTTGGTTTGGTAAATTTTTATAATTTTCTATATGTTTTTTTGGTAAACTTTGAGATAAGTTTTTTAAATTTTTAATTTAATTATCAATAATTATTAAGGTGGATGATAGGAATTTCACCTATACAAAATATTCTAGAATAGTTTTAGAAGTACACACAAATAAAAGGTTCATATTTGTCTCCAAACTAATCAAGTTTTTTTTTACCTTTTCATTAAATTGATTAATTAAAAGAAAACATATAAATGAGTGTCATATAAAGCTACCTAAGGTTCTTTGATCATGTGGCATTGATAAACATGGTATTAGCACAGGGTAAAGGTAAATCTCCATAGTTAATAATGTCATTTCATTTTCTTAATATATATTTAATAATATATACATATATATATATGTGTGTGTGTTTTTAACTTATATCAATTCTTTTACTAAATAATAATAATAATAAAAGTTACAATTGAATTTTTTATATGATTTTTTAAAATTTTAATAACTTATCTATAGGTCATAGAGTAGGCAATGACATAGTAGTCTTCGTGACAAAGTCACCTTAGTGTGTTAAAGCACTCTATAGTGTAATAATCACAACTACTCAAGCAACATATGAAGAGTTCCAATAAATATTTTGACATTGATTTATATAAACTACACTAGTACTGACTGAATCTATTTGACGTACTTACTTATATTAGTCTATATTTATATTTAAATTTAATTATCTAGTTTAATTATATTTCATTTAAAAATAAATAATGACAAGATAAACCATGTATGAAGAGTTCCAATAAATATTTGACATTGATTTATATAAACTACACTAATACTGACTGAATCTATTTGACCTACTTACTTATATTAGTCTATATTTATATTTAAATTTAATTATCTAGGTTAATTATATTTCATTTAAAAATAAATAATAACAAGATAAACCATGTAAAAAAAAATAAAGAATAAATTTTTGACCTACTTACTTATATTAAGCTATATTTATTATATTTATATTTAAATTTAATTATCTAGTTTAATGATATTTCATTAAAAAATAAATATTGACCAGATAAACAATGTAAAAAAATAGAAAGAATAAATTAATGTGTAACCTAGATTATCAGACAGTTGGATTAGTTATTAGTCAAATTCTAACTAATAGCATAAACATTCAGAGCGTACCGAGGAAATAATAATCAGTTTTCCTGAAGCAGAAGATCCAGGGACGAGAGCAATTACCAGAGATGGGACGATGGCAATGGACCATGTCATAAGATTACGAAGCCATAATTTCATTTTCAAATTGATAAATCCCTGTAACGACAAATTTTAACCACAGCTAGATGTCATCAGAGGAATATTATGGAAATTAGATTGGAAAAAATCAATAATCCATTCTCTTCAACTTCGGAGAAATATAAGTTCATGACACATCTCCATGATAAACTGCCCAGCCTATGTTCCTGTGTTGGCAGAGCTCTGCCCAGGTGTCAGTAACGCAATTCCATAAAGTATTGAGCTCCAACTCCCTAGAACACTATGAAGAACGACAAAAGAGGTTTTTCAGTTTATCGGTTTAGGAACCTCCCGTATTAAGAGTATGGTCAATTCCTCTTTCAAAAATGGGGAAGCCTAAGTTAACGAGTATGGTGGAATTACATGAAAATAGAGAAACTTCATCATCTAAATTCAAGCACCATCGATACACCAGGAACTAAGAGACTAGGGGTCTCTATATTTGCGACCCAAATTTCTGCAGCCTTTTTAAGTCCTTCGCAAAAGCTAAAGTTTTCCTGATTCAGTGAGTCAGTTTCCCTGCAACGTTACGATAAGGGTTTGAAATAGATAAAATACAATTTTTCCCATTGAGTTAATTTCATAGATATTATTCCTTACAAATTATTTTTAGAAATAATTTTTGACATAGTGGTAATATAAATATATTTTAAAAACATTAATCTATTAACATGATTTGAAATAATTTTTGACATAGTGGTAATGGAAATATATTTTAAAAACATTAATCTATTAACATGGTTAGTACACATTGAAGGACATTAGTGATATGATTTGATATGTTGCAAGAAAACCTATAGTTTTAGCCAGGCATAGGCTACCCTATGAGGAGAAAGGCGGAAAATAGCTTGATATTTTTTAGATCAACCTTCCTAGCTTACGATAATTTTATGTAATAAAAATACCACATATTACTGCCTATAAATCTTTCTTTAGGATGCGATAGTTTGATCTCAGATTTGTTCGGAGTGGATTTGTTCAAATAAAATTTAGGTTACCAGTTAGATGAGGTTTCTATTGAGGCCAAGGGTGAATTTTCTCAACCTCTCGATCTAACCTTTTCCACCCACATGGTTGTCGCTGCTCAGACATACTACCACTCTGCATGTCAGTCTAATCTTAGCCTCACCCCAGAATCCAAAAGTAGGCAAATCACTACCGTGATATCTCCTTCACTTTTCTATAGTGATCCTACATGAAATAAACATTATATTTCCCTAACCAAAACAATAAATATGCTCACATATAAAAAATCACAATTAAATTCTCATAGAAAGGATTTATCTTCTTAAAAACCAAGAATACCATTACAGAGAACATCCACATATAGGAGTTAACAATAAAATTGAATGATACAACAATTATAATTAACTCAAATCATAGTTCGACTAACAACAATAGTCATAATCTCTAATAAAATAGTTAGCAAATTAAATGTAACAATATATTAAATTTAATTAACTCAAATTCATAGTGTGACTAACACCAATAATCAAAATCTATAACCCGCAATTTAGTCTGGAAATTATTCCTGAGACAACCTTGATCCACCCAACCTTTGATCCCCCCGAGCTAAGATGGTCTTGTGAAGAATCAACAACCCCCTCTGATTCCCATAATGTGTTTTTAAGCTTGTTTTCTAGCAGATTTCCTTGGCGGTGTCTCGCCTTTCAGGGATTTGCTCCGCCTTTGGCCTAGGATTTCTTTTGTTTTCCCTAATAAAGCATGTTTTTCTCTCACGTAGTGCTTTTCTTAGAATTTATCTTGAATTGAGTATATTTATTTAAGTAATATATCTAATCAAATCCATTCGTATTGAGATTTAGCAAACATTTTTTTACTCTAGTGCTTCTTTCCACACAATTTCCATCTTTATTTATCAAATTTATTTATTTAAATTACATCAACTTTTCCTTCATAATTATTTCATCGTAATTCATTAATCAATATACCCACAATAGCCAATAGAAAATAAATATGTTTTCACAATAGCGAAGGGCTATTACATCTTTATCTTCCCAAAAATAACAACGTCCTCGGTGTTTTCAGTTCTTTGGCTTCTTCTGGAATAGTGCTGGGTAGGCTTCTGTCGTATTATCTTCCTTCTCCCATGTTTCCTCCTCAAGAGTAAAGTGCCTCCACTATACCTTAATGAGAGTGAAAACTTGATTTGAGGACATAATTTCCCTTCGATCCAAGATACGAAGTGGCTCGGGTAGGAAGTCCCCTTTGTGTTCCACCGATATCGGATTCCAATCAATCACATGAGAAGTATCATGTACATATTCTTTTAATAAAGACACATGAAATACATTGTGGACTCTAGTATGGCCAAGTAAAGCTAGCGGATAAGCTACTAGGCCTACTCTATCCAAGGTTTCAAACCAACCACAAAATTGTGGTGCCAACTTTGCATAAGTTCTTGTGCTTAAAGTACTATTTTTGGGCTTTACTCGTAAATATACATGGTATCTGATGTTGAATTCTTTATGCACTCTCATTTTGTCTGCATAATGTTTTTGTCGATGTTGTGCTATTTTGATGTACTACATGATTTTCTACACAATCTATTCCATCTCCTGCAAGGCATCTGATCCAAATATTAGCTTATCTTCTGGTTCACTCCACCTCAAAGGTGTATTGCATTTTCTGCCATACAAAGACTTGAAGGGCCTCATTTTAATGGAGGCCTGGTAACTATTATTATATGGAAATTCTGTTAAATGTAGCAATTCTTACCACTTGGTAGGTTGATTCATCACATACATTATTAGCATATCCTCCAAAATCTGATTGGTTATTTATGTTTTCCTATCTTTTTGAGGGTGATATGTTGTACTAAATTTCATTTTTTTCCCCATACCTCCAAATAATGCCTTCCAAAACATGGAGGCAAACTTTGCATCTCTGTCAGACACTATTACCTTGGGTATTCCATGTACGTGAAAGACATTTTTCATGAAAATTTTAGTTATCTAAGCAGTCCCAAACATAGATTGCACTGGTATAAAGTGGGCTCCTTTAGTCAACACATCTACTATGACCATGATAGAATCATGATGGCATTTTTTCCTTGCTAATCTGGTGATAAAGTCCATTGAAATTATTTCCCACTTCCATTCGGGTATGGGTAGAGGGTTCAACAATCCAACTGGATGTTGATGCTCCACCTTCACTTGTTGGCATTATATGCACCTTGCTAGATACTCGGCTACATCCCTCTTCATACCCAGCCAAAACAAATTTTTCCTTAACACGGTAATCATTTTATGGTAACTGGGATGGCCCGTGTAAGGTCTTCTATGATACTCATCTAATATTTTTTGTTTCAATGTGCTCACATTAGGAATATACAACTGATTCCGGTAAGTGAGTAATTTTTCAGAATTTTCAACATATACTAAATCTCCTGTTTACTGCAAACTTTTCTGAATTTCTATGTATTGAGTATCTTATTGTATTAACTTCTTCACCTAATTCAGGAAATTTGTGTTCACACTACTAACAAATATCCCTAACACAACATGAGAATGTCTGCTTAGAGCATCTTCTAGTTTGTTTTCCTTCCCTTTTATGTGTCATATCTCAAAATAAAAATCACTAAGGGATGCCAATCATCTTATTTGCCTAGCATTTAAGTCTAGCTAACTGAAGAACAACGTCAGACTGATGTGATCAATTAGTGGTATAAATTTATTTCGAAGCAAATAGTTTCACATCGTTTTCAGCAGATTTATTACTACTGTTAGTTCTAAACCGTAGGCTACATAGTTTTTCTCATGAAATTTTAGCTTCCAAGACACGTAAGCTATTACAACATTATCCTACATCAATACTCCTCCAAGGCCTTCCAAAAAAGCACCTCTATAAACAATGACTTCTTTGCTGGGATATGCAATTTTTAATATGGGAGTTGTGGTCAACAATTGCTTCAGCTTATCAAATCTTTCTTGACATTGGGTTTTTCAATCAAATTTCACACCCTTTTTCTGCAAGGAGGTGATAGGATAAGCTATTCTTAAGAAGGATTCTATGAATCTTTCATAATATCCTGCAATTCCCATAAAATAGCAAACTACGACTACGTCCTTCGATATGGGCCAACTTATGATAGCCTCAATCTTTTTAGGATCAATTGATAACCCTTCCTTGGACATAAAATATCCCAAGTACTATATTACATCTTTATAAAACTCACATTTGTTGAGTTTTGCATACAGTTGATGTTCCCTTAATGTTTGTAATACTAACTTCAAATTCTCTTTGTGCTCCTCCTCATTCTTTGAATATACTAAAATATCATCAATGAACACTAGTACAAACTTATCAAGGTAAGGGTGAAGCATATTATTCATTAAGCACATGAAGGTTGTTGGTGAGTCTTGTTATAAAATTATATGTTACAGAGCAATGGAGCACATAAAATATTGCAGAAATATAAACATAAAAAACACATAAAACAAGAGAGACACAGATATATGTGGTTCACCCAGCTTGGGCTACGTCCACGGAGAAACAACCAGACCTTCCTTTTATATTATCCAGCAAACTGAAGAGATACAATCTACAACAGATCCACTATAACACTCTCTTCGCTCTCAATCTCCTCACTCTTCCTCACTCAGAATACAGATATACATAGACGCAATACAATTCCCTCATATATAGTGAGTGGTTTCCTTCTAGGGCAAAAAACCCTAAATTAAACATAACTTCTCTCGTTACATCATCCACCTAATGAACGACCCAGATTGACTAGAAATTACTAGACTTTTACAAAGCAATTTTACATCTATTTTTAGCTTCGGGGGTGCTGCCCCCAAGCCCCTGTCGGGGGACCGCTAGCCCCTGAACCCCCTAGCCAGGGGGGATCAGCCCCCCCGAACCCCCGCGGGGGGGACAAGTCCCCCCCGGCACCCCCCCGTGTGGAGGGGTGTACAATCTTCCTGGGGTATACATCCAATTGAAACCTTTGAATACAGAAGATAATTAGCCTCCACACCCAACAATCTCCCACTTAGAGACTGATTATAGCAACTCCACCGCTGCTTCATTGTCTAAACAATGACTCCGCTTTGGACCTCGTTGTTTCTCATCTTCCTCATCATACTTGAAGACCAATTGAAACTGAGCAGATTGTCAGTTTCTCCCTGGTTACAACTTTTGTTAACATATCTGAAGGATTCTAGCTAGTGTGTATCTTTTCCAGCTTCATATGTCCATCTTCCAATGCTGTCCGTATGAAATGGTACTTGAGCTGTATATGTTTAGTCTTAGAATGAAATGCAAAGTTCTTTGCAAGATGTATGGCACTCTAGCTATCACTGTATAACCTGCCCAACTCCTGCTTCTTACCCAATTCATCCAAAAACCTTTGTAACCAAATCATTTCTTTACTAGCCTCTGTAGCAGCAACATACTCTGCTTTTGTTGTTGAAAGTGCAACAACACTTTGGATTTTTGAAACCCAACTCACAGTTGTTCCACCTACAGTAAATACATATCCTGTAGTGCTCCTCCTGTTATCTCTGTCACCTGCTATATCTGCATCAACATATCCCTGTAGACCAATGTTTGAACCACCAATGCGTAATGGTTGATTTTGTGGTACCTCTCAAATAACTGAGAATCCACTTCACCGCCATCCAATGTTCTTTTCCTGGATTGTTCATGTACCTGCTTACAACTCCCACTGCATGTGCAATATCAGGCCTTGTGTAGACCATTGCATACATTAAGCTTCCAACTGCTGATGGATATGGAACTTTAGACATATAATCCATGTCTTCTTGGGTCTTTGGGCACATCTCCTTACTAAGCTTGAATGGCTAGCCAAAGGTATACTAACTGGTTTTGCATTTTGCATATTAAACCTTTTCAACACCTTTTCTATGTACTCTCTTTGAGACAATGTTAATTTTGTGATTCTTCCTATCTCTAGTTATTCTCATACCAAGGATTTGTTTTGCAGCACCCAAATCATTCATTGCAAATGAGTTTTCCAATTTCCTTTTGAGAACATTTATTTCCTGCATGTTAGAACCTACAATAAGCATGTCATCTACATACAATAACAATATAATATAGCTGGCATCATTTTGCCTTTTCAGATAAACACAATGATCAGAGTGACATCTAGTATAACCTTGTTCAGACATAAACCTGTCAAAGTTTAGATACCACTGCCTTGGATCATGTTTTAAGCCATACAAGCTCTTCTTCAACCTGCACACTAGTTTCTCCTTCCCTTTTACCTCATATCCTTGTGTCTGTTGCATATATATCTCTTCCTCCAAATCCCCATGGAGAAAGGCTGCCTTTACATCTAACTGCTCAAGATGTAAATCTTCAGCAGCTACTAGACTTAGAATAGTTCAGATTGAATTAATTTTCACAACAAAAGAAAATATCTCATCAAAGTATATACCCTTTTTCTGTGCAAACCCTTTCACCACAAGTCTAGCTTTATACCTTTTTCTACCTCCATCTTCTTCCTTCAACTTGTAAACCCATTTATTCTACAATGTTGTTTTACTTGTAGGAAACTTGACTAAGTCCCAAGTCTAGTTATGTGCTAAGGAGTCCATCTCTTCTTTCATGGCTTGCTCCCACTTCTTCCCGGTTCCTACCTGCACTGCTTCTTCATAACATTCTAGTTCACCAGAATCAGTCAACAATACATAATATAATGAAGGAGAGTATCGTTCAGGGGGTCTACTTATCCTGGTATATCTTCTAATACCACTTTCAGGTGTTTGAAGTGCATGTTGTTGTTGTGGTTGTTGTTCTATCTATTGATCATTATGATTTTCAGGCACCATCAATTTTCCTGTGATATTTTCAAGCACTGTGTATTCTCTGTTTCCTTTTGTCTGTTTCTTTTCTTGCAGCTGATCCTTATGCAAAACCTTTTCATTGAGTATTACATCTCTGCTCCTAATAATTTTGTGTTTTTCATAATCATATAAGCGATAACCAAAATCATTAACACCATATCCAATAAAGGTACATTTCTTTGATTTTGCATCAAGCTTTGTTCTATTTTCTTTGTTAATGTGGACAAAGGCTTCACAACCAAAAGTCTTTAAAAAGAAGTGGTTTACCTTTTTACCTGTCCATGCCTCCTCTGGAATTCCACCATCCAAGGAACTTGAAGGCCCTCTTTTTATTAGATAAATAGCAGTATCTACAGCATCTGCCCAAAATTGTAAAGGAAATCCTGCATGCAATCTCATGCACCTTGCACGCTCCATGATTGTCTCGTTCATCCTTTCTGACACACCATTTTCTTGTGGTGTTCCTGGAACTGTCTTCTCTCTATGAATTCCATTCTCTGAATAGTACCTATCAACCTCTTTGCTACAATATTCACCTCCATTGTCTGATTCGAGAGACTTCAACCTTTTTCCTGTCTCATTTTCAACCAAAGATTTCCATTTCTTGAAAGTATCAAATACATCAAATTTATTTCGAATAAAATAAATCCAGGTTTTTTTGGTTGCATCATCAATAAAAGTAACATAATAACAAGAGCCACCAAGAGATGATACCTAAGCAGGTCCCCGTACATCTGTATGCACAAGCTCTATGGTGGGCTCCAGTATTGTAGCAATAATGCTACAACTCCTGGAGCTTCCTATCTCTAATTTTATCAACCCGGTAGTTCGTACAAACTTGGAAGCGACGGTGTTGTATGCATAAGTACTAGCTCTTGTCACAACTGTCACTTGGTCAGCTGGCACAAGTCCGCTAGGGCTCAAGCCAACTTCTATAGGCTCACAGAAGAAGCTTTATGAGTGATGGACGAAAGCTAACTCAAAGAAGACTAATCTAGTTGCAGAAAGAAACTGAAAGTCAACAAAGCATGTAAACCCTAGTAAACCCTAATTTGACTAGCTAGACCCTAACTATGCAAAACTGTGAATGAAACTACTAACACTAATGCCATTACTTGCAGTGATCTGAAATACATGCATCTAAGCTACTTGCATCTGAAAAGACATGTTTTTGTATTTTTTCATTAAGTGGTTGGATTTATTGTGATGATGCTTTTGATTAGGGTTTGGTTGTGCAGGAGCGGTTGGGATGGAAGGAAAGCATGGGCAAGGTCAGGATGGCTAAGGGAGGTCCCAGAGGGTCTCTAGCATCAGTCCATAGAAGTCTACCACGTTTGGATGCTCAGCAACCGAGTTTGCAGGCTTCTACAGGAAGTCTGCAAGGGATCCTACAGGAAACTCAGGGGTGTCTACAGGAAGTCTGTGCAATTCTACAGGATATTTGGTCGTGGGAGTTTGGTGAGATGGTGAAGTGTTGGAGTGGTATGGGAGGATAGGTGAGATGGAGATGGAGCTGGTGATGGCTCTGGAGCAGAGAAATCAAATGGAGGAAGAGTGCATCTAGTGGGTTGATGGTTGGAAGGATGGGATCAACGAAAGTGTAAGTAAATCGAGCTGAGTGATTAGTGGATGAGTTGGAGAGTAGATGAGTTGGACAGAGGCTGAGTAGGTGGATTGAGGAGAGATCAAGAAGAAGAAGAATAAAGTGGAATGATGAGGAGCAGCGTAAATGAAACAAATGACTTATGCACCCAAAAACGAGAAATTCATTAACCTATGATAACTGTGCTATGAAACCTGTGAACAGCAATGGAAAACCAAGAAATGAAACTTGTGCGTGGAAGTGAAATGTAGAAGTATGGTTCAATGTCAAAAGTGCATGGATGGATCTTCAACGAAAATGTCTATGTTGCAGCTTGCATGGAAGTGAGAAGAACTGCGTTTCTTTTTGGTGGTTGGTTATGGGCTGCACCCCAATCCCTAACAAAGATGGCAGCGAGCCTTAACAACCTTTTTGCTGGAGCTCCAATAATTTATAACTATCCTCCTATCGAATCTAAGCAACTGAAACAAATTCACCATAAACTAATCCTATCTAAGCTCATGAAGAAGACTAAATTAACAAACTGTAAATTCGAATTGCATGTGAAAGTAAAAACTCAAAGTGCTGGAACGAAATGCAAACACATTACAACACCGAGGAGATCTATTGCTCTCAGGTTGGGCCCTAACCTGAGAGCTATAGCTCCCTTAGAAACTCAGAATGAGATCAAAATCTGCCTACCTTTATTCATAAACGAAAGTCTGATGACATGCCAAAATGGCTTACAACAGGAACAAAAATCGAGCTATAGCTCGTACTTCCAAATTACAAGAGCAATACAAAAGTTCAAAAAGCTTCTATCCAATGCTACGGCCTCAGTATTTATGCCAAATGATCATCCAACAGGTGTCCTTGATTTTAGGAGCTCGGCTGTCCAACTGAAGTTTAAACTGCTGATCCTGTAGGACAATCATAACTGTTGTTCCTGTAGGACAATCATAACTGTTGTTCCTGTAGAACAGTTATAACTGTTGTTCCTGTAGAACAGTTGGCTGCTTCTAAGCTCGGTGGGGAGATGGATTGGAGCTCGGAGCTATGGTGGGAATCACGAGGAAGGTCCCCAAGACCGTGGACATACTCTCCTAAAAACTAGCAGTGCCACCTCATTGTCTCCTTGTCTCCTTTTTCGTGATCTTTGCTCCCTTTTAATGCCAAAAACCTGAAATTATCATGCATTAGTCACGTAGATAGGATGCCTACCCTTCTTCCTACAAACAACATGAATAAACCAAGAAATGAATGCATAAGCAATAAAAAATGAATGGTTTGAGCAGAGCAAGTAGGCCAAATGAGCCCAAATTGTACCAAAAATTGGGGCTCATCATCACCCCACAGCTAAACTATTTACTCATCCCTGAGCAACTTTGCCCTGGCTCCTCGTCTTTGGCTGAGAACTAGAGCCCGGAGCATGCTTTTCCTTCCCTGTTTTTGGTGCTCCTGCCTTTTCTGCCGAGGGTGGCGTTGCTTCCTTTCCTATTTTTGGCGGCCCTGTCTTTGCTGCCCCTGGTGGTGATGAAGGTGATGCTTCTTCCCCGTTTCCTATTTCCTTGAGCCGGGCTTCGGAAGGCGACTGGCCTATTTTTTGTGTCCAGGAAGTTACTTTTGGGCTTCCCTTCTTAGGGGTTGCTGATGTTTTAGAGGGGGTTCTTGCACTGGGCGATGTGGGGACATCCCCTGAAGTGGTTTGGCTGTCGGGTGGAGGTTGTGGCTTGCCCGTGGTTATCCGCTTGCTTCTCCTGGCCTCAGATGGTAGAGGTCTCTCCCTCTCTCTCTTCTCCTTCGGCTTTGGAGGTGTACTGAGGGCGGCCAGCGCCGCTGCTGCCTCCTTTTCTAGAATACCAGCCTTCTCTTTCTTGCGTTTTGCTCTCTCAGAGCTCCTTGTAGAGGGCCCCTCCTTTTCAGATTTCGAGCTTCGTGTAGAAGACCCTGCTTTGCCCACTTCCGGGCCTCCTGTAGAAGATTCTTTCTTTCCCGCTTTTGGGCTTCCTGTAGAAGACCCAGCTTTAGCCACTCCCGGGCTTCCTGTAGAAGGCCCTCTCTGTCTTTAGACTTCCTGTAGGAGACTGTTTCTCAATGACTTTCGGGCTTCTGGTAGAAGCCCCTTTTTCCAATTTCGGGCTTCCTGTAGAAGCCCTTGTCTATGTCTTCGGGCTTCCTGTAGAAGCCTGTTTTTGCAATTTCGGGCTTCCTGTAGAAGCCTTTGTCTCCGTTTTTGGGATTCCTGTAGAAGCCTGTTCTCCAACGATTTTTGGGCTTCCTGTAGAAGCCTTGGTCTTTGCTTTTGGGCTTCCTGTAGAAGCCTGCTTCTCAATGATCTTCGGGCTTCCTGTAGAAGCCTTTGTTTATGTTTTTGGGCTCCCTGTAGAAGCCTGTTTCTCAATGATCTTCGGGTTTCCTGTAGAAGCCTTTGTTTTTGTTTTTGGGCTTCCTGTAGAAGCCTGTTTTTTCTTTCCTGTAGACACAGGTGTCTCCACCTCTGCTTGCTTGCCTGCCTGAGTTTTACTTTTTACTGTAGTTGCAGGTGCTGTTGAGGTACTTGGGCTGACGTGGACCACCTCAGCTTTGTCCATTCTGCTCTTCATCCTCTTTTCCCTTGCTGACAAGATAGGTGTGCCACCTTTTTCTTGGTCCTCCTTTTCCTCATGCTTCTTCCTTTGTTCCTTCTTCTGTACTATTGTCGGGGTCTTTTGGCCTTCTTCTTCCTGTTCCTCGGCCACTGCTTCTTGTTCCTCACTGCTGGAGGAACCCGTTTCTTCGATCAACATTTTAATGTCCCCGTCTTTTGTTAAATTCCGGAAGGATTCCCATGAGAGGGGGACCTTATATGAGTGCAATGCATCTTCCACAAGAAGCTTGATCAACCCATGGTGGGCTATCTGATCTGGTATACCCTCTTTCAGCTTTGTAGCACACTCCATTAGAGACTGCAGGAGGTAATAAGGGATGCTCAGTTTTTGTTCTACAGGAAGGTCAATTTGGTGCCTCAACTCAGTGAGCAGCCGAAAGTGATATGCATACACGATGCTGAAACGGCCTTCACAAGTAATATATTTCATGATTTGCAAACTGACTTCGTTCCAAGGTGGCAACAGGCTCGTTCTTCGCACCCCATTTTTGTCCTCTGAGAATTCTTCCTCAGGTGGAAAGAATTATTTCTTTGCCTGCTAACTCAGCTTTCTCTCCTCTTTATCCCACGGCAGACCCATAGGAAGTTCTGTGATCCGACTGATATGTTCTGGGGTGAGCTTGAGGCTTAGACCTCTGAAGTTCACTGTGGCCAGTGTCTGAGATTTAGGCTTCAAAGCCTGCAAGAATTCTTCGGCCACTTCATCATCGACGCCCTGCAGCTTATCACAAAAAGGCATCCATTGTGCTCTGGTGAAGAGCTCTACCACTGCCGGGTTTCTCCTTAGTTTAGTTGAATCAGTGGGTTCCCGTCTTATAAACCCACCCGGCATGATGAACACGGTTGTTTTAATTAAAGGTGGCAAATGCAAAAGAGATTTGGTCTATTAAGACAGAGCATGCATATAATCCACAAAATTCAACACAGTCTACCTAAACTGACATCCTGTAGAACGACAGCATAGGCATAGCAAACAACAATTCCACCAATATCTTTATAACCCAACTGTGGACGATGGTCTTGCCACTCCTACTAACCAGTTGCATGAGAGTTCAGGGTTACCTCTTTAATTGGCCACCTTTTTTGTGAGGCACCCGCTTCCCTGTAGAAGACTGCGTTCCTGTAGACTGCGTTCCTGTAGAACTGCGTTCCTGTAGAAGCAGTGCGCAATTCTCGGGGAGGACTGTAGTTGGCCCGCGCTTGAGGTGTGCTTTACCGGCGTTCTGGTAGCCAACAGCTCGGCGTATCAAAGTGCAGAGGAGATCAGAATAGTCACCCGAGTTTGAAGTGTTGGATGATAAATGCATGCGCATGATCTAGCCGATTAGATTTTGAATTGGC
Organism: Pinus tabuliformis; assembly: GCA_031772625.1. NCBI lineage: Eukaryota > Viridiplantae > Streptophyta > Pinopsida > Pinales > Pinaceae > Pinus > Pinus tabuliformis. The sequence goes on along the minus strand of CM062816.1, from coordinate 1,641,144,408 downwards.
GCAATCCGTGGCGTGGGGGATGAGCTGTCCCCGCCGGACCGTTGGGCGACGTCATCCATCATCCGCCTGCGTATTCACTTGCTGCCGCATCCATTCCCACATATTTTCCGCCGCCTTTTCCTGTTAAACTCATGCTCTGACGAGAGTGTTCTCACGCGCGTGCCGTTCATTCTCCTTGTCGTGGCCGCCACCCAAACATCCAATTACACTTTAACTAGCCGACGTGGCCAGTCGACTGGCCATACAGCCGCTCAACCATTCAATTTTACGCTATGCAAATGATTTCAAAGTAAAATCCATGCGATTTGGTGGAAGGAAGGGTTGAGACACTTACCTGCGTGGCTGCACACAATTTTTTCAGTTCTTGGACGATGGTGAGTGGATCTACCTGCTGCATGCGACTTACACAGACCCGGAGGCTCGTGGTTACAGGCTGCCAACGATGGAGTGGATGTTTTGCTTGCATGCGCCCGCGTTTTATTTCAGATGGTGGTGCTGTGAATGGTATCCACTCGAGCAGGTTGAACTGTTACAGGATTCCCGCGAGGTGTCTCGTAACAATCCTTTCTCCTTGGGTGCATGCTGCACGATGGAGGCTCTGGCTTTTCAATCACGTTCCCGGACCTCTTGATGCATGTGGTATGAGATCCCAGCATTTGTTTAAATTTGAAAATGGCTTTCCCGCGAGAACTCATCGATCTTCTTTGTTTGTGCAGGGACTTGGTCGAATGTCGACAAGGATGGTGGAGCAAGGTGACAGCAATGTGCAAGGGTGCCAACAAAGGCTTGCATGCATCCATACCAATCCATAGTCGCTAAATCTTCTTTTAAGATGAATTCTGGCCGTCCAAAACTCCTACAGGAAGTTTCCTGTAGAACACAGAGCTTCCTGTAGAAAGTTCGGCCTTCCTGTAGAAAGTCTGTACTTTCCTGTAGAAAATTCGCGCCTTCCTGTAGAAAGACTGCATCTTCCTGTAGAAAGACAACATCTTCCTGTAGAAGATTCAAACCATGATAAAATTGCACATACCTTGAAAAAACATGGGTACTCTTGGAGGAGGTGCTGGTGAGGTTCCTTGACAGCATGGTAAGGACCCTTGGCTTTGAGTTGAAGGCTTCCTCTCCTCCATAGAACATCTGCAACCTGCATGCAATTTTACCATATTTTGCTTATTGTTTTTTTTCTTTTTTCTCTTTTTTTTTGAAAGATAACAGGGGCGCCTCAGAGAGGTTTTTACCCTTGCCATCTACCCTGAGCGCCTCAGAGAGGTTTTCACTCAAGGATCTTTTTCACCTTTTCTCCTTTTTTTTTGAAAGACAATAGGGGCGCCTCAATGAGGTTTTCACCCCTACTACCTGCCTTGGGCGCCTCAGAGAGGTTTTCACCCAAGGATCTTTATTTATTTTTCTTTTTTTTTTTCTTTTTCCTTTTTTTTCTCTTTTTTTTTTTTCTTTTTTTCTCTTTTTTTCATTTTTTCCTTTAGGGTATGCCAGAGGCAGAGGCAGAACCCTTCTCTATGACCAATACAGATTTCTCCATAGTTTTGATGAACTCTTGTCTTGAGAGAGGTCTCCTGTAGATCTTCAAACGATGCCCATTGACAAGCATGGGAATGGCTTCCTCATCAATGGTTCGAATGAGGACAGATCTATTGTCATGGCATTTCTCCACTGCATATGGTCCTAGCCATCTGGTTCTCAGCTTCCCTTTGAAATCTTTGTATCTTGAGTCATACAACAAAGCCCAATCTCCCGGCTGAAATTGCTTGTCATGGAGATGTTGGTCATGCCACACCTTTCTCTGAAGTTGAACCACTTCTTAGTGAAGGAGGGCCTACATTCGGTGCTCATCCAGGCCATTCAGCTGCAGCAGCCTTTCTTGTTGTGCATGGCTGAGATCTAGATCCAGCTGAGCTGCCATCCTCAAAGTGTTGTATTCAAACTCAATGGACAGCAAATCTCTCTTCCCATAGACCAGCTCATACGGTGTGAAGCTGGTGGTGGTCTTCCAAGTGGTGTTGTAAGCCCATGTGGCTTCAACCAAGCGATCTGCCCAGTCCTTTCTGCTGCTGCTCACCACTTTAGTCAAGATCCCTTCTAATGCTCTATTGGTGACTTCCACCTGCCCATTTGCTTGAGGGTGATAAGGGGTGGAAGTCCTATGCTTGATCTTGTGATGAGCTAAGAGATCTTCAACCAGGTTGGAGGTGAACTGGCTCCCTTGATCGGTGACCATCTCTCTTGGATAGCCAAACTTATAGAAGATGTTCTCTCTTAGGAACTCGACCACCTTTTCTTCTGTTGCTGCTTTGATTGCTTTGGTCTCTGCCCATTTTGTCAAATAGTCAGTACACACAATGATGTAAGTCCTTTGCCTCGAAGAGGGGTTTATTGGGCCCACAAAGTCCATGCCCCACTTCTAAAATGGCTCAAGAGTCACTTGAGGTTGGAGAGGCATCTCATCCCTTTGGGTCGGTTTCCCCATTATTTGGCATTGGTCACACTGACTAACATATCTTCTGACATCTTGATGAAGTGTGGGCCAATAGTAGCCTGCCTGCAGGATCTTGAAGGCAGTTCTCTTTGCTGCAAAATTTCCTCCACAAGGCCCATCATGACAAGTGAGGAGGATATCAAAGACTTCCTCCTCCCTTACACAACGCCTTAAGATCTGATCGGGGCCAAGCTTGAACAGATTGCCCCCTATCCAAGTGAATGAGGCACTTTTTCTGATGATTCTGCTCTTCTCTCTGGAAGATAGGTGTGGAGGGAACTGTGCTGAAACAAGATAGTTTGCTATATCAGCAAACCATGGAGAGAGTACTGAAATAGCAAACAGATGTTCATCAGGCATCTGGTCGTCCACTGTTCCATCCTCATCTGCAGACAAATCCAATCTAGATAAAAAGTCAGCAACAACATTTTCTCTACTTGGTTTGTCAACAATGGTCAAATCAAACTGCTGCAATAAAAGTAACCATATAATAATACGAGCATTCACATCTGGCTTATTCATTAAATATCTAATAGCAGCATGGTCATTATGTACAAAGGTCTGGTAACCAGTAATATAATGTCGGAACTTGTTCAATGCATGGACCACAGCCAAGAATTCCTTCTCGGTTACAGTGTAATTCAGCTCAGCTTTGGACAAGTTTTTGCTAACAAAGTAAATGGCATATGGAAGTTTCTGCTCAACTTGTCCTAAAGCTGCACCTATAGCTTTGTTCGAGGCATCAGTGTGGATGTTGTTATAGAAAATTTTGTGCCTTACAGCAACAGGTATGAATTGTCAATAATCCAAGGGATCCAAAGTTCCCTAAACATGATGTTCCTACCCCTAGAGGAAAAGGTCAGCAAACCAACAGCTCTTAGATCAGTTCTCCACCTGAAAACACTCAAAAACAAGCAATCCTGAAATCAAAGCAGGTGCTCCACTAGGCTTCTGCGCTGAAACACAACTCCTCCATGGTGTACCTGCGTTGCAAAGCAGGTAGGACAAAGGCCACCTGCGTTGAGCGAGTTTGCACATGTGGCACACTGAGTCATTGCTCTGGAATCTTCCAAAAATGACACTTGGATCAGGGATTTCGCCTTGTGATGAGTCAGAGGCTCTATTTCTCCAAGTGGAAGCAAGGTTCTCCAAGTGGACTCAAGAACTGAAGATCAACTAAAGATTAACTGAAGAGAGAGAGGACACAAGGCAGCTACACATCAGTTGCAAGCTGACTCATCCTTTCTCAATTCATTTATATATTGAGCTCTCTCCTATGAGCTCAGGAGGCTAGAATTTTGTGCAAAGTAATGCTATGCTGTTGGTTTCACTAGAGAGCTATTGGGTGATTGCTTGAGGGAGGTGAAGAGGAGAAATTCTTTCTGCTGGGAGGTGTTGCTGGATTAGGACCTTCAATGGTTGTAACACTCTCAGAACCTTTACTTCTTCATTAATAAAAGCTATTGAGGTTCTTCTATATGCATTTGTTCCAATGATGTTTTGTAATAATTGTATATTTGGTTTATGCTAATCCGTGAATCAGTTATGATTGCATGCCTCTTGTAGTTTCCTTCTTTGTTATTTTGTAGGATCTCATTGTAGCTGGGCCAGCAAAAGAGCAAGGAGCTAGGAGCAAGCAGCCAAAGAAAAGAGTTTGGATTCGACATTAAGCACAAGGCAACGGTTAGTGCATTTCTCCACTCTCTTTTGCTTTCATAAAGAAGTAAACCTTAAGTAGTTTTGCTTTACAGTTGTTGCTGAGGTACCATCACCCTTAGAGTGGGATAGGGTCATCCGAGTCGGATACTTTTCCCTACAACAAATTGGCGACTCCGCTGGGGATCGTATCCGTTTGATTGTGTTTGTAGTATTTTGCTATTCATTTCCTGAACAAAAGAGTACCAAATCGAAAAGCTTTTGACTATATCAAAAGCGAAGTAGAGGGCAGCTACTCTAGCTCATTTCTGAGCCTGTTCATGATTTGAAGAGCTGATCTACAAGGATCCTTGTAAGCTCTTAGTGATAGCTTTTCACCTTCCTTATCATCCCTTTGAGTGTGCTTGACTGATTGCTTCTGATTTGAGCAAAAACTATGCATTTTTGAGAAAATTATGACCCGGAAACTGTGAAAACGCAACTTTCATTTTCCAAAGCAGGTAGTACACAGGCTACCTGCTTTGCAACGCAGGTCCCGAAGGGGCTACCTGCGCTGAGAGCCAGACTGGCTATGCAGCACCTGCGTTGGCCCAATTTTGCCTAGTGCTGTTGGGGTTTCCTCCTTTTCTCTTGCCTGTTTTCACTATAGATTTGGCTGCCAGTTACCAGTCTTGCACCTGTTCTTAAACCAACATTACTTGCCATCATTCTGCCTCTGTTATATAACGAAATTGTACTTGTTCTTTTGTATTTCTTAATCATTTACAATTTCCCATAACGAAGAGTAAACTAGTCTTGCTTTTGGCCTCTTAGATCTGAACCTGTGTTAGGCATTTTGCTGGTCTAAAGAGTTAGCTTGTTTGCTGTCCATAGCTGATTAGTCATTTTACTTTCGTCATTATGGTTTGATTTCATGCATTTCCAGTGATTAAGCAAGTAAATCTTAAGGTGTCTTTTGATTTTGGACAAGCTTGTTTGTTTTCACTTTAAATCGAAATCAAAGTTATATAACAACTTTCTTTTTGTAACCCATCTACATTAAGAAAGGGAAAAGAAAATACATGCATTGTGCATTTTGCATTTGACTGTTTGCTTGATGATTTAGGAAAAATTTGCATTTAGTGTGTGCTCTATGATCTGTGTGAAAAGATTTGCCTTTCTTTTCCCTCAGTAGTTAAGGTTTTCAAAGTTGAAAGATTGAAAAGTTTGCTTCTCATCTTAGACTGCATTCAGGAATTTGTTACATACATCTCGTGGTGATCCTTAAAGGCAAACTGCTAAGCAAGATCAACATTAAAATAAATCCAATTTACATAACAACGCTTTCTAACATAACGCAAACACATAGAGGTCTAGGTAGAGACGTGTTCCGGCGTCGTTAAACATAGTGACTGTCGATCTCTACGAAGGTGGGTGATTCCTCCTGAGAGTCGGTGGCACTAATACGGACTTGTGCTCCCACGTACCGTCGCGTATATATTGGGAGACCCCTATAGGCAATTATCCTTTATCCATAGGAAGCCGTGTCGGCCGCCCTACTGATCGCGATGCACTGAACACAGCATTCACGAAGATCGACCACCCGTACCGTAAAACGTATTCTGTGGTTTCACGAAAAGTTTGGCACACCCTCTGCCTAGAACTCTAGAGAAGTTTCTTTTGGCCTTTTTCAAATTCTATAACTGAAAAAGTCCATCCGAGCATTTGTCACTTTGGGCTCGTTAAAACATCGAAGGTGACTAGAGTCATCTTTAGCTTTTTCTCGACTCTTAAAACATGAAAAAGCAAGTTTGTGTCTAAAAGCGTCGTTAATAAAATTTATTTTAAACGGAACATAATCACCTGTTATTCCCATGTTTATCTTTCAGTTGAAAAGTATGGAGCCCACCAACCAAGGAAGTAACCTTGGTGGAAGTCCAAATCCCTTCTCCTCTTGGGGAGATGTTGGTGCGCCTCATATGGCCACATTGTCACTTCCAGGATTGACAATTGGCCTACTTGTATGGCTCTTTTCAACTAATGTAGTTCAGATCGCCACTAATCCTGAGCAGTCGAATCAACAGTCAGACCAGTCTAGAACTACCCACCAGCCTTCCACTTCTTACAATACTTCCTCTGATCCTTCATCTTCGCAAGGTAGAGCCGGCAAAAGTCAGCCTCCCATGGAGAAGAAGGAAAAGAAGAAGAAAATAGAAAAGAAGCAGAAGGGGCCTATGGCGAAGGCGACTGGGGGCAAGCAAAAGACAGCTGACAAAAATCCACACACTGCACCGACCGGGCCTAAATCGCCATGTGTCATTTGCAAAGGGGTCCACTTCCATCGTCATTGTCCTTGTATTCCCCGGATACTAAGGGACTGGTCCCCAAGGTTGCACAATCCGGTAGCATCAACCTCTGGTAGTCATGTTGATTGCAGTTCGTCAACTAGCGAGAGTGAAGGACGAAGAGGGAGACCAAGATCACCCTGTATGTTGTGTGAAGGTGATCATGCCATCCACCGATGTCCATTCTTAGATGAGGCAAAGAGAGTTTTGGAAGATCGTCCGGTTTCACCGTTACGACTTCCTCCTGGATACCGAAAACTCGCGCCTAATCCCTCGATAGTTGAAAATCCAGCTGACCCACTCAAGTGGTCGGCTGAAGTGTCGGTCATTGAGAATGAACCTATTGAATCTAGACCAGACAAAAGTCTAAAGGTCGAAACGGCAGTTGACCCGGTTCTTCCTTCAGAGGTTTCATCCTCTAATGACTCCGTCATTGAAGACCCATCTTCAAATGACACCCTCACTGAAGAGGATAAGGATGACACCGTCCATATTCTTTTCATCAACATAGACTCTGATGAGCATTAGGGCAATGCGCCCATTCCTTTATCGCAGGAAGGAACATCGTCAGAGTCGTATCCGGCCGTATATTCGGTCCCACCACCAAGCAACCTAGTTGTATCCTTTGATTGGAATCAACTAGGCAGACCCCGGTTACCAGCCAGTATCCCATTCAGAATCATAGTCCAAATCTACAGAATGGTGATGGCTGGAACTATCATTGATGAAGGGGCATCTGTGAGTATCCTTTCCTCTATTGCTTGGAAAGCACTGGGTTGCCCGGCGCTTTTACCTGAGATGAGAAATCTATCAGGTTTTGATAAAGGAACCAGTCACCCATTAGGGATTCTCCCCAATGTTCCAATTACATTGAAAGGGAAGACAGTTCATATGAACATCATGGTCGTCCAGGGACCCTTGGTTTATAACTTACTCCTTGGACGAGACTATATATATTGCATGGAGGCAATAGTGTCCTCGCTCTTTAGAGTCATGTGTTTTCCGCACGAAGGAAGAATGGTCAAGCTCGTAGACCAACTTTCATTTCCAGGATCACGCATCGCAAATAGTCAAATACCATCCCTTAACGGTTTATTCACTCAAGGAATGCCACCACCCCCGGTTCTACTTCCCGATGAATGCGAGTAATTCGGAAAGAAAGAACTGGGACCCAGGGGGCATGCACCCTGGCCTGCCTTGGGCAGAGAAAACCTTGGGTATAAAGTTAATTTCCGCAGAAGAATGGACTAGTCCGTACCCCGTCCGAAAAAGGAAGAGAGGGTTGTTCTAGAATAAAATTCTTTTGTCAAAGTTATGTGAGCGAAAAGATCGTCTCCCTTTGTCTAAAAAAGTAGGCTCTCCTAAGGAGGAGATCCATTTGTGGCAGCAAGTAGCCACCATCTTTGAATGTCAAGCCTCACCCATTAAAACAATATGTTTTGAAGGATAAGTAGGGGCAGTCTCCAAAGAAAGAGATGAAATTGCTGAAACAAGTAGTCACCATCCTTAGCAACCTAATGATAGACATCGCCGAAAACAGAGTTTAGTTTGCGGCAGCGAACAAAACCATTTTTCGGATAGTAAGTAAGAGGACAGAATCTCGAAATTATACTTTATACCTGGGGGCATGCAAACCTTTTGGAGTGCAAGCACGGGACGACTATTTATTTTTTAAATTTTTAGGTCCTCCCTTTAAACCTGTAGGTCTAACCCGTTAAACTCGTAGGATTAGCCGTTTCCAGCTTGCATAAAGAAAGGATGAAGGGCAAAAGTTAAAACCTGCCAAATTGGAGTAATTAGTGAGGTATCGCTCCTTAAATAAGATTACCTCACCTAAGGCATTCCTTGTATTAAGACTGGTATAAATTGAGCAAGGTTTGAACGCGTTCAAGCTCGTTAAAAAATGAACTGCCCCTTAAAGTTTAGGGGGCATATGCCTCGTCTGCATTATTATGCTGGGGGCATCCATAATCGAGCAGTTTTTGTATAGAGTTCATGCTCGTTAAAAAATAAACATAAGTTGTGAGCAATCTTTCCCTAGCAGTTCAAGCTCACCCAGAAAAAATGAACCGGTAAATAACCTTGAGAAATGTAACCTTTGAAAGCCATTTTAAAAGCCCTTGGTCGTGTTTATATGCCATCACCTCCATCCGTTCATTTGGCCAATCGTTCATCTCCATATGTTTGTTTACCCATTTTGAGGAACAGCTGCGAAGAGTGATTTCACTTAGCCATCCTTGTGACACTGTCGTGATTGGAAAATTCCAACCTGTACCTGGAATCTGCTGCTATCCCCGTTTATCACTCGTTCCTCAAAAGACGAGTCTTCTTTGAGCTCTTTTCACTGACTCGTAAAATATGAAAAGTTTGCCGAGTTTTGGCCTTCCAGCTCGTTAAAAGGACCGGAAGAGCTATCCCTCCTCTAGATTTTAATCTTTTTGGACCTGAGGGATTATTGCACAAAAAGATCGAGTGCTTGTTTTGTTCGGCTCGTTAAAGCAATCGAAAACTCATCCCTTCTGTATTGTTTTATACTTTTTCGGACTTAAGGGATTAGATGACGAAAAAGGAATTTTGGAGTTAACTTTCCGTACCTTTTCAGACTCTCTAAAAATGAAAAGGACAGAGTTTTCCTTGTCGTTAGACTCGTTAAAATGATTAAATAGCGACGAACTTGTCTTTAGACGAGAACGAGTTTCCCTATCGCTAGGCTCGTTAAAACATAGCGATGGGCTTGCCCGAAGGGCAGGTTATAGAACAAGCATATGTTATCCTCCTCAAGCCTGACAAAAATAAAGAGGTACTGGTCAGCAATGACTGGGGAAAAATTGGGAGAACCTCACAGCATTAATGGTAGCAAGTCGCTCTTGAACATGACACTTTGTCCTCCGTATCACATCGGGTTGGGTTGTTTCATTCACCGGTCTCATAACCATGGTCCTCGCCACACCATCCACAATTGGGGTAATGCTACCAATCCATCACATCAGTGTCGTTATATGTTCAAGAGATGTGGTTCTGCAAAGAGTCAACCATGTCCCATCCACTGCCATACATTGTCCTTCATCCATTTCATGACCGCCACCCTGAATCATACATCACAGTTTGTTTTCACCTCATCACAATCACTAGCTCCGTTCCGTGTCACTGATGTGGGATTCATTAAGGCCCTCCTTTGACGGATCGCTCCTTGTCGACATCAGCTCATTATCCAAGGAGTTGATCTAGGAACACCCCCTTCAGTACTTTGAAGCTTGCATGCCTCAATGGCAAGTTTCTCACTTCCGGCGACAGGTATACATCAATGACCTTCGACCAGAAGATTTTGCATGGTGGTCGACGCCAAGTCCTTTATTCCCACCATGTGGATTGTACTGCCGTACCTTGAGGGTCATCATCCTTATCGGTGATTCCTCTCGCGCTTGTTAACGTTTTACATCATTGACCGGTAATCAAGCGATGTCTTTCCATGTTCGACTTCAAGAAATTCTCACATGGATCGACTTGTACATCGAGTGAAGATCGGAAGAGATTGAAGACCCCGGATCTAGTTTCATCCATCCGGGCTGCGATATATGTTCGGGACATAAAGACATTTGATATGTACATCATTACAGCAGATGATCATCCTTCTCAAAGGATGATAATTTCAGCAGAGAATTATCAGTCTACAATCAGACGATCGTCTGTTCTATGTACCAAAATGTATTTATAAAGCTGAGCATGGGAATGCCCGCCTCAGCTAGATCATGAAAATGTATGAAAAATGATGTATTGTATTGTATCTTATTACAGGACACTTCTCAGCAGATTGAATGAACTTCGGATCCTCTCAATAAAGCATTTCACCCGATAAACGACCTCATACTTTATGGGGCGTCTGTTATAGACAATTTTGTGCCTTACAGCAACAGGTATGAATTGTCAATAATCCAAGGGATCCAAAGTTCCCTAAACATGATGTTCCTACCCCTAGAGGAACAAGGTTAGCAAACCAACAGCTCTCAGATCAGTTCTCCACCTGAAAACACTCAAAAACAAGCAATCCTGAAATCAAAGCAGGTGCTCCACTAGGCTTCTGCACTGAAACCCAACTCCTCCATGGTGTACCTGCGTTGCAAAGCAGGTAGGACAAAGGCCACCTGCGTTGAGTGAGTTTGGACATGTGGCACACTGAGTCATTGCTCTGGAATCTTCCAAAAATGACACTTGGATCAGGGATTTTGCCTTGTGATGAGTCAGAGGCTCTGTTTCTCCAAGTGGAAGCAAGGTTCTCCAAGTGGACTCGAGAACTGAAGATCAACTAAAGATTAACTGAAGAGAGAGAGGACACAAGGCAGCTACACATCAGTTGCAAGCTGACTCATCCTTTCTCAATTCATCTATATATTGAGCTCTCTCCTATGAGCTCAAGAGGCTGGAATTTTGTGCAAAGTAATGCTATGCTGTTGGTTTCACTATAGAGCTATTGGGTGATTGCTTGAGGGAGGTGAAGAGGAGAAATTCTTTCTGCTGGGAGGTGTTGCTAGATTAGGACCTTCAATGGTTGTTACACTCTCAGAACCTTTACTTCTTCATTAATAAAAGCTATTGAGGTTCTTCTATATGCATTTGTTCCAATGATGTTTTGTAATAATTGTATATTTGGTTTATGCTAATCCGTGAATCAGTTATGATTGCATGCCTCTTGTACTTTCCTTCTTTGTTATTTTGCAGGATCTCATTGTAGCTGGGCCAGCAAAAGAGCAAGGAGCTAGGAGCAAGCGGCCAAAGAAAAGAGTTTGGATTCGACATTAAGCGCAAGGCAACGGTTAGTGCATTTCTCCACTCTCTTTTGCTTTCATAAAGAAGTAAACCTTAAGTAGTTTTGCTTTACAGTTGTTGCTGAGGTACTATCACCCTTAGAGTGGGATAGGGTCATCCGAGTCGGATACTTTTCCCTACAAAAGATGTGGAAAGGTAGGGCCCAGCTTGGACCTCTCAGGATTGGGGCTGACACCAACTTGTCCTTTAATTCATTTAAAGCCCTCTGACAATCGTCAGTCCAATTAAACTCCACATCTTTTGCCAACAGGCCAAACAATGGCGAGGCTAGCTTGCTGAAATCTTTAATGAACCTCCGGTAGTATCCTGCTAATCCCAAGAAACTCTGGACATCCCTGACCTTTTGAGGAGGTGGAACCCTCTTGATGAGAGCAATTTTGTTAGGATCCACCTGCAATCCTTGGCAAGAAATGGTATGGCCTAGCACGGTCCCTTCAGTCATTAGGAATTCACATTTTTCAGGACTAAGGGACAAGTTCATCTCGGTGCATTTGGTTAGTGTTGTAGGGAAAAGTATCCGACTCGGATGACCCTATCCCACTCTAAGGGTGATATTACCTTAGCAACAACTGTAAAACAAACTACTTAAAGTTTACTTCTTTATGAAAGCAAAAGAGAATGGAGAAATGCACTAACCGTTGCCTTGCGCTTAATGTCGAATCCAAACTCTTCTCTTTGGCCACTTGCTCCTAACTCCTTGTTCTTTTGCTTGCCCAACTACAATGAGATCCCGCAAAATAACAAAGAAGGAAACTACAAGAGGCATGCAATCATAACTGGTTCATGGATTAGTGTAAACCAAACATGCAATTATCACAATATATTATTGAAACAAGAGCACATAGAAGAACCTCAATAGCTTTTATTAAGGAAGAAGTAAAGGTTCTGAGAGTATTACAACCATTGAAGGCTCCAACCCAGCAATACCTCCCAGCAGAAAGAATTTCTCCTCTTCACCTCTCTCAAACAATCACCCAATAGCTCAATAGTGAAACCAACAGCATATCATTACTTTGCACAAAATTCCAGCCTCCTGAGCTCATAGGAGAGAGCTCAATATATAGATGAATTGAGAAAGGATGAGTCAGCTTGCAACTGATGTGTAGCTGCCTTGTGTCCTCTCTCTCTTCAGTTAATCTTTAGTTGATCTTCAGTTCTTGAGTCCACTTGGTGAACTTTGCTTCCACTTGGAGAAACAGAGCCTCTGACTCATCACAAGGCGAAATCCCTGATCCAAGTGTCATTTTTGGAAGATTCCAAAACAATGACTCATTGTGCCACTTGTCCCATCTCGCTCAGCGCAGGTGGCCTTTGTTCCACTTGCTTTGCAACGCAGGTACACCATGGAGCAACTGAGTTTCAGCGCAGAAACCTAGTGGAGCACCTGCTTTGATTTCAGGATTGCTTGTTTTTGAGTGTTTTCAGGTGGAGAACTGATATGAGAGCTGTTGGTTTGCTGACCTTGTTCCTCTAGGGGTAGGAACATCATGTTTAGGGAACTTTGGATCCCTTGGATTATTGACAATTCATGCTTGTTGCTGTAAGGCACAAAATTGTCTATAACAGATGCCCCCTAAAGTATGAGGTCGTTTATCGGGTGAAATGCTTTATTGAGAGGATCTGAAGTTCATTCAATCTGCTGAGAAGTGTCCTGTAATAAGATACAATACAATACATTATTTTTCATACATTTTCATGATCTAGCTGAGGCGGGCATTCCCATGCTCAGCTTTATAAATACATTTTGGTACATAGAACAGACGATCGTCTGATTGTAGACTGATAATTCTCTGCTGAAATTATCATCCTTTGAGAAGGATGATCATCTGCTGTAATGATGTACATATCAAATGTCTTTACGTCCTGAATATATATCGCAGCCCGGATGGATGAAACTAGATCCGGGGTCTTCAATCTCTTCCGATCTTCACTCGATGTACAAGTCGATCCATGTGAGAATTTCTTGAAGTCGAACATGGAAAGACATCGCTTGATTACCGGTCAATGATGTAAACCGTTAACAAGCGCGAGAGGAATCACCGATAAGGATGATGACCCTCAAGGTACGGCAGTACAATCCACATGGTGGGAATAAAGGACTTGGCGTCGACCACCATGCAAAATCTTCTGGTCGAAGGTCATTGATGTATACCTGTCGCCGGAAGTGAGAAACTTGCCATTGAGGCATGCAAGCTTCAAAGTACTGAAGGGGGTGTTCCTAGATCAACTCCTTGGATAATGAGCTGATGTCGACAAGGAGCGATCCGTCAAAGGAGGGCCTTAATGAATCCCACATCAGTGACATGGAACGGAGCTAATGATTGTGATGAGGTGAAAACAAACTGTGATGTATGATTCAGGGTGGCGGTCATGAAGTGGATGAAGGATAATGTATGGCAGTGGATGGAACACGGTTGGCTCTTTGCAGAACCACATCCCTTGAACATATAACGACACTGATGTGATGGATTGGTAGCATTACCCCAATTGTGGATGGTGTGGCGAGGACCATGGTTATGAGACCGGTGAATGAAACAACCCAACCCGATGTGATACGGAGGACAAAGTGTCATGTTCAAGAGCGACTTGCTACCATTAATGCTGTGAGGTTCTCCCAATTTTTCCCCAGTCATTGCTGACCAGTACCTCTTTATTTTTGTCAAGCTTGAGGAGGATAACATATGCTTGTTCTATAACCTGCCCTTCGGGCAAGCCCATCGCTATGTTTTAACGAGCCTAGCGATAGGGAAACTCGTTCTCGTCTAAAGACAAGTTTGTCGCTATTTAATCATTTTAACGAGTCTAACGACAAGGAAAACTCGGTCCTTTTCATTTTTAGAGAGTCTGAAAAGGTACGGAAAGTTAACTCCAAAATTCCTTTTTCGTTATCTAATCCCTTAAGTCCGAAAAAGTATAAAACAATACAAAAGGGATGAATTTTTTATTTCTTTAACGAGCCGAACAAAACAAGCGCTCGATCTTTTTGTGCAATAATCCCTCAGGTCCAAAAAGATTAAAATCTAGAGGAGGGATAGCTCTTCCAGTCCTTTTAACGAGATGGAAGGCCAAAACTCGGCAAACTTTTCATATTTTACGAGTCAGTGAAAAGAGCTCAAAGAAGACTCGTCTTTTGAGGAACGAGTGATGAACAGGGCAGCAGTAGATTCCAGGTACAGGTTGGAATATTCCAATCACGGCAATGTCACAAGGATGTCTTAGTGAAATCACTCTTCCCAGCTGTTCCTCAAAATGGGTAAACAAACATATGGAGATGAACGATTGGCCAAATGAACGGATGGAGGTGATGGCATATGAACACGACCAATGGCTTTTAATATGGCAGTCAAAGGTTACATTTCTCAAGGTTATTTACCGGTTCATTTTTTCTGGATGAGCTTGAACTCAAAGGGGAAGATTGCTCACAACTTATGTTTTTTTTTTAACGAGCATGAACTATGTGCTAAAACTGCTCGGTTCTTGCGATTATTTTTTAACGAGCATGAACTGTGTGCTAAAACTGCTCGATGATGGCTTCATTTTTTAACGAGCTTGAAAGCGATCAAACCTTGCTCGATTTTATGCATGCCCCCAGCATCATAATGACGCATGTCAAAGGAGGGTGCCCCCAAGCTTCATTGCATTCAACTTGGTGGTTGGAATGAAGGTTTACCTTTGAGTTTTGAAAAGGGGATTTGTTTCATTTTTTATTGAGGTTGACATAGTAAAAGAACTATCCTCATGACTCCTTGTTTCATTTTTTAACGAGGATGACACGAGATAAGAACCGTCCTCGGAGCCCACTGTATTTACAGTATTTCCATTAGGGCGACGATCCATGCTGACAAAATATTTAGGAATCTTTTGAATCCGTTGGATATAGAATATTTCATATTGTAGGTTTCCACTGTGGCTACTTCCGCCAGATTACCTGCCGGCGGTAGGGCAAAAGTACCCATTAAGGCAGGGTCTTTTAGGAGACCTACTCCAATATTTTGGAGCGATTGATTACTTTCATGGATCATTGTGTTGCTTCCCGTAACTTGAGAACTGTTGGGTAGAAATGTTTGTTGGTCGATGATTGTAATTTTTCCTTGGAAAGGAAATACAATCCTCCTGAAGTAGGTCGACACAACTGCAGCCATGGCATATATCCAAGGCCTTCCCAGTAGGATGTTGTAATCGAGGTTTCCGTCGATTACTTCCACATCCACTTCTACTGTTTTGCCCCCCAGTTCAACTTGCAAGTTACTTAAAATCCCGTATGGAGTGTATGATCGTCCATCAAATGCTTTTAACGTCGTTGACGATTTCGACAAGGGTGGTGAGCCTAAATTTTTCCAGAAACTCATCGACATAAGACATGTAGATGCCCCCTCATCAATAATTGTTCGATAAACAGTTTTGTTGAGGGCTTTCACTTGAATAAGGAAAGCTAATTGAGCTGGTATCTGAGGGTCATATCCTTTATGATCAAAGGCCACAAGATTGGAATCCATTGGGTCAATCCCACCTATGGCTGATAATAAAGCTTGCTCTTGGGAGGTGCAATTTTGCGCTACCTCAAGCGTCGACATAGCGGACGACGATTGGGTCAGGTCCTCTATTATATTATAATTCTGTGCTACTTTTGCACCAGGATTAAATGTCGATTTGTGCACTACTCCCTTTGGCGAGTTTATTACTGGCTTAGGAACGATGGGTGGCACAACTTCGTTCAAAGTTGTTGTCGAACTACTAGGTTGTTTATCAGCCTTGTTATTCGACTGCTTTGGATTCCTGTAATCTTTATTCCTTGTCAAAGCATTATTTTGCTGCTTTGAGGTGGACAACATAAGCACTTGGGATCGGGAAGCATTTTGATTCGCAACCAGATTTTGTCTTGGATTAGGAAACGGATCAGTCAATACTGCCGGGGTTTTTTAACTCTTGAAGAGTTTCTTAACTTCAGGTATATGTGGACAATCTTTCGTCTAATGATCCTCATCGCATATATGACACCCTGTCGGGGGTCTCCCTTTCCTTTTCTTTTTCTTCTTGCCCCCTGGTTGCTTCAGTTGTTTGCCCTTGTCAGTCGACATGGCATTTACTTCTGAGGCAAGAAGCTCCTCATTTGCATTTTGACTAGAAATTTTGCGTTTGACAGTCACGCCACTACTGGCGTGAGAGTTAGTATTCGATTCAGGAGGGGGAGGAATTGAAAATTTAGGTCTAGGGGTGTCAGGTATTTTGTCGTAGAGCGTGCCCGACTGAGTATATACTAAGTCCAGATATTGAGCACGAACAATGACCTGCTCCTCCGTTACGACCCCCCCCTTGGCCACATCTTCCGTTATAGCCGGAAGTAACGACTTTATAAACCATTCAGCTAACAGCTGATCGGGAACGTAAGTTTTCACCATCCTACGACGATGTTGCCACTCATGTATATGATTAGATATGTGAGTGGCCGTTATCTGTTTGAAGTTGGTAAGGAGTTCTGTTCCCGTTTCATACCTTATCGGTAATTGAAAATGGGTTAAGAAAGTCGTGGCTAAGTAGCTGAAATTGTCGAAAGAGGCTCTTGGCAATTCAATGTACCATTTAGCCGCTGGACCTGTCAATGTCCTCTGAAAAAGCCGAAGTCTTATCGAATCATCATTCAGGGTGTTTGATGAACACCATAGATGGAATGTCATCACATGATTCGACGGGTCTTCTCCTGGATTTCCATTAAATTTAGGAATGTCTGATGGAAGTTTGTGCGGAATCGCTGGCCACCAAGGGGCATAAGCAATTGGATCATTCGTCAGCCGGTTTAGATCTGGTAATTCTAGAGTTGCTACAAAGGGCAACTGTTGGTTCAGGTTAGGCGAAGCATATCCAGGATAAGATGGTATCGCCTGAGCAATGGGTCTTTGCAGACCAGCATAATGCTGGCAACTTTGACAAGGTTGATGGGCATAACCATTATAGTATGGTTTCCCATTACTTACAAAGACTTGTTGCTTAGGTCCTTGATACGATTGCTGGAATGGCGGTTGTTGACCAATACTGGGTGATTGACCAAGATGAGGAGTCACAGTACTTGTTCGAGCCTGAGTCGCTCCAGATAAGGAGGCACTACCCTGAGATTGTGATTGAGCCGCTGAGACAAGAGGTTGTTGTATTACAATAGGTAGCGCTTGTACTTGCGACGCATTCGCCATAGCAGGTGTGGTGGGAATATTCGACACAGGGTGTACTGGTTGCATTGAATATGCAACTCCTGATTGTTGAGGCAGTATTGGTACCCAACCGCTAGATGTGATTCCAGTTTGACCTGAACTTTGTTGTAAACTCCCACATGGTTGTTCTCCGGGAGGGAACAATGAAAGAGCATACTGCCCTCCACATGGTGGAAATCCAGTACTTAAAGGGTAAATTGGCCTTTGAAGACACATTGGATCAATTTGTTGAGTTTCAACATAAGAAGTACCAGATGATAATCCGGATGAAGAAATAGGAACTAACCATATTGTTGTCCCTGATGGGACTCCGGCTTGTTGTTGGCAATTTTCCAGGACAGATGGTATACCAGCAAACATCGTTGGAGTAGCAGCAGGAGGTTTTGCTGCTGCTGTGTCAGACGACACAGTCCTAGATGTCGACGGTTGTTCAGACATATCTAGTCTATCCAAAATATTTCTTAGCGATTCTACAGGAACTTCCACTTGTGGTGGACTAACTTCGAAGATCAACGAGGGAAGGGTGATGATTATTCCGCTTAAAATAAATTTTATAACGACGCTTTAGACACAACTTGCTTTTTCAGTTTTAAAGAGTCGAGAAAAAGCTAAAGATGACTCTAGTCTCCTTCGATGTTTTAACGAGCCCGAAGTGACAAATGCTCGGATGGAATTTTTCAGTTATAGAGTTTGAAAAAGGCCAAAAGAAACTGCTCTGGAGATCTAGGCAGAGGGTGTGCCAAACTTTTCGCAAAACCACGGAATACGTTTTACGGTACGTGTGGTCTATCTTCGTGAATGCTCTGTTCACTGCATTGCGATCAATAGGGCGGTCGACACGGCTTCCTAAGGATAAAGGATATATGCCTATAGGGGTCTCCAATTATATACTCGACGGTACGTGGGAGCACAAGTCCGTATTAGTGCCACCGACTCTCATGAGGAATCACCCACCTTCTTCGAGATCGACAGTCACTACGTTTAACGACGCCGGAACACGTCTCTAGCTTAGACCCCTATGTGTTTGCGTTATGTTTCAAAGCGTTGTTAGGTTCATTCAGTATATTTTAAGTTGATCTTTTTAAAGTTTGCCTTTCAAGGTTCACCACGAGATGTATGTGAAAAATTCCTAAATGCAGCCTAAGATGAGAAGCAAGCTTTTTCAAATCTTTTTGACTGATGAAAATCTTAACTACTGAGGGAGAAGAAAGGCATATCTTTTCACGCAGTTCATACAGCACAAACTAATGCACTTTCTCCTAAATCAACATGCAAACTTTTCAGATGCAAAATGCACAATGCAAGTATTTCTTTTCTCTCTCTTAATGTTGATGTATTACAGAAAGAAAGCTATTATATAACTTTGAGTTCAATTTCGAGTGAAAACAAACAAGCTTGTCCAAAATCAAAAGACACCTTAAGATTCACTTGTTTCGACACTAGAAATATATGAAATCAAACCATATGACGAAAGCAAAAGACCAATCAGCTATGAACAGTAAACAAACTAACTCTTAAGATCAGCAAGACACCTATCACAGGTTTAGATCTAAGAGGCCACAGTAGGACTAGTTCACTTTTCGTTATGGGAAACCGTAAATGATGTAAGAAATACAAAAGAACAAGTACAGTTTCTTTATATAACCGAGGTGGAATAATGGCAAGTAAAGTTGGTTTCAGATAGGTACATGGACTGGTAACTGGCTGCAAAAAACAATAGTGAAAACAGGGCAAGAAACAGGAGGAAACCCCAGCAGCACTAGGCAAAACTGGATCAAAGCAGGTAGTACACTGTCAGTTTGACATTCAGCGCAGGTCCCGAAGGGGCCTCCTGCGTTGCAAAGCAGGTAGCCTGTGTACTACCTGCTTTGGAAAACGAGAGTTGCGTTTTCTCAGTTTCCGGGTCACAATTTTCTCAAAAATGCACAGTTTTTGCTCAAATCAGAAGCAATCAGTCAAGCACACTCAAAGGGATGAAAAGGAAGGTGAAAAGCTATCACTAAGAGCTTACAAGGATCCTTGTAGATCAGCTCTTCAAATCATGAACTTGCTCAGAAATGAGCTAGAGTAGCTGCCCTCTACTTCGCTTTTGATATAGTCAAAAGCTTTTCGATTTGGTACTCTTTTGTTCAGGAAATGAATAGCAAAATACTACAAACACAATCAAACGGATACGATCCCCAGCGGAGTCGCCAGTTTGTTGTAGGGAAAAGTATCCGACTCGGATGACCCTATCCCACTCTAAGGGTGATAGTACCTTAGCAACAACTGTAAAACAAACTACTTAAAGTTTACTTCTTTATGAAAGCAAAAGAGAATGGAGAAATGCACTAACCGTTGCCTTGCGCTTAATGTCGAATCCAAACTCTTCTCTTTGGCCACTTGCTCCTAACTCCTTGTTCTTTTGCTTGCCCAGCTACAATGAGATCCTGTAAAATAACAAAGAAGGAAACTACAAGAGGCATGCAATCATAACTGGTTCATGGATTAGTGTAAACCAAACATGCAATTATCACAATATATTATTGAAACAAGAGCACATAGAAGAACCTCAATAGCTTTTATTAATGAAGAAGTAAAGGTTCTGAGAGTATTACAACCATTGAAGGCTCCAACCCAGCAACACCTCCCAGCAGAAAGAATTTCTCCTCTTCACCTCTCTCAAACAATCACCCAATAGCTCAATAGTGAAACCAACAGCATATCATTACTTTGCACAAAATTCCAGCCTCCTGAGCTCATAGGAGAGAGCTCAATATATAGATGAATTGAGAAAGGATGAGTCAGCTTGCAACTGATGTGTAGCTGCCTTGTGTCCTCTCTCTCTTCAGTTAATCTTTAGTTGATCTTCAGTTCTTGAGTCCACTTGGTGAACTTTGCTTCCACTTGGAGAAACAGAGCCTCTGACTCATCACAAGGCGAAATCCCTGATCCAAGTGTCATTTTTGGAAGATTCCAAAACAATGACTCATTGTGCCACTTGTCCCATCTCGCTCAGCGTAGGTGGCCTTTGTTCCACTTACTTTGCAACGCAGGTACACCATGGAGCAACTGAGTTTCAGCGCAGAAACCTAGTGGAGCACCTGCTTTGATTTCAGGATTGCTTGTTTTTGAGTGTTTTCAGGTGGAGAACTGATCTGAGAGCTGTTGGTTTGTTGACCTTGTTCCTCTAGGGGTAGGAACATCATGTTTAGGGAACTTTGGATCCCTTGGATTATTGACAATTCATGCTTGTTGCTGTAAGGCACAAAATTGTCTATAACAGTTAGGACTTTTCCCAAGTTGGACAATGCTTCCTGGAAGTTGGCCCCATAAGGAGTAAAGTCATCCATATAGATTTCTACTGCATCATGGACTAGTTCCGAGAAGATGCTCAGAACAACTCTCTGAAAGGTAGCAGGAGCATTGCATAGCCCAAAGGGAAGGACACGATAGGCAAAGGTACCCCAAGGACAAGTGAAGGTGGTCTTATCATGGTCTTCCGAGCTGATTTGGATTTGGTTGTACCCGCTAAACCCATCCAGGAAAGAGAAGAATTTCTTTCGTGCCAGTCCATCCAACACTTGATCTATGAAAGGTAGAGGGAAATGGTCCTTCTTGGTAGCTATGTTCAGTTCATGGTAGTCCACACAGATTCTCCATTTCCCATTTTTCTTGGGAACCAACACTAGAGGGGACACCCATTCACTATCTGAGATGGGGTAGACGAATCTGGCATCCAACAGTTTTTGAAATTCTTCCTTGACAATGTCCTTAAGGGCTGGATTCATTCTCCTCTGAGGTTGCCTAACCAGTTTACAATCCTCTTTGATGTATATATGATGGGTACAGACCGAAGGATGGACTCCTTTCATTTCCTTATAGCTCCAAGCGAAAGCATCAAGGTGGTTGGCCAACAGACTACACAACTCCTTTTCCTGGGAAGGAGATAGGGAGGAGCTGATCTTCAAATCTTTCTCAGGGCCGAACTCCACATTCTTGACTCTGGGAGTAACAGGGTTGGTTGGACAAAGATCCACTAGGGTGCTAGCTTGGGCATCCTCCACCAATTTCTCTAATGGTAGTGCACTGGAAAGTGGATTCTAGATCAAGGTCTCGATCAAGTCATCCTTGGTTGGGGGGTCTCTTCTAGTGGTATCTAAGGTGCACAGAGGTGCTGAGTACACCTCGTCTTCCTCTCCTTCTTCCAACCAGAGTGGTAAGTCATGCTCTAAGGAGGGTTGGGCAGGAGGGTATAGGACTAGCTGCTTGGACATGGGACCATTTTTTATGGTCATGTTTCCCGCACGAAAACTGATGTAAGCATCTGCAGTAGCTAACCAAGGCCTTCCCAAAATGAGAGGATATCCAGTAAGCTTGGCCTTTGGTTGCAGAACCAAGAAGTCTGCAGGGTATTCCCAAGAGTCAATAGAGACCAAGACATCCTCCACAATCCCTTCGGGAGTCACAGTGGAGCGATCTGCTAATTGCAGCACTGTCGAGGTCTTCCTCAAGGAACCCTGAAGATTAAGCTTAAGCATTGTATCCCTGTTTATCACATTAATGGTAGCCCCCAGATCAATCAAGGTGTGAGGTATAATGGTGCCATTGATGTGAACATCTACTACAGGACTTCCAGGATCTAGGTACTTTGGGCAGATGACTTGTCCTAACATATGGTCAGACAGTTGTCCTATGACATTGATAGTTGAGGCATCTTTCTTCCGTCTGCCTGGGTGTTTGAAACACTTATCCTTAACCAGCTTGTTGTATATCGGCACATCCTTGATGGCTTGGAGAAGTGGTATTTTTACACACAACTGCTTGAGCTCACCCAGAAGCTCTTCCTCCTCTAGGTTGGGTTGTGTGGTGGCTGTTAGTCTCTCAGGAAAGGGTGGAATAGCCTTTGTTTCACTTTCTTGTTTATCTTCCTCATCCTTTGGGGGAGGAGGTTGGCGATCTGGTAGAGTCTTTCCAGATCGAAGATTGATCTCCTGGATCTCCACAGCATAGGTAGGGCATGAGGTTTCCCCAGTGTATACCTGCTGGGCCTATCTATTGTTGAGGTTCGGGTTCGGTTGAGCAGGCATTTGAGGTTGCCTTGGAGGAGCAGGAGGTAATGGCTGAGGTTGAACTGGTGGTGGAGGCAAGATGGCAGGAGGGGTGTTGTATTGGGGCCTCCACCCCGACTGAGGTGCATTCCATTGAGGCTGTGGCTGGGCATGTGAGTGATATGAATGAGAAGTAGGTTGAGTGGGGTACTGAGGTGGATAAGACCATGGAGGAGGCATGGACCATGAAGGATGAGCAGGGGGACCCCAGGAAGGCATAGGAGTCGATTGGTTGGGGCTGTAATAAGCTTGAGATGCCCCTTGCATCCCCTGCTGATAAGGTCTAGATCCCTGTGGCCTCCTTTGGTTGAGGTAATAGAGAGGCTCTGTGGGAGCTTCTGTCCCTTGGTACATGGCTTTAAACCCAGGTAAGGTTGGACACTGATTTGTGGGATGGTCCTCCTCACAAACGAAACACACTTCAACCGAATGCAATGGACATTCGTTCTTAGGGTGCCTCCTTGTGCACCTAGGGCAGAAGACAGCCAAGGCTCTCTCAGCCTCTTCTTTCTTTTGCTGAATCCTGAATGTGTCAAGCTGCATGGCAATGGTTTGTCTCACCTCACTCTTAAGATCTTCTAATTGATTTGCAAGCTCATGTTTGGAGAAAGGGACACTAGTTGAGAGGTGGTTTCCTCTACCTCGTTTCCGAGCTGCCCTGGAGTGGTTTCTAAACACAATCTTGATGTCCTCATAAGGTAGTTGGTAAATGTCCCCCCCAGCTAACATGTGAAGGGTATCTAAGAGGTCTTCAGGGACTCCTTGGAGCAGGACCAACTTGAGGGATTCAGGGTCAAGTGTGCACCTGGCCCGCTTATAGCTTAGCTGGAACCTCTCCTCATAATCCTCTAAGGACTCATCATTTCCCATGGACATCCGAAAGATTTCCCCCTTTGTTTCCTTGGACCTACAGTAATCCCGGTATTTGGTGTTGAAAGCTTGCTGCATCTGAGCCCAAGTGGTGATACTATTCCCAGGTAAGCCCATGAACCAGCGCAGTGCTGCATCCTTAAGAGTGGAAGGGAAAAGTTTCAACTTTTGCTCATCTTCAGTATAGTCATAGGTTCTACAAAGGACATCAAACTCAAACAGGAAGGTGTCCGGATCTTCAGTGGTTAGCCCATGGAAGTGAGGTAAGGTGGAGGGGCTAATGTTCTTCATTTTCATCTCTCCATTGGTCTCTCGGATGGGAAAGGCACCTTCTATTCTCTCATCTTCTCTTCTATTGTCAGCCATAGCTTCAGATGGAGTGGTCTCTAACTCTTCTTCTACTATAGGGTCTTTGGATATCTCAAGGTGTTCACCTATATGTTCTTCCGGGTCACTGTCACCAAAGAAGAGAGAAGGGTGACTCAGTGATGTGGTGGGGGTGTTTGGTAGGAATTTGCCTGATCTATCTCGGTTCCTACGAGGCATGAAATGGAAAAGACTTTCTTTTTCTTTTTGATTGCTCTTGCTTTGCTTTTCTTTTGGTACCTGCAAAACTGAGACAGATTGATCTACAACTAACTATGAAAGATGCGAAATTAAACTGAAAGCAGGAAAGAACTAATCTACGTTGCTCAAAGGAAATTGCAAGAATGGAAATTCTAGTCTACGCTTGTAGAAAGGAAATGCTAATCTATGAAAGCAGGAAATGCTAATCTATGAAAGCAGGAAATGCTATGCTACTTTTGCAGAATGGAAATGAAGTAAACTACTTAGCAGAAGGCAAGAGTAATAAAGTAGAAGAAAAGCAAAAATTACTAATACTGTGACGCTTCCCCGGCAACAGCGCCAAAAAGATGGTGGGCTCCAGTATTGTAGCAATAATGCTACAACTCCTAGAGCTTCCTATCTCTAATTTTATCAACCCGGTAGTTCGTACAAACTTGGAAGCGACGGTGCTGTATGCACAAGTACTAGCTCTTGTCGCAGCTGTCACTTGGTCAGCTGGCACAAGTCCGCTAGGGCTCAAGCCAACTTCTATAGGCTCACAGAAGAAGCTTTATGAGTGATGGACGAAAGCTAACTGAAAGAAGACTAATCTAGTTGCAGAAAGAAACTGAAAGTCAACAAAGCATGTAAACCCTAGTAAACCCTAATTTGACTAGCTAGACCCTAACTATGCAAAACTGTGAATGAAACTACTAACACTAATGCCATTACTTGCAGTGAACTGAAATACATGCATCTAAGCTACTTGCATTTGAAAAGACATGTTTTTGTATTTTTTCATTAAGTGGTTGGATTTATTGTGATGATGCTTTTGATTAGGGTTTGGTTGTGCAGGAGTGGTTGGGATGGAAGGAAAGCATGGGAAAGGTCAGGATGGCTAAGGGAGGTCCCAGAGGGTCTCTAGCATCAGTCCATAGAAGTCTACCATGTTCGGATGCTCAGCAACCGAGTTTGCAGGCTTCTACAGGAAGTCTGCAGGGGATCCTACAGGAAACTCAGGGGTTTCTACAGGAAGTCTGTGCAATTCTACAGGATGTTTGGCCGTGGGAGTTTGGTGAGATGGTGAAGTGTTGGAGTGGTATGGGAGGATAGGTGAGATGGAGATGGAGCTGGTGATGGCTCTGGAGCAGAGAAATCAAATGGAGGAAGAGTGCATCTAGTGGGTTGATGGTTGGAAGGATGGGATCAACGAAAGTGTAAGTAAATGGAGCTGAGTGATTAGTGGATGAGTTGGAGGGTAGATGAGTTGGACAGAGGCTGAGTAGGTGGATTGAGGAGAGATCAAGAAGAAGAAGAAGAAAGTGGAATGACGAGGAGCAGCGTAAATGAAACAAATGACTTATGCACCCAAAAACGAGAAATTCATTAACCTATGATAACTGTGCTATGAAACCTGTGAACAGCAATGGAAAACCAAGAAATGAAACTTGTGCATGGAAGTGAAATGTAGAAGTATGGTTCAATTTCAAAAGTGCATGGATGGATCTTCAACGAAAATGTCTATGTTGCAGCTTGCATGGAAGTGAGAAGAACTGCGTTTCTTTTTGGTGGTTGGTTATGGGCTGCACCCCAATCCCTAACAGAGATGGCGACGAGCCTTAACAACCTTTTTGCTGGAGCTCCAATAATTTATAACTATCCTCCTATCGAATCTAAGCAACTGAAACAAATTCACCATAAACTAATCCTATCTAAGCTCATGAAAAAGACTAAATTAACAAACTGTAAATTCGAATTGCATGTGAAAGTAAAAACTCAAAGTGCTGGAACGAAATGCAAACACATTACAACACCGAGGAGATCTATTGCTCTCAGGTTGGGCCCTAACCTGAGAGCTATAGCTCCCTTAGAAACTCAGAATGAGATCAAAATCTGCCTGCATTTATTCATAAACGAAAGTCTGATGACATGCCAAAATGGCTTACAACAGGAACAAATATCGAGCTATAGCTCATACTTCCAAATTACAAGAGCAATACAAAAGTTCAAAAAGCTTCTATCCAATGCTACGGCCTCAGTATTTATGCCAAATGATAATCCAACAGGTGTCCTTGATTTTAGGAGCTCGGTTGTCCAACTGAAGTTTAAACTGCTGATCCTGTAGGACAGTCATAACTGCTGTTCCTGTAGAACAGTTATAACTGTTGTTCCTGTAGAACAGTTGGTTGCTTCTAAGCTCGGTGGGGAGATGGATTGGAGCTCGGAGCTATGGTGGGAATCACGAGGAAGGTCCCCAAGACCGTGGACATCCTCTCCTAAAAACCAGCAGTGCCACCTCATTGTCTCCTTGTCTCCTTTTTCGTGATCTTTGCTCCCTTTTAATGCCAAAAACCTGAAATTATCATGCATTAGTCACGTAGATAGGATGCCTACCCTTCTTCCTACAAAAAACACGAATAAACCAAGAAATGAATGCATAAGCAATAAAAAATGAATGGTTTGAGCAGAGAAAGTAGGCCAAATGAGCCCAAATTGTACCAAAAATTGGGGCTCATCACTCTAATTTTTCGCTCTTATTTTATTTCCCAACTCTAAGGAATCTGACTCTCTTCTGTTTTCCATAAACACAATTCTCACAGAATTTTAAATCAACATGCTTCAAACCTAGCAACAAATTTCTTGAGTGAAGAATCTGCATCCCCTTCTCACTCATGTGCCCGAGCCTATGATGCCACAATGTCGTATCTTCTCCTGTAGAGTTCAAAGCATTAACAGAATTAGAAATACCAATGCATACGTATAATGTACCAACCTTTTCTCCTTTCGCTATTACCAGGGATCCTTTAGTGACCTTCCAGGTTTTATCTGTGAAAGTAGTTACGCAACGTTCACCTCCCGACTGCCCTGTTGAAATCAGATTTTTTCTTTAGATTTGGAACATGCCTTATCTCCTTCAATAGCCATTGATTTCCATTTTGTTGTTTTATGAAAACTGTACCCATTCCAATGATTTTACAGGGTTTATCATCACCCAATCGAACCTGTCCAAAATCTCCTTGAACATAATCATGAGAATGTTTCTTATCAAGTGTGGCATGGAATGAGGCACCTGAATCTACCACCCAGGCATCAATAATATTTTCTAGTGAAAGAGACAAAGAATCTTGCAACACATCACCAGTTACATTCGCTTCATGATTAGTTTCTTGCTGCGCGTCTCCTTCTTTTCCCTTCTGAGACTTGCAATCTTTCTTTAGGTGTCCTTTCTTCTGACATTTCCAGCACACTATCCCCGATTTGGACTTGGATCTGCCTTTTCTTGACTTACTGCGATATCCTGGGCTCTTTCCTCTTTCCATTTTTCTTCCCTAGTCTCTGGAGTGAAAGAATTACCTGATGTCTCACCAGAGCTTTTCCGTCACATTTTCTCGCTAAGGATTGCACTGAAAACATCATCAAACTCTAAAGTACTAGATCCAGAGACAGAGTTACTAATGGCCATAACTAAACCATTCCAACTTTCTAGCAATGAGGACAAAAATAACAAAGCCCTAAATTCATCATCAAAAGTTACCCCTATAGAACTTAACTGACTTGTAACTATATTAAAATCATTTAAATGGTTTGCAACAGATCCACCTTCTGACATCTTCATATTAAATAAATGCTTCATAAGAAATACCTTATTTGAGGCCAAGGGATTTTCATATAGTTTGGCCAATGCCGACATTAAACCCTTTGTTGTCGTTTCCTTTGAAATATTAAATGCTACCGACGCCGCTAGGCACAACCGTATTATTCCCAGTGCCTTTCTGTCGAGAATATTTCATTCTGTGTCTGTCATACTCGTCACCTTCTTTGTCTTTCCGCTTAATGGTAGGTACAGATCTCTCTGATACAAATAATCTTCCATCTACATCTTCCACAACTGGTAGTTTTGGCCGTTGAATTTTTTGACCCTAAACCTACCATCTTCTGCCATTGCTCCCACTCGAACCAGGGACCCTTCTCTCCTGTGAGTTTATTAGCCAAATAGACCTTCGACTATGATACCAGTTGTTAGAAAATTATATATTACAGAGCAATGGAATACATGAAGTATTGTAGAAATATAAACACAAAAAACGTATCAAGCAAGAGAGACACAGATATACGTGGTTCACCCAGTTTGGGCTATGTCCACGGAGAAACAACTAGTCCTTCCTTTTATATTATCTAGTAAACTGAATAGATACAACCTACAGAAAATCCATTGTAACACCCTCTTCGCTCTCAATCTCATCACTCTTCCTCACATAGAATACAGATATACATAGATGCAATACAATTCCCTCATATATAGTGAGGGGTTGCCTTCTAGGGAAAAAAACCCTAAATTAAACATAACTTCTACCGTTAGATCATCCGCCTAATGAACGACCCAGATTGACTAGAAATTACTAGACTTTTACAAGGCAATTTTACATCTATTTTTAGCTTTGGGGGTGCTGCCCCCGAGCCCCTGCCAGGGTTCACTAGACCTCGGATCCCCTAGCCTTGGGGGATTGGCCCCCACGAACCCCCGTAGGGGGGACAAGTCCCCCCCGCACCCCCCCGCGTGGAGGGGTGTACAATCGTCCTGGGGTATACATTCGACTGAAACCTTTGAATACAGAAGATAATGAGGCTCGACACCCAACAAGTCCAAAAGGTAACACAACAAACTCATAATGAATGTATCTCATTCTAAAGGTTGTTTTCTGAATATCTTCATTCTTTATGTGCAATTGATGGTAACTAGTTCTCAAATAATTTTTTGAGAAAATTGTTGCCTCTCTCACCTGATCAAATAAGGCATCAATTCATGGCAATGGATACTTGTTTTTGTTTGTTAATTTATTCAATTGATGGTAATCAATGCACATTCGAAATGTGCCTTCTTTCTTCTTGACAAAAATTACTAGTGTTCCCGATGGTGAGACATTGGGTTTGTTATACCTTGTTCAAGGGCTCCTGTAATTTCATTTTCAATTCTAATAGTTCCAGTGTGCTAATTCAATACGCGGTTCTATATACAGTAATGGCACGAGATATTAAATCAATGGTAAAATCTATTTCCTTATATGGAGGTAACCCTAAATTTTCTTCTAGAAATACATCTTGAAATTCCTTAATAACCAACAAAGTTTTTAATTTTCCTTTTCTTGTTATTTCATCACTAGTTTCCACTTGTGCTTAGTTGGCATCCATTTATTACACTTCTTTCAGATGTAATGCAACAATTTTTTGAATTGATACTCGTTTAAGCTTTCCCTTTATTACCCATGTGTTTCCATTCCGCGCCACACAACTAACGGTTTTCTCTAGACAATTTATAACAGTTTCTCACCTTTCCAACCAGTCCATGCCAATCAACAGATCGAAAGATGCTAAAGGGAGAATATTTAAATCAGTTGATGCAGGATGACCATTTAAATTGAGGGAGCACTATTTTATTTGATTCGTTACGTTTCTTTTAATACCGGTTTCCAACTGAACTAGCCACGCATTCTTGAACTTTTATAATTTCATATTACACTTTTGCACAATTTGGTTTAGTATCATACCTTCGATTTCATTCATAGTCAATTGACGCTCAACTTGTCTATCCTCCAATGTTGCGTTAATTCTAGGAATATTACGAGAAATGTCATTCACGCTCATTTCTTATTACGGGAAATGTCATTCACGGTCATTGCCTCTTGAATGGCCTAAATGTTATGTACACACCCTGTATTATGTGGGAAATCCCTTAGCATGTGTAGCTCGCCGCAACACCAACATTTCAATGGTTCCCTTTCCTTTATACTATTGTTTTTCTTGTTGTTAATCGAGCTGATATAAGACTGTGCAGGTGGAGGTACATTTCCTTTGCCAAACTTCTTCCTTTGATGATCTTTGTTAAAATTCTTAAGATAATAAGGTTTCTATCTTTTTACACTCCCTCCTACATTACCGCTCTCCTTAATTTTCCATAATTTACCTCCACTTCTATTCTTGAATTGTCGATAACATAATCTAGCCTTCCTCACCACCTCTTCCATATATTTTGGGTTATCAAACTTAATTCTCTCCTTATACGAGGCTGGAAAATAGTTTAGGAACCGCTTGACTTTAGCCTTCTCCTCTTTAAGGTATGGTACATACCATAACAAGTTTGTGAACTTAGCCACAAACTCGTCCATGGTCAGTTGTCCCAACCTTAATTCATGAAATTCCTTGGCTCGGTCATCATAGTAGTGCTCACTGAGATACCTGGACTTGAAATGCTTATGTAATTCCTCCCATGAAATTGTCTTCTCTTCTAGCAGTTGTGCACTTTTTACTTCTTCCCACTAGAGGGTAGCATTACCCTATAGCTAATAAATAGTCAGGCATTCCTTTAAATTTCTCTCATACTCATACACCTGGAAATACTTAATCATGTTCAACAACCATGCCTCCACATCCTCCTCCCTTTCACCATCAAAGGTAGGGGGTTTGATCTTCCTAAACTCCCCCTGTAACTCCATCTTCTTCTTTCCTTTATGTGTTTTTGGAGAATTATGACTAGATTCATCTCCACTTTCAGAATTTTGAGATAATGTCCCTATCGTATCTCTTTTTAATCCTTCTGGCTCTACACTTTTGTGACTGGATTTCTCTCTCCACTCCGTGATAAATGTTTCTTGTTCCTCACTAGCTTTTAATAACTGCTCATTACTACTCCGAAGCTATGCTAATTCTTGTTGCATATTTCTTACTATATCCACAAATTGAGAAGGTAATGAGGTGCTACCTTCCCCTAGCTTCACATACAAATCCTCCCCGCCAGTAATAGCTATAGGAGAGTTCTCCATCATTCTATAGTAATCTGCTTCAATTCTGCACCCTACAAAATAGACCAATTAACATCAATATGTTACATTTACTTCTATTACTGCTTATTCTATAACTATGGTGGTGCCTTTTTCTTAAGCCCAGTGTGGTAACTGGTGCTCTGATACCATTTTTTAGATACCTATCTTACAAATCACACTCCATTATACCTGAATGCAAAAATTCAACACTGCATATGGTGCACCCCTTATTTAGTATTATTAATTTTTTTATATTTTCTTTTTAACAAAATGGCATGAATATATATTTGTATCTAACATGGTGCTTATGATTGTCCTTATCTTGTTTGACTTATGTTTAAAGTTAAGGATTTCTCTTCTTAGCACTCAGACCAACCTCATGTTTGATCTATCCCTACATATCTAAGTGTGGTTATAGTGCTCTACATGTCATATATAGCTTCCTCTCACTATATGCCTTTTAATTGGTTCAAAATTCCTAGCTATATGATCACCCTTGTTTCAAGGTTAATAACCACATACTAACCACTCACCCCCAATGTTAAATGTGCATATTAATGGTCCTTCATCATTGGAGTTATTTTGTATAACACTAGGTTCAAACCCTCACTTGGATGAAACTCTCGCTCAACACTCCAGTTTTGCTCCAGTTTGACCACACCTCTAGCTAGATTTCTCCACTCATCCTAGTCATGTGAATGGGGTACGGTGTCACCTGACCCTGAGTGTGGCTGAGACGATGGGACTCCAACAATCTAGATCTCTTCTCCCTCATCAATGGCGTAATACATTTCATTCAAACCCTAACAATTTCTCATTTCACCCTCCATTATTTTGGTTTTTTGTTGTGCCACTAGCACTGAGAACTCTGCAACAATACTCGATGGCTTCGTCTACTACCCCCATAGTATGCCTATTCTTTTACCACCTTCTGTTAAACAGTGTCGTTTTTGCACCAGGCCTTGCCATAACTTAGTTTTCTTATAGCATAAAGGTGGTATGTTTGGCCCCTAATTTATGCATTAGCGAGAATACCAGTGCTAGGATTATAGTTGGAAATATTGGAGGCTCTTCATGCCAACTTCACTTTCCCAAGTAATGTTAGTTCTCATTTTCTTCCTAAAATTCCAAGCTATTTTATTAACCCCTTTAATTTCAGCGCAGTTCTAATCTCCCCTTATTCTTTTTTTTCTTCCACAAGAATGGACTGAGGGTTTCTACAATGCTGGCCTAGAAGTCTCACGACCAGAATATAGCCTTCAGTGTCACAGGTAATTTATTTCACATGCAATAATGGTTCACTTGTTAAATCATTTCTTGCGCTCATTTACATTAACACATTTCGTGTTGGGTTTTGATGTGAAGGTTTGGCTACCCAGATGAGGTTCTACTCTGTGACCCATACACAAGTACTACCTCCTCTCTTCACTCCTGGGGTTTCATTTCTTTAATTCCATTTGGATCTATTACTATCCTCTAATTTTAATGTTTCTTGTGGCTTATTGTTGTAGGTACACTCAAGCAATTCTTCTTTAGCTGTGTACTTGGGTTTCCATGGCACGACGAGTACTGATTTGACACCCTGTTAGTTCTAGGTCAGTTACTTTGCATGACCCATTCCTTCCCAGACTGCCTTACCATAATAGATGGAATGGGGAAACTCTAGGGTTTCCTAGACTAGATTTAATATTTTCTATTTCAAAACTCCTGGCTATGTGTTTAGTCATTGTTGTTTAATGGGTCTTATTCAGTTTAAGGTTAATTATCCAAGAAATCTCCATAATCGCATTGTATATATTGTACTTTGATTCCGATTAGAATTTGAATCCTTGTTCAAGGTTATTATTTTACTTTTCTTCTATGGACATATTTATATTTGCTACATTTAATATGACTAACACTGTGTTAGTCTCCACTAATGGAGAAATTCCCATATCAGAAGTTTCAGTGATTATTGTGCTCTCTGTTTGTATTTACAACTCCATGTTATGTTTATGTTATGTCACATACTGGGGATAAAGGTGCATTTTTCTTTCTGGGGTATGATTTGAGATGAATATATGGTGCAACTATGATTGCAAATTTAGAATATTGGTGTATCTGGTTCTCAGATTGGTTAACTGAAATAAATATATGTTGCTAATATGTTTGCAAAATGATGATAAGGCTATATCTTGTTCTCGAATTGATTATAACTATAAGCTTTTACTATTTTTAAAAAATGATGATAAGGATGTATTTTGTTCTCAATGTGGTTATCTAAAATGAATACTCATTTTCATTACCTTGTAAAGCTGATGGTTGAATTAGCGTGAATCGCCCTTCCAATTTCTTAATTAATTTTTCTTTATGTTTATGCGAGTATGTCATACTCTCTGCTTAGTTAATTCATATAACTGTTCACCCTTTGTATATTTGCTAGATATTTATCGTAAGGGTAAGTGATTCTCTCTATCTATAATCGAATTAGCGCTCTGGCGTATCACTAAGTTTTCCCTCTCTTTTACGCTAAACAACGTAAACTTTGAAACGGGAACTCATACTGTTACACGTTTTGTAGAGATAGCAAAAAAGTGACCCGATTTAGAAAGGGGTAATGCAGAACACACATCTTTTTTAGAGCATAGTTTTTGGCACTTTAATTATTTTTATGTACATTGCGTTTTAGAATGGTAGTGATTTTCAAGCTGATTTAAAAAAGTGGTAATTTTGCATCAGACCCTTTTTTTAAAAGACCTATTTTTTTACTTTAAATTTTCTAATGTATGAAATGTAAATAATTATTTTGCCTTCTTCATATTTTCTTGTTTTTTTTCTTTTTATTTGTAATGAGGTTTTTATTGTTTTGCATATTTAAAGAAGAAGGTCGATATTTTACATATTCGATATTCTACATATTTATACATCATTAATTAAATTTTCAATCCACATGAAATAATTGTCTCTGAAAAAAATAAAAAACATTTACACTTTATATAGAAATACCTGATTTAAAAAAAATTTAATTCAAATTAAAAAAAAATAATAATAAAAATAAATAAAATAATAATAATTTTTAATTTTTATTAAACCTACATTTTTTTATTTAAAAACGAAAAAAAAAAAAAATGAAAATTCTTTTTTAAATAATTTTTTTTTATTAAAAAAAAACTATATATATATATATATATATATTTTAAACAATTTCTTTTTTTTTAAGTACAAATCATTAAAAGTATTTTAACTTTTTTTAAACAAACTTAATTTTTTAATTTTTAATTTTGAAAATTATTAAAAAAAAATTAAAAAATTTATATTGGTTTTTTAACATTTTTTTTTTAATTTAAAAAAAAATAAAATAAAAAATTTCCTGTGGCCCTCTGTTCCCCGACCGCCCGTGGTGGCATGGTCGTGGGTGGAGGGGCCTGCACGCAGGGACTCCGCCCACGGCCGTGCCACCACGGGCGGCCGGGGGTTGTGCGATTTTAGGAATCGCCCGCCCGCCCCTCGCCCGCTCGAAATCGCCTGCCCGCTTGTGGTGGCACTGCTGTGGGTGGAGGCCCTGCACGACCCCCCGACCACCCGTGGTGGCGCAGCCGTGGGCGGAGGGCCTACGTACAGGACCATCCACCAACGTCCGTGCCACCACGGGTGGCCGGGGAGCAGAGGGCCACACGAATTTTTTTTTTTAAATGTTAAAAAACCAATATAATTTTTTTTGTAATAATTTTTAAAATTTTAAATTAAAAAAATTAAATTTGTTTAAAAAAAATTAATTTTTTTAATGATTTGTATTTAAAATAATAATAATAATAATAATTGTTTAAAAAGAAAAAAAATATATATTTTTTTTTTATAAAAAAGAAGGTAGTTTTAAAAAAAAAATTAAATTAATTTTTTTTTTTTTTAAATAAAAAATATAGGTTTAATAAAAAATAATTATTATTTTTAAATAAAATATATATATATATATATATATATATATATATATATATATATATTACTTTGAATTTATTTTTATTTTTTTAATATTAATTTTACTTTTTTTTATTAACTAGTTTTTTTTTCCCCAGTTTTTGCTATTTTTTTATTTTTTTTAATCTCTCTATTTTTACTGACTTAATTTTTTTTTTTGTCCAAATTCTTTTATGGTTTATGAGATAAAAAAAAATTTAACATTTTTTATTTTTTATGTTTGTCTTTTACATATATTTTTATATTTGTTTTTTAAGTAATCAACATTTTAATCTTAAGTTTAGTAGTTTTTAATTTTTTTTTGTTAATTTTCTATTTTTTTTTTAAATGTAGTTTGTTTTTAATTTTTTTTTATTTTTACCTACTTAATTTTTAGTTTATTTTAAATGTTTTTTTTTTCTTTTCCATATTTTTGTTTTTTTTTCTTTTGCCAATTTTTTTTATGGTTTACAAGATAATTTTTATCTTATTTTTTTCCTATTTTTTTAAATAATTTTTTTTAATATTTATTTGTTTATATTATTTATTTATTTTTAATTCTTATCATTAATTTTGTTTTTTTTTTTTTACATTTTTATGATTTTTTTTTTTTTTTAAAGTATATATTTTAATTTATGTTTTGTTATTTTTTTTAAACATTTTTTTGTTTTGTGTTTTTTCATTGTTTAATTATTTTTACTTTTATTTTATTTTATGTTTTCATCAATCTTTTTTTTAAATTTAATGTTTTTCGGAGTCATGATAAAATATTTTATGCCATTATTTCGAAATGTTGAAATTTTACTTTTGAAAAAAAAAAAAGTTCTCCGAGCATTAACGCTTTTCATTTTGAGAGTGTTTTTTGGATAATTTTTGCACAAAAATTGATTTTCACTGCCATTTTTAAACCTGTTGAAAATTTACTCAAGAAAAAAAAAGGTGTTATTCCAGCATCAACACTTTTCGTTTTTAGCACTGTTTTTGATGTTTTTTTGGGAGTTCCCGTTTTGAGTTTATAGTTCCCGTTTCAAAGTTTACATTGTTGCTACTATTGGTTACTACGGGCCCATGTTAAGTTTATAATTTTAATCCATCTTCGATTCTCTAGTAATATCTATTTTAAAGAGGAATTGTATTTCTGTGAAAGTGAATATGGCAGTGCATGTTATTCTAGAGTAATTTATGCTTTGAGTTCATACGATCCTAGCTTGAGTTTCTAGAGTCAAGCAGCATCCTTGCTGAGTATGCTTCCACCTTTCTTTCCCATCCCTCACATTGCTTCTAACATCACTTTTATATTTGCTCAACAATATACTACATCCAAATATTCACCATCAGTAAATTAAAGTTATGATGCTATAAGATCTACAATTAGTATCGAGAATTACTACCCCAATTAATCTCCAGCCAATAACTATAATTAATCTACAACCTAGGAATATAATTAATCTATAGCTTGTGAATAGGATTTGGTGCCCTAAGAATTGATGCTACCCTTTGAGGAGAAAGGCGGTCAATAGATTGATATTTTTTAGATCAACCTTCCTAGCTTATGATAATTTTATGTAATAAACATACCACATCTTATTGCCTATAAATATTTGTTTAGGATGCGATAGTATGATTTGGGATCTCTTCGGATAACATTTAGGTTACCATTTAAATGAGGGTTTTGTTGAGCCGAGTAACAAAGTTTCTGTTGGTGTCACTTAACCTCTCGATCTAACCTTTTCCACCCACTTGGGTGTTGCTGCTAAGACTTACTCTCACTCTGCATCTCATTTCAATCCTAGTCTCATCCCCAGAATCAAACAATAGGCAAGTCACTACCCTGATATCTCCCTACCTTTGTTGTAGTACTCCTACATGCAATAAACTTTATATTCCCCTAACCAAAACACTAAAGATGCTCGCATACATAACATCACAATTAAATTCTCAAAGCAAGGATTTACCTTCTTAAAAACTAAGAATACCATTACGGAGAACATCCACATACATGATTTAACAATAAAATCAAAGGATACATCAATTATTGTTAACTCAAATCATAGTTTGAGTAGCAATAATAGTCATAATCTCTAGTACAAGAGTTAACAATTAAATCTAACAATATAGTAAATTTAATTAATTCAAATTCATAGTGCAACTAACAACAATAATCAAAATATATAACCCACAATTTAGTCTGGAAATCATGCCTGAGACAACATTGATCCACCCAACCTGGATCAACCTCAGTTCCCCCCAAGCTAAGATGGTCTTGCCAGGAACTAACAGCCCCCTCTCAGTCCCATAATATGTTTTTTCAGCCTATTTTCCAAGATATTTCCTTAGTGGCGTCCCACCTTTCACGGATTTTCTCTCCTTTTAGCCTAGGCTTTCTTTTGTTTTTCCTCATAAAGCCTGCTTTTCTCTCCCACAATGTTTTTCTTAGTATTTATCTTCAACTAGATATATTTATTTAAGGAATAAATATGATCCAATCCATTGGTATTCAGATTTGGCAAGCATCTTTTTACTCCAGTGTTTCTTTCCACACAATTTCCAGCTTTATTCATCAAATTTATTTATTTAAATTACATCAACTTTTCCTTCATAATTAGTTCATTGTAGTTCATTAACAAATATACCCACAATAGCCAATAAAAAATAAAAATATTTTCACACTAGCAGAGGAGTATTACAATTAATTCATGTATTAGATGTATTAGATAAACATGTGTTCTTGGCTTGCAATTTCAACCATTCATTTCATTGAAAAAATAAAATTCTCAAACTCAATTCCATTATAGAACAAATTAGCGTAATTATATTATTTAATTAAATATTAAAAATGTGGAGAAACATAAATAATAACTATATGATTATAAAGAGAAATCTATTTGAATTTAAAAATTCATATTATTTGAAATTATTTATTTCTATTTTCTTCCAATATTTTTTTTTTCTTCTTATTCTTTTAGAAAGCATTTGTTATCCATATGTGTCAAAGTTAACTATGTCTATATAAATAGGCCTTATGATATTTTAATTTAATTATTAATAATTATTAGGCTCATAATAATGGGAAGGATTTAACCTCCTAGAAATGATAGAGTATTCTTAGTAGTATACACAAATAAAAAGTTGAGATTTATCTCTAGAGTACTTATACCACCTTTTACCTTTTAATTAAGTTGATTAATAAAAAAAATCATTGAAGAAGTGTCATATGAAATGAGCTATAATTCTTTGGGCATGTGGTATTGATAAGTTATGATATTGACCCATACTTTTGGAATAAAGTTGATTTACATATTAAGAATCTCTATGGTAAAGTAGGGGTAAATCTTGATTGAGAATAATCATGTTTTCTCAAATGTATACATATTTAACTTATATATCAATTATTTTCATAATTAATAATAATCATAATTATGATAAGAATAAAGTTTGATGGTATGATACACATAGTAAATTTAATGTTGGATGATTTCAAAACATCAATGAGGATAAAGTTTTAAATGATTGATCTTGGTCTTATGATGAATTTTCTTGGAATTAAGATCAAGAAATGTATATTTTTATTTGTCACAAGACAATGGCATTTTGAAAAGATTTAAAATGCATAAAGGAAAACAGACAAATGCATCAATTATAATAGGTACAACGTTAATTAAACCACATAAAGCATCAACAATTGATGCTACTTTGTAGCAGAGACTTGTAGGTAGCCTGATATATCTTATAGCTAGTAGCTTAAATATCATGTATGGAATAAGGTAAATTTACATATTTATGGAGTATCCAAAAGAGTCAAATTGGATTGTTGGTACAAAAATATTACACCGCACTGTAGGTAAAACAGATTATCAAATTTGGTATTCCACTTCCAAATAATTTATTCTTGTTGGCTACATAAGAAGTTATTTTGTAGCTAGGAGTGATGATGGCAACCAACCCATTGTCACAATATCTTCAGTTGAAATAGAGTATGTAGTAGCTACACCAATAACTTTTCGTGTTATATCGTTGGGAAGACTCTTAAGTGATGTTGCAAAAGCAAAGAACGACTACCATTCTTTTATGACAACAGAAGAATCATGGGTTTAATCACAAAAATAAATATGTTGACACTTATTATCATTTCATTAGTGACCTTATCAACAATGACAACTATCTTTCTATATTTTTACTTGGCACTATATAAAAATAATGTGTTTCATTACAAAAGTAAACACATTGACACTTGTTATCATTACATTACTGAACTTCTTAAAAAATTGTACATCATTTAACATTTGTACCTGTAACACCATTCAACTGTTACACGAAAGAAATTACATAAAAAAAATTACAAAATGTAAACCTGCGATTTATCAACATTTATTAGCTACTATACCAAGGTGGCGGAAGAGGACTTTAATGGCACATATACTGATTGAACGTTTAATTAAATGTTACATAATTTATGATATTGTATCTATCACGCATTAAATGGTCACATGGCTCCCCTCGAGGCGTTAGTCCTGTCACCTGACCCCAGAGTAAATATCCTTGGTACGCTGATACACGTGGCATGACTCTGGTTCGTTCTACTGCATGTGTCCATCTGCCGGTGAAGTTTGTCTACAACATTTGTTCTTGTTCTCATCCATTGATTTGTAATTGGTGATCTGATGGTGAGGATGGTTAGGGATTTTCCAACTACCCAACTCATTGCCTCTGGTTGGATGGGAGATCATTTGCTAATGGAAAGTTGAGGTCCCGAGCACTTTGCAACGATGTTGGCCTTCAGGTTTTCAGTCGGTTCAAAAATTCTTCTACTGTGTGCTAAGGCATTATCTATCCATACTTCACAAGGAGGTACCCAGAACCCATACCCTGTATCATTCAGGTTTTCTACACCATTTGAGTTTTGTATTTCCTTAGTGTCTCTTCTAATTTGGTGGTTAATGGATGGCTCTCACCATCCAGGGATGGTTCGAGGTTTCTTCGATTCTTCGGAAGGTAGATGGTTCCAACGCTAGTTCCTGAAAAGTGAGCATATGAATTTTAGGTATCTCATTACATTTCTTCATGTTTTCTCATTCTAAACCTAACTAAGTGATATTTCTTGCTGCAATGAAGGTGGAATTCCCACAGATGGAACTCTACAGACTCACGTATGGTTGTCGTTCTTTGGATCATTGGATTTTACTTGTTTAAAAGAAAAGCTTTCTTTCTAAAGTTTTTGAGATCGATTGCATATGATTTTGTGGGTAATATTCTATAGCCGCCAAGATCTTTTCGTGGTCCATGCCTCTTGAAGTTTTGTGAACTTATACTCTCCATGGCTATCTACAGGTTGGAAATTACTCACCACTCGTTCACCATGTTTGATTGTTATGATTTAGATGCATTGTGGAAGAACTGTGTTGGCGGAGGGTTTATGTCGAAACTTACTGAGCTCTCCTTGTTTTTATTTGGAAGACTGTATATATATTAAACGTTGTTCCCGAGGACACCCGGGCTTGAACTGTTGATATGATTTTAGATTTCTTTGAATTTATAATACTATTTGCTCTTCACAAGACAATGTGTAACTAGGTTTTCTGGTAATACTTATATCTCAAGGTAACTATGAACTCGAGGGTTTTTGTATTTATCTCAAGTTTGGACACATTTAGGCTATTGAGCCCTTTTACTGTGGATTGTTTGGGTTATGCTTTTATTTACAGTTGGATATATGTAATCCATTTATTATTAATAGGATATATATGTGGGTTTGGCTCTATTACTAACTTTTCTAGAATACTCGATAGTTTTACTTCAGTTTTTGCTCTAATGTAACTGCTTGACAACAGATAAGGATTTTCTGTGGATTAGACTTAGTTGTCTCCACTTTGCTTCGTCTATTCTAATATCTTGTTACAGTTTGACTGAAATGATTATTCTCAATTTATCAGGAGGAATTTTGTCTTAAGAGTTATTTATTTCCTCTCTCATAGTTTAAAAAAAAATGGATTCTTTTAGTCAGTCAAAAAAGGATTACCTTTCAAGTTTCAAAGTGCATGATGTAGCTATATCATACAAGAAAAAGAATGCTTCATGTATTGTTTGGATACTTACTAGCTTTTATGCATTACTATACAATTATTGTTTGCTCCTTTAGTTGTGAATTCCATTTTGGTTCTATTATAATATAATTATAAGGAACATTTGAAGTATTTTGTCACTGTAAGCAAGTAATTTTCTATAATTCAACATCATTCCTTAAATGAAAACTACGTTACTTATCTGCTTAAGAGTTGTCAGCATATAATTCGAAATTTGTCTGGAAAGTCTCTCCTCCTAGCCATGAACCCAACAATCACATCCAGACTCTCCCCCGAGCACTTTCTCTCCTTCACAATTAGATTAGATCCAATTATAGTCGGGTACCT
The DNA here is from genome assembly GCA_031772625.1 of Pinus tabuliformis. Taxonomy (NCBI): domain Eukaryota; kingdom Viridiplantae; phylum Streptophyta; class Pinopsida; order Pinales; family Pinaceae; genus Pinus; species Pinus tabuliformis. The sequence continues at coordinate 1,641,103,243 of CM062816.1, read as the reverse complement.
TGGGCCTCAGGACTCACTGTCCAGCCTCAAGTCCTGTACTCTTCAGACTGTCTTTGAGTGATTTCCCACTGGTTTATTCCACCCATCTCTAGGATCCCCTCTATGGACTCTTTCCCCCTTATATATTTCCCTTTCCAGGGCAAAGGAGTAATTATTTCTTGGCATCTGTTTCTTTTAACTATTGCAAACAATTTATTTTTTATTAACATGTCTGAACTCCTAATTACTCACTAATTAGGTAACCAATTGTAATTTGGCCTTCCAGCCTCAGTCATTATTGTAAAGTAAAATAAATTAATGCAATGAGACATAAAAATTAACTTAGTAACTAGAGTAATTCTTTTCTGTAGCATGGGGTTTTACATCTACCCCCCATATGAGGAACATTGTCCCTCGTGTTCTTCTAATTTAAGAAAGTAACGTTGGATAAGCTTCCCGCATAAATCCATCCTCTTCCTAGGTGGCCTCATTCAAGCCAAACTGCTTCCACTGCATTTTAGCCTGGTGATGGCTCGCTTCTGCAAAGTGGTTTCTCTCCGATCAAGAATATGAAGAGGTTCTGCGAGAAACTCTCCTTCTGGTTCGACCTAAATATTTTCCTAGCTAATTATATGTTGTGGGTATAATTTTTTAGCAATGAAAGATGGAAAAAATTGTGGACCTAAATGTGGCTTGGTAGCGCAAGCTTATAGGCTACCGATCCAATCCATTCCAAGACTTGAATAGGTCCACAGTACTTAGCACAATCCCTCCACTATAAGGAACGTTTTCGGGGCTTTACTCATAGATATACATGATATCCCAGTGGAAATTCTTTGTATTTCCTCTTTTTATCTGCGTACATTTTCTGCCTATCTTGGGCAACCCTTAGATTTTGTCTAACCTTCTTAACAGTCTCCTCCATTTCTGCTAGCATGTCATGACCCAATGATAGCTTATTAACTCGATTATTCCAATCTATGGGAACCCTACACCTTCTTCCGTACAACACCTCAAACGGGCTCATGCCCAGTGATTCATGATGTCCATTATTATACGCAAATTCCATTAGGTGGAGATAGTCTTCCCACTTATGTGGTTGTTGCATCGCAAATATACATAGCATGTCCTCCAACACTTGATTTACACATTTGTTTTTTCTGTCCATTTGAGGAAGGTAAGTCGTACTAAAATGGATATGGGTACCCAATCCTGAAAAGAGGGTTTTCCATAATGTGGATGTAAATTTTACATCTCTAACAGAAATTACCACCCTAGGTATTCCATGCAGATGAAAAATTTCCTTCATAAATATGTCTGTGATTTCCACAGTCTTGTAAGTGGATTTCACAGATATAAAGTGAGAAGTTTTGTTCAATTTAATCTACCAACCACCATAGTTGAGTCGTGTTGCTTCCTAGTGCCAAGTAAGCTTGTGATGAAGCTTAGTGATACGGTCTCCTATTTCCATTTCAGAATGGGCAATGGTTGCAAAAAACCAATGGGATGTTGATGTTCTACCTTCACCAACTAAAATTCCAAACATTTGGAAAAGTACTTAGTGGCATCCTTCCTTAACCTGAGCCAAAACAACCATTTCTTGATGGTTGAGAATATTTTTTGGTAACCTGGGTGGTGAGCACATGGTTTCCTGTGAAACTGATCCAATATCAATTATTTAACAAAGTTTTGGTTAGGAACATAAATTATGTTCTTGAAGGTAAGGATGTTGTCGAAATTTATTTCAAAATCTGATTTTTCCCCTTTCAATAGAGCTTCCTTTTTTTGCTGCCAAAGAAAAGTGTACTTTGGATCTTTGAGGGATGCTTCCTTTACGATTTCAGGGATGTTTGAGTATACTTGGCTGATTTGGACCTCATAAAGACAATGTACTTCCCTGATCAATGCATCGGTCGCTCGATTTCCCTTCCCTTTAAGATGTTTCATTTCGAAATCAAACTCACTTAAAAATGTTGTCCATCTAGCCCGTCAATCATTTAAGCTAGATTGGTTTAAGAAATTTGTAAGGTTATTATGACCCGTTAACATCATAAATTTCTTCCCCAGCAGGTAGTGTCACCACATTTTGAGTGCATGCACTACCATTTCTAATTCAAGGTCATAAGAAAAATATCGTTGTTCATACTCTTTCAATTTTCATGATTCGTAAGCAATTACTTTTCCCTCTTGTGTCAGCACCCCGCCAACACCTTATTTTCTTGTATCTGTAAAAATCACGAAAGAATTTTCCAGAATTTCTACCTTTAACATGGGTGCAGTGGTAAGTAGGTGTTTTAGTCTTTCAAAGCTTTGTTGACTCTCGATTGTCCATTGGAAAGTGCGTCCCTTTTTCTGTAAAGAGGTCATTGGGAAAGATATTTTTGAAAATCCTTTGATGAACTAATGGTAGTACCCAACCAAACCCAGGAATGACCTGATATTAGCAACACTCTTTGGAGCGGTCCATTCCATAATGGTTTTGATGTTCTTTGGGTCCACTGCTATTCCATCTGCTGATATAACGTGACCCAATTATTGAATCTCATCTTCGAAAAACTCACACTTGTTATATTTAGCATATAACTGATTTTCCTGTAGAGTTTGCAACACTATTCTCAGATGTTCTTTATGCTCCTCCTGATTCTTAGAGTATATTAAAATGTCATCAATGAAAATCAATACAAATTTATCAAGATAGGGCTGGAAAATACTGTGCATCAAACTCATAAAGGTAGCTGGGGTGTTTTTGAGGCCAAATGGAAGCACCACAAACTCGTAATGACCATAATGAGTTCGGAATGCAGTCTTGTAAATGTCATCCTCCTTTATCCTTATTTGGTGGTAGCCAAACCTTAAATCAATTTTTTTAAATACTTTGGCTCCTTGTACTTGATCAAATAAATCATCAATACGTGGCAAGGGATATTTATTTTTGATGGTCAGTTTATTTAACTGACAATAATCAGTGCATAATCTCAAGGTTTTGTCTTTCCTCCGTACAAACAATAAGGGTGCTCCCCAAGGGGACATGCTGGGGCGAATGTACTTTTTATCTAGAAGCTCCTAGAGCTGCATTTGGAGTTTTGTTAACTCAGGTATGCTCACGCGATAAGGGGCCATGGATATAGTGGGTGCACCGAAAATTAGTTTGATGGTGAAATCAATATCACGCTTGGGTGGTCATCTATGAATGGATTCAGGAAATACATCAACAAATTCCTGAATGATAGGAATGTTTTCCAAGGAGGTCAGTTTATTTTTTGGTTTTTGTAAATTCCACCTGGACAACATATATTTGAGAGCTCTTCCTAATACATCTTCCTAGCTGACTAGCAGTAATAGGACACAGTTTGGTATTTGTTTTGATTCCTTGAAGTTCCTTCCTTTGTCCTGGTTTCATGATAAAAATGATGGTTTTATGCTTTCAATCAACTAGGGACCAACATTTTTCCAACCAATCCATCCCAATAAAAATGTCGTATGAACCCAAAGGAAGTATATTAAGGTCAACATGAATGGGACAACAATCTATTTTTGCAATTACCCTTCTTTTTGCCCTAGTGGCTAATTGAACTAACCATGGTTTTGGAACTTACTGCTCTGCTGTTGACATTTTTCTATCACCTTAGGACTAACATAGCTTAAGCTAACATCATGATCAAACAAAATAGAGATAGGTTGCTGTTGTGCTATACAACAACCCTCCCCATTTCAAAATTTTTCATATATGAATTTAATAAGAAATGGGTCCCCTTTAGAATATAAATAAACTAAATAAAATGTTTGAAAATAAAATTTTATAATAGGTCATATAAAAATTTTCTTTTAAGGTACTTAGGATCGCAATCACAGCTTGCTAATCTATCGAGCCCATGAAAGTCCTTTTAAGAAGGTCCGATCTGACTTGAATTATAATAAAACCTTATCATAAAGCTTTATTGAAGGAAAACAATTATAAAGGGAATATGTCACATTTTGCACATCTTTTATCTTAATGATGGACTTAAAGTGTTCCATTGAGATCCGCTGATGCGATAACTCTATCGGAAATCGCATATCGCTACTCTTTAAGAAACTATCCCAAGTGTTCCATGGAAAACCTCCGATGCGATAAGCCGATCGTAATCGCGCATCACTAAAATCATAAGACACATCCCAAAAGCTCCTTTGAAATCTTCCAATGTGATTTCATTATCGTATAGCACACTTTCGATAAAGGTAAAATATGAAGTATTGTGAACATGTGTGGTTTAAAGTTATAAGTTAATTATAAAGAAAATTTAAACGATTTATCAATTTTAAAGCATGCCGCCTCTCCATGCGAGCTCACCATTAATCGCAATCGCAACCATGCGGAGGAACCATTTAAGCATGTCAATTGTAACTCTCTATTTGTGATATGCTATTATCGTTAATCACTGATTGGGGAGTCACAATATCTATTCTAAAAAGGACCGTTGTAAATTTGTGATGTGGCATACCATTACGGCATTAAAGTTTCACGTTGGAAGTGACGAGGAAATCATTAAGGAGCAGTTATGGTTGAATCCTTCAAGGATTTCATCCGTGGTGACTTAATATATCATAGATCCGTAACATCTATTACGCTTAATTGATGTTAGTCCCGTGCACTGTGTATTAGCATTTAACAAGTTTTTCCACTGTTATGTCCTTATGTTTCATTATGCAGAGCTAATCTAAAATCACTAGTCCAGCAAAAATGTCTAAGAAATCTCAAAAAGTGAAGGTCCTTGTCATAGGATAAGATGATCCTTGTCATAGCGTAAGATGAACCAGCAAAATTGGTGCCAATAGCTGATACTACCTATCCAGGCCTTGGCAAGACTTCATGGGAGGGCATATATAATCTACTCAGAGTTGAGGATCCAATTGAAATTGAAGAAGAAGGAGGAACGACTGATTCAAGTGATAAATCAAAAAATACTCTTAAGGATTTAGCCAGCTCCTTCCTCCACAAAATAGTAGCCTGAGCGAAAGTGTTACCATACAATGACCTGATGAGATGGGTAATAGAGATTATCAACATAACCAACAGAGCATTCTTCACAGCAGATGGAAGGATGTTGGAGACATTCAACACAAAAGATGTCAAGAAGATGTATCATTTGCCGAACCCCGTGAAACATTACAACAAGGCATTTTTAGAAGCTTTCGCCAAGGAGAACGAGGTAGAGTTAGATCCTATCAAGAAATGGAGACATTTCCCAAACAAGCATAAGCATGAATCCTTTGCTATGTACTCCGTGGACTCCTTAACATTTCCCTATTGCTATGCCGGTGCTATGATATGTAGACTCTTTGGAGTCTCTGATTCAGCTAGATTTTCCATAGAAATGGTGCCTCTAATGGAAGCAGCGATTAACTCTTTTATCATGGATTGGGCAACCATTTTATCAGATAAAATGGCCAACCAAATCCTTGATTATAGAAGAAATAGGTATGTGACTACCTGGATAGTACCCCCATTCTATAAGAGCGCCTACATTATGGATACCATCTCTTTCAATGTTGACTTCCCCATTCTAGGTTGGAAATAGACTCCTCAAGACCCAACTCCTATTCACCTTTATCATAAGTATTTATGGAAGGCCCATTATAAAGATCATATATATAGAATTTGCCATGGTTTTGTTTTACCCATCCATTAGGCCATATTCAACAGACCTGCTCCTTGGTTATCCGATGAGGCCAGCATTGCCCTAACATCAGTCAGCAGTTGGTTCGGTGGAGAAAATTTCACTTATGTCAGAATTTTTGGCAGCATCACAGATCCACATGTTCTCCCATTGCATATTCCTGATAAGCTATTTGGCAAGAGAAATAGCTTACGAGATAACAAAGAAAGGAATGTCTAGGAACCTCAAAGAGTCCAAGAAATAAATGTGGCCTACATTTCCCCTCTGCTGTGGTATTTACTCACTGCGTGATTTCAAACATGCTGAGAAAGAAGCAAAGAAGATAAAAATTCTGAAGTTAGCAGTCATCCTTAAGAGACAGTATGACCCAAATGAAGTGGCTTACAACTTTACCACTCAAGTGAAAATTTCCAAATTTTAACACAAGAAAGACGACTATGATGACTTGTTCGCTTCGGCTGAGTTGTTTTCACATGTAAAACATCTAGCAGGGATCAATTGGGAGCAGGGGAGATAGATAAGTTTTTGCAGTTCAGGACAGAGGTTACAAACACTACCTCTGGATTCATTTAACACTACCCCTATGGTGCAGCAAGAAGGTCATAGTGAAGAACACACTAATGAAAAGATTCCCGAAAAGGAGCAGACAAATGAAGAGACCAGCAAGATCCTAGATACTGATGTGCATATTGATTCCAACTTAATCAAGGAATGGGATAAATTCGATCAAGAACCAGGATGACTCCCAAAACATCATTATACCAGAATCGCCGACATAACAGGAGCCTATTGTTACTAGTATTACAATTGAAGGGGCAGTTGGCACAGTGAACACTCAACATGATATTGAAATAATTGAAGATAATCCTTCAGAAGATATTGTATTGAAGGTAGAGGAATTACCACCCATGGATGTATTCTATTGTCCAAAGCATAGGGTTGTGGTCAAAAGATAGAGGAAAAAGAAAAAAATTGACCAGGGACCATTCTCAACTCCTCAACCTAAACTGATGAATGTGGTATGGAAAGACTCAGAAGTCAATCATTCTGAGGATTTAACTAAGTTATCTCAATATGCAGGTGCCTATACAGCTGCTACAATGGACAAGGCCTCCAAAGTTAGCCAACTAATCAAAGAAAAGGATCTGAAGATCACCCAACTTGAAGAGAAAACGATAGTGGAATAGCAGAAGATCAGTTAGCTTGAGCAATAGCTAGCAGAGCAAAAACAACGGAATGAGCAACTGAAAGAATAGTTAAATCTAGAGAAACAAAAGGTCAATCAGCAGCCTCTCCAAAAACAACAAAAGTTGTCTCAAGAACTTAGCGAGCTTCAAGTGGCACTTTAGCAGGAAAAAAAGGCTAAATAAGAACAAATTGCACAACTGCAATTACAGGTAGAGAAATTCAAAGGTTATCCGAAGATTGATGAATTAAAGAAAGAAGCCCTGGAAGTGACTAAAACCTTATCTCGGCAATTGAATATCCTTTGCCATAAAATATCATTGGTTCACCCATTGTGCATCATCACTGCATCACTCCTTGAATAGGAAGTTGACACTGGGCTAGAATTTGAAAACGCAGATGATAAGGTCAGAATAATTCTTTCTTCGAAAAGTAAAGAAGAAGGCATGGCTGCTAATCTACTGAAAATCCAAGAATCACACAAAGAAATCTTGTTTTTAGAGTGGCAATCACAGTTAATAAAGGTCGAAAGAGCTACTTCTAGAGCTAGGGCTACAATGAATAATGTGATCGAGTTGGTAAATGACAACTTATATGGAGCTAACTTGATCTTCGATTGCTCCCCAAGAAAGCTCCCAAAGGCAAAAGCGCTAGAAAATCCATGGAGACGTGATCTCGCTAGCAGAGAAGAACAAATCAGCAAAGTGAAAAACTTGACTTGGGATGCATTTTGGTTCTTCTTAGTCAAGTTGCACAGCCAGAAAATGGCTACCAAATGCCTTGCCGACGCTGTCAATTGCATGGTTCCCAAGCTTTCAGATGCCATGGACACAAGTCAACTACATTTTAGGCTATGTCATCCTCCAGAAATTCAGGAAATGCTCTCAATTTGTTAGCTGCAAGTGCAAGAGAAGAAGTAGATACAATGAATTAGTTCAAAGGCTATCGTAGTGTTATTTTCATAAATCAAATACCAGATTTTCATGTTTGCAGTTTCAACAACCCAAAGAGATTTTTATTGACAGTTAGTTTTTATTTTATTATTTAAACCCTTTCATGTATTTTAATAAGGGGTCCTCAATTTGTATAAAACTTGACCTCAGAAGTTACACTTTTGTACTATTGAATATATTTTTATCAGTAGTGGATCAAGGTTCTACATTTTTGTGAAGAAACTTTTTCAATACCTACACCTTTGTATCTCCTGGAAGTTTTCTCAAATAAGAAAGTGGAATCAGAGTGTTATTTACATTGGGAAGACTCAAATGCATGTGGTATTTCTATCACTGTTCTTTTGTCTTGTTTCCTTATGTGATGAAGCATTCCTTTTAAGAGTTGCTATTGTTGATATATGTATTCTCTTCAAATAATTCTTTATCATGTCATTTCTGAAGATTTAGAATTGTTATACTTTAAAGATATATGTCAGCGATATACATTGTTATAAATGTGATATGTTTTTATAATTACTTTGTTTAATTTCTTAAACAAAGTAATCATTATATATGAATGCATCTTTCTATTGATAAGTAAGCCATCTATATGATTATTTATCTGTTAGGAATAATCTGAAATTTCATTGTTTATAGAATACCTGAGTTAGATAAGTATATTTGTATATTTTTTAGTTATAGGTTAAAACACTTATCATCTTCATTATACATTATAAAACAATCATCCATCAAATCATACATTACTGGGAAACTGGTCCCATAAAATCTAGTCAGAGCCACCATACCAAACGGAAAAGGAGTTGTACTAAGGTCCGGACCACGTGGTTATCCCCAATGTTGGTGCTAGGATTTTAGAGGCATCAACAGTTGCTTAGCAATCATACCTTCACATTCGATCATGGTGGGTTGATATTTCGCTTGATGGTCATCTAGAGCAGCATTAATTCTGGGCATGCTCCTCGCTACTTCTCCAACTGTGGATGCTTCCTGCATATTTGATAGTTGTTCTGTCATTTCCTTATGTACAAATTTTTTATAGTAGTGGGGTTCTCCGCATCCCCAGAACTACAATGACGGTTTTGACTTCTGGTCATTAACATATTTATTAACTCCTTATGACTGTCTGTTTTCAGAATATGCAGCGTTGGGCTGGTTCCTTGTTGGGAATTTATTGAGAGGTTTTTGCTATATATTTTTGCAATTAGTAAGTTTTGGTTGCCTATTTGGGATCAGGCTCCTTCCCTTCCTATTCAACTCTCCTTTAGGTCCTTCATTTTCTATTTCATTTGCTGGTAGTAGATGCGACTTTCTACACTGCATCATCCATTGTTCTTGGGTAGTCAAACTCAAATTTCTCCTTCATAAAATTTGGTAGGCTACTAATGAAACATTGAATCTTGGCCTTTTCCTCTTGCATATAAGGCACATAACAAAGTAAGGAGGTGAATCGCTTCACATATTCGTCCATGGTTAAGGTTCCCAATCTTAACTCGTGAAATTCTTTTGCTTTTTCATCATAATAATGTTCACTTAGATACTTATCTTTGACATTATTTTGGAATTTGTTCCACGTAATCTGTTCTTCATCAATTTTCCTCACCGTTTTGATTTCTTCCTACCAAAGGGTAGCCTTACCCCTTAACCGATAAACTACCAATTGTGCTTTCAGTTTATCGATGTAATCATAAACATGAAAATATTTGCTCATGTCAATTAACCAAGCTTCTATTGCTTCTTCAGATTCCCCTTCAAAGAGTGATAGTTTAATCTTTTTAAATTCTCCTTGTAATTCACATATCTGCCTTTTTTGTCTTATGCTCGTCGGAAACATTATCTAAGCGTTATTCTTTGTCTTTCCCGTGTTTTTCGTCTAACTCAACATTTTCTTCTCCATGCTGAGCCATTGGGGTCTTCTCCCTGTTTTTAGCACTGGGGTCTGGATCTCATTGGTTCTTTCAATTCGATACACTTCTAAGAATTCTCTCCTATTCTAGACATAGCCATTCAATTTCTGTTCTTAAATTTGTCATCTCAGCACGCATTTGCTGAACGGTTTTGAGTAAAACAACATTAGCTTGACGAGATTCCTCGTCGATATGTATCCAAATATCAGGGTTAGCATTCACATAAGTTGTTTCTTGCGAGTTGGGTTGTCCTTTGCTCCTCTGCATTCTAATCCTTGTTATATTGATGTGGGTCTCTGTGTTCACATACATCTTTACTTAGTTAAATTAAAGAAATCACATTCATTTCATATATATAGAATTCCCAAAGAGTTTGATTGTACAAACCTGAGGTCTGATCCATTTTTAACACCATTTAACTATTACACGGAACATATTACATAAAAAAAAAATTAAAATGTAAATCTGTGATTTATCAACACTTATTAGCTACTATACCAAGGTGGCGGAAGAGGACTTTAATGGCACATATACTAATTGAATGTTTAATTACATGTTACACACAATTTATGATATTGTATATATCGTTCGTTAAATGGTCACATGGATCTAGGGTTGAAATTTGGATTCTTCTTTACCCATCATACATTTTTTTTTTTTACATTCTAGGTCTTTATGCTTCCCTTCAAGAAACGTTATGTTTAAATTTTTCCCTTCAAGAATGATGTTTTGATAATAAATTAACTCTTCATTAATAAAAGGCTTCATTAAAAAATTACCCTTCAATAACATAGCTATGTTAAAAAGTTGACATATTTATCTTATGAAAAAAAGATGACTGTAACACACAAATGACTTATTGAATTCTCAATTTTGGTTTGAAATTGTATGGAACACTCACAATAAATTTTTCATAACTCAGAAATCAAATGTCCTTGACCCAAACATGCCATTATGTTTATATATTGGATATTACTAAGGAAATGTTATGGGACATCTCCTCTGTGTCCTCTCCACAATCAAAATCACATGGAATCAATGTAGGCGTCCACTGCAGAGAGTTTGTAGTCAAGCAAGCATAATGTATTAAAATTGTTTTAATATTTTATAAGTGGCGGTAGATGTTGTTCTTCATGACTTAGATATTTCAACACTTTTAAGTGATATGTTGAGAGAATCGAGATCTTGAGCAAAGGATAGTTGAAGCAACACTTCCAGTGTTCCATAGGTGACATTGTGACATAGGATAGCATTCATGAGTGAGTGGTGAGTTGGTGACACTGTGACAGGCCCCTCCCCAAACAATCTATTAAATGTGGGTCGCTAATATACTCAGGGAGAGCAAGTGGCAACAAGCAGGTTTGTGGTCCAAATTTATTATGACAGGGAAGAGGTTTTGTTGTTTCTTCTACGTAGGTTCGATGATGCACTAGCACACTCATGGATTGATTATTAGTTTCATTCAAGTGGAAATTTTCATTATGTTTGCATATTCATTGGATTTCAAGGAAACTACTTGGACTTGGATTCTAGTCCAACTTACATTAATCAAATGAACGAATTGTGAATTATTGAACGACTTTCCTTCTAACGAGGATGAAATATGCATGTTTTCTTCCCCTTGTCCTTTCTAGGTGACACCTATGAGAATTCAACCATACTAGATTGAGCACCTAATCAGATCTCATAATGAACAAAATATTTCAAACCAAGAAAAAATTCTTGTGTTGTGGGTATATATATATATATATATATATATATATATATATATATATATATATATATATATATATATAAAGTCTGTATAGACTAGATGTTTATTGATCACTTAGTTTTGTAGACATATATTTAAGGAGACTAGGTAATAACCTTTGTTGAAAGGTCTGATATCCATTTTTCCTCGTTATATGTGCTGACGTTATAGGTGCTTTTGTGCAAGTTGGAAGTATTTTAATTCCTACTTGAATAGAAATATATCTTTCCTTCTATGTGTGTGCACATTCGAAGGGACCTCTCTTTAATTGGCATGGTCCACTCACATGTACCTCTAGTTGTATCAACAAGGAAGCAAATCAATCAAAGGTGAAAAGGGGCCTAAATAGATTTTCCCATGGAAAATTGAAAGCTTGCAATATTGATGGCACAAAAGAAAATAGAAAAAGACTAAGCATTTGAAGCCTAGGAGTAAAATTTCACGAAATGGCTATGTACAAGTTTACAACTTCTATTTGTAATCATTCCTAAAGAAGAAAAGAGCCAAAGGAAGGTCATTTCTAGATATTTTTGCAAAAAAAAGGTTTCCAAGGTAAGATATCTACATTATTATCGTGTTTACAATTGATTACTTCAACATAATTTCTATATTTTTTAATTTTAATTAATTAATAAATGGTTTCTAGTGATGTTTTAGATTCATTTAATTTTGATACTAAAATTTTACTATTAATAAATTAGATTTTGGCTTACTTGAATGCTTAACCAACTTACTTTATTCCAAGTATGTGTTTAAGTAAAACACCTTTTTGGTGATGGATAGAGTAAAACATAAATTCAGATAATAGTTAAATATAGACACATATTTTACAAAATTTATAAAATAATTGTGTTTATAAATTCGAACGTTTGATAAAACATTTATAGTTCTAGAGTATGTCTTAGAATTACTTTCGTTTGTCTAAGAATTTGATTTCATAGGATGTAAGGAAATAGGTTAATGGCCCAAGGCTCAGAGACATTTAGTAAGAGTAAAATCCATACTCAAACTATAGTAAGGTAATTCCAAGTCCTCGTTTTTCTTGAATAGCTATTATTAATCAACCTGCATTATGGATAGCCATTGTCCCCAAGGTAAATTTGACAACTGAATTATAATATTTTTTCTCAATATATTAAAAATAAATATTAAAATATTATGGAGAACAAGTCACCAAATTCATCAAATATATTTTTGACTAAAACATCATAAAGAAAACAAAATAAAATTGTATTTATTAAATTTTACTCATTTAATGTTACAAAGATTTTTAAACATACTCAATTGATTTATACATTCAAATAAGTGATTTAAACAACACAAAATTACAATTTTGTTAAAAAAATACCATACTTAATTCCAACCCAAAAAATCAAAAGAGTTAACAATAATTTTATTATAATACATATAACACTTACAATAATTTTATTATAATACATATAACACTTTTCTTAAATTTAAATCTTCTGTATAAAATGCATATCCAAAAAAAATAAAAATAAAAATACTATATTTATTAATAAATTCAACTAATAATAATGTCAATATAAAATTTTCCCTCGTATAACTAAAACCACAACAAATATTTTTTATAAAATTAATATAAAAAATTAAGCTTTTCCCCTCTAAAATTAATGAAAAGCTGGATCACAACAAATATTTTTTATAAAATTAATATAAAAAATTAAGCTTTTCCCATTTAAAATTAATGAAAAGCTGGATTGTTTTAATAATAGAGTACATTGTTTTGCTTCATATAAGGTAAACGAAATGATAATTAATCAGAGTGTTGTCTACTCTTCGTGTAAACCAAACCTGTTATATCGAATTTATTTATGATGAAAGCTCAGGTTCAGCTTCAAATCTTAAATCACTATCACATCCAGCGAAGGTCAAAAGCAGCTCCGGCTCAAAGTATGGGGACGGTCAGACCTCATTTTTTACTGTTCATTTGCTGGCACTTATTACAGTGCTTCATCCGTTCCAAGTTGAGAAACTTCCAGTTAATGGAAAGGTGCCAGCTTGGTATTAATAACGTTTTGAAAAAAAACATAGCCGTCAAAAATACGTGCTATACCTCTCAATGGAACAGTGATTTAAAAAATTTCAACGTATTTTACGGGAAAAATGGTGATGGAAAAAATGTCCGTCAAATTCCAACCCTGCACAGATCCCTTCGAGGCGTTAGGCCCGTCCCCCGGTCCAGAGTAAATATCCTCGGTACGCCGATACACGCGGCATGACTCTGGTTCGTTCCACTGTCTGTCCCCGGGTGAAGTCTGTGTGCGACAGCTATTCTTGTTCTCATCCGTTAATCTGTATACGGTGAAGAGGGTTTAGGGCTTTTCCAGGGGCGATCCGACGGTGAGGAGGGTTTAGGGCTTTTCCAGGGGCGATCCGACGGTGAGGAGGGTTTAGGGTTTTCCAGCTACCCAACTGACCGCCTTTGGCCGGATGGGAGGCCATTTGCTACCGGAAAGTTGAGGTCTCGGCCGCTCTGCAACGAAGTTGGCATCCGGGTTTTCAGTCGGTTCAACAATTCTTCTACCATGTGCTATGGTATTGTTTGCCCCAATTCTTCTAATATGTGCTATCGTATTGTTTGTCCGTCCTTCACAAGGAGGTACCCGGAACGCTTACAGCGTATCATTAATGTTTTCTACGCCATTTGAGTTTAGTATTTGCCTTAGTCTCTCTTCGAATTCGGGGGCTCTCACCGTGTATCATTAATGTTTTCTACGCCATTTGAGTTCAGTAGTTGCCTTAGTCTCTCTTCTAATTCGGTAGTTAGCGGATGGCTCTCACCGTGCAGGGATGGTCCGAGGTTTCTCTTGTTCGGCAGAAGGTGGTTGGTTCCGACACTGGTTTCTGGAAGGTGAACATATGAATTTCCAAATTTGTTACTTATCTATAATTTTAAATTTGTCTAGAAAGTCTTTCTTCCCAGTCAGCCACAAGCCTGGCAAGCTCTCTCCCGAGCATTTTTTTTCTTTCACAATTATATTATATTAGATCCAGTTACAGTGGAGTAATTTGTGCGCCACCACTCACTCACTGTCCAGCCTCAAGTCTTGTACTCTTTACGCTGTATTTTAGTGATTTAAGACTGGTTTGTTTGACGGAGCTCTAAGATACACTCTTTGAATTCTTTATCTTTATATTTCCCTTTCCCTGGTAAAGGAGTAATTATTTCTTTTAACTATTGCAAACAATTTATTTTTATTAACATGTTTGAACTCCTAATTACTAATTTTAATTAGATAACCAATTGTAATCTGGCTTTCCAGCCTTAATCATTATAGTAATCCACTCTTTAAACTCTTTATCCTTATATTTCCCTTTCCCGGATAAAGGAGTAACTATTTCTTTTAACTATGGCAAACAATTTATTTTTATTAATATGTTTGAACTCCTAATTACTGATTTTAATTAGATAACCAATTGTAATCTGGCTTTCCAGCCTTAATCATTAGAGTAAAGTAAAAAACATTAGTAAAATAAAAGAAATTAATGCAGCAAGACATAAGAATGAACTCACTAACTGCATAAATTCTTCTATGTAGCCTTTAGAGTAAAGTAAAAAACCTTAGTAAAATAAAAGAAATTAATGCAGCAAGACATAAGAATGAGCTCACTAACTGCATAAATTCTTCTATGTAGCCTGAGATATTACCGTTCCAAACCAATCATGGTGACCACACAGTTTTGAATTTAAAAGAAGACACTTTAATATTCGTAATACTAGAAATTAAGAAAATTAGATAATATAATTTCCCTTTAATTAATATTATATCTAAATGGATATAGTGTTAATTTTTAAAGCAGATCATCCAAATTAGTTAAATCTAAATAGTTCGTCTCTGCATATTCTAAACTTTATGCTAACTAACAAATTAATTATATATATATCAAAAGAATAAAACATCAACAATAACGTGAGGAGCACGCAAACTAACCAATAACTGGTGGGCGATTCCTATTTCCAATCCCATAGGAAATTTATTGCGCCCTGACACGCGCCCGAGATAGCCAGATATAACACGCCGGTGGTGATGGCTAGAGAGAGAAAAAATACTGGCGTGTTATATCTGGCTATCTCGGGCGCATGTCAGGCGCAATAAATTTCCTATGGGATTGGAAATAGGAAGCGATTCCTATTTCCAATCCCATAGGAAATTTATTGCGCCCTGACACGCGCCCGAGATAGCCAGATATAACACGCCGGTGGTGATGGCTAGAGAGAGAAAAAATACTGGCGTGTTATATCTGGCTATCTCGGGCGCATGTTAGGCGCAATAAATTTCCTATGGGATTGGAAATAGGAATCGCCATAACTGATGCGGGGTCCTATCCAACAATAACGTGAGGAGCACACAAACTAAACCAACAACTAAAAGTTATTTCTGACAAGTAGACGCTGATGTCCATATACAATGTCTCCAGAATTTGGATTTGTGCATATAGGATAACATAAGAGTACGAGTATTACTTGTTTTCTCATAGCTTAAACATCACATATTATTGGGTTTGACATAGCTAAGACGAGAAGGAAAAAATATTGTTTCAAAGTTTGCAGCATTTTTTCAATTGGAAGAAAGTATCACATTTATTTGTGTGTGAAGGAATATAATTGAATTAATCAAACATTAATTTATAATAATGTATAATTAATTTTACATTAATTATATATTTTTAATAGAAATTTAAAAAAAAGTTATTAATAAATTTATTTTACCATTATTAATAATTTTCCTTTAATATCACTACGCCTGGTTGGTGAATAAACTAAAAACTTTATAGCATCCTCTTCAAAGATATCATACCATACGTAAAAAATAATATTTACCATATTATGATTTCAATAGTAGTGTTATGATTCCTCGACATCATTTCAATGCTGATATAGTAAATTTTAAATATTTTAGTATTAATTAATTATTACTATTATTAGTTATCATAATTAATGTAACTTCGTTATATAATTTATTATTAGTTAATACACATTAACTTATTATATTATTTAATTAAATTATATTAACATTGTAGAAAACCGTAACTTAAAGCCATGTGATTATAAAGAGAAATCTAATTGAATTTCGAAATTTAGAAATTGTGATTATTTGAAATAATTAATTTTTATAATTTCTTATATTTTTTTGGTAAATTTTTATTTAATTTTTGATAAAATATTTGTTGTTATTTTTTATTAAAGTTAATTATGTATGTTTATTTTGAAAAATTTAATTTAATTATCAATAAGTTGATGGTAGAAATTGAAGTTCCACAAAATATTCTAGAATATTTTTAGAAGTACACACAATGAAAGTTTGAGATTTATCTTCAAAGTAATCATGTTTTTTTTTTTTCACTTTTTCATTAAATTGATTAATTAAAATAAAACATGTGAATTACTATTATATGGAATTATCTAGAGTGAGCATGTGGCATTGATAAGCCATGGTATTGGCAAACTGTAAAGGTGAATCTCCATTGTTAAAAATATTGTTTCATTTTTTTTAAATATATTTAATCTTTTTCGTATATCTATATATATATATATATATATATATATATATATATAAGTTATGTCAATTCTTTTTATAAATAATAATAAAATTATAATTCAATTTTTTTAAATAAATTTTAAAAAATTTAGTAACTTGTTTAGAGGGTTATAGAGTATGGTAGTGTGTTAAGGCACTTTATAGTATAAAAGTTCTAGCTACTCAAACGACATAGTAATAATTTCAGTAAATATTTTGACATTGATTATGGATTGATTTATCTAACCTATAGTAATCTACATTTATATTTAGATTTATTAAACACTGACTAAATCTATATGACATACCTACTTATATTAATTAATCTATATGACCTACTTACTTATAGTAGTCTATATTTATATTTAAATTTAATTATCTAGTTTAATTATATTTCATTAAAAATAAATATACACAAGATAAACCCTATAAAAAATTATAAAGAATAAATTAATGTAACTGTAATATAGATTATCAGAACAATTGGATTAGTTCTTAGTCAAATTCTAACTAATAGCAAAAAAATTTGAAGCATATCGAGGAAATAATAATCAATTTTCCTAAACCAGAAGATCCAATGACGAGAGCAACTACCGGAGATGGGATGATGGCAATGGACCGTGTCATAATATTACGGAGCCACATTTCATTTTCAAATTGATAAATCCCTTTAGGAACCTCCCATATTAAGAGTATGGTCAATTCCTCTTCCAAAAATGGGGAAGCCTTAGTTAACCATTATGGTGGAATTACATGAAAATAAAGAAACTTCATTGTCTAAATTCAAGCACCATTGATGCACCAGGAACTAAGAGACCAGGTGTAAGGACCTTCAGACATTGGTGCGACGGGCGTCGGCGGACGATCGTGCACGGGAGCGCGGGCAGGCGCGCGGGTGCGTTCAACCACGAAGTGCGACGGTAATGTGACGTGGGTGCGACATTACATACGACATAAATGCGACGTTGGATGCGACGATATATGTGCGACACTTAATGCGACTAAGTGTTGGAGGAAGGCATTTATATGCGATGTTAAAAATATGAAAGCCGACATGTTAATGATGCGTATGAGCATGTATTATGGGTGGTTGTGGGGTCGGCCATGGGGCTGCACACCCCCATGTAATCCCACGTTGATGTTGGTATATATTAATGGAGTTTAAGGTTCATTTCACCATCGAATCACACATTCACTTCTACGCATAAGGAGCAGAGGTAAAATCTACGCAAGAGGGGTAAAGAACTACGCATACCTCATGCGTAGGTTATCTTGAGTGCAGATTTGGAGTTCTTGTGCCGGTTGGAGTGTAGGCAAGCGTGCCGAGGTTCGGGTTGTATGTGCAGGACTTGGTAGAGAGTTATAAGTGGCTAGGGTGAGCACTTCTCTTTGTGCAAGGGTGCACATGAGTGTAAAAGGTTGTTCTATGCCTTGATTGTAAAATATTCTAAGTATAGACTTGGAGTTTTGCCAAGTATACTTGATGATTGTATTATTGAAAAACTGATATAATATATTGTCGGGCATACTCACATTACAGGGAGTTTCCCCTCCCCTTTATACTTGTTGCAATTATTGTTCTCGGTTTAATTGCATGATGATAATGAATGAGTATGGGCTTCATTAAGTATAAAGGATAATTGCTTTTACTTAGTTGCGAAACACAAGCTAAGTATGTTAATGTGAAAGTAGGCATAGTCCACGAATGTTAGTATTGGTGAAAAGAACGCGTTCGATGGTGCCACACCTTGCTACAAGCAGTTGGAAGACTATCGCAGGTGTAGGGGCGTGACAGTTGGTATCAGAGCTCGGTCTAGAGCTGGTGAGCAAGGTTTTCTTGTGACAGGTACTTGCAGGTGAAGGAAACCGTTTCACACGAAGTGGAACAAGGGTTGGTTCAGGTTGCAGGTGACTCGGTGAATATGGAGAAGGATAGAAAGGCAGTGATGGTAGATGAACCTACGAGAGGTGAATCTGGCCATAATGCAGTTAAAGCTCTCCGGTACGAAGTGTTGGAACATATGAGTCGATGGAGTTCAAAATGGGTTTCGATGAAGGCCGAAAACATGAAGATTCGAGAGAGCTGTTCGGAACTAAAGAAGGAACTTGAAGAAATCAAGAGCCAATGCGGAAGTATGATAGATGTTGAACTCAATGAACTTGATGAGGAGCTCCAACGAAGTGGTCTTGATCTTCAAGAGCTCTTTGATGAAAGAGCCCGGTTGGGGAAGGCAAGTGCCAGGGTGGAAGCCGAAATCAAGCAAATTGAGGAAGAGATAAGGAAGAAGCTTCTTGGTAAGAAGGTTGTTGTGATTGAGCAAGAAGAGCTCGACTACATTGACAGGTTGGGAACTCACTACCGAGAGCATCCAGAGGACATTCGGAAGTTTAGTTCTATGAACTTGGTCAGTGGACACTTGGTTGGTGCACTTGAGCAAGATGCGATGAAGGGCAAGCTTGAAGGGAGTCAGGCTGGACGAGGATCGAGTTGCTTAGAGGAGCCAAGCAAGGAGGTGAAGTACCTTAGGAGGAATGTCAAGGTGAAGCATGAGCCAATTGACACTGCTGAGGCCGAATTCTTGAAGAAGGTTACTGATGTGAGGCGAAGACAAAGCCAACAAAGGAAGGTGATTCTTTGAAGCTAAGTTTTGTGCAGGTGACCGTGAAGGGCAAGAGATTTGCAGCTTTGGTGGATACGGGGGCTACTCATAGCTTCGTGAGTAGGAAGGCAACAAAGTCTTTTGGGAAGAAAGAAAAGATGGAGAGAGAATGGAGTTCTTTCAAAGCAGTCAACTCTACCATTAGATTTGTTGATGGTGTGTTGAAGGACACTCAGGTGAAAATGGGATCGTGGTTTGGAAAGTTGGACTTGAGAGTTGTGGACATGGATGATCATTCTATGGTATTGGGGCTGGACTTTATGGAGCTTGCACAAGCCATACCAATGGTGGACCGAGACATTCTCTTGGTCACAACTGAAGGGAAGACCATGATGGTACCAGTGAATAGAAGAAGTTTCTTGGGGTATAGACCAAGGATGGCTTCTATGACTTTGTATCCCAAAGACCCGAATGTGAAGCATGAGGATGTGGAGCAAAGAGGACTTGGGAGTGTGACTCAAACAATGAAGGAAAGGAAGCTTGTTGACTTTGTTGCAAGAGCTGGAAAGAAGAATGAAGGAAGTGAGAAGAAAACCTCACGAACATGGAGACACTTGTTGGGAGCATCTTCTACTGATGATCTTCACAATGGAGCTACAAGTGAAGGGAGCCCGAGTGCTACTTCAGAGGCAATGGTTGATGAGGATTATGGAGGTAGATATCCTGCTGGGATAGTGGAATTTTGTAGATATGCTATGGGCATATATGACTTTCAGTTGACAAAGAACAAGCAAGGTGAGCTTGGATGTACATGTGAGGAGATTGAAGTTGTGCATAGATACTTGAGGACACAACATCAATCTGACACATGGGTGGATGAGACTCAGGGAGGAACCACACCAACTTAACAATGGGCCTTGGAGGAGGCTTCTTTATGACAGGTGCAGACTTGGATGTAGATGACCAGAGGTTGAGATGGAGTCTACATGGGTTGGACATCATGGACAACTAGAGTCATGAACATTAGGTTGGTTATATGGAGCATGATGCAGATGGGATGGAGTTTCCATGGACCTGAGCATGGGATGATTGATAGATTCTTGATGAGTCCGAGATGTAGCAGATGTGAGGGGGAAGACTTGTGATGGCATAAGGATGTGCATTCTTATGGTTTGGGCGTATGGTTGGACTGATCACCCAACTAGTTCGAGTCATGAGGGGTACCAATGTGCAGAGATATGTTGGCATTAGTCGAGACATGGTGACACATATGTGTTGGCATCTGACAGGGAGACTATATGGAGGAGGGACACATGTTGAAGACAAGAGGTCAGCAATCATGGATCGAGATGACATCTGATGGAGAGCACACCGTAGAGGTACATACCTTGGTATGATGAGCTTAGTGGCAGCTGGTCATTGAGCCGGGACATAGTGGAGACGAGTCTCTACATATGTTGCAAGGATGTTTGCCTTGCGAAGAGGAGTTCACATCACAGTTGAGTGATGATCTTGGTGGATGGCTACCAGGATGGTATGTTGTCGAGAACGACAACGATTTCAGGTGGAGGAGGATGTAAGGACCTCCGTACATTGGTGCGATAGGCACCGGCGGACGATCGTGCACGGGCGCGCGGGCGGGCACGCGGGCGTGTTCAACTACGAAGTGCGACGGTAATGTGACGTGGGTGCGATGTTACATATGACAGGAATGCGACATTGGATGCGACGATATATGTACGACACTTAATGCGACTAAGTGTTGGAGGAAGGCATTTATATGTGATGTTAAAAATATGAAAGCCGAAATGTTAATGATGTGTATGAGCATGTATTATGGGTGGTTGTGGGGTCGGCCATGGGGCTGCACACCCCATGTAATCCCACGTTGATGTTGGTATATATTAATGGAGTTTAAGGTTCATTTCACCATCGAATCACACATTCACTTCTACGCATAAGGAGCAGAGGTAAAATCTATGCAAATGGGGGTAAGGAACTGTGCATACCTCATGCGTAGGTAATCTTGAGTGTAGATTTGAAGTTCTTGTGCTGGTTGGAGTGTAGGCAAGCGTGTCGAGGTTCGGGTTGTATGTGCAGGACTTGGTAGAGAGGTATAAGTGGCTCGGGTGAGCACTTCTCTTTGTGAAAGGGTGCACATGATTGTAAAAGGCTGTTCTATGCCTTGATTTTAAAATATTCTAATTATAGACTTGGAGTTTTGCCAAGTATACTTTATGATTGTATTATTGAAAAACTAATATAATATATTGTCGGGCAGACTCACATTACGGGGAGTTGCCCCTCCCCTTTATACGTGTTGCAATTGTTGTTCTCGGTTTAATTGCATGTTGATAATGAATGAGTATGGGCTTCATTAAGTATAAAGGATAATTTCTTTTACTTAGTTGTGAAACACAAGCTAAGTATGTTAATGTGAAAGTAGGCGTAGTCCATGAATGTTAGTATTGGTGAAAAGAACGCGTTCGGTGGTGCCGCACCTTGCTACAAGCGGTTGGAAGACTACTGCAGGTGTAGGGGCGTGACACCAGGGGTCTCTATATTTGCGACCGAAATTTCTGCAGCCTGTTTAAGTCCTTCGCAAAAGTTAAAGTTTTCCAGATTCGGTGTGTCAGTTTCCCATTATATTATAAGCATAATATAATGCCTTATAATTGGTTTTCATGTTTTAATATTATTATGTTTTAAGGATTAATATATTAATATTATGGTTTAATATATTAGTATATTAATTATAATATTAATCTTAGGGTTTAGAGTCTTGGGGTTTAATATATTAATCATAGGAAATAATATATTAATTTTAGAGTTTATAGTCATAGAATTTAATATAGAATTTATTATAGAGGGTTTATAATATAAAGGCTTATAATTTTAGAGTTTATAATAATGGGTTTAATATTAGGGTCTAATATGTAGGGTTTATAATATATTGATCTTAGTTAGCCATAGTCAACCATGGTCAATCATAGTCAAGACTGGTTAAGCATCAATATCTCTCTCAACCTAAAAAACCCCTTGCTCTTTTCATTGACAGGTCGGGAACTCACTACCGAGAGCATCCAGAGGACATTCGGAAGTTTAGTTCTATGAACTTGGTCAGTGGACACTTGGTTGGTGCACTTGAGCAAGATGCGATGAAGGGCAAGCTTGAAGGGAGTCAGGCTGGACCAGGATCGAGTTGCTTAGAGGAGCCAAGCAAGGAGGTGAAGTACCTTAGGAGGAATGTCAAGGTGAAGCATGAGCCAATTGACACTTCTGAGGCCGAATTCTTGAAGAAGGTTGCTGATGTGAGGCGCAAGACAAAGCCAACAAAGGAAGGTGATTCTTTGAAGCTAAGTTTTGTGCAGGTGACCGTGAAGGGCAAGAGATTTGCAGCTTTGGTGGATACGGGGGCTACTCATAGCTTCGTGAGTAGGAAGGCAACAAAGTCTTTTGGGAAGAAAGAAAAGATGGAGAGAGAATGGAGTGCTTTCAAAGCAGTCAACTCTACCATTAGAGTTGTTGATGGTGTGTTGAAGGACACTCAGGTGAAAATGGGATCGTGGTTTGGAAAGTTGGACTTGAGAGTTGTGGACATGGATGATCATTCTATGGTATTGGGGCTGGACTTTATGGAGCTTGCACAAGCCATACCAATGGTGGACCAAGACATTCTCTTGGTCACAACTGAAGGGAAGACCATGATGGTACCAGTGAATAGAAGAAGTTGCTTGGGGTATAGACCAAGGATGGCTTCTATGACTTTGTATCCCAAAGAACCGAATGTGAAGCATGAGGATGTGGAGCAAAGAGGACTTGGGAGTGTGACTCAAACAATGAAGGAAAGGAAGCTTGTTGACTTTGTTGCAAGAGCTGGAAAGAAGAATGAAGGAAGTGAGAAGAAAACCTCACGAACATGGAGACACTTGTTGGGAGCATCTTCTACTGATGATCTTCACAATGGAGCTACAAGTGAAGGGAGCCCGAGTGCTACTTCAGAGGCAATGGTTGATGAGGATTATGGAGGTAGATATCCTGCTGGGATAGTGGACTTTTGTAGATATGCTATGGGCATATATGACTTTCAGTTGACAAAGAACAAGCAAGGTGAGCTTGGATGTACATGTGAGGAGATTGAAGCTATGCATAGATACTTGAGGACACAACATCAATCTGACACATGGGTGGATGAGAGTCAGGGAGGAAACTTCCTGACCTTCCTTTCTCTATAGATAACCTTGGAGGAAGGTTGGTGTGGAGGCCTTGGTAGGGAGGAACCACACCAACTTAACAATGGGCCTTGGAGGAGGCTTCTTTATGACAGGTGCAGACTTGGATGTAGATGACCAGAGGTTGAGATGGAGTCTACATGGGTTGGACATCATGGACAACTAGAGTCATGAACATTAGGTTGGTTATATGGAGCATGATGCAGATGGGATGGAGTTTCCATGGACCTGAGCATGGGATGATTGATATATTCTTGATGAGTCCGAGATGTAGCAGATGTGAGGGGGAAGACTTGTGATGGCATAAGGATGTGCATTCTTATGGTTTGGGCGTATGGTTGGACTGATCACCCAACTAGTTCGAGTCATGAGGGGTACCAATGTGCAGAGATATGTTGGCATTAGTCGAGACATGGTGACACATATGTGTTGGCATTTGACAGGGAGACTATATGGAGGAGGGACACATGTTGAAGACAAGAGGTCAGCAATCATGGATCGAGATGACATCTGATGGAGAGCACACCGTAGAGGTACATACCTTGGTATGATGAGCTTAGTAGCAGCTGGTCATTGAGCCGGGACATAGTGGAGAAGAGTCTCTACATATGTTGCAAGGATGTTTGCCTTGCGAAGAGGAGTTCACATCACAGTTGAGTGATGATCTTGGTGGATGGCTACCAGGATGGTATGTTGTCGAGAACGACAACGATTTCAGGTGGAGGAGGATGTAAGGACCTCCGTACATTGGTGCGATAGGCACCGGCGGACGATCGTGCACGGGAGCGCGGGCGGGCGCGCGGGCGTGTTCAACTACGAAGTGCGACGGTAATGTGACGTGGGTGCGATGTTACATATGACAGACATGCGACGTTGGATGCGACGATATATGTACGACACTTAATGCGACTAAGTGTTGGAGGAAGGCATTTATATGTGATGTTAAAAATATGAACGCCAAAATGTTAATGATGCGTATGAGCATGTATTATGGGTGGTTGTGGGGTTGGCCATGGGGCTGCACACCCCATGTAATCCCACGTTGATGTTGGTATATATTAATGGAGTTTAAGGTTCATTTCACCATCGAATCACACATTCACTTCTACGCATAAGGAGCAGAGGTAAAATCTATGCAAGAGGGGTAAAGAACTGTGCATACCTCATGCGTAGGTTATCTTGAGTGTAGATTTGGAGTTCTTATGCTGGTTGGAGTGTAGGCAAGCGTGCCGAGGTTCGGGTTGTATGTGCAGGACTTGGTAGAGAGGTATAAGTGGCTCGGGTGAGCACTTCTCTTTGTGAAAGGGTGCACATGATTGTAAAAGGCTGTTCTATGCCTTGATTTTAAAATATTCTAAGTATAGACTTGGAGTTTTGCCAAGTATACTTTATGATTGTATTATTGAAAAACTAATATAATATATTGTCGGGCAGACTCACATTACGGGGAGTTGCCCCTCCCCTTTATACGTGTTGCAATTGTTGTTCTCGGTTTAATTGCATGTTGATAATGAATGAGTATGGGCTTCATTAAGTATAAAGGATAATTGATTTTACTTAGTTGTGAAACACAAGCTAAGTATGTTAATGTGAAAGTAGGCGTAGTCCATGAATGTTAGTATTGGTGAAAAGAACGCGTTCGGTGGTGCCGCAATCTTGCTACAAGCGGTTGGAAGACTACTGCAGGTGTAGGGGCGTGACACCAGGGGTCTCTATATTTGTGACCGAAATTTCTGCAGCATGTTTAAGTCCCTCACAAAAGTTAAAGTTTTCCAGATTCGGTGTGTCAGTTTCCCATTATATTATAAGCATAATATAATGCCTTATAATTGGTTTTCATGTTTTAATATTATTATGTTTTAAGGATTAATATATTAATATTATGGTTTAATATATTAGTATATTAATTATAATATTAATCTTAGGGTTTAGAGTCTTGGGGTTTAATATATTAATCATAGGAAATAATATATTAATTTTAGAGTTTATAGTCATAGAATTTAATATAGAATTTATTATAGAGGGTTTATAATATAAAGGCTTATAATTTTAGAGTTTATAATAATGGGTTTAATATTAGGGTCTAATATGTAGGGTTTATAATATATTGATCTTAGTTAGCCATAGTCAACCATGGTCAATCATAGTCAAGACTGGTTAAGCATCAATATCTCTCTCAACCTAAAAAACCCCTTGCTCTTTTCATTGACAGGTCGGGAACTCACTACCGAGAGCATCCATAGGACATTCGGAAGTTTAGTTCTATGAACTTGGTCAGTGGACACTTGGTTGGTGCACTTGAGCAAGATGCGATGAAGGGCAAGCTTGAAGGGAGTCAGGCTGGACGAGGATCGAGTTGCTTAGAGGAGCCAAGCAAGGAGGTGAAGTACCTTAGGAGGAATGTCAAGGTGAAGCATGAGCCAATTGACACTTCTGAGGCCGAATTCTTGAAGAAGGTTGCTGATGTGAGGCACAAGACAAAGCCAACAAAGGAAGGTGATTCTTTAAAGCTAAGTTTTGTGCAGGTGACCGTGAAGGGCAAGAGATTTGCAGCTTTGGTGGATACGGGGGCTACTCATAGCTTCGTGAGTAGGAAGGCAACAAAGTATTTTGGGAAGAAAGAAAAGATGGAGAGAGAATGGAGTGCTTTCAAAGCAGTCAACTCTACCATTAGAGTTGTTGATTGTGTGTTGAAGGACACTGAGGTGAAAATGGGATCGTGGTTTGGAAAGTTGGACTTGAGAGTTGTGGACATGGATGATCATTCTATGGTATTGGGGCTGGACTTTATGGAGCTTGCACAAGCCATACCAATGGTGGACCAAGACATTCTCTTGGTCACAACTGAAGGGAAGACCATGATGGTACCAATGAATAGAAGAAGTTGCTTGGGGTATAGACCAAGGATGGCTTCTATGACTTTGTATCCCAAAGAACCGAATGTGAAGCATGAGGATGTGGAGCAAAGAGGACTTGGGAGTGTGACTCAAACAATGAAGGAAAGGAAGCTTGTTGACTTTGTTGCAAGAGCTGGAAAGAAGAATGAAGGAAGTGAGAAGAAAACCTCACGAACATGGAGACACTTGTTGGGAGCATCTTCTACTGATGATCTTCACAATGGAGCTACAAGTGA
Organism: Pinus tabuliformis; assembly: GCA_031772625.1. NCBI lineage: Eukaryota > Viridiplantae > Streptophyta > Pinopsida > Pinales > Pinaceae > Pinus > Pinus tabuliformis. The sequence goes on along the minus strand of CM062816.1, from coordinate 1,641,076,304 downwards.
AGGGAGCCCGAGTGCTACTTCAGAGGCAATGGTTGATGAGGATTATGGAGGTAGATATCCTGCTGGGATAGTGGACTTTTGTAGATATGCTATGGGCATATATGACTTTCAGTTGACAAAGAACAAGCAAGGTGAGCTTGGATGTACATGTGAGGAGATTGAAGCTGTGCATAGATACTTGAGGACACAACATCAATCTGACACATGGGTGGATGAGAGTCAGGGAAGAAACTTCCTGACCTTCCTTTCTCTATAGATAACCTTGGAGGAAGGTTGGTGTGGAGGCCTTGGTAGGGAGGAACCACACCAACTTAACAATGGGCCTTGGAGGAGGCTTCTTTATGACAGGTGCAGACTTGGATGTAGATGACCAGAGGTTGAGATGGAGTCTACATGGGTTGGACATCATGGACAACTAGAGTCATGAACATTAGGTTGGTTATATGGAGCATGATGCAGATGGGATGGAGTTTCCATGGACCTGAGCATGGGATGATTGATAGATTCTTGATGAGTCCGAGATGTAGCAGATGTGAGGGGGAAGACTTGTGATGGCATAAGGATGTCCATTCTTATGGTTTGGGCGTATGGTTGGACTGATCACCCAACTAGTTCGAGTCATGAGGGGTACCAATGTGCAGAGATATGTTGGCATTAGTCAAGACATGGTGACACATATGTGTTGGCATCTGACAGGGAGACTATATGGAGGAGGGACACATGTTGAAGACAAGAGGTCAACAATCGTGGATCGAGATGACATCTGATGGAGAGCACACCGTAGAGGTACATACCTTGGTATGATGAGCTTAGTGGCAGCTGGTCATTGAGCCGGGACATAGTGGAGAAGAGTCTCTACATATGTTGCAAGGATGTTTGCCTTGCGAAGAGGAGTTCACATCACAGTTGAGTGATGATCTTGGTGGATGGCTACCAGGATGGTATGTTGTCGAGAACGACAACGATTTCAGGTGGAGGAGGATGTAAGGACCTCCGTACATTGGTGCGATAGGCACCGGCGGACGATCGTGCACGGGAGCGCGAGCGGGCGTGTTCAACTACGAAGTGCGATGGTAATGTGATGTGGGTGCGATATTGCATATGACAGAAATGCGACGTTGGATGCGACGATATATGTACGACACTTAATGCGACTAAGTGTTGGAGGAAGGCATTTATATGTGATGTTAAAAATATGAAAGCCGAAATGTTAATGATGCGTATGAGCATGTATTATGGGTGGTTGTGGGGTCGGCCATGGGGCTGCACACCCCATGTAATGCCACGTTGATGTTGGTATATATTAATGGAGTTTAAGGTTCATTTCACCATCGAATCACACATTCACTTCTACGCATAAGGAGCAGAGGTCAAATCTATGCAAGAGGGGTAAAGAACTGCGCATACCTCATGCGTAGGTTATCTTGAGTGTAGATTTGGAGTTCTTGTGCTGGTTGGAGTGTAGGCAAGCGTGCCGAGGTTCGGGTTGTAGGTGCAGGACTTGGTAGAGAGGTATAAGTGGCTCGGGTGAGCACTTCTCTTTGTGAAAGGGTGCACATGATTGTAAAAGGCTGTTCTATGCCTTGATTGTAAAATATTCTAAGTATAGACTTGGAGTTTTGCCAAGTATACTTTATGATTGTATTATTGAAAAACTAATATAATATATTGTCGGGCAGACTCACATTACGGGGAGTTGCCCCTCCCCTTTATACGTGTTGCAATTGTTGTTCTCGGTTTAATTGCATGTTGATAATGAATGAGTATGGGCTTCATTAAGTATAAAGGATAATTGCTTTTACTTAGTTGTGAAACACAAGCTAAGTATGTTAATGTGAAAGTAGGCGTAGTCCATGAATGTTAGTATTGGTGAAAAGTACGCGTTCGGTGGTGCCGCACCTTGCTACAAGCGGTTGGAAGACTACTGCAGGTGTAGGGGCGTGACACCATGGGTCTCTATATTTGCGACCGAAATTTCTGCAGCCTGTTTAAGTCCTTCGCAAAAGTTAAAGTTTTCCAGATTCGGTGTGTCAGTTTCCCATTATATTATAAGCATAATATAATGCCTTATAATTGGTTTTCATGTTTTAATATTATTATGTTTTAAGGATTAATATATTAATATTATGGTTTAATATATTAGTATATTAATTATAATATTAATCTTAGGGTTTAGAGTCTTGGGGTTTAATATATTAATCATAGGAAATAATATATTAATTTTAGAGTTTATAATAATGGGTTTAATATTAGGGTCTAATATGTAGGGTTTATAATATATTGATCTTAGTTAGCCATAGTCTACCATGGTCAATCATAGTCAAGACTGGTTAAGCATCAATATCTCTCTCAACCTAAAAAACCCCTTGCTCTTTTCATTCCTAATGGCCAACTACAATTTACCAAGTTTAGAATGTCCGAAGAACCTCAACCAAGGTCTCTATCATTGAACATGGGATTCAATATTAGAATTTTTGTATTGGGTTTTAGTTTTAGGTTATAGTATAATGTTTTAGTGTAGGGTTTTAATATTAGAGTTTTTAATATTATGTTTCAATTTTAGGATTTTAATGATCAAACATGTTGTGATGTTAGAATGGTACATAAATTTATTAAGCATCATATTGTGACACATATTTTTGTAATATGACAATCGTCGTCACAATGTTTCATTACATTGCAATTTACTCATCGCTGCATCTCAATATTAGAAAATTAGTCAACCACATTTACTAATGTTGTTGAGTATGTTTGATGATGTTTTATAGTCAACAGTCATCATCTTTTGTCAAACATAATCTACTTTCATTATTGTTGATCAATATTAATAGTCAAACATAGTCAACCAAATTAGTGAACATAGTCAAACAAAATCAACCTTGATAGTCATTGTTTAAATAGTTGACCATGAGTATATTATAATATTAGGTTTAATATTAGGGTTTGTAATATTTGTCTCAATATTTGGGCTTATGATATTGAGTTTAATATTGGATTTATAATATTGTGTGTATAATATTATGGTTTAATATTAAAATTTCTAATATTATGTATGTAATTAACCTCAACCCTTAGTTTTTAGTGTGTCTAATTGGATCTCGATGTCATTTTACTGGTATGCATTCTTCATTACGACTCCAATATGCAGATTAAAACATTACTTACCCAAACAAAATCTTATCATAGCTTCACCCAATGTTGAAGTCAACCAAATGAAAATGCACAATAAAATAATGCTCCAAACCCATTACCACTATGCTACAAGAATAAACAGAAGACCATCTTGAATCGAATCATCATATTACAAATTCCAATTCAAACACCAGCTATTTCCAACCACTCAAATTTCATCTACGAGAACTCATATTACCAAGAACACTTGGTCCTCCCAGCATGGGTATCATATTCTTACTTCCTACCTGAAATACACATTATTTTATTTATCCACCAGATTGGGCATTCAAACCATTCCAAGCCATTCACGATAGTTTTACCACTTCTTCATTGACATGGACATTCACTTTGACACATGAGAACTCTCTCTCTCTCTCCTATTTGATCATTGTCTGAATTTTCATAATATATTACAAGCATTGTCGTAGATTTTATAAATCTCTCAGGAAAGAATTATAATATCACATATCCGTTCATATCGTGCAAATCAATGAAGAGTGGTTTGGTAGTTTAATCGAATCGATAGACACTAAATTGAACATAATCGGGGGATTTCCTACGCACCTGTGCAGTTTAGCCTAAAAGGAATGGAAGAACCATGCCTTCCTCCAACCTCTATATTTGTAGTATATTCAGGTAATTTCGCAAGTCTCAAAACATCTGAAAACTTTGCTTCTTCCCTGAATCACATTGCCTAGCGCACCTATTTCCCACTTAACACCTTTCTTGGTCTTCTTCTTGCTCATTACTGTCCTTCGGTTACCCGCACGCTGCAATGTGGCCACAATTGTGTATATTGCAAGCATCCTTATGTCCTTCATAGCGAGTGCCAAATTATTTTTCACTATTGACCAACTGTCACAAAATACCTATTCGGATCATCTATTACAGGAATGAATCCATGATTACGCTCGTAAAACATTTACATAGGGGTCATGTATGCATAGATTAAGGCACTTCTTGGAGTTTTCTATATTAAAGGGTCCCTTGGAATTGACCGTGAGAAAAACATGACGAAAAGATTTATATTCATATTCTCTAGGAGTGCAGAGATGTGGCATGGTTTCCTTCCTTCTTGCTCATAAATAATTCACATGGTATTTTGCTTCCTGCAATGTGGGTACATGAATACATGGTCGAATTTTTTCAATATGACTAGTACAAGCATTTGCACCAGATGTTGCAAAGGAAACGCCGTAAGGCATAAATGAAAGAAAGTAAATAAAGCAAAAAAATACTTTGATAAAGAATAGAAATATATTGAACACTCAAATCAATGCCCCATTAACTAGAACCACTTAGTAGACATTCCATATGAAATGGGCATATGATCCAAGAATATTACTGCATAAGAGAGCCAATTAGTGAGGTAACGTAAGTATAAATGGTTTCATATATTAAAATCCACAGGTCTAACAAATCTTGTTTAGCCATTTAAGATATAGAAGCTATCTTATTTAGCCATTTAAGATATAGAAGCTTCGAAACCTTTGTATATGAGCTATTGTCAAAGGACTGCCCTTGTCCTCAGAAGCATTACCACTAGTACCAAGCATTACCACTGAATTTCGAATTTTTTCACGTTCGCCAAATTCCAAACTTGAAGGTTTCATCGAACCCTGTGACTTAGCTCCCCACAACATCGTGCAAGTTGCATAATTCAGTTTCACTCAATCGTTGAATTTCTGTTTTTTTTTCACCCAGAATGCATGATCTACAAATCTCCAAATTCTTAGAGAACGAGAGAACAAAATTACCTTCAAATTAGAATTTTAGCACAAAATCAAATTCCCAAAGCATACATGTGTTTTTATTTTGTATAAAAGAACCCTATAAATTCTGCATTTTTCATAGTCAGCACAGTATGTTGTATACATGAGATAGATTTTGGCAACTGTATTCATGTCAAAGTTGACAGCTAGTCACATTTTAAAGATTCAGAAAAAAAGGAAAAATATAAAGCATCACAGTCTAATCCAGATCGAGATGAACATAAGCTTTATCAAAATATCATATACAATTAAGTCGCCCATTTACAATTATAAATCTATACAACACATGGCCACCTTGAGAAAATGAATCATTCACCTAGGTCAAAAATAGGAAATTGCATTTTGTCATTTGCCAAGCAAAATGAAGACTGCCTGGCCCCCTTGACCAAATAAATCGTCCAACTAGATCATAAGATGAGGAATTTGCATCCCTATCATTTTAAGTAAAACACAAAACTGCATGTCTATGCGGGGCAAATGAGCTTCATTCCTAAAATACTATTAGAAAACCTAGTAAAACATTAAAATGGTCCCAAAATCCTACCATCAGCCAAGAAAATGCAGCAACCACAACGAAATGCTTTGGGGTTAAAACGACCAAAAAGACATGAAGGCACTCGATACTCTTCAAATAAAAGAGAAACAATTGGAAAAAACAAAATGACACAAAGAGAGACAAAGAAAAGTAGGGGAACCTAACAGATATAGAGGAAAAGAAAAATAAGAGGAGAAATTGAGTATAACTGATGAAAAGTGAAATAACCGATGATAAAATTTCAGCAGATTTCAACAGTGAAAATTAGCAGAATTTAGAAGCACCAGTCAGAAAATGTGAAGCACCACAGAAATTAAGTGACCAGCAAAACATCAAATTTCGAAGTTCACATGCTCTGTTTCAAATCCTCTATATCATATAAGTTTTGCCTGTCAATTGACATTCCCAATCTGGTTAGGGCATTTCAAGAAAGTCCAGAGGGTGGATAGATGAGCAATTCAAAGCAAAACCAAAGACAATTTGACCTTGCAGATGAGAGAAATTTTAAACCTGTAAAATGGATGGTTAAAGCCTAAGCGACCACAACAATAACAAAAAAAAATTCAAACACAAATAAGATTCCATGTAAATGTAAGCACTGCAAATATTAAATCAAGTGGGGACAGAAAAGAGTGAAGTTAAACGAGAATGCTAATGGAGAAGGCTATATAAAGGTTAAATGGGAAGGCTAACAACAAATCAAAATGTAGCAAAGAAAGACACCAGAAACGAGAAAGCTAGACAAAATATAAAAGCAAAACTAATTAATCATTTTACCATAATGGCATTAATCCTCAACCAAAATTTAATGCAATTTGTAGCCCCACTAGACTATTTTTTATCATATTCAGTATCTAACATTGCCTGATTGTGCTGTGCTGCAACCTGAATCATAAATAAAGTAATCAGTTGTGTTTCTTTGTATCATGCAACAAAAATCAAACCAAATTAGGATTTAAGAGATCGAGGAACTTACACTCACCATTCATGTTGATGCCAAAGTGTCTGCCAGGTCTGGTTTTAGTTTTTTGTTTACCTCTGAAGTGCTTCCATCCAATGCCGAGGCAAACCTGAGATAAACAAACAATTTATAATCATTTTTTCAATATTAAACAAGAAATGCCCTCAGGTATGCATCCATATAAAATAAAGTTTCAATTAAAGCTTAATTTATGAAATGCACAAAGGCAAGAAACAGATGTGATCTTCATCATAACATACAAAGCAAACAAATAATACTTTTTAGACACAATCATTGAAATAGGAGTTTACCTTGCAGCCCTTGCCTTTTTCTTGTCATCTTCCAAGGAAGCAAATTTCACATCCACTCCAAATCTAGCCAAAAAAATTTAATTTAACAACCAAAAGGAAGCATATTTTAGAGTGGTCATACTTTTCATTCGAAAATCCTCTGAGGCTTTACCTGAAGCTCTCAATAGAGAGATAACTGTTGTACAAAAAAAAGTAAACTCCACTGTTTTCTATCTCCTGATAAATTTGTCTACTATGAGTTTAACTATTTTTTAATGAGGTGATTTTTTAACCGTTTCACCGAAATCTGATGAGATGATTTTTGGTGAGATCACAATGTTTCATTGTTTAAATTGTATTTTTGAGTACAAAAATGGATTCATGCCGCTTTGGGAAACCAGAGGATACTTACCCTAAATACAAAGTAGCAGAGTTATCAAGTAAAATCCAACATAAAATAAATATTTGAAATTTGTATGCGAAGCTAATTTCAAGATGGTCTAAATCAACTCGATCTCGACAGGAAAATCAATCAAAGAATCATAGGACTTGGATAAAGAAACCATGCACATTAAGACTAAGAGAAGGGTTTGGCCTTTACATGTGCGGAGCTACAATGTTGGCTACCCTTAGAAGCAGCTAAGACACATCTCCATGGGACCTCCTGTTCAGTAGACATTGATTCCCATAGAATGTTTTGCATGCACTCCTTTTCTTGGTCATTATTCCCTTCCACCTTTATATCGCTAGAATCAATTTCCTTCTTACATGGAAGCATAATATAAGCTACTTTTTTGGGTATACAAATCATGGAAATGGGCTTCTGTCCAATTGTCAGTAGAAGCAACATGAAACCCAGAAGCATCACCTCTGCAACCCAAAGACGATTTTCAAAAGTATTTTCACAGAGGACATATTCATAAATTCTAGCCAGCAGGTGCTAAAAGAAATGAATGTAGTTGCGTAAAATTAAAGGCTAAAATTCAATTTAGAAAATCCAAAACAAGCTACCATTGCAATCTAAGCAGATCAGCTAAATACATGAAACAGATACTGTCAAGTTCAACCCATGTAACCATTTTAGAAGGAGGTTCTATTTAAAACAACATAAATCTGTTGTTCAAATTAGTTTCAGAGTATTTGGGGGATAGACTACAAGAAGCAACATGGTGGATATGAGTGGTTTCGAGTATCCATTACCTGCTTTCAATTTTTCAAGCGCTTCATATAGAGCCTTTTTGTTTCTTCTGGAGAGTCACTGTAAATATAATGATAGAAAAGGGCTTTATTAGTACAGATGCAAGCAGAATTGAAAACTTGTAATCCTGCAGATTTGCTTATCATGTCTTCCTCTATCAGCATCCTTTTCCTGTAATAACCAAAGCAATAATTCTACTTCTAATCACTGATGACATATAGAATATGAGCCATTCATATTGGGTATTAAAAGTGTGTTTTTTTGGTGATTTCAAAAGCCAAAATTTATCACATTTCTACCAGTCAAAACAAACTGAATGTAGAATTGAACCAAAGTAAGATCAATTCAACTAAACCAAAAAGTGCACAATTGAAATCTAAGCAAAACCTTACTTTGCTAGCATAATGAATACTATGTTCAAGAAGTAAAGACATGGCCAAAAATGCCAAACAAACAACTGCTACTGCCCAAGTAGGAGTTTTCTCTAGAGAATGATCATTGCCACTGTCAGCTCTTGGCATATTCTTCTCAGAGGACTGGTAATTTTTTCTAAATTCACCACAACCTTAAAAAGGAAATTTCAGCAGTTTAAAACAATTCCTAATCAGGGTTGATACTCTCAACCACAATATTGTCTTTTCAATTCCCAAATCCTGAATTCGAGCATAGGAACCCTCTCTCTAAATACAGACGTGGTGAGCCTATCCTTTTAATATTGTCGGTGTATGAAAGAAGACTACCAACTGTAGCTTTGAATTTTGTAAATAAAGAACTCAATAATTGGTCTCCTGTGGAGTCATTCAAGTCAATGCAATGGCATGGGAAGGCCAAGTCACTCAATTTATCAGTATAAACGTGAACCCAAGTCCATCAATGGCGTGGGAAGGCCAATTGTTGTCCACTCTTTCCCTACACCTGCGAATTGGCCAATTCCCCCACTTGAATTCCCCTTTTCAACTTTTCTGGTGTTGGACAATTCAGAACTCTCTTGTGGCAAGATCTGGGCATCAGCGATCCACTCAACGACCTCACAATTAAACTTTAGAGCATAATTTCTTATTGTCTACCCCAACATTGTCCTAATAACAATTTTTGCAACCTGTAATTCAAAGCTACAAAGCTAGTGAGGTTGTTTTTTTTTCAACTTAAGAAATGGAGCTTGAAGTAAAGAATCATAGGACCTGGATAAAGAAACCATGCGCATTAAGACTAAGAGAAGGGTTTGGCCTTTACATGTGTGGAGCTACAATGTTGGCTACCCTCAGAAGTAGCTAAGACACATCTCCATGGGACCTCCTGTTCAGTAGACATTGATTTCCATTGAATTTTTTGCATGCGCTCCTTTTCTTAGTCATTATCCCCTTCCACCTTTATATCGCTAGAATCAATTTCCTTCTTACATGGAAGCATAATATAAACTATTTTTTTGGGTACACAAATCATGGAAATGGGCTTCTGTCCAACTGTCAGTAGAAGTGATATGAAACCCAAAAGCATCAACTCTACAACCCAAAAAGACGATTTTCAAAAATATTTGCTCAGAGGACATATTCAGAAATTCTAGCGAGCAGGTGCTAAAAGAAATTAGTGTAGTTTCCTGAAATTAAAGGTTGAAATTCAATTTAGAAAATCCAAAACAAGGTATTAATGCAATCTAAGCAGATCAACTAAATACATAAAACATATATTGTCAAGTTCAACCCATGTAACCATTTTAGAAGGAGGTTCTATCTAAAACAACATAAATTTGTTGTTCAAATTAGTTTCGGAGTATTAGGGGGATAAACTACAAGAAGCAACATGGTGGATATGAGTGGTTTCGAGTATATCTTGTTTAGCCATTTAAGATATAGAAGCTTCGAAACCTTTGTATATGAGCTATTGTCAAAGGGCTGCCCTTGTCCTCAGAAGCATTACCACTAGTACCAAGCATTACCACTGAATTTCGAATTTTTTCACGTTCGCAAAATTCCAAACTTGAAGGTTTCATCGAACCTTGTGACTTAGCTCCCCACAACATCGTGCAAGTTGCATAATTCAGTTTCACTCAATCGTTGAATTTCTGTTTTTTTCACCCACAATGCATGATCTACAAATCTCCAAATTCTTAGAGAACGAGAGAACAAAATTACCTTAAAATCCGAATTTTACCACAAAATCAAATTCCCAAAGCATACATGTGTTTTTATTTTGTATAACAGAACCCTATAAATTCTGCATTTTTCGTAGTCAGCACAATATGTTGTATACATGAGATAGATTTGGGCAACTGTATTCATGTCAAAGTTGACAGCTAGTCACATTTTAAAGATTCAGAAAAAAAAGGCAAAATATACTGCATCACAGTCTAACCCAGATCGAGATGAACATAAGCTTTATCAAAATATCATATACAATTAAGTCGCCCATTTACAATTATAAATCTATACAACACATGGCCACCTTGAGCAAATGAATCATTCACCCAGGTCAAAAATAGGAAATTGCATTTTGTCATTTTCCAAGCAAAACGAAGACTGCCTGGCCCCCTTGACCAAATAAACCGTCCAACTAGATTATAAGATGAGGAATTTGCATCCCTGTCATTTTAAGTAAAACACAAAACTGCATGTCTATGCGGGGTAAATGAGCTTCATTCCTAAAATACTATTAGGAAACCTAGTAAAACATTAAAATGGTCCCAAAATCCTACCATCAGCTAAGAAAATGCAGCAACCACAACGAAATGCTTTGGGGTTAAAACGACCAAAAAGACATGAAGGCACTGGATACTCTTCAAATAAAAGAGAAACAATTGAAAAAAACAAAAATGACACAAAGAGAGACAAAGAAAAGTAGGGGAACCTAACAGATATAGAGGAAAAGAAAAATAAGAGAGGGAGAAATTGAGTATAACTGATGAAAAGTGAAATCACCAATGATAAAATTTCAGCAGATTTCAACAGTGAAAATTAGCAAAATTTAGAAGCACCAATCAGAAAATGTGAAGCACCACAGAAATTAAGTGACCAACAAAACATCAAATTTCGAAGTTCACATGCTCTGTTTCAAATCCTCTATATAAGTTTTGCCTGTCAATTGACATTCCCAATCTGGTTAAGGCATTTCAAGAAAGTCCAGAGGATGGATAGATGATAAATTCAAAGCAAAAGCAAAGACAATTTGACCTTGCAGATGAGAGAAATTTTAAACCTGTAAAATGGATGGTTAAAGCCTAAGCGACCACAACAATAACAAAAAAAAATTTCAAACACAAATAAGATTCCATGTAAATGTAAGCACTGCAAATATTAAATCAAGTGGGGACAGAAAAGAGTGAAGTTAAACGAGAATGCTAATGGAGAAGGCTATACAAAGGTTAAATGGGAAGGCTAACAACAAATCAAAATGTAGCAAAGAAAGACACGAGAAACGAGAAAGCTAGACAAAATATAAAAGCAAAACTAATTAATCATTTTACCATAATGGCATTAATCCTCAACCAAAATTTAATGCAATTTGTAGCCCCACTAGACTATTTTTTATCATATTCAGTATCTAACATTGCCTGATTGTGCTGTGCTGCAACCTGAATCATAAATAAAGTAATCAGTTTTGTTTCTTTGTATCATGCAACAAAAATCAAACCAAATTAGGATTTAAGAGATCGAGGAACTTACACTCACCATTCATGTTGATGCCACAGTGTCTGCCAGGTCTGGTTTTAGTTTTTTGTTTACCTCTGAAGTGCTTCCATCCAATGCCGAGGCAAACCTGAGATAAACAAACAATTTATAATCATTTTTCAATATTAAACAAGAAATGCCCTTAGGTATGCATCCATATAAAATAAAGTTTCAATTAAAGCTTAATTTATGAAATGCACAAAGGCAAGAAACATATGTGATCTTCATCATAACATACAAAGCAAACAAATAATACTTTTTAGACACAATCATTGAAATAGGAGTTTACCTTGCAGCCCTTGCCTTTTTCTTGTCATCTTCCAAGGAAGCAAATTTCACATCCACTCCAAATCTAGCCAAAAAAATTTAATTTAACAACCAAAAGGAAGCATATTTTAGAGTGGTCATTCTTTTCATTCGAAAATCCTCTGAGGCTTTACCTGAAGCTCTCAATAGAGAGATAACTGTTGTACAAAAAAAATTAAACTCCACTGTTTTCTATCTCCTGATAAATTTTTCTACTATGAGTTTAACTATTTTTTAATGAGGTGAATTTTTAACCGTTTCACCGAAATCTGATGAGATGATTTTTGGTGAGATCACAATGTTTCATTGTTTAAATTGTATTTTTGAGTACAAAAATGGATTCATGCCGCTTTGGGAAACCAGAGGATACTTACCCTAAATACAAAGCAGCAGAGTTATCAAGTAAAATCCAACATAAAATAAATATTTGAAATTTGTATGGGAAGCTAATTTCAAGATGGTCTAAATCAACTCGATCTCGACAGGAAAATCAATCAAAGAATCATAGGACTTGGATAAAGAAACCGTGCGCATTAAGACTAAGAGAAGGGTTTGGCCTTTACATGTGTCGAGCTACAATGTTGGCTACCCTTAGAAGCAGCTAAGACGCATCTCCATGGGACCTCCTGTTCAGTAGACATTGATTCCCATAGAATTTTTTGCATGCACTCCTTTTCTTGGTTATTATCCCCTTCCACCTTTATATCACTAGAATCAATTTCCTTCTTACATGGAAGCATAATACAAGCTATTTTTTTGGGTATACAAATCATTGAAATGGTCTTCTGTCCAACTCTCAGTAGAAGCAATATGAAACCCAGAAGCATCACCTCTGCAACCCAAAAGACGATTTACAAAAGTATTTTCACAGAGGACATATTCAGAAATTCTAGCCAGCAGGTGCTAAAAGAAATCAGTGTAGTTGCCTAAAATTAAAGGCTGAAATTCAATTTAGAAAATCCAAAACAAGCTACCAATGCAATCTAAGCAGATCAGTTAAATACATGGAACAGATACTGTCAAGTTCAACCCATGTAACCATTTTAGAAGGAGGTTCTATTTAAAACAACATAAATTTGTTGTTCAAATTAGTTTCAGAGTATTTGGGGGATAGACTACAAGAAGCAACATGGTGGATATGAGTGGTTTCGAGTATCCATTACCTGCTTTCAATTTTTCAAGCGCTTCATATAGAGCCTTTTTATTTCTTCTGGAGAGTCACTGTAAATATAATGATAGAAAAGGGCTTTATTTGTACAGATGCAAGCAGAATTAAAAACGTGTAATCCTGCAGATTTGTTTATCATGTCTTCCTCTATCAACATCCTTTTCCTGTAATAACCAAAGTAATAATTCTACTTCTAATCACTGATGACATATAGAATATGAGCCATCCATATTGGGTTTTAAAAGTGTGTTTTGTTGGTGATTTCAAAAGCCAAAATTTATCACATTTCTACAAGTCAAAACAAACTGAATGTAGAACTGAACCGAAGTAAGATCAATTCAACTAAACCAAAAAGTGCACAATTGAAATCTAAGCAAAACCTTACTTTGCTAGCATAATGAATACTATGTTCAAGAAATAAAGACATGGCCACAAATGCCAAACAAACAACTGCTACTGCCCAAGTAGGAGTTTTCTCTAGAGAATGATCATTACCATTGTCAGCTCCTGCCATATTCTTCTCAGAGGAATGGTAATTGCTTCTAAATTCACCACAACCTTAAAAAGGAAATTTCAGCAGTTTAAAACAATTCCTAATCAGGGTTGATACTCTCAACCACAATATCGTCTTTTCAATTCCCAAATCCTGAATTCAAGCACGGGAACCCTCTCTCTGAATACATACGTGGTGAGCCGATCCTTTTAATATTGTTGGTGTACGAAAGAAGACTACCAGCTGTAGCTTTGAATTTTGTAAATAAGGAACTCAATAATTGGTCTCCTGTGGAGTCATTCAAGTCAATGTAATGGCATGGGAAGGCCAAGTCACTCAATTTATCAGTATAAACGTGAACCCAAGTCCATCAATGGCGTGGCAAGGCCAATTGTTGTCCACTCTTTCCCTACACCTCTGAATTGGCCAATTCCCCCACTTGAATTCCCCTTTTCAACTTTTCTGGTGTTGGACAATTCAGAACTCTCTTGTGGCAAGATTTGGGCATCAGCGATCCACTCAACGACCTCACAATTAAACTTTAGAGCATAATTTCTTATTGTCTACCCCAACATTGTCCTAATAACAATTTCTGCAACTTGTAATTCAAAGCTACAAAGCTAGTGAGGTTGTTTTTTTTTCAACTTAAGAAATGGAGCTTGAAGTAAAGAATCATAGGACCTGGATAAAGAAACCATGCGCATTAAGACTAAGAGAAGGGTTTGGCATTAACATGTGTGGAGCTACAATTTTGGTTACCCTCAGAAGCAGCTAAGACACATCTCCATGGGACCTCTTGTTCAGTAGACATTGATTCCCATTGAATTTTTTGCATGTGCTCCTTTTCTTGGTCATTATCCCCTTCCACCTTTATATTGCTAGAATCAATTTCCTTCTTACATGGAAGCATAATATAAACTATTTTTTTGGGTACACAAATCATGGAAATGGGCTTCTGTCCAACTGTCAGTAGAAGCGATATGAAACCCAGAAGCATCAACTCTACAACCCAAAAAGACGATTTTCAAAAATATTTGCTCAGAGGACATATTCAAAAATTCTAGCCAGCATGTGCTAAAAGAAATCAGTGTAGTTGCCTGAAATTAAAGGTTGAAATTCAATTTAGAAAATCCAAAACAAACTATTAATGCAATCTAAGAAGATCATCTAAGTACATAAAACATATATTGTCAAGTTCAACCCATGTAACCATTTTAGAAGGAGGTTCTATCTAAAACAGCATAAATTTGTTGTTCAAATTAGTTTCGGAGTATTAGGGGGATAGACTACAAGAAGCAACATGGTGGACATGAGTGGTTTCGAGTATCCATTTCTTGCTTTCAATTTTTCAAGCACTTCATATAGAGCCTTTTTATTTGTTCTGGAGGGCCACTCTAAATATAATGACAGAAAATGGCTTCATTAGTACAGATGCAAGCAGAATTCAAAACTTGTAATCCTACAAATTTGTTTATCATGTCTTCCTCTATCAGCATCCTTTTCCTGTAATAACCAAAGTAATAATTCTACTTCTAATCACTGATGACATATGGAATATGAGCCATTCATATTGGGTTTTAAAAGTGTGTTTTTTTGGTGATTTCAAAAGCCAAAATTTATCAAATTTCTACCAGTCAAGACAAATTGAATGCAGAACTGAACCGAAGTAAGATCAATTCAACTAAACCAAAAAGTGCATAGTTGAAATCTAAGAAAAACCTTACACTGCTAGCATAATGAATACCATGTTCAAGAAGTAAAGAGATGGCCAGCAATTCCAAACAAACAATTGCTACTGCCCAAGTAGGAGTTTGCTCTAGAGAACGATCATTGCCACTGTCAGCTCCTGCCATATTCTTCTCATAGGACTGGTAATTGCTTCTAAATTCACCACAACCTTAAAAAGGAAATTTCAGCAGTTTAAAACAATTCCCAATCAGGGTTGATACTCTCAACCACAATGTTGTCTTTTCAATTCCCAAATCCTAAATTCGAGCACGCAAACCCTCTCTCTGAGTACAAACGTGGTGAGGCTATCCTTTTAATATTTTTGGTGTATGAAAGAGGATTGGCCACTGTAGCTTTGAATTTTGTAAATAAAGAACTCAAGAATTGGTCTCCTGTGGAGTCATTCAAGTCAATGCAATGGCGTGGGAAGGCCAAGTCACTCAATTTGTCAGTATAAACGTGAACCCAAGTCCATCAATCCATACCCAAGTCCATCAATGGCGTGGGAAGGCCAATTGTTGTCCACTCTTTCCCTACATCTGTGAATTGGCCAATTCCCCCACTTGAATTCCCCTTTTCAACTTTTCTGGCATTGGACAGTTCAGAACTCTCTTGTGGCAAGATCTGGGCATCAGCGATCCACTCAACGACCTCACAATTAAACTTCAGAGCATAATTTCTTAGGTCGACCCAAACATTGTCCTAATAACAGTTTTTTCAACCTGTAATTCAAAGCTACAAAGCTAGTGAGGTTGTTTTTTTTTCAACTTAAGAAATGGAGCTTGAAGTAAAGAATCATAGGACCTGGATAAAGAAACCATGAGCATTAAGACTAAGAGAAGGGTTTGGCCTTTACATGTGTGAAGCTACAATGTTGGCTACCCTCAGAAGCAGCTAAGACGCATCTCCATGGGACCTCCTGTTCAGTAGACATTGATTCCCATAGAGTTTTTTGCATGCGCCCTTTTCTTGGGCATTATCCCCTTCCACCTTTATATTGCTAGAATCAATTTCCTTCTTACATGGAAGCATAATATATGATATTTTTTTGGGTATACAAATCATGGAAATGGGCTTCTGTCCAACTGTCAGTAGAAGTGATATGAAACCCAGAAGCATCAACTCTGCAACCCAAAAAGACGATTTTCAAAAATATTTGCTCAAAGGACATATTCAGAAATTCTAGCCAGCAGGTGCTAAAAGAAATCAGTGTAGTTGCCTAAAATTAAAGGCTGAAATTCAATTTAGAAAATCCAAAACAAGCTATTAATGGAATTTAAGCAGATTAGTTAAATACATAAAACAGATACTGTCAAGTTTAACCCATGTAACCATTTTAGAAGGAGGTTCTATCTAAAACAGCATAAATCTGTTGTTCAAACTAGTTTCAGAGTATTAGGGGGATAGACTACAAGAAGCAACATGGTGCATATGAGTGGTTTGGAGTATCCATTACCTGCTTTCAATTTTTCAAGTGCTTCATATAGAGCCTTTTTATTTGTTCTGGAGAGCCACTGTAAATATAGAGACATAAAAGCGCTTTATTGGTACAGATGCGAGCAGAATTCAAAAATCGTAATCCTGCAGATTTGTTTATCATGTCTTCCTCTATCAGCATCCTTTTCCTGTAATAACCAAAGTAATAATTCTACTTCTAATCACTGATGACATATGGAATATGAGCCATTCATATTGGGTTTTAAAAGTGTGTTTTGTTGGTGATTTCAGAAGCCAAAATTTATCACATTTCTACCAGTCAAAACAAACTGAATTCAGAACTAAACCGAAGTAAGATCAATTCAACTAAACCAAAAAGTGCATAGTTGAAACCTAAGAAAAACCTTACACTGCTTGCATAATGAATACCATGTTCAAGAAGTAAAGTGATGGCCACAAATTCCAAACAAACAACTGCTACTGCCCAAGTAGGAGTTTGCTCTAGAGAACGATCATTGCCACTGTCAGCTCCTGCCATATTCTTCTCAGAGGACTGGTAATTGCTTCTAAATTCACCACAACCTTAAAAAGGAAATTTCAGCAGTTTAAAACAATTCCCAATCAGGGTTGATACTCTCAACCACAATATCGTCTTTTCAATTCCCAAATCCTGAATTCGAGCACGGGAACCCTCTCTCTGAATACAGACGTGGTGAGGCTATCCTTTTAATATTGTTGGTGTATGAAAGAAGACTACCTACTGTAGCTTTGAATTTTGTAAATAAAGAACTCAAGAATTGGTCTCCTGTGGAGTCATTCAAGTCAATGCAATGGCATGGGAAGGCCAAGTCACTCAATTTGTCAGTATAAACGTGAACCTAAGTCCATCAATGGCGTGGGAAGGCCAATTGTTTTCCACTCTTTCCCTACACCTGTGAATTGGCCAATTCCCCCACTTGAATTCCCCTTTTCAACTTTTCTGGCGTTGGACAGTTCAGTACTCTCTTGTGGCAAGATCTGGGCATCAACAATCCACTCAACGACCTCACAATTAAACTTCAGAGCATAATTTTTTACGGTCTACCCCAACATTGTCCTAATAACAATTTCAGCAACCTGTAATTCAAAGCTACAAAGCTAGTGAGGTTGTTTTTTTTTCAACTTAAGAAATGGAGCTTGAAGTAAAGAATCATAGGACCTGGATAAAGAAACCATGCGCATTAAGACTAAGAGAAGGGTTTGGCCTTTACATGTGCGGAGATACAATGTTGGCTACCCTCAGAAGCAGCTAAGACGCATTTCCATGGGACCTCCTGTTCAGTAGACATTGATTCCCAAAGAATTTTTTGCATGCGATCCTTTTCTTGGTCATTATCCCCTTCCGCCTTTATATCGCTAGAATCAATTTCCTTCTTACATGGAAGCATAATATAAGCTATTTTTTTGGGTATACAAATCATGGAAATGGGATTCTGTCCAACTATCAGTAGAAGCGATATGAAACCCAGAAGCATCAACTCTGCAACCCAAAAAGACAATTTTCAAAAATATTTGCTCAAAGGACATATTCAGAAATTCTAGCCAACAGGTGCTAAAAGAAATCAGTGTAGTTGCCTAAAATTAAAGGCTGAAATTCAATTTAGAAAATCCAAAACAAGGTATTAATGCAATCTAAGCAGATCAGTTAAATACATAAAATATATACTCTCAATTTCAACCCATGTAACCATTTTAGAAGAAGGTTCTATCTAAAACAACATAAATTTGTTTTTCAAATTAGTTTCAGAGTATTAGGGGGATAGACTACAAGAAGCAACATGGTGGATATGAGTGGTTTTGAGTATCCATTACCTGCTTTCATTTTTTCAAGCGCTTCATATAGAGCCTTTTTATTTGTTATCGAGAGCCACTGTAAATATAATGACAGAAAAGGGCTTTATTAGTACAAGTGCAAGTAGAATTCAAAACTTGTAATCCTGTAGATTTTTTTATCATGTCTTCCTCTATCAGCATCCTTTTCCTGTAATAACCAAAGCAATAATTCTACTTCTAATCACTGATGACATATGGAATATGAGCCATTCATATTGGGTTTTAAAAGTGTGTTTTGTTGGTGATTTCAGAAGCCAAAATTTATCAAATTTCTACCAGTCAAAACAAACTGAATGCAGAACTGAACCGAAGTAAGATCAATTCAACTAAACCAAAAAGTGCATAGTTGAAATCTAAGAAAAACCTTACATTGCTAGCATAATGAATACCATGTTCAAGAAGTAAAGAGATGGCCACAAATTCCAAACAAACAACTGCTACTGCCCAAGTAGGAGTTTGCTCTAGAGAACAATCATTGCCACTGTCACCTCCTCCCATATTCTTCTCATAGGAAATAAAGAACTCAAGAATTGGTCTCCTGTGGAGTCATTCAAGTCAATGCAATGGCATGGGAAGGCAAAGTCACATAATTTGTCAGTATAAACGTGAGCCCAAGTCCATCAATGGCGTGGGAAGGCCAATTGTTGTCCACTCTTTCCCTACACCTGTGAATTGGCCAATTCCCCCACTTGAATTCCCCTTTTCAACTTTTCTGGTGTTGGACAGTTTGGAACTCTCTTGTGGCAAGGTCTGGGCATCAACGATCCACTCAACGGTCTCACAATTAAACTTTAGAGCATAATTTCTTACGGTCGACCCCAACATTGTCCTAATAACAATTTCTGCAACCTGTAATTCAAAGCTACAAAGCTAGTGAGGTTGTCTTTTTTTCAACTTAAGAAATGGAGCTTGAAGTAACTCAGACATATCTAGTTTTGCTTGTGATTGGACCATCAAATGTGTGAAGTTCAACCCTCCCCACATCCTCTAAACTAATTGAGAAGTAGGGCTACTGGCTTGTGGTTGATCAAGAATAGTGATTTATTAAGAATAATGGAAGCAATGATGCAAAGCTGCATCACATGATCCAAAAATTTCCCTAAATACTCAATAAAGAATATAAAGAATAACGATATTCAAACAATGTAGTGCAGAAAGCACATATAATTTGTTCACCTAAGACTTCAAATTTGATCTACCGATTCCTGGCCCATCATTATCATCATTTTCAGGTATTGCATCCAAAGAAATGCATCGAATCCATTTCTTACGAGGTAGCAAGTGCACCATCTTGGTCAAAACAATGGGCTGACCCAAGCCTTTCCCAGCCACATAAACTTCTAGAAACGGTGCACTCAGACCTGAAAGCACTCCAGCCTTGCTCAATAGAATATAAGAAGATCCGACAGATATTGCAAAAGGTACATTCCATGGTCTAGACCTTTTTCCTAGCCTTGGGATTTTCCAAAGCCAGGCTCTCAAAATTCCCTGTAACAAGGAGCTCGCCTCTATGATGGCGCTCAAAGGGCAAGCCCTCATTAGTGCGCAGATTATTTCATTAAATTATATATTGCCAACAAGCCATGTTGAGGCACATAACACCATCGGATCTAATACAATAATCCCAGCAATCCGTCACAACAAATCGGTCAATACCAGAGATGAGAGGACATCACACGATAGTAAACACAATTTTTTTAATAAATAAACGCCTGTACAGAACTGATCAGAATATCCATTTGATAATATGCAGGCATATCCAAAACCCCAAAAAAGCAAAATAAGGTTTTCAATCTCTAAACGGCAGGAAAAACACAACTTTATAGAAAGGGCAAGAACAGCATGATCCATCGATGTAACCACAAGATGACGGAAAAAGAAAAAAGCCCAAACCTCAAGATCGTTCAAAACCCTCTATTCGTGTAGATGCGATGCAGAAAGCAAAATGGCAAAGAATACTTTTACTTTATTGTGGGCAGTGAATGAGTAGCTAGAAAAAAACTAGGAAAGAAAAACCCAGATCCGGATTGATTTGCTTACCTTCGCAGATCCATCTGCGGGACGTCCTCCATGCAGGCGGAAACCTTGAGATCCATCTGCGGAAAAGGAAACAGCAGTAGTGGCACAGGCGTTGCCGGTGGCAACAAGTGCGGAGTCAAGACGAGGCCCGAAGGAACGACCTTTAACTCCTCTTCCTAGCCTTAAATTGATTGGCTGATCTTCCTGCATAACTCCCTTCTTCTTCACCGACTTCGAGCCAAATAGATGTACCCCTTCGATTCAGAAAGCGCAGCGTTACAGAGGCAGAGCTCTCCTCAGCCTTCCTGGAAGAAAATATTTATATGTATGTGTATATATATTTATGGATAAATGTTGTCTAAATATATTTATTTATAAATAGATTGGATTCAATCCAGGAGGAGAAGAATCCACGGAGCGAAGAAAAAGGGCTCCAGAGGCTCAACATCTAGATGTGCATGTCCCTGAACACCACCCCCATCATAAGCCTGAAAAGTGTTCCGTATTCTTTCAATGAGATGAGCTGCAAGTGATTCACATGCCTTTCTGATGCTCCTTTCCTGTGCTGTTTCAATAAGAATGAGACCATCCGCTGGCTTGTTGCCATTAATTGTGGCATAAACTGTATCCTGCTCGTTACGGGCACGCAGAATGTCAGGAGTTGCATCTTGCCCACTGCCAACCCTCACTCGCTGTGCATCCCTTGCTTGATCAACATAACGATGAAGTCGTCGCTGATATTCTGCAAAAATCTTGCATGTTTCTTCACACCGCTGGTCATAAGCTTCAAGCATTACCTGCTTATGCCTAATACAAAAGAAGAAGAAAAAATAGCAGTGAAAAGGCGATACTTCAATGAAAACTTTAGAAATAATTTTAAAATTTGAGCGAGGTTCCTTAATGTTCTTCACAGTATATATTATCCAGTTAAACTTGATTTCAATGTTATTGCACGAAATTATTCCTGTTTGACAAAATGAAATTCAGCCACACACTGCCTTACGAGTAATAGATCATTCCCTGTGATATATTACATCAGGAATTTTGGAGCATAATGAGTAACTCTCGGATCAGGTATAATCAGTTCGTTTATTCCGTATTTATCATTAAGGAGCTTAAAAATAGCACAGTGTCAAGCCCCTTCTGAACCTATCGCATTAATTAGCATATTCGAAACCAGGATATTCCTAATATGTAACAGAATAACTTAATGTAAACAAGCTGCAAGATCCACAAAACTAATTTGATACACAGGCTTTTCAGAAGACTGCCTTACGAGTAATAGATCATTCCCTGTATGATTTTCCTGCTACATGCACTTCGACCCCTTGACGTCATGGCCAATGACAGATCCGCCAAAGATTTCATGGTTCGACTTCAGGCGGTGAGGTTCGTCTGGCATTCGAATTTTCGACTTTCCCATGGTGCAGCGACGCCTCCAGGCGGCTCAAATATCTCCGTTGAAAAGCGACTCTGCACGCCCCTTCTTGCCCACATCCAGAAGGCTGTTGCCAAAACGGCTTGCAATTCAAATCAATGGCCGAGCAGAAGCTAATCGTCTAACACAAGATCCAAAGGCGCAAACAGAGGACACGTAATCAGGTGAAGGAGTTCGTTTCATAGGGAAGCGCCTTACGGCTACATCAGGAATTTTGGAGCATAATGAGTAACTATGGGATCAGGTATAATCAGTTCGTTTATTCGGTATTTATCATTAAGGAGCTTAAAAATAGCACAGTGTCAAGCCCCTTCTGAACCTATCGCATTAATTAGCATATTCGAAACCAGGATATTCCTAATATGTAACAGAATAACTTAATGTAAACAAGCTGCAAGATCCACAAAACTAATTTGATACACAGGCTTTTCAGAAGACTGCCTTACGAGTAATAGATCATTCCCTGTATGATTTTCCTGCTACATGCACTTCGACCCCTTGACGTCATGGCCAATGACAGATCCGCCAAAGATTTCATGGTTCGACTTCAGGCGGTGAGGTTCGTCTGGCATTCGAATTTTCGACTTTCCCATGGTGCAGCGACGCCTCCAGGCGGCTCAAATATCTCCGTTGAAAAGCGACTCTGCACGCCCCTTCTTGCCCACATCCAGAAGGCTGTTGCCAAAACGGCTTGCAATTCAAATCAATGGCCGAGCAGAAGCTAATCGTCTAACACAAGATCCAAAGGCGCAAACAGAGGACACGTAATCAGGTGAAGGAGTTCGTTTCTTAGGGAAGCGCCTTACGGCTACATCAGGAATTTTGGAGCATAATGAGTAACTCTGGGATCAGGTATAATCAGTTCGTTTATTCCGTATTTATCATTAAGGAGCTTAAAAATAACACAGTGTCAAGCCCCTTCTGAACCTATCGCATTAATTAGCATATTCGAAACCAGGATATTCCTAATATGTAACAGAATAACTTAATGTAAACAAGCTGCAAGATCCACAAAACTAATTTGATACACAGGCTTTTCAGAAGACTGCCTTACGAGTAATAGATCATTCCCTGTATGATTTTCCTGCTACATGCACTTCGACCCCTTGACGTCATGGCCAATGACAGATCCGCCAAAGATTTCATGGTTCGACTTCAGGCGGTGAGGTTCGTCTGGCATTCGAATTTTCGACTTTCCCATGGTGCAGCGACGCCTCCAGGCGGCTCAAATATCTCCGTTGAAAAGCGACTCTGCACGCCCCTTCTTGCCCACATCCAGAAGGCTGTTGCCAAAACGGCTTGCAATTCAAATCAATGGCCGAGCAGAAGCTAATCGTCTAACACAAGATCCAAAGGCGCAAACAGAGGACACGTAATCAGGTGAAGGAGTTCGTTTCATAGGGAAGCGCCTTACGGCTACATCAGGAATTTTGGAGCATAATGAGTAACTCTGGGATCAGGTATAATCAGTTCGTTTATTCGGTATTTATCATTAAGGAGCTTAAAAATAGCACAGTGTCAAGCCCCTTCTGAACCTATCGCATTAATTAGCATATTCGAAACCAGGATATTCCTAATATGTAACAGAATAACTTAATGTAAACAAGCTGCAAGATCCACAAAACTAATTTGATACACAGGCTTTTCAGAAGACTGCCTTACGAGTAATAGATCATTCCCTGTATGATTTTCCTGCTACATGCACTTCGACCCCTTGACGTCATGGCCAATGACAGATCCGCCAAAGATTTCATGGTTCGACTTCAGGCGGTGAGGTTCGTCTGGCATTCGAATTTTCGACTTTCCCATGGTGCAGCGACGCCTCCAGGCGGCTCAAATATCTCCGTTGAAAAGCGACTCTGCACGCCCCTTCTTGCCCACATCCAGAAGGCTGTTGCCAAAACGGCTTGCAATTCAAATCAATGGCCGAGCAGAAGCTAATCGTGTAACACAAGATCCAAAGGCGCAAACAGAGGACACGTAATCAGGTGAAGGAGTTCGTTTCATAGGGAAGCGCCTTACGGCGTAAAAATCACCCTGAAATAGGAATGGTTGCTTTTTATCTTCTACCACTGTATTCCACCTTGGTATGGTTTTTATTTTTCTGTCGAGAATTTCCGGCCCTTATTCTAAGGATCACTAACATCAACCATTCCATTAGCATTCGTCTAGTTTGAAACTATCTTTTAGATGCTCTATCGCATGTTTACCTTCGCTTGTTTTTGACTCCGATCTCCACAAAAATTTCCACGTTAACTCCAAACCAAGTTCAAAGTTCATCTTCTACCAATATTTTACAATGCATTTGACCCGGATCCTACGTGGACCCTTTCAGCGTTACTTGGCTACTGTTCATACCCGATGCATAACATTCCATGCACAACAATAGTTAGTCCCATTGATTCATGCAGGTTTTCATGCACGTTAATTTTTCCATGCCCTTTGTTCAAGAACCAATGAAGGTAACTCAGTTTGCAGGCTTAACCAATGAACACTACATTATATTGCACTTAAAGGCATAAACCAATTACTCATAGGACTTGTATAAAATAACAGAAGTGAGAGTCTCAATGGCTGAGTGTAATAATCGAATCCCTACAGTCTTTAAAATATGTAGAATATACACATCTCATCTTTGATACAAAATTTCAAACCTTACCTCCTTCCACAGTGACTTCAAAGGTGTATACTGAGTTCATTGGTTTTAAAGTATTAACGTCTTGAATTACCTTCTCAACATAAAAACAATTTCTTTATTGCTCTTTTACTAGACTATCAGGCCCTTTTCTATTTCTTTCAACGCAATTGCTAAAATTCGATCTGCCAACAAAAAATGTCGTGTTGATGGGTATTGAGTATCAGTTCCATGAGATCTGTAGGTTTACTACTCTACCATGCATCTACAAACCGGTGGCTCTGAGTTGTCGCTCATATTTTGCTATATAGGTTACCAATTTTGAGGAATTGTTTGAAGGATCCGATCTCTCAATAGCCCTATCAAACCGTTACACCTGACACACTCGGTACGAATGTGCATGATTTACCACAGATACATTCAATTTAGGGGATCCTCGTGGTTGAAGAGGCCCATGACTATTTTACCCAAACAAAATTTATGCTTTTATGATAGCTTACAAAATCAACCATCCCTTTTGTTAAGGTGGAAAGATGTATTGTCATTTCTATAAATAGAAGGGAACCTTTATTCAAAGTAATTCAATTATTCCAATACTTATCCATACCAGGGATCACATGGGCATGGTTGTTCGAATGTTTTCAACATGAAGGCTTATGTATCGAAACATTAATGACTGAGACAACCGTAAGTAACATTCGTGTGCCTCCACATTCAGGTTTAAATAGATACAACAGTTATTTTAGACCCAATGTAAATGATTCCTTTGGAATATAATATAAAGTAGAAAAACAAAATTCATGAAAGACAACATGTATCGTACACGTAGCCAATCATTATTTCTACAACAATTTCTTGTGTTTTGTATGAGGGATGAAAAAGGTAGTTGTAGTCCTATGAATGAACACCAGAACTTTCAATATTTCCCACAAGACATGCCTTCATGTTAGGCATCACAATTTACCCATATTTTCCCATCACACGAAATCGGCATCACAAGATCTGATTGATTCTGGACTAACAGGATGAGATGAGAAATCAGCTCTCTTGTTCGGAAACTTTCAACCTAGGGGCGATATTTCTAATTAACAGTAGCAGGTTAAAATTCTCTTCTATGGCGAAAAAGTTCCAAATTTGGGGTGTCTAATTTGACTTACATTACAATCTCAGAGCACCTAGTCGTGAAGGAACTTAGGGTGTGCATCTCAGTAGCTTTCATTGTTGTTGTTCAACCCATGTGCCTCCCATTTCCTAGGAGGTAATTAAGTTTACCATGGTCGAGGAAAGAGGTTTTCATGCCCAAGGAAGTAAAGAAGAAACCCACTGTGGGAGTTCCCTTTGAAAACTATCTACCAGTAATGTCGACGAAACTAGAGAAGGAGGGTTCGTAGCATTGACGCAGGTCGTAATTTCTAGAGCGATCTTTGCTAGTAGTGGTACGGCTTACTAAAACAAGAATCAAAGCCCAAACATTAGCATCGACGTCTCTTAATAGTAACGAATGATCGTGATTCACATGAAACACTATCCATCACTTCTTTTAAAAATTAAGGCAGACCCAGCAACAAACTCAACGCCTCTTTCTTCAACATTGAATTAATTATTCGGCCCTCATTCTGTGACCACAACCACATACACAGTGCCTACGGTTCCATCGTATTCTAATAAGATGGAAATCTATAATATTAGCAGCCACGGGTTAGAGATAAACCCATAGTAATAACTTTGTTTGCATTCTTGTTAAGAGGTTATCATATCGTAATGTATCTAATTATCTTACATCAAAAACAAAAGATCTCGTATACATATATTATCATGCTTAATGGAAATAACATAAAACATAAGAAATTAATCAATTTAAAAAATCCATTGTAATTGATTCACCAGATTAGTGGATAGAATGTCACTTGGAAAATCAAACATCGCCACCCAACCTAGAACTAGCTTCCTCTAGTTCACCCCTAAGCCGAGAGTTATTTCTCTTTGATCAACTACCTCTTGTTGATATATTCGATGGGTATTTAATGCCCTCTTTCATGATATGGTTTCCTTTAGTGGCGTCCCTTTTTTATGGATTTTTTATCCATTTTCCTAGGGTCTTCCTAGAAGAGCCCACCTTTCTCTCTTGCGAAGGTTTTCCCATAGAATTTTTCCTTTCCCTCCTACAAGACTTTTATGTATTTTCCCATAAAAGCTTGCCTTTATCTCCTACAAGGAT
Source organism: Pinus tabuliformis (assembly GCA_031772625.1). Taxonomy (NCBI): domain Eukaryota; kingdom Viridiplantae; phylum Streptophyta; class Pinopsida; order Pinales; family Pinaceae; genus Pinus; species Pinus tabuliformis. Next base: position 1,641,049,395 of record CM062816.1, on the reverse strand, counting down.
TTTATGTTTTTTTTTTTAACTTAACATCTTTCTCCAATTAAATAACTTGATGGATATTTATCTCCAATTCCATTAAGGTTATCTAGAATTTGATCTAGAAGTCTTATCATGAAATAACTATCCATTCCCATTCCCAATGGGATTCCATTTGGAAAGAATCTCATCTCTTGCTGTCTCATTTTCCAAGTGATTAAGTTATCTTTATTTATGTAGTAATCAAGTATTTACTTTCATTATTTCACCTCAGACCTAGATTTTTTGTTACAACTCAGCGTTAGCTTAGGTCTAGCATAATAGAAATAGGGTGTTACATACACATAATCCCCGCCTTAAATTTACACTGTCCTCAATGTATTACTACATCTTATAATTCATTTCCTCATTCTCATGTAGTTATTTTTGAAATTACAAGTTCCCATGACCTTGACATATGAATTAGATCTTTCGATATATAGGTTTAAAAGGAGTTCTACGAGCAATCTCCTTTAATTTATACTTGTAAAATATGTTTCAATAAATTTTTTCAGAGACTTTATATGCCTTAAAATATATCAATTTAGGTTACCACAGTTAATTTCATAACTTATATAACAGTACTACTAATTGAGTAGCTACATGTTAATGTTTCCCGCCATTTAACTATGATTTCTCATCTTCAATTTCATTTTATTTAAATAATAGGAAGAATGCACCTTCCTCCAATGCATTTGTATTTTTTCCAAACACTTTCTTCCTGCAGTCTCCTTGCATTAGTCACAACAAATCAAACTATCACATTTGGCCAATCAACATGTATAAAAATATCACACGAGGTTAGCTCAAAATATAACCATCAAAATCATATGTAATCATCATAAACCCAATCACAGATCACATGTAATCATCATAGACCAGAATCATAAATCACATGCATCCTAAACTGAAATAAAAAATGTATACTTATCCTTTAATCACTTCATAACTTCCACCTATGTCTTTATTATGCATGCACTCCATATCGATTTACACACCTGACAACCACCTAGTGGCTTCTCCTCAACCATGTGTACATACGCATATTGTGCATCACAAACATACATATATAAATGTCATCCAACCTCATGCAATACCTGCATCCACACTAGTACCATATGTACCACATGTACATAGTATCGCATGTACAACATGTACACAATACCAATTGTCCATATCATCATATGCATAACATGTACATTATCCACATTTTTTCATAACATCAAGTCAATGCCAAAAATTCCTTCAATTATTTATTCACACTACTTTTAGGTAAGTCCAACCAAAGCATGCTCTGTATGTCAATTAGAGAATAAAGAATTAATGGACTTGTTCAACTTCTATAACTAGAGCATTCATGTCAAAGTATTTAATTGCTTTTATTGAGCTAATCTTGTTCATATATCTTGTGGTTGCAGGAAAATTTCATCAATGAGAGAAAATGATAACATGGAGGTAATCATACATGTTCACAATACCAATAACTTTGGGTTTTGGGATTGAATCTGTCACTAGACAAGGTCTTAATAACACCAGAAATATGACCTCCACCCAATCATAAAGTAGGATTTTAATAGTTAATCTAGTATAGCCTTCAATATTATATTTGAAGTTTTAATAAAAACCTTAACCTTGTCTTAAGCCAATAAAATAATTGTTTGGTACTCAAAAGTACACCATACATAATCTAGTTATGCCATATGATTTCATGTTTGTTCTTTTAAATATTACTCTCAACACGTTGTTTGCCATGAATAATTTTGTGTATATTCAAAACCAATCGAAAAATCAGTATGCAAGTACATACACCTCATATACATGAGTGATAACCAAAGGTTACAATGTTCTGACACTCCCCCACTATGCTAATTTCAAGGGCACTATGGGTATCTGGATTTAAACACAGGTTATCACACTTTGACACCTCACCTTAAACATTAAATCACCACATGAAAGACAAAAGGATATAACTCATTTATTTGAAACATAATTCATTAAAATAATTTTCTGTGTGGTTTATGCAACTATTGTTATGTTCCCATACTCGAAACTAGACATCACCATCAATGAGACCTAACAGGTAGACATTTCCCATATTGCTTGGTAGGAAATAGTGGTACAAACTAAGCATCCCAGATTGTATGATTGTGAATTAATTTGAATATATTTCTAGATATCATTTTATCGAAACCAATTATCTTTGTGAACAACAATGAGTACCACTTATCCATCCAATATGGTTTAAGCATCTTATCTATTTAACAACGAGATGTTGCATGGTTTGTTATCATCTCTCTTCATGACCCATAACCTTTTATATGTCAGCCTTACTTGATGCATGCATTTTTTTACTACTAGAATAAGATCCTTAGACCATCATAAGTCGTATTAATATGATGCCTTTTTCTTTACCAAAAATTTGTTAATTAATTTGGACAAGTCATGTTCTGAATCTAGTGTACAATTTTTGTTAATCATTAGGCTACTCTAAATTTCTCTATTTCTACTTCAAATGCATCCAGCACCACCATATCAAATTTATTTGTCATTTCTATTCTCATAAAGCATGTTTACATTGTTTATATAGTATAAAAATACAAATCATTTCAATCTCATCAATTCCCACAAGAAGTACATTCGTAAGATCTAAAAGAATTCTACTAGAAGCAACTTCTTCTTGGGTGTGGATTTTATAAATCTCCCATGCGAGCACTACAATAGTGCATTGATTTCATATCATGAAAATCAATGACGTGTGGGTTGGCAGTTTAATAGAATCGATAGACACTAAATTGAACAGAATGGGGGGTTTTCCTATGCACCCATGCAGTTTAGCCTATACAGAATGGAAGCACAACGCCTTCCTCCAGCCTCTATATCTACAGTATATTTAGGTTCTTTCGCAAGTCTTAAAACATCTTAGAACTTTGCTCCTTCCCCAAATTTCATTTCCTAGCACACATATTTCCCACTCTACACCTTTCGTAGTCTTCTTCTTGCTCGTTACTATCCTTTGGTTACTTGTACGGTGCAATGTGGCAACAATTGTGTATATTGGAAGCATCCTTATGTACTTCATAGAGCATGCTAAATTATTTTGCACTATCGACCAACTGTCACAAAATACCTTTTCGAATCATCCATTACAGGAATGAATCAATGATTACACACGTAAAACATGTCCATAGGGTTCACATATGCATAGATTAAGGCACTTCTTGGAGTTTTCTATATTAAAGGGTACCTTCGAATTGAGCCTGAGTAAAACATGACGAAGAGAATTATTGTCGTATGCTCTTGGACCACAGAGACTTGGCATGGTTTCCTTCATTCTTTCTCACAAATTATTCACACGGTCTTTTGCTTGCCTCAATGTAGTTAAATCAATACATGCGCTAGTTTTTTCGATATTACCAGTAAAATCACCCTACAATAAAATTGGAACGGTTCCTTTTTATCATCTACCACTGTATTCCACCTTGGTATGGTTTTTATTTTTCTATCGATAATTTCAAATGCCTATTCCAAGGATCACTAACATCATCCGTTCCATTGAAGTTTGTACGATTTGAAAATATATTTTAAATTCTCTATCAGACATTTACCTTTGATTCTTACCCACTCTGGTCTCCACCAAAATTTCCACGTTAACTCTGAATCAGGTTCAAATTTCATCTTCTACCAATATTTTCAATGCATTTGACTTGGATCCTATGTCTACCCTTTGAACATTACTTCAGTACTGTTCATACTCGATGTAAAATAGTCCACATGCAATAATAGTTACTCTCATTGATTCATGCATGTTTTCATAACGTTAATTTTTCCATGCCCTCTATTTAATCACCAATGAAGGCAACTCAATTTGCAGGCTTTATCTATGCACACTACATTATATCACACTAAAATACATAAACTAATTACTCATAGGAATTTTATAAAAGAACAAAAGTCTGAGTATTAATGGTTGAGTGTAATAATTGAATCCCTACAATCTTCAAAAGAGGTAGAATATGCACATCTCATCTTTGATAGAAAATTTCAAACCTTACCCCCTTCCTCAATGACTTCAAAGATGTATACTGAGTTCATCGGGTTTAAAGTATTAACATCTTCGATTACCTTTTCAACATCAAACTCATTTCTTTATTGTTCTCCAACTACACTATCAGGACCTTATCTATTTCTTCCAATGCAATCACTAAAATTCAATCTGTCAACATGAAATAGAATATTGATGGGGTATTGGGTATCCGTTCCATGAGATTTGTATGTTTAATACTTTGCTATGCGTCCTGAAACCAATGGCTCTGAGTTATCACTCGTAGGTTGTTATCTAGGTTATCAATTTCAAGGAATTTTTTGAAGGATCTGATCTCCTAATAGCCCTATCGAATGATTACACCCAACACACTCAATATGAATGTGCATGATTTACCACAGATACATTCAATTTCATGGATCCTATTAGTTGAAGAGGCTTGCGACTATCTTACCCAAACGAAATTTATGCCTTTATGATAGCACATGGGCATGGTTGTTTGAATGTTTCCAACCGGAAGGAAAATGTATCGAAACATTCATGACTTAGACAATCATAAGTAACATTCGTGGGCCTCCACATTCAGATTGAAATAGATAAAAAATTATTTTAGACACAGTGTGAAGGCTTCCTTCTGAATACAATATAAAGCATCGAAACACGATTCATTTAGACATCATGTACCGTACACTTGGCCAATCATTATTTCTATAGCAATTTCTTGTATTTGGTATGTGGGATGACAAAAATAGGCATAGTCCTATGAATGAACACCATAACTTTCACTATTCCCCATAAGACATGCCTTCTTATTAGGAATCCATATGTTTCCCCATATTTTCCCACGACACAAAATTAGCATCAAAACATCTAATCGATTCTAAAGTAACAGGCTAAGAAAAGAAATGATTATTTGGTTTGACAACTTCCATCTTAGGGTGGATATTTTTAATTAAGAGTAGCAGGTTAAAATTCTCTTATGTGGGGAAACGTTCCAAGTTTGAGCGCATCCAATTTTACTTAAATTACAATTTCAGAGGACCTAGTTGTGAAGGAACTTAGAAAATGTGTCTCAACTGTTATCATTCTTGTTGTTCAACCAATGCACCTCCCACTTCCTCGGTGGTATTTAATTTTACCATAATTGAGGAAAGAGGTTTACATGCCCATACGTCAAAGGAAGTAAATAAGCAACCTAGCGTGGGAGTTCCCTTTGAAGACTATCTTCTAGTAATGTCAATGAAACTAGGGAAGGAGGGTTCAAAGCATTAACTCGGGTATTAATTTCTAGACTGATCTTTATTGCTACCGGTATGGCTTATGGCTTACTAGTAATTTCCATCTATATCCCTTAACAGTAACCAATTATCGTGATTCACCTGAAACACTATCCCTCGCTTCTTTTAAAAATTTAAGCGCGGAGGCAACAACAAACTCAGTTCTGATATATTTAGTAGTGAGGTAATTATTTCTCCCTCATTCTGTGACCACAACCAGATACATAGTGCCTACGACTCCATAATACTCTAATAACCTAGAAATCTATTATATTAAAAACCATAGGTTATAGATTAACTAGTAATAACCTTGTTTGCATTCACGTTAAGAAGTTATCATATCATAATGTATCTAATTATCTTACATAAAAAAAAAAGATTTCATATACATCTATTAGCATGCTAAATGGAAATAACATAAAACATAAGAAATTAAACAATTTAAAATAACCATTGTATTTGATTCAAATCGGATTAGCGAATAGAATGTCACTTGGAAATCGGACACTGTCACCCAACCTAGAACTGGCTTACTCGAGTTCACCCCCAAGCTAAGTGATCTTGCCATTAATCAACTGCCTCTTGTTGATCTCTTCAATGAGTATTTAATTCCCTCTTCCATGATATGGTTTCCTTTAGTGGTGTCCCTCTATTATGGATCTTTTTATCCAATTAGCTAGGTTTTTTTCCATAAAAGCTCACCTTTCTCTCCCACCAAGGTTTTCTCATAAAAGCTTGCCTTTCTCTCGTGCAAGGCTTTTATATATTTTTCCCATAGAATCTTTCCTTTCTCTTTTGCAAGGTTTTTATGTTTTTCTTAAACTTAGCATCTTTCTCTAGCTATGTAAATTAATGGATATTTATGTTGGCTTAGTAGTTCCTGACCTAGGTTGAGAGTTAAGTTTGCTAAACAAATCCCTACTCCACTGGCCCTTTCAACATCAACCCGCAAAGCACAGACTGAAGTCTCACCCGAAGTAGTATGGGGGGATGTTGGAACCAAGTTTTCGCACCAAGAGATGAGCGTGATGTCATTTTTTCCCTAAACATGTCTTCGTGCAGATCGATAAGCCTTTAAGGCTTATCGATATAACTTCCTTTAACTAGCCTGTAGACCTTCATGAATGTCTACGACTATCTTTCGCAGACCCTAAATAGGTGAATCAACCACTTAAGCTTATCCGTAACTACCCTTGGTTCTAGATTTACCTAGTTCAGTTTAAGTGTTTGATAACATTAACATGCAACAAGATATTCTTCGCGTAAACAGTTATTATTACTTGCATTCATATGACAATATAAATAATGTAAAATCACACATCACTATAGTATTAATTCATAAACCTATCATTCATCATAACATAACAGCACATTCATTTAACAGAAGTAGATAGACAAAACACATGTATTTCCAAAATAATCCCTTTATTGATACTTTAGTTCTTCTTACGGACTCAAGGCTTCCCTACACACTCAGCTGCAGGGCTCTACACACTCAGTTGCATACTCTACTCTAGGCCTCTGCGCACACAGTTGCATAGCCTCTCTTCTACTTTAAGACTTCTTTGTTCCTACTCTTAATGACCCATTACAACAATCTTCATCCTTCATTACTTTTTTCAGACTCTCTAAGACTCCTTTTTATACAATCCCATGGTCTGTGAATCATGGTTAGGTCTATACAAGTCGACACATTTTACATAACAGAATGGTAAAATCCTTTATCACACTTTACCATCTACGTGCTCCACGACCACATTTTGTGGAGACTTTACACTTTTTACAATAAAACTTTGGCTTGTTTCCCCAAAACTTGGGCTGTTGCCCCAAAATTTACCCTAGGGGACCCCATCCCAACCATTCCCCAACACAAATATCATGACTCGCCCTTGAGTCACTTTGATGGCACGAATATCTTATTACAGAGACCTCTCACCTCTACTTGCACCACTACTACCTCATTAATGCTCTACGTTGCTGCCTACTTGCTCTTCTCCACCACCTGCTCTGTTACTGTTCCTGCGTTGTCTTCCTGGATATTTTGTTGCATCCTCTACAGCCTTGCCAACTTATCCCCAATGGTTGCGGAGATAACATAGGCCTCATCCAGTTAAGGCCCCAATATGGACTTAAGGACTCCCTCTTTCCACTGCGTTGCTTCCACCTGTTCAAGAAATTTCTTTGCCTCCACCAGCTTTGCCAATCTTTGCATTATAATGATGTTGCTGGTCATCGCCCTGGCTTCGTCATATTGTTGTTTCACTTCGCGGGCATCTGTGTTTAACCTCTAAAAGTTAGGATCTTCTTCTAGAGTCGTAAGTACTTCCATATATTTCTCAAAGACCGCAATGCACTCCACCACCGTAGCATATTTTGTGGCAACTCCATCCTTTACAGTGGCTTCACGCTGCTCTTTGACCTCTAGTGGAGTTGAAAGTAGTGACTTCAATTCAAGCTCTATGATTTTAAGGTTCAGTTCAGACTGAATCTTGGCCACTTATGTCTTTTCATCGTGCACACCTGCAACCAACCTCCTAATATTGGCCTGCAATGACGCTTCTTCTGGTATATGTAGTTATGGAACTGTTTTGCATGCTTCGGATACCATGGCTCCAGTTTTGTCATTCTGATCCTAAACCTTCTTCCATGCTTCTAGCATTGTCGTCTTCTCAATGAACATCTCCTTATTCTTGACCTTGTACTTGTTGATCATGCTCAACGCGCACTTCTCTCGAGCCTAAACCTCTTTAATCACACCTGCTTGCAGTGTGTGAAGGAATTCACTAGGGAGCGCAGCCAAGTTCAGACTAATATTCCTAAAGCATTGAAAATAGCCTTGTTAGTGTCCGCCTCCATTCTCAGAGCTCCATCAGACAACGAGACTGCCTAGAGATCCAAGGATTGAACCAACTCTGCTGCTTGCATGGTCCCTGGCATCAAACTAGTTGATGTCGCACTGCTTTTTTGATGATAAACTTGGAACTCCTCCGTCAACACACTAATTATTTCATTAAGGAAGTGCATACCATAATCACTCATCAAAATCTTCAGGAAACCGAACCTAGACAACACATATTCAAATAGGAACTTCATTGTTGTTGCCCCTGTATAATCCTTCCCGAGTTGTGCCTCCACCCATCTGGTCAAATACTCAATTGCAGTGATGATATACCGTGCACCCATCTTCTTTCCTGGAGACTAAATTGGTCCAACAAAATAAATTGCCCACTTTTCAAATGGTTGCAGTGACACTTGCGAATTCAGAGGCACCTCACCCCTCCACAATGGTCTGCTCGTCTTTTGACATGCATCGCACACCCTATAATATGCTTTGGAATGCTTATGCAATGTTGGCCATCGCAACCCAATGCATAAAATATTTTGTGTTGTTGATTTTCCTGTATAATGGCCTCCGGCAGCTCCTTCATGAGCTTCAACTAGGATGTTGCTTCATTCAAAATCAGGCACATAGTGTTGCAGTATCTTGTCTTATCCCATCTTATACAAGTGACTTGTAATAACGGAGAACTTTGCCACACACACCAACAACTCCTTCCTCTGTTGACCAGTGTATCCTTCTGGAGTCGTTCCCATAGTCAAGAAGTGGATAATGTCTACAAAATGATTGTCTGCTATGCACACCAAAAAGAGATGCGCATCAGGTAACCCTTCCTCCAAATTGATAGGCTCCTCCCCTATTTCAGTGCGTGACAGATGATCTGGCCCTGCATTCAATCTTCCTTGCTTCACAATTACTTCAAAGTCATACTCCTGAAAAAATAGTAGCCACCTGCATATTTCCCCCCCAACACAGGCTTGTTGACTAGGTACTTTAATGTAGAATGGTCTGTATACATCTTAATGTGACTACCCAGCAAGTAATGTCTAAACTTCTGGAGTGTGTACACCATAGCCAAACCTACGCGCTCTGTCGTTGAGTAATTCTTTTCAACTTTGGACAAATTCCTACTTGTAAACGCTCTAGGGTGATCCAACTCTCCTTCACTGGCCTATGTTAGTACTGCTCCCAGTGCTATACATGACACATCCACATGCACATGAAACTCCTTCTTCTAGTCCAGGAAGACGAGGATCGATGCGGTGACCATTTTCTCCTTTAATATATCCAAACTCTCCTGACATTATTCATCCTAATAGAATGTAGAATCCTTCTTTAATAACTTTTTCATCAGCGCGATAATCTGGACATAACTCTTGATGAACCTCTGATCGTATCTAGTATGGCCTACCATTTCACACACATGTTTAACACTCCTTGGTGCCTCCAAATTGATTATAACCATGATCTTTTTTGTGTCCACCATTAATCCTTGTTTGCACACTACATGACCCAACATGATTCCAAAAGGGACACAAAATAAACATTTCTTCAAGTTTAACGCGATCTGATACCTTCGACATGTATGCAGCATCAAGCACAAACTAGCTACATGGCATTTTACGAGCCCAAACACTGTCCAATCATTAAAGTATACCTCCAAAAACTTCTGAATGAACTCTTTGAACATCGTAATGACTACGCATGAAAATATCGTCAGCGCATTCTTAAGTCCAAAAGGCATTATCGTATATTGAAAGAATTCCCACTCGGTTGCGAAGGTAGTCTTATTCCTGTCTTTTGGTGAGATATTTATCTAATGGTATCAAGAGAACCCATAAGTGAACGAATAGGCCTCCTGCCCACCAAAATTATCCAATACTTCATAGGTTAATGGAGTTGGAAAAGTATCATGAATGTAAGCATCATTTAGTTTCAAGAGATCTACGCATATCCTTATTTGATCCTTATGCTTCTTTTCCTGGACTACCATTGGACTCACCCAATCAGATTCCTCCACTCATTCAATGGTACTTTCTGCAAGCATCTTGTACAACTCTAAGCGAACATTTTCTTTATAATTTGTATTAAGGTGATATGGCCTCTGCTTAATAAGATTTGCATCCAGTTTCAACATTATTTTCACTACTAACAAATCACCTATGATGCCTTTTAAATATGAGAACTTTGTAGGGAACAAATCCTGATATTCTCAGAATAAATCAGCGACCTTATCCACCATAGCATCATCCAATTAGTCCCCTATCTTCGCAAACTTCAGCTCTGCCTCTGTGCTAATGTTCACTTTTCTAGTTTTCAATGGTGCGGTGATATTTGGATTCTCTAGCTATGGTCCCTCAACTTTGCGGTGACCTTCTGCCTCATTGATATTAATTTTCCTCATATCCTCTTCTTCTTCTTCAGTCGTCACATTACAACACTCCATCGCGTGGCACAGCTGAGTGGTCCAGTGTGGTTAAATCAAATCCAAAGGATCTTGCGGTATTTTGAAGATCATTGGCTTGAACTCCTAATACGCTTTATCAATTCATTTGAATCCATCCTCAAAGCTCAATCTCATTAAGAATCCTTGTCTCAAAATATCCCATTCGTCAGTGTTGTGGTGGAGCTTTATTTCCAAGTACCAGTTCATGGGTATTACATCCAAAGTGTGACAAAATAAATGCACCCACTCTGGTTGCAGCCCTGCTTCATAAGCGTCAATCCATTTTGCTAAGTGATAGCGCGGATCACTCCTTCCATCATATTTCTCTGTTAGTCACAATTTTGACCAACAAAATGCAACCTCATCATTTTTCTATACTCGCACCATCCTTCGAATCTGTCTTTGTGCGTACCCCACCATATTGTGAGTGTAGCGTGTAGCGCCAAGTCCATGTCTTGGAAGCAATGCTTCTGTGGACTTCTCTTTCAATTGCATCCAAAAATTTATCAAAATCAGTTAAACCATCATAATGAGGCAAACTTCTTACCTCCGACGATATATAGTGCAACGATTTAGCCATCATATTGTAGTGCATCGTAGATACTTCGTGCAACCTATTCTGCTAGTGTTCCAACTACTCATTTGAATTTTATGTGTAGGATATTTCATAGTCCCATGCAATACATCCATTTGCTATTGGATTCACACAATCTTGATCTCGCATTGTTATCTTATAAATCTGGTCCAATTCGTCGTCAGTTTCATAATCACGAACTGGATCATTACAATGTGATTTTTTCTATAGGGTCCAAAGGTTATACTACATGAAGCGATTTCCTTTCAAATGACATCGTCCTCTTCTTGAAACTGATTACCCCATTCATGTCAATAGCCCAATCGAACCCAAGGAGCACAGGGTAGGGATTAGTGTCATCAACAATCTCTATTACTTTGAAATTAGCCAATGCGCTCGTGCCTTCAATATCTACTCTCACTCACTATAATTCTCTCATGGGGATAATCTTCTATTGATTTTCCATCCTCAATTGAATTAGATACCACTGCAGTGCAAGTCTCCCCATTATTTCCCATGTATTTTTATGGAATATGTTCGCGTCTGACCCCAAATCTAGGATAACTTGATCCATTTCATACTCTCCAATTTGCACAGTGAGTCTCATCTCATGACCTGTTCTTGCCTTATGCTTACCAATTTTTCTGACTACGCAAGGTCCTTCAAGGGCATCTTCTTTTCCTGCACATTCATTTATGAATTCCTGTAATCCTTTCATGGCCTTGGTGTCGCATAACATCTTCATGCAGGTCACCAAGAATGTAGTAAGCATGGAGGGGTCCATTTCTGTAGCCTATTTATCCTGACTTCCTGAGGTAGAAGCCTCACAAAAGCTTTTTCTTTCTTCCATGAAGGTTTCTTTCACGTTCTTTAGATCAAACCCAACCTCCTTTTCTGGAGCCCTGCGAACCCTTTCATTTTCTTCAAATTTCTTTCCCTTATCTTCACTAGTAGTCATTCCACTTCGCAGCACGATATTCAGAGTACGATCCTCTTCGCGGGGTTCATCCCTCGTTTTCTGTAGTTTTTGGGTACGTTGCTGAGGTTGTACCACCTTTTCCCACATCTTAGCTATTAATACAGGGTATTATTCTATCGTGTGATCAAACTAAGTACATTATTTTCATGATAAGTGCGTCAGGTTCATACACTCATGTGCGTAGTGTCTTGGCACTCCACAGTTGTAGCAAATAACTTGCCTCAACCTCTACCAGGTCCTCCTCCACCTCGGCCTCATCCGCATCCCTGATATGCTTTGCGTAATCCCCCAGCACCTTGATCTGAATGCTGAGCTTCTATCTGCATTCTAGTTGTGAGCATTCTCTCCATCATTAACTCATAGCTATGACAATTACACTCATCATGCCCCACCGATTTAAAGAAGTTACAGAAGAGCTGTTGCGGTTTCTTCACAAATTTCTGTAGCAGGTGGAAAATTGTCTGTCTCATACTTTCCATCTTTTTGACAAATAGTGCACTAGAGCATGGGCCCTGTACCTGGTCTTGATTGAGCTTCCGGCCTCAGAGGCATTAGCCCTCCTCTTGCAACATAATTCACGAAGACATGGACACAATATTTATCATGCCCCTCGATCTTACACTTCAGACACCAAACTTCTTCGCACACCTCTGACCAAGCCGCTCTCTCTTTTTTCAGACTTTGGAACTCTAGGCAAAGGTTCTGCAACTCCACATGAATCTGCTGAACTCCCAAAGAAGCATCTAGAATCGGGGTCTCATGCAATCTCATCGCAATCTCCAGGGCTTTTGCATGGGTCCCAATCTTTTACTGTGATAAAGCAACCCTTAGGTGAGGTAAGAGCGAAGCTACAAACCATTTGTAGTGCTTTCCATTTGTAAGATTCATGTTAGCTTTGTGGGTCTAGAATTTCAACCTCTGATCCAATTCCCAGGGTGTTTCACCAGGTTTCATCATGATTTCCTTCAATCCAATGATTTATTTGCGATTCAGATTTGGGCCTACTGAATTCATTATTCAATGTAGTTTGGATGTCTGATAATGCAGTCTTCGAGTTATCAGTACAGTACTTAATGTACCATGTTAGCACGCGATCTTGTAGAGAAGTAACCAACATTTTTTTCTTCATATGATTGTCTGTAATATTTTGGGTTGTCCACATGGCCTTTCCAATGAACCAAAACTGGTTCGGTTCATCATTTCCCAAGCCCTTGAAAATGGAAAACTTCACTAAATTCTCCATATTGAATGGTGGTAGAGCTAGTGAAAGTGTGGCGACGGTGTATGCTGTGGAGGTGAAGAGGGAGGTCGCTCAGGTGGATGGGGTATTCGCGGGAAATCTTTCCTCATTAACGGGACAACACTCTACGTTGAAGTCTGTGTTGCTCCTTCATTGTCACTCATAGGAGGCTCAATCAGCGCGCTATATTCAGAGCCTGTTTTCCCTTTATCCCTGAATAACTTTCCACTTTGTGTAGCTCCAAACATCAAGGTAATTGCATAACCTGCTTTTCACATAAGAGCATCTTAATCCAAGTATTGAAAGATCTTAAATACTTACCTCGTGGTCCCTTGAAGAAGCGTCGCTCTGCTTTACTGTAGCAAACCGAGGTATCGAGCACAAATTCTATCACAAATACTCCTATGACACGATCAAGCTAGTGATCGACAACGCGTGCGATCTTATCTTCAGAGGCTTCCAATCTCTGCACTAACTCCGGGGTCCACACTATCAGACCGTCACGCCTCCATCTTCCTTGGTCATCTTCCAATTTAGTGATCCACTCATATAGTTCGATCGGGAAGGAACAAAAGAAAATTTTGTGTATCTTTGTGTATAGATACCTATCCAAACACTGTGCTTTTGTTAATTGCGGATTTCTGTTTTCTCGCGTCATGAATTAGTGGATCTTTCTGTCCAACCAATGCTCAATTTCTTCTGTTATTAGATTCCTTTGATGCGAAATCACACATCTCTTTATGCAGATCCTCGTCTCGGCAATGGAACCATTTGTTGGCTTAGTGGGCTCTGACCAAGGTTTGGAGTTAAGTTTGCGAAACAAATCCCTACACTACTAACCCTTTCGGCATCAACCCGCAAAGCGTAGGCTTAACTCTCACCTGAAGCAATATGGGGGGATGCTAGAATCAAGTTTCTACACCCAAAGATGAGCGTGATGTCGTTTTGTTCCCTCAACTTGCCTTCGCAGATATCAACAAGACTCTAAGGCTTATCGATATAATTTCCTTTAACCAGCCTTTAGACCTTCGCAAAGGTATACAACTATCATTCACAGATCCTAAGCATGTGAATCAATCACTTATGTGCCTCTGTAAATACCCTTATTTCTGTATTTACCTGGGTTGGTTTAAGTGTTTGATGACATTAACATGCAACAATATATTCTTCATGTAAATAGTTATTATTACTTGCGTTCATATGACAATGTAAATCATGTAAAATCATGCATTACTAGAGTATTAATTCATAAACCTGTCATTCATCATAACATAATAGTGAATTCATTCATAACAAAAATAGATAGATGAAACATAGTTATTTCTAGAATAATCCCTTTATTAATACTTCAGTTCTTCTTATAGACTCAAGACTTCCCTACTCACTCAGTTGCAGACTCTATTCTAGGCCTCCGCGCACACAGCAGTAGAGCCTCTCTTCTACTCTAAGAGTTCTTCACTCTTACTCTTAATGACCCATTACATCCCCCTTCATCCTTCGTTACTTTTTTTAGACTCTCTAAGACTCTCCTTTTTATGCAACTACGCAAGCCAATGCAACTTATATAAAAGAGAGTAAAATACTTTATGAGACATTACCATCTACACGCTCTATGACCACATTTTGCAGAGACTTTACACTTTTTACAATAAAACTAGGCTTTTTTTCCCCAAACATGGGCTTTTGCCCCAAAATTGACCCTAGGGGACCTTGTCCCAACAATTTATCTCCCATTCCATTAACATTATCTAGAATTTGATCTAGAAGTTTCATCATGAAATAATTATCCATTCCCATTCACCAATGGGATTTCATTTGGCAAGAATCTCATCTCTTGGTGTCTCGTTTTCCAGGTGATTAAATTATCTTTATTTATTTAATAATAAAGTATTTACTTTTATTGTTACACCTCAAACCTAGCTTTTTTGTTACAACTCATTCTTATCTTAGGTCTGACATGATAGCGACAGGGTGTTACATACAACGAAGGGGTTTTACAATGTTTAATGTCATTGTTCCAAAATTACAAAATTAGGGATTAGTATTAGAGTTTATATTATTGTGTTTATAATATTGGATTCAATATTATGACTTAATATTGAGGTTTCCAATATTTGGTTCAATATGAGGGTTTATAATATTTTGTTTAATATAGTGGTTGAATATTGTGATGTTGAAATTTTACAAAAATCTATCAAATGCAACATTGTGACAAACATCATTGCAATGTGAAAATGACTGTCACATTGTTATATTACATTGCAATTTATTCCACATTGCATTGCGATATTAGAATATTAGGATGTAATATTATGGTTTATAACATTCGGCTTATAATATTGAGTTTAATATTAGCATTTAATATTGGGTTTATAATATTGGATTTATAATATAAGGGTTTATTATCAGTATTTAACATTAGGTTTATAATACTCAGTTTGATATCAGGGCTTATAATATTGGGTTTAATATTAGTGTTTAGTATTATGGATTATATTATTGGGTTTAATACTAACTTTAATATTAAGGTGTAAAAGATTGAGTTTATGATATCAACTTTGATATTAGGGTTTAATATTGGATTTATAATATTGGGTTAATAATGTTGGGTTTAATGTTAGTTTGTACTATTAGGGTTTAATATTGGGTTTATAATGTTGAGTAAGATACTAGGGTTTATAATATTATGTTAAATATTAGGGTTTAATACTAGGTTTATAATATTGGGTTTAATATTGTGACTTTGGAATGGTACATAAATCTATTCAACACGCATTATGACAATCAATGTCGCAATGTTACATTACATTGCAATTTATCCAACATTGTTTTTCAACATTATGAAATTAGGGTTTACAATATTTGGTTTAATACTAGGATTTAGTATTGGGTTTATAATATTGGGTTCAATAGTATGGGTTTAATATTGTGTGTATAAATCGTAATGGGGGCGATAAATTGTTGTAGGGAATGTTTAGTGGGGGCCTCTTCATCCTCACCCACACAACACTTGCCTTAATGGAGTGTGTCATGCACAGCTCCCCTGACAAAGACACACTGAAGCTTCTAGATGAAATAAGGGTTATATTATTTCAAGCTTTCCTATTTATGCATTATTATTTACATGAGGTTATGGGACTCATGGTGGTCCAAGTTCTTGAATGCTTATTTTTACAGGGTGGCATTTGTTTTCCAGGCTACAATGAGCCATGAAGATGATCAAGCTGACACTAATATAGATTTTAGTGTTAGAGAGGAGGTGCAATGTGAGTGAGTGTGGGATCTAGGCTTGAGGTTGTGACCTCCTAGTCATCGTGTTTTAGTCACCTAGTTAGATGGGCAGTGATAGTTCAAGAACAAAAGGGTGGATAAATTTGGGTTTGCTTCAAGCATTGACATTCTTATAAGATTCATATATCATGAATTAAGGAGGGTTCTTGTATACTTCTTTCATTTGAGTTTTCAATATTTTGTCTCTTCTATTGAATTACACTAGGTATCTATGCAGGAACCGATTCATAAGGAGCAGAGAGTATTTCTATTGTTTTTCTCTATGGGCATTGATTCTTTGTTTGACAGTGGGATATAAGGAGTGTTTTGGCTATGAAGGGTGGTCATATTTATGGTGTAGCTTGTGTTATGAGTATGCGTGGGATTTGATAGGAAGTGTAATTAACCTTTTGTTGGGGGTTTCCATTTACAAGGAAATGGGCCTTATTATTGTCTGCATGGTCTTGGGCATGTTAGGGAAGGGTCTGTTGGGGTAGCTTAGGAGGTGCATTGGGGGTGTTATCTTGATGTCAATTGGTGCAATTTGAATTATTTTGGCTCCATGTTGCAGAAACATTGAACAGTTCGTTACGACATAGGACCATGGGGCCACAGCGTAGTTCATAATGGATGTAACTATGACCTAGTAGAAGTGGTAGATCCATAATATGTGAACTCTTATAGTAGAATTGAGCTACCTCCCCCCTTCAGTTCTTTGATAAACACATTCAATAGATTGCATTAATCTTGGAATGACTTTCTCATAATAGACATGAGTATATCAATGAGATCATTTTATTTATCAATAACCTTTAGTTAAGTCATTGGCGTATGATGGACATGCTAACTTCTCTTCATCGCAGACAAAAAACTGATTAATGATAGATTAGAAGGACTGGAAGTAAATTTAGAGCATATGGAAGATCATGTCCATTATGCTTTCCACCTTTCTTCATCACCAAACAATGAATAGGTAAACTGATCTTTGGCTCTCCTTCCAAATTAGGGATGAAAATTGGCTCCTTTCAGGTTCTTGGAATATATTCATATTTTTGGGCTACATGTGTCTCGTTCTCTAGTTTGCTCTGCTTGTTCATTCTTTGGTTTTGTTTTTACTTGATATGAAACGAGTCTGGTAGAAATGTGGCTAGTAGTATTCTAATATGTAACCCCTCACGATGTATCGTTCATTTGAACTAATTGAAAAAAATTATTTTGTTTATAACATTAGGTTTAATATTACAATTTTTTTTAACATTGGGTTTAATATTAGGGTTTATAACATTGGATTTATAATTAGGGTTTAATATTGAGTTTATAATATTAAGTTTAATATTAGGTTTAATATTGGGTTTATAACATTTTTTTATATTATCAAGGTTTATAATATTTTCTTTAATATTGTAACATTCAAATGGTACAAAGATCTATTCAATGTCTCATTGTGACAAACATTGTCACAATGTGACAATCATTGTCACAATGTTACATTACATTAAAATTTATTCAATGCCGCATTTGGACATTACAAAAATGGGTTTTGATATTAGGGTTTATAATATTGTGTTTAATATTGGCTTTATAATGTCAGGGTTTATAATATTGGGTTTACAAGGATAGGGTTTATAATATATGGTTCAATATTAACATTTAATATTGTGATGTTGGAATGGTACAAAAATATATCGAGTGCCACATTGTCACAAGAAATGCCACAAAGTGACAATCAAACTAGCAATTATTGTTGCAATAGTACATTATATTGCAATTTATTCAATGTTGTAGTGCAACATTACAAAATTAGGGTTTAATATCAATATTTATAATATGGAGTTTAATATTAAGTTTTAATATTAGATTTAGATTTTGGGTTTCATATTAGGATTTATAATATTGTGTTTAATATTAAAGTTTATAATATTGGGTTTAATATTACAGTTTTATATTGGGTTTATAATATTGGATTCCATATTATGATTTATAAGATTAAAACCCTAATATTAATGTTGGTGTTTAATATTAGGGTTTATAATATTGATTTTATAATATTATGATTTATAATATTTTATTAATATTAGGGTTTAATATGAGAGTTCATAATATTTCTCTTATAATATTACAGTTTACAATATTGAGTTTAATATTATGGTTTAATATTTGGTGTATAAAGTTAAGGTTTATAGTATTTGGCCTAGTATTAGGTTTTAATAATGCAATGTTTAAATGGTACATAAATATATACAATGTTTCATTGTCACAATCATTGTCGCAATGTTAAATTACATTTCAATTTATGGGGTTTATAATATTGGAATTTAATATGAGTGTTTATAATATTCAGGTTTATAATATTCAACTTTAATATTGGGTTTAATAGTGGCACTTGATATTGGGATAATAGTGTCTATAATATTGAGTTTAATATTAGGGTTTCTTATTGAGTTTAATATCAAGACTTATAGTATTAGAGTTTATAATATCAGGTTTAATATTAGGGTTTATTATAGGGTTCAATATCATGGTTTATAAGATTGAGTTTATAATGTTAGAGTTTACAATATTTGCTTTAATATGAGGGTTTAAAATTGTGATGTAGGAATGGTACAAAAATTTATCCAACGACGCATAGCTACAAACATTGTCGCAAAGTGACAATCAATCTCAAAATAATTGTTACAATGATAAATTACATTGCAATTTATTCAATTTTGCATCACAACATTGCAAATTAGGGTTTAATATTATTTCTTATAACATTTTGTTTTAATATTGAGCTGGTAATATTGAATTTAATATTAGGGTTTATAATATTGGATTTATAGTGTTACATATTGTTGTATTGTTTTTATAATATTTTGCTTTAGAATATTGGGTTTAATACCAAGGTTTCTAATATTGGGTTTAATATCAAGGCTTATAATATTTTTTTTTATAATATTAGAGCTTATAACATTGAGCTTGATATTTGGGTTTCATATTAGAATTTATAATATTAAATTTTATGATATTGGGTTTAGTATTGGGATTTATAATACTGAGTTCAATATTATGGTGATTTAAAGTATCCAGTTTAATATTATAGCTTAATAGTGGATTTATAATATCGTGCTTAGTATTAGAGTTTATAATATTAACTATTATATTATATTAATATTGATATCAATATATGTTTATCACCTAGTGATTGTATATGTGGTTGATGTACACCTATTTACATATATTAACACATTTCTTAATGTAATTATGCTCATCATTCTTAAAGCTAATTATATCAATTATTTAAATATATATTATTCCTCTATATATATTCATTTCCTTTTCCTCCATTACAATTATTATAGTGAGTTGTGTAGTGTGATGATTTTCTTCATGGTTTTGCTTTTCTCTATTGTCCCAAAGTCAAATACAGACTACATAACGTATAAAGAGTCATGAGTGGAAACACCAGTGGCACCATACGTAGAGCGAATATACCATTATGTGATACAAAATAAGAGAGTGATTAGTAGAGTAGAGAACATATCCGTTAAGAAACAACGATAATAGTATATGGACAAATTTGAAAAATTTCATTTTCTTCGGTTCTCTTCTCATTAGATTAATAACAAAACATTTGCATATTGGCTATAAATGCCAATGTGATTCAATGTTTACATGTTTTTCCAAGATCAGCTTCTAACATACCAGACTTATTCTGCCACATCCACTTGAATAATTTATTCTTCTAAGACTCCTATCTATCTTCATGTTCTTTTATCTCTGAGAAAAGTAATCCAAGTAATCCTTTTCCTTTAACCTAGATAGCTTATAAAACTCAATCCAACATGCAGTAGAGGGTTAGATTTGCATAATAACGTGTTCTAGCTAGCTAGAGACCTATCTCACAAAGCTAATTCTAACGAGCAGACACTGATGTCTATATATATTGTCTACAGGTTTCACGAGGTGAACCATTTTTTAATTCTGTATGTAAGTGACCATATAAGTGAATGGGCAAGACGTAATTATCATATTTTTCTTTCTCCATGGAGCCCAGGCAACACTAGATGATACTTATTACCCAAGGTCCTCTACCTCTCAGCTCGCTGATTAATTGGAGTGCTAAGAGAGCTTGGCAGGGAGGGCCCTCTCGGAGCTACATAAGTGACGTTCTTGTCTCATCTGAATTTCAAATATAAATCGAACGCTATATTTGTTTTTCTTCATCTGATTGTCTGTAATATTTTGGGTTGTCCACCTGGCCTTTGCAGAGAACCAAAATTGGTTTGGGTCCTCATTTCCCAAGCCCTTGAAAACGGGAAACTTGACTGCATTCTCCATATTGAATGGTGGCGGAGCTGGTGGAAGTGTGGGCAACAGTGTATGTTGTGGAGGTGAAGATGGAGGTGGTGTGGGTGGATGGGGTATTCACAGGAACCCTTGACTTATTAATTGGATAATGCTCTACGGTGAAGCCTGTGCTGCTCCTTCGTCGTCACTCAGAGGAGGCCCAATCAGTGGGTTATATTCAGTGCGTGTTCTCCCTCTATCACTGAATAACTTTTCATTTTGTCTAGCTCCAAAAATCAAGTTAATTGCATAACCCTATTTTCACACAAGAGCATCTTAATCCACGTATTGAAAGATCTTAAATACTTACCTCATGGTCCCTTGAAGAATCGTCACTCTGCTTCACTGTAGCTAACCGAGGTATCGAGCGCAAATTCTGTCACAAGTCCTCCTATGATGCGATCAAGCGAGTGATCAACAATGTCTGCAATATTATCTTCAGAGGCTTCTAATCTCCAGACTAACTCCAGGGTCCACACTATCGAACCATTAAGCCTCCATCTTCCTTGGTCATCTTCAATTTAGGGATCCACTTTTATAGTTCGATCAGGAAGGAACATAAGAAAATTTAGTGTATCTTTGTGTATAGATACCTATCCAACCACTGTTCTTTTGTTAATTGTGGATTTTCATTTTCTTGCACCGTGAATTCGTTGATCTTTCTGTCCAACCAAATCTCAATTTATTTCTTTTTTGGATTCCAATGATGCGACATCACGCACCTCTTTATGTAGATCTTGGTCCCGGCAACAAAACCATTTGTTGGCTTAGTGGGTCCTGTTCCAGGTTGAGAGTTAAGTTTGCGAAACAAATCCCTACACTAATAGCCCTCTCGGTATCAACCAGGAGAGCACAGACTGAACTCTCACCGAAGCAGTATGGGGGGATGCTGGAACCAAGTTTCTGGACCCAAAGATGAGCATGATGTCTTTTTGTGCTCTCAACCTGCCTTCGCGCAAATTGATAAGCCTCTAAGGATTATCGATATAACTTCCTTTAATCAACCTCTAGACCTTCGCAAATGTATATGACTGTCTTTCACGGACCCTAAACAGGTGAATCAACCACTTACATGCCTTTATAAATATGCTTAGTTCTGTATTTACCCAAGTCGGTTTAAGTGTTTGATAACATTAACATGTAACAAGATATTATTCGCATAAATAGTTATTATTACTTGCGTTCATATGACAATGTAAATGATGTAAAATTGCGCATCACTAGAGTATTAATTCATAAACATGTCATTCATCATAACATAATAGCGCATTCATTCATAACATAAACAGATAGACAAAACACAGGAATTTCCAAAATAATCACTTTATTGATACTTCAGTTCTTCTTACAGGCTCAAGACTTCCTTGAGCACTCAACTGCAGACTCTACTCTAGGCCTCTATGCACATAGCTACAGAGCCTCTCTTCTACTCTAAGACTTTTTCACTCTTACTCTTAATGACCCATTACATCCATATTCATCCTGAGTTACTTTTTTAGACTCTCTAAGACTCTCCTATAAAATCCTTTATGACACTTTACCATCTATGCGCTCTGCGACCATATTTTGTGGAGACTTTTCACTTTTTACAATAAAACTTAGGCTTTTCACCCCAAAACTTGGGCTTTTGCCCCAAAATTGACCCTAGGGGACCCTGTCCCAAAAATTTATCTCCCATTCCATTAAGATCATCTAGAATTGATCTAGAAGTTTTATCATGAAATAATTATCGATTCCCATTCACCAATGGGATTTCATTTGGCAAGAATCTCATCTCTTGTTGTCTCATTTTCCAAGTGATTAAATTATCCTTATTTATCTAATAATAAGATATTTACTTTCATTGTTACACCTTAGACCTAGCTTTTTTGTTACAACTCAGTCTTATCTTAGGTTCGGCATGATAGAAACAAGGTGTTACATACAACGGAGGGGTGTTACAATGTTTAATGTCATTGTTCCAACATTACAAAATTAGGGATTAATATTAGACTTTATATTATTGGGTTTATAATATTGGATTCAATATTACGACTTAATATTGAGGTTTACAATATTTGGTTCAATATGAGGGTTTATAATATTTTTTTTAGTATAGTGGTTGAATATTGTGATGTTGGAATGTTACAAAAATCTATCAAATGCAACATTGTGACAAACATTGTTGCAATGTGAAAATGACTATTACATTGTTATATTACATTGCAATTTATTCCACGTTGCATTGTGATATTAGAATATTAGGGTGTAATATTATGGTTTATAACATTCAGGTTTAATATTAGCATTTAATGTTAAGTTTATAACATTGGATTTATAATATAAGTGTTCATTATTAGTTTTTAACATTAGGTTTATAATACTAAGTTTGATATTAGGGGCTTATAATATTGGGTTTAATATTAGTGTTTAATATTAGGGATTATATTATTGGGTTTAGTATTAAATTTAATATCACGGTGTAAAATATTGGGTTTATCATATCAACTTTGATATTAGGGTTTAATATTGGATTTATAATATTGGGTTAACAATGTTGGGTTTAATATTAGAGTTTGTATTATTAGGGTTTAATATTGGGTTAGATACTAGGGTTTATAATATTGGGTTAAATATTAGGGTTTAATATTAGGTTTATAATATTGGGTTTAATATTGTGACTTTGGAATGGTACATAAATCTATTCAACATCGCATTATGACAATCAATGTTGCAATGTTACATTACATTGCAATTTATCCAACATCGCATTGCGACATTATGAAATTAGGGTTTATGATATTTGGTTTAATATTAGGGTTTGGTATTTGGTTTATAATATTGGGTTCAATTGTATGGGTTTAATATTGTGTTTATAAATCCCTAATGGGGGTGAAAAATTGTGGTAGGGAAAGTTCGGTGGGAGCCTCTTCATCCACCCCCACACAACACTTGCCTTAATAGAGTGTGTCATGCAGGGCTCGCCTCACAAAGACACACCGAAGCTTCTAGACAAAATTAGGGTTATATTATTTCAAGCTTTCCTATCTATGCATTCTTGTTTGCATGAGGTTATGGGACTCATGGTGGTCAAAGTTCTTGAATGCTTATTTTTACATGGTGGCATTCTGACAATGATATCTCTTGTTTTCCAGGCTACAACGAACCATGAAGATTATCGGGATGACACCGACATAGATGTTAGTGTTAGAGAGGAGATGCAATGTGAGTGAGTGTGGAATCTAGGCTTGAGGTTATGACCTCCTAGTCATCATTTTTCAGTCACCTAGTTAGATGGACAGTGGTAGTGAGAGGACAAAAGGGTGGATAAATTTTGGTTTGCTTCAAGCACTGGCATTCTTATAAGATTCATATATAATGAATTAAGGAGGGTTCTTGCATGCTTCTTTTATTTGATTTTTCAATATTTTGTCTCTTCTATTTAATTACACTAGGTATCTATGCAAGAGCCTATTAATAAGGAGAAGAGAGTATTTATAGTGTTTTTCTCTATGGGCACTGATTCTTTGGTTGAAGGTGGGCTCTAAGGAGTGTTTTGGCTATGAAGGGTGGTAATATTTATGGTGTAACTTGTGTTTAGGTTTGCATGGGATTTGACAGAAAGTGTAATTGACGTTTTGTTGGGGGTTTCCATTTACAAGGAAATGGGACTTATTATTGTCTGCATGGTCCTGGGTATGTTAGGGAAGGGGCTATTGGGGTAGCTTGGGAGGTGCACTGGGGAAGCATGGAATAGTTCGTTGTAGCATATGACCATGGGGCCACAGGGTAGTTCATAATGGATGTAACTATGACCTAGTAGAAGTGGTAGATCCACAATTTGTGCACTCTTCTAGTAGAATTGAGCTACCTTTAGTTCCTCAGACAAATGCATTCAATAGATTTCATTACACTCGAAATAAATTTCTCATAATAGACATGAGTATATGAATGAGATCATTTTATTTATGAATAACATTTACTAAAGTCATTGGCATATGATGGACATGCTAACTTCTCTTCATCTCAGACAAAAGCTGCTTAATGATAGATTAGAAGGACTGGAAGGAAGTTTAGAGCATATGGAAGATCATGTCCATTATGTTTTCCACCATTCTTCATCACCAAGCAATGAATAGGTAAACCCATCTTTAGCTCTCCTTCCATATTAGGGATGAAAATTGGCTCCTTTCTAGTTCTTGGGATATATTCGTCTTTTTCGGCTACATGTATGTGGTTCTCTAGTTTACTCTACTTGTTCATCATTTGGTTTTTCTTTTACATGGTATCAAATAAGTCTGGTGGAAATGTGGCTACTAGTATTCTATTATGTAACCCCTCATGATGTATTGATCACTTGAACTAATAGAAAAAAATTATTTTGTTTATAACATTGGGTTTAATGCTACTGTTATTTTTAATATTGGCTTTAATATTAGGGTTTATATCATTGGTTTTAATATTGGGTTTATAACATTTTTTTTATATTATCAAGGTTTATAATATTTGGTTTAATATTAAGGTTTGATATTGTAACATTCAAATTGTACAAAGATCTATTCAATGTCTCATTGTGACAAACATTGTCATAATGTGACAATCATTGTCACAATGTTACAATACATTACAATTTATTCAATGTCGCATTTGGACATTACAAAAATAGTTTTTTCATATTAGGGTTTATAATATTATGTTTAATATTGGCTTTATAATGTCAGGGTTTATAATATTGGGTTTACAAGGATATGGTTTATAATATATGGTTCAATATTAACATTTAATATTGTGATGTTGGAATGGTACAAAAATATATCCATTGCAACATTGTCACAAGAAATGTCGCAAAGTGACAATTAAACTCGCAATTATTGTCGCAATATTACATTATATTTCAATTTATTCAATGTTGTAGTGCAACATTACAAAATTAGGGTTTAATATCAACGTTATAATATTGTTTTTATTAAAGTTATAATATTGGGTTTAATATTATATTTTTATATTGGGTTTATAATATTGGATTTCATATTATGATTTATAATATTAAAACCCTATTATTAATGTTGGTGTTTAATATTAGCGTTTATAATACTGATTTTATAATATTATGATTTATAATATTTGGTTTATAATATTTTTTAATATTAGGGTTTAGTATGAGAGTTTATAATATTTCTCTTATAATATTAGGGTTTACAATATTAAGTTTAATATTATGGTTTGATATTGAGTGTATAATGTTAAGGTTTATAATATTTGGTTTAGTATTAGTTTTTAATAAGGCAATGTTTAAATGGTACATAAATATATGCAATGTTTCATTGTCACAATCATTGTTGCAATGTTAGATTACATTTCAATTTATTGGGGTTTATAATATTGGAATTTTATATGTGTTTATAATATTCAGGCTTATAATATTCGACTTTAATATTGGGTTTAATAGTGGCACTTGATATTGGGATAATAGTGTCTATAATATTGAGTTTAATAGTAGGGTTTCTTATTGAGTTTAATATCAAGACTTATAATATTATAGTTTATAATATCGGGTTTAATATTAGGGTTTATTATTGGGTTCAATATCAAGGTTTATAAGATTGAGTTTATAATCTTAAAGTTTATAATATTTGGTTTAATATCAAGGTTTAAAATTGTGATGTAGGAATGGTACAAAAATTTATCCAATGACACATTGCTACAAACATTGTCGCTAAGTGACAATCAATCTCAAAATCATTGTTACAATGATAAATTACATTGCAATTTATTCAATGTTGCAACACGACATTACGAAATTAGGGTTTAATTTTATTTCTTATAATACTTTGTTTTAATATTGGTTTTATAATGTTACATATTGTTGTATTGTTTTTATAATATTGTGGTTTGTAATATTGGGTTTAATACCAAGGTTTCTAATATTGGGTTTAATATCAAGGTTTATAATATTTTGTCTTATAATATTAGAGCTTATAACATTGAGGTTAATATTTGGGTTTGATATTAGAGTTTATAATATTAAATTTTATGATATTGGGTTTAATATTGGGATTCATATTATATCGAGTTCAATATTATGATGATTTAAACTATCAAGTTTAATATTATCGCTTAATAGTGGATTTATAATATCGTGTTTAGTATTAGAGTTTATAGTATTTGCTATTATATATTAACTAATATTAATATTAATATATGTTTATCACCTAATGATTGTGTATGTGCTTAATGTACACCTATTTACATATATTAACACATTATTAATGTAATTATGCTAATCATTTTTAAAACTAATTATATCAATTACTTAAATATAACCTGTTATTATATATATATATATATATATATATATAAATATATACTTTTCCTTTTCCTCCATTACAATTATTATAATGATTTGTGTAGTGTGATGATTTTCTTCACAGTTTTGCTTTGGTCTGTTGTCCCAAAGACAAATACAGTCTGCATAACTTATAAAGAGTCATGAGTGGAAACACCAGTGGCGCCATATGTAAAGCGAATATACCATTATGTGCTACAAAATAGGGGAGTGATTCATAGAGTAGAGAACATATCCGTTAAGAAACAATGATAATAGTACATGGAAAAATTTCGAAAATTGCAGTTTTTTTCACTTCACTTCTCATTAGATTAATAACCAAACATTTGCATATTGGCTATAAATGCCAATGTGATTCTATGTTTACAATTTTTTCCAAGATCAGCTTCTAATATACCAGACTTATTCTGCAGCGTCTACTTGAATAATTTATTCTTCTAAGACTCTTGGGGATACATAAAGTCACGTTCTTGTCTCGTCTCAATGTCAAATAAAAATCCAACGGTATATACACAGCATATATAGCAATGAATGGAAATACCAATATTGCTATAAATATTGAACCCACCTTTGGCAGACTGTTATGGTTCAACCATTTTACAAATCCACGACCAAATAGTAGATGCTTATGAGCATGATACACTATGCAGTGGCTAAGTAACACCCATAGGCTACGACACATAGACAACAACGGACGTTTATAAAAAATTATTTCAACATTTTCTGATGCATTATGAAAATACACCCTAGAAAGGACGATATCATTTCCATGAAATGGATACAAATATTACTGCTTTTGACAAAGCTAAGACAACATGGAAAAAATATTGTTTCACTTAGCAGATTTTTATTATTATTTGAATTATGGAAAGAAGATATTTTAAAACGGTTTTTGGGTGGGAATATAAGTGTCTCTCAATGGCAGGTAGAGCGGTTCTTACTCAATCATTTTTGGTTCAATTAGCTATGTATTGGGCTCATCTTTATTATATTCCAGCGAGTATCATTCATCTGATGAATAAAATGACTGCAAATTTTATCTGAGGAGGTAATAAGGAGAAAAGAAAATATCACTTATCAAAATTATCTGATCTCACTCTTCCAAAGAAGCAAGGTGGTTGGGGTATTTTTGATCTTAGGACTTTTGGGAAGGCTTAATTATGCAAGTCTATATGGAGGGGAGATTTTGGGGATGGCTCCTGGAGCAAAACTATCAAGAAAAAATATATGGCTAGCAAAGATATCTCATATTGGTATAGGATGGGGAAGATTGGGTCCTCTTAGGGATCAACAATTTGGATGAGCTTCCGTAAGGTTGAATCTATCTTTCTCAAAAACTTGGTCTGGAGCTTACAAACAGGAAAAAAGATTCTTATTGGGCTTGATTTGATCATGGGTGGGGGCGATGATATCTATATATCACATCTGCTATTGAATTTCTTTCATAGAAAAGGGTATTTCACATGGAATCAGGTTATTGAGGACTAGCAGGGTCCTTTCTCAACCTGGAAAAATGCCTCGTCCAGGGGAATGATAGGAGTTTTAGCACAACAATGGGATCAAATTCAATGGTGTTTAAGAAACAGTGGTTTTTGACAAACAAAGGAAGATGATGTCCTTATATCAAAGGGGACAAGTGGATCATAGATAGTTAGGGTAAAAGATATATACTCAAATCTTATTAGCAGAAACTGTTCTCAAACTCTTTCCATCATTCCCATAGTATTATGGAAAACAGGATGTCCTTATAAAACCATCATTTTCTCGTGGTTGGCTTTCCATAATAAAAATCTGTCATGGGAAAACTTGCAGAAGAGGAATTGGTCAGGGCTTGGATATTGCTATATCTACAAAACAGCTGAAGAAAATAATTACCATATGTTTTTTCAATGTTCTATATTCCAGCAGCTCTGGAAAAACCTTGCTTCATATTTTGGTTTTAACTATGTATCTCATCCTTCAATAAAGGAAGCTTTTGTTTGGTGGAGTAGTCAGAAAGAATCGTGGAGGGCAATCATTCAACTAGTTCTCTGGTTTATATGGAAATGGAGGAATAATATCTTGTTTCAAAACAGGAAGGAGGGCTTTGGGGTAGTTTTTGACAACATTATCTCTCTATATAACACTATCCCTGCAAAAATTTCTTAGTATAGAAAGGGAGAACAAATAGAGCAATCATCAGACCTTATGGATTTGCCAAGAGCATATTTTGATGGGGGAACACAAAATGACATATGTGAATGTGGGGTCCTTATTGATATGGACAAAGATAGGCAATTCGAAATCTTCTAGAATGGGGGGAAGGGAACCAATAAGAAAGCAGAGGCAATGGCGCTAACAGGACTTCTTACTTTCAGCTTTTTTCAAAATATTTAGTCTCTTCAGATTTTTGGTGATTCCAAAATAATTATTGATCATGTCACAAGGAAGAACCATATTAAAAAATAGCATCTATCTAGTTGGTTGAACAGAAGCATTTCTCTCTGGGGGAGGAAGAATGACTATACTATTCATCATATCAACAGAGCTCAAAATTCCCTAGCTGATATATTATCAAAGAAAAGGCTCCTTTCTCAAATGGGCTACTGGAATATGGATATAAAAATTGAAGCTGAAACTTATTCCATTTAGGAATTCCTTCTGCCTGGTACATAACCTCTTTTTTTTTATCACAACATTCCCAGGTATGTTTTCCAAGATATTGTTTTATAGTATATTTTGCAATTTCCCTCACTAGTGGTTGAGGTGACCACTTTCGGGGTTCTGGAATATTCTAGATTTGCTATTTCGCCATCTGTTTTCATGTTTTATTTCTCCCTTCTGGTTGATTGCTTCTTTGAAGAACATATCTTCTTGTCTCTTCATCTGTTACGGGGAACTTTTGGCCACACGTCATATCAAGTCTGTTTTCCTTCCACTACAGTTTTGTACAGGGTTGGTTATATCTCTTTATCAGGGCTAAATCATGATATAATCTGTTTTTTTATATCTTTTATCTAGTAAATACAATCAAGCTTTTTTTATACTGAAAAATGTTTTCATGTAACTTTTCTTAATTATAATGTAATTTCTAATATTTTTTTAATTATCATATGATATGGCAAGTTAAGATGAGTTACTTACCTTATATACTAGTTGGAGATATCAAATTGTTAAATTTTAACTATTATTTAAATTTCTATTTTAATAGATAAAATCTTTTATACTAGAGAAAATGCTTTTTAAATATGTCAATAAAATAATTCCCTATTATAAATGTATTTTTCAAAAATATCAATAAAATAATAGCTTATCATTGATGTATATATTAAAAACATATGTATTTTTCAAATTGAAAAGAGTCATTAATTGATAAAATAACCTTTTATGATCCACGTAAAAGGAATGAAATTGAAAAATCTATCTAAATTTGTTTGTATGTGAGTGTATATAATTTAATTAAACAAATATCTAATTATAATAATTCAATTAATTTTACATTAATTACATATTTTTGGTAATATTTAAAAAAATTATATTATTAATTTAAGATCTGGTAATAAATTTATTTATGATTATGATTATTTTCTCTTTAATTTATATAATATTTAGTTTAGTATATACAATTCTATGTCTTTACCCATTGGTTGATAAACAAATTAAAAGTTTCAATGTAACATTTTAAGGATATCGTACCATATGTATTTAAACTATTTACCATATTATGATTTCAATATTAGCGTTATGATTTCTTGACATCGTTTCATATACACTAATTTTTTTTTTTATATTCTATTATTAATTATTAATTAATATTATGAGTTAGGATAACTGATATAATTTTGTTATTAGTTTAGTTACTTAATATATATTAATTAATTATTTTATTCAATTAAAGTATATTATATTAATTTATTATATTACTTAATTAAATCATATTAAAAATAGAAAACCTTAACTATGATTATAAATAGAAATCTATTTGAATTTAAAAATTGACATTATTTGAATTTTTTTCTCTTATAATTTTTTTTTAATTCTTATTTTGTTCTTTTAAAACATCGTTATCAATCTGTGTTAAAGATAACTATATCATGATAACTATGTCATGTCTATAGTAAATAGTTGTTTTTGTTTTTGTTTTTGTTTTTTTTCTTTAAACTATCAACAATATCAATTCATTAATTATTATGCTCATGGTAAGGATTTAATCTCCATGAAATGCTAGAATATTCTTAATATACACAAATCAAAGGTTGAGATTTATCTCCAAAGTACTTATATCTTTTTTTATCTTTTAATTAAATTGATTAATAAAAGAAATCATGTGAAGAAGTGTCATATGAAATGACTTATGGTTCTTTGGGAATGTAGTGTTAATAAGCCAAAATATTGGCCCATAGTATTTTGACAAGGTTGATTTACATATTAAGAATCTCTATGGTAAAGTAGGGTTAAATCTTCATCGAAAAGACTGTTGTTTCATAATTTTTCAAATGTATATACGTTTAACTTATATATAAATTCTTTTCATAATTAATAATAATCATAATGAGTGCTAACCCAACTATTCAAAAATCTAGAGAAATTAGTGACTTACGACTACCTCTCATGTAAATGGTCATAGATGAATGACTTACTTAACATAGTTGAATGATATCCAATATAATTCACTGCAAAACCCCTCAATACTTAAATTCAAAAGAGTGAAGAGAACTCTACTTAAATGGTTCATGGGGCACAATACTTGCTATGGTTTTGCAAATGGGGTAGCGAGCTAAGTGGCCTTGATTGTGGGGAAAAATCCACAGTTAAGCCCCGGAAGTGATGATTGACACTATGTGATTCATTTCACTAGTTTAAATCCCACTTCTTCACCCCTGTGAGTGTCATCCAATGCAATGAGTGCTAAGTGGAATATTCAAAAATCATGAGAAATTAGCGAGTTATGACTACCTCTCATGGAAATGGTCATAGATGCATGACTTACTTAATGCAGTTGAATCCGAAAAAATGATATCCAATATAATGCACAACAAAAGCCCCTCAATACTTAGACAATAATAAAGTTTGATGGTATGGTACACATAAGAAATTTAATGTTGGATGATTTCAAAATATTTATGAAGATAAAGTTTGAAATGATTGATCTTGGTCTTATGATGAATTTTCATTTTTTTAATTATCACCACAAGGAAATGTTATTTTTCTTTTGTATGCTTAGTGGTACCTTTCCATTAATTTTCGAGCATAAAGTAGGTTACATGGATATGTATGAAGGTTAGGTGGCCTCAAACCTACCTTGACAGAAACTAGGTCTGTTGACCACATAAACGCAAAATTTTCCATCCAAAAAAAAAACAAAAAAACTAGTCTAACAAGCCACGCTATATATGTGTGAGAGTCTTTGTTCTTCCTATTTGCTAGATATATATAAACGTAACTACTAATATGCCTAAAAATTTGAAACTTTTTCATACAAAACTATAACCAAAGATGCACTATCGCTACTCATCATCAGTTGAATCCACCAGAGCAGGGTCATTCACAGTGGAACCTGACAACTTTGTATGGGGAATATATGGGATGTGTTGCTCTATTTGGCTCAGCCGACCATTCTACTACTACAATTGAAACTAAATCTTTTGGAACTCTTTGGTATAGTATGAGTGTCCATGCGAGGAAAAATGCATATCAGCTTGAAGTTGCTCCAAGACTTTAGCCATAATTCTCTTCATCATCGGGAACAAATGGAATATCTATTTATATTAAGATGATCTACAATGGGTGTGGCCTTCGTCTAGAATCAATGTTTTCCAATTGTCCAAATCAATTTCAAAATCCTCCTCAGTCTGTTGGATCTTTTCTTCCCAATCTGCAATAAGCTGCTTGAGCAAATTTGAATCACTTGAATGATAAGAATGAGCATTCCTATATAATACGAGAGCTCAACTTGCACCCATGTCTAGGCCCCGGAGATGAGCTGGGTTGACTGGTTTGAGAGGGGGAGGACTTCCCCTGTTTCCCACAGCAATGACCTCCATTCCCATTCTTTAATTTACTAGAGGCTCAGACTATGTTTCAACTTCTTCTAATCAAATGAGGACATGTATCAAATTCTGCAGGTTTACCTAAATAAAGTTGCAGGTTATAAGCACGACACTCCCAAGGTTCGCTTCAACGTTGTAGACCTATCAAAGAAATTTCAAATGAAACCAAACAATTAAGGAAATAGCTTTGAATCATGTTGTCAACCAACAGCCAACACAACTTTACGAGCCCACTGCTACCATTATTCCAGCAGTGCCCACTGGTAAGCCTAAACTGACTAATAAAACCATCCACAGGAAAAAGCCCAGAATTTTCTAGCCAAGTCTCATGATTTGTCAAGTCAACCAAAAGAACACAACAAAGAGGAGAGAAAGATAATTTGAGTCGATACCTTCCCCTTACCCACAACCCAGAAACACCTAGAAGCTGAAACCAAATTTAGTAAGCTTGGGTTGCAAAAACCAAACCAAATTGACCCAAAGCAAACCTATATTCATAGGAATTGAACCAAGAGTTTCCCCTTGACCAAGACCACCCCACAACAAGACGAGAGATCCAACAAAGATATACTTTATCCATTGGGCTAGTACAAGCACTAAGATTTTACAATAGAGCTCCCCAAACCACAACTCTATAATAGCTATGATCGGGATGAAGATTACTAGAAGCTGTGGCTCGAATCTGTCCCCACGCCAATTCAAAATACCCAAGAAACCAATAGAATTCACCGTAAATGAAAACCCTTAGAATTCCACAATTATCCAAGTAGGGAGTGTCTTGGCATATAAAACACCCGCTAGTCAAACCTTGCATGAGGCCATATGTGACAACCAAATCTCATAAACAGTAGACACAGGGGCATAAGATACTAAGGAATCAACACAAACCAAAAACCATACGATGCCATTCTCTAGGAATTTTTTATTCCAGTCTCACCAAACCATAGTACCATGAATCCCATAGACTGAAGGGTAGATACATTGATCCATATATGTAGAGGGAGATAAATTAAGAGCTGGGACATACCAGTTGCTGCTTCTAAGACCTGAAGGAGACAAAGATCGAGATTTTCCCAGAACAGACAATTGTACTAGATCCATAGTGAACAAAGGACGCATAACAACTTGTCCATCTCACTAGAGGGAAAACTCACCTTAATGCCTATCATAATGTCTCTACCACCTTCAACTTTGGTAATTAAACCTCGCATGTGCACCGCCACCTTTACAAGTGCTTCATGCATGCAGAGGGTGGTTGTAGGGATCTAGGAGATATAAACTATGGGTCAGGGCGTGTCCATTGGGGCTATCTCACACCCCGATTGGGGGAGTGGATGCTCACTTACCTCATCTTGCTCACTGTATTTATTGTATTTCTCAAGAATACCTTGAAGAGGAAGAAGATCGTCTTCCAAGGTGCATTGAGGCCATAACATCTCAAGAGTTCTACCCATATGTACACGACCCTAGTTTGCCAAGAAATTTGTAGCTCTGTTACCTTCTCTTCGGACATGGGAAGTCAGGAGGTAGTCAAACGATGGAAGGAGATCTCTGACTTATTGCACCAGATATGTGATATGCTAATTGTGACTGACATTTTCCTATTAGGTTTTGTGGTTTAACTTCTTCATTTTGTCCGCCAACAATCTTGAATCTCCTTCAATCACTATCCCCTTATAACTATTTCTTATTGCAATGAGAATGCCCTGTTTGATTGGAGTAAACTTTGCATCATTCTTACTAACATAACCACAATGTACAAAGAAGAGAAGTCTAGTTTTATTGTGATAATCCATAAAAACACCACCATACCCAGTGTTCCATGGGTTTCCATTCAAAGCACCATCAAGGCTTAGTCTAATAAAGAGATGTGGAGGCCCTGTGAAATGATGTGGTGACAAGATGGGAGGAGTTAATACTTCCCAAGAGCTTGGGGCTATCATATTTGCAGATAAACTTAGTCGATTAAGAATTCTTGTTTTGTGAGATTCTACGTGTCAATCATCGAGACGCCTTTTTTCTTAGAGAATGGTCTCTCGAATATTCTAAGTAATGCCTACCCAAATTACATCTTAGGGGGTTTGCCTATCTTTAAATATTCTACTATTTATTTCTTTCTACATTGTGCACATTAGGAAGCCCAAAGCTAACTTCCATGCTCGGTTTAAAACAGGGGTCGAGAAAATTCCTTTATGCCATAGGAGTATGCAATCCTTGATGCTTTGAGGATCCATGTCCAAGTGGCCAAACAGATCCCCTACTTGGTGTCATTTTTGGACCGCAAAAGGGCAAGTGTAGGTGCTCATTGTGTTGGCTGCATAGAAAGAAAAATGAAGTACCCTAAAAGCCACTCTTTTGGAGTTGATCCTAGGTAAGTATTTTCCCTCGACATACCGACCATAAAAAGTGAGTTATTTTTGGCAAAAAATATACTCGTCCAATTCTTTTTCCGTAGGGGACATTGGTGATTTTTGGGTTCTTCTGCTGTAAGCTTGTATGCTAACTTTGGGTGGAGTAGCCCGACTGAAGAATGTCCTTGCCTGCCTGGTAGGTTATTTTTCTTGACTGAAGCTCCTTGTCCATATTTTTCCATTGCTCAGAGGGAGGAGGATTTGGCCAACCCGTTAACTCCTTCCACTTTCTCCAGTGAAAACTTGGTTGAGAGGCTTTCCAAAATTGCTCAACTGTACAATAATTCCTAATAGTTGTGTAAAGGAAAATGTCCTCTAGATCGTGTCAAATCAACAAATTTTCTAAGCCAATAGTATTTTGAAAAACTTTAAAATGGATAAAAGAAAAATGAACAAATGCATCAATGTAATAGGTACAAAGTTCAATAAAGCACATAACGTATCAAAAATTGATGTTGCAAGACTTGTACATAGCCTCATATATCTTATAGCTAATAGGCCAAATACCATGTATGGAATAAGGTCAATTTACGCATTTATGGAGTATCCCAAACACTCAAATTGGATTGGTGGTACAAAAATATTAAAGTGCATTGTAGGTAAAATAGATTCTAGAATTTGGTATTCCACTTCCAAAGAAATTATTCCGGTTGGCTACATAAGTATTGATTTTGTAGGTAGCATTGATGATGGCAACCAACCCATTGTCACAATATATTCAACTGAAATAATATGTAGTAGCTACACCAACAAATTTTCATGTTATATCACTGAGAACACTCTTAAGTCATGTTGCAAAAGCAGAGAATGACTCCCATTTTTCTACCATAATAGAATAATCATGTGTTTCATCACAAAAGTAAACACATTGGCACTTGCTATCATTTCATTAATGAACTTGTTAACAATGACAACTATACTTCTATATTTTTACTGGCACTATCCAAAAATAATGTATTTGATCACAAAAATAATCACATTGATACTTGTTATCATTATAGTAGTGAACTTGTTAATAATTATACTCATTATGTAAATCATTGTAACCACACAATTTTGGATTTAAAAAACCACACTTTAATATTTGTAATACTAAAATTAAAAAAAGTTAAATAATATAATTTCCCATATTAATTTTTAAAGCTGATCATCTCAATTAGTTAAATCTAAATAGTTCCTTTCCACATATTCAAAAAATTATTTTAACCATAATTATAAAATGAATGAAACTCAACTACCACGTTAATAAGAAAATAGTCATTATATTTAGAAAATTATTTTAACCATAATTATATATATATAGATATATATAAAATGAATGAAACTCAACTACCACGTTAATAAGAAAAGAGTCATTATATTAGTTGACTAATTCATTTCCTTTTTATCCATTACAATTATAATGAGCTGTCTTGGGCCAGGAAGGCATAACAATTTTCTTCACGAATAATATATATATATACATATATATATAAATGAAACATCAACTACCACGTTAATAAGAAAAGAGACATTATATTAGTTGACTAATTCATTTGCTTTTCATCCATTACCATTATAATGAGCTGTCTTAGGCCAGGAAGGCGTAACAATTTTCTTCACGGTTTTGCTTTCGTGCGTTGTCCCAAAGTGAAATACAGATTGCATAACGTATAAAGAGTGATGAGAATAATCACCGGTAGCGAAATACGTATAGTTCTAAGTAGCGAAAATATACCTTTATGTGTTAGAAAATAGAGTAGAGAACAAATCTGTTAAGAAACAACGGTAATAGTATATGGACAAATTTCAAAGTTGCAGTATTCCTCTTGTCATTACAGTCATAACAAAACATATGCTCAATATACTGAGCTATACATGCCAATATGATTCTATGTTTACATGTTCTTCCAATATCAGCTTCTAAACCACCAGACTTATTCTGCAACGTGTGCTTAAATAGTTTATTCCTCTACCACTCCTGCATATCTTTATGATTTTAAAACTCAATGAAACTTGCAATAGAAAGTCAAATTTGCATGATAACTTGTTCTAACTGGTGATGGTGCTATCTAACAATAATGTGAGGAGCACGCAAACTAAAGCAACAACTAAAAGCTATTTCTGACGAGCAAACGCAGATGTCTATATACGTTGTCTACAGCCTTCACGTATAGGTGAATGGGCAAGGTGTAATGATCATCTTTTGTTTTCTCCATGGAGCCCAGGCGACGCTGCACAATATTAAGTTCCGAAGTCCTCTAGCTCTCTGATTGATGAGTAATTGGAGTGGTAAGAGGGCTTGGCAGGGAGGACCCTCCTGGGACTACATAAGTGGCTTTCTTCTCTCGTCGAAATGTCAGATACAGAATCAACGCTATATACAGACCAATGAATGGAAATACCAATATCGCTATAAATATCAAACCTATTTTAGGCAGACTGTTATGGAGCAACCAGTGTACAAATCCGAAGCCCAGATAGTAGATATTGATGCCGATGATACACCATGAGATCGCCCAAGTAACAACCGTAACCTGCGACACATAAAGAGCAACGGACGTTTAAAATACTACTTCAAAATTTTCCCAAGAATTATGAAAATAATTTTTCCTTGTGCGAGCTGGTAGTAGCTTACTGGCATTGAGTTCTTGTGAGGACCCATCTTTATCTCACTACTCGTGAATTTCAACAGCGGAATCATTGAAAATGGTAACAAAAAGGATAATATCATCTGCAGGGAAGTAGTACAAATGTTATTGATTTTCACTAGGGTAAAACATCAAGGAATTTGGATTTCTGCATGTAGGATAATATAAGAATCCAAGTATTACTGATTTTCTCAAAGCTTAAACATCACATATTATTGGGTTTGACATAGCTAAGAGAAGAAGGAAAAAATATTTTTTCATAGTTTGCAGCATTATTTCAATTTGAAAAATGAAAGCAGAAACAATTTCAGGTGGTTTTTCTTAAACGTGGTTTAATTTCAAAATATTTTTTTGGTTTTAATTCTGATGTAATATGGCATGATAACGTGAGTTACTTATTTGTTTGAATTTTATTTAGATTTCTGTTTTAATACATAAAATCTGTATATTATTCTGTAGTAAAAATGTTTTTAAAAAAATATCCATATTGTAGAAAGCATGAAGTATTTTTCAATTTGAAAAGAGTTAATACTTGATAAAATAACTTTTTATGATTCACTTAGGAAATCAAATTTGGAAGAAAGTATCAAATTTATTTGTATGTGAGGTAGAAATTAAATAAAATAATTATATTATTAATTTATAAATTTATTTTACAATTATTATCAATTTTCCTTTAATATCATTAAAAGGTTGGTGAATAACCTAAAGTTTTATAGCATCCTTTCCAAACATATCATACCATACGTATTAAATAATATTTACCATATTATGATATGATTTCTCGATATCATTTCAATATTGATATAGAAAATTTTAAATATTTTAGTATTAATTAATTATTAATATTATTAGTTATCATAATAAATGTAATTTTGTTATATAATTTATTATTAGTTAATATACATTAATTTATTATATTATTTAGTTATATTATATTAACATTGTAGAAAACCGTAACTCAAAGCTATGTGCTTATAAACAGAAATCTAATTCAATTTAGAAATTTAGAAGTTGTGATTATTTGAAATAATTTATTTCTAGTTATATATATATATGTGTGTAAATTCTTATAATTTTCTATATTTTTTTGGTAAAGTTTTGTTTAATTTTCGATAAATTAATGTAATTGTAACATAGATTATCAGACAGTTGGATTAGCTATTAGGGCAAATTCTAACTAATAGTATAAAGATTCGGAGCATACCGAGGCAATAATAATCAGTTTTCCTGAACCAGAAGATCCAGCGACGATAGCAACTACCAGAGATGGGAGGATGGAAACGGACCGTGTCATAAGATTACGGAGCCATAATCTCATTTTCAAATTGATAAATCCCTGTAACGAAAAAGATTAACCACAGTTAGATGTCATCAGAGGAATATTATGGAAATTAGATTGGAAAAAACCCATAATCCATTCTCTTCAACTTCGGAGAAATATAAGTTCATGACACACCTCCATGATAAACTGCCCAGCATATGTTCCTGTCACGGCGGAGCTCTGCCCAGATGCCAGTAGCGCAATTCCATAAAGTATTGAGCTCCAGCTCCCTAGAACACTCTGAAGACCGACAAAAGAGGTTTTTCAGTTTATCGATTTAGAAACCTCCCCTATTAAGGGTATCGACAATTCCTCTTGCAAAAATGGGGAAGCCTAAGTTAACGAGCATGGCGGCATTAAATGAAAATACAGAAACTTCATTGTCTAAATTCAAGCACCATCGATACACCAGGAACTAAGAGACCAGAGGTCTCTGTATTTGCGACCGAACATTCTGCAGCCTTTTTAAGTTCAATAGCAAAAGCTAAAGTTGTCCTCATTCGGTGAGACAGTTTCCCTGCAACGTTAGGATAAGCGTTTGAAATTGATAAAATACAATTTTCCAGTTGAGTTAGCTTTCAGTGAGGTAGTTGACAGCCGGAGAAATTATCTTTAGAAATATTTTTCGAGATTGTAATAATAGAAAGACACTTTAAGAAGATTTAATCTATTAAAATGGTTATTAGATATTGAAGGACATCTGAAATATGGTGTGAAGGTAAGCTCTAGTTTTAGCAAGACGTTGAAGGACATCTGTAATATGATGTGAAGGTAACCTTCAGTTTTAGCAAAGGCACCGGCTTTCAGGATCTGTCCCAAGTCACTTCTATCATATACTTATGCTTTTCTCAGTCTCTTGGTTTATGGTATTTATTTTCAATACTAAAGTTTATTTAAGTAGTCATGTATTTAGCATTATCAATGGTTTACATTTTGATAAATCTAGATTATTGTCTCTTCTGTCCTATCCTTATGCCTTTTTCAGTTTCTTGAATGAGAAAGAAAAAAATTGGTCTATTGTAAAATTTAGGAGGAAGCCATCCAATCTCTTCAAGTATTTTCAATTAGTGCCATTATTACAGCTAGATTAAATTTAGGATAGACAAATACAAATTAGCAGAGACAAACTAGAGAGGATAATAAAAACCAAACCAACACAGTAGAAAGAAAGCTCAACTTACTTTCAGTAGAAAAGATGATTTATTCAGGTCCAAGTTCGCACAATTCGCTTGATTTTCTACAGATAGCGTTGAGGAAGAACAGACGGCCCCGGTCAAAGAAGTAACCGACACATTGATGACGAATGAGATAAATAGAGCGATTGCAGTTTCTATGAGGAAATACCTGCACGCCGACTATAACATAGATACCATCCCGAATCATTTCATATATGCTTGATTTGATTAGTGAAATAACGACATATGTACGGTTTCAGAGCTGTATAAATGGTGGAAATGTACTTACATTAATTGCTTCAACAGTAGGTTTAACTTTCCGCGTGAGCACCAAGGCAGAATGAAGAAATAGATTGTGCCTGGACATGGTTGATTATATTATTAGTTATATCGTTTGTTAGAATTGTTTTACAGAAGACATTCATAATGAAAGAAGGCCACTGGATCCCATTGAAAGGCATGGGATAGACTGGATCAGCTAAACATTTGACAACTTCTGTAAGATAATATTTTGATGGAATTAATAAAAGGAAAAACGATAGGACTTTACGGAGTAATCAAGGCTCCAATTAGTGAGATGGCCAGACCAGTGGAACCTTGCCCACTTAACAGAGGAACGAACATTCCTTTAAAGAGCTCTCCGGGTTTAGGTTTTGCATCTACCAGCTCGACCAAGAAAGCCACCAACATTATAAACAGAAGAATAGCAATGAACCCCTCCAATTTTCTCATCTGGATTTCATTATAACACATGTTAAAATATTTTGAAGGAACAACTCTTTGATAAGAAAATTCAACAGGAATCTGGTATGAAAAGACATGAATGAAGTACAAGGAAACAGATATAGCACCCCAAATGTTTGTAATCCAATAAGAAGGAGCGTACTGACTCCGGCTATGAGAACACCAGCCCAAATAGGTGTACGTATCAGCATATTAAGAGCAAGAGCAGTTCCAATAACTGCAGCGGCACGGTAGGTAAATGAGAAATTAATTATCAATATGTTCATTAAAGAGTTACATCACAAGTAGTTTCCAATTTAAAACCGAAAATCAAATTGGAAGATATTTACGGAACACATTATGCTAACCTTCAGGAATATCTGCTGTAGTAACAGCCAATTCCGATAGAAGCCATAAGACGTAATTTAATTTCCTTGGATACTCTTCCCTGTAGTGTTGGGACAGATGTTTACCTGTGATGCTAGCAGTTTCATGGGTTAGGATAATACTTTATTAAGAAAATATCAACTCATATAATTGTCTAATAGAGGAAACCGAGACTGGGTCTCTGGACAGACCTGTGACGACTCCCAAATTCGCTGCAAGATATTGTATAAGGACGCCAAAAACAGACCCGACAAATATGATCCACAGTAGCTGCAAAATAATATATACAGACGATGAGGATGAATTCGAAAGTTGTATGATTATAAAAGGCAGCCGCCCCTTCGATCAGCGAATCGCAAATTTAGGTAATCAATAATCTTATTGGTATTAATCAACCCTATCATAATAAAATATTTTGAAATTTTATGAACATGAAATCACCTTGATATTATACTCTAAAATTTTAATATTTTCCTAATACCATTGGGAAATAGTATTTTGAAAACAAATAACTTATCAGTTTCTAATCTTTTCTTTAAGAGGAATAAACTCATCTAAATTGTTTAGGCCTGTTTTTGCAACAGTATATTGTGCATATAAACGCGCAAGACATAAACAACGTGAGATGACAATATAAAATTAGACGATTGGATATGTTTATTTCAAATACATAACATTATCACTACTCCATATAAAAAAATAACATAATTATCAATAAAAATACATTATTTTAATAGATAATCATCGGTAAAAAAATACATTATTTTATTAGAAGTATTTTATATGTATATTAAAATTGAAGACATCTATAAAATTCATTAAAAAAACTTAAAAAATTTCTGGAAAACTAACCTTGCTGTCATTTACCTCTAAAAATAACTCAACTCGTAATATACAACTCACAGTACACAAAATTTCATTTGATTTTCTTTAAACCGAACAATGTAAAGTACTTCAATATTTCTACCACTCGTATATATAAAATCAGCATTTCATTACTCATCTCGAAGGAAAAAACACCCTCTTAACACACTCACTTCAATCTTTCTACCACTCGTATATATAAAATCAGCAT
Source organism: Pinus tabuliformis (assembly GCA_031772625.1). Classification (NCBI taxonomy): domain Eukaryota; kingdom Viridiplantae; phylum Streptophyta; class Pinopsida; order Pinales; family Pinaceae; genus Pinus; species Pinus tabuliformis. The sequence goes on along the minus strand of CM062816.1, from coordinate 1,641,006,308 downwards.
TTTATTACTCATCTCGAAGGAAAAAACACCCTCTTAACACACTCTTTTTATAAAGTAATTCAACCTTTCTATGATTCGTATTTGGAAAATTCAATATTTCATTGCTCAGCCTCAAGAAAAAAAAGACATCAATAATTTTTTATTAAATATAGAAGTTATGAAAAAATAACTTTACTATAACATATCTCTACAATAACTCAACATGTGATATACACTCCTTTTCAAAATTTAAAATATACAAAATCTTATTTTATTTGCTACTATATAAACTACTTCAATATTTTAATCATTTCTGTATATAATAAAAAGGAGTTTTCTATAATGTGACTTTTTGGAGATTCCCGTGACGGAATGGGGTGGAAGAAATTGAGGTTAAATCTTGATTTGTTGCAGTTAAAATGATTTTTTAACTGCATATTTGGATTCAGCACCCTGGAAAACCCTGGGATGCTTTGATTGGGCAGAAACTAGATATCAAACTTGAGATTCCAATAAATTGCTGCCAGATTTTGACTGGAAAAACCCATCGAAAAGACTTCCAAAAAATCACATTATAAACAACTGCTAATAAAAATAAACTGAACATTTCATTACTCATATCGAAGAACACGCATTTGAAGGCTTCTCTAAACTTGATTTTTTTTTATAAAGATTATTAAAAACTTTATATAAACTACAATTTTTCTACCCACACATATATATATATATATATATATATATTTTTGTTGTTCATCTTAACTTATTTAAAAGCATTCATAAAAAGTATGAAAAATCAACTTTACTATCATATAACTCTTAAGTACCTCTAAAATACCTCAGCCTGTGATACAATCTCCTTTTATAATACACTTCTATATCTTGTTGGGTTGGGATATACCTCGTATTTATACTGCGCCCCCGCCTGCAGATCAGACTCCACTGTAACACAAGGCAAATAAAAAATAGTCAACTTATTAGATTCCAGTGAAACAACAAGAATTAACTCCAGGAAAATAAAAAAAACAACTTATTGGATTCCATTGAAACAACAGAATTACCAATAGCCAACCTATAAGACCCTTTTTTCGCTCAAGGCTCACAAGGTTATGAAAATTGCTTACCGCATCCAGGATCAAGGAAGGCTATGGAGATCATAATCCCCGGTCCAATATATCCCAATAATTTTCTCCATGCAGGCTTTCCTTTCTGTAATATTTCACAGATAAAAACAATTAAAAAGCATGACAAGTGACTAAATTTTTGTTTCCTTTTGCTTGAAACTCAAAATACTCCATCGCTTAAGCCAATCCACCAAATTTTATAAGTTGTAATATTTATTATTTTATAAATAAGATGCAGTAAACTCGTTCTAACTAGAAGTTAAATTGGAAGGTAATAAGGAATCTTCCTACAACGATAAAGAGCTACTGGAAACTTGCGGCATAAAAAATAATCTACAGTGATTTGCAGAATCTACCTCATCTGTTATCTTAATGGTGTCCGATCTGCACTCTATTTCTAGTGCATCGCTGCCCTCAAACTGCTCAGATCTCTCTACTGCTCCCTCACTCATTGCTTCCGAGTCTGGAGACCACAGTCGGTGAGTACCTGAGTTTGGTGGCGAATGAGAGTTCCAGGAAGCTCATGTGAAGTACTGGATCTGGGTCTCACTATATAAGTTCCCCCGGGAGTCGAAGAATGGATCAAAGGCGCAGCAATTAGCGGCAGTCGGCGGAGATGCGCCCAATGTTCGGGGTCATGGATCACTGTGCCTTTGTTGCTTGACGTAGACAACACAATTGTTTAATAGTTGGCTAATAGTAGTGGTAACCTGTCTATGTCAAGCTAGAGAATCTTCTCAGTGTAACCATTAAAATATATACTCGATTGTTTGGTGCAGCGTGAGAAGTTTTTTACATCTTATTTCCAACCACTTACGCATTGACATGCGTCGATATTATTGTTGTTATTGCTATTATTCAGTATCGCCAACAACTATATTTTCAATTGCATTTATTAAGTAAGTCTGTCAAAATATATAACTATTTTAAAGCGTATAACGTACGCAAAAGGTAAGTTTTTAAAGGATTCGTATGTATATGCTTATCCATAGGGATATTGAATAATGTAATTGTAGCATGTTTATATAGCTATCTATAACATACCCGGGAGAACAACACACATAAGATCCAAATAAAGGAAGGCGCTTAATGGGATGACAAAGTTAGGTTTTCTTTGTTTTTAAGTTTAAGTCAGGAAGAAGTTGGAATTATTTTAATGTTGGATGGAAGAATGGTAGGTTATTTATTAAATATTTTTTATTTTTTTATTTTTATAGATAAATTTTTTTAATATATTTTATAATGTTTAAATGGATAATATAATAAAAATTAGTGTAGTTTTATAAATTAAATGGGTGGTAAATGTTTATATATAAATTATTATAAATATCAAAATATTTAATACATCTTACTTTCTTAAAATAAAATAAAAAAATCATAACACTTATCTAAATTATAATTTTATTTTAAATTATTAGTATATATAAGTTAAACATACATACATTTAAAAAATATAGAACAAGATTCTTAACTATGGAGAATTAGTCTCATTTTCACATGACGATTCTAAATTTGTAAATAGGTTTTGTTATAATACAATGGGCCAATACCATGGCTTATTAATATTACATGCCCAAAAAACCATATCTTTTTTTAATCAACCTAATTAGAAGGTAAAACTGGAATAATTAATTTGGAAAAAATGTTAACCTTGATTTGTGTATATTATTGAGAATATTTTAGAATATTCCCTCGAGGTTGGATATCTACCATATACTAATAATTATTGATAATTACATTAAAATTCTAGAAGAGGTATTCCAAAATAGACATGTCTTCCAAACCACGGCTCTTCACACTGGGCATCAAAACTAAAGTTATAGTTCCAATTTGTACATGACATTTTTGTCATTTGGCAACATGATATGTATGGGCTTAATGTTTTTCTCTCTCATCTTAATAGCATTCACCCTCATATTCAACTAACCATGGAAATTGAATCTAATAAATCCATCCCTTTTTTAGATGTTACCCACCATCTTGAAGACTCTCTAACCAATCAAGTTTACTGAAGGAAGACCTACACTAAAGGTTATTTTCCCACCCATTCTCACTGCCATCCATACCAAAATTAAGTTGTTCTAAAATCTATTAGCTCCCAAACCCTTAAATATTATACTCCCTAATTCCTTGCTTGAGATAAATCTCACTTGATCCATGCTTTCAGAGCCAATGGCTATACCTCTTCTCATACCAATAAATAATTTTAGGCTACCTTTAACCTTAATTTGTTAGGTCCCTATAATACTAGTGATTCCCCCATTATTATTGTCATTGTATCCCTTATTGTTATTATTGTGCCCCATAGAATACCCTTATTATTATTTTTGTGCCTTTATATTATTATTATTAGGTCGGCTTGGTTATATTGTGACCCCATAGACTCCTATATATAGAAATGAGGTTTTTTCATTTGTATCATCCAAGAATTGTTCATTTCTGTAATGCAAAGGAGATGGCCCCCTCAAAGAGGCTAAATTCTAAGGCGTTGATCTATATTTTCTATCTTTTTGTGAGCTGGTTTCATAACATTTGGTATCAGAGCTTAGGATTCTAGGGTTTCGATGCTCCAAATAGGTCATCATGTAATTTTCGCTATAACTTTTTTTCTGCGACGTTTCAGAAGCGAAGAAAAAAACCCATTTCAGAAGAAATTGGTTTGAACCTTGGGTCTGAATTTCATATCTTTTCTCATTACATTTTTGGAGATATGAACTGAGTAAGTTAAGGTTTTGCAAGCTCTAGAATTTCATCTCAAACAGGTGATCATGGAATGTTTGCTATACTGCTTTCTCTACGAAGTTTCAGAAGTTAACAAAAAAACCCATTTGAGAAAAACTCGGTCCGAACCTCGGTTCCGAATTTCAAATCCTGTCTCGCTATATTTTCAAATATATAATGTAAGGAAGTTAGGGTTTTTGCAGAACCCTGAATTACATTCCAAACAGGACACCTTGGAAAAATCGTCATAACTTTCTCTCTCAGCATCAGATTGAATTTTTGTAAGAAGTTGCAAAAATAGGACGGATTGTAGTTGTTTGGGTGGCATTTTTAGAACCTAAGGTTGAAATAGTTACCACGACACGTCGTGCAAGTTCTCTCTACTGAATAAGTCTATACTCGGGTCATCGTGGAATATTTGGCATAACTCTTCATTGGAGAATCCAATCTTGATCAGTATTGCGGGGTTAGAAATATTACTCAGAGGGTTACCACAGGAAGAAATTTTAGACCTCAGAGATAAAAAATTACAGAGATACACCAGATTCGATATCAAGCTCCTACAAAGTGAAAAAAGCTGTGTAGTTTTTTTTTTAAATTTTTGCATAAGCTTCGTTTGAAAAAATAGTTTGAAGGAATTCAAAGGGTATAGTGAAGAATTATTATCAGTAATTGATTCCCCGAAGAAAGAAAATGGAAACACCTAGTAAGAAACCTGAAAGCTTTAGCATGAATCATTAAGAAGAGGAAGAAATGCAACATGATATATTAAAATTACGAGACCAAGTGCAACAAATTTCACTCACACAAAAATTAATAGAAAATAAGATGGATGGTTTAAAGAAATATGTAGAAGCTAAGATGGATGGTTTAAATAAAGGCGTGGAAGCTAAGATGGATGGTTTAAAGAAAGGGGTAGGAGCTAAGATGAATGATGTGGAAGCTAAGATGGACAACGTGGAAGCTAAGATGGATGGAGTTGAAGCTAAGATGGATGATGTGGAAGCTAAGATGGACGATTTGAAGACAGATTTGACAAAGTTTCTACAAGAAAAGCTTACTCATGCCGAAAGGGTAGTAAAGGAAATTCATTATGAGAAAAAAAAAAATGTTAATCATGATTTCATAGACTCTAATGTTGGATTGAAGAACCACCATGTTCCAAAGATCGATATGAGAAAGTTTGATGGCACCGATCCTGGAACATGGATACTACAGATGCAGAAATTTTTCAATCACCATAATGTGCAAAACACACAAAAGGTACGCATTGAAACTTTAAATTTGGAACAAAATTAGTTTATATGGTATTGATGGCTTGGCTCTCATAAAAAAATTGTCACTTGAGCTATTTTTACAGATTAAATGATAGCACATTATGAGGACACACAAAAACAACACTTTTTTTAGCTAATTGATAAATCTCAAACAAAAGGGTTCAATGATGGAGCACATTGAGGACTTCCAAAAATTGAATATAAGGGTAAAAGATATTCCAGAGGAGCATAAGATTGATGTGTTCATAGGGACTTTAAAAGATAACATCCAACATGAGGTTCGCCTTTGGGAACCAAGTTCATTGGAGAAGGCATTCAGGTTGGCAAGAAAAATGGACAACAAAATTATGGCAACAAGGAAGCCTACCACTCATAATCATAAAGATGGAAGTGTTGTTGCCCCTAGCCAACCACAACCTACAAGGTTGACACCACAACAATTGGAAGAAAAATGAGCAAAACGACTTTGTTACAGTTGTGATAGCAAATTCAATAAAGGTCATAAGTGTGTCGAGAAGAAATTATTTTACATATATTGTGAAAAGGAGGAAGAAAAGAAATAAGAAACGTCAAAAGAAGAAATGAATCCGACCATTTCTTGTAACGCATTAGCTGGAATTACCACTCCTCAAACTATTAAGATAGAAGGGCATATCAAGAAGAAAAAGGTAATAGTGTTGATTGATTCGGGAAGTACTCACAATTTCATTCATTGTAAGATAGCTAAGGAATTGAATTGCTTCATATATCCAGCACCAGAGTGTCAAGTGATGGTTTCAAGTGGAGGAACCATAAATTGCTTAGGAAAGTGCCATAATATCAAGCTATTCATGGGAGAATTTGTATTGAATAGCCCAATGGTTTCCATTCCAATGGGTGGTGTTGATGTGTACTAGGAGTCCAATGGCTACAATCATTAGGTACAATAGATTTTAATTTTGAAGAACCTTTCATGAAATTATTTGTAGAAGGAAAGGAAGTTGAATTAACGGGCATCGCAGGGAAACCGGGAAAGATAATCAACTCTAATGGAATGAAAAAGCTTCTAAAGAAAGAGCAACGAGGCATAATTGCACAATTATGTTCACTAGAGGTTCCCACATCAAAATCATCCATTTCGTTAGATCTCCAAAAAGGTCTTGGACAATCATTCCAAGGTATTTAACACTCCCAAAGGCCTCCCACATATTCGTGATCATGATCATGCTATTAATTTGATTCCAGGAAGTGTTCCTCCAAGCATCAGGCCTTACAGATATCTCTGTGTCCAAAAGAGTGAAATTGAACATATGGTTGCAAAAATGCTAGAGGTTGGTGTAATTTAACCTAGTCAAAGTTCTTTCTCTACTCCAGCAGTATTGGTTCAGAAGAAGGATGGATCATGGCACATGTGTCTAGATTATAGGGAGTTCAACAAGCTCAGTATTAAAGATAAATTTCCCGCTGCTGTCATTGATGAATTATTGGATGAATTGCATGGATCAATTTGCTTCACCTAGTTGGATCTTTGTTCAGGATATCATCAAATCAGAATGAAGACTTAAGACATTCCAAAAAAAACATTTAGAACTCATGAGGGTCATTATGAATTTTTGGTCATGCCTTTTGGCCTTACTAATGCACCTTTTACATTTCAAGGTTTGATGAATTCCATTTTCAAACCCTTCCTTAGAAAATTTGTGTTAGTATTTTTTTATGATATACTAATCCATAGCAAGTCTTGGAAGGTTCATGTCCAATATGTTGACATGGTGCTCAAACTATTGGAGGAAAAACAATTATATGCAAAAATCTCCAAATTTTCCTTTGGAGTACAAGAGGTGGAATATCTGGGTCATATTGTATCTCCTGAAAGTGTTAAGGTAGACCCTAGCAAAATTAAAACCATTAAGGAATGGAAAATCTTGACATCCATAAAGCATCTACGAGGATTTCTCGGGTTGACAGGGTATTATCACAAGTTTGTTAAGAATTATGGGAGAATAGCAACACCTCTAACAACATTATTGAAGAAAGATGCATTCTCATGGAATCCAGAAGCAACAAAGGCCTTTGACCATCTTAAAGAGGCAATGTGCCAAGCACCAGTCTTAGCTACACCAGACATCACAAAAACCTTTATTGTGGAATGTGATACCTCAGGAAATGGAATTGGTTCTGTTTTAATGCAAGAAGAAAAACCCATTGTTTTCGAAAGTCATCCAATTTAAGGAAAGTATTTACACAAATCTATTCATGAGAAGGAAATTTTGGCAATACTACATACACTTAAGAAATGGTGACCTTACCTAATGGGAAGACACTTCAAGGTAAAAGTGATCATGATAGTCTTAAACACTTTTTAGAACAACGATTATCTTCAAAAGAGCAGTAAAACTGGGTCACAAAGATGTTGGACTATGAATTTGAGATCATCTACAAAAAAGGGAAGGAAAATGTTGTGGCAAATGCACTCTCAAGAAAGGATGAAGATGTGGAAGCATTTCTTTGTGCCATTTCTATTATCCAAGCAGATTGGATAAACGAAGCAAGGGATGAATGGAAGAATGACGAGGAAGTGTGGGCACTCATTCAAAAGATAAAACAATATCCCAATACATCTGATACATTTAGCTGGAAAAATGATTTGTTATGGTACAAGCAGCGGTTATACCTATGTAAGAATTCCAAACTCAAACAAAATATTCTTAGAGAATTGTACACCTCTCCTTTAGGAGGGCACTCAAGATTTCTAAAAACCTACCACAGGGTTAAGAAGAATTTTTTTTGGGATGGTCTTAAATCAAATATTCAAAAGTTTGTGGAGGAATGTTTGGTTTTCCAACAAAATATAGTTGAAACAATTAAGACCTGAGGACTATTACAGCCTTTATCGATTCCAAGCCAACGTTGGGAGGAGGTTTCAATGGATTTATCACAGGTTTATCGAAGTCCGAAGGAAAGAGTGTTATCATGGTGGTAGTTGACAGAGTTTCCAAGTATATACACTTTTGTGCATTATCTCATCCATTTAAAGTGAGTACAATTTCTACTGCATTGATGGAAACAATTCAAAAGCTACATCGAAACCAAAAGATTATTGTAAGCGATAGAGATCCCATTTTCACTGCAAATTTTTGGATAGAATTATTTTCTTGTCTTGGTACTCAGTTAGCTCATAACTCATCTTATCATCCTCAATCTGATGGGAAAATTGATATAGTAAACAAATATTTGTAAGGATATCTTCGTTGCTCTGTATATGATAAACAGACACAATGGGTCAAATGGTTGCCTCTAGCTGAATGGTGGTATAACACTTCCTTCCATAGTGCAACACAAATGACCCCATTTATGGCACTTTATGGATATCATCCACCATCCATCACATCATATTTAAGAGAAAATTCTAAGGTTTAAGCAATGGAAGATCACATCGAGCATCAACAACAAGTTCTCCAACTCTTAAAGGATAACCTTGTCTTAGCGCAGAATAGAATAAAACAGCAGGCAGATCAACATCGTAGCGAAAGAATTTTTTATGTAGGTGATTGGGTATTCCTATGGCTACAACCATATAAACAAATGTCCCTCAAGCAAGCTAAGAAGGATAATAAATTATCACCAAAGTATTATGGTCTGTACAAGTTGTTGCAAAAGATAGGTACTATGGCATACAAATTGGAGCTCCCTGCAGCTTCCCGAGTGCACCCAGTTTTCCATGTTTCATGCTTAAAGAAGGTTATAGGTGTCAATATTTCAGTTCAAACAATATTGCCAAAACTTTATGAGGAAGGAAAAATCACATTGGAACCTGAAGTAGTCAAAGAAACAAGAACTCGACAACTACGAAATCGATAAATTTCAGAGTATCTCATTAAGTGGAAGAACTTACTCGTTGAAGATTCCACATGGGAGGATGAGAATTTTATACAAAATCATCCAGAACTACTCAAGCATTAAGGACAACACTTTTTTTGAATGAGAGGGGCATGTTAGGTTCATATAATACTAGTGATTCCCCCATTACTATTGTCATTATATCCCTTATTGTTATTATTGTGCCCCATAGAATCCCATTATTTTTATTTTTGTGCCTTTATATTATTATTGTTAGGTCGGCTTGGTTATATTGTGACCCCTTAGACTCCTATATATAGAAAGGAAGTTTTTTCCTTTGTATCATCCAAGAATTGTTCATTTGTGTAATGTAAAGGAGGTTTCCCCCTCGAAGAGGCTGAATTCTAAGGCATTGATCTATCTTTTCTATATTTTTGTGAGTTAGTGTCATAACATAATTCCAACCACTATATTTCCTCTCCTCCTCAAGGCTAAGTCTCTCTCCCCTACATAAAAGGAACCATCCATCGCATTGCTAAGATATCCTGAAAAATAGACATAAAAACCATATTTATTTTAGTCAACCAATGATAAGTGCAACCCCATGCTAGGTTCAGGTGTTTACCAAATTCTTTGTTTATGGAACAAGTCTTACATTGGGTCGATAAGTCATCCCTTCAATGGCCACCTTAAAGAACATATAGTTGATACCAACCTTGCTGAATTGTCAAAGTATGTCATTGTTGAACACTCTTTTAATTTTAAACACCTCATTTGCTTGGATGAATCGAAAATCCTACCTCTATCCCTTTTTATAACTCTCAAATCATTAAGAAAGCCCTTGAGATCTAGAAGGACTGTAATAATGTCAAAAGGGAAGACAACTATAAGGTAACTCAATCTTGGAAACCATTCATTGATCAAATCACTCATTGATTTGTTTCCCTTGCACCCCCTCACCTTTACTTTATCTTATTCTTCCTCCTTTTCTTTCCAATCCTTTTTATCTTTTCTTTCACGTTTGTTCCCTTCAAAATGCCTCTCTCCTCGAGCCCCTCCCTTCTTTGATTTTTCCGTTCTGTTTTTTATTCATTTTGATCCTTAAAATTTGTATTTATATTTTACTCTCATATCTTTTTCAATTTTTATTTATTTTAATATTTACTTTTTTATCTTTTTTTCTTCTCCTCATATATATATATATATATATATATATATATATATATATAATCACATCTATTCTCAAGCCCCTATCAATTTCATTTTTCACTTTTGCTTCCTTCTAAAGCCTCTACACTTTTATCCAATCTTTCTTTTTATATATATATATATATATATATATATATTAAACTCAATTTCTTCTCCTTTCTTGCTCCTCTATCTTACTAATTTAGTATAAGTTTCTTGTTATGCTTTCCTATTTTGATTCGTTTAATATTTATATTCTATCAATCATAATATTCAATCCTAATTTTTATTTTTTATTTAATATATATATATATATATATATATATATATATATATATAAAGTTAATTAGTGTATTATTAATTTCTTAATAAATACTTTATATTCTTCTCTATTAAAACTCTTCGACCATTCGATATCAAACATTTTATCAATTAAAAATACTTTAGATAATTTTTTCCAAAAATTCTCTCCAATATAGATTAAATAATAACAAAAATTAACTAATATATAATAACAATTTAATTATTTTAAATATAATAAACATAGCTACACAGCTTGACCTAACTATCCCTAATTTTCCCAACCATAAATTTTATACTCAAAAACATTAAAAAGTAACTTATGTATTTTTTTATTATAAAACTTAATAAATCTGCAACGTTAAAAAAATTGCATAGGTTCTTTAGTGAAGTAACGCAGAGAATGGCAATAACGGTATGATCGTGCATTTATATATAATTTTTTTTTATTTTTATTTTTTAGAAAATGATAAATTATGTTAAAAAGTTTTTGAAATTTTAATAAATTTAATAAAGTTATTAGATTTACAATAGTAGATGATAATAGGGTGTTTTGTTAAGGTATTTTATGGTGTAAGAGTTACTAGATAGAAAATTTTATGACAAAAAATCTAATCATGCTAAGAGATAGTGTGATTGTAGTTAAATGAGTGATTTTGAGAACTTAGATACTCTTAAATAACTACTATTCTAACCACAGATAATGTAAGAATTTCAATATTCACATAAATCACTTAAAAAATGAATTTAATAAAAAATCAGAATTTTGAACGTAACAAATTATTTTTTTATTTTTCTTAAAATTTAATAATAAAAAATGATATATATATATATATATATATATATATATAATTTTTTTTTTTTCCATATTAAAATTTAGACAATCGGAAATTTCTTTATCCAATCTGATTGGAATTTGAGTTCAGTAAGTAAATAAAATTTGGTGGGAAGCAAATTATATGTTCATTTTCAAAGCATCAGATTCGTTATCAAGTGAGGTCATTAAAATTTTACTTCAGTTAAGGTTGACTCCCATGAAATCGAAAGTAATGTTAGAAGCAGGCATGCCATCCAACGAGAGGGAGCTTAGTTATTGAAATGGTAAATAAAGTCTAATAAATATTATTATAAACTTCTGCGCACTTCAGCTTTAACATTATGATCACGTACCCATATATATTAAAACCTATTATAGTAATGTATTTGTAAAATCCTATAATATTTTAATTTAAAATTATTTTATATAGAAAAATTTATTATTAAAATATAATTAAAAGTATGAAATATAAGTGATAATGTCTTCCGTAAGTGATTACATTACTACTGTCACCTTTTTTCAAGGTGTTTAAGAGATAAAATATGCGAATGTGAACAACAATTCACGTCAACTCACAATATGTTTACATATATGACGTATTGAGTGTTAACAACCATTCATGCCCCTTCACACTATGTTCAGAGATATGACGTATGAAGCTGCACGTTCCAACATTGATGTCGTCATATAATATAATTTGAAAACATTCTAAAATATAATAACCTTCGAGCGTAATGAGTATCTAACAAAATACTTTTTTAATTCTAAACTTTGTGGACGAATTTTGATTTCCAAACATTCACATTAATAATTAATATTTATTCTAATTCTTAACATTTAAGAAAATAATACGATTCTATGGAATAAATGGAATTTTTATTATATTTTTTGTTTGTTTTTATTTTGTATTTTAATGATTTTCTAAATTTTACAAGCATTTTTAGAAGATGTCTTTGGAAGACATAATGTTGGGAGTTAAGGGGAAACTAATTTGGAAATTTAATAATATTAAAGGTTGTTAGGTTGAAATATTTAAAATAGAAAGGTATATCTTTATCTTTGGTATATATAAGTTTTTTAATTTGATATTGAGGTAATCTGCAAGTTGTAGATATAGAGCTCCTTAAAAGTGGGGATAAAAGTATACTATCTAATTATAGGACCATTATGATTAGTCTTATTTTAGCCAAATTGTATAAGATTACATTGGAAAGGAATATTAGTCTATAATTGGAAAGTCATGATAAAAGAGTTAAATTCCACACCAAATTTAGGTGATATCATTCATTTGTGAACTACCTTGTTAATCTAAGAATAATTATGGAGTATCGTTGCAATAATAAATTTTATCTCTTTTAATGGCTTATGTGGCAGCTAGGGTTTTGCCCTAAGTGGCCCTCTTTTATGTTAATCTTCCGCAAACCTTCATAGAATGACAACTTCTCATAATCTCCTGGTGAAATCAACCTCTCTTGAAGGAATGATGACTGGAATTGCAATTTCTTCCACTCGGGTAATGCAATCCATGGAGAAGGTAGTCACTCATGAACGAATGACAACTAGTTCCACAAGCTCTTCTTCTCAAGTAGCTCAAGCCAAGGTTTTACAGTGCCATGCTGAAATCCGGATCTATTCTCTCAATGGTTCAATAAGCTCCTATAGTTGATGTTCCCTTGGGGCATGAAGCCTTTAGCTCTACAATTTTTTTTTAGAATAAGGTTTGGTTAGTAGGTTTAATGGGATTTTTTCGTGGGTGACTAATATCCATAAGTGGATTTATAATTCTTGGAAACCTCTATTTTCTTATGATATGAATATTTACCCCATGTCTTGGGGATTTTTTTGTTGTTGCCTTTCATAATCTTGAGGATAAGAAAACTATTTTGGATACTGGGCCCTAGCTCTAGGGATGTGTTAGTCTCTGCTTGGTCCCCTTCTTTTGATCTGATTATGATGTAAATCTCCTCACCTCTAGTTTTGATAAGGCTCTCGAACCTTCCACTACATCATTGAAATCTCCCTTTGTTAAATTCTATTAGAGATGCAATAGGGAGATTTTTTTGTAGTAGATTACAAATTGAGCATTACCTAAAGACATATGCTTCAATATGAGTGGAGATGGATTTTAATAAGGATTTCTAGTGAAGATAAATATGACAATTCCAATTATGTATGAGTTTAGAAGCTTGATTATGAAAACGCTTCATTCTGGTGTTGAGTGTGTTATGAAACAGGGCATGTAAACACAAATTTCCCCAATCAATTGTATAATAATAGATTCTGAATTAATAGCCAGAGGCTTGAATGGTGGGAGGGTTCTTAGATAGAACATTATACTATATACAAAGAAGAAGAGACTTAGGGCATGTAAATGATGAACTACTAAAGGAAGCAAAAGACAATGAAGAAAAATGCATGTCAAAAAGGACCCACTGAATTCAGAAATAGAGGAGGACCAAGCCCAAAAAACCCTTTTGAATTTCAAATTCTCCATTTATATCACAAGAAACAAACTGGAAATGCAATTTCTTGGGTTGATCAAGGATTTGGAAAAAGTGATAAAGAAAATGAAGATCACTCTCAGAAAAGCAACTCAGATCCACCAGAAATCACAGGTTGTACTTAAGTTGGGAAGAAGCCAAAAAACATCTTTTCAAGGAAAATGGGAAGCCAGTAATTCCAAATTGATAAGAAGTGAGAAATGGAAAGAAATTGTATTTGGATCTTGGGAATATTTTGGAAAAAATATAGTTGGAAGTGAAATAACTTTTTATTATTATGGAGTTCTCACTTGATGGTTTACATTGAGTCCTATGCTCAATCTCAAACCCACAAGGGATATTGGAAACTCTGAAGAAATGTAATGGTTTTTGGTTGGATATCAACTTTTATTTTTAATAAAAACTCTCGTATATATTTCCTTTAAAAAAATAAAAATAAAATTGATCCATTTTGTTATTCTGTTCACTTTAAAAGACCTTTTGACATCATTCCTAGACAAAAGCTTTGGAACATGCTAGAAGAGTTAATGTTTCCTCTAAGTTGAGGGTTGATATGACAAGGTTGAATGAGAATGTTATTTCAAATTTTAAGATCACTTAGGGTTTGATTGGAAAAAAATAATTGAAATACTAGAGTGAAACAAGGGTTCCCCTTGTCTCCTACTCTTTCTGGCATATATAATGATGTGCTAGAAGAGTGTTTGGAAGAAGTAGGTTGTGTTTCCCCCCACTCACTAGTATAGTCATCACTCTTCTTCTTTATTATAATGATATTGGTCTTTTGGTAAGGAGTCCTTATGATATACTAAGCAACTAATAATCTTGCAAAATCTATATTCCATGAAGGATATGACTATTAATATTGATAAAATGAAACTCATGATAATTAAATTTGGAATGATCACATATGGTATTTTCATATCATACAAATATCTTGGAATTGATATTCATGATAAGCTCAACTGGAATTATAGCATATAGAAAGGGATAAATGGATTATGGAAAGCTTATTATAAACTTGAAAGAAATTGTAAGTCAACACATCTTTGAATATGGAGTAAAGAACTCCACTTTGAGGCCCTCGCCACCCCTAATATTTATATGGATAAAAGGTTTGGAGATTTAGTATCTCCAGAGAGTCATAGAGGAAGATAGAACACATGCAAAAGTGTTTTATAACTTATAATATGAAGGCTAAAGGAAATAGACCCTATCCCACTGGCCTCATAGAAGTAAGTATTTTTCTATTGAAAAGCATGGATATGACTAGGTACCTTATGTGTAAGAATAGTTTAAACAACATGGAAGACACAAGGTTTTCTAAAATTATTTCTAACTCTAGCCAATACCATTTACTTGGGCTCAAGAGGGGAGGCATAGGTATGCCTAATGTTTTTACTAAATCATTTGGGGACAAAGGAGTATAAAATTTTATGAAATGAGGATGTTAAAAATATTACTACATCAAAATTTAAGGAGAAATTGTGTGGATGTTAAACAATTATAGGGATGACAGAAACTAAGGTATTATGAAGTGATCCACCAAACTCTAGAAAATCAAAAGTATATCTCTATCTTGACTATTGTAAAGAAAAATATAAACATTGTTATAATAAGAACAAACTCTCATAGGCTATATAGTGAAACTTTGTGTTGGACAATTCTCAAAATACTATGATATGCAAGATTTTGTTAATTTTATGCCACTAAAAAGGTTGAAGGTAGAAAAGACTTTCTCTTAAATTGTCCAATTATAGTGAGATTGAATCTTTTCAAATATTTTTAACATTACCAACCTTCTTAACTCTTTTACTTAACAAAAGATTTCAAAAATAAGAATAAAATTCTAAAGTATTTGGACTAATTTCCTACCTCCATACATTTTGATAAACAATTTGATTTTAGTGACATTAACCATTATCATTATCATCTATCAATAAAATTAATTATTAATTTTTTTTTTTTAAATGGAAATGAAAAAAATAGTTAAATAAGCTTATCAAAGTTATTATTTTTTTTTATAATATATAATTTTATAAATATAATAGTTTGTTTTTTACTAATATAATTTTACCAAAGACAATTTTGTTTTTGAATAATATGATTTTATACGTTATTTACATGGAAACATTAAATTTTATTTTTCTATTTTTCATTTTTTTTAAATCAAAATTATTTACTTATTTAAATCAAAACATATTTTTATGTTTTCTATTTTTAATAATTTAATAACTTATTTTAATTTATTAAATCAGATGTTTAAGATATATTGTTTAGAAAATTATTATGTAATTATATTTTATGTTGAAAAATATATTAGTATATTATATAAACTAGTGTTTTTTCGTCTTAAAAAAAATAATTAATTCAATTGTTATTTTCAAATATATAGTTTTCGAAGAAGTTATATGTTTAAATTCCATTGGGGAAATTTCTCTGAATTATTAGTGCATGGGGAAATTTCTTTGAATTATTAAGCAGTATTGTAATTTGTTAAAAACTTCTTCTCATCTCGATATTACAAAGATTAGAAATACCTTCGAATCTTTTAAGACAATTATAAAACTACATTGAATCTCTTGATCATTCAATAATTCTACGGAAATATATGAGTTACAATCAATCTATTGTGTCTTTCAAGTAATTTTAAGAAAAAATGCACTAATCAAACCGTTATCCATTACGTAATCCCAAAGAAAATGAGGAATTGAAAGAGAAGTTCTATGAGGGGGGTTTGAATTTTTTTAATATTTAATATGTTTTAATTATTATATAATTAATATAGTTATATAAATCGAATACTCATAAATATTTATGAATATTAATTTATAATAAATATCAAAATATTTAATTAATGATATATATCTCTAATAAATATTAAAATTTTTAATATATATATATATATATATATGTGGGAGGTATTTAATTTATAGATAAATTTTGTCACAATACAATATTTTAAAAAAATTATAATTCATTTTCACATAAAAGAATCATTAATCAAGTTAATTAAAAAAAATCAGTATTATTATTTTGGAGATAAATTTCACTTTTTTATTTGTAAATATAATTAAAAGTATTTTCAAATATTCCATTGATATTAAATCTCTCACATTTACTTAATAATTATTAAGAAGTAAATATTAAAATAAAAATTTGAGAAATTTTGCCCCGATCGGGGTGGAGAATTACGGCCAATTCAGGGTAGTGATGGGATGGGGAGGTGCTCGGCAGGCGCCACACAAAACGACGATCATTAATAGAGCTGAGGTGAAGGGTGGTGGAGCAGTACGCATACCAAGGAAAGGAGCAGAACGAATTATGGAAATGGCAGGAGAAAGGTCCGGTGGCAATTATCTGCAACTTCAGATGCTAGGTGGCATAACCCATTTAAGAAGAGATGCAGGTGGAATGACAGACAATCGGAAGCCGGGGAAGGTGGAGAGGGAAGGATTAGTCTGGCAGAGAGACGCGAAACAAAGGCTCAGGTGTTGTCAAAGTATTATGGCGGAGGGAGGAAGAAGAGGAAGACAGGAGAAGGAGGGCGAAGGGAAGACCACCTGGAGAGAGCAGGAACAAATTACGGTGGCGAATGACAGTTATGGAGAGAAGGATATGGAGATAGGGAAGGAGGATGGCAGGGCGAGAGTGACTTTTGAAGTTGGGCAGAGCAGCAGAAACAACAGTAGTGGCAGGCCGGGTAAAACAGGGAAAGGAAGGAGATGCAGGGGACGAGGAAGAACGAGGGAGGAGGATTACGGTGAAAGGGAGACTCCAGCATCTGATCAGCCGAAGGGAGGGCGATGTTCTATGGGTAGGCAGCTCAGGCAGCAGAGGTAGCCTACAGCGAGGGAACAAACGAAGACATAAGGAGGATAATCGATGCGTTGGAGAACAGAGTGCTGGAAGAACCTTCGGATTCCGAAATGGAAGAGTGGGATACCCTGCTACCAAACCCTGGGAACACGAGAGGGAGATTAACGCTGTACAAGCAAGCATTACATATGTACTGGGTGATGAAGCATCTGCTTTCTAGAGCCATGGAGCAAGTTGCAGTTGAGATGACAGAGATCGCCCAAGGGGTGCCGGATATGAAGAAAGAGATGACCAGTCTGCAGTTTATGACTCAGAAACAGGGCATCAAAATAGAGGAAATAAGAGGTATGCTGAAGGACCTGACAAAGGAAAAGCGAGAAGAGGAGACTAAGCAAGAAATTACGGTAGAATGAAGTGTCTGCCCAGTTACTCTTTTTGTTTTTTGCATGCTGTTATAAACTGTAGTGATCCTATGTTTAAGGTAGTTTGTCAGGTTTCCGATTCTACACAGTTAGGGTCAAATTGCAGATAGAATACTATCAGGATTTTTGATAGGCGATGTTTTTATGTTGGATAAGTAAACTTCTTCAGACAATATTTTTGAGGGACCAACAGACCCGGTTTCCCTTCGGGGCGGGTTGAGGTCGCCTTTGCTTGTATAGTTTAAATTCGCTGTATATAATAGAAATGGAAACATCATAGTATACAAAAAAAAAAATGAGAAATTTTAACATTATTAAAAAATAATTAATTCAATTAGTATATATAAAAGTCTATCTCAGATAAAGAGTGACTCTCATTGCAATGGGTAGGGTTTGCAAAGGTCTCGAGGTCGCCGCATTCGCAGTTGAGCTTCAGATCAAGTCTATGGATTATGATAGCGGGATCATAGGATACGTCTTCCAAAACTTGGCAGCTTTCTGTGGTAGGATTGATATAGGTTTCTTTCCCTCTAATATCGCCATCGAGCTTTGGCCCTCACTTGTGGTGATTTTTAGTGGGGTATGTTTCGATTTTCCTCTACTACATTTTTTCACAACACCGACGATAGTGCACTAGATTTATACCAGAAAACTCATAAATTTTTGTGATGTGGATCCAAGGTTATATGCCCAATGTCATGCTTTTTCATTTCTTATCAAATTTAGGGTATGGTTGTGATTAGACCTATAGATACACGATGGAATGGAAAGATGAATTCTGGAGCAAATATGCCTTAGATCTAAGCCATGGGCTATTTCAATTTCATATAAGAGCCATGATCTTGGGGGTTCAGACCTAGATCATGAGGAAGTATTTCTAATTTTTATGAAGGCCCTAAAAGGAAATTCAATCCTGATAGGGACTCTGTCATTGGAGCTAGTTTTAGATCTGAAAAAGTAGGTGTAGGAAAAATTACGATTACTGACCAATGTTTAGAACCTAATTTATGAGGGTAAAATATTGCAAGATGTCATCAAACTGAAAGAGTACAACATCAAATGTAACTCTACAATCATTATAAATTTGATATTGTGGGGAGGAGCCCCAAGAGAAAACACTCTACTTGGAACTCCTTCTATGGTCAAGGGTCCAAGTTATTTTAAGGATGCAGTTTGAGGGAAAGGAGCCACACCACACAAAAAAACCACAAATATCACAATTTCAAGTCCTTACCTAGTTGAGAAGATGAAGAAAGCACCAGATCTCTTAGTCTAATTGCTAGAGGTTAGTGGGTTTTTTTACTAGCCTCCAAGCTAGAGCTCAAATTTGTTGATTTAATGGTTTTTGGCCCAAGTATGAAGATATACATCAATGGATCTACCTCAGATGGACCAACAATTTTGATATCTAGCTATGTACAAAGGGTTTCTTTTTGGTTCAATTCAAAAATCAGAAAGATATGGATTATCTCATAAATGAAGGACCATGGTTTTGGGGAATGGCATGTCTCTTTGTCACCATATGTTTTCCATATTTCGATGCCAAAAAAATGGTGGTTACTAAGATGTTGGTATGGGTAAGGTTACATAACCTCCCACTTCATTTTTGGCACCATTGAGTATTAGAAAGAATTGGAAATTAATTGGGAAAATTTATAAATGTGGATTTCGAAAGAATGGACAAAGGCATATTTATCTTTGCTCGCATCAGTGTAGAGATCGAGCTACGAAAAGGCCTAGGAGATCACATCTATCTCACTCATCAAGACTTCAAGTGGACACAATGGCTAGAATTTGAAAATACTACTTTCAGATGTTGAATCCGCTATTAGATAGGGCACTTGTACAACTCATGTCCTCAAGTGAAAAAAAGGACAAGGAAGAGATCACAAGAGCCAAAGGGATGAAAATCTCCATATATTCCTTCATAAGATGATGAATATGAAGAAATGGATGAGATACTTGAACAACCAAAAGCACAGAATCAACGTAGATCCAATGTGGAGGATCAAGAAGAGAAGCAAAGGGGTCAAGCTGAACATACCGAGAAAGCCACCAGTTTAGCATTGATCCAAACTCTTGGAAATCAGCATAAGGAAATTGGAAAAAATAAAGGTGTAGCTTGAATAAAATGAACACATGCCTTTGAGAGTTCATAATCAAATAAGGAAGTGCTTGCAAAATCAAAAGGAAAGAATCGGTAGTTGTAACGGCCATTCCAGATTCTAGGGTTTGGCACAAAGTTCAAAGGAAAAAAAAGGGGAACCAAGTTTATCTAGGTAAATGTTATTTTTGTTAGATAAACCATAATGAGTGCTTGGAGCACGTACCAACAGTCTCTAGGGATAATAAATGATGCACTTGTGCATGTACTGATGTAACTTTTTATTTTTATTAATAAAACATTATTATTTTTCATATATATATATATATTCAATTACAAGTAGCGAACATTATCATAAATAAAGATTTTAGATGTATCACTTTTTTTCTAAATATTTTTTTAACAAAAATATTATATCACAAATTTTAGAATATTTTTAATAATATTAATTTATATTTTTACCATTGGATAAATATTTTATTTTTTTATGTTTAAAATATTAAATTTAACCTTATATAACAAAAATTCAAATATATAAATTAATAATTTTTATTTTGGATTAATAACATGGAACATATTTATAAAATAAAAAAAAAATTTCCAATTTCCCAAAAAATAATGAAAAAGAGTAGCGTATTCATAAAGTTTAAATATTTTTAAATTTAAAATTGTTTAAGTTATTTAATACTTCATAAATGTAAAGTAAAAATGAAATATTATTATAATATACTTAAAGAGGTGAGAGAATTGTCGATGGTTACGTGTAACTTAAAATTTAAAATTAAAAAAAATCTTAAATATCTAATTTTTTCTCTTATCTCCTTATTTTTCTCGAGATGTGGGTGGTGTTATTTTTTAATCAGTACAATTTCCATGATCCATGATGAAGATGGTTTTATAAAAATCCTTATATTCTAATGTGGATAGAATTATCTTTTAATATCGCCATCACATTTTCATCATGGAGAGTTTTTTTTTAACATTCAAACTTTTAATTCAATTTGAGTTTTTTTGATTGAAGGTTATATCCATTTATAGTTTGACTGACTAGATAACAATGGATTTGCAAATAATTGTCACCTGGAATCTACATATGATCTAGATTCAATAGATATATTGTTTTCATTCATTTTTATGCTTTTAGAGTGGAAAAAATGGAGGAATCAATTCACAGGATGATTTTTATCGGTGGGACCCAGTTCGGCAAATTAGGGTCTGAATCCTTTTGAGAGCATTTTGAAGCATCAAATGACATTTTTTTTGTGTGTAAAAACTTCTTCTTTAAAATTGTGTATATTTTCCATATTCTACACATCGAGACCTTTCCAATGACAAAATAATCGTCTTAATTGAACTTTATATGGAAACGTTATGCTACTTGGAAGTTGACCTTCTTGTTTTTACCACTATAATTTTTGAGGATGCCACACCAGCCACCAATATTCATGGAAAAGAGGCTAGCCATGTGATTATGATGAAGAATACTCTAGAATGTTCCATATTGTAACTCTAGTTAATATTTGAGGTAGTCAAACATAACCACTAGTAGGCTATTTGATTATGTTATAATTTTGCCACTAGGAGGAAAAGGGGTTCCATTATTTTTTATTGCATTGATTTTTTAGATGAGAAAAAATAATCAAGAGGGGCAGGGGAGAGAGCACACAGAGAGGATTCGTGTATTATGGTGTCCCATGAGTTAGAGGCCATACTTCCTTATACTCAAAGTCATTTTCTATTTAGAGAAAGAGAGAAGAGCAACCTAACATTCCAGCTGGGTTTTCCCGAAAGGGTTTCCAAGGTCATATCATGTGTCAAATAGTGGTCTAATTTTTTTTATTTTGTTGTTCTCTATTTTATGCATAATTTTTATTTTTGATGCATACACAATTCACTGTAAGCTATATATCCATAAATCTATAGATAAATAAAATGCTACTAGCGTATATTTCTGATTTCTAGATATAGTTTTATCAGATTTGTTGTAAAAAATTGTCCACTAGAATATCCATAACAATATACAGATTGTATTGATATCGAAGCAATATTCTTTGGGTATATTGTGGATATTGGCAGGGTATTTATATAGACTAAGACAAAAGTTGTAAAATACTAGTCATAGCTGAGGAATATGTGAGTAACGCTCTTGGTTTGGTAGAGGATAGGTTTTTGGAAATAGAAGCACAAGTGACAAATATAAACTATAATGTAAATATCCTCATGCTAACCATAAGTAATAAGTTTTGGTTATTCAAAGGAGATCAACATTCCAATGCAGAAGATAGAGCAGGTGGTTGATCAAGAGACTTAGAAGAAACAAAGAACCAACTGAAGAAAGGACTTGAAAAAGTTGTATGAACTTTAAGTGTCATGAATCATTCATACTCCCTGTTCAAAATGGAAGTGAAGGTCAATATCAAGTCATACCAAGGTGAGATCAATGCTTTGAAGCTAAATCACTGGTTGCAATAATTAGAAGTGTATTTGAGTGTCCATCATATTGAGGAATATGTAATTCCCTTAGTGAAATTTCTTTTTGTAGAAATTATTACTTGATGTTTACTTCAAAATATTGAAGTAGAAACGTTGGTTGTGGGGTGAAGACTAGATTTGATTAGCCTATGTAATTTAAAAAAGTTATAATAAATAAATGTTTTTTTCTTGGAAATGATATGGCAAACATCACTTAAGTATTTTTGGTTTCTTCTAATCTAGAAAAAATGTTAAAGTGGTTGAGTCCAAGAGGTGGACAACAAAGAGGTCATAGTGGTAACTTTCCCAAACTCTCCCAAAATTCCTGGGAGAAAGGTCCCCACCGAGAAATAACATAACTTGAGATAAATGTTATCCTTGGTGGAAAGATAAGCACAACAAGGGACAAATGTTATGCTATGTGAAAATATCAGAATAAACATAGATAGAAATAAATGCATGCTGATGAAAGAAAATGAAAGACTTTTTCCTAATTTAAAAATTCCTAGGTAAATAAAAATGGTAGGCACACCTTAAAAGAAAGATGCTTCTAAGAAAAATATGCTAGGGAGGAAAATAATAAATACCACTAAGTGAGAACAGTGGAGAATGGTTTCGAGAATGAGGAAGGAAGGAAGAAGGTTGAGTTGGAGGGGAGTTTCTAGAAGTGCAAATCATTGGTTGGGTGGAATGTGTTGTTTCCTACCTTATTTGCAAGGATTGAGATAAGTAATGGAGTATTGAACTATGTTTTAATTGATATGGTTTCCTAATTAGTTAACTGGTAATTAGTTTTACATGTGTGCGTTACACTTAGAAGGAGTGTTGATGGAATTGTATATATGAGTTGTAGTATAAGTTAAAAAAAAATATGGTTATATGTTAAAATATATACGCAGGTATTACATTTATGTATTTATTCTAGAATAAACTAGTGATATCAATTCGACTATATGTTAACATAATAAATTAAGATAAGTGAATATTCATGTTTAATTGCTAGGATTTTCCTTGAATGGTTTAGACCAACTAATAATGTGATCATAGAGTTGAGGTATTAGTTGTCACTAATATATAAATATGCCTCAAGAAAGGGTATAAGGCGTCTAAAGTAAAAGCATGTTACAATTATATTCATTCGAGCCAATCAGTGAGAGGCTAGTCTTTCGCTGGGAGACAAACTAACAAAGTGAGGTTTATTGAAGGAAATTAAACCCTATGCTAATGAAATTCTAGTAGTGTAACCATTGAAAAAACATGGAGATGTTAAAAAGGGTTATTACCTTACTCTAAGAAATCAGGATGCTTAACAGTTTGGGATTGATGTGTAATTATACATGAATAGTAAGGTAGTACTAGTCATTGAAATAAATACATATTATATAAAACCTAGTCATTGTTTAAAAAACAACGCATATAACATTACTCTAAATAAGAGTGATTCCAATACTTGTGCAAAGATACGAATTGAATGCATATAAGAGAAATTATGTTTGGAGATTGATTTTGATTTTTTGATTTTTATTATTATTTTTAATAATATTTGATTTTAATAAATTAATTTAAATACTATTTTTTAAAAACTAGTTGTTAAATATAGTTGTTACTTATTAATATTTTCTTTTAATAAATTAATAAACTAATATCATAATTTAAATATTATTTTTCAAAAGCTGCCATTTAATATAGTTGTTAATTAATAATAGTTTTTTAATATATTAATAAATTAATATCATAATTTAGATATTATTGTTAAAATATAGCCGTTACTTGAAATTTTGGTCTCTACATTGCTCTCTATTTAAGCCTTTGCCATGGTCTGCGTCTTCATCTAGTCCTGATGATTAACCACACTCGTTGGCTTGAAACTTGTTGGCCAAACATTTATCTTAGTTGATTTCTACCAAAAGAATTTGCTTAATTCATTATGGATCACAAAAGTCTGAATACAAAAATTATGTAATTAGAATAGACATATGAGTAAGATCTTAAATAAAAAATATCTATCCACATAACTTAGATGAAAGTGTTTTGAGTACAGTTGTGAAAATTTGAATGAAATAACTAGGAAGAACATAGATGAACTAGACTAGAAATAGTGACATTGTTATACTTATATGAAGTATAAAAAATATAATGAATTACTAAAAAATTATTGTATATTTAATAGATGCTTGAGTATAGCCATGAACTTGGAATGAGAGATAAGAAGATATGTCTATAAATAAATACCATATACTTAGAAGTTCATCTAAAAGAACAATTACATCATGTGTACATTGAGGGTTTGAAAACATTATTATTGTTAACATACCATACACAACCTTAGTACTCAAACGATTTTCTTCACGTACTATGGAATAAAATAAGTCACCTGTAAAGGGAAAGAGTACCCAATCCAATATATATAACTCTTAAAAAGCTACATGTGCAACTTTGTACTACAAATGTAAACAAAATCTCCAATGGATAGGAACTATAATAAGTGGTTGGAGCTATCCCTCTATGATTATATCTTGCGCTTTATAGATCCTTGG
Organism: Pinus tabuliformis; assembly: GCA_031772625.1. Classification (NCBI taxonomy): domain Eukaryota; kingdom Viridiplantae; phylum Streptophyta; class Pinopsida; order Pinales; family Pinaceae; genus Pinus; species Pinus tabuliformis. The sequence continues at coordinate 1,640,981,234 of CM062816.1, read as the reverse complement.
ATCAGAGGAATGGATGTTAAGGAAAAATCACACCTGAGGGCACAACACCAATATATTAGTATGAGTCCCTGAAATGGAGTTTGGAGGAAAAACTTGAGGCTAATCAAGAAGAAATAAAAACACTATTAATATATCTATTATGTAAATCAAGAAGATAAATATATTTAGACGTATAATAATAATTACCTAAAATGGCTTACTCCATTCATGTTTTCTACTACACTCTCAAATGAAGGTATATTTAGTTAGAAAGAAATCCCCTATATTTAAAATTTGTTCTAAATTAAAGAGAGAAAATGAACAGGGGAAACTTGTAAATAAACCTGAACAATGACTACAAGGGATCAATACTTTTGTGTATTATATAAGCTATGGAAAGAAACCCAAGTGTTTCAGGCTTTTGCAACCCGCAAAATTAATAAACTTCCCTAGTTATCTCCTAGTATTATATGAGGAAAATAAGCAAGAAAACTCAGTCAAATGATTATATATATATATATATATATATATATATATATATATATATATATATATATATATAGATATATATACCTGCCCTAGGAAGTCATTTCATAAGGAATAATGTATAAGGGGTAGAAACACCATGGATTTGTGAATAGGGTCCCTCGAGAAAGAAACAATAACAAGCTACAAGTGAAGCATTACAAAATGTTTAAGTTGGATATAATGAAATTTGAGAACAAGGGACAAACATAACAAAGAAATTCCAAATTGATTCTCATTGCCTATGAATTGAGGGCATATAACAAGTAACTTGAAAGAAATCTCATCAGTACATGTAGTTATGATAAGAGAAACCAAGAGTTAGTAGGAGACTACTGAAAAGAAATAGTAATCCTACGAACAAAATAGGGAAAAGAATTTTAATTTAGTATTTCATGTAATTTCCCATGAGGAACAAAAACCTATCAAACGAGGGAAATTGAAGAAGTTATAAAAAACAGATTGTTGATAGAAGGGGATTTTCATACCTGTGACCACTCATAAGAAACTTTGAGTTATTCATTTATAATCACATAAATTCTCATACTAATAAATGGATACAAAGAAGAGAAAAGAGAGCAACGGACTAAGAAATTGTCACTCAAACCATGGGTAACAATTTGGAAAACCCGATGTATTATAAGGTTTCCATGTGGGTGGGCTAGAGTGATTTACTACCCGAGTCTAATTAGTGAAGAGTGCAGCTGCTTATCTGGATCCAGGAAGTCTTACTCAGGTAATCCGTAGTATTATTCTTCTTAACATCATCTATCTCTTCGATAATCTCTCTCTCAGGAAGAGGCGATTAGGGTTCTGAGGAAAGTATCGATGGCGTAGGCAGTACAACACTGGATCTGTTCAAAAACCAGACCAAATCAACTGTTGTGCAGCGGAATAGCAGAGTACTAGAGCAGCTCAATGGAATCTCCTCAGGGGAGGGCGTCAGAGCCCTCCCCATCGCAGCACGATCCTGAGCAGGCATTCCTCTTTGGATCGATTGACAGGGAGATCCTGATCAATGGGAATAGGCATCCGCAGGGAAACAAGAAGACAGGAGGATGGAAGGACCAAGCCAGCGTCACCCAAGACAGGGGGAAAAATCTGGAGGAAATCCCAAAGGTCTCCTCAACAACATGCAAACCAATAGCCAAAGAACGGCCACGAATAGAGCTACCTGGACACAAGATTGATGCGCGAATCGAGTTCATGAGGGATCACGCCATTATTGGGAAGTTTATAGGGTTCTGGCCGACAGAAAGAGCCTTATACGGGTGGATCGCAGCGAAATGGAAGCCCAAAGGAGACGTTACCCTGCAGCTAGGGCCGAAGGGTTTCTTCACAGCAATTTTTTACTGTATTGAGGACAAACTCAGGGTACTGGGAACAGGGCCCCATTTCTTCAACTCAGCGGGCCTGTATATGAGAGACTGGATACCTAGATTCAACCCGGACAAGGAAGACCTCACCTGGGCACCAGTCTGGATCAGAATGTATGGACTTCCAGATGAATATTGGGACGAGGACATTCTCAAGAACATAGGAAATGGACTAGGGGAGTACATCAGGACTGCAGAAGAAACCAAACTGCGCAGATTCATTTCCTATGCTCGCATCTGCGTCTTCATGCGCTTGAATGAAGCTTTACCAGAATCGGTAAGTCTCTCCCACCGTGACGAGGAGTGGATTCAACCCTTGGACTATGAGCATGTTCCCTTCCGTTGCAGGAGATGCCACGCTCTTGGGCATCTTTTCCGTGACTGCCCTCTGAACACCAAAGCCACTTCTCCTGACCCTTCTGATCCCACAACCCAGGACGGCTTCACCAAAGCCCCTAGCCGAAGGCGAGCGCACAAGAAACCCTCTAATGGGAATAAGCCCCAGCATATCAGCACCAATGGCCCAGCTTCTAAGAACAGTTTCGAAATCCTCGCTCAATCCTCTGATGAACTCCCCCCGATCTCTGAGTCTAACCCCTCCCATCCCTCTTCCTCCTCCCCTCCCCCCCCCTTAGCCTCCCCCTCCAAACGCCAAACCCCCTTAATCTTCAATGATTCTCCCTCAGGAGATCTGAAAGATCCGACAGAGAAAGACAAGGACATGGAAATCGATGGAAAGCTAGACCCCCCTTCTAGCTCAGAGATTTTTGTGGAAGGAGGAAGTCAAGTGAAACAGATGGAAGAAGAACCAGAAAGCATAGATCTACATGGCCTAGACATTCTGGAACTAGAGCTAGCATGCAAACAGAAAGCATATGACAACATATCCAAAACCCAACTCAGCAAGCTAGAAGTGGTCATCTCGAGAGCATATCAGCAGCAGCAACTAGGTATTCAACCAGGAAGCCAGTGGGATGGAAGCCACCCCCCAAAAGAAACCAAAAAGAGAGGACGAAGAACAGATCTATAGAGAACGATCGAGATTGGGAAACTCCTGGCAGACTCAGGCAGGTATGCAAAACTGACAAAGTACTATAAACCATCTGCAAATAGTTGAACCATGAAGCTTGTATCATGGAACTTAAGAGGGCTCAATAGCCCAGGGAAACTCAGAATGTTAAAAAACATGATTAAAATGGAAAAGCCGCAACTATGCTTTCTCCAGGAAACCAAATGCAATGGATCTACATTAGGTAGCATTCTCTCCAAAGCATGGACAGGATGTCGTTCGGTAGCACTAGATGCCTCTGGAGCTTCAGGAGGGCTGGCCATTGCATGGAATACTCAAGCGTTAAATCTCTCAGATTTCCACGCTTCTCATCATCTCATACAGGCAGCATTCCACATTTTGGGTACGAATATCCATGGAAACCTATCAAATGTATATTTCTCGCAGGATACAGGAAGCAAAATTGCGCTTCTAGACACCATAGAGGCTTTGAACAACAACAGGAGGCACCCACTTTGGATCATCGGAGGGGATTTTAACATGATTACCAAGCTAGAGGAGAAGATCGGGGGGAGAAACAGATTGGAGCAAGAAAACATCCATTTCAAGGACTTCATTCAAAACACCTCCCTCATAGACTTGCCTTTCTGCAATGGAACTTTCACATGGAGCAACCGCAGAGCGGGAAAACACCAAATCGCTTCCAAACTAGACCGCTTCCTTATCTCTGATAACGCGGTTCACCTTGGAGGAGATATCATAGCTGCAATTCTTCCGCACACCAGCTCGGAGCATTGGCCAATTGCCCTCCAATGGCAAAGACCAGGTGATTTGACCAGGAGGCCCTTCCGCTTCGAAGGATTATGGCTCTCGCATCCCAAGTTTAAAGACTTTATCAAAACTACATGGACCTCCTTTATCCCACCAGAAGGGTCTAAGATGTATAAATTCCAACAGAAGCTTAGGTTCCTAAAAAATCACCTAAAGCGCTGGAACAGGGAAACCTTTGGAGATATCTTTAGAGCGCAACAAGAACTAAATCGGGAACTGATGGATCTCCAACAAAGAGTAACCACAGAGGGACACACTGAAGTGACCTTGGTACAGAAACGACGTATCCACAAACAACTTGAGGAAAGGCAGAAGCAGGAGGAAGTGTACTGGAAGCAAAAATCCAGAATAAGATGGTTGAAGGAGGGCGAACGTAATACCAAATTCTTCCACAGAACCACTATTCAAAGAAGAATGCACAACAGCGTTCCGTTCATCCAAAAGCAAGGCGGGGTAAAAGTAGAAAAGCATGAGGAAATCGAGGAGGAATTTCTCAATCACTTCAATCAGGTCCTTCAAGAGCCGGAGGGAGATAGGCGACAGGCAATTGAAAGAATTACTAACAATGTGCCAAGGATTATTACGGAGGAACACAATGAGCTTCTCCTCCGCCCAATTCAGCCTCAGGAGGTGGACGAGGCAATGTCCCAGCTTAAGGAAGGAAAAGCCCCTGGACCGGACGGATTCACTACCACGTTCTTCCACACTTTCTGGGAGATGATAAAACAGGAAGTCTGGCAAATCGTTGAAGAATCGAGAGCTCTCCATTGGTTGCTTCCCTCTCTCAACTCCACCTTCATTGCCCTGATCCCCAAAGAGGAGGACTCAATTACTCCCGACAAATACAGGCCGATTGCACTTTGTAATGTCATTTACAAAGTGATATCCAAAGTTGTTGCTAACCGGCTAAAGCCCCTGTTACCTCTGCTCATATCACCGGAACAGTCGGGTTACGTAGAAGGAAGACAGATCATGGACGGCATCCTCCTCACGCACGAGATAATACACTCCCTCAAACAATCAAAACAGGCAGGTATGCTTCTTAAGCTGGACCTTTCTAAGGCTTTTGACAAACTCAGCTGGACTTACATTCAACAAATGCTAAAGGCTTTTGGTTTCTGTTCTATGTGGATTTGCTGGATCATGAGCTTAATCAATTCCACTCAATTCTCCATCCTTGTGAATGGGATCCCATCCTGCCCCTTCAAACCATCAAGAGGAATTAGGCAAAGGGACCCCCTATCCCCTTTCCTCTTTGTTCTCATGGCAGAAGGGCTTGGCCGTCACATTAAACATGCCCTCCAATCCCACCATCTCAAAGGCCTTTTAGTTCACAACACCCCTGCTACCTCTCATCAGCAATTTGTTGATGATACCATGCTATTTGAATATCCCTCGGTCCAGGAAGTCGCATGCTTCAAATTCCTGCTCAATGACTTTGCTGAAGCTTCAGGCACTGATGTCAACTGTACCAAATTGCAGATCTTCTTCTTTCATACGCCTCCCCTTGTTAAAACGGCAGTTGCCTGAATCCTCGGCTTTCCCACAACCTCCCTTCCCTCCAAATACCTCGGAGCCCCCCTCACTGCCTCGGCTATAAAGCACTCCTCTTGGCGAACCCTCATTGAGAAGCTTGAATCTCGACTTAACCTTTGGACGCACAAATCTCTCAATCTAGCCAGTCGGGTAGTGCTCATTAAATCTGTCCTTCAGGCAATTCCCTTGTATCTTTTCTCAATCCTTGTTGCGCCCAAATGGGTTTTAAAAAGAATCAGGAATCTTCAGCGCAACTTTCTATGGGGCGGTTCAGCAACTAATCGTAAATGGGCTTTAGTCAAATGGCCCATAGTTTGTTTACCCAAAGAGAAAGGGGGTATTGGTCTGAGAGACCCGGAGCACAACAACTCCATCATGAGCGCCAAAATATGGTGGCACTGGATCACAAATCCAGGAAACCTTGGGCAAGAATCTGGACAGCTAAATATGCTAATAACAGACCTCAGGAGGAGCTCATCTGGTTCACCCCCACGGAAAAAGGATCGCTAATATGGAACGCAGCCAAATAGCAGTTCCAGTTAATACAACAACACAGTTTTTGGGAGGTCGGGGACGACAAGACTGCAAGATTTTGGACAGATGCATGGAACCAGTTTCCAAAGCTCACCCACGTTCTTCATTCACCCCCGGATCTCGTTAGGCCGGAGCAGCAACAAGAAAAGATCCATCACTATTGGGTGCAGGAAACGGAGCACGGACTCAGGAAATGGAATCAGGGTAATCAGTTAATTAACATCACAAACCTATAGGATATCGAGGAATTGGAGAAGGAGCTCGAAAAGAGAAGCATCAGACACGACGAAGGCAATGACATCCTAAGATGGGGATACCGACCAAAGGGTGACTTTACTACTTCAGAGGCCTATAAGATTGTCTGCAACATCACCACCCCTTCTGATCCAATCTGGAGCAAAATATGGGGTCTTGGATCCTGGCCCAAAGTCTCTTACTTCCTATGGTTGGTTAGCCACAAAAGAATCCTCACCTGGGACAAACTAAGAAGAAGAAATTTTCATGGACCATTGATATGTCCCAATTGCAATCAAAATGAGGAAACGCTCCAACACCTCCTGGACACCTGCCGCCTAGCCAATCAGCCATGGGAAAAGGCTAGCTTCAGATGTCAAAAAAGATGCAGAACAGAGAACGACATAACCAACTCCCTAAGACAATGGCCGCAGAATCCTTATAAGAGCGAGTTACTCAACTGTTTGTGGAACTTGCTCCCTGGACTTATCTTATGGGGTATATGGAATGAAAGGAATAAACGCATTTTCAAAAATCAGCGCTCTACGATCGAAGACATTTGGACCAGACTCTATGGGAACCTCAACGAGACGCTGCAGCTCCACTCCTGGACCCAGGAAGATCTTCCATCTCTAGACGTCGAGAAAGGCATTCTAAGCAACTAGCAATTTCTCCTACCTCAGAATCTACACAAGATTAGCCCCTCCAAAAGCAGCAGTACAAACAAAGGCACTTGGATCGCCCCTCCTAAGCATTCTTATAAGCTCAATTTTGATGGGGCCTCCAAAGGTAACCCTGGAAGGGCAAGTTTTGGAGGAATTATGAGGAATCACGAAGGCACCCCCCTGCAGATATACTTCGGATACTTGGGTTGGGACACCAACAACTCGGCTGAGCTTGAAGGATTATGGAAAGGGCTCCTTCTCGCTTGGAATCTCAATCTCCAACCCTTGATCGTGGAAGGAGACTCTCAGATTCTCATAAACATGGCCAAGCGACTGCAGAATGGCTCACAAGCAAAAAAAATCGCAGACAGCTGGAGGCTCGCAGCCAGACTAGAAGCCATCGAACAAGCTCTCCGTAGCAACAGAGCCCTCACCTTCAATCACACTAAAAGAGAGGGCAACAAGGTCGTAGACCTCTTAGCTAACATAGGAGCAGATAATGAACATGCTCTCCTTACAGGAACCACGACTATTATACCAAATAATGCCCAGGCTCAGGACTTCGCTAGGCTGGTCCAAAGAGATGCTGCTTCCCCGGATGCGGGTGACACCATGGTTGAAGGCGAGGAGCCACATGGAAGCCATGTGCGGCCTCAAGCCTGAGACAGGCATTCAATGCGAACCGCCGCCAAGGAATATAAGCGTGGGTTCAGGTGCGATCATGGACGACAATTCAATGCACTGTTCGGGGTTCAGGTGCGATTACAGAGTGCAGTTATGGCATGCAGAGTTCGAGGAAAAGATGAGGAGCTTAAGAATGGTGAGGGGGTGGATCGCATTGTGTTGGTTCGCGCTCAGAAACTGGAGACTGGTTTATGGTTTAGGGAGTGTGCATCTGCTTGGTCTATGGTTCACGGAGCTACCGCTCACGCCACTCCTCTGTCAATTGACTGCGGTATCAAGTCTGAAAGGGTGGGTGGAGGGCGCTTCAATCTCCCCAATTCCTCCTATTCTGCTCTGTTCTTTCCCCCGGTTATTTGTGGAAAAATGGTCAGGCCTCGACAGCGCCTTCTCAGCCGTCGAGGCACTAGCCGAGGCGGGTCTTCTCGCCCCTCAGATGCAACTCCCCAATCCCGCTGCTGTCGATGCCTCTGCCATCGAGTTGCAGAAGCCCATCCCATCCAATCGAGCCAATTCTTGGACTCTAGAAGCCCAGAATCGGACTCGGCACCTCTACCTGCGTTTGGCACTGCCGTCTTCTCTTTCAGTAGCTCCCAGGAAAATTCCCGCATCAACGCCCATGTCTCGGTCCTTTTCCTTGAAGAACTGCAGGATGAGGGCGAGGAACACCCCAGCAAGAAGATGCACCAGGCAGGAAGCTCAAGGGATGTCGAGGGATCGCCAGAGGCTGCCCCAGAGCATGCTGTCAATCCACCTCCGACTCAGGCAGCGCCTTCTCCAACGGGGGACAAGAAAGAATCGGACCCTCTCCCTGAAGGATATGGCTGGTGCAGGATCATCGAGGAGGAGCCGGACGATTAGCCGTCCTTTCGCTCAGCATCACTCTCTCAGACGCTGCTCAGGTTCACCCATGATTTACTATGTCTGTTACAATGGCCTACTGTATGTTTTTGCTGTTTATGTATGGTTCAAAAGAAATCTTGTTGAATGCTTTTTGAAGCCCCTGCGAGGGTTCCTAATGAAGGTCTCGTTTTTCCTTTTTGAGCCCCTGCGTGGGTTGTCAATTTTTGCTCTGATAGCACTTTGGTGGTTTAAAGCCCCTGCGCGGGCGGTTTGTCTCAGGTGTGGTGCCCCTGCGTGGGCTGCTCTTTCTGAAAACTTTTAGTCCAAAGTGCCATCCGTGGCCTTTGGCAGTATGACTCAATGACTGTAAATGTTTTCCTGTTCATGTATATAATAGAATAGCATAGTTTTAACGAGAAAAAAAAAACAATTTGGAAAACCTCAACATAGTTAGCTATGCTTTGAAAATAAAAGGAGTAGGAGTAACATAGTTACTTATTAAAGTATCCTGTAGTCATGGTGAGACTACTTGCAAAGGGAAATGGAGACTAAATCCACTAGGGAGATAAAATTTCAAGGGAACTCATAGGTAGTAGGGTAATAACCTCCCTATTAGTTCTATAGTCATCAACAACCAAGCAAATATAGCAATTTAAACAAAAAATAGGTAGCTTACCCTACCAAAATAATGATAGGAGTTTCCCCACCATTGGATAATTCTAAATGATGTAATCCATCCATTATTGAAACCTCATTTGGGTGTGTCAAGGTCAAACACAGTTGGAGGAGCCATTTTTCAACGGTTCACATGACACATTGTTGCATGAGTAATACAGAATAATATACAAGTATAAGTTTGAAGCATAGTGCATTGGCAAGGTTTAACAACTTTCAAGTACAAGGTTATGTGTTCAAAATGCTCATCGAAATATAAAGCAACCCTTAACATTTTTCTATAAGTGACAATGGGACTGATATGACTATAAGCTAAGTACAATGTCAAGATCATGTAACACAAGGACTAAGAAATAACATGTTCATGACCTGATATGGTGGTTGAATGGGTATCTACCAGGGTTCAGATTCACAAGTTAAGGCTCAAAACCACCTTATTACTTTTAATACTTATCCTTCTACACAATTATTTTACATAAGTATGAGAATCATTCATAGAAAAATTAAAATAAGGATTTGAGATCAAAGTATTCTAGCATCAGGTGGGAAAATGACTATGAAGAATCATTATTAATATAGAGTAAGGAATCATACCATATAATAATGGATGTATACAATGGAGTAGTGTATAAAATCACACATAATAATAATTCCAATGCAACAAAAACTTGGTGGTAATAAATCAATTAAGAGTGAAAAACAATACAAGAAAAAAAATTGCTAAGTGAATTTGCAATACATTATAAAACAACAAAAGGTTTCACTTACATTGATGAAATTATTGGGCCATGCCTTGACTTCAAGGGGAATCCACATAGAGACATTGAGGTTGGAAATAGATCCTCTAGTAACTAAGTGGGAGGACGTGGAAACCCTCATAAGGTCACAATTTTACCCTATTGGGTATGTAAAGGACAAGTGGATCTCATGGAACTACTTCAAGGAGAAGTCGATGTAGGGCATACAGGAGTACACCGCAGAGTTAAGAAAGATAGCCATAATTCTAGATAGCTTCCCAAATAACCCGAATGTAGTCCTCAAGTATTTTTTGGGTCTACATAGTCATTAGCAGAAGCAAGTAACAATATCCAAGCCTAGATCAGTGGAAGAGGCTTGTGTGCAAACATAGTAACCAAAAAAAATAGACCTAAAGAAAGGGAAATCAAGTGGATGAAAGTGGAAGGAGAAAGAGGATGCTTCTACAAAGGGGAAGAATAATTTGAAAGGGCGAAAGGATAAGAAGATAACAACCTCAACACACTAGTGTAAAGATCCCAAAAACCACTACAACATTGATGGACATACAGAGGAAGAGTGTTGGAAGTTGTGTCGAGATATTAGCTTGAAGTAAAAAAAGAAATATAATACGATGAAGAATCTCATGGACACTAATTCGATCAACTAGGTTGAAATTATCCCAAATTTGGATGAGAATATTGTTTGTATGTCAGTGAAGAAGGAGTATTCTAAGTAGCCTTCAGTAGTAAGAAGAGAAATAAATGACTAAACTCTTTCACATAAAGATATAGGTCAAGAAAATAAATATCAATGCTCTTTTTGACTCATTATAATAGGAAAATCTCATTACAGTAGAGTTTCTCAAAAAAATTGGCTTGCAAGTTCATGAACATCCAAGCCCATATCCATTGGGATTCGTTAATAAGGTTGCATAATTAAAGGTAACAAAATAATACGAAATTAGATTTTCCATCAATGTTGATTTTATTGATGAATTAGAATTATATGTAGTTACCCTTGATGTATGTGGAGTCATGTTTGGAAGTCCTTACATGTACTTGTAAGACGCAATATTCATGCGAAGAGGAAAATATTACTAGATTTTCAAGGATGGAGAAGAGTTTTCCATCAACATGCATGAAGGAAAGTAAAAAAATTCACTGGTAAGTGCCAAATAAGCAACGAAAATGATTAATTATATCAATAAGTATGTTTTACTATTTTTAAGAGAAAATAAGTCAATAGAAGGGATTATAAGAGGCAAATCATCCCTATAGGGGTGTACCAAGAAACATATACAACAAATAGAAGAGTTGTTACAGGCATATAGGGATGTGTTATGGGAGCCTAAAGGCTTACCACCGAAAAGGGATATGGAGCATTAGATGAAAGTATTTCCGAACTCCCCATTGCAAAAAATTGGGATATACAAGCAATCTATCATATAAGTAAGTCAAGTGAAGAAACAATTGCAATATTACTGGAACAAGGTGTCATTTAACCAAGTACATTACCATATGCGTCACCCATCATCATTGTGCTAAAGAGGGATGAGACTTACAAGATGTGTATTGATTACCGAGTGCTGAACAAAGTCACACTAAATAAAAGCTACTTCCCACCAAGGATAGATGATTTTCTAGACCAAATGAGACAAGTAAAATACATCACCAAGATTGACCTAAAGTATGGATATAACTAGGTTCAAGTCAAAAAAGGTACCTAGAAATCCACTTTAAAAGCTAGAAAAGGTTTGTAAGAGAGGTTAGTAATGCCATTTTGCCTATGCAATTCACTAGACACATTTATGAAGTTAATGTGCCCTTTTATAGAATCATTTGTTACTGTCTATGTGGATGATATTTTGGTATATTTTGCTACTTAGGAAGAGAAAATATTACGTTAGACGCAGGTGTTGGAGACATGAATGAATCACCAACTGCGAGCACATGTCAAGAAGTGTGAGTTTTCACAACAGCGTTTGGTGTATATAGATCTATGAGAGGTGGAGGAGAGTTGAATATAGATCCCACCAAGATGGAGGTAACCTTGAAATGATCATTTCTTACTAATGTTTTTGAGGTTGGGAGTTTCATTAGGGCATAATAGTACTTGAGGAAATTCATAGCCTCATTTTTAGCAGTAGCAATGCCACTACACACCTTAACAACAAGTGGAAAGAGTTTCTAGTGGGTAAATGGTTAGTAGAGGGCCTTTGAGGAGCTAAAGAATATGATCAATCAAGAACCAGTTTTGACATTACTAAACTTGCAGAAACCCTTCAATGTGGAGAAACATGAAAGTGGGTATGTTGTGGGAATTTTATTGATGCAGGGAGGGAGGCATGTATGCTACAATTTTGAAGTGTTTCATGGGGAATTTATAAACTACCCTATCCATGACAAGGAGCTCTATGCCCTAGTGTAGGATATGAATAAGTGGAAGCACCATATTATGGGAAAGGAGATAGTAATCCACATAGATTACCAACCACTACAATACTTGTGGGCCTAGAGAAAGCTACAAAAAACAAGGAATTACAAGTGGATGGGGTTTCTACTATAGTTTCATTTAGTTACTTAGTACATGAAGAGTATAAAAAACAATTTATCCAAAATTCTTCCAAGGCCACTCACTTCAAATGTCATATCTTTGGGAACTTTGAGGCACATAAAGCTATTCACCCATGATTCATATAGAGAGGCATAGTCAGAGGATGAGGTCTTCAAGGTGGTGTTTTAGTAGTTGTAAAACCATATTCATGTGCATCATGGTGATAGCATCTTCAACTACCATATTAATTACGAGTTACTCTAAACGATGGATAATTTATATTTTCCTAAAGGTGATCATTTGTAGTTGATCAAAGAGGCTATCACATCCAAGGTTGTAGGGCACTATGGCGGAGGGAAGATAGTGTCCAACTTATAGAGGTATGTGTATTTAACTAAGATGCAAGAACAAGTAGCTAGGTTCACAAGAAGATGCATGCTTTATTGTACCAAAAATCATTGTAACAGGAAGCATGATCTATATTATCCCTTAAATGTACCCATTAACACCTAGGAAAGTAATTCCATGGTTTTTATGGGAGGTATTTTGGGATTGTGATTGTCACTACACCAAAACCCACAGGTCTTAGTAAATGGACGCATTTCCAAAGTTAATGTATCCTTGAGAGGTGACTAATCACATGTCACAAAACACATAGGGAACACTCATAATTCCAAAAATATCCAAACCAACATGAGATGAAGGTGTTTTGAATTGAAGACCTTTGGCTCTTATACCACTTGTTTGGATCACGATTGTCGTTTCACCAAAACCCGCATTTTTTAGTAAAAGACACATCTAGAGTTAAACGATCATCGAGAGACAATTAATAACATGTTTTGAAACACACGAGGATCATTGGAAAGTATAAAAAGGTTTATGAAAAAATAGGAAGGGAGATGACTACTTGTTCGTGATAGTTGACAAGTTCAACAAGATGTGTGTTTTGATGCCCTATAACAAGACCATCAATGGACAAGAAGTAAAAAACTTGTTCTTTGGACAATTTTTGATGTACTTTGGATACCAAGGAGAATCATTTTAGATAGGGACAAGAGACTTCTCTGTGCATTTGGGAGAAGATGGACACAAAGTTTAATATGTCTACAACATGCCATGCTTAGACAGATAGGAAAATAGAAGTAGTCAATAAGAATTTGGTAGAGAATTTGAGGGGTTATAATTAAAAGTGTCCAAGGAGTTGGGATGAAAATACGGTATATTTACAACAGTCCTATGATAAACAAGTTCATAATTCTACTGGTATGTCCCGTTTGAATCTTGTTTTGTATATTTTATTCCTTCAGCTTTAGAGATTTCATATGGGATGCAAGAATGACTAATAGAGGACCTTATAAGGGATTCCTTGAGGGCAATTTGTTGAGAATATGAAGTAGATCCATATATTGGTATAGGAGACATTGTAGAAGTCACAGGAAAAGTACAAGGCTAGCTATGGTCAACAAATATTAGAGAAATCATTCATGGTAGGAGATAGAGGAGGGTTATAGTTTAACAAGGAGATGTTATATGTGTTGCTAATAAAGTCCAGGCTTTTTTATATGGTCCCTTCAATATATTAGGAAGGTCGGAGGTAATGCTTATATATAATTTAGTCTACCCCCAAACACGTGGGTTTAATTATTTATGAATGCATAGAATCTAAAGTTGTATGAGCCTTGCATGCTAGATTATGAAGAGGACCATGTCCTACGTTCTATGGATGATTTCACACCAAATTCTCATGAAAAGTTAACACAAGATACATTTTTACAAAATAGGTCTAGAACTTCAAGATAGGGGTAGCATGAACTTTTGAAAATTTGGTTAAAAAGAAAACTTTCAGGTAAAGCTAAATGGTACACTAGAGAGAAGGCGGAGGAACAATTTCCTCATTTCATTCAGTAGAATATTTTGGCGACTAAAATCCTTTAAAAATCAGGAATTTTGATTCAAATTGGATCATTATATTTTTTTCATCCAACTTGATTCTTTTAGAGTTGAAAAAGTGGAGGAATCAACTCGTAGGAATATTTTTACTAGTGGCACCTAGTTTTGCAAATCAGTGCCTGAAACCTTCTAGGAGAATTTTGAGGCATCAAATGATGTTTTTTAGCAGTAAAATTTTTCCACTTTATCACCACACAATTTTTTATATTACTTACATAGATACCTCTCCAACGATGTAATAATTACCTCAATCACAATCCATATGTAATAGTTATACAACACAGCATTTGATCTTCCTGTTTTCACCACCATAATTCGAGAGGATACCATGTCAGCACCCATTATTTATGGAAATGGACTATCCATATTATTATCATGAAGAATACTCTAGAATATTTCATATTATAACATTGGTTAAGAGTTGAGGTATTGAATCCTAAACACTAGTAGGCTATCAAACTATGGTAAAACTTGATGACTAGGAGGAAAAGGGGTTCCATTATTTTCTAGTGCATTTGTTCCATAAATGAGAAAAAATATTGAGAGGGATAGGATATAGAGCACGCAGAGAGGATTTTGCATTATATTAGTCCACATGCAACATGCCATACTTCTTTGTACTCATATCCATTTTATATTTAGAGAAAGAATGCAAATCAACCTCACCTACCATCATTTCTTTATCTTGAAAGGGTTCCCCAGGTCATATCTTGTGTCAAATCATTGTGTGTAAGTTTTTATTTTTCAGTTTTATATTTTCTGCATAATGTTTAATTTGCATGCATTCACAACTAAAAATAAGTTACAAATCTAGAAATATAAACATAAATAAAATGTTAATAGTGTGCATTTCATATTCTTAAATATATTTTTATCAAATATGTTGTGATGAATTGTTTAGTGGAATATCAAGGGTATTTTACAGATTGTATTTGTATTAGAGTAGGATTCTTTGGGTATATTATAGGGATTTGCAGGGGATCTAGATAATCTAAACCAAAAGTCATTAAGCCCTAGTCATGGTCGACGAATATGTAAATAACCCTTTTGATCCAGAAAAGGAGATATTTTCACAGTTAGAATCACAAGTCGTAGATATAAATCATAGTGTAAATATCCTCATGTTGATTGTAAGAAATAATATCAGGCTATTCAGAGAAGATGAGAGTTCTAATATATAGGATAAATCATAGGGGATATCAGAAGATTGGGAAAAAACATAGAACTGACTGAGGAAAGGGCTCAAAAAATATCAACCAAGTTCGACGATCATGAATCATTTATAGTCCCTATTCAAAATTGAAGAGAAGGTGAATATCAAGTCGTACCAAGTTGATATCACTTCTCCAAGGGAAAATCACTATCTACAATAATTATAAGTGTATTTTAGTGTCCACCAATTGAGGAAGAATAAAAGATTTCATTTGTGCGGCTAGAATTAGAGGGCCATTCCTTGACTTAGTGGGAAAACCACACATAAATGTTGAGGTTGGAGGGAGATCCTCCAGTGACTAAGTGGGGGGACTTCAAAGCCCTCATAAATTCCTAGTTTTATGCTATTGTGTTTGTAGAGGATAAGTGGATCTGATGGCACTAATTTAGGTAGAAGTTGGGGCAGAGCATAAACGAGTATGCCACATAATTTAGAATAATAGACATAATATTGGGAATCTCCCCAAAAACCCCAAATGTACTCCTGAAATATTTAGTGTTTCTACATATCCATGTAAAAACGTAAGTGGTGTTATTCAAGCCTAGATCAATGGACAAGACTTATGTAAAAGCATAGTACTTAGAAAACATAGGCTTCAAGAAAGGTAAATCAAGAGGATTGAAGGAGATGGAGAAACAAGATTCTTATATGGAGGTGAAGAAGTAGTGGAAAGGGAGAAATGATAAAAATACGATAGCCTCAACGCACTAGTGAAAATATCCCAATAGGAATTGCAATCACAACAACATTGTTTTCCATACAGAGGAGAAGATCTAGAAGTTGCATCCAGATATTAAACCAAATAACAAAAAGAAAGATAATAAGAAGACGAATATCATGGCCACCAACTCAAGAAACGAGGTTGAAAGAAGATTTAATTTAGATTAGAATATTGTCTATACATCTGTGTAGGAGGAGGTGAATACAAGTACCCTTCAACAACATGAAGGGAAAGAAATAACTAAACACTTCCTCATAAAGATATGTTAAGAAGAAAAAAATTGATGCTCTGTTTGACTCATGATAATAAGAGAATATCATTTCAACAAATATGGTCAACAAATTTGGATTGGAATCTTGTGATCATACGATGGGTAAATAACGATGCATAATTGAAAGTATTAAACCAAACAAAATTAGATTTTCCATCAGTACTCATTTTATTGATGAACTAGAACTATATGTATCTCCTCCTGATGCATGTGGAGTCATGTTTGGAAGCTCCTACATGTACATGAAATATCAAATATTTACGTGGAGATCTAACTAGTACCAGATCATCAAGGATGGAGAATAATTCACCATCAACGGGTAAAAATTCAAGTCAAAAAATTCATTGGTAAGTTCCAACCAAGCCAAGAAAATGATTAGTTCTAGCAATAAGTATGTTTTACTATTTTTAAAGACAAAATAAGTGTGTAAAAGAGTTTTTAAGAGGCAAAGAACCCCTAGAGGGGTGTAATAAGAAACATAAAAAACAACTGGAATAGTTTCTACAAGAACATAGAGATGTGTTCTAGGAGCCTAAAGGGTTACGAAAAAAGAAGGATGTGGATCATGAGATCCAGCTATTGCTGGAATCCCCATTTCTATACATTGGGTTGTATAGAAAGCCAATTATAGAAGCAAGTGAGGTGTATAAAACATTGTACTAGCTATAGTAATAGGGTCTCATTCGATTGAGTACATCACCATGTGGATCACTAATCATCATTGTGCCAAAAAAGGATGGACTTGGCAGACGTGTATTCATTACCAAGCATTGAACAAAATGAAACTGAAGAATAGGTACCCTCTTCCAAGGATAGATGATACGTTGGATCAATTACAAGAAGTAAAATAGTTCACAAAGATGGAAACAAGGTATGGATATATCCAGGTTTGATTCAAAGAAGAATATACCTTCAAACCCACCTTCAAAACCATGAAAGATTTGGATGAGTAGTTAGTAATTCCATTTGGGATATGTGACATACAAACTACTTTTATGATGTCAATGAGTGATATACTATGCCCTCTTTTATATTCCTTTTTTATTACCTATTTGGAGGATATAACACTATACAGTGCTACCTAAGAGGAGCACATCTTAGTTTTGGTACAGGTGCTAGAGACATTAAAGAAGAACTGGTTGCTAGAAAGTCTCAAGAAGTCTGAGTTTGCACAACAATATTTCATGTATTTTGGTATGTGATGAGTGGAGGAGAGTTGAAGATAAATACTACCAAGATGGAGCCCATCATGAAATGTCAAGTTCCTACTAATGTTTTTGAGGTTAGGATTTTCATTGTGCTAGCATAGTATTTGAGGAAATTTATAATGTTGTTTTTAGTTGTAGCAGTATGACTCCATACCATAACTACAAGTGGCAAGAGTTTATAGTGGGGAAAAGGTCTTGTTGGTTTCATAAATTATTTAAAAAAAAATTATCAATGTTAATATCAACTTGATCATTCATCTTTTCTTTCAATATAATCCACAAGATCTATAAAAGAGATTACTAAACCCAATAATAGGAGTTGACTCTTGAATTAAAAAAAAAACACACACTTAACCCATCCAATCAATTCTTGCTGGAAAGACTATGATTAAATCTCACAAAAAATTAAGATCTTGATTAAAGGAAATTCATGATTTTTCGTTCTACGAATGTGATTACTCGAATCCTTCACAAAATAATTTTGCATTTATCTAAATGGAAATCATGCCTCATAAACAGCAATTGAGAATAACAATCATGACCAAAGAAATAACAAGCATTGACTAAGGAAACGACAAGTTTCAGAACAATTAAATATCATTTTTCTAAGAAATAGAAAACGTAATTAAACACTTCTTAATGCTCTAAATTAAACGAAATATAACAAATGATATCGATAAATCATCTAAAAGAGAAAAAAAATATTTTTACTAAATTAATAACATAAATTGAAAGGAAACACATCGTCCAGAAAGTGGGATCAGCCACCCGATTCAAACTGTCTCGAAGGAAACTCAGATCTAAAAAACAATTGATAAAAACTGAAATTAGTTGGAAAACATTTACATTAACTTGTCTAAATAATTACAAATCAAGCTTAGTCTCTAATTTGTACCTAAAATTACAACTTTTTTCCATTTCCCGTGTAGGAGAAAACTTCTTAATTTTATAATACAAAAAGGTCAATTACAACAGAAATTATCTAAAATAAAGAACGATATGAGAATCAAATATTATTAGATCGTTATTAGTCCCTGCCATCTGGCATCCGGCAGGGACTATAGTAATCGCTATTTCCCGACTTAGCATTAGTTTGGTGTTTACCTAGTCTGTTATATGGCGGTTATTATAATGTCTGTGCGGTATTTTCTCCGACTAACCTATGTCTGCTTACCCGCTCAAACTTTCCCATCTTATTTGGCCTCTTCCCGAGGCGGAAGAAGCCGGACCATAGCCTAAACTTGTATTTGCGCACAATCAACTGGCCCTAACCGTGAGCGGTTTCCTTTTAATGCTAACATTAATTCGTTAACGTTTAATGTTAAGTGTGAATAGGCATACAGCCGGGGTATGCCAAGCTTTCCTAAGGTATTATATCCTGTTGGCTGTTACAAGGTTGTGCTTTGGTGTTAAGCTGCAGGTGTCCGTGGCTGCCGGCAGGTGTCAGGAGGGCGGTCCCCAATATCAACACCTTGCATCTGCTTCCCTTCTCCCACTTCCAAATTGTTTTCCCGGACTCTTCCGCTTCTCTTCTTAGACGCCTTCTGGTTTCATTGTTTATGCTTTGCAATAGCTTCTGCTAGCAATCATAGTTCAGCAGAGAGTAATTCATTCTTCTAGCAATCATAGTTCTGCGTTTGTTAAATTGAAGTCATTCTTTCGTAATGGGGAAAGGCGGTAATTTTCTCGAAAAGAAAAATCACGAAGACAGTGTATCCTCAAACGGCACCTCGAGTCCTCATCTCCTTTCGCCTTTTCAGATGGGTCCGCTATTCAATCTGTCTCACAGGTAATTTACTATGTCACAAATTTCTAGTCTAGTTTCAGAGCAAGTAATTTATATAATTTTTTTGCAAAGCTAGTGAGCTTTAGGTACTAACTCATGTTCACGTACCTGCAGGGTTGTGTTGGCTCCCATGACTCGATGTCGTGCGCTCGACAACATCCTGCAGCGCGAGTCCTCATCTCCTTTCGCCTTTTCAGATGGGTCCGCTATTCAATCTGTCTCACAGGTAATTTACTATGTCACAAATTTCTAGTCTAGTTTCAGAGCAAGTAATTTATATAATTTTATTGAAGCATGAAAGCTGAATTTTTTCGAGCCATATAAACTGGGAATTCTAAAACATAATGCGCTTTTATCAGATGTTGCTTATTTGAAGATAACATGATTAACAGAATGATTAAAAGCTTCATTATGTTACCTGTGAAAGTGATGGAACGCTTCACAATTGGAGGTGGAGAACAATCTTCCTTATAGAGCGATGGATCAAGAACGGACACTGGGCTTGGCTGCTCAGGAATCTCTGGAGGTACCAATGATTTTTCGCAGCGATCTAAATCTTTTCCTCTGAGATAATCACTTTCTGCGTCACAGTTATCATCTTGTCTGATTTTTGCAGAAGATAGTTTCTGCATGTGCATGTGTATACAAATCAAGGAAAAATTGTTAGAAAATTATTTCTGAATACTTAACAAGAATCTCTTTCTCGAAGGTTGAAAATGCTTAATTCATTGTATACTATAAGGGAAAAAAATTACCTCCAAATCTAAATTAGATATTATACTTCTGTTACTGTCTGAACGCTGGGAGGTCTCATCTACCAGCGGATTATCCAAGCTTGGATTCAGTTCACTTTCATCAGGTTCCAGTGCAGAAACTTCCTTCATCTTGGCTTTATTGCAAGGAGACCTGTGTTCTTTGTCCGATGCAATCTTTCTGCTAGCAACTTGTCTTGCAGGCTTTGGAGACTGGTGTCCCTGGAGAACTTCTGCCATTATCCCTTTCCTTCATTGAGCTTCCTGAATTCCTAGTCTTCTTTTCCATTTCAGGTTTTGTAACTCTTTGTTTGCTTGGGCTTGAAGAACTTGGACTTTTTACAGTGCTCAATGGAGAAGAAGACTGTGTTGTTCTAGCAGCAATTTGAGGAGACAATGAGGTCGGAGATCTCCTCAAGTTAGATTCCCTTTGTAAAGCCTCATTTGCCATGCGCTGTCGTCTTTGCCTTACAGTCGGAGCAATCTCATTGCCAAAATGATTTAAAGATTTGTTGTTACTAGGACTGGAAACTCTATTGCCGTTGCTTTTGTAGCCAATCTGCGATGAGCCATAGCGCACTTTCTCACGATCATTACCGAGAATCTCTGAAGTTCTTGTAGGCTTTAGATTGCTGAGAAGTTTTGCAGGCTTCATTACAACGATAGGAGCTTCAAAAGATCTTGTAATATTACGTTGCATTTCTCTTTGTCTGGACAACAATTTTGCTTCATTGAAGATCCTCATTCTCGATGCATCGTCAACATCGTTCAGTCTATTGTGCTGAGGAAAGTTGGATTGTTGATCTTGATTCAAGTCCCTATCTTTTGCAGACTGTAGAAAGCTCTTAAGTCGCATAGCTTCGAGAATTTGCTTCAAAGTTTCAAGGTCCTTACCAGTTTCTTCAAGACCGGAAATTGTTGCCCCCGGTTCAGGTTCCTGTAATTGAGTGGTCTGGCTATTAACACGTATGTTGTACGCACGGAAACGTGGCATACCAAATGGTTCCTTCGAAGCGCCTGCCTCTTCCTCGTGAAATTGTTGCCCCCGGTCCCCCGAATCGATGTTGAACCTTTTATCGAAAATGATCTTGTTTCTGGTAATAAATCGAATTAATTAAAAAATACTGCTTTGTTGCTTTGTTTCATTGCCGTATGAATGGCTTAGTGTGGTTTAAATGTAATATTTCAATTTTGCTTTATTTCAGTTCTAGTTTAGACGTTAGTTTATATTAATATTAGGTAGATATACTGTGTTTGGCATTATATTATGTATTACCTTTTGTGAGGCTTTTACTTGGAATCTATATTAATAGGCTCTTTAATTCTAAAACAAAATTTAGAGATATCAGTTGCTCAGATTTTAAAAAACCCCTTTCGGACGACACGTCATGACTTCTTATACTGATATTTTCTTCTTGGTTTTAAATAATTTTCTATGATATCTTTTTGCACACCATTAGGATTGTGAGATTTTCAACTATTCTAAATACTCCAGTTTTCCACTTTATATTATAGTTTCAACAATTATTTAAATTGTAACTATTATTGCTATTAGATTGTGTGGTCCATAATTCCATGCGGTTGTTTTGCATATTTCATATAAAGCTCTGTCTTCGTTTGCATAGCGAGGTGTCTCTATTACTCTGAATGCCACGTCAATAAAGAATCAATCTTCCTTGAATTTCAGTATCCGCTGCTTCAGAGAATCAATCTGCAATCTTGCTTCAAAATTTTCATTTTTCAAATCTTGAATAAAATTATCCTTCTGACTGCTCACCTCTGATGCTTCCTGGAAACGGACCACTGCTCTTTTCTCTGCCTCTGCCTGAACCTCATTTATCTCTGTAAGCTTCTTCACCATAATGAATGCGGCAGCGGCACGTTTGTCTGCCACGTTTGTCCATAGATTACAGATATCTTTGTTTTTTATCTGGTTCAGAACCTATATTGAAATATCATTCATGTAACTTTCATTTTGGCATTAGACCGAAAAGTGCATTGCTTCTAGTACAATGATTGTCATAAGAATGTCATTGCTTCTAAAGTTTGTATAAGATTGTCATACTTGTATATACTATGTTTATTTTCACGTTGAAAATTCAGGTATTTGCAGTGGAAAATCGGCATAATTTTGACTGTCGAAACTCCACAAAACAGTGAATGCCAGCGTCACTAGCTAATAACATGTCAAGATATCGTTGTTGTTTCCCTAAAATATGCTAAATTTTCCTGGGATTGTATCATATGACATTTCCAAAGGTAAGGTATTTATACATTCTTTGAATAATGTGAAACAGAATATAAATTTTTAGCTTCCATGCAAACCTTTATTTCAACTATGACAAAGAATTCCTACCCAAGTTATCATAATACAGAAGCAAGAATAAGAAGTCCAGATGGCAATTTGTTTGGTAAGAAGTTACATGTTGAAAGCTGTTGCACTATGATAAAGACTAGGTTTCTGTAGGGTTAAGCTTCTGTGTCATGCTTATCTATCCATATCAAGCTTACTGAATGCGAATAGAACTCATATCATGTATTTATTAGGAAGATACAGCTATAAACATAATTTGTGCTCTCCATATGAGAGTTCTAGTTTGGATTTTTTGTTCAACTTGCACTGTATGTATGATGCAATCAGTTTTTTGTTTGGTAAGAAGTTACATGTTGAAAGCTGTTGCACAAGCATTGTGTCTTTTCCAGCTTCACATTGTTTTTTCACATGCAGTTAAATTGATTTGTGTTACTTTTATTATCCCTTCATGTCAACAGGGGTTGCCTATTCTACTCTACTATATCTCCTGCATTTTTGTAAGCTATTACGATTAGCATGAACTAAGAGCTTGCCAAGATAGCTATGACACTGACACATCACGTATTATGCAGGCTGAACTTAGTACAGGGACTCGCTGCTTTGCAGCCTCCCTTGTTTCTTAATTGAAACCAATTTGATATCTTCAACTGAAGAAACTGAGAATGTTGTTTACAACCAACTCTTTAGTTTAAAGGCAGCCTCTCTTGAATCTACCATACATAATCTTCGAATGCCATCAACATTCATCCATCTTCGACATGCTCACATAACCCTGTTTATGATAAAGTGTCTAATAAAATGATCCATTTATAAATAAAAATAACTTTATTTAAGGTGAGATTATGAGAAGAAATCAATTCTTTCGAAGCTTGAATGACACTAAGCAGTGAATCATAATTATGAAGAAAAAGTAAAGAAGTTAGTATTAAAGATCAATACTTTGATGGAAATATATAACAATTGTAAGGCTCAACATTACCTCCCATCTAACCTACTGGATGTCCTCGTGCAAAAATGTTGGGTTGGGAAAATAAGTGATTAACATGCAAGGAAGTCAAAGAGTAGGCTTCATACTTCTCCTCTCCTTTGTATCTGAATCCATACCTATCTCTAATTTCTTGAAAGGCTTCATACATACCTTTCTATGATAAATCATAGTCAACCTAATAATAATATTGTAGGCACCAAATATGGGGCATCGATAATTGCACCCCATCTAATTGATTCATGTTTCCATCTCAATTGAAACATAGGTCTGGACATTGGAGAGAGCTTGTTGGAGATTATGCTGCTCAAATGGCTCTTTGTTCTTAACGTCTTTTGATGATCTCATCCATTTTAACTTGGTTCCACTCAATGCTTCTTTTCGTATATCTTTCAAATACTCAAATCCTGAAGTCAATACTCCTACATGGATGCTTCCATGTTTAGTAATAACATTAGGTTTTTGTGAAAATCTATAATGCCTAAGATACATGGAAAAATAAATTTTTAGTTCTCCCCTTATCCACAAGTCCCAATTTCACTCATTTAGTTCATATGTATTACAAGATTTCTACCATTCTATTTTATTTAGGGAAAATGATATGAATGCTTGAAACTGCACATCCCTAGTGAAAGAAACAATATTTCCATTTCTCTGCTATGAGATCAGAAAGTTGTGCATATAAAGTTCACACAAAAGAAATTGTGTGCATTTATCCTGTTTATGAATTTAGTTATGAAATCCAAGATACCAGTAAACTCGTAGGGATGACCATGATGTACAACCTTAATATTAAGCATTAAGTATTTATTTGTTAAGAATGAAGGATAACTATAATATGGGGCTGTACAAGCCATGATATCTAGGATCATTGAATAAATATTATCCTTCTCTTTCTTGAATTTATGAATTTTCTCCTCTATATTATGGATTTCTCTAGCATCAACCAAGTCCCCTATTGTTTCTATCTTTGTGTGTTAATGTCCTAAATCGCTTAAACATTTTTTAGTGTTCTTATATAGGGATTGTCTCTTGTTTATATTTGGTTATCATCTCTTTCAATACCCTTATCTCAACCTCTACAATTAGTTGAGTTTATGGGGGTACAACATCTATTTGCACCCTTGTTTTACCTAAAACTGTGTCTTTAGTCTGAGTTTCGGTGGTTTGAAATTCATGAACTTTTCTTTTCTTATGAAGCCAAAATTGCTTGCCTATTTCCTTCTAATATTTTTTACCAATTACCAATCAATTCATAAATTTTTAAGGCTTACATTTCAATATCAAATTCTCCCTTTTTAAGGCAGTAATTCTTACAAAAGGTATGTTCCTCTTCCTAATTTCAGTATCCTCAGTATTTTTATTATCTTGAGACAAAATTGTTGGAGGAAAAGTAGAGAGTTTAGTTTCAGGACATTCAACAATAATTTCATGAGTATGAGAAACAAAAGAATTAATTCCGAAAGATCAATAGATAAATTAGAAGATTTTGTAGCTATTGAATCAACAAAAGGTCCTTAGAATACAACAACCAAAAGGTCATGATGTGACTCCTCTATTGTAATTACCATAACATCAACATGAAATTTTTGAGTATTTCATTTGGGGAGAAAGATTCTAGGACTGTAGCTACAGAGTCGATAGAAAATTCCTGCATTGTAGTTGATACAAAATTAGAATATGGCTCTAGAAATGTAGTGGCTAGAGTGTCAATGGAAACATTTTGGGCTTCTGTAGTTGGAAGACCAATTGAAAATTATTTGATAGGGTCATCAAATTTTTCTTGTGTAACAAAAAATCGCCACATCTCCCATATCCATGGATTCCAATGAATTTTCGACCACTTACATTATCTATGCCACTTTTGTATGAGGTTCTTCTTTATCCAAATGCATTTTCTTGAGCACTGGTGGGTCCTCGATACTATAATTTCCTTAATCCGGATTTTACTCTAAAGGTTTTTGGGCATATTCAAGGTTTTTTACTTCCCGTTCATAAGGAATTCCTGACTTAAATTTACTTCATCGATGGGAGAAATTGATTCTCTAGGAGAGACAAGAGAAGTTGAACTTTGACCTTTCTGCAACTTACTCAACCTAGCTGACCTTCTCATTCTTTTGGCTAATTAAGCCAAGAAAGATGCAAATTTTTTTTCCATCCTAATATGCTTTTGAAAAATTGAATGTTCAGATTGTGAAGGTTCCTATGGAGTTTTTTCGAATAGGGAGACATCATTTTGAGATATCTCAATATTTCGTTTAAAATTTTTCTCTTCAATTCCAAATTCTAGATGTTCATTACATACTATGGTTTCCAAATTTCCACTGTTAGTTACGGTTGCCTTACGGTTTTCAGCAACTTTGGGTTTTCCCAATCATTTTCTTGTAGGACATCTTTGTCATGCATGGGTTCTCCTATAAGACTTTCTCATGTATATTAGGATTGATTTAGACTTCTCATCCCTAATAATTTAATTATCCCATGATAACTCATTACTATGGTAGGGCCCTCTTCTTTTTTCATTCTGCATGCATTCTCATGTAAGACAAATTTAAAAAAGAAAGGGATATTTTGGGATACCTTTTGCCTCAAGTACACTGTTATCTTGAGGTGGCATCCATGTAGCACATTGTATCTCCCATCCCATGTAATGTATCTCTTAATAATTCCTTCCAATTCCTTCCACAATTCTGAAAAATAATTGGGATTATATCCCTTTCATTTTTTGACTAATTCTTCTCTGTTGTTTAAAAATAAGAGAGTTGCATTCTGTAGTGAGGTGTGCATTTCATTCCATTTTTCTCCCTATACTACAATTCATGTGACTTCATCTACGACCCTTTCATCAACTTGAACCTATAAATCTTTCAGTGTCATTATTCCTTCGCTCAAATTGTGCATGAATGCTTATGTTATTTCCTTTCCAAACCCTTGAATGCTTTGAAAATAATCCATCCATTTGAGGTGATTAAAGATGGCATGTGCTTCATCTATAATTCGAAATTGACTGGGTTCATGTTGAACCAACTATCCTCCCATTGCTGCAACCTCATCAGTTATTCAGGAAAAGAGAATTTATAAGTTTTAAAAGATAGAGTTAGCCTTACAATTTGCCTATCATTCACACCCAAGGTTAGAGAACATAAATTCAGAAAACTATTTGGTACAAAAATAACAACATATGAATAATGGTTTGACATGAAACAATAACGATTTGTTTTTCATTTATTACATCCTTGCATCCCCCAATATAATAAAGGACATCCCAAGCCAATAGTCACATCATTAAACATGCAAGAGGCCGATGAGTTGGTGATTTTGAGTAATTGAAAGTTACCGTAATGATGTTACCACATAAAACAAGGAAGGAGTGACTGCCAAAAGGTCATTTTTCGAAAATCGTAAAACGATGACTAACTCATTTGATGTGGATACCTAAAAAGATTAAATGAAATAATGAGGGGATGACATTGAGGTATAACACATCAATGAATTAATCATATATGATTGGAAGAAGGAACTTTCAAAAATATTTTTTCTTCAATCATGAATCGCAGAAGCCTCTATTCTGATTATAAATGACTGTATCTAAATAGTCGTTGATTTTGCAAACTAGTTATATTTGTTTAAAAGTATAAAATTTGTAGAATAAGGGAATAATAAATTAGATGATGCAAAATGAAAAATTTCAAATGTCCAAAAAGCATTGTCCCTGAAATGTAAAATAAATATTTAAAATTCATTAATAGACATAAATCATAACCATCACCATCCAAGAATTGATTAAATGTTAGGAAAAATACTGAGACAGGGTGGGGGAAGTGAAATAGTATTTTTAATTCTCTTTAACTTCCAATTTCACTGTGCTCTATTTTTGTCCATGCAACCCACGTGTGGACGCGACTTTAGTGAATGTAAACCCTGTATGTTTAGATTACTTAGCTTTTTATAACTTCCATCAAATGTTTAACTTAAAATTCAATTATTAGCTCATTAGCCATCTAGTAGGCAATGAGGAGCAGATAAACCACAACACCCATGCAACACATTAATACATATGAACATCAATATTTTAGGTGGAAACCCAATGTGGGAGAAAGCCACTGATGTTTTCATCTCTATATTCTTTATTTTTATATAAAATATAACCATTACATATTCTATTGATGTAGGCTCTTACCAACATGTAGGCACCCATCTATAGGAGGCTACAACCTCCAATCATTCCCCACCACCTACTAGAAGGGAGCTACAACTGCCTGATCTCATTTACCGACTCTTATTGGAAGGGAGCTCCTACCCCCACAGTGAAGTCTACAACCCTCAACACCTTATGGACCATGTTTCAAAATTTTTCATACTGGATCCACCTCCCAATCAATCATCCCAATATGTAGACTACCTTTCATCAAATTTTCACACTGGACCCACACCAACAATAAGCCCAAAAAAGAATACTAAATCACGAAATCTGAATCATTCTGTCAACCAACTAAACCACTAAAATTTCAAGCCACTGAACACTAAAGCCAACCAATCACTTAAAGGAATCTCAACCAATGGAAGCAATATTGTCACATGTCAACCATTCAACCATTCAATGATTAATTACACTATTGGATACTATAAAATCATGATAGAAAAAATGTGTAGTCATTACAAAACTCGACCAATATTTAGTTCAAAATGTATAAGTGACTGTTCTGAAGTATGCCTGCATCTATACATGCTTAATGTGCATAATAATTGCGTACATATATTAATTCACTAAATCCTAAAACGTTATCAAACTGAATTACTAAATCAATGAAATATTGAGTCACAACAACTAATCACAAATATATCAAGACTAACTCACTAGATGCAATATCATCACTGATATATATTCTTAGCCATAATCAAAGCTATCGAATCAACACTTATAAACACAAACCATTCTCATCAAGGCATCATTGATAAACAACAACGAATAGAATAGACATCATCAACTATCATCATTAAGAAACAATTCAAACATTGATCAAATTCAACTTAAAATGTATATGTGATTATCTTTAACCATATATGTGTATATACACTCTTATCATGCATAAAATCCACACACACAGATATATATATATATATATATATATATATATATATATATATATACATATATATATTTCAAAATATTAAATGCCAAAACCCAAATAAGGCATCAATCAAAAACAAATTATTTCAAAATACATATGTGGCCACTGCAAAGCATACCCACGTATGTACATAACTATATAGAATAAAAAATATGTACAAATATTTAAATTACTGAAACAAGTCTTCACTACAAATCAAAAGTCAAACCCAGATCTCTCCACACATATTGTCAAAGGCTATATATCTCAACAAATATATATTCATAACCATAATCACAAATCTTGGATTTTTATTCATTCAAACAAGAAAATGAATCAAGCATATATTCAATAAAACTTTAGATCTTTCTGATTTGAAGCTTTTCCTTGCTCCCTAGTGCACAACTATTCCAAATCATATCACACGTGAATGATTCATTACATTGTTTACATATCTTCTTGACCTCCATCTCCTTATATAGTTTTTTTCTTTGCCAATACCTCAACAAAATCATTTGGAAATGTTGTTAGTATTCATTGACGGCATCAAATATACGTTGTTGCCACAATTACTATGGGAAATTACCATGGTAATGGCCTTTGGTATCCAATTTTTCAAGGTTCAAATTATGTACGATACATTTTATTACAAAACTTGTGTATGTACGTGACTCTTCTTCACAAGGGTCACGTATACTTTTCAAACTTTACATTTTTTATCTAGCTGTAACTGAACTATCATTTCTTTTTCATATCTTCTATAATTCCTATACCAAAATACATGTACCACTAGTCATGTCATCTGCAATAGTTCTATAATCAACAAGTTGACATCAAAAACATATTTGTCAAGTATGTTTCCATCAAGGAAAACACATTAGCCATAATTCCAACAATCTCCCCTATTGGACTTTATGGTAACTTCTTTCATGTTTGGAAACCAACTGCAAACACCAAGTCTTCTCCCTCGCTTTCACATCAAGGGAAAAGGGTTGAACCAAGCTGAATGAAGTACTCTCCCTCATAGCATTCATCACTGTAAGTCTGACCTTCTAATATGAATTATGAAATATGTATACTAACCATGCTCCCCCAAGAATATGCTAGATCTTCTAAAGATATGAAATAAGGCACACGAATTTATGAATCTATTGGATGACCTATTCTATACCAATGACTCTATGATCAATCTCCCAACATAATGGGGTTACATATTTGAATCAAATTTTACACCAGTCACCCAAAAAAATGGGGTTACATACATGACATGGCTTGATTCCAATAGCCTATACATGATTGAAATTTTCAATGATCACAACATGGGTATTCTCATGAACTTTACATAACGAGGCACATTAAATTCATAACCATAAACAAGGATCTCAACAGTGAAGTATCTTTTTATAAAAGCCATGATAACCACCATGCTCCAAATAGGAACCTCCAACATAATCACCATCAACAACAACAAAATTGGCATATTCACTTCAAAATAAACATCCTTATCATAAAGAAGCCACACACACACACACATATACACATATATCTACACACACACACACACACACACACACACACACACACACACACACACATATATATATATATCATCAACAATTAATATAGCATGCATATCCTCCTCATCAAGGGCATTAAGATTTTGCAGTAATAATAAGGCAACATCTATAAATTCATCATGTGCAACCGAATCGTTGAATATTACCCATGACATAGTGACAACAACACATATATTTTCAGCAGTGAATAATACTGATGACAACAGTAATTATCATGAACTCATCATAGACACTATTGTGCAACAAGGAGTACTCAAGAGGACCATAATGCCAACAATGAACTATTAGAAGCATAGAATATTCCCTTCCTGAACTTGTGCCAACTCTTCATCATCAATTCTGATAACATCATATTTTTCTCACTAATTAAATAAATAGATCAACATTAATAAGTCTTTTCAACAACTCAACATTCATCATGAGCCAATACCCTAAGCATCATAAGGGCATTACTAATATATTGCAACAAACCAATGTCAAAACTAGAGAGACAATAATGAATTGACGGAAACATATGAGAAGCTCCCCCTTTATTTGTGCCATTCATTTATCACCACAGGAAACCATACATGAATATCATTCATAAGAACCACATACAAAATGTAAAATATTGATTTTTGATAGCCAAAACTCCCCTTCAAGAGAAATTAACAAGGTGAAGAGGAAGGAATCATTCCTAACTTATTTCTAAGATATTCAAAGCAATCATGTGGAAGAGATTTGGTGAATAAATATGAAACTTGTTCCTTTGAAGGAATATATTCCAACTTGATTTTTTGTTCTAGAACTTCCTCTCTAAGAAAATGGTATCTGATTGGGATGTGTTTAGTTTTTGAGTGCATAAAAAGATT
Organism: Pinus tabuliformis; assembly: GCA_031772625.1. Classification (NCBI taxonomy): domain Eukaryota; kingdom Viridiplantae; phylum Streptophyta; class Pinopsida; order Pinales; family Pinaceae; genus Pinus; species Pinus tabuliformis. The sequence continues at coordinate 1,640,950,316 of CM062816.1, read as the reverse complement.
TTTAGAAATGCTTATGGAACTAGTGTTATCACAAATAATAGGTATAGGTTGAGGACAATTGACTTGAATATACTTTAATGTTTGGATCATCCATAGGAGTTGAGTACAACAAGTAGTAGCGAAAACATATTCTGCTTCATCAGTTAATAAAGCAATAGAACTGTGTTCCTCACTAAACCAAGAAACTAAGTGATGTACCAAATATAATGTTCCTACGCTAGTAATTTTGCAGTCATCAACATTACTTGCCCAATCTGCATATGTGTAAGCCTGCAGTGAAAAAATATGTTTTTGGGATACCATAGTCAAATATCTTGAGTGCTTTGCAGATACTTTAATATCCTCTTGACTGCCTTGAGAGGTGTTTCCTTAGGTTTTTCTTGGAATTGTCCAACTATGCTAACTACATGCATAATTTATGGTCTTGTACTGGAAAGATAAATCAAGCTACCAATAGGATATCTATATTCAATTTTGCTTACTGTAGGAGAGTCATCATTTTGGCTAAGATTGCATGCTATCACCATTGGTGTGCATACATGTTTGTAGTCTTCAAATCCATATTTAATCATAATCTGCTTGAGATAATGGGTTTGAGAAAGGAAGATACCACCCTTAATTTGATGAACCTAAATACTAAGAAAGTATGTTAGCTCACCAAGTAAAGACATTTCAAATTCTTGTTGCATGGCTGAAGCAAATACTTGACTCATATATTCAACATTCCTTCCAAATATGATGTCATCAACATAAACCACTACTACCAAAATATTTTCTTTGTCATATTTGATAGATAGATTTCTATTTGTAGATCCTTTCTTGAAACGTTGTTGCTAGTGATACCTATCAAGACAATAATATCATGTGTGAGGAGACTATTTTAGCCCATTTAATGCCTTCTTAAGTTTGCAAACAAGATTTTTATCATTTCCAAGTATGAATCATTCAGGTTGTTCAATGTAAACTTCTTATTTTAGGTCCCTATTTAAAAATGCATATTTAACATCCATTTGAGATGCCTTGAAGTTACAAAAGCTGAAAATTGCAAGAAACATTCTTGCGGCTTCAAATCTAGATATAGGTGCAAATGTCTCTTCAAATGTTATCCCTTTCTATTGAGAATAGCCTTTTCATACATGTCTTGATTTGTTTTGGATTACTTCTCCATTTTCATTAAGTTTTATTTTAAATACCCACTTTTCTCCAATTACATTTTTATTGTGAGGCCTTGTACTAGTTCCCATATATGGTTCTTTTCTATTTGATCAAGTTCTTCGTTCATTTCCTTAATCCAACATTCATCTTTGCTTGCTTCATTCACATTTTTAGGTTCAATTGTGGATAATAAGGATAAATGACTAGATGATTCAACATATGTTCTTCTAGTTTTTATTCATGCTTCTTTATCACCTAGAATTTGAGATTCAAGATGATTTTTCTGAACATACCTTGATGGAGTCTTTTCTAACATGCTTGATTTTTAATTTCCTTCTTATAATGCTTCTCTTTATTCTTCTCCTACAACTTGTTGGATCTTAGTAGGGATTTTTTTATCCTCTAATTGTACTTCTCTTTTTGTACCTACGGATGCTTCATCAATCAAAACATCTATACTTTAAACACTATTTTGGAGCCTATTATTATAACATTTATATCCTTTACATCTGGAAGAGTATCTAAGAAGTATTCCTTCATATGCTATAGATTCAAAATTTCCAATATTATCATAACTTTTGTTTATACAACATTTTCTTCAAAAGATTCTAAAGTGTTTGATAGTTGCATGTTTTCCATGCCAAAGTTCATACAAACTTTTATCATTGTTTACTCGAACATGGGATTTGTTAAGTATATAGACGATTGTATATTCTGCTTCTCCCCAAAAGGTGTGAGGAGTTCCTATCTCATCAAGCATGGCACGTTACATTTGTTGAAATATTATGTTCATTCTTTCTACTACTCAATTTTGTTGAGGAGATTTAGCTATGGAAAACTACCTTTTGATTCCATGCTGCTCACAAAAATTTAAAAATTCTTCTGATATTAACTCTCCTCCTCTATCATATCCAAGAAATTTGATTTTTAATTCCAATTCCTTTTCCACCATAGGCTTGAACATTTTAAAATTTTCAAATGCCTCATCTTTATACTTTAGTAAAACAACCCAAAACATTATTGCAATGTCATCAATTAATAGCATTAAGTATTATTCACCATGAGGAAAATTATTTCTCATAGGTCCACATAAATAAATATGAACAAGTTCAAGGGGTTTACCTGAAGTGCATTATTTATCTTTAAACTGAACTCTGGATTGCTTACCAAATTGGCATGATTTGAAAATACTATTTTCAAGTTTAGAGATGTTTGGAAAGTCATGAACTACTCCCTTATTGCTTGATTTTTATAGTTGAGAAAAGGTGGGGTGTCCAAATATTTTTTTCTATAGCCAACTTTCTTCATAGTTTCTCAAAAAGAAGTGATCTTTTTCACTTTCTAGGATATAGACAGTTCTAAGAGTTCGTGTTCCCTTGATTACAGTCTTACATATATCCAAATTTTTACCACGTGATTCTTTGACCTGAAAATAAATTCATGCCTCTGGTTTCACATTTGACTAAGACTTAACAACTTATGTCTTAGCCCATCAAAAAATAATACGTTATCAGATTTGACCTTTTCTTTCAATACCACAAATCTTTTTCCTTTAACAGTAGCAGTTTAATTATTACCAAAAGTCACATTCTTTTCTTTCTTAAGTTCATTAATAGAAACAAACTTATCTCTGTCACATTTCATATGATTTGAACAACCACTATCAATGTACCATAGATTCTCTTGATCTCCTACATATAACGCTAGACCACAATTTTCAGAGGAAGTATTTTCTTTTTCCATACCTTGGGAGGTCTGTACTTCTACTCATGTTGACAAGATGAATTGATCCCGCTTTTGCATTCATTTTCTTCATAACTAAATTTATTGCAAATAGAACATTCAACTTCATTATGAAGAGGGGAGAAAGCATTACAATAAGACTTCTTTGACTTGTTTGTGTTATGTTGATTTCTTGCCTTTCTATTCATAATTGTTTTATAAGAAACACAGTTAACTACTTTTTGACAAAAGTTGTGACAAGTGAAGTATTAACTATTGAATTAAGATTAATTGGTAGTATAATACCATTTTAAGTAGATTTATCTTTGTTCATGGAAATTTTGTCTTTCCTAAGTATATTTTGATCCATCATTCTTTTGCCGAGTCTTGCATACTCTTACAACAATGGTGTAACTTTTTGTACCTTCTTCAAAAGATTTCATAGGTTTTGATGTTTCACCATTTTGATTTGGATTGTATCCAAGTGTTGATAGTGCTGAACCTACCAACATTCAAGGGGTCTCCCCAATATGTGGTCCCAATTAGACTTCGCACCGTTTGGTATAGGAACTTGTTGAAGGCCCCGAAAATCGAGTCGACAACAAGGGGGATACCCACCCGATTCGGACCTTGGTTGGCAGCTCCTTATCCATTTGGTATAGCGGGTCCGACTGGGGATAATGGGACCAGTTTCCCAATCTATGAGTGTGTGTGTGTAGAATTTGATGTTCCCGGTCTAACAGTTCCTAATTAAGATATTCTAATTCTAACTTTAGTCTAATTCTATTGTAATCTAATAAGCAACAAAATCTAAGTCTATACTAACCCGGGATGTAATTCTTTTATTATGCGATCTAAAGAGATTTCAAATAAAAATTGGTAATAAAGATCATTCAGCGATTATAAGAAAGGAAATCAATAAAGATGAACCACTGCGGATAAAAAGTTAGACGAAACAGTTGTGAAAAACATATCGCATAATGAGCTATTCATACATTAAGCATAAATAAATAGCTATCACCATACAAAAGTGCCAAATGATAACTCAGGCATTCATGAAATAATACATAAACAACTAAAAACTGTATATCACTTTAACACATAAGCAGCAATGGTCAAGAGATAAAAGTACCATTTATGACTAGTCCTACTCATGAGCTTCAAGCGAAAATGATTTATCTCTCCTTGCTTTAACATCCACTAAGAGTACAGAAGTGAAACATCAGTAGCAGATATCAAATGCAAACATCAACAAATCCTGTTCCATTCATTCATCAAAACCTCCTCGGAGGGTGCAAAAGTGCATGTTCTGAGGATACGTTTTTGACAAATTTCTGGACCCTTCTCTAAATGCATGAGAAGGGTTTAAATACTACTAACTAAATAACTTAATTACACAGATTCAGAATACGTTTAAATGACCGCCCTTTTTCTAAGCAAAAATAAAACAAAACTATTTCTAAAGTTAAATCTAATATCTAACTATTTCTGCATTTGCTCCTTAATGTTGCAAGCATTCAGTATTTGCCTGGGTAGAGTCGGCTGACTGTCTTCCACTTTTGGTTGAGCTAAGAAAACATAATTAGCAAGAGCTGGCACCACCTTAGCAAAATCAATGATATGCTCGAGAGTCATCCTCTGACTATGTGGCTTTACCACGTATGCCCAGTAATAATCCAAGTTCAACTTGGTTAACCCTTGAATCGCTTCCGCCTTTTCTTTGGCTTTCTGTTTCCAGTTTGTTCTTTACCATTGCTTTCTTGCATTTTTCGGGCTTACAGGTGACTGAGCAGTTAGAGGCTTTCCTTTTTGAGCAAGTTTTCTCTGCGATGCGCTAATCGCACATCGAAAACTGCCTCTGTTCCTTGATCCGAGCCTCTCTGATGCATTTTTCACCTTTTGCGCCTTTTTCTTCACCGGGTATAAAGCTTCAAAATTTGTAAAAATAATGCCTTCGTGAACTCTTGACCCTGAGCATTAAACTGTCTGTCTCTGATATCAGCATCGCTCAGTACCCATTCAACCATGGCTGTATATGAAAGATCTGTAATGGATGGCTCAACAACATTCCGTGAATCTGCGGCTCTGTTGCATGTGGTATCTGTTTATGAGGGTGTCTTTTCTCTGTCTTTGAATATTGGAGAGTTACCCTTTTTCTTCATAGCTTCCTGCACATTGCTTTGTGTAACTTTTGTTTTCCGTTCCTGCAATTCACAAGTGAGGAATGAGTAATGACAATAAATAATGACAGGAAAGCTTTAAACTCTACGGATGTGCAAAAACACGCCACCTGACGTGAACGGACTCTTCGAACAACAAAAAATCATATTTTATTAAAAACTGGCATATAATTCATTAATTATCATTAAAGCACGTATCCAGTTCTTGGTTTATGGAAAACTTTTTCTTGAATGTTGAGACGGGAAAATCTGTGATGGAATGTTTTTGCGATTCATGTCGCAGTATCGCATTATCGCAATTTCATCGTGTTGTGTTATCGCAAGGTTGCTTGATCGCGCTATCGCAAGATCACGGATCGCAGTATCGCAAGATCGTGGAACGCAGTATCGCAGTATCGCAAAATTGCAGATCGCTGTAATCGTTAAATCATTATGTATCTTTCATGCAATTTTGCGAGATGCGATATCGCATATCGGCGATTCTTTAAGGTTTTCCAACGTGAGTTTTTATTAATGCATGCGATGCGATAGAGTTCGCGTCACAATCTCGCAGTTTATCATTTTTACTCATAAGGAAATGTCCTATCATTCTTTGCGCGATGCAATGTTTCTTAAGGAGTAAGATATATGAGCACTAATTGATTTTTTGAATTTTTTGACTAAGGGTCCCCACTTACCTAGTGTTATTTCTAATACTAAATAAGGAGGGGGGTTGTTGGTGGCCACAACAATTGGCGATTCACTTGGAAGAACCAGTTATCTCTGTTTTTCTATTGAATTTTCTTAACTTCCAAAACAGAAAATTTTTCAGAAAATTAAACTTTATTATGGAAAGATAAAGTACATTATGCTCTAACTTGTCAATGATATTTTGTTTCAACTATTTTCCACTTTAATTATTTGCTTCCTTAGGCTAGTACTTCAATTTTCATCATTCATTACTTGGTCTTGTAAAGATAAAACAAAGTCTTCTCTGTAAACCAGTTTTAAATATGTTCATTTGTCGTAGGTAGAGCCTCTGTTGCCAGCAGGCGTTTATAGCCTCGACAGGGTTACCTGTTACCCAACAATGATCATGTATCCTACTTAAAGCAGCCTACAACTTTAAAAAAAAATCCATATCCACACTTATTGCTTTGATTTTCTTTTTTTTTCTTAAAGAACAATGTCTTGGTTTGGTAGCCAAATTATGACACAATCATTCACTTGATTTATAACTTTGCTGAACAAGCTGACTCGTGATGAGACCCCTTGTCTTTTCATTGCAACAATCTTGAGTCATTGCCCTGTTGTGGTGTATAGTATTGGCAAAGTCAGCAAGTTATAATATCTGTGATTATGATAAGCCGGCTCGTGATGAGACCTCTTATTCTTCAAGATAAAGTGTATCCTTGGGTTGTTCCTCTGAAAGTTGTGATCTCTTTAGCAGGGAGGAATTCATTGTTTCCTTAATATAGCTCTGGACGACAATAATAGAGTTTTTGGAAACAGCTGTTCTACAGAGAATCTTTATTTTGTTATTGATACCTTTCATTGTACTGAGATAAAACAATTTCTTCACTAAAGGTTGTTTTCATCAAACTTTATAAAGTTGAAACTAGTATCATATCTAGGCTAGAGTCTTTAACTGTATCTATCAATAATAAAGATTAGTTTTCCAAAAGATTTGCTATTTATACAAGTGAAAATTTCAAAATTTGAAAGAGAATTGGTGTCTTTTTCGTAAGTGCCGAATGTAACCATTCACAACTGGTTTTATTATGAAAAGAAAAACCACTACTCTACAAAAATAGAAGAATAATCTTCTATGGAAAATATTTCTTGAGAATTTGTCCATTAACAGGCAAAGGATCCCTCTTACCTGCTAAATCCTGTAACACAAACGTTGATGGACCTGTGACTTCTACAATTTGAAAAGGACCAAGCCACATTCTTTGAAATTTTGTATGTTTGCCTTTCTCTTCATGAGCTTTGTCCCACTTTCAAACTAAATCTCCCATCTGAAAATCTTTCCTGGTCATTATGTTTGAATCAAAAGAGGATTTTACTAGTGCTTGATGATGAGCATGCGTTTTCCTAGCCTGTTCTCGTTGTTCTTCTAATTTGATTATTTCCATTTGTCTTAGCTGTAAGGAGGAAGTGGGTACTCCATCAATGTATTGAACTAAAGACAAAGAGGAAATTGCTAAATGAGTCAGAAGAACCACTTCTTTCCCATAAACTAAATTAAAGGGAGAAGTGCCGATAGAAGCTCTTTGCATTATTCGGTCTTCCCATAAAGCATATATCAAAGCCTTGTTCCAATTCTTATGATTTTGGTCAACTGTTCTTTTGATAATCCTAATTAGGTTTTTATTTTTGGACTCAGCTAACCCATTGCCTTGCGGGTAATAATTGGCCGAATATTTAAGTTTGAATCCTCTTTTAAGTGCAAATTCAGTCATTGCATTTCCAGAAAAGTATGATGCAGTATCAAACATCAAAGCGGAAGGCAATCCAAACCTCGTGATTATAAATTGATCTATGAACTCAATGATATTTTCAGCATTAGCCGTCTTGAGTGGAACTGCTTCTACCCACTTAGTAAAATAATCTGTTGCTGTGAGGATGTATCTATGCTGCTTAGAAGAGTGACGAACGATCTCACCTATTATTTCCAATCCCCACTGACTGAAAGGTTGCTCGATGTTTACCGGCTGTAGTGGCAAGGATGGCTTCTTTTGTCTTCCAGCAGTAGTTTGGTAGACTAGACATCTCCTCACGTAATTGTGCGAGTCTTTAAATAACGTGGGCCAGTAATATCCTGTGTGCAAGATTTTATGTGCAGTAGCATCTCCAGCATAGTGTCCGCCTGTCAGCCCATCGTGGAGTTCCTGCAAAACTTTTTCAGCTTCAAATTTCTCAAGACACCTGAGAAGAACAGAATCATAATTTTTCCTAAAAAGAATATCATTTATGAGCTGATATTGTTTGGCTTTCAACCTAAGAGCTCTTTTCTTAGTATGATCGAGGTGTTAAGGAGCATACCCATTATTAAGATAATAAACGATATCAGCGTATAATGACTCTGCATCGTTTAGGCTTACCTCGCACATTTGTACCTCTACAGATGGAATTTCATAAATTTTCGACGCTCCAGCCAGCATTTTGCAAAAGCCTTGACCTCTTACAATGTTTGCTGGTTTAATATCAATGTCATATTCCTGTAAGGTAGTAACCCAATTGGCCCTTTTCTCACCCACATCCTTCTGTATTGAAGATTCCTTACCACTGGAAACGGTACTATAATTTTAGTATGGGTCTTGAGTAAGAAAGGTCTGAAGTATTTGACCACTTTGAAAACAACATAAGCATGTTTCTCCACGTCTGAATAATTTAATTTAGCACCTTGTAAATTTGAACTAAAAAATGCAATTGGGGCTTCCGCTTTTTCTTGATTTTCTTGAGTGAGTATTGCAGCATATGACTTATTTGAGGCAAATGTGTACAAAATAAAAGGCTCTGAAAAATTCGGAGTTGCTAAAGACGAAGCATTAATAATAGCTTGTTTGATCAGGTTGAATGCTTCATGTTCATCTTGGCCCCATTTAAAATTTGAGTTCTTTTTAATCATGGTTTGCAAAGGAGACACGATTCGTGAAAAATCTGGAACGAATCTCTTTACAAAGTTGATTTGACCAAGGAAGGATTGCATGGCTTTTTTGTTGTGAGGTAGGGATATTTCAGAATTTTCTTTGATTCTGTCGGGATCAATGAGAATACCAGATTTTGACACTATGAATCCTAGAAGTTTCCCTTCACTTAGTGCGAAAAAATATTTCTTCGGGTTAAGTGAAATTCCATACCTTAAACACCGTTGGAAGATTTGTTTCAAGTCTTTAAGATGGTCGCTTCATTTCTTTGAATACACTATTATATCATCCAAATAAATTACTACAGATTTATTGACTAAACCTTTGAATGCGATGTCCATGGCTCTCTGAAATGTGGCACTAGAATTAATCAAACCAAACGGCATCTTTCGATATGCATATGTGCCCCATTTGGTTCTAAATGTGGTTTTCAATTGATCATCAGGATGTACCAACACTTGATGGTATCCTGAAAATCCATCCAAGAAAGACATTAATTCTGAGCCCGCCACTGCCTGCAATATCTGTTCCATAGGTGGTAAAGGAAAATTATCTTTTTGACAGGCCTTGTTAAGGTTTCGAAAGTCAATACAAATCCTAATATCACCATTTTTCTTTCTAACATGTACCATATTGGAGACCCATTTGGAATGTCTGACGAGAAAGATTATTCTGGCTTTCAATAACTTATTGAGCTCAGTTTTTATCTAATTCTCTAAATTGGGATGGATCTTTCTCAGCTTTTGTTGGACAGGTTTTTCGTTATCGATCATGGGAATAGTATGTTGGATGATGGAAGTGTTGTATGTCTTCAGTTCATCATAATTCCAGGCAAAAACATTTTTATATTGTCTCAAAAGATGAATATATGCTGATTTTTCTTCAGGAGCTAGGCCGAGACCTAGATTAATGTTTTGTGGCTTGACATCGGTTCCTAGGTTTACTAATTCATAGTTCTAGGTTGAACTTTGGAATTTTGAATTGGTAGACCTTTTAAACCGATCTTTCAAATCGTACAAGTCTTCTAACTTGACCACCGACTTAGGTATAGCATTATTAGTGCTATCTTGTTGCAATTGTCGATCATGTTGGTCTTCATAAATTATTTGATTGGAGTAGGATCCTTCAGATGTGAGGAAATTTACAATATCAGGATCATCGTTGAATACTCTCCAATTTGTGATGTTATCAGGAATAGATGGTCTAAAGATTAATTCTATTGAGAATCTATCTGGACTAAAATCTTCTGAAGGAATAAGCTTAGAAGCTACGTTAGCCAAAAGGTCTGCACTTGCGTTTTGGAGTCTAGGGATTGAAGAGATATTAAATGCTATAAAATGCTCAGTCAGATCTTGAACTAAGGATTGATAATGTTTTAAATGACCTGATAAGAAATGTATAGTGTTACGTACCTGCCTAACCACAATCTCAGAGTCTCCGAAAACTTGAAGGTACTTGACATCTAACCCGATTGCTTTATACAACCCTTGGACCAAAGCCTCATATTCTGCTGTATTGTTAGTGCAATCAAATTCGAACCTGCACGTTAGCATGATTTTATGTCCTTCTGGACTAATCAAAACGCATCCTGCTCCTGCTCCTTTGTTAGATCTAGAACCATCAAAAAATAATTTCCAAAACAAAGATTTATTTATAGGTTTATCTAAAAAATTGATACATTTCGAACTATCAGTTCGAGAAAAATTTTCAACTTGGGACAAACAGAGTGTTCTAAATAGGGTGACGCATGAGAATTGAAATTGCCGAGGAAAGAATCTACCGAGTAATTGCCAATAATGCTGCTGTTATATGCTACTGGTTCATTTTCCCCCTCTAGCTCTGTTACTATGTATTTCTGTTGTAGCTCTCGTTCAACCTTTATTTGATTCGGTTTACCATTGTAGGGTAGCCACATGTGCGAGCAGTCAGTTGCGAAGTATCCATGAAGTTTTTCTGACCAATCTCTGCTAATAAATAAGCCATAGAATTCTGGAATATCAGCAACTAAAAGGTCAATAACTTGACATACCTTTGGGTTGGATGACAACCTTATGGTTACTTGATTTATTTCGCCAATCACTTCGACTTGAGATCGATCTAGCTGAACTATGCGCACAACGGATTTCTGTGGTTGAACATTTAACTTGGCACATAAGGATTTTGGTAAAATATTCGATGAAGCACCAAAATATACCAAACAATTGTGCACATTTTTATTGAAAATTTCATAAGTAAGGAGGAACGGGGGAGTATGAGATCTTGATCTTCCTCTAATTAGAGCGATGTCATTTGGATCAATCTTATTGATCGCATTAGTTGGAGGTCTTCCCATGTTATGAGAAGCTTGAGAAAGTACAGTGGCAGGCAAAGGTGCAACTGGCACAGCATGTAATTCTTTCATCATTATCTTCTGTTGATGCTTTAACTTGCTCAGTTCGTAAAGGGTGATGTTGGCCCTAGTCTTTTTCATGTCTTCTATAATATTGTACTCCATTTCGTCCGACACGATCAGTGTCTTAGATGGAGTTGTTTCATCTGTTTGGACTGGGCTGGTTTGAGTCACTTTAGATGTCGTTTTCTTTGTTGCGAATTTATCCTTTATTGCAGATCTTGCGCTCTTTGGCTTAGGGATAGTTTGGGGAGGATCAAGCTGATTTTTGTTTTGTGTGCTAACTGGGAATACTTCTTGATCTTCTTCTTGTGGGAGGATGAAATCCCACATTCCTTGTAATTCTATAACTTCTTCTTCATCAGTTTTCCCTTCAGTGGCAATTTCATCTTCCTCTTCCTCAGATTCAGCATTTGAAATAGCATTGGGTGGCTTTGAATCCGTTGAAGGGCCTCTTTTAAAAGCTCTATAGGGCTTTTTTGAAGAAGTTTCTGCTACTTGCTTTTTGATGTCGACCATTTCATTGGACATGGTCTTTAGAACTTTCTGCAATCCTTCCAAATCAAATGGATCTTTTACTTGCTTCTTCTTGGAGTCTTCCTTGAAGGTGACTTTCTTGGATATATGTTCCTCTATTGCGGATTTCTTTTCCAGGGCTATTATACGTTTCTCTACTGCTATTGCTTCTTTCATGTTATTGGCTAAGGTTGTTTTATTGGCCCTGTCCACGAAGATTGTTATGTTTGATGGTAGAGCGGTGATATACCACTCACATCGTACTTCTTCGCTAGGCTGGGAAGCAGTAGGAATTTTGTTTAGAATTTTTTTGAAACGTAAATTGAAATCTTTGACAGGCTCTCTAGATTTAGCCCTAAGGTTGGATAGGTCGTTGATTAACGTTGCCGTAGACCTGTCATCACCAAACTTGGTCAAGAATTTCTCCTGGAAGATATCCCAACTAGTGATGGATCCAGAGGGTAATGACAAATACCATGATCCAGCTATTCCTTGCAGAGTATAAGGAAAAAGCTGAACAACTGCATCTTCATTAGTAACCCCATTGAGATTAATGGATAGCATAAAGTTGTTTATGTGCTCTTCTGCTAGCGTGCCTACCTTGGGATTAAATTTAGGCAGCCATTTCTCAGGATGGGCCAGTATTTGACTTCAGGGTGTAGGCATTAAGACTGCCCTAGGGTTATTCCATGGAGACTGGGCCATTGTTGAACTGCTAACAGAGGAAAGAGCAAAAGATGATCCCTGTGGCTGGGATGATGAGGATACTACAATTGTAGATGATTGAAGAGGAGTTGTGGGGGTTCCAGTGGACGGATGGACGATGATCCGGAGTGGTGGAGTGGATGGTTGACTTCACAGTGAATAGGTTGAGATGGACGATGCTGAGGAAAGAGTCTCGCTGTTGGACTCTTTAGGTGATTTCCTTGCTCTTTTCCTGGTGGGAAGAGGTAATTCGGTTGGCTGAATGCCAAACTTTTCACTCTTTAGCCTAGTCAGGGGATGAGCAGGGTTATATTGCGAAGTCACGTTGCCTTGAGATTTATCAGACCTTTGAGGAGAAATAGAAAATCGTTGAAGTTTGTGAATCAGAGATTTGACTTCAGGAGGTTCAATAGTATATTGTTCTGAAACATTAGGGTTTGTAGCAGCGATTGATACTCGAGCGACTTCTAACTCTAGATTTAAATGTAATGGAGAAGTTGGGGGAGATGGTGAGGGTGATTTACTCTTAGAATGGTACTCATATTTATATTTACTTGCCATTCATAGTTTAGGCCCTCCTTCTAGTGCCAAATATGTTGAAGGCCCCGCAAATCGGGTCGACAACAAGGGGGATACCCGCCCGGTCCGGACCTTGGTTGGCAGCTCCTTATCCATTTGGTATAGCGGGTCCGACTGGGGATAATGGGACCAGTTTCCCAATCTATGAGTGTGTGTGTGTAGAATTGATGTTCCTGGTCTAACAGTTCCTAATTAAGATATTATAATTCTAAATTTAATCTAATTCTATTGTAATCTAATAAGCAGAAACATCTAAGTCTATACTAACCCAGGATGTAATTCTTTTATTATGCGATCTAAAGAGATTTGAAATAACAACTGGTAATAAAGATCATTCAGCGATTATAAGAAAGGAAATCAATAAAGATGAACCACTTCGCATAAAAAGTCAGACGAAACAGTTGTGAAAAACATATCGCATAATGAGCTATTCATACATTAAGCAAAAATAAATAGCTATCACCGTACAAAAGTGCCAAATGATAACTCAAGAATTCATGCAATAGTACATAAACAACTAAAAACTGTATATCACTTTAAAATATAAGCAACAATGGTTAAGAGATAAAAATACAATTTATGACTAGTCCTACTCATGAGCTTCAAGCGACAATGATTTATCTCTCCTTGCTTTAACATCCACTAAGAGTACAGAAGTGCAACATCAGTATCAGATATAAAATGCAAACATCAACAAATCATGTTCCATTCATTCATCAAAACCTCCTCGGAGGGTGCAAAAGTGCATCTTCTGAGGACAGGTTTTTAACAAATTTCTGGACCCTTCTCTAAATGCATGAGAAGGGTTTAAATACTAGTAACTAAATAACTTAATTACACAAATTCAGGATACGGTTTAAATGACCGCCCTTTTTCTAAGCAAGAATAAAACAAAACTATTTCTAAAATTAAATCTAATATCTAACTATTTCTGCATTTGCTCCTTAATGTTGCAAGCATTCAGTATTTGCCTGGGAAGAGTCGGTTGACTGTCTTCCACTTTTGGTTGATCTAAGCAAACATAATTAGCAAGAGCTGGCACCACCTTAGCAAAATTGATGATATGCTCGAGAGTCATCCTCTGACTATGTGGTTTTACCGCGTATGCCCAGTAATAATCCAAGTTCAACTTGGTTAACCCTTGAATCATTTCCGCCTTTTCTTTCGCTTTCTGTTTCCAGTTTGTTCTTTACCATTTCTTTCTTGCATTTTTCGGGCTTACAGGTGACAGAGCAGTTAGAGGCTTTCCTTTTTGAGCAAGTTTTCTCTGCGATGCGCCAATCACGCATCAGAAACTGCCTCTGTTCCTTGATCCGGGCCTCTCTGATGCGTTTTTCGCCTTTTCCGCCTTTTCTTCACTGGGTATAAAGCTTCAAAATTTGTAAAAATAATGCCTTCGTGAACTCTTGACCCTGAGCATTAAACTGTCTGTCTCTGATATCAACATCGCTCAGTACCCATTCAACCATGGCTGTATATGAAAGATCTGTAATGGATGGCTCAGCAGCATTCTGTGAATCTGCGGCTCTGTTGCATGCGGTATCTGTTTATGAGGGTGTCTTTTCTCTGTCTTTGAATATTGGAGCGTTACCCTTTTTCCTCATAGCTTCCTGCACATTTCTTTGTGTAACTTTTGTTTTTCGTTCCTGCAGTTCACAAGTGAGGAAAGAGTAATGACAATAAATAATGACAGGAAAGCTTTAAACTCTACGGATGTGCAAAAACACGCCACCTGACGTGAACTGACTCTTCGAACAACACAAAACCATATTTTATTAACAACTGGCATATAATTCATTAATTATCATTAAAGCGCGTATCCAGTTCTTGGTTTATGGAAAACGTTTTCTTGAATGTTGAGCCAGGAAAATCTGCGATGGAATGTTTCTGCGATTCGCGTCGCAGTATCGCATTATCGCAATTTCATCGTGCTGTGTTATCGCAAGGTTGCTTGATCGCGCTATCGCAAGATCTGGGATCGCAGTATCGCAAGATCACGGAACGCAGTATCACAAAATCGCAGATCGTTGTAATCGTTAAATCGTTATGTATCTTTCATGCAATTTTTCGAGATGCGATATGCGATATCGCATATCGGCGATTCTTTAAGGTTTTCCAACATGAGTTTTTATTAATGCATGTGATGCGATAGATTTTACGTCGCAATCTCACAGTTTATCATTTTTACTCATAAGGAAATGTCCTATCATTCTTTGCGTGATGCGATGTTTCTTAAGGAGTAAGATATATGAGCACTAATTGATTTTTTGAATTTTTTGACTAAGGTTCCCCACTTACCTAGTGTTATTGCTAATACTAAATAAGGAGGGGGGTTGTTGGTGGCCACAACAAAACCCCATCTGGAATACATCTTGCTTACCATCTTATTAAATATTTTCCTTGGATCTAACTGTTAGGAAGAGAGAGGGATGCATGTGCGGCTTTGAAAATAAACTAAGTGTGCCTAGTGAGTGTTCGGTTATCGGTGTGTCAAGGTTCTTCTACTATGGAGAGAGAAAATAAGGTGAGCCTTAAGAGAGAGGTAGTAGTACCACCCTAGGAGAGACACACATGAATGATAAATATTTGTTTAACATCCAGCTTAATAGTCCACAAAGATGCGATGGTCATTGCAACCATCACATAACATTTTTAATATGATAAGCACTAAAAAAAACATGAATTATAAAAAGTCACAGAAAAATATTACAAATATTCATAATCCATGCATGAAGAATGGGTTGGCCATAAAGCTTCATTTATTAAGTAAAATTCCAACAACACATGTATACACTAGACACCACTAGCTCCAATAGTGGAGCATTGGAGCCACCAATTTGTCCTCAAAATAACTAGCTTGTTTCTCTAATGCCTTGCGGGAGGATCCAAGGTGAAAAGGTCCTTTGCTCACACAATGAGGGTGTATATATAAACAATGGGGTGATGCTTCACCTTCCTTGTGACTCTTTAACTACCCTCATGGTTGTTTGACTTCCCATTACTTTTCGACTTTACAAGACTCTTCATATTATGTACATTCAATTTACAATACATTTTGAATAATAATTTATACAATCCGCAAAATGATATGGCGTATGATGACTCATGACATGACATTGATGACATGGACTACATGATGACATCAAAATGTCCAGTCATTCTTTTTGCTTGTTGTTGTATGTCTTCCTGAGAATGTTCTTATGTCCAACTCCATATGGATTACAGATAAGGTGTTAGGTCCCTATAATACTAGTGATTACCCCATTACTATTGTAGTTGTATCCCTTATTAATATTGTTGTGCTCCTATTGCCCCCATATTGTTATTATTGTGCCCCATAGAATCCCTCTATTGTTATTTTTGTGGCTTTATATTATTATTGTTAGGTCTTTTGGGTTATATTGTGACTCCTTAGACTCCTATATATAGAAAGGTGGTTTTGTCATTTGAATCATCCAAGAATTGTTCATTTGTGTAATGTAAAGGAGGTTTCCCCCTCGAAGAGGCTGAATTCTAAGGTGTTCAACTATCTTTCTATCTTTTTGTGAGTTGGTTTCATAACATTTGGTATCAGAGCATTCGATTCTAGGGTTTCACTGCTCCAAATAGGTCATCGTGGCATTTTCGCTATAACGTTTTTCTGCGAAATTTTAGAAGCTAAAAAAACCCCATTTGAGAGGAAATTGCACTGAACCTCACGTCCGAATTTTATAGCTTTTCACACTATATTTGCAGAGATATGATCTGAGGAAGTTGGTCTTTTTGCAGACTCCTGAATTACATTCCAAACAGGTGACCTGGGGAAAATCATCATAACTTTCTCTCTGAGCATCAGATTGAAATTTCATAAGAAGGTACAGAAAGAGGACGGACTATGGTTTCTTGTATATATCTTTCAAAGCCAAAGGTCGAAACAATGACTCGTGGCACGTCGTACAATTTCGCTCTACTGAACTAGTCTATAATCAGGTCATTGTGGGAGATTGGCATAACTCTTCACTAGAGAATCCAATTTGGATCAGACTAGTGGCATTGGAAAGAGGACGCAGAGGGCTACCATAGGTCGTAATTTCATAACTGTAAGATCTGAAATTACAAAGATACATCAGATTCAATATCAAGCTCCCACAAAGTGAAAAAAGGTGTGTAGGTTTTTTTAATTTTTTCATAAGCTTGGTTTCAAAAATTAGTTTGAAGGAATTCAAAAGGGCATAGTAAAGCATTATTATCAATAATTGATGCCTCGAGGAAAGAAAATGCAAACACCTAGTAAGCAACCTGAAAGCTCTAGCATGACTCATGAAGAAGAGGAAGAAATGCAACATGATATATCAAAATTACAAGACCAAGTGCAACAAGTGTCACTTGCACAAAAGGGAACAAAATCTAAGATGGATGGTTTAAAGAAAGATGTAGAAGCTAAGATGGATGGTTTAAAGAAAGGCATAGAAGCTAAGATGGATTGTTTAAAGAAAGGCGTAGAAGCTAAGATGAATGACGTGGAAGCTAAGATGGATGATTTGAAGACAGACATGGAAGATTTGAAGACAAATTTAACAAAGTTTCTACAAGAAATGCTTACTAATGGTGAAAGGGTAGTAAAGGAAACTCATGATGAGAACAAATGAAATTTTAATCATGATTTCATAGACTCTAATGTTGGACCGAAGACCCACCATATTCCAAAAATCGATATGAGGAAGTTTGATGGCAAGGATCCCGCAACATGTATATTACAGATGGAGCAATTTTTCGATCTCAATAATGTGAAAAACACACAAAAGGTACGCATTGCAACTTTATATTTGGAACCAAGTCAGTTTGTATGGTATCAATGGCATTGCTCTCGTAAACAAATTATCACTTGGGAAATTTTTACGGAAGAATTGACAACACATTATGAGGATACAAAAAGCAACACTTTTTCTAGCCGATTGATAAGTCTCAAAAAAAAGGGTTCAATAATGGAGCACATTGAGGAGTTCCAAAAATTGAACATAAGGGTAAAAAATATTGCAGAGGAGCATAGGATTGATGTGTTCATAGGGACTTTAAAGGATAATATCCAACATGATGTTTGCCTTTGGGAACCTGATTCATTAGAGAAGGCATTCAGGTTAGCAAGAAAAATGGAAATCAAAATTATGGCAACCAGGAAGCATACCACTCACAACTATAAAGATGGAAGTGCAGTTGCCCCTACTCTTCCACAACTTATAAGGTTGACACCACAACGATTGGAAGAAAAAAGAGTAAAAGGGCTTTGTTACAGTTGTGATAGCAAATACACTAAAGGTCATAAGTGTGCTAAGAAGAAATTATACTACATATATTGTGAAGAGGAAGAAAAAAAGGAGGAAGAAAGGTCAAAAGAAGAGGATATACTCCAGGGACAAAGCCTAGATAAAGAAGAAATGAATCCGACCATATCTTGTAATGCATTGGCTGAAATTACCACTCCTCAAACCATCAAGATAGAAGGACAAATCAAGAAGAAAAAGGTAATAGTGTTGATTGATTCAGGAAGTACCCACAATTTTATTCATTGTAAGATAGCAAAAGAATTGAGTTGCTTCCTATATCTAGCACCAGAGTGTCAAGTGATGATTGCAAATGGAGGAATGATAAATTGCTCTGAAAAGTGCCATAATATCAAGCTGTCCATGGGAGAATATGTACTGACTAGCCCAATTCTTTCCATTCCAATGGGAGGTGCTGATGTTGTACGAGGAGTCCAATGGCTACAATCCTTGGGTACAATAACTTTTAATTTTCAAGAACTTTTCATGAATTTTTTTGCGGAAGGAAAGGAATTTGAATTAAGGGGTATTGCAGGGAAACTGGGAAATATAATCAACTCTAACGGTATGACAAAGCTTCTAAAAAAGCAACAAAGAGGTGTAATTGCACAATTATGTTTTCTCGATGTTTCCACATCGAAATCATCTATTTCTCCAGATCTCAAAAAATTATTGGATAATCATTCCAAGGTATTTGAGACTCCCAAAGGTCTCCCACCTATTCGTGATCATGATCATGCTATTCATATGATTCCAGGAAGTGTTCCTCCAAACATCAGGTCGTACAGATATCCCTGTGCCCAAAAGAGTGAAATTGAACGTATGGTTGCATAAATGCTAGAGGTTGGTATAATTCAACCTAGTCAAAGTTCTTTCTCTGCTCTAATAGTATTGGTACATAAGAAGGATGGATCATGGTGCATGTGTCTGGATTATAGGGAGCTCAACAAGCTCACTATTAAAGATAAGTTTCCCATTCCTGTCATTGATGAATTACTGGATGAATTGCATGGATCAATTTACTTCACCAAGTTGGATCTTCATTCAGGATATCATCAAATCAGAATGAAGACTGAAGACATTCTGAAAATAGAATTTAGAACTCATGAGGGTCATTATGAATTTTTGGTCATGCCTTTTGGCCTTACCAATGCACCTTCTACATTTCAATGTTTGATGAATTCCATTTTCAAACCTTTCCTTAGAAAATTTGTGTTAGTATTTTTTGATGATATACTAATCTACAACAAGTCTTGGAAGGATCATGTTGAACATGTTGACAGGGTGCTACAACTATTGGAGGAGAAACAATTATATGCAAAAAGATCCAAATGTTTCTTTGCAGTACAAGAGGTGGAATATCTAGGTCATATTGTATCTCATGAAGGAGTTAAGGTAGACCCTAGCAAAATTAAAGCCATTAAGGAATGGAAAATCCCCACATCCATAAAGCATCTACGACGATTTCTCGGGTTGACAGGGTATTATCATAAGTTTGTTAAGAATTATGGGAGAATAACAGCACCTTTAACAACATTACTGAAGAAAGATGAATTTTCATGGACTCCAGAAGCAACAAAGGCCATCGAACATCTTAAAGAGGCAATGTGCCAAGCACCGGTCTTATCTACACCAGGCTTCACAAAAACCTTTATTGTGGAATGTGATGCTTCAGGAAATGGAATTGGTGTTGTTTTAATGCAAGATGGAAGACCCATTGCTTTTGAAAGTCATCCAGTCAAGGGAAAGTTTTTACACAAAGCTATTTATGAGAAGGAAATGTTGGCAATACTACATGCACTTAAGAAATGGTGACCCTACCTAATGGGAAGACACTTCAAGGTAAAAACGGATCATGATAACCTTAAATACATTTTAGAACAAAGATTATCCTCTGAAGAGCAACAAAAGTGGGTCACAAAGATGTTGGGTTATGACTTTGAAATCATCTACAAAAAAGGGAAGCAAAATGTGGTGGCACATGCACTCTCAAGAAAGGATGAGGATGTGGAAGAATTGTTGTGCGCCATTTCTATTATCCAACCAGATTGGATAAACGAAGCAAGGGAGGAATGGAAGAATGATGAAGAAGTGTGGGCACTTATTCGAAAGTTACAACAAGATTCCAATACGTCTAATACATTTAGCTGGAAAAATGATTCGTTATGGTACAAAAATCACTTATACCTCTATAATAATTCCCAACTCAAACAAAACATTCTTATGGAATTGCACACTTCTCCCTTAGGAGGGCACTCAAGATTTTAAAAAACTTACCACAGGGTTAAGAAGGAATTTTTTTGGGATGGCCTTAAATTGGATATTGAAAAGTTTGTGGTGGAATGTTTCGTTTGCCAACAAAATAAAGTGGAAACAATTAAGACCCCGGGTCAATTACAACCTTTATCCATTCCAAGCCAATGTTGGGAGGAGGTTTCAATGGATTTTATCACGGGTTTACGCAAGTCTGAGGGAAAGAGTGCCATCATGGTGGTAGTTGACAGACTTACCAAGTATGCACACTTTTGTGCATTATCACATCCATTTAAAGCCAGTGTAGTTTCTACTGCATTTATGGAAACAATTCAAAAGCTACATGGAAATCCAAAGATTATTGTAAGTGATAGAGATCTCATTCTCACTGGAAATTTTTGGACATAATTATTCTCTTGTCTTGGTACTCAGTTAGCTCATAGCTCATCTTATCATCTTCAATCTGATGAGAAAACTGAGAGTGTAAACAAATATTTGGAAGGATATCTTCGTTGCTTTGTATATGATAAATAGACACAATGGGTCAAATGGTTGCCTTTGGCTGAATGGTGGTATAACACTTCCTTCCATACAACAACAAAAATGACCCCATTTATGGCACTTTATGGATATCAACCACCATCGATCACATCATATTTAAGAGAAAATTCTAAGGTTCAAGTAGTGGAACATCACATCGAACATCAACAACAAGTCCTCCAACTCTTAAAGGATAACCTCGTGTTGGCACAGAATAAAATGAAACAACAAGTAGATCAACATCGCAACAAAAGAAGTTTTGATGTAGGTGATTGGGTATTACTATGGCTACAACCATATAAAAAAATGTTCCTCAAGCAAGCTAAGAAGGATAATAAATTATCACCAAAGTATTATGGTCCGTACAAGGTGTTGCAAAATATTGGTATGATGGCATACAAATTGGAGCTTCCTGCAGCTTCTCGAGTGCACCCAGTTTTCCATGTTTCATGTTTAAGGAAGGTTATAGGCGACAAGCTCCCAGTTCAAACAATATTTCCAGAACTTGACGAGGAAGGAAAAATTATATTAGAACTGGAAGCAGTCACAGAAACAAGAACTCAACAGCTACGAAATCGATCAATTTCGGAGTATCTCATCAAGTGGAAGAACTTATCCGCTGAAGATATCACATGGGAGGATGATAATTTTATACAGAAGCATCCAGAACTACTCAAGTGTTGAGGAAAACACTTTTTTGAAGGAGAGGGGCATGTTAGGTCCCTATAATACTAGTGATTACCCCATTACTATTGTAGTTGTATCCCTTATTAATATTGTTGTGCCCCTATTGCCCCCATATTGTTATTACTGTGCCCCATAGAAAGGAGGTTTTGTCATTTGAATCATCCAATAATTGTTCATTTGTGTAATGTAAAGGAGGTTGCCCCCTCGAAGAGGCTGAATTCTAAGGCGTTCAACTATCTTTTCTATCTTTTTGTGAGCTGATTTCATAACATAAGGAGTCTTCAGTGATACTAGGTCTTGAGCTGTGGTCGCAATCTAGTGTCAATTTGATTTATCCTAATTGATCATCTTGTATAATTATCTACAGAGGTGTATTATAGCATGTTCCCCTTCTCCATCTCCTTCTTCATCATCCTACCTAGGTATAATAGAGTACCTACACTTTCAATTCACTCATGATGACAGGTCATTATTTTGATAAACCCCTAGTCAAAGATGTTGCATGATGATTCATTGACTGAGGGAGAACCAGGTGGCAAGTAGAGGGAGATGCTTAATGACTATGAAATGTCATAGCTCAGGCATTCAGGGGTGAAGGTTCATCCTTGAGAATACACAATGCGCGGTTCAGGCTAGATTGGGCAAGATGATTGCATAGTTGGGGAGCTCAAGGTGCTAGGATGAGGGCTTGATGGCTAAATTTTTTCACTATGTAGTCCTGGGAGGTCAAGGAGGCTAGGTGAATGCATAATTGTAAAGATCTGAAGCTCAAGGGCTAGGCTTGAGGACTGGGATGACGTAATGTGCAGTTCACGCCTAGTTGGAGGGAAATATTGCATATTTTGGAGCTCAGAGGCTAGGCTTGACCACTGAGACTGTGAAATTCACACTCCTTGCATGAAGTAATTACACATTTCTCAATTTTAAGAGGCAGGTTTACTGCTTGAGGGTTGAGATTGCGAAAGGCATAGATGAGGAGAGCTAGGTGAGGTTAAGTTGCTTCGTTGGTAAGTTTTTTTGAATTTGGCTAAGTGTGGTATTGAAGAAGCTGATGTGAATAGTGATAAGACTTGACTATGATCACACATATAGAACACTTGATGGCACAACATAGATCACACAGAAAACATGAAAAACATACTTCCCTTAGTGCGACAACTTTGCGATGACTTACAACAAGTGTGACACCAAAGATACACTTTGTGATGACCATGACAACACTTGACATGTGACAATTCTTAAAACTTTGGAAATGAGTGCGAAAAATGTTTACATGGTAAAATCAACTCATTTACACAAATATAACCCCTTGAAACCACCAAAATAGACTTATATGCATCGTGCGACACTTAACATGTGAAAAGATGACATTTTTTTTTTCTTGCAAATGGGACCAAAACACTTATAGAAAATGCACACGATAAGTCTTAATGCTTGCGAATATAGTATGCAACACCAAATAATGCTCCAAGATTTGGGTGTAGACCAAAATTTTGTAATCATTTGTAGAAGCGACAACACTTGGTGACACACTAGTAGAATTACGGCTTCTTTTTCTAGGTTGATTATTCTCTACAGGGTCTTAGTTCTTCGAGAATTATTGATTCATCGTGCAGATCACTTTGGCTTCTCTACTTACCCTATGAATAAACATGGTCCCCTTTGTTCCTTCTCGGTTGAACAAAAAAATAAGATAGGCAATATCACAATGTTTTGAATCGGAAATGGTAGTATAGTTCACGACCCTTAGATTTTCATAGTATAGTTTTCATCTCTAGTGTTTCTCTACTGCCAGAAGGCCTACACAGTACCTCGATGGAGTCACTATAGGCAAAAAAACATTTCTCTGCTACCAGCGAGCCTGAACAGGACCCCAAAAAAGTTTCTTGCTTCAGCTCTCTGTGCAGGAAGCCTTTTTCTTCTTTCGCCTTCATTTGTATATTGCTATAGGATTATGCATAGGTACTTATTCATTTAATGGGTAGAAGAGGGATCCAAAATTAGCGAGAGTAGAAGAGGTTTTTCCTTCATAGAAGCATATAGAGATGTCTAATTTATGTTTTCTCGTTTGGATTTTTCCCCATTTCCTCTTCTACTAATTGGATAAGTGTGAAAATAATGAAATGTCAAGAACAGAGTGAGCACACAAGGTTTCAAAAATAGACACAGGTATCATGGTTCGACATAAAAATCTCCTTATGGAAGGATCATATTTTCCATTAGAACATAATTGACCAAAAGATGTAACCAGCACAAAGAAGGAGGACCAGAGGTTGGCCAAATTTTGTAGTGTCACAAGACTCCTTTCAACTCAGCCACACACAAAGAAGCCAGAAAACACATTCACACATGATGGCTATTTAGATGAAAAAATTAAAATGAAAGACCAAACAAAAAAAAAATAAGAAAAAGAACTATGTAAATAGGGCAGGGCACAACCCCATCCCATCATTGAAAACAATTTTTCAAATCTTGGCCATTGATAGGAAGAGAGTGCATATTCCTATCTAAACATTGAAGACAATGCGTGTGTTGGAAAAGTTTTTCATGCACAGTGAACAGTCTGATCGATGGGGATTGGAACATAGTGTTATTTCCTTTGTCCTCGTGGGCTTTGTCCCACTTCAAGACTAGGTCACAAACATTGAATTCAATATTCCCTACAGATTTCTTGTCGCACCACCTCTTGATATAAATCTGGTGAAGCAAAAACAAATCTTTTTCTTGTTGGATTTCTTCTTGAATCTTGAGGAGCGTTTCTATCCTACTCTGGACCAATAAGCATGGCTTACCCTGAGCTTCTTGTGAAAGTTGGAGAGAAGGTGAATAAATGTTCATGGGTAGGATAACGTATTTTTTGTACATTAGAAAGTAAGGAGACATATTCAGAGAAGGTTCTGGTAAGACTCGGTCAACCCATAAGGCATCCACACAAGTAGAGTGTCAGTTCCTATTTTCAGAGAAAATGGTCTTCTTGATAATGTAGATAAGCTTCTTATTAGTGGATTCAACAAGACCATTTCCCTGCGGATAATAATTAGCATAATGTTTCAATAGAATTTCATTTTGTAATGCAAAATCATATAATATTAGTGATGAAAAGTACATTGAATTTTCAAAAACAAGTGAAGTAGGAATGCCAAACATGTAAATGATATTTTTCTTGAGGAAGTTGATGACTTCCTGATCATTCACTTGATTGAGTGGAACCTCTTATGTACACCACATGAAGTTATATATGGTAGTGAGAATGTAGCAGTTCAAATTTGATGAGTGGGGAAAAATATTGCTAATGACATCTAGGCCCCATTATTGAAATGGTTCTTCCATAGTGAAAGGCTGCAACTAGGCAAATGAATTGTTTCCACTGCCGACACACTTCTGATAGACTGGACACTTGTGAGCATATGCATGAGCATATTTGAATAATGTGGGCTGATAAAAATAGGACCGCATAACTTTATGCTATTTTGTGGCACTCGCAAAGTGTCCCCCAACTGGTCCATCATGGAGATCACGTAACACTTTCTCTTAATCATGTACTTCCAAGAATCTAAGAAATACTCCATTATGGTCCTTTATGAAAATCACCCCATGGGACAATTGGTAAGATAGTGCTTTTAATCTAACTGTCCTCTTCTATCATGCAGATAAATGAGAGGGAAAAGTGTCATTCTCAAGATACTAGTGCACATTTGCATACCAAGAGTTTGTCATGGTAGTAGGGGTAGCTTGATCAAAATTATAAATTTTGATTTCCTACTCCCATCTGGATGGATCATATTTTGTTGCACCCACTACTTCTATTGCTATCTGACAGAGACCATGGATCTTAATAGTATGAAGTGGTTTTAATTCTAATTCATATTCTTGTAAACCAATCATCTAGTTCGTTGCTCTCTCACCCATCTCTTATTGGACAAACATTGATCTGATTGTTGGGTGAAAAACAAGGGTAACACAATGATTCTTCAAGAGATAGGGTTGGAAGTGCTTTACCACATTAATTTCAGGTCCTTGTAGGCTTCCACTCATAAAATATATTAGCCGCTCATTGTTTTGATCATCTTTCAGCATAAGCACAAGGACAAGAGAAGTATCATAATTAAAAATGTAGATCAGAAAAACTGTGTTGAAGTCTGGGCTATATTAGTCTAGTGCTTCTGTAATAGCTTGATTAATACAAAAAAATGCATCCTTTTCCCTTTTGTCCCACTTATATATTGCATCCTTCTTTACCATCTTCCGTATAGGTTTGAAAATTCGAGCGTAATCGAAGACAAACTTGTAGAGAAAGTTGATCTTCGCCAGGAAGGACTACATGAATCTCCTATTTACTGAGAAGGTAATCAACATAATAGTTTTAACCCTATTAGGGTCCAATTTAATCCCACTCTTCATGATGATATGGCAAAAGAGGTTTCCTTTGGACACTGCAAAAATTCTCTTCTTGGGATTAAGAGATATCTCATATTTCGACATCGCTCAAAGATTTTCTTTAAGTGGCATAGATGGTTGGATATATTCTTTGAAAATACTATGAAATTGTTAAGATACAATACCATGCTCTATTCGACCAGTTTGTGAATTGTGATGTCCATCATACGTTGAAAATTTGCACCAACACTATTATCCCAAACATCATTTTTCTAAATTCGAACATGCCCCACTTCATTGAGAAGGTAGTTTTAAGAATGATAGGCTTTAAGACTAGAAATTGATTGTATCTTGAATAATCATAAATAAAAGAGAACATTTACAACCTTGATACTATTTGTAATATCTATTCCATAGACGGCACAAGGTAGTTTCCTTTGTCCGAGGTGCAGTTGACATTTCGGAAGTCTACAGAGAAGCATATTTCATCAGAGTTATTCCTTACAGGGACCAAATTAGATACCTAGGTTGAATGTCACACCTTCTAAACAATATGAGCATCGAGAAACTTCCTTAACTCATGCTGAAAAGTCTTGGCCCCTTCCTTGATTGGGATAACATGCTATATTATCCACGTTTCATAAGGTTTCATATCTGCGTATGTCCATGTGAAAACATATCAGTATTACTTGAATAAGAGGATAAAGGCTTTCTGATATTGTGGTATGCGGAAGGTACTAAGATTGAAAAACTTTGTATCTTTGTCTATTATAAGATTTATCTATTCATGAAAGAGTGTTGAACTGTGGGTTTTAGCATTGACTAGTGCTTTCAAGCGGTTCTGCAAGCCATATAATGTTTCTAATGATACTATGCCATTTGGAATGGGGTTCTCTTTGTTCACACGAGCTGCATCGTGCAACTCTCTTTCATGTTCATGTTCATCAATAGATGCATCTTTGAATACATCAGTGTTTTCCATAAAATGCAGTATTTGATGGTCATTATTAAAAATGCGTAAATTAGTGATATTTTTAGGGATGGATCATTTATAGAGAATTACAATAGAAAAACCATTCCTAGGTGGTGATAACCTAGCATCAACACTAGCTAATGCATCCACAATTGTGTTACACATTCTAGGAATAGATATAATGTTAAAAGCTTGGAAATGAGAAATTAAATGTCATACCTCTTATTGATAAATTTTCAAATTAGGTGACACACCATGTATAGTGTTGCGTACCTACCATACAATGATATCTAAGTCACCTATTCTTTAAGAACCCCCAAAATAAAGGTCAATGGCCTTCTGTAAGCCTAATATAAGTGCTTTGTATTCCTCTCTGTTGTTAGTGCACTCAAATTCCAAGGGGCTTGAGTTTAGGTGTTTTCCTTGTCATGGATCCACTAAAACACAACCTGCTTTAGCCCTCCTATTTCTTTGGACCGCAAAACAATAAAGTCCAAACATCATATGTATAAGAGATACACCCTACACTAGTACTACTACTACTACTATCTACTATATATAGGTCATTTGTGCCCGTTGGACTAGGAAGGATTTCAAACTGTGTCTGGTCCGACTGGGGAATGTTGGGTAAGGTAGAAGCCTAGATAAGCCTCCAAACATTAATTACCAAAAATTATATCTGCGAAAGAAACTAGTTCATTTTTCCCTCGAAGGGCATGACAATATGTTTCATGTAAGGCTTTGAGTCCACCCATATTTGGTTATTCCTGCCCTTATATAAAATCCATAAGTGTGAACAGTCATTAGAAAAATACCCATGTAATTTGTTGGACCAATCTCTACTCAACAATACATTGTATGCTTTCGTGATGTCCATAATTACTATGTTTATGCACTAATGAACTCATTGATCGGATGATAGATGAATAAGCACATTTCTGAGTTCACCGATAGCATGGAAAAGAGTCTTGTCCAGCTGAGTGATCTGTGCATCTATCTTACCCCATTTTTCGCTGATTTTCTTAGCTACAAATAATGGAATTATGTTTATAAATTCAATATAATCAACTAACAAATTACGTAAATTGTAATTGAAAATTTTGAATGTTAATACAAACGAAGGGCAGAGTTTGTTAGCATCTACTGTTAACGTATTAAGAACAAATTCTAGGGTAGTGGAAGACTTACTAGATCCCTTCTACAAAGAAGTTTTTCTACTTATGGTAGGCTATTCAAGTTCTCATACAAGCAATTCCTTCTGGCTCGTGATCCTTGCAAGTTCGAAGAGTGAAATATTAGATCAAACTTTCTTCATGTCTTTGAATATGTTATAATCAATCGCGGCATGCATTCTCAAAGTGTCTGGAGGAGTGACTTTATCTGATACTTCTAGAGTTATAGGATAACTTTTGGTGTTGGTGAAAGCAACTTTTTCTATAACAACATTTCTAGACTTTATCTGATTGTTCTGGGCTAAGTTGATAGGTAGTGTTATCTTCCATAACAAATGTTCTTTCAATTTCTACCTTGTCAATTCTTATTCGGAAACTACCCATTGGATTCTCAAGTTGTATCAACTATTCTACGTTTGAGTTGGGGCCTCACTCAATGGTGGTTCTTTGGAATTTTTCATTTTAATTGCATATTCATAACTTAATGGATTCACTATGTGTCCAACATTTGCAGTTTCTTTGGCTGCAATAGTTTTTTCCTTCTCTTCCGTTTGCTCAGTCTACTGATCTAAAAGTAGTGTATCAATGATATGTGTAGCTAGATCATTCATGTTGTGCTTCCATTATAGGCATGTCTTTTTTGAATGATACTCTTGATGAAACAAATAATACTGATATGTGCCCATGCTCTCAACATTCAACACGACTTTCGAGCTTTGTGCAGACTTTGTTGGTTGGTTACTAATGCTACTAGAGTTCGAAACCCTTCTCATAATTTTGAATTTAGGGGGCTTTCTTCTTACAGTGGTCTCAGTTGACCTTTGTTTTAACGCTACCATCTCATTGGATAAATACTTGGTGGTACAATTCAAGCTTTCAATATTAGTGGCGTCTTTATCCTTTTCCTTACTTAAGGAGGCTTGGGACCTTCTACTAGTGCCTTTCGAGTCTTTTGATGCTTCATCTTCAATGATGAATCTAGTTGTGTGCAAGTCCTTTTCAACCGCAATTTCTTCTTCGTAATTTTATGCTAGAGTTTAATTCCCAGTTCTCTTAAGGAATTGTGTGATGCTTGTTGGTAAGGTAGCTGTGTAATAATAAGTGGTCATGGAGTCATGACGTTTTTTGTTTGGAGTAGATTTATTCAATATATGGTTAAACCTTTTATTAAAATCTTTAACTTTCTCTTTTTGTTCCGTCTTTAAATTGCCTAGTTCTTTCAATAACATGGCATGGGTTTTGTCCTCAGAAAAAATCTTATGAAACAACTTTTTGAGCCCCTTCCAATTATGGATTGAGTTTGGTTGAAGACTGTGATACCATACAAGTACTCTTCCATCTAAGGTACAATGGAAAAGTATACATGCAACATCATCGTAACATACCTCAAGCATTTGCAAATGTAGGTATAAGTTGTCCAAATGGTTCTTTGCTTTCACTTCTTTTTTAGTGTCGTACATTGCTAACAACATTTCCAGTTGCCTCAACATCTTCTAGACACACCCAGTAGAGGAAGTGGGCCCTAGTACATCAAATCCAAGTATTTGTCTACCATATATTTGTCTCTGTGTTCCTCCTCTTTCTCAAAATTTGATGGATATTCCTCCTCTTCTTCATCACTTCATAACTTGCGAAAAGTGTCGTCTCGAAGTACAACATTGTATCCATCACCTCCATTATAAGGTGGAGGTTCTTCAATTTTCTCTCTTCCTTCTTCATTCTCTACTAACTCTTCAATGGTGGTGAGAACCATATATTAGACTATCAAAACAGCTATCCCAGTAGCCGTTACAGATCCATTTGGGCACATCAAATCCCAACCTTCAAATCAATGTTTTAGGGCTCATCAAACCCTAAATTTAGTTGTTTTGTGACCTAAACAAGTCAACCCTTTGAATGCCTCCTTCCCAGACAGTTTCATGACTTGAAGACATCCAGAAATTACATCTAGAGGGACCAGCGTAGGTAAGCCCTTATGAAGGTGCGATGCAGAGTAGCTAAGTCCACTGCCAGGGTGCTGTACAGAGCACTTAGGCTTCCTTTCACCTGCACTGGGCAAGAATGAGTGGAATTCACATAGGATTTGGGAATATTCTTATCTTGTGGAGTCATCTAGAAGTTTCCCCGTCTTATCAACTCCTATGAGCTCGAAAATAAATGAGGAATGAGTTAAGGATCATCATATCCTCTCATCCCTTCCTCTATTGAACTAATTCTAAGTACAGAAGGCCATTCAATGTCATCGTTAATGAAAAACCTCCTTCATCTTCCTATAAATTGACCACTCATCTAAGTGATCATGGGTTGGATTATGTTGAATTATAAGGAGATAATGCTGCTATGAGACTTGACTTTGGAGCAAATGATGTGATGCCACAAGCTTATCTTGCTTTTGATGTGATGTGGATGGGATCCAAGCTAGAGGAATGACTTTGAATCAGCCACTGATGGTTGAATTTCCTTCTTCTATCTAATAAAGTGTTTGAACCTTTTTCCATACAATGTGTTCTTTCATAATGCTTATATATATGAATTGCTTCTGATTCCTTTCATTTATATTCAATGGATCATATGCTTTGATCGGCTTTTGTCTTCTGTTGTGCTGACAGGGTATTTTTCAAGTGGATTAAGTACAGGAAGGAGCGACCAGATCAATACAAAGGAGACGAGAGGAAAGCAGGACTACAAGTAGGCGTTATATCCTCTTTTCTTATTTATTGCTTATAGGGAAAGTCTAAAACACTTTAAACTATTGTTCTAGGTACAAATACTTGTCTAGTGAATTAGTATTTATCCGTAGATGCTAAATTCTCCGAAACAAGTTGGTGACCATACTAGGAAGAAACCTCTTTCCTAGTAGCTTATCCACCTCCTCAGACATCCTTGTAGACTCTATTTCTGTTCATAGATTGTAATTCAGCTGTTTACATTGAAAAATTGGTCAAAACTGTGTCAAATTGCCTCTTGAAATGGCTTAATGTCACCAACACAGGCTTGTGAGGGACACAGTGTGCTACAGAGCATCCCTAGCTTAGGGACAGTGCTCTGAAGTGCATTGTCTCCCACTCTGGGCTACGCTGATCCTCCTAGGATCAGTTTCCCACCTTTGGAAAGAGTTTTTACCAAATTTTCTTTGTTTGATTGTTTGTTGATTGATAAATGAATGTTATGTCTCTGAAAATGAGTGTTTATCTCCTGGTCTAGCCCGACTTTGATTGGATTGATTAATGTTTCTTCATGTTTTCTTTGTCATTATCGATCAATAGTGAAATTTAGGATATAATTGATTAATCATTCATTCGAAAGAAAGTGTCGTAATTTCTTCTCTTCCTTCGAACCTGAACTGTTGTAAAAGTCTTCGTTCATATGAAATATTGATTGATTATATGTGAATATTTCCTTTTTGTTCACATTCACATTAAGGGAATCAAAAAGAAATACATGCATGTTGCATTGAAATGTTTGTGTGTGATGATAGGAATAGTGTAGGGAAATTGCATTTAGATTGTGCTCTTTCCTCTTTGATCAAAATAAATCTGATTATTCTATCCCTATGTAGCTAGGATTTTCATTGTTAAATTGAATGGAAAGAATGCTTATCATGATAGTTGCATTCCTAGGAATTTCAGAATACATCACGTGGTGAACTTGAAAGGAAAATTCCTAAGCAAGATCAACTTAAAATAAACATCAATTTACCTAATGGAGCATTGTCATTAACGAGAACATTTAGTGGTTCTAGGCTAGAGATGTGTTATGACATCGTAAAACAAAGCAACTGTCACTAACTTGTCTGCAATACATCCCGCGTGTGATAACTCATTCGACATACGTGAGTATATTGTAGCTCGTCCATGTACCTTCGAGCATATAGGGTGGTGTTACAGTACGTAAAGTATATGGGAATTCTCTCACTGTGTGGTTTTAGATTAGATAGTGCTTATACGGATTGGGTCTCCACGTACTTTCGGGTTTATATGGGAGGAAAACAGTAGGTTGCTATCTATCCTTAGGTAACCGAGTCGGCCGCCTTGTACACTATGATACACCGAACAGAGCATTCGGGGAGATTGTCTGCCCATACTTCTTGGTTTTCCAGGAGGTATTCTACAGTTCACAGTTGCTTGCTAAACCTTTTTCCTAGATTATCCATCTTTCATTTTGTTATGTTACTTTGATTAAAATAAAATTTAATTGACGGTGGATAACATCCTCCAAGCTCACTCCTTAGTTGATCTTAGGTTGAAACATATGACGACAAATTCAGAATCTGTCGATCAAGGAATTCCTTTTGATGGGAATTCTAGTCCTTTTCCTCCTTTTGGAAATATTGGTGCTCCATATATGACGACATTGTCCCTTCCGGGACTTACCATTGGCTTGCCAATATGGTTTTCTTCAACCTCCTTGGTTCAAAATGTTGTGATTTCTTCCTAATCGAGTACACCTCCAACTACACACAATCAACCTCCATTTGATCCTAAAGTTCATCCTTTGCCTTCTTCATTGGTTGTTTCTTCCTCCCCTTCTTCCTCTTCGCATGGTGAAAGTACTGGTACTAATAACGAGGTGGCTAAGAAGAAGAAGAAATGGAAGAAGAAGAAGAAGAAGAAGAAAAATCAGTAGAAGGGCAACCAGGCAACCATTGATTTGAATGCAACATCTGATGAGAAACCATCCATCAAGACTCATAAAGTTTGATATCCATGAAAACTTTGTGCGAGAGACCATCTTCTTTGAAATTGTCTTGATATTCCTCAAATCTTAGAAGAATGGTATTCTCGTTCACATCATCCTCTGTCATCAACTTCTAGAGATCATGTTGGTGATACACCATCAACTAGTAGTAGTAAAGTTCATGGAAAGAAGGGTAAAGTTAAATTTCCCCTGTAGGTTATGTGAAGGGAATCACCCCATTCACCTTTGTCCCTATCTGGATGAAGCCAAAACAGTGTTGGATAACTGTCCCGCTTCACCGCAGTGACTTCCATATGGTTACAGGAAACTCTCCCTTAATTCTTCACTAGTTGATGAATTAACTAATCAAAATCAACCATTAGTCAAGCCCACTCTCTTTGAAAGTGAATCTTATGAGTCTATACCTGACCCAAATCAACAGGTCAATAAAACAGTTAACTCGATTTCACCTTCAGTTAATCGTACCTTTCTCGAAGAGAGTAAATACGATACCACTCGGGTTCTTTTTGTTTCTTCAGATTCAAATGAGCTTGGGGTCAATCCTCCTATTCCATCAAGACAGGAGGAAAATCCTCTCATTCTAGTAACTCAAGGGGTTAATTCTCTCGTTCTTATGGTACCCCCGCAAGTAGTCTAGTCACTTCCTTTGATTGGAATCAATTGGTAGGATTTCGTCTTCCTTCTTATGTGCCTTCCAGATCATAGTACAGGTTTGTAATATGTTTGTATATGGCACTATTATAGAGGAAGGAGCATCTGTGAGTATCCTTTCCTCAACTGCTTGGAAAGCGCTCGGTTTTCCACCGCTTGTGCAAGTTACCCAGAATCTATTGGATTTTAACAGAGGAACCAATCAACCATTAGGGATCCTTCCTTAGTTGCCTATTACTTTGGGAGGAAAAATCATTTATCTGAATGTGATGGTAGTCCTAGGACCTTTAGATTACAATTTTCTTCTTGGGTGCGACTATGTTTATGACATGGAAGCTATTGTTTCAACACTCTTTCAAGTGATTTGTTTCCCGCATGAATGGAGAATTGTCACCGTTGACCAGCTTTCATTTCCCGGTCCAAATATGGCTTTCATTCAACCATCTTACCTAAATGGCCCTTTTGTACCAATGGTATCACCCCTACCATGGGTTAATTATGTGGCAACCCGTCCCGTGCCTACATCAACTGACGATCAATTCAGTGATGTTGTACATTATGTACTGGGGGCATTGGAACTGGATCTCTCCTTCCAGAGCATTGTTCTCCCATCTGATGAGAACCTCTTGGAAGTCATGACCTCTCATGAGTCATGACCAAGGAATATGAGGATAGTTCTTTAATTTTTTCAACCTCGTTAAAAAATGAAATAGGCCATTGAGGAGAGTTCCTTGTCTCGTGTCAACCTCATTGAAAAATGAAGTGAAGGGTATGAGGATAGTTCTTTTACTGTATCAACCTCATTAAAAAAATGAAACAGGTCCTTGAGGATAATTCCTGGTCTTGTTTCAACCTCGTTAAAAAATGAAACGAAGGATATGAGGATAGTTCCTGGTCTTATGTCAACCTCATTAAAAAATGAAACGAGTAAGAGGATAGTTCTTTTATTGTATCATCCTCATTAAAAACATGAAACAGGTCCTTGAGGATAGTTCTTCTACTGTGTCAACCTCATTAAAAAAATGAAACAGGTCCTTGAGGAAAATCCCTTGTCTAGTGTCAACCTCGTTAAAAAATGAAACCAAGGATATGAGCATAGTTCCTTGTCTTGTGTCAAGCTCATTAAAAAATGAAACAAGGTATTTGAGCAGAGTCCCTTGTCTTGTGTCAAGCTCTTTAAAAAATGAAACAAGGTCCCCTAGAGAAAAGTTCCAAGTCTAGTCTTTGAATAGATCTTGTAAAATCCCAGTCGAGTCTTTCACTTGATCTCGTAAAAGAACCTTCATTCCATCCACCTGATAGCCACGAGTAGTCTACTTCGATGAATGTAATGAAACTTGGGGGCCATGCACCTAGCAGTAAAGTTAAGTTTCCTTGTAGGTTATTTGAAGGGAATCACCCCATTCACCTTTATCCCTATCTGGATGAAGCCAAAAAGGTGTTGGATAAACGTCTTGCTTCACCGCAACGACTTCCATCTGGTTACAAGAAATTTTCCCTTTCATCATGTTGGGGGCATGTAAACCAATCTCAAGTATAGTTCTTCATTTCAAGCTTGTGTAAAAATGAAACTGAATCCAAGCATAGTTCCCTATGGTTCAAGCTTGTGTAAAAATGAACCCATCTCCATTTTAACCCTTGTGATTGCCATTCTATTAGCCTCTTTCGTTAGATGAACCTTGGTTGTTTTCATCCCATCGCCACCATCCCTTTGGCTGATAATACGCTTTCACTTGGTTGTTTTACCATTTTTTGAGGAACAGTTGCAATGAGTGGTCTTATTAGCTAGCATCTTCACATAAATCAACATGTTTTGAGAAGTTCCAACATCACTAGAACCAGTTGCTACCCTAGACACCAATCATTCCTCAAAATGGAGTCCTCTTTAAGCTCTTTTTAGACTCTCTAAACATGAAAAGATTGTCAAGCACCTGTCCTTTTCAGCTCGTTAATGGATTGAAACGACATCTCTCTTGTATTATTTTACGCTTTTTCGAACTTGAGAGATTAATTTACAAAAAAGAACATGTGGAGTTTTCTTTCTGTCCATTTTCAAACTCTCTAAACATGAAAAGGACCGAGTTATCTTTGTCCTTAAACTCTTTAAAACCTCAAATAACGACAAACATGTCCATCTAGACAAGACCGAGTTTCACCTTTGCTAGACTCGTTAAAACATCAAATAGCGATGGATTCGCCTGAAGGGTGAAATTATACAACAAGCATATGTTATCCTCCTCAAGCTTGATAAAAATAAAGAGGTACTAGTCAGCAATGACTGGGGAAGATGGAAAAAGGTGAAAACCACTTTATGGTAGCAAGTCACTCTTGAACATGACACTTTCACTCCATCACCATGACTATCTGGGTTGGGTTATTAGCTTGATGGTTATCACATCGTTGTTCTATCATACCATCCATTGCTTTGTTTTGGTTCAACGCTAACAATTCACTTTAGTGTCATCGACATGTTCAAGAGAAGTCATCCAGTCAAAATCCATCTTTTGCAATACCATAAACCTTCGTTTTCATGACCACCATTCCTGAACTTTGTGTCGTTAGTCAAATTCCATATCTACAATCACTACACTCATTTCATTTCATTGATGTGGGATACATCAAGGCCCTCCTGCGATGAGTCGCTTGTTGTTAACATCAACTCATTATACAAGAATTTGACTTAGAAACACCCATTCAGTACCTTGAGGCTTGAATGCATCAATGGCAGGTTTCTCGCTTTTGGCGATTAGCATACATCAATGGCCTTCGACCAAAATACTTTTTATGGTGTTCGACATCAAATCATCCATTCACACCATGCAGAATGTACTACAGTACCATGAGGATCATTATCATTATCAGTGATTTCTCTCGCATATGTTAATAGCTTACATCATCGGCTGGTAATCAGATGGTGTCTTCCCATGTTTGACTTCAGATCACATATTCACATGGTTAGACTCGTACTTGAGCAAGTGGTTTAACGAGATTGAAGACATTGGATCTAGTTTCATCCATCAGGGCTGCGATATCAGGAGTACTAAATCATATGTACAATGGCTTTACATTGATAATCAATCTGATAATGGGGCTATATCTGTAGACGACTGTTTATGTAGATGTAATGAAAGTTTATAAGATAAGCATGGGATTCCTTCCCTCATATATTCATGTAAAATCAAATATCATGATATATGTATTGTAATTGATGCAGGTCACCTTCCACTTCGATACCTCCTCATCACATCATAAAATATTTTGTTCGACATTGGCATTTTTCATACTTCATGCTTTTGGGGGAAACTTTTATAGATCGATTTGGGCACATCAAATCCCAACCTTAAAATTATTGTTTTAGGGCTCATCAAACCGTAAATTCAGTTGTTTCATGACCTAAACAAGTCAACCCTTTGAATGCCTCCATCCTAGACAGTTTCATGACTTGAAGGCATCCAGAAATTGCCTTTAGAGGGACCATCGTAGGTAAGCCCTTATGAAGGTGCACTGCAGAGAAACTAAGTCCACTACCAAGGTTCTCTATAGAGCATTTAGGCTTCCTTTCACCTGCTCTGGGCGAGAATGAGTGAAATTCACATAGGGTTTGGGAATATTTTTATATTGTGGAGTCATCTAGAAGTTTCCCTATCTTATCAACTCTTATGAGCTCGGAAATAGATGAGGAATGAGTTAAGGATCATCATATCCTCTCATCCCTTCCTCCATGGAACTAATTCTAAGTATGGAAGGCCATTCAATGTCACCATTAATGACAAAACCTCCTTCATCTTCCTATAAATTGACCACTCATATAAGTGATCAAGGGTTGGATTATGTTGAATTATAAGGGGATAATGCTACTATGAAACTTCACTTTGGAGCAAATGATGTGATGCCACAAACTTGTCTTTCTTTTGATGTGATGTGGATGGGATGCAAGCTAGAGGAATGACTTTGAATCAGACAATGATGGTTGTGTTTCCTTATTCTATCTAATAAAGTGTTTGAACCTTTTTCCATATGATGTGTTCTTTCATAATGCTTGTATGTATGAATTTCTTCTGATTCCTTTCATTTATATTCAATGGATTGTATGCTTTGATCAGTTTTCATCTTCTTTTGTGTTGACAGGGTACTTTTCAAGTGGATTAAGTATGGAAAGGAATGACGAGATCGATAAAAAGAAGACGACAAGAAAGCGAAACTACAGGTAGGACTTATATCCTCTTTTCTTATTTATTGCTTATAGGGAAAGTCTAAAACACTTTAAAATATTGTTTTAGGCACAACTACTTGTATAGTGAATTAGTATTTATCTGTAGATGCTAAAGTCTCCAAAATAGTAGTGGTGGTTGTGTTCTTATTTGGAAAATAATGAATATTTTGTACTCATAAAATCAATTCAATAACATTTACAAACTTACAAGTTATAGGTTGGATGGCCCAGTTGTGGTTGTAAGTGATTTCACGAGTTTGTTCAAGGCTGAGTTGAGAAAATCCACTAAATTTAGAAATATGATTAGGGGTGTGCTGGGAATATTGATGCCTTAACCAGAAGAAGTATGATGAGGGTTGGTGAGGTTATCAACCATAAAAATCTTGCTTCCCCCTTCTAGCACCAGAAATGTTGGCAGTGTTGGAACTGGCATGATTTAAGGGATCTCCCTTATATGTGGTTTGAGTTATACCTCACATTGTTTGAGATAGGAGCCCCATCTAGAATATGACCTGGTTACCATTTTATTAAATATTTTCCTTGTATCTAACTGTTAGAAAGAGAGAGGGATTCATGTGTGCATTGAAAAAGAAAGTGTGTTTTGTGAGTGTTCGGTTGTAGGTGTGTCAAGATTCTTTTATTGCAGAGGGAGAAAAGAAAGTGAGCCTCTAAGAGAGAGGTAATAGTAACACCATAGCAGATAAAAACATGAATGAGAAATATCTATCCAAAATCGCATGGAAAAGTCCACAAATATGCAACAGTCATTCCAACCATCAGAAGACATTCTCAATATGATAAGCACTAAAATAACTGAAATAGTTCAGCTACTTTAGTAGAGGAAAAGACAAACATGGATCATAAACATTCACAGAACAATCTTACAAATATTCATAATCCATTCATGAAGAATATGTTGACCATAATTCTTCATATATTACATAAAAATCCCAAGACACATGTATACATCAAGCACCACTAGCTCCAATAGCGAAGCATTGGAGCCACCACTTGCTCCTGAAAAGAACTAGCTTGTCTCTATAATTCCTTGTGGAAGGATCCAAGGTGAAAAAGCACTTTACTCATACAATGAGGGTGTATATATAACCAACGGGGTGATGATTCACCTCCCTTGTGACTCTTTGACTACCCTCATGACTATTTGACTTCTTCTGAATTTTTGAACTTACATGACTCTTCATATTCTATACATGTCCTTTGGAATTTAACTTTACAATACGTTTTGAATAGGAATTTACACAATGCACAAAATGATGTGGCATATGATGACTCACGACATGCCATGACACGACATGACATTGATGACATGGACTACATGATGACATGGCAATCTCAAGTCATTCTTGTTGCTTCCTGCGTATGTCCTCTTGACAATATTCTTTTTTCCAACCCCATATGGCATAGAGATAAAGAGTCTTCAGTGATACTAGGTCTTGAGTTGTAGTCACAAACTAGTGTCCCTTTTCTTTGTACTAATTTATCAACATTCATAATAAAATACAAAGGTGTCTTCTAGTCTTTTAGCCTTCTCTGTCTCCTTCTTAATGATCGTTTCATCATATGATAGAGTACATGCATCTTAAATTCACTTATGATGGGACAAAATTAGTCCAATAAATCCCTAG
This sequence comes from Pinus tabuliformis, assembly GCA_031772625.1. Classification (NCBI taxonomy): domain Eukaryota; kingdom Viridiplantae; phylum Streptophyta; class Pinopsida; order Pinales; family Pinaceae; genus Pinus; species Pinus tabuliformis. The sequence goes on along the minus strand of CM062816.1, from coordinate 1,640,910,928 downwards.
CATAAGTTGTTGCATGATGATCCATTGACTAAGCTAGAACCAGGTGGCAGGCTGAGGGAGAGGCTCAGTCACTATGAAATTTCATAGGTCAGGCAGTCAGGGGTGAAGCTTAGGCCTTGAGACTACAAATTTATATTTTAGGTTGGATTGGGTACGATCTTTACAAAATTAGGGAGCTCAAGGTGCCAGGCTGAGGACTTGATGGTTGAAGTTTCCCACTGTGTAGTGCTGGGAGGTCAAGGAGGCTAGGTGACTACGCAATTGCATACTTTAGGAGCTCAACAATTGGGCTTGAGGACTGATACTGCACAATGCGTAGTTCAGTATTGGATGGAGGGCAGGATTGTGTAATTTTGGATCTTAGGGGTCGGGCTAGTCCAAGGAGGAAGGAACTGTGCATTTCACATTGTCAAGAGACAGAGTTGATGCTTGAGGGATGAGACTATGCAATGCACAACTCAAGAGTATTGGATGAGGCTAAGTTGCTTGGTTTGGAATTTTTTATGAATTTGGCTAAGTGTGGGATCAATGAAGCTGGTGTGAAAATGATAAGAATTGACTGTGATCACACACTAAGAGAACTTGTCGACACAACATAGATCATCCACAACACGTGAAGAACATACTTCCTTCAGTGAGATAACTTTGTAATGACTTACGACAAGTTCAACACCAAAGATGCACTTTGTGATGACCTTGAGGACCTTTGTGCGATATTGCTTAAAACTTTGGAAATGAGTGTGAGATATGTTTACATGGTAAGATAAACTCATTTAAAAAAATATAATCCCTTCAAACTACCAAAACAAGCTTGTATGTAACATGCAACACTTAACATGTGAAAAGAGGACATTTTATTTTCTTCGAAACGATACCAAAACACTTAGAGAAGACACATAGGATAAGTCTTAATGTTTACGATGACAGTATGAAAGACCGAAGTAGCCTCCAAAATTTGGTTGTATGCCACCAAAATTTTTGAGGGTGTTGTAGTAGCGAAAACACCAAGACATGTCTTGATTACCGGAGAATGCTAAATTTTAATGATTTCCTATAAATTTTATGATCCTTTAGCAAATATAAGATTTAGAGGCTTTGTTTTATCAAGTTATTTTCTTATGCCCACAATTTCAAGTTTTAAGTTGTCAAGTGGTTTTCCCTTTCTTTCGGTTATTTCTTCAAAGCTTCTTCTACTAATTTATCCTCTTTTAGATAGATCTTTAGCTGAGTTATTTCTTCATCTAGGTTGTTTTCTTTATACATACTGATTTCCTTTTCTTGATTCTTGTTTACCACCCTGATTCTATAAGTTTCTTCTAGATCATCCATAAAGCCATCTTCATCAAACTCATCTACACATTTTTCTTCGAACACCATAAGTAATTGACAATCTTGATCTAATTCACCATCCTCATTATTGGAAGAATATTCAATATCTTCATGAGTAGTATAAAAACTTTTCTTTATAGTAAAACTTGTTTTGAAATTATTCTTTGAAACATTCTTTCTTGTTTCATGATTTTCTTTATAAGGAAACTTAGCAGCATAATGACCTACTCTTCCACATGATTATTTTTTGAAAGGAAGCTTACCTTTGAACCTACCAGTTCCTACTTGGAGCTTCTTCACAAAATTTGCTTCTTCTTCATCTAAAATGTAACTTTTATCTTTAGGATCTTCCTTTTCTTTCCCTTTTTTCATGTCTTTGAATCCTTCTTCTTTAACACTTGATGTATCCCATTTATCATCTCATAAGCTGTCAAGATCTCATGGAGTTTTTCGATGGTGAGATTCTTTAAATATTGCCTTTATTCAATGGTGGAGACTTTAAAATCAAAATTTATGGTTAGTGATCTCAAAATATTTTCAACAACAGCAATATCCTTTATTTAGTCACCAAGACATTTCATCGTGTTAAGAATCTCATCTACTCTAAAGAAAATTATTTCAATGTTTTCATCATCATGCATTCTAAGAGACTCATATAGAACTCTATATGATTGAAGTTTAGCACTTGTTACCTTAGATTCATCTTCATAGCTTTGAATGATCTTATCCCATGTTACCTTTGTGGTGATCAATTGCATGACTTTCACAAACTAATATTCAACTAATCCTCCCAAGGTATCATTTACAACATTTGAATTGTTCTCACATTGTTTCTTTCATACATCATCTATGGGAATGGAGGCTAGATATTGATATCCACCTTCAACAATCGCCCATACATCAACTCAAATTTCCTGCAAATATGATCTCATTCTCAATTTCAAAAACATAAATTTAGTTTCATTAAACAAAGGTGGCTTGGTAGAATATACTCCCTCTTGACTGCTCATCTTTATAGATCTCTCTTCAAGCGATCAAGCTTCTTCTAAGGGGTCGAATTTGAAACCAATTGTTAGGAAAAATACTAAGAGGGAGCGGGGGGGAGGGGGTAGAGGTAAATCAGTTTTTTTAATTCACTTTAATTTCCAATTCAACATTCATAATTATGTAAGCTACTATTATTCATGAAACCCGTGTGTGTGCGTGACTTTAGTTAATGCAAACCATGTATGCTCAAATTACTTAATTTTTTAGAACTTCCATAAGATGTTTAACTTAATCATTGCATTATTATTTCATTATCCATATAGTATGGTGTAAATAAAATATAAATCACAACACATACGAAACACATCAACACATATAAATAATGGGATCATAGGTGGAATCCCAATGTGGGAGAAAACCATTGTTGTTGTCATCTTTGTCTTCTTTCTTATTATATAAAGAAAATCATAGTTACATTTTGTATTGGAACATACTCTTACTAGCATGCAGGAACCCACCTACATGAGGCTACAACCTACACTCATTCTCCAACACATACAAGAAGGTATCTACAACCCCCTGATCACGTATACTCACTCCTACTAGTGTAGAAATTCCTTATAGATTCAAACTACTAATTGTAATTTACTAAAACAATAGACTTGAATCTACTCTACTCATCAGTGGAAACAATTAAATTATCATGAAAACACAAATCATATAAGAGAAAGAATTCAATCAACACATTACATGATTATTTCCCGGGGAAAGCCAAAGCTAAAAACCCCTTCTATCTGTATATTTCATTAGTCATAAAATATGAGAAGATTACAATGCCTTTCTCAAGCCCGAGAAACCTTTTCACTATCCCTATCTGTCTCACAACTTCCCAAAAAAGCCCAAGCCAATACTTAACCAAATTTTATCTTACCCAAGTCTCTATTTCCTTGTGATGTTTCCTTGGGAATTAGCCCCTATTAATTAGGGAAATTACTCAATTGGAATTGTGCAATCCTCATAGGCCTTCCTCTGATTGCATGTGCCACCTGTACAATTTGGATGATTGTACAACTGATGGTACAATGTACCTGAACTCCAATCTCAATTGTGTAACTATAATATCTGACAGAAATGATTTATTTATGAGTGAATCATCAGCTAGCTAGTTGAACACATGAAGGAGAAACCACTGTCTGACCTCCTACTAGTTCCTCCATTAGTAAGAATTAGTTTATCTTACTTTAACTCAATTAAACTGAATTAATTAATTATAACTCAAAATAAACTCAACCAGGAATCTTATAATGTAGGAGACACTCTACATGTCTCAAGTTAGACCCTCAACTCAAATTAACTAGGAACTAAGCAATTTTAACATAGTTAACTAATACAAGTTGTCATCTGATGTGGAGTTACAATTGTATTCATAATTTAATTCAAGGACAAAATTAAATTATGATTTTCTTGTTGCATTTTCAATGCTCTCTCTACAAAATAAAGGGATTATGTGCTAGCCCGATCCTTCCTCTATGAAAATTGATTTTTTATCTTGACAATGCCTTTCTCAAAATATTTTCATCTTGTTCCTCTGTAGGAATGTACTCCAGCAACATGATACTCCTCTGCACATAATCTCCTAGATGGTGATACCTGATGTCGATATGCTTGGACCGATCATGAAAAAATGGATTCTCAGAGAGTTTGATACAACTCTAATTATCACTGTAAATCAATATAGGATCCATCTTCTAAAAAAATAACATAATAAGGATCTTCCTCATCCAGTGATGCTCAGAAGATGCTTGAATATAAGCCATGTACTCTTCTTCTACTCAACTTAGTGCAACTAATATCTGCTTCCTGCTATACCATGAAAATTTTGTTGACCTAATACTAAAGATTCCCCCTGATGTGCTCCTCCTGTCGGATGGAATCCCTGCCCAATCTACATCTGTGAAACCTTGAGTCTTCACTCTCCTAATCTGTCTGTACTAGATACAAAACTAAGTGGTGCCTCTGAGGTATGTCAACACATGTTTAACAACCTTATAATCAATTTTGGTTGGCTTAAACATTTCTTGAATAAGTTGATTAACTGCAAAACATATGTTCAGCCATGTGTTCTCCAAAAACATAAGTGAACCCACAAGATGCCTGTAAATAGAAGCCTCTATTACTTCACCTAAAGTAGTATCTTCCTTCCTCCAGTTACCTTCTATAGGATTTTCCATGGCTTTACTACTCTTCATGTGGAACTTATTCAGTATCTCGTTGGCATGCTTTCCTTGAGAGACAAATAATTCCTCATCTCCTTTCTATTGGCATTATGATACATGTGTTTTTCTTGATGGCAACTCAATCAGATGACAGTTCATAGTGCTAAAGGTTAATAACAAAGGATTACAGATCAGACTCCAGAGATTGAAGAAAGATAGTAGTTTAAGAAGTATAGACTAGTTCACTTTGTCCAAGTAGCATATACACATGGTTTAATAGAATAAAAGGAGTGTATATGTATACACACACTCCCACAGGAGGAAAAGTGCGTAGATGTTGGAAAACCAAGGTTTTGGTCCGAGGTATTTGGAACAAGGTATTGGTTGAAGGTATTTGGTTTGAGGTATTGGCCCTAGGTATTTGGTCCAAGGTATTGGTCCTAAGTAATTTTTGTCTGAGGTACTGACAAATGATCTAACTATATAAGGAGGAGAATATTATTAGGTCAAGGTGTGCAAGTAATGAATATCTTATGAAGAGTTAGATCAAGAGAAAATATGCATGCTATGGGTTTCTGGTGCTTTTCTTGATCTGAACTAAGGATGAACCTTAGTGGTTGATGACAGATGAGACCTAATGATGGATCAAGATCATAATACCTGAAATGAATTATTATTATGTGGTCTAATCATGGATAGTCTAGATCTGAATAATGACGCATGTGTTCTTCTGTAAATGTTATGATCTGGGTGTGACTGAATTTTGGAATAACAGTGAAGTTTTTAAGTTAGTATTTGTAGATTTGTATGCTGGTTTGCTTTGGTAGAAGTGCGGATACACGCTGGTTAGGCACATCGAAGCAGCATATATATTATGAAATATGATGTTTGAAGTTGCAGTTGGTTCTGGTTATTGATGCAAAGTTCTAGGTTCTACTTTGTGTTCTGGTGACTATATTTTGGTGACGATGTTCTGAATGTTCTGATTGATTGATTGTGATTTGCTTCAGTGATGATGGGTTTTTAGTGATTAATTCATTTATGGTTGATTCAGATATTCATGATTAGGTTTCAGTGCTTGGTTGATGCAAATGTATTTGATGGTTGTATTGCAGTGGTGATTGATTCTGAGCTTCAATGTTGATGATGGGTCTAGTATGAAAATTTGATGAAACAAGGCCTTTAGATTGTGGTGTTGTATTCCAAAAGTATCCAGTCTAAAAATTTATGAAACGTGGTCCCTGGAGGAAGAGAGAACGTCGTAGCCTTTTGTTGTCGGCACCTGCATATTGGTAAACATATCAACTAGTACAAGAGCTAGGGGGTTGGAGCTCCCTTCCAGTAGCAACTGGAAAATGAGTGAAGGTTGGAGCCTTCTATAGGCTGGCACCTACGTACTAGTAAATGGATCGGCTAGTACAAGAGCCAGGGGGTTAGATCTCCCTTCTAGTAGTAGTTGGAGAATGAGTGAAGGTTGGAGCCTTCTGTAGGCTGGAGCCTATGTACTAGTAAACAGATCAGCTAGTACAAGAGTTAGGGGGTTGTAGCTCCCTTCTTGTAGAAGTTGGAGAACGAGAGAAGGTTGTAGCTTTCTATAGGTGGGTGCCTACGTACTAGTATGAGTATGCACAAGTGCAAGATTGTAAAAAGGTTTTTCTTATATTGAAAGAAGATAGAAATATGGGGTTTTTATCCCACATTGGGTTTCCATCTTAAATTTTGGTGTTCATGTGTGTTGCATATGTGTGATGGTTTGTTCTATTATTACTGCACGTGGTTACTGTTTATATGGTTAATGAAGTACTACTGCACTGATTAAAGATCAACATATGATGAATTAACTTAATCATAAGTTTTTTGGATATATGTTGGTTGCCTTAAATACAGTTACGTGTACAAACGAGTTACCTTCATTGATGTAGCGTACATAAATCTGAGTATGGAAAGAAAAAGTTATTGATTTGACTAATATTGATTCAGCCCCCCTCTCAGTATTATTTCCAACAATTAGTATCAGAGGATGTCCTTTGGTAGAATCTTGATCGCTTGAAGGAGATTGTAGAAACAATGGGAAAGAAGCTAAGGAGGAAAGCACCTAAGAAGAAGAAGACAGCTCAAAGGAATAGTGACAACAGGAGAGACAATTGGACGTTAGGTGGAAGCAAGTATTCAGATTTAGAATCACCTCAGATTGAAAATGAACATGCAAAAGAAGTACCAGGTACAAATTTTTGGTCTTCTAGTGATACTTTTCTCTATTCAAGCAATGTTGAAGATATTGAAAGTGATCGTAAAAGAAACATAGAGGAAGAAGTTAAAAGACTTGCAGATAAAATCAGAGATCAACAAGATCTATTTAACAAAAGGGGGTGTGCCTTCAAAGAAGAAGTTACTAGATTAAAAGCTCAGTTGGAGGAAGGAAACAAAGTAAGGAAGCAATACAAGGAAAATGAAGATCAATGTCAAAAACTGTAGGATGAAGTGACATCATTAAGAGATGAAGTAAATGAAAATAGTACAACAATCAAGAGACTTAAAAATAGATCCAGTTACTATGAAAGTCTTGAAGCTAAGATCCTCTCTCTAAAAGAAGATCTTGAAAATAAGAAGAATGAAGAACTACCTCAAGCAGATGAAGAACAAGAAAGTGAGATTTTCAAATTAAGGCAACAAGTGGAAGAAGGAAGAAAGGCTAAAGAAATCTTGAAGAAGCAATATCTAGAAAAGGAAGAGCAATATCAAGTTGAGGTAAATGTCTTAAAACGTAAGTTAGAAGAAAAGGATAAACTGTTACGATTTCAAGACAGTACTAATATTTTGGATAATATTCTTAGTAGTCAAATGTCTCCTATAATCAAAACTCTTCTTGGTTTTCATGAATCTGTTGAAGGTGAATCTAGATCAAAAAATGAGGGAATGAACTCTAATGCAAAATATGAAATGCTCAACAAGGAGATGAGAGGTCAACCTCATCAACAACCAAGGAAAGAAAGTATTTAAAGAAAATCTTTTGCTCCTAATTGTGGAAGTGATAGTCAGTTATTTCCTCCGATGAATAATGTTGAACTTTTTATATGTCATAATGTTGGACATGTTACAGTGAGAGGCAGAAGTAGAATGGTTCAAGATCATCACACAGAAAGATCATCAGCTTCCAGGTACTTTAAGGGATATTTTTTTCTTGCAATATGTTTGGTCACAAATCCATTGACTGTTATAGAATGAATATGAAACATGTAAGATGGTATGCATGTAACAAGTTTGAGCATATAGCAAAGGAATGCAGGAGAAAATTTCGGGCACCGTACTAAAAGGAGAAAACATCATCACACTTGAAGATAGGGAAGAAGAAGGAAGTACAGTCAGAAAGATGTGGCATAGCATAGTGTACAGACATAACAGACTCAGGGGAAGCTGAAATTGTAAAACTTTAGTAATCTCATATGCAATTTTCATGAAGATAAGTCGCATATATATGCAAGTTTGAAGCTGCACATTCATGTATATGTTGGTTTGATGAAAAAGCAGTGGGACAGACTCAGGAAAAGGGGTCTGATATGGTTCAGTCAATTATCTTCTCTGTTTGATGATGGTTACAATATATTGATGATCTGTGGAAATGTGTTGGTCCTCATAAGTTATTAATAAGTTGATGATGATGCCTTGATGATCCTTACTGATATTTGTAATGATCTGTGGAAATGTGTTGGTCCTCATAAGTTATTAATAAGTTGATGATGATGCCTTGATGATCCTTACTGATATTTGTAATGATCAGATTTGACAATGAACAGTTGGCATAGGTTCAGGGGGGGGCTATGCTTCTAATAATGCATTGTTGGCATTATGTTAGAAGATCTTGGTACATGAATATGCTTATAATTATTGATCCACATATTTGTTTTGATTCAGGTGACTCTTTTGGTGATGGAAATATATAGGCTATTGATATTGATGCTATTGGAAGATGTTGATGGTGTAGTTTATATATGATGTATGATAGTTACTGATGACTATCATAGTCTTGTTTACATTGTTGGTCCTTGTTATAAGTGTCATGTATGTCATTTGATGTAAAGGTCATGAAAAGACCTAATTTATAACCCCACTATGCATGGGAAGAATGATGTAATAATTTCTATTTCAGTCATGTATAAACATTTGGTATATCTTCACTTGGTTGCGTGGATGAGTCAAAATTTGTGTATCCCCACTTGGTTGGAAGACAGATGTTTGTATGAGTCATTGGTGATAGGAAGGTCATACTCACTTAATTGAGTTATAGAGTCATCTTATTCTTTTGAAAAATATTTTTTTGCAGACTTTGCATGTGCTTAGGGGGAGCATGAACGGTTTAATGAATCTCATCATGTACAAAGGGGGAGCTTAATCAGAGAATTCATCATGCACTTAGGGGGAGCATGGACAACATAATGTATATCAAAGGGGGAGAATATCTTGGTCTGCCCTTTTCGCTTGATGTCAAAGGGGGAGACTGTCTTGGTGTTGTTGTTGTCATCAAGTCCAAAGGGGGAGATTGTTGGCATTATGATACAAGTGTTGTCCTTGATGGAAACTCACTCAGATGACAATTCACAGTGCAACAAGTTAATAGCAAAGGATTATAGATCAAACTATAGAGATTGAAGAAAGAGAGTAGTTTAAGAAATATACATTGGTTCACTTTGTCCAAGCAACGTATAGATGTGGATTCACAGAACAAAAGGAGTGTATACATATACATGCACTCCCACAGGAGGAAAAACACATGCATGTCAGAAAACCAAGGTTTTGGTCCAAGGTATTTTGGTCCAAGGTATATGGTTCAAGGTATTGAGCCTAGGTACTTGGTCCAAGGTATTGGTCCTAAGTGGTTTTCGTCCAAGGTATTGACAAATGATCTAACCATATTAGGAGGAGAAGATCATTAGGTGAAGGCGTGCAAGTAATGAATATCTTATGAAGAGTCAGATCAAGAGAAAATATGCAGGTTATGGGTTTCTGGTGCTTTGTTTGATCTGAACCAAGGATGAACCTTAGTGGTTGTTAAGGGATAAGACCTAATGATGGATTATGATCATAAGACTTGAAATGAATTATTATTATGTGGGCTGATCATGGATAGTGTAGATCTGAATACTGACGCATGTGTTATTATGTAAATGTTATGATCTGGGTATGACTAAAGGCTAGAATAGCTATGAAGTTTTTAATTTAGTATTTGCAAATCTATATGCTAGTTCACTTTGGTAGAAGCGCATATACACGCTAGTTAGGCACATCAAAGTAGCGTATACATTATGAAATATGATGTTTGAAGTTGCAATTGGTTCTAGTTGTTGATGCAGAGTTCTGGGTTCTGCTTTGTGTTCTGGTGACAGTGTTATGAATGTTCAGATTGATTGATTTTGATTTGCTTCAGTGATGATGGGTTTTCAATGATTGATTCAGTTGTGGATGATTCAAATATCGATGATTGAGTTTTAGTGATTGGTTGATGTAGATGTATTTTATGGTTGTATTGCATTGGTGATTGATTCTAAGCTTCAATGTTGTTGATGGGTCCAGTATGAAGAATTGATTAAACGCGGCATTCAGATTGTGGTGTTGTGTTCGATGAGTATCCAGTCTGAAAATTTATGAAACGTGGTCCCTGAAGGAAGAGAGAAGGGTGTATCCTTCTATACGTCGGCGCCTACGTACTGGTAAACATATCAGCTAGTACAAGAGCCAGGGGGTTGGAGCTCCCTTCTAGTAGGAGCTGGAAAACGAGTGAAGGTTGGAGTCTTCTGTAGGCCGGAGCCTATTGACTAGTGAATGGACTAGCTAGTACAAGAGCTAGGGCATTAGAGCTCCCTTCCAGTAGCAGCTGGAAAACGAGTCAAGGTTGGATCCTTATATAGGATGGTGACTACATACTAGTGAACGGATCGACTAGTACAAGAGCTAGGGGGTTGTAGCTCCCTTCCAGTAGAAGCTGGAGAACGAGAGAAGGCTGTAGCCTTTTGCAGGTGGTTTCCTACGTACTGGTATGAGTCTGCACCAGTACAAGATGTAAAGAGGTTTTTCTTGTATTAAAAGAAGACAACAGCAGGTGGTTTTTGTCCTGCATTGGTTTTCCACCTTAAATCTCGGTGTTCATGTGTGTTTCTTATGTGTGATGGTTTTTTCTATTATTACTTCACATGGTTACTGTTTATATGGTTAATGAAGTACTGGTCCATTGATTAAAGATCAACATATGATGAATTAACTGAATCATAAGTTTGTTGGATATACGTTGGTTGCCTTAAATACGGTTGCGTGTACACGTGAGTTACCTTCATTGAAGTAGCATACATAAATCTGAGTATGAAAAGAAAAAGTTATTTATTTTACTAATACTGATTCACCCCCCCTCTCATTATTATTTCCAACACTTTCCATACTTCTATACCAAGGAAATAATGCATGAGCCCTAGGTCCTTCATATTGAGTTCTCTTGAAAGATCCTCTTTGCAAGATTTTACCAGCTTCTCATCACTTGTTATAATTAAATAATCGACACATAATGCTATAATAAACAATTTACCTTCAACCAAAATATGGTAAAGGATCACATCTGCTTCACTTTTGGTGAAGCCCAACCTACTGAAATAGTTATCAATCCTGGTGTACCAAGCATAGGGTGCTTGTTTCAATCCATATAACACTCGATTGAGTATGCACACATGCGACTCTTTATTGAAGGTCTCAAGTTCTTCCGGTTGCTGAATGTATACCTCTTCCTTAATCACTTCATTGAGGAATGGCATCTTCACATCCATCTGATGTATCTTCCATCCCATCTGTGCTGAAAGTGTTAGAAGATATCTGATTGAAGATTACCTTGATACTAGATCAAAGATATCCTCATAATCAATTCCCTCCACCTGAGAGAACCCTCTAGCCATAAATCTAGCCTTGTGTTTCTCCACACTCCCATCTATTTCTTTATTTACCTTGTAAATCCATTTGAAACTTACCACTGACTTGTTTGCTAATCTCAGGACCACTTCCCAAACACCATTTCTGATAATGGATTCATATTCCTCTAACATGGAATCAAACCCTATTGGTTACTTCATTGATTCCTCGAATGCGTATGGCTCAATCTCTTCACTTTGGCTCATGAGAGACATGTAGCGAGTGTACCGATTTGGTGACCTCCTCTGTCAACGCTATGATGTGGGTGCTCAAAAATTCTCTCTAGAATCATGTATCAATCTGTCAGCCTCTTTGGTGTGCTTCCTTTGATCTCTGGAAGTATATGCATGAGTGGGTGCTTCCACTCTCTTCTCCTCTGCATTTGGTTTCTCCACATCATCTTGAGGTTATTCCTTTGGAGCTAAAATCTCCTCATCTGCATGTAATTGAATCTCTCTACAAATGGAACATCTCATGTCCTTATTCCTTTCAGCCACCACTTTTTGTTGTGGGTTATGGGGTGCTATTAATCCCCATTGAATGCATTATGATGCATAGAAGATATTAAATTCATTCGACCCATATTATCCACCTTTATCGCTCTTGAGAGCCTTCACTTTCCTGTCAGTTTCTTTTTGAAGAAGTTCTTTAAATTCAAAAAAATTAGAGAATGTTGATCTTTCTTCTGCATGAAGAAAATTCAGCACTTACGTGAGAAATCATCGAAAAATATTACATAATACATGTTATTGGTCATGGAGGCTATCTAGAAGAGTCCACACACATCTGAGTGAACTCTTTCAAGGTTCACTTGCACTTGATTGTCCTTATCATGAAGGGTGGCTTTGGTGTACTACCCCATGTACACTTTTTGCATGTATCTCTCTTCTCTATTGTACCCTTGGTAATTCCTGTAGAAATATGTTGCATAATCTTAGAATCTCCCAGGTGCAAGTGACCAAATCATCTATGACACAACTCAACGATGTATCGGCTCTACACTTTCTCTACTTTTGTGCTCAAGGAGGCACTACAATCTTCTACGTCTAATTTGTAGAGGTTATTCACCTGAACCCAAATTTGATTCACTTTCATTGAGGCTATGTGATGAAGGAAATATTTTCCTTCTCTAAATATCACATCGTAGCCACGGTACTCCAACATAAAGTCTGAAACAAAATTATTCTTCAAAATCGAAACATACAAGACATATTTTAATGTTAGAGGAGGACGAGACTCCCTCTAAAAATTAACAATACCAATGTTAGTTGCGCTATACCTTCCATCATCTCCCATTTCAATGTGCATCTCAAGGTCCTTCTCCTCCAAGTCATTGAAGAATTATTTGATTCCAATCATATGGAATGAGGCTCCATTATCTAGATACCACACACTACCCATCATTGATGTCTCCATGTAAGCGATGAGGGTGAAATCCAACTCGAATTGTGAAGAAAGAGCTTCACCTACCGCTCCTCCTGAGGGCTTATTGCCAGCCTTATTGTATGAACACTTCGATGCATGGTGTCCCAGCTCATGACAATGAAAACATTTAACCTTCGACAAGTCCTTCTTCTTGTTTCCTTGATTGGAATCTGATTTTGAATGGGATGATTTCCATTTCCCTTTCTTTTCCTTTCTAGCTAAGGCACAATTCTTCTAATTGTTACGTAGTATTTTGTCATATCTTCTGTTCATTTCCTATACCATATCTTGAAATGCCAAAACATTGACTATTGTGCATGATATCTGTTAGAGCCTAGATCGACCTCAGGCTGAAAGGAGGCAATCTTAAGATAACAACAAACCAAGCTTATCCTGGTAGCTAGCCCTACCAGGTCAGGAGAGGGCTCTCTCATTGTTAATCTCAGTTGAGATGACTGAATTAAATATGGATTTTAGGCTAGGTATAGTAGCTCTAGGGCTTTTGGTTGATTTTGAAGGTTTTGTTGTTGGATCAAATGGAGCAGGTAGCTTTAGGTCTGAGAAATCAAGTCAAAATTGCAGGGTGTTCTGTGGGGTGAGGTAGGCAAGTGTTTTGGCACTTGGAATTAAGTTATATGGTAGGTCTAATACTGGTGAGGAGCTAAGGAGGGCATGCAAGAATCATGAGTCCTCTTCAGACAGCTGAAAACATAAAAAACTAAATGTATTCCCAAGGCAGAGCACTGTTACCAATGTATTCTACCTATCTATCTTGATTTCATTTAGTTAAGAAGAATGAAATATATTTTGGCACATATAACACATGATAAAAACTAATGACAGAGAGAGAAAAAATGCAAAAACACATTACCACAAGAATCCCATAAAAATAGCTAGAAATCCTGGTTTATTTCCTTGCCAAACTGCTGTAGAGATGTACAATGTAGCTCAAAGCATCCACAAGAGTCCAACCTTTTCAAATGAGGAAGAAAATACATAATATAGACATGAAAACCACCTATGCTAGCCATCAGGGGTCGAATCCAAGAGATAAGGGACTGTTTCAACCATATCTAAACTAGGAATAGGAATATAGGTAGTGGAATAGCTTGCTTCTAAAACCATGGAAACTAATTCATTCACCCCCAAACCACCTCAAAATGATGAATCTACCATTTAAGGTCATTTTACACTTACATTTACATAGCATAACATCATTTACAATCATAAATTAATCCAAAATGAGAGAAAAAGTCAATTTGTAGAAAAACTAGGTGAAATTTGGATTTTTGAGCAAATTGGTTCTATTCGTAGCGCCACCTATCCTGTGCATAGCACCAATTCTCGACTGATTTTGGAGGCCTTACCCTTAGCCAAATTGAGCCCAATATAGTTCATTGGAAAGGTCTTCCTGTCTAGTTTCTGGGAAATCTTGAATATTTTCATTTAGAGGTCATTTCCCCCCTCAAAAGTGGAATCTCCCAAGGCTGCTTCTTGTGTGTCCCAAATTAGGCAGAGAGGTCATTTCTTGATGGTTTTTTGACCTTTAGGTGACCAAGATTTGCTCCAAATTTGCTAAAAATTTCAAGGATTGATGTTCTCATCATGTTGAATCTAAATATGCAAACCATTTCTCCAAAAGTCTCCCAGTCAAAAGTGTAGCGCCAGTGGCGCTACGCACCTAATGCAATTTTCTGTGTTGGAAAATTTCAAAATTTCAAAATGACAAAATTTCACCAAAACTTGCCCAGATTTGGCACAAGGCTCCCTCATTAGTTGCTTTGATGGGCTAGTGAGGCCTCAACCAAGATTTTTAGCTTTTCATGCTCCTTTTTTCTCCTCAAGGCCTTCCTCAACCTTGCCTTAAGTTTCCTCATCCTTATATTGCATATTTTGTTCCAGGTCATATAGTGATAGGCCATGTGACGAAACATTTTCTTTTCTCTATTGGCCTTCTCAAGCAGCTTTTAAAGGCGTATGTTGACCCTTTCAAGCCAAGTTTCTTGGTCATTCTCAATCTTTTTCTCAATGGAGGTCATCTTGACCTTTGCCTTCTTTGCCTTTTGCAAGTTTTCCTTGATCATTTGCAACTCCATGAGGACTTTCTTGTCTGTCAATTGTTTGTTTTCTTGCTCTAGATAATTGATGATCCATTTTTCCCTCTCTAAATTGACTGAAAAAGCTTGTATATCAACCTCCTGCTCCTTGATGATCATGTCTTTAGTTATCTTTGTACCCTGAGTTTCTAAATCAATGACATCAACTCCTTATGTCTCCTAATGATCAACAAGGTCAAAATCTCTCTCTTGCCCATCACTAGGATCCTTCTCATGCATTTTTACCTCGCCTTTACCTTTTCCCTTACTGTGCTACCCGACCTATACCTGTTTAGCTGAAGATGAAGGCAAAGCCCCTTCCACTCTTGGTGGAGATAGAATTTTCCTTTGGCTCGAAGATGAAGGCGAGGCCCCTTCCACACCTTGTGGAGATAATACTCGCCTGGTAGCTGCAAAAAGCTTCCTATTGCCTCTCTCATATGTCACAGACACTGGCACTCCAACAGTTTTAGTATCTTGCACCTTTTGCTGTCCTGAAGGTCCACCTTCTTCTTGAGGCACTAATGAAAATACTTGAGGGATTTTGAACACTTCATGAGAAATGAAGGTCTCCCATGGTATGTTAAGTAGGTTCTATTAGTTTCAGTATTCTTCCACCAGTGATCAAATATGCTCTTACAAAGTGGTCTTAGGGTGTCAAAGTCAAAGTTTGTCATTTCAGTGAGTTTTCAAATAAAATTTGGTCACTAAGTATTAGGTCTAGGGTTTGTTTTCACTCCTTCCAAAGTTGTCCAAATGTCGGTCCATGTCACCATTCATCTAAGTTTACCATCATTCAGAGAGTTTTCATCATCATTTCAGGTTCCCATGGGTCATTTTACACCTTGTTCGTGCTTCAGTTGTACTTGGGTAAGGTTCATTTCCCTCTCCTAGTGTTTTGAAGGTAATTTCTCTTGGATGGTCAAATCATCAACAAAGCTTGAATTCTGATGCTCATACACCTTCCCCTATCATTAATGTACCTTCTTAAGCACTTCCCATCACTGATATCCTTTGAATTCATCATTTTCCCACAAACCCTAGCTTCTTACTACAATTTGACAATTTTATAGGCCATGCCTGTGTTTTTCCCTTTTGGATCTCTTCTCCTCACTCAATCTTTGAAATTACACTTTCCCTTACTTCCCAACATCCCTCCCTACTTCCTAAAATTTCCTTAAGAATGTAGAAGGCCCTTATCCCCTTCATTTCCCTTCACTTCTACAAAACCCATGTTCCACACATCGGGATAGGTTTTACTCAAACGATGTTTCTAAGAAAGAAAAAATGAATTTGGAAACAGTGAGAGAGGTTTTTGTCCATAATAGGCAAAGAAATAAAAACCTCCTTCATGTTTTACACAGGTGTCATGGTTTTAGAGAAATGTCAAAAATATGGTTGCCTCAGGAGAGTCGCTGCACCTCTGTAGTGACCTTAGGAAAATCAAGATTTCTCCTAGCTTGGTTGACCCAATGACTTGCTTGATGAGTGAAGTCATAACTAGACAGAAAGAGCTTTCCAATGAGCTATCATGAGCTCCATTTTGAGTTGAAGAAGACCTTCAAAAGTTGACTATAACAACACTCTTCATTTAGGCAGCCTCTTTTTTCGCATTTTGACCAGGCTTGGGAGATTTGACTTTTGATAGGGAAAATGACCTCCAAATTGGAAAATTCAAGATGGTCTAGAAAGTAGACTCGATAATATTTCCAAAGAGCTATTGCACACCCAGTTTTGACAATGGAAAGGCCTCCAAAACTCGGTCTGAAAGTGGAATTTCACATAGAATCAGTGGCAATGCACATAGAAATTTTCAACACAGGAAATTGCAATAGGTGCACAACGCCACCGGCGCTGCGATTTTGTTGAGACATTTTCTTGCAAAAAAGTTTATATTATTGGAATTAGCATGGAAAAATATGGAAGCTCGGAAATGGCTGAGAATTTTGGACAAGTTCTAGGTCTCCAAAAGGGCAAAAAACACCCAAAAAGTGCCCTCTCTACCACATTTTTGCCACACAAGAAGCAGTCTTGGGAGAATCAATTTTGGGAGGGGAAAATGGACTCCAAATTCAGAAATTCAAGTTGTTCCAGAAAGTAGACTCATCAAGATTTCCAACAAGCTATCCTACACCTGATTTGGACTCCAAGAAGCCTTCTAAAATTGGCCTAGAAAAAGCACTGCGCATAGGATCAGTGGCACTGTGCATAGGATGAATTTTGCCAGTTTTGTTCAAAAATCCAAATTTCGCCTAGTTTTTCTACAAGTTGACTTTTCCTCTCATCTTGGATGAATTTATGATTGTAAATGATGCTATGCTATGTAAATGTAATTGCAAAATTACCTTATAGGTTATATTCATCATTTTGAAGTGGTTTGGGGGTGAATGAATCAGTTTCCATAGTTTTAGAGGCAAGCTGTTCCACTTCCTATATTCTTGTTGCTAGTTTAGATATGGCTGAAACAACCCCTTGTTTCTTGGGTTCGGCCCTTGATGGGTAGCATAGGTGGTTTTCATGTTTGTATTATGTATTTTCTTCCTCATTTGTAAAGGTTGGACTTTGGTAGAAGTTTTGGACTCACTGAACATTTTGTATTAGTAGTTTGGCAAGGAAAAACTAGGTTTCACAACTATTTTTGTGGGATTCTTGTGACAGTGAGTTTATGTATTGTTTCTTCTTTGTAATGAGTTTTTCTGATGTTTTATATGTGTCCACATATCTCTCTTTCTTCTAAACTAAATGAATCAAGGTGAATAGACAAAATACACTATATTTATAGTGATTTGTCTTGGGAATGCATTTAGTTTTCAATGTTTTCACTGTTTGAAGAGGATTCATAGTTTCTTGTGTCATCCTCAACTCCTTAGCAGTCTTACTCTACCATCTCAATCCTTTGCTAGTACATAAGCTCTTGTCTACCCTACCCCACAGGACATGACTGTATCCCTGAGTTAATTTCCCGGATTCAATATGCCTTCTCCCAATTAATCCAGCAACCAAAACCTAAAATCAAACCAGAAACCCTAATCTACTATACCTAGCCTAAAATAAGCATTCATTTCAATCATCTCAAGCCCTAGTTGCCAATATTCTAATTGAGATTGACAAGGAGAGAGCCCTGTCCCGACTTGGTTGTTGGGTCTTGAAAATGTCATTCGTTTCCATTACACTTTCACTATTATGTCCATTATATCACCTCCATTTCACCTCCATTTCACTACTGTGTCACCACATTCATCCCACTTTCATTATCATTGGGCCACATTTATGTTTTTCCAAACTTTATTAATTCTTAGCCTTTTTAAGTGAATTTGTGGTTAAAAATTAGGAAATAATGTTCATATGCTTATACCTAACAAGTGGGTTGAGATTGTTGACATGTGTAGGTCAAAAGGAGGCTTCTAAAAGACCCTTATGTGGCACTCTAAGGCCAAATTCGAATTTGAGTGGAAAGAATCATGGTATCATGAGGATATGTGTCACATCTCCTAATTGTATTGAAACTCTAAGAAGACGTGTGTCTTATTAGTTCCTATTTTGATTAGGACTCTAGAGGTAGAGGGAGAGATTCATGGACTCTCATTAATGATATGGCTTCTCATCTTTTTGTATAAATAGGTGATCTCTCTCCTTCATTTGTTAGTTTAGAGCTTGTTAGCTTGTTAGCTTTTTAGTGTTAGCTTAGGTTGGAGTTTGTAGTTCTTCCTTGATGGATTTTGAAAGCTTTGGAGAGCTTTGTTGTACTTTGTAATTTTGAAGAATTTGAACAAAGCTTTGATGTTCTCAACATGGAAGGAGATGTGAAGTAGATGTCATGGAGTACATTAGAATGTAAGGTAGAGTAGATTTTATTTTTTAATTTTGCTTTGATTTCATTATGTCAATTGATTGCTTTCAAGTTTGATAGATTAGAGTTTCCATTGATGCAATTTTAATTCATGAAAATGTGTTCAAACGGTTGATTGTAGATTAGTTTTTCTTTATATGTTTTTTGCATCAAATAGTGACATGAGATTTGCCTCTCTCCTGAACTTTTTCTTAAGATTTTCAATTTCAGTTATGCTTTGATTTCAGTCTTATTTATTTGCTGTTGTTATTTAGTTTAGATATCAAATTCTTCATGTCATTTGACGTTATCTCCAGAGCCATGGCTTAACCCTAAAAAGCTACTTGGCGAGCTATCGGATTATGAGTGAAGTGACTTGATTTTACTTTCATTTGCAAGTAGGTAATTTAGATATCAAGTTCTTCATGTTATTGCCATTATCTCTAGAGCCATGGCTTAACCCCGAAAAACTACTTGGTGAGCTATCAGATTATAAGTGAAGGGACTTGATTTTAATTTCATTTGCAAGTAGGTAATTTAGATATCAATTCTTCATGTTATTGAAGTTATCTCCAGAGCCATGGCTTAACCCGGAAAAGCTACTTGGCGAGCTATCGGATTATAAGTGAAGTAAATTGATCTTGCTTTCGTTAGTCTGCAATTTTTGGTTTGTTTGAGTGCAATAGTTCAGATTTTATTTTCGTAATTAGATGGGCAGCAGAGATAGTGATTTCATGATCAGTATTTCATCTTTTGTTTGATTTAAGTAGCTGCATATTTACATTCTTGTTCAAGTATTAATTTTATCAATAGCATGTTTTGAGATCTTTTGAAGTGCTAAGTTTTGGAAGTTACCATAAGGGACATAAACCTTGTCTTGAAATCTACATCCATACTTGACCTTTAAAAGTATTCTTAAGACCTTAGAATAGGATTTCCATTTGCATTAGACACTTTAGGAGATCAACAAGAACAAAACCCCAAAACAAGATAAAAACTATAAAACAACGAAGTAAGAAAATTTTTAACTAAGCACATATGGTGCACCACACTTCATCAGTTTACGATACGCGGATTGATAATTTATGTAGAGAAATTTAAGACGTTAAATTGATTAGACACTGGTAGGGCTACCTACCAGGTTAAGTGTGGTTTGATGTTACCCTAGACCTGCCTTCCTTTAGCCTGAGGTCGATCTAGGCCCTAATAGGTTCAGCTGATGTAAGACAATGATTTTAATCACGGAGAAGTGATAGATGTTGGTTAGCTGCCAGGGGTATGATTTCTTCTTTATAATGAATGCCATATTCTCTATGTTTTTGAATATGAAGTAGGGGATATTCATCATTCTCACCCTAGTGAAATGCATTAGCAATCTAATGTGGTAGGCACACAGTCTAGAGAACCTACCTTCATAAGTAAAGTTCTTGATGATGATCTTCATTAATGGATTAAACCTGTCCTCTAAGAATTTAAAGGGAAATACTCTGCTGAGTTTGTTATGATATTTAGCCTTAATGTAAGGCTCATAGTACTCCCTGTCAATGTATTGACCTTTGTTCCACTTTTCACCCACATTTGGAATACCTGTAGCCTCTGAAATGACAACTGGTGACAAAGTGAATGTGACTCTAGCAAGGTTTACCTCATTGTTGTCCTCCAAATGTGTCACAAACAACCTTGCTAATTCATGATGGGATTTTACCCTTTCCACCATTTCACAAAAACTGAAACATGACTGACGACTGAAATGAAAAAGGGCAAATGGGCAGGGTTGCAGCTCCCTCAAATTGGTGGGCTCCTCTCTGATATGTTTTCCTCCCTTATGAGGCCTTTTGCCCTAAGTGTCTCTCTCCCTGGAACTGTCACTATGTGTTTCTTCCTCCATTTCATACTCACTGTCCCTCTCCATTGTTGTATAGCTGTTTGTCTTTATGGTAAATGAGGAGTGGTGGATTGATGAATGAAGGTGAGATGAGTATGAAGATATTTAAATAGGAAAGCAGGTGAGGGTGAACAAGAATGGGAAAGGGATGTGGGGAATAAGTAGGGTTAATGAATGGTATAGGGTTTGGGAGTATGGTAGGGTTTAGGGTATATGAGTATAGGGTTTGGGAGTAATGGTAGGAAAAAGTTTAGGGAGGGGATTATGTATGGGAGGATGAGTTGTAGGGAAACAATGAAAGATGATATGGGACAACAACAGTAATGGGTGTATTTGATAGAAAACAGAAATTAGGGTTTAATTATATGGACAACATCAATTAGGGTTTAATGATATGGAAAACAACAATTAAGGTTTAATGTTTAGAGAGACAAAAAAATTCAAAAACTTATGCAACAAATCTTGCCTGCAAGGAAAGTGATATTACTTACTTGCAAATGGAGAAATTTGGGTGTTTTGAAGCAATTTGATGCAATTAGCAACAATTGATAGCTTAAATGACAGGTGTGTAGCGCACTTCCCAGGTGTGTAGCACAGCTTCGGTGCATATTGCCCATTCAAAAAAACAATAGAGAAAAATCCTAGGTGCGTAGTGCCACTCCTGTGTGTAGTGCCAAGTTTTGGTGCGTAGCGCCGGGCAGTTTCCTCCAAAAACACAACAGTTTCTTCCCTTTGCTCAATGATCCCTAAAAATTGCGATTTTTCTCGTAAACTTCAACTTCAAACAATTTTTATATGGCTTTTATATGGTTTGGGCACTTTTTATTTTTCACTCTCCAAAACCCACTTTATAATGTCCTTTGGCTTTTTTCAAATGCTCTGTTTTTTGGATGCTTGACTTTTTGCTTAAAATAGGTGAACTAATGCTTGATAATCTTTTGCTTTTGCAGTGGCATGTACTTGGAGATATCAGCAGGTGACCAAGAGCAGCATGAGATCATTAATTACATATGATAAATGATAAAATTACATGAAATTACAAATAAAAAACAATGCTCTGTTTTCACCTCAAACTGGTTTTGAGGTGAAAAATTTATTAAATTTACAAATTATGAAATTAAAAGTTTCCTGATGATTATTGTCATCCTCATGTGTCTTTTGACCCTTATTGGTCAATGGTTACTGAAAATTTGACATGGTGAAACCCTAATACCTAATGAAACTGAAACCCTAAGACCTAAGACCTATTTGATGAAATAGACTGAAAATGAACCTGGACCTAAACCATTGACTGAATCACACATGAAAAGTGGTCAGAAGATATGTGTCATGAGGGAAAAAATTGAAATGTGCCAACCATCAGTTGATCCATGACCTAATGGAATGCAACTCATTGAGAATGGGACTCCTAATATGAATGCAAAAGAGTGAATTCTGATCACTGATGGAAATGTGAAGACACTGCCACTAACAATATCCATCATGATACACAAACTAAAGTCTCCTTGAAGAATCAAAGAAAAACTACCCTGAATCTGTTTTGGAGAAGGTTTCCTAAAAATGTAATGTTTTGCATCAACACGTTTTTCTCCACTTCCTACCCATGTTGATGGAAGGTTTCTCAGTTACACACTCGTGCTTCTAGCATGGGTTTTCATAGGAAAACCCATGTGTAACCTCTTCTGGAAGGTTTTCCCAAACTGGAGGAGAAGCTTTGTGCACTAGAACCTTTGTGAAAAATGAGATGGATATTGGTTGTTGTTGATATGGTTGGGCTCTCTCATTTGGGCCTCTTGATCATATCATCATGGGATTTTTCCTTGAGATGTGGGCCTTCCTCCCTCTTTTCTAGATCTCTAACTCCCTCTCCCTTCTTATAAATTCACTCCCTTCCATTCCCAAATGGTTGGTCATTGATTGTTGCATACCTATGTTGAGATTATGCTTACATGCTACCAATTCTAGGTTGGAGAAGGAGTGCTTGAAGAGTCTTTTCTTGGACCTAGACATCGACCAAAAGGAGGGCTCCAAAAATAAGGCATAGGTTATATGCTTCGATTTTTAGTTTCCTAATATATACATCTAATGTTCACATTCCATAATTAAGTAAATGCTTATGCTATTAGCTTAATGTTCCTTGATCTGTTAAGTATTTTATGTTTGATATATGCTATATATGCTCTTGTATCTTGCATAGTGCTTTTATCTTTCTTGCAGGTATCTCAACGTGGGAAAAAACTAAGTGAGGTCTGGAGTGAAAGATTCAAATCCATCTCTAAGGATTAAGCGATTATCATCATAACATGGTAGGTTCCTCCTTCTTCTTGCACTTGTCAAACATAAGCTAGATAAGTGTGTGTTAGATTGTTTGGTTTGTTGATAAATGCACTGATTAGGCTAGAGGGATCACCTCTATCCGCAGAGGGGATTTTCCTTCACAACACCAGTCATCATGCTTGGATGAGGATCCATCTCTAGAGTTCCATTGAATCTCTTCTTGTACCAAGTTGGACCACAAATGCTCCCACGCTGGTAGCCTTTCCCTCCCATTTACCGAATCATGGTAGATGTGCTAGCTCTTGGGTAGGCCTTGAAGTGATAGGCTGACCAGATCATTTTCAACAATTATAAGATCAACACTTCCAACAAGGTCAACCCTTGTAGCAGTAGGGCCATCATTTTTACCACCAAGGTCAACAATTGCAACAACAACCTTATAATCCATATGCCTCACAAGTTGTTTATCCACCTTATGGTTCTCAAAGGCCTATGGAAGGTCAGTATCAACCTCACCCTGGTCAAAACCCACCTTTGTGGGGGTAGAATCCACCTTTTTGTGGTTAGAACACCCCTCAGTGGGGGAAATATAAAGGTCCTTATGGTCAAAATCAACGAATTTGTGGAAATAACCCATACTAGAAAGGATGGAATCCACAAGATGGGCCTTATCAAAGTCCTCCCATACCTTTAAAACTAGTTACAGGTTTGCTGTGAAATTGGTACCCATCTTCTTATGTCTTTGAAACATAATACTGCTACCCACATCTCTAATCATATCCATTAATGGATACGTCGACGTCGCCTTATCAAGTTTGATATACCTGATGAGTTGTTAACTGAATGGTTTATCAAATCATTCATCAACAAAATTTCTATAGACATAGTGATGGGAGGTTGTGTAACGAAAGATCAAGCCATTTCCCATTCCTAATATTTAGATTTGGTGTATTCCCAATCTGGCACGTTATATGATCTCTTGCCTAATGCTCTGAGACCATCTACACATCCAACATCTTCCAAACCTGCAAATGTACCACCTGTTGATGGTATTATGGGATCAACGTCTCAAACTTCCAACAAAGCTTCTTCAAAGAAAAAATCTATTTCGAATGTTGTATCCAATCGTCCTTCGAAACCATCTCCAAATCCTGGTAAAACCTCTGAGGTAAAACTTGCCGATGATACATCTAAACGTAAGCCCAAATATCCTTGCCTCATTTGTGAGTAGGATCACTATACCAAGGATTGTCCCCATAGTGTGGAAGTTAGTCACTTGTTAAAAGGCATTGAAGGGACTCTAGTTGTACTAAAAGAGACTTTCCCATCATAACATACCTAATTGGTAGAAAAACCACAATCCTCCACATCTTCGAGTTCTCAGGTTTACATGAGTGGAACAATGCCTATTTCTATTGCCACCTGGTCAAAAGACTATCAAACTCCTCAAAAATAAACTGTGGAGAAACAAGTTACTGATACACCTTCTGTTTCTACTCCACTCAGTTCTGGTCCTATTCCTATTGAGAGACATAATAATGACTTAGTTATCCAACCCCCTCCCAAGGGTGTCCTTTGGAAATCATCTTGCAATCATAATGTGCCAATTGCCCAACATTACAATATTGTCAAATATTTTTCTGAAGTGCCTTCGGTGATGTCTGCCTTGGAAGTTCTCCAAAATTGTCCAATGCAACAAAAATAATTACTATCCACTATAGGAGGAATTGACCCTATGGATTCAAATTTGATCACTTTTGACGTGGAAAATCATGTTCCTCAGCTTCCCCATCAACTTGTGTTTTTTATCCAAGTCACTATAAAAGGGTAGACGATTCATCAAACTGTGATTGATGAGGGTTCTTCCACCTAAATCATGTCTGTTTCATGCTGGAAAGCTACATCTCTCCACCTCTTAACCAATCTCCAAACACCTTAAAAGCCTTTGGTGGTAGAGGATGTCATGCTTATGGCATTCTAACAAGTTTGGCCAGCACGTTGGAAGGGAAAATTATTGAATTAGAAGTAGAAGTCGTTGATGCCAGTTTGAATTATAACCTTCTACTTTGATGAAGTTGGAATCATGATATGTTTTGCGTTCTTTCCTCTTTGTTTTGTGTACTCTGTTTTCCTCATAAAGAAATAATAGTCACCATTGATCAATTAGTCTTTTTCTCTTCTGGTTTTTTGAATGGCAACGTACCATATGTGGGAAATACCGATATTAATTATGAGATCATTGGGGTGGGTATTTTTAAAGACTCTGCTCTTATGGAAACTTTTTCCTTCGCACCTCCTCATGTCACTTCTGTCAACATGATCTCTACTTCTTACGATCCTTGGATTGTTCCTTCTCCTGATCAAGTTTATTCTTTTGGCAATGTTATGTCGCTCAACCCAGCATAACTAGATTATTAGGTTGTTGTTTTGGCTTCAGTAGACACTTCTGAAAGTCATACTACTCTTAGTATGAATCTAGACACATATTCATAGTCCCCTTGTCTTGGTTCTTGGGATTCTCTAGATCCCTTGAATGAGACATTTCCCATTGACGAGAGTATTGTTGAGGTTATGTCTCTTGAGGAAACTCCTTGTAATGATGCTCATCGTCATTCCTCATTTCTCCTGAGCCTTGGAGAAATTTCATCATGTTTAGATACCTTTTTTTCCCATCCATTTATCCATCCACTTCAAACACCTATCTTGGTGCAGGAAGTTTTATGTGAGGGAAACATGGGGAATGTTACGAATACCATGCCTATCAACATTTCTGTTAAACCTGGAATTTTCGAGAACATCTATGTCGAGGTTTCTTGTTCTCCTAATGAGATCAATATTTACACTACCCTTTTTAAGGAATTATGTGATGTATTTGATTGGTCATATGAAGAAATTTCTGGCATTGATCCAAGTAAAGTTGTGCACAATAATCCTACTTATCCATATGTGAATCCTCCTCATCAACGACTCTGCCTAGTGCACCCTAGATAGGTTGCCGCTATAAAGGGAGAGGTTGAAAAATTTCTAAAGACTGGTTTCATCTACGCCATTCCATTGAAAGATTAGGTTTTGAACATTGTCCCTGTGAATAAAAAGAAAGGTACTATCTGTGTTTGTGTTGATTACCATGATATTAATAAATCATGTCCCAAATACAATTATCCAACTCCTTTTATCGATCCAATCATTGATGAATGTGTCAAGAGTGAGATTTTTTCTTTTATGGATGACTTTTCTAGTTACAGCCAAATTAACATTCTTCCTGTGGATCAACATAAAACTATTATCTATCCATGGGGAACCTTTACATACAAGCAACTCCCTTTCGGTCTGAAAAATGCTAGCGTTACCTTCCAATGAGGGATGTCTTATGATTTTCAAGACATCAAACACATCGTTCAAACATATCTTCATGACCTACCGGCTCATTCTTCTAAACGTCATGATCATCCGTACCACCTACAATCTATTTTTATTCCTTGAAGACGCTACAATATTCATCTAAATCCACATAAGTGTGTCTTCTATGTTGAATCTAGTCATCTCCTAGGGTTTGTAGTATCAAAGGAAGGCATCTGGATTGACCCCCTCAAAGTTGAGGCCATTGTAAATTTACCCCCTCCGTCATCTTTACATCAGTTTCAGAGATTGCAAGGGAAACCTAATTTCCTTCATCGTTTTGTACCCAATTATGCTAAGATTCCCAAAGCATTTACTTGTTTGCTGAAAAAAGGGATCCCATTTATTTCAGATGAAATTGCTAAGAAATATTTTGACGCATTAAAGAACACTCTTATTAGTGCTCCTTTGCTACATCCTCCTGACTATCACCGCAATTACTTCTTGTATTTGGGTGCAACCAATAGTACTATTGCCATGGTACCGGTGCAAGATAATTATGATGGGAATGAACATATGGTCTACTACTTAAGCCAAAATCTTATTGATACCGAAAGTTGATATGCCCATGTCAAGAAATTTGCTTTAGTAGTTGTTGATGTTGTTCAACGCTTTTGACACTATATTCTTTTACGAAAAACCACAGTGATTTTTTATTTCGATCCCATGACCTACATTCTGACCCATCAGTTGCTAGGGGGAAAATATTCTATATTTATTTTTATTCTTTAGGAATTTGATTTGGAGTTTGCTACGACAAAATCAAATAATTGTTGGTGTTTTCTGAATTGATTTGTGACCTTCCCTCTGCAACCAAATCTACGGCTTTTGAAAATATCATTCCTAACGAGACTCTCTTTCTCATCAGCACTCTTGACCCATGGTATAGGGATATTATTGTCTATCTCCAAACCCAAACTTTTCGATTAGAGTTGTCCAATTCTGAACGTCATCATATTTGATATCAGTCCCAACCATATCGAATCATTGGCGATACTTTATACCATGTGGGTGTTGATTCTATCCTTCGTAGATGTTTGACAATCCAATAAGCTCCGAGAGTTCTCAATGACTTCCACTCTAGGTCTTGTGGTGGTCACATGTCTGTGTATGCTACTACTCATAAAATTCTTTTTGTCGGCTATTTCTGGCCTTCCATATTTAAGGATTGCATTTTAGCAGTAAAAAAATTTCACATCTTCCATATTTACAACCGTAAATAGTGCAGAACACCCACACCCCTATACTTGGTTGTTACCGTCCACCCCTTTGCTAAACAGGGTATTGATTTCATGAAATGTAACCCTCGCTTGGCCAGTGAGCATGGTTATATCATCATCTTCATTGATTATTTCAGTAAATGGGACAAGGCGATGCCCACATGTGATGTTGACGGTAAAACTTCCACTCAATTTATTTTCAACGATGTCATAGCTCAATTCAGTGTCCCTTAAGCCATCATTACTGATCATGGGTCTCATTTTCGAAATTACATTATGGCATAGCTTACTACTTAGTTGGGTTTGCGTCACGAAAACTCAACCCATTATTATCCATAGGACAATGGCCAAGTTGACGTAATCAACAAAGTCTTGGTTACTATGCTTCAATGCACCATTGGGATGGATAAATCGAATTGGCATCTTATGCTATTTGTGTCTCTTTAGGCTTACCGAACTACAACTAAGACTACCACTAATTTACACCCTTTTAATTGGTGTATGGTCTAGAGGTGACTCTTCTGACTGAGCGTGAAATTCCTTCATTGAAACTAGCCATTGAATTACTCTCGGATACCTCGCCTGAAGAGGAAAGATTAATTTACCTCAAGAGGCTCGATGAAACCCAACGCTTCACAACATTGGCAATTCAGGCCTAGAAAAACTGAGTTAAATCTCAATATGATAGAACTGTTTCTCCTCACATTTTTGCTGAAGGTGACTTGGTCTTGCTTTATGATCAAGCCAATGAAAAATTGGGAGATGGGAATTTGAACCAATGTGGCATGGGCCTTACATTGTCAAACGAGTTTTACAAAAAGGTGCCTATGAGTTAGTTGACTATGAAGGGAATTCTTTGGCTGACCCTCGAAATGGGCTTTACGTGGAGAAGTATTATACGTGATTATCCATGTAAATATTTATGTACATTAGTGTGTTTTCATTAGTGTGCAGTGTGATTTTGGTGTGTTAGTTTGTTTTTCCAAATCTTTTCCTCTGCTTACCTAGTGCTCTACCTGGTTTGCAGATGTCATTCAACCATTATGTCGGTTTTGCTGATGGTGCTTGTCGTAGTACACATAATCTATCTTCCACTTCATGGGAAATCTATGACTCTAATCGTGAGTTAGTGAATTTACAAGGTATATGTTTAGGTCGGATGACCAATAACATTGTCGAATATAGTTTGGTCATCGAACTTTTGTCAGAAGCTATTACTCTTGGAATTAGAGAGTTGATCATAAGAGTTGATTTGCAGCTCATTATACTACAACTTAATGATCAATATTCAGTTAGAAACCCTTAAATTTTAAGAATGTATTTGCGAGTTCATTTATTGGACAAAGAATTTGATTTAATCAATTATCATCACATTCAAACACACATGAACATGTTAACAGATGCATTGGCTAATTATGTGTTAGATAGGCATTTGCAAAATTTGTAAATCATAAAGCATCATATATCAGATATGGTAAATAGGAAAACATATATATACGTACATACATACATACATACATATATATATATATATATATATATGTGTGTGTGTGTGTGTGTGTGTGTGTGTGTGTGTGTGTGTGTGTGTGTCTGTATATATAGATATCGAGTGTTTGAAAAATATTTTTCTACATCAAAATAACAAAATTTGTGTTCTGAGACACATGACTTTATAAGCCTAAATAGTACAAGAAGTAAACTTGAAATTGGCTATTCGCCCACATGGTTCTCATGGTAACATGATAAATCCATAATGGATCGTTCCAGTAGCCAATGTAGTTTAGGGGATACCCCTACAGTGTGCCTCTGGTAGCGTAATAATACATCATCGATCGTGGCATACTAAGGAATCCCCCTGGTTAAATCTTCTAGGTTGCGCTCTACCTTGACGATAGGATCTGTGTAATGTTCCTAAATAGGAATGTAGTTGATATGAAAAGAATCCAAACAATACAGCAATGAGAAAAATGAAATATACATTAAGCACCCATGGAAACACTAGAAATAGAGAAATGTTGAGCCATTTTATTACTTCTTTAGGAGAAAATATAATTGTAAAACGAAATGGTGCACCTGGGCTTGTCTTAATGGACAAGCATGACAAAACCCAGATGAGAAAATGTTGAACTGAAGGTTCTACAACTACTACACCAAATTGAATTGTGCTGCCCTAGAAAGCTGCTCTGTCTGTTGACTTTGAAGGGATGGAATCACTACTTCTCGTGCTCCGAAAATTATGAGATTTCATCTCCTTGCTCCTTGGCCTAAACCTAGAAAAACCTATGAAGGAATTGGCCAAATGTTGACCTCAAAATCTTGGACCAAATTCCCCTTAACTGCTCTAGCTATTGGTTGAGTTGGGACCCCTATTTGACCTCTTCAATCAGCCCAATTTTTTTTATAAAATTAGGAGTGTCATCCTTGCCCAAAACATAGAAAAACCTATAAAGGGTTTCCCATGGTTCCAACCTTCAAAAATCAACCTGTCACAACTTGACCCTCCTCGAATTTTGAATTCTGTTGTTGTGACTGATCCTGTCAATCTCTGCTCTACCAACTCTACAAATACTCCTCAAATAGCCCTCCAAGTGATCTCCTACTTCTCCTGACCATATCCAGCTCTACAATTCCTCCCTCCAACTCCCACGTGAGCCCAATGATGGCTCTCTACACAGGCCTTAGGTAATAGTAAATCGAATTGTTGGGATGTTGGCTCTGCTAGCTCCAAAACTCACAAGAAAGGCTGACCCTTTGTTGCTCTCCCAATCCTATAACTCTCCTAGCAAATTCTTGGTCATTCATAGCTCCAAACTCCCCCTACGTATTCTCCAGCTAGCTACAAATAGGAACTCCATGTTGTGGTTGAATGGTAGTGCTGTAACACACTCCCGGAACTCCTGAAATAATTATGAAATTTCCTTTATAGGGTGGGCACGGATGGTCCCTCGAAGTAGAGGCTGAATCTCCCACTTGAGAGATTCATGGTTAAAAAAAAAATTGACTCAGCTAAATAGCACAACGAACAGTCAAGTAATTTTGATTACAAGGTGTAAGAATGAATCCAAACGAGAGCTCTCTCCTCCTTTTATCTTTGTGGGCCTTCCTTGCCTCATTTGGGCCCCTCCGTCCAACACTTTGAATTCCCTCCAAGCCATTCGATTGGCCTAGTTCGAATTCCCATGCGGGTGACCCCCACCTTCCACTTGTAACCTAATTAAGTCGAATTTCCTTCTAAGTCCCTAGGTTAAAAATGTTTGGTTCTTTGCCTTAGCAAAAATTATGGAAAAATGTGTGGAAACACCCTGTTACAAATGTGTTTGAGAAGGGACATGATAGTCCTTCCACCCCCCCGCAATGTTGCTTACCCCCAAGAAAAATGAAATTTGGGTGCTCCAAAATGTGCTCACCCTCCCAGGTGGAATCCTCATCTGGCAGGCCCCTCCAATGCACCAAAAATCGCTTGTCCTCAAGCAATGCCTTAGTAAGCATCCTTTCTAACTATTGCTCCCCACTGTCACTAAAAAATGTGCCAGGGTCCTAGATGTGCCATTGGATTGTGCTTGACCTCTAAACTGTCCTGATATGAAAGAATCCTTCAATACCAAGATCCTAGGAAATCCTTTCCAACATGAAGCTCCCCTTGCTCCACTCATTATCCTTCCTGGTGCAAGTACCAAAAGTGCCCTGCTCCATCAGTGACTCACTAAAGGCCCATGGAAGATATGTATGATCTCCTCCTATAGTAGCCAATGGATCCCTAAAGGTTATTGAGATGTGAAGAGCTGTGATACCCTAGTTCCCTGCTAGTCCCATTGTGGTGCGACCATGTTGATGCTATGCTACTCTGACTATGACATGTTCTTGATTGTGTGAAGAGAGTATCCTCCCCTCTTAAGGCCTAGTGGCGAAAAATCTACGAGATTCAGGCTCATCCTGCTTGGGCATCTCCATGATGCCAATATCTACCCCTCAACTACCAATATCAACTCTAAGCCATAACAAGACGAGTCTTCCCTTTCATGTAGTGGAGGTTTCAATGATACCCCATGGATCATCCTCTGCCATGACCCTACTCATCACAAAGTGGAGTGAGTTTCCTTCCAAGCAAAATCACCTGATTCCCCAAACGTACGGGGAGTTCATAACTCCCACTCCTCATAGGATGTCATTGCATAACATCGTTACCAGCTAGAACCCATCTGGCCCTCATCTATGATCCATGTATGTATTCCTTGGGTGGACCCCAAGTATAAGGAGTAGGTTTCATGCCTCTGAACCTGCCCTACTCCTGCCAGACCACACAGTGAAATCCGTTATCCCAACTCCTGTAGACGAAGTTTACCATCCACCTTCCCTCAAGTGTGAGCTCAGGGGTGGAATATATGCTACCTCGATTGTCAACCATGCCATCCCTAAGCCTGTATCCTATGGCTCGTGCACCTACCAAGGGTCTCAAATGAAGAGTCTCCTCTTGACTCATGGAACATGGTGTCTCATCCAGCTCTCTAGGGTGAGCCTCCCATACCTTGCTTCCTGAATGGAGAGTATTAAGGGGAAACAGCCAAACACTCTTTGACTATAAGAAACATTGGAGGATGATGGGCGAGTATTTCGCAAATGGTATGATCAAAATTATTTCGGAATGCCCAAGAGTGATCCTATAGACGACACTCTCTCCATCTCAGATATGCCAATAACTCCCTTGAATCCTTGTCTCCACTAAACATGGTGTCGCCAGGTGCTCAACAATGTCCTCATCGATCTAGGTGACCTATGTCCAATGGTAGACCTAATGCCCTTGCCCATATGCCTCCTTGGAGGAAATTCCCAAAGAGCGCATTCCATTGCACCATGTGTCACGACACACCTCAGGAAACACCGCATTCCTCGACATGCCACTGTATGCTGCAACCTGTCCCTATACACCAATGGATACCCTCGGCTATGGCTATGACATCCTATATTGTTTTGTGTCCTACTTGTGTCACTGCACCAGTCACTCCTGGCATGTACTCAATGCAATGTAAGTCACTCCCACTCCACAACACAGTCCAACATACTACATCACACCACCATGCATGTCCATGCCCACCTGTAGACCACTTCTAAATGCTAGATGCTCCCACACATCCTTGAATGTGATGGCCTAGAGCTATGTCTCTACATGTTAGGCCACACTTGATCAGTATCATCACCTCCACCATCGCATCACTATCCCCGTCGATGAATGGATCTTCTCTCCAAATCCCCCTTAAGGGATCTGAGAAGTGACTCTCCCTATGTGTCAGCAGTAATTCCACCACTACTTCGCTCCTTTGCATCCTCTGTGCCCCATACAAAAGTGAAGAGTCTCCAACTCCATACAAGGCACCATTCGGTGGCTTGGCCATGCCAGCTCCTTCGACAAATCTTGCTAGAGTATTTTGATCACCTAGTGATCCCATGTACAAATGCCATACCAAGAAAACCAAAAGAGTCTGTCCATAAACTGGTCGGCCACTGGTTCTCATTGAGACTCCCCTAGAGAATGTGCAATCTCAATTGTTGGGTCAACTGCACTATCCTGGTTGTATTCAACCAGCATAATAGGGAAATGATAGGTAGTCCCATCCTGAACCCAATTCTAGTATGCGCTTCCGGTATCCCCAGTGCCTGGAATCTACTGCCGAGCTTCACCTTGGTCCTCGCCATCTCCATAGCCCACTCCACCCGGTACCAACTCAGATTCTCTTGCCATCCAACCCCACAAGAGGGATCGAATGCATGAACTCCAACACATAGAACAACCCCAAAATGCAAGTGTTGCACCCTATGCAACTCAGGTCGTACCATATCGCTATCCTGGTCAATACACACAATCTGACTAGGTAGCTCTGTCTCCCTCTATCCAATGGGCCAAGGTAACCTAACAGGGTTGTCAACCCCATCTATGTTTGCCCGAAGAGGGCTGCTCTCATGCTCCTACATACACTCTAGCTACACTAGTATGGAATCCAACTACTCCCCAACATGAGTCAATTTGGCCATGGACTCAAGACAAACCGCTCTCATTCCCTCTAGCACCTCATTCTACTGCAAAATTGCCTCTCTAACTAACACAACCTTCCTTTTTAATTCTAGAATGTTGGCCTAAAACTGATGGAATTTTCATGGGAATCCATCACCTGTAAACTCATTCATGACTCCATATACCTCAATAACTATTGGTATCTCGTCCATGGGTTGCACCCCCTCAACAGATGTTTCTATCCTCTCCACCAAGGTGTCAACTGGGGTTGTCAAAGAGGTGTCTAACAAAGGCGACTTGCGTGCCACACCGGGTATATTGATGTGCTCCTCACCATCCTTTGGGATCTTGGTATCATGCTCAACCTCCTCCTTAGGCTCCTGATATCTGAATCCAGGTCTCCTCCAGCAAAAGCACCCCCTGGTTTCACCCTCTAACTATCTTTGTCCTGCCTTCTCCCTTTCATGAGATCTGGTGCCCTGATTTGGTGGACTTTCCCCACCTAATGTAGATGGTTGCAGCCGCATGGCCTGCATACCTCTCACATATCTATTTTAAGGGTGAGGATGGGTTTCTCCTATCACCCTCTTCAACTGGGCCAACCTCTCATCATCTCGATGAATTCTACCCCAGAATTTTTGCATACTCGATTTGCCTTGAGCCATGGATTTGTCTGACTCTAATATTTTCAATAGGCTGAGCCAAGGTTATAGCCCTGATACCATTGTAATGTTCGTAAACAGGAATGTAGGTGATATACAAAGCATGAAAACAATCCAGCAGATAGAAAAACGAAATATGCTTAAGCACCCATGGAAACTGATCCGAATTGGATCCTAAACACACTTTATGTTTTCATGATTGTTTCAAATTATGCCAAAAGATTAAAGTCTTAGAAAAATCAAGTTATCAGAAGGAATCCTCGTGACAGTTGCAATTGTGGTCAGAGTAGAGCAATGAGGACCCTCGGTCGAGCGCACAGACCATTAGCCCATGGTAACACGCACTGGCAAAAAATTGGCAAAAGTAGAGGCAAATTCGAGAAACGGGGGTAGTTCCTGATACACGATTACAGGGCATCCCCCTCAGTGAAGGAAAGCCCTGAAGCGTCCAGACTCGAAAAGGCTATGAAATGTGGAAAAGTAATGCTTTCGATTCCATAGCATAGGATTCCACAAACCGGTAGGATATAAGAAGGCCTCGAGGCGGTAAGCAGTTTTGACTGAGTCTCGCCCAATGCCACACACCAAGCAACATGCGTCCGACAGATGAGAGAGAAAACTGCCCGCATCGAACAGGTAAACATCATGCAACTTACCTGCCCGATATGAACGATGACCATAGGATTTGGGGGTCCAGATCAACGGCGGAGGTACATCCCGATAAATGACCGGATTTGGAAAATTTATGAAGCAAGATTACAGGTAATTTGAAGTCCGACGTGGACAATGAGTTGGAAAAAGAGTCGTGTTTCGCAGGCAATCTTGAAGGAAACAGAAATAACAGTCATTCAAATATGATTCAAGGAATCTGACACACTCAATTCGTTAGGAAACAGGTGGCCACCTCCCTGCGAGGAGTTACACAGTGGTGACGACACAGAGCAGAGGAATTTGAACAGACAAGAGTAGGAAACCAGAAAGCCGAGAAGCGGAAATGAACAGTCAAAAAGAATAGACTGGCTTTAAAGCCATGAACTGACAGAAGAAGAGAGGAGACAACAAAAAGAGGAGTTAGTTAGACGAAGAAAGCTAAGAGCAGAGAACAGAGAAGAGAAGTCGAGCTGACCTAAAGGTAGCATCGAGCCAGATAGAGCCAGAGAGAGTCAGAGAGTCTATGCACTCTAGAGAAGGCTTGAGAGGTTCAAGCGGACTCCTCGGCATAGGCCTGTCATGTATGAGACCCAGATTGGGCTTATACTACTGTGACCAATAGAGGTCGAGTTTCAATAAGGAGAGTCTGTGTACTCCAGTCCTACTGATTTTTATCTGTTTAGTGAGACTCAAATTGAGCTCATTGCTGTAAAAACTATGCTTGAAAACATAATAGAGAGGCAACCACTGAAGGCTGGACCAGGAGATGTAGCCCAAGAGCATTGGGTGAACTCCTTATTAAACTTGTTGTGTTTACATGTTTGACTATTATGTTTTCATTAACTGCCTCCATGTCTATGTATTCTAGCAATCTTATCGATCCATTGCATAAAGTAACATAGGCACATCCATGCACATGAGTCTGTAATACCTTTAATTCTTTATCCTGGATAAATTCCAGATCAAGTGGTATCAGAGCTTAGGTTTACTAAGGTTAGACAAGCTTGTGCTGGATTTTGTTGTTGAATGCTAACTAGATCAAAGCTTAAATTAGGAGAAGGAGAGTTGGTTGAAGCTAACCCAGAAATTGGAAGAGTCTATCCTAAGGGGAAAATGTCAGAAGAAAGTCCCTTGGAATCAAACTCCCCGTTCATGGATAGCTTTATGACCATGAAATCCATGGTGGAGGAAATGTATAGAGAATTTAGGAAAAGTAAGGATGAAGATTCATCAAACTCCAAACAAGACAAAGGAGTAGAAGAATCTCTCCTCCATGACCACTCTAAAGGCAAAGGGAAAGAAGAAAAATTTCTCACACCTCCTAATAGCCCTAAAAATAAAAAGAAAGCATCATTGAATAAATTATATGTCCAATTTGATTTGCCGATATATGATGGAGAGTTGAATGCAGAGAATAAGGATAATTGGATCAGACAGATTGGTGTTTATTGTAGAGTGCAGAGCATTGATTCAGACAAGAGTAAGATTTAGCTGGCCAGCCTATGCCTTGGGGGCACTGCCTTGGTATGGTGGGAACGTAGGACACAAGATGACATGAAGAAACATGGTAAGATTCTTTCTATCCAGAGTGAATTTGTTTCTGTAATTAAAAAGCAATTCTATCCACTAGCCTATATGCATCAAGCCATGATGAACTGGAAAACTCTTCGCCAATTAAAAGGGAAAAGTGTACTAGGTTAAACCTAAGAATTTAGGAAAAGAGCTTTGATTCTAGGAATTTATTTAGACTCACCTGAGACTCTACTGAAGTATATAGGCGGTCTACACAGCTACATGAGGCACACTATCCTCATGTTTAATTCAACTAGCATAGATGAGGTATCCATCTAGGCTACACATCTAGAAGCTAGAGGTAAGAATGGGAACCCATAAGTTGGGGGATCATCCAAACCCACTGTAAGCAAGAATAAGGAGAAACAAAAACAGAAATGGAAAGAGAGGAAGAAAAATACTGTACAGAAGAGAAAGTCTTCATGCACTCACTGTAAGAAGGATGGGCATGATGATGAACACTG
Organism: Pinus tabuliformis; assembly: GCA_031772625.1. NCBI lineage: Eukaryota > Viridiplantae > Streptophyta > Pinopsida > Pinales > Pinaceae > Pinus > Pinus tabuliformis. The sequence goes on along the minus strand of CM062816.1, from coordinate 1,640,873,964 downwards.
CTAGATTCTGCATCCGGAGCTGAAACCCAAGAAAAACGAGGGCAAAAAGAAGAGAACTGCTGCAGCTATTCAAAAGGATTTGGGGTCAGACTCAGGAGATGAAACAATGATCACAACCACAGGTATAAAAGGTAAAAATTCTGAAGCATCTACTAGTAATTCTGCTACTGATAATGAAGAAAATGAGAGGAAAAGACATGAGCTTTTTCATATTCGAGTTATTTCCAATCATCAAAAGATTGATACTTTGTTTGATAGTGGCTCACAAGTAAATTTAATTTCTGAAGCAATTGTAAAGAAGTTGGGATTACTAACCACACCTCACAAGAAACCATATCCATTAGGTTGGTTATGTGATAAAGCAAAACTATAAGTGACTAGACAATGTAAACTTAAGTTTTCTTTTGGGTCAACATTTGTAGATGAGGTTGAGTTAGATATAGTTCCTTTGGATATATGTGGAATTGCTTTAGGAAGTCCTTACTTGTATGATAGAAATGCTATTTTCTATAGAGCAGAGAACAAGTATATACTCGTTAAAGATGGAATTGAATATATTGTAAGAGCTCATAAGCTCAAGAATAATTATACTCTCACAAACTCACGGCAGATGAAGAGAATTGTAAATTCATGCAAACAATTTTTACTGATGGTTGTAAAGGAAAAAAAACCTGATAAAACCAATGTATTTGAGGGCTGTGATGCTAAACAACAAGTTGATTTAGAAAAAGTTGTTTCAGAATATGATATATTATTTCAAGAACCTAAAGGTCTGCTACCCAAAAAGGAAATAGTACATGATATTAATTTGCAGCAAGATGCTCCATTGCCTAACATCGGAATGTACAGGTTTTCTACTTTAGAGAACGCAGAAATCAAGAAGTAGCTACAAGAGCTACTCGAGAAAGGGTTCATAAGGCCTAGCACATTGCCATGTGGGTCTCCAATTGTCATGGTGAGAAAGAAATATGGATCATGGAAAATGTGCATTAATTACCAAGCACTAAATAAAATAACGATAAAAAATCGTTATCCTCTTCCTCGTATAGATGATCTATTAGATCAATTGAAAGAAGCTGTTTATTTTTGCAAGTTGGACTTGCATAGCGGATATCATCAGGTCAGAGTTGCAGAGCAAGATGCATGGAAGACTTCTTTCAAAACAAAGAAAGGATTGTATGAGTGGCTGGTTATGCCTTTTGGCATAACTAATGCTCCTGCTACTTTCATGAGAGTAATGAATGATGTACTCAGACCTTTTATTGATGATTTTGTCATTGTATATTTAGATGACATTCTTATATCCAGCAAAATGTGGGAACAACATTTAAAGCATGTTAAGCAGACTCTAGATGTTTTGAAAAGAGAAAATCTTTATGTTAAACTCTCAAAATGTGAATTTGGAAAAACTTCTTTGAATTATTTTGGTCATATAATAGGGGGTGGTGAATTGAAGATAGATCCCTCTAAGGTTGCAGTCGTTGTAAACTGGCCTAAACCCAAATCTGTGACAGAAGTTAGAAGCTTCCTAGGATCAGAAAAATATTGGAGAAAGTTTATTTCTAACTTTTCCTTAATTGCAGCTCCCTTACATGCTTTAACATGATTGAACAAGGTGTTTCAGTGGTGAGGCAAACAGCAGAAAGCCTTCGACACCTTGAAAGAAAAGATTAGTACAGCACTAGTACTAGCACTACCCGATCTTCAAAGACCATTTGAGATTGAAACAGATGCCAGTGACTATGCTATGGGAGCAGTGTTGATGCAACACGGTAAACCCATATGCTATCATTATGAGACATTTAATTCCGTAGTAGTTAATTATCCCACATATGATAAAGAATTGTATGCATTAGTACAGAGTGTGAAAAAGTGGAAACATTACTTAATGGGAAAAGAGACAATTATACATACTGATCATCAACCACTTCAATATTTACACTCCAAAACTAAGTTGCAACAATCAAGGCACTATAGGTGGATGGGTTTTCTACAACAGTTTCATCTTGTCATCAGATATGAAAAGGGCATACACAATAAAGTTGTAGACATGTTGTCCATACCGATCATAAATGCATCTACTATACTTAAGCATAATTCAGTATTTCATGAAAGCTACTTTGAACAATATGCTCAAGATATAGATTTTAAAGATGTACATGCAACTTTAAGTCAAGGCAAACAAGTAGGAGAATTGGATTATCATGTTAAGGACCAGCTCTTATATCATTTTGGGAAGCTATGCATTCCACAAACTGAAAGAGTAAAGATAATTCAAGAAGCACACACTTATATAATATCAGGTCACTTTCGTGTAAGTAAAATAGTTGCACAGCTGCAAAGATTTTGTTATTGGCCAAAAATGAATGAGACAATTTTTAGATATGTGAGAGGGTGTACCATGTGTGCTAAAAGCAAACCCAGTAATAGAAAACTAGGCCTGTACACACCACTACCAGTTCCTTCTCATCCTTGGGAAAGTGTTTCCATGGACTTTGTTGGATGACTGCCTAAATCTAGGAAAGGTCATGACTATTTATATGTTGTTGTGGATAGGTTCATCAAAATGTGTATTTTAATACCTTGTAACAAACAGATTACAGCTGAACAAACTGCAAAGTTGTTTTCTTAGCATGTATGGGTTGATTTTGTATTACCCACTTCCATTATATCTAATCGAAATACCCAATTTGTTGGGAAATTCTGGTCGAGTCTGTGGGAATTGATGGACACTAGACTGAAAAAGAGTACAACTTTTCATCCTCAAATAGATGGCCAAACAAAAGTGGTCAACAGGACAGTGATCCAGTTTCTCAGAGGCTATTGTAGCAAGCATCCCAAACTTTGGGATGAACATTTATGTTATGTGCAGCATGCTTACAGCCGAGCTAAACATTATTCTACATAGAGATATCCTTTTGAGACCTGTTTTGGTTTCACACCAAGGTCTCCCTTGGATTTTGTCTTTGGTAAAGGCATAACAGTTGATGGACACAGTGATGTGGACAAGGCAACCAAGTTATTCGAAAAAATCCAAGATATTCACCAGGCAGTACATGAACAACTGGAAAGGAGCCAAGCCAAGTACAAGGCAAGGCATGACAAGCATCGGATGGACCATAGTTTCCAAGTTGGTGATCAAGTCTAGCTGTATATCAGCAAAGACAAAATGCAAGGTGAAGGTAAGAAGCTAAAGCTAATAAGGTATGGACATTTCAAGATACTTGAGAAAATTGGTGAGAATGCTTTTCGCCTTGATTTACCAGCTTACATGCACATCTACTCAGTTGTTAATGCAGACAACTTGAGACTATTTTAGTGTTCATTAATTGAAGATCCTGAAGAGCAGAGTCAATTGCCTTCTATTGATGATCTGTTGCCTAAATATCTTAATGAGTTGCAGGAAGATATAGTTCTGGACAGGAAGGGGAGGACCATGCGCAAAGGGGATGTTAAGTACCTTAAGATTGGACTCAAAGGTTCGAAGCCAAGTAGTGCAAAATGGATAGAAATTGAGAAAGCGAGGAATCTATACCCTCACTTGATTGATGCTTAAAAGAAAACCAACTTTTGGTGGTCCAAAAGCTTTTTCAGTGGGAAGGTCGTGATCTGAATTGGATCCTAAACACTGTCTAAGTTTTCATGACTATTTCAAATTATGCCAAAAGATTCAAGTCTCAGAAAAATCAAGCTATTAGAAGGAATTCTTGTGACAGTTGCAGTTGTGGCAAAAGCAGAGCAACGAGGACCCTTGGTCGAACGGGGAGATCATTGGCCCATGGTAACATGCACTGGCACAAAATTGGCAAAACCAGAGGCAAATTTGAGAAACAGGGGTAGTTTCTGATACGCGATTAACACTAATCGTGTATCGCAGGGTGTCCCCCTTAGTGAAGGAAAGACCTGAAGCGCCTGAACCTAAAAAGGCTATGAAATGTGGAAAAGTAATGCTTTCGGTTTCGTAGCGCGGGATTCCAAAAATCGGTAGGATATCGGAAGGCCTCGAGGCGGTAAGAAGTTTTAACTGAGTCCCACCCGATGCCACACACCAAGCGACACGCGTTCGGTGGATGAGAGAGAAAACCACCCACATCGGATCAACGACGGAGGCGCATCCCGATAAATGACCAGATTTGGCGAAGTCATGAAGCAAAATTACAGGGGATTTGAAGTCCGGCGTGGACAATGAGTTGGCAAAAGAGTCGTGTTTTGTGGGCAATCTTGAAGCAAATAGAAATAATAGCCATTCAAATACAATTCAAGGAATCTGACACGCAGTTCGTTAGGAAATAGGTGGCCACCTCCCAGCGAGGCGTTACACAATGATGATGACACAAAGCAGAGGAACTCGAATGGACAGGAGTAGGAAACTAGAAAGACGGGAAGCAGAAATGAATAGTCAAAAAGAAAAGACTGGCTTTAAAGCCATGAACTGACAAAAGCAAAGAAGAGACAACAAAAAGAGGAGTTCGTTAAACGAAGAAAGCTAAGAGCAAAGAACAAAGAAGAGAAGTCGAGCTGACCTGAAGGTAGCATCGAGCTAGATAGAACCAGAGAGAGTCAGAGAGTCTGTGCACTCTAGAGAAGGCTTGAGAGGTTCAAGCAGACTCCTCAGTATAGGCCTGTCATGTATGAGACCTAGATTAGGCTTATACCACTGTGACCAATAGAGGTCGAGTTTCAGTAAGGAGAGTCTATGTACTCTAGTCCTACTGATTTTTATCTATTTAGTGAGACTCAAATTGAGCTCACTGTTGTAAAAACTCTGCTTGAAAACATAATAGAGAGGCCACCACTGAAGGCTGGACCAGGAGACGTAGCCCAGGAGCATTGGGTGAACTCCTTATTAAACTTGTTGTGTTTACATGTTTGACTGTTATGTTTTCTCTAACTGCCTCAGTGTCTATGTATTCTAGCAATCTTATCGATCCATTTCATAAAGTAACATAGGCACATCCATCCACATGAGTCTATAATGCCTTTAATTCTTTGTCCTGGATAAATTTCAGATTAGAAACACTAGAAATAGAGAACTGTTGAGCCATTTTATTACTTCGTCAAGAGAAAATACAATAGTAAAATAAAATGGTGCACTTGGACTTGTCTCAATGGACAAGCATGACAAAACGCAGTTGAGAAAATGCTGAATTAGAGACTTCTACAACTGTTGCACCAAACTGAACTACACTGCCCCATAAAACTACTCTGTCTTTTTACTTTGGAGGGCGAGAATCACTGCTTCCTGTGCTTAGAAAATTATGGGATTTCATCTCCTTTCTCCTTGTCCTAAACCCAGAAAAACCCACGAAGGAATTGGCCAAATGTTGACCTCAAAATCTTGGCCCAAATTCCCCTTAGCTCCTATAGCTACTAGCTGCATAAGGACCCCCGTTTGACCCCTTAGATTTGTCCAAAAAATTCTATAAAATTAGGAGTGTCATCCTTGCCCAAAACCTAGAAAAACCTAGAAAGGGTTTCCCTTGGTTCCAACCTTCAAAAATCGACCTTTCACAACTTGACCCTCCTCCAATTTTGAAGTTTGTTGAGGTGATTGATCCTATCAATCTCTGCTCTCCCAACTCTAACAATCCTCGTCAAATCACCCTCCAAGTGATCTCCTGCTTCTCCCGGCCATATCTAGCTCTACAATTCCTCCCTCCAAATCCCACATGATCCCAATGATGTATCTCTATGCAAGCCCTGGGTAACTATAAATCAGATTGTTGGGATGATGGCTCTGCTAACTCCATAACTCACAAGAAAGGATGGAACTTTGTTACTCTCCCAATCCTATTAATCTTCCGACAAATTCTTGGTCACTGATAGCTCCAAACTCCCCCTACATATTCTCTAGCTAACTAGAAATACACACTCCCTATTGTGGCTAAATTGTATTATTGTAACACACTCCCAGAACTCCTAAAATAATTATGAAACTATCTCTCTAGGGTAGGCATGGATGGTGCCCCAAAGTATAGTTTGAATCTCCCACTTGAGAGATTCATGGCTAAACATTTGATTGACTCAGCTAAGCATCAAAGTGAACAATCAAGTAATTTTGATTACAAGGTGTAAGAATGAATCCAAATGAGGGCTCTCTCCTCCTTTTATCTTTGTGGGCCTTCCTTGCCTCATGTGGGCCCCCCCATCTAGCACTTTGAATTCCCTCCAATCCATTTGAATGGCCTAGTTCAAATTCCCACGTGGGTGGCCCCTACCTTCCACTAGCAACCAAATTAAGTTGAATTTCATCCTAAGTCCCTAAGTCGAAAATGTTTGGCTCTTTCCCTTAGCCAAAATTGTGCAAAAATATGTGGAAACACCCTGTTACAAATGTGTTTGGGAAGGGGCATGACAATCTCCTCCCTCCTCATATGGAGGAGAATCCTTGATCTGGTCTGCCACTCGGATGGCTATTGGAGAAACCCCTTGAGGTCTCTATGGTCCAACATTTGCATGACATTTTAAGTCAAATCTCTGTACATATAAAAAAAATGATAAAACCCTCAAAAACCTCAAAAATAGTTTTTACCTGAGTTAGTCCATTGTTCCTCTAGACGAAGTGGAAGATCTGTATCTCCTCGAAATCTGTTCCTACATACATCCAATCATTGACCATGATTAGTTGTTGATGCATCCATCCAAAAAATGTTGGAGGGAATGATATATGTTGACTTCCCTCATGTCGCAGCATCAACTCTGCCCATCGAGGTAATCATGTATCTCTAGAAGCTGGTGGATCGACTTCCAATCGTTGATAGTGAAATAACGACACACATTCTAGGATGAACGTCACCATAATAGATTTGAAACCAAATTGTTTCAGATTCCCCTTCTTGCACTTGGTTAGCTGGTGCTTCATGCACAACAACAAACCTTCACCCTAGTTGAAAACTGTGGGATTTAGGCACCCAATCGCATACTAGAAATGAGACTTTGATGCCTCATGTAACTCCTCCACCCCAACTATTCGTGCCATGGTGTGTAGAATTGTTCACAGTGGGAGGTTGGTGATGGTATCTATGTCAATTTTCCACTGTTACCCTTTTTGGCTCTTGGACAATGCCTCACAATGAGAATATCCATGCTCTCTCCTCTAGTACATGATCCAGATAACTACAATCATTGTCCTTTTCTGGACAACCTAGTAATGAAGTAAATTTCGGTGAACTCTATTTCGAGATCTTGATCCCCAAACATGAACAATTGGAAATATATATCCCACCAACTGAGTAAGTGTTGCAATAGTTCAGTTGTGCTCTGATCCCAGGGATCATGAATAACTTGAGAAATCCACATGCTCGAATGGCATCAATACAGTCTTCATCCTACATAGCCTGATGGTCTTCAGCTTCATGACCCCTCTCTTTCCATTTGATCACCATTTTGGACTGGTTTTTCTGCAAAACATATGCAAACCAAAATTTCATGATCATCCATGGGGATAAAATCCAATATTAACGATTTAACATGGAATATTTCACATCAAATTTTTTACTTCGGTGCCAGTGCATCTATTTAGTAATATTCTCACATTGCTAGCATGATTTCCTAATTGGCCTCAGGGTTAACAGGGTGAGTCCGATGCGTGAAACCCACGCTGGTCACCCATGATGTAATTTTGTTTACAAATATTCCCTGCAGCCTACCCTATGGATTAAAATTCATAAAGCGACTACCAAAATGAAGGGAAAGGAAAAATCTATTACCCATAACAAGTGCCTTGACAAATGGTGTCCTAGATTGATCGTGCTCCTTACCTGAGACTCGAGGTAAAATGAGGTAAAAATGCTCTCACAATTTCAAATTGGTAAAATGGTAAAAATGACTTACTTTTTGCCTGATTTGTATTTTTTAAATAATATTTATACAAAATTAGGACATATTTCTGCCTTTATTAATACTTTTCCTCGAAAACAGTAACGTCCATTTTCTTGTGAAGCGATAGGTCATATATTCTTGGTGATGGTGATTTTGTTTGACTAATTCAACAAGATTTATTTGATCACTATTTCGGACTCGTAAAAAATAAACGAAAAAATTAACCCCTGGAGTAATCTTTGAGCTCTTTTATGACTCTTGAAAAATGAAAATATCACTGAGTACTTGTCGTTTTGAACTCGTAAAAGGAAATGAAATGATGTCTACTCATTATAAGTTTAACACTTTTCTAGACTGACATAGACTATTGTACTAAAAAGGAAAACCTTAGTCGAACATGGGTAAGAGGTTCTCTTGGATATTGTTTTCTACCTTTTGAGGTTCAAAAGATGATTTATGAAAAGGGACCTTTGGAGTTGTCTTTTTCTCTTGTTTTTCAGACTCTCTAAACATGAAAAAGATGCCGAGTTTTACCTCCGTCGGACTTGTAAAAATTAAGCAATGCATGACTTGTCACCACGACGAGATCGAGTTCCTCCTTCCTAGGGCTCTTAAAAATTACTAGGATGGATTCATCCTAAGGGTGAACTTATAAGGAAAGCATATGCTATACCCTTCAAGCTTGCGATAAAAAATATATGGGGTACTCACCAGAAATGGTGGTGGAAAATGTGAAAGCATTCATCTCTTGTATCCTGTAAATGCAATATGTCTCTCTTGAACATGAAAATCATCTATTAATCGTGTTGGGTTTGGGACACCCTTACTTGATCACTTTTCTTCTTGGGTTTGGGGAATCCATTTTTTCTCTCATCTAATTATACCACTTCATCATCATGACCACTGATCCTATGTTGAGTCAAATGATGCAAAACTCCAGAGTCATGTCGCTGATATGTTCAAGAGAAGTCCTAACTATAGTTCTTTACCACATATACACTGTCTGACTTTATGCCACACTCCTGGATCATACTTATCTACTCTACTACATCCTTTTGTTTCATGTCAATGATGTGGGATTCATTATGGCCCTCCTTTGATGGATCACTTCCTGTCAACTTTAGCTCATTATCTAGGAAGATGATTTAGAAACTGCCTTCTAGTATATTAGAGCTTGCATGCCTCAATGGAAATTTCATCACATTCGATGATGGGTTTACATCATTGACCTTCGATCGGGTGATTCCATGGGTGTTCGACTTCAGCTTCATTGTTCACATTCGTGGATTGTGTTGATTGTATCTTGAGAGACATTGTCATCATTGGTGGTTTCTCTCATGCCTATTAACGATCTACGTTATTGACTAGTAATCAGGTGGTTTTCTATCATGTTTGACTTTGACACATATATTCACATGTTAGAATTTGTACATTGATTGAGTCGAGACGGAGTGAAAGACCCTGGATTTTGTCTGATAAAATCCAGGTTTCGTGGAGTTATGAGTCATTCATGATTCTACACATGTTTCCTCTGGATGGATGGCTATGATCATATCATGGTCCATATTCACCATCCTTTGTATTCAAATGGCTACGACCATACTGAGGATCTTTACACATGATCCATTTTATACGAATTGTTGTGTCCATACTACAGATTCATGTAGTATTAGATGCCTATCCATGTATTGTTAGGCATGATCATCAGAGTTGTTAGATATGTATATGTATATGTATATTATTGATTTGTAGGTCTCCTAACGATGTTGTTCTTGTCCTTGCACTGACTTGTAAACCATATCAACCATCACTCCATGTTCTACCTTCATGCTTTATGGGGAATCTGTTACATAGTATTTTTTCATATCTCCTGTTCACTTCCTATACCATATCCGGAGGTGCCAAAACATTTACTACTATTCAACATATCCATCATGATATACACACCAAAGCTTCCTTGAAGAATCAAAGGAAAACCGCCCTAAATCCATTCTAGAGAAGGTTGCCTAAAAATCTAATTTTTGGCATTAATGTGTTTTTCTCCAATGCTTTCCCATGCTGATGGCAGGTTTCTCAGTTATACACTCGCATTTCCAGTGTGGGTTTTCATAGGAAAGCCTATGTTGAACCTCTTCTAAAAGGTTTTCCCAAACTAGAGAAGAAGCTTCACTCACTAGAACCTTCGGGAACAACGAGTTGGATATTGATTGTTACTGATATGGTCTATCTCTCTCATTTGGGCCTCTTGATCTTATCATCATGGGATTTCCCCTTGAGATGTGTACCTTCCTCCCTCTTTTGTGGATCCCTAACTCCCTCTCCCTTCTTATAAATTCACTCCCTTCAATCCCCAAATGGTTGGTCATTGATTACTGCATATCGATGATGAGATTATGATTACATGCTACCCATTCTACCTTGGAGAAGGAGTGCTTGAATATTCTTTTCTTAGACTTTTAAATCCCCAAAAAGTAGGGCTCCAACATTAAGGCATAGGTTTTATGCTTCCCTTTTTAGTTTCTTAATATATACATTTGATGTTCACTCTCCATAATTGTGTAAGTTCTTATTCTATTACCTTAATGTTCCTTGATATGTTAAGTAGTTTATGTTTGATATATGTTATATATGCTCTTGTATCTTGCATAGTGTGTTGATCTTCCTTGTAGGTATCTGAACGTGGAAAACAACTAGGGAGTAAGGCTTGGAGCAAAAGGTTCAAATCCATCTCTAAGGTTCGAGCAATTAGCATTAGAACAAGGTAGCTTCCTCCTTGTTCTTTCACATGTCAAACATAACCTAGGAAAGTGTGTGTTAGATTATTTGGTTTGTGGCTAGACCCACTCATTGGGTTGGAGGGATCACCTTTGTTCGTAGAGGGGATTTTCCTTCACAAAACTAATCATCATGCTTTGATGAGGATCCATCTTTGGTGTTCCACTGAATCTCTTTATTGTACCAAGTTGGACCACAAACACTCCCACTTTGGTAGATTTTCCCTCCCATTTACCAAATCCTAGTAGTTGTGCTAGCTCTTGGGAAGGACTACAAGTGCTAGGCTGAGCAGATCATATTCAACAATTATAACATCAACACTTCAAATCTCATACCGACTTCGGGTGAACTTGGTCAAGTACTTTCGTATTATGTCGCCCTTCTCCATCTTGATTTTTCCGAGCTTTTCCTTTAGTGATAGCTTACTATGGTCATTGTTGTTTTGAAACAGGTCTATCAAGGCCTTCCACATTTCATATGCATTCTCCTTACTATGGAGGCTCGAGACAATATGATCTTGAGCTCCTTCCAGGATAATCCTTGTCTCCTTTGCAACACATTTTCTCCACTCTGCCAAATCTTGAGCATCAATCGCTGGAGGCTTATGAATATCTTTGTCTATGAATTACTTAATTCCATTGTCTTCTAACACTTCCTCCATCCAGTCCTCCTAAGAAATATAGTTCTAACTACCCTTAGGGGAATATTCGAGTCTGAATCCGCAGAATGACATCTTGTTGACTCTAAAGAAAGACAATGCAAATTTGATTTCACCTGCAAAAGACAAACTCTTATTCTCCTCTTCTAAAGTGACTTCTACCCTAATAACATGTAGAAATTCCTTATAGATTCAAACTGCTAATTGGAATTTACTAAAAATATATACTTGAATATATTCTTCTCATCAGCGGAAACAATTAAACGATTTCAAAATCACAAAGCATACGAGAGAAAAAAATTAATCAACACATTACACAATGATTTCCTGGGAAAATCCACAGCTAAAAGCCCCTTCTATATGTATATTGCATTATTCATAAAATATGAGAAAATTGTAATGCTTTTCTCAAGCCCGAGAAACATTTGCACTATCTCTATTTGTCTCACAACTTCGTAGACAAGCCCAGGCCAATAATTAACCAAATTTTGGCTTGCTCAAGTCCCTATTTCCTTGTTTTGCTTCCTTGGGAAATAACCCTTATTAATTACGGAAATTCCTTGATTTTTATTGTTCAAACCTTTAGGCATTCCTCTGGTTGCATGCACCACTTGTACAATCTGGATGATTATACAACTAATATCACATTGCCCTTAAACTCCAATATCAGGTGGGTAACTCTCAGACCTGACATGAATGAGTTATTTATGAGTGTTATAGATCAATTTTGGCACGTCACTCCCATCATTCAAATTAGTACTTTTAGGGCTCATCAAACCCTAATTCAGTTGCTACATGCCCTAGACAAGTCATCACTTTGAATGCCTCCTTCCCTAAGAGTTTCTTGGCTTGAAGCCCTCCAAAAATGCCTCCTTGAGGGACCAATGCAAACTTGGTCAGGGTTAAGTGTGCTTCAGTGCAGGTATGCCCATGTCAGGGTGCTTTCGAGAGAACTTAGGCCCACTTTGACCTGCGTTGGGTGAGATTGAGTGAAATCATCAGAGGGTTATGGGAATATTCTTATCTTCTAGAGCCATCTAGAAGATTCCCACACTTATCATCTCCTATGAGCTCGAAATTGGATAGGGAATGAGTTAGGTAACCTCCTACCCTCTCATCCCTTCCTCCATGGAAACTAACTCTAAGTTTGGAAGGTTGTTAGGCCTCCAAAATGTCTTCAAAATGACATCCGTTTTCACCTCTATCTCCACCGTTTCACTCACATGTCACATCTCCATAACCTTATAACCTTTCATTAGCCACCATTTTCATAAATATATGGGTTAGGGTCCTTATTTACCAAAGTCATTTATTTTATGTGTTTAAAGTGAATTTATGATTAAAAACTAGGAAATTAACATGGTTTCATGTATCTATATATGTGGCTTGAGTTTTATGACATGTGTAGGTTATTTGGAAGCTTCCAGGGCACCCTTATGTGGCCTCCAATGCTCAAATTCGAATTCCCTTCAAAGAAGATTTGGATAAAGGTCAAAGAGGGATATGTTTCCTATTTGGATTGTAACTCTATGAGGTGCCTCATCATTTCCTATTTGGATTAGAACTCTATGAGACACCTAGGGGATATGTGTCTCACTATTAGCTATTTGGTTGTAACTATATGAGATTTTAGTGGATCCTCATTAAATAGGGTAGCTTCTTATGTTTTTGTATAAATAGGAGAGCCTTTTCCTTTGAGAGGCATGTGTAAAGTTGGGGAAATGCTCATGTTTTGAATATAGAATTTGGATTTGGCACCATGCTCATGAGTGATGTTCACTTTGATTTGGTTATGCTTTTATTTGGAGCCTCTCAACTTTCCATCTCTCATGCTTTTGGATTGGCCATCTATAATGTGTGAGATTTATTATTTTTCATAGATTAAGATTTATTGCTTTCATAGATTAAGATTTATTTGTTTTATATCTTTTCCTGTGTGAGAGGTTAAGTGTGATTGCTTTTATTTGATTTCATAGATTAAGATTTATTTCTTTCATATCTTTTCCTGTGTGAGAGGTTAAGAGTGATTGTTTTTATTTTATTTCATAGATTAAGCTTTATTTATTTCATATCTTTTCCTATGTGAGAGGTTAAGGGTGATTGTTTTTATTTGCTTCATAGATTAAAATTTATTTATTTCATATCTTTTCCTGTGTGAGAGGTTAAGAGTGATTGTTTTTATTTGCTTTCATATATTAAGATTTATTTATTTCATATCTTTTACTATGTGAGAGGTTAAGAATTATTGTTTTTTCTTTCATTTCATATCATGTGGTTTTGATTATTCATTTCATAGGATCCTGATTTGATAATGCACACATGATCCCTTAGAGTAGATTCCATTTCATGCAATTTCATTTTTGAAAGAGTGGTGTGCTTTTTAATTCCCACAAGTGTGGTAGATTAAAATTTCAATTCCTGCAAGTGTGATAGATTAAGATTTCAATTCCAAACATTGTACTATAATTTCCTTTGAATTGATTGTTGAATTAGAATAGGTGAATTTGGTCTATTGTTATTTGGTTAGTAGTTATATTGATCTAAATTGGAAGTTAATTTCTAGCATATATAGTGCACGCATGCTTCGCAAGTTTTATGAAACCCCCGGGTTGACAATTAAATGATAGGCAATAACTTTGACCCAACAAAGACCATTCAATACTCTCATTTATGACCAAACCTCCTCCATTTTCCTATAAATTGAACACTCATCTAAGTGATTAGGGGTTGGAATTTGAGAATTTGTAATGAGATACTATTGGTGTGAGGATTGAGATTATAAGAAAGTATTGTTATGTTGTTGGAGTGTTGTGCTATTGATGTGATGTTCATTGGAACCCAAGTTGGAGGAGTGACATTGAATCAAACTTCATGGTTGTTGATGAGCCCCAAAAATGAGTAATTATATGGGCTCATTCAGCCTCCTAATTCGACTTAATCCACCATTCTCATTATTTTATTGCATGTTTTTTATTATATTTATGCCAATAGAGTGAATTGGGTTAGTCATTATGCCAACAAGTCTAATGTGTGCTTTATGCAGTCTTTTTGGTCAATTTGGAGACAAAATCAAAGGTTTAAATGAGCACTTGGTAGCCAAATTCGTGGAGAGGATTTTTAGGAAGGTGTCCCCTTCATTTATGAGCTCTTACCTCGACTTCTATACCACCAGATCGGAGTTCAAGGGCCACCACATCGATTATCACAAGGGAAACCGAGCAAGGGCTAGTAAAGTTGTTGTTAACTGCAAGTTTTGGCAGCCGAGTTCCTAAAGTTTAGGAGGGCTATTTGGGTCCTCAATTTGTATAAATAAGAAGGCCTAGGGCCTCAGCTCAGTTAGCTAGTTGGAAGTTCAATTTTAGTCATTTTTTAGGCAGTAGGTTAGCTCTGCATTTCAACACATTTTCAAGCTTTTTCTTGTAGACAATTTTTGGGATGTAACTATTCTTTTGATCAATAAAGATGAATCCAGCTTTGCACCAGCTCTAATCTTCCTTAGGAGGCTGTAGCTCTTGGGGTTGGGCCCAACCCAAGTGCCCAGTACCTCCTTTGTGTACTTTTATGTGTCTTTGCTGCATTCATAGAATAATTTCTGCTATTTAGATTAAAATCTTGCTTTGTTACTTAGGTTGTTTTTGATGGTTAAAGTAGCTTTTCATGCTTCAGGTTGATTTGATAGATTGGTAAAGGAAAATATCTTCAAAAAGGCCATCAAGCAACCCTTGATCTCACCTCTCCCTCCTTGGGACCATGAGCTGAGACCAAGGTGTCCTTGCTGCCATAAAAACATTGTTCTTGCTTCTTCATGCAATTTCTAGTGTTAGATTCTTAGTTGCAAAAGTTAGTACCAGTTGTGATTACATGCTTAGATCCATTCTTGCTTGGTTTCCATAGTTGATTTACATGATTTTCTGCCACTAAACTTCTGTTCATCATGCTTATGGTTTCTAGGTCAAATTAGGTTAAAGTAATTAGATATTTGGTTTTCTTAGTCTTTGTTGGTTAGTATTGGAAAATAACATGCAGAGCACCTGTGATACCTCCTCTCCTACCCTTATCCCGTCAATGCAACCTGCTTCGTCCTCTAACTCAGATCCTTGCCTTTCATTTGCCCCATTTTCTCAATTTTCCCTAATCCCTACATTCTTGTGCATTGCTCCCTCCATCCTTGAACCAAATCCGATTGCCTTAACCACTCCTCATCCTCATTCACCAAGTCCTAGACCTCCTCACACCCTTATCTCACCTCCATACCCACTTATTCACTTTCTTTCCCCCATCATCCCTTCAAAATTCCCTCTCGGAACATCCTATAGAAACATCCTGTAGAAGCTACAGTACATCTTGTAGAACCCCTGCAGACTTCCTATAGAAGCTCACGAAAGTCGTTTCTTGAGATCCGATCACTGTGAAACTCTCTGGAAGGGTGCTAGGGACCCCTTAGGCCCTCTTCTCACCTTACCAACCTCTTGCAAGCATTTCCTTTCGCCAATACACCTCTGCATAGTCAAAAACAGTTAAAGCACATGCATAATAATTCTGCCAACCTACTCAAAAATACAAAAAGATGTTTCTTTTAAGATTTCACTTCAGAAGTAGCTTAGACACATGCACTTAACCTTCCAAAGAATCAATGAAATCTTTTTTAGGAGCTTTCGTCCTTTTTCTTGCATCAGTAGGGCTAGTTGGTAAAACTAGGGTTTGCATTTCCTTTCAGCTTTCCGCTTCTTTTTGAAAGTGTTAGGCCCCTATACTACTAGTGTAACCCTTTATTGTTATTAGTATAACCCACTTATTATATTGATGTACCCATGTAGTTCCCATATTGTTACTATTGTGCCCCATAGAAGCCCACTATTGTTATTATTGTGCCCTTACATTATTATTGTTAAGTCGACTCTGATTATGTTATGACCCCTTAGACTCCTATATATAGAAAGGAGGTCTTTTTATTTGTATCATCCAAGAATTGTTCGTTTATGTAATGTAAAGGAGGTTGCCCCCTCGAAGAGGCTGAATTCTAAGGCGTTGATCTAACTTTTCTATCTTTTCTTGAGCTGGTTTCATAACATTTGGTATCAGAGCTTTGGATTCTAGGGTTTCGCTGCTCCAAACAGGTCATCGTGGCATTTTCGCTATAACTTTTTTTTCTGTGATGTTTCAGAAGTCGCAAAAAAAACCCATTTGAGAAGAAATTTCGCTGCACCTTGGTTCTGAATTTCAGATATTTTTGCGCGATATTTGCGGAGATATGATTTGAGGAAGTTGGTCTTTTTGTAGACTCCTGAATTACATTCAAAACAGGTAACCTGGGGAAAATCATCATAGCTTTCTCTCTGGGGATTGAATTGAAATTTCGTAAAAAGGTAAAGAAATAGGACGGACTGTAGTTTCTTGTATGCATTTTTCAGATCCAAATGTTGAAACAGTGACTCGTGGCACGTCGTACAAGTTCACTCTACTGAATTAGTCTATAATCAGGTCATCTTGGGAGATTGTGCATAACTCTTTCTTGGAGAATCCAATTTGGATCAGACTGGTGGAATTGGAAAGAGGACACAGAGGGCTACTATAGGTCACAATTTCAGAACTTAAAGATCCGAAAGTACAGAGTTACAGTCATTTCAAGGTCGAGCTCCTAAAATCAAGAAAAAGCAAGATGAGGAAGTTTGATGGCAAGGATCCGGTAAATTGGATACTTCAGATGGAGCAATATTTTGATCTACATGGTGTACAACTATTACAAAAGGTATGTATTGCATCTTCATATTTAGAACCAGATCAATTTTTATGGTACAAAGGGCTTTGTTCTCGTAAACAACTTGTTACGTGGTCAATTTTCACAGAGGAAATGATAGCACATTATGAGGATACAAAGAGCAACTCCTTCTTTAGAGCAACACCACAACAATTGGAAAGAGTAAAAGGGCTTTGTGACATAGTAATTATGGAAACTAGGAAGTGTACCCCTCACAACTATAAACATGGAAGTGTTGTTTCTCCTAGCCTTCCACAACCTACAAGGGTTACACCACAACAATTGGAAAAAAAGAAGAGAAAAAGAGCTTTGTTACAATTCTGATAGCAAAAGCACTAAAGGTCATAAGTGTGTTGAGAAGAAATTATTTTACATAGAATATGAAGAGGAGGAAGATAAGGATCAAGAAACAACAAAAGAAGAAGATATACGTCAGGACCTCGCCCCAGAGAAAGAAGAAATGAATCAGACCATATCTTGTAAAGCATTGGCAAGAATTACCACTCCTCAAACTCTCAAGATAGAAGGACATATCAAGAAGAAAAAGGTGCAAGAGGTGAAAGATCACATCGAGAAAGAAGAAATGAATCCAACCATATCTTGTAATTAATTGTTCGAAATTACCACTCCTCAAACTATCAAGATAGAAGGACATATAAAGAAGACAAATGTTCAAGAAGTGAAAGATCACATTGAGCATCAAGAAATGAATCTGACCATATCTTGTAAAGGATTGGAAGAAATTACCACTCCTCAAACTCTAGAGATAGAAGGACATATCAAGAAGAAAAAGGTTCAAGCAGTGAAGGATCACATCGAACATCAACAACAAGTTCTCCAACTTTTAAAGGATAACTCCACCTCGGTGCAAAACCAAACGAAACAACAGGTAGATCAACATCGTAGTGAAAAATGTTTTGATGTAGGTGATTGGGTATTTTTACTGCTACATCTTAGGCAAGATATTTATGAGAAGGAAATGTTGACAATACTACATGCACTTAAAAAATGGCGACCTTACCGAATGGGAAGACTCTTCAAGGATGAGGATGTGGAGGCATTGTTTTGTGCTATTTATATTATCCAATCAGATTGGATAAACGAAGCAAGGGATGAATGGAAGAAGGACGAAGAAGTATGGCCACTTATTCAAAAGTTGCAAAAGATCCCAATTCAAACAATATTGCCAGAAATTGAAGAGGAAAGAAAAATCATATTGGAACCAGGAGCAGTCACAGAAATAAGAACCCAACAACTACGAAATCGATCAATTTCAGAGTATCTCATCAAGTGGAAGAACTTACCCGCTGAATATTCCACATGGGAGGATAAGAATTTTATACACAAGCATTAGGAACTACTCAAGCATTGAGGACAACGCTTTTTGAAGGAGAGGGGCATGTTAAGCCCCTATACTACTAGTGTAACCCTTTATTGTTATTAGTATAACCCACTTATTATATTGATGTACCCATGTAGTTCCCATATTGTTACTATTGTGCCCCATAGAAGCCCACTATTGTTATTATTGTGCCCTTACATTATTATTGTTAAGTCGGCTCTGATTATGTTATGACCCCTTAGACTCCTATATATAGAAAGGAGGTCTTTTTATTTGTATCATCCAAGAATTGTTCATTTATGTAATGTAAAGGAGGTTGCCCCCTCGAAGAGGCTGAATTCTAAGGCATTGATCTATCTTTTCTATATTTTCTTGAGCTGGTTTCATAACAGAAAGTAGATTAGCCTCCTTTGAGTTAGCTTTCATCCATCAGTTAAAAGCTTCTTCTAAGAGTTCATAGAAGTTGACTTAAGCTCCTAGCGAACTTGTGCCAGCTGATAAGTGATAGCTGCAGCAAGAGCTAGTACTTGTGCATACATAACCGTCGCTTCCAAGTTTGTTACGAACTACCGCGTTGATAAAATTAAAGAAGGGAGTTTCAGGAGTTGCAGCGTTATTGCTGCAATACTGGGGCCCACCATCTTTTTGGCACCATTGCCGAGGAAGCATCAGAGTATTGATGATTGCTGCTTTTCTTCTAGTTTCTACTACAACCTTCTGCTAAGTAGTTTATTTCAGCGAGCGTAAAGTAGATTGTTTCATTTCCATTCTGCAATTTCATTTCCGCAAAAGTAGATTAGCATTTCCTGCTTTCATATATTAGCATTTCAATTCCGTAATTTCAATTCTGCAAGCGTAGCCTAGCATTTCATTCCTGCAATTTCATTTTAGCAAAATAGATTAGTCCTTTCCTGCTTTCATTTCAATTCCACATTTTCATTTCAGTAAGATAGTTAGTTTCAGTTCAATCTATTTTAGTTTTGTAGGTACAAGTAGAAAAAAAAAACAAAAATAAGCAAAAATGATTTCATTTCATGCCTTGTAGGAGTAGAGATAAGTCAAAAAAAATTTTGCACAACAACCCCCACTACTTCACACAACCGACCTTCTCTCTTCTTTGATGGCTGTGATTAAGAAGAACCCTTAGGCAGACAGCAAAACATATTTGAAGAACCTCTAGGGGAGAAGAAGAAGAAAACATTCCTCTGGAGCAAATGGCTATGAATAGAAATGTTGGGAGCAGTACCTTGTCCAAAAACGAATTTGCAAATCAGATGGGAGATTTCAAGAGTGAGATGAGGCAATTTCTTACCATGCAGCTGGATACCTTGCGGATCCAAAGGAAGCAAGAGGAAGCCAAGAGGGTTTTGGCCATCTTTTGTCCCAAGTGCACTAGAATGCATCCTAGGAACGAATGTCCATTGCACTCCGTAGAAGTGTGCTTTGTTTGTGAAAGATACCATCCTATGAATCAGTGCCCCTCCTTGCCCATAATTAAAGCTGCATATTAGAGGGCCAAAGGAGCCACTAAACCACTCTATTATATGAACCAAAGGAGGCCACATGGACCCATACCTTAGCAGCAGGGAATGCAAGGGACATCCCAGACCTATTACGACCCCTATCAAACCACTTCCATGCCTTCTTGGGGTCCCCCTACTCATCCTTCCTGGTCCACACCCCCTCTTTGGTCGTATCCACCTCAATATCATGCTCAACTAGCTACTCATCCATTTCACCCCTACGCTCAGCCATAGCCTCAATGGAATGCACCTCATCAGGGGTGGAGGCCCCGGTACGACTCTCCTCCCGCTCCTTTGCCTCCACCACCTGCCCAACCACAACCCCATCCACATCCATCTCGAATATACACCCCCACTCAACTACCCATACCACCATTTCCAAACCCACACATTGGAATAGCTCAACCCAATTACAATGCTAAGGCACAACATTTCCAAACAACTCCTCTTGAGGTCAATGATATTCACCGTAGCTCAGGAAGAGTATTGCAAAAAAGAGACTATATTGAAAGCATTGAAGGACCACATCCAACAGAAGATGATTCAAAAGAAAGGATCCAAGAACCATGGGCTGCACTTGATGAAGAGAAGGCATCAAAATCCAAGATCGAGAGAGTTCCCTCATGGTTACCATCAAATCTTCCATGTATTCAAGAGAAAAATCAGCGAAAAGAGGAAGATGAGAAGGTCATGGTAGAAAGTGACATGAAACATGATCCAGATCAACAAAAGGACCAAGGATATCAGAGCTATATTGAGATATGGTTCCAGATGGTCACTAAGTTGCAACAATACTCTCTTCTTCAACTATGTTTGATCCCTTCAAAGTCAAATAATTTGGTCTCTAAAATCCGGATAGCTGTCAAAGCATGCATTTCAAGCCTCCACATCATTTTGTCTCTAATCTCGATGTGCACATGGCTCCATTGGAAATATTCTTATACTTGAAAATGATCTTGTTTTTCAAGTAGGGTAGGGTAGAAAAAAAGAAAAAAAATGAAAATAAGAGGAAAATAAAAATCTAAGGTGAAAACCTCCTCGGAGGCACCTCAGATTGGCTCATTGATTGAAAACCTCCATGATGCGGTCAATGGGTTGGAAAAAAAAGAGAAAATAAAAAGAGAATAAGATCCTTGGGTGAAAACCTCCGTTGGAGGTGCCTAGGGCAGGAAATTAGGGTGAAAACCTCCATGAGGCGCTCTAGTTGTTTTCAAGGAAAAAAGAGAAAAAGGAAAAGAAAAATAAACCTAATTTTCATTGAATAATTGTGGGTTGCAGCAAGGACATTGCAGGTTAGGAGGACCACTCAAAACAAAGACAGAGGAAGTTCTGTACCTTCTACAGGAAGTTCTGTGTCTTCTACAGGAAGCCTACAAACAAGCCAAAAATGATCTCCGAAGAGGACTTGAAGGCTGGGAATATGTCCATGAGGCCTGTGAACATCCATGTTTCCATCCCTCACCCTTCTCCATTATTTTTTCCATCTCATTGTGCTTCTTTACTAAAAACTAGGTTCCTGTAGAAATTACAAGAAGTTCCTGTAGAAATTACAAGAAGCTAGGAATGGATTTTAAAAGGAAGTTTGGCGAACATGATAGCTTCCTAAAGGGTTCATATGTCCTCCTACAGTCTTCAAACCCCTCTTCCATCATTTCCATGCCTGCATTACAGCCCAAGCTCATTTTTTTCTTATTGTGCAAACCGCCTGCAGAATGCTTTGAAGCAAAAATACATAGAATAGAAATTTGTTTTTCCCCTCACGTGAAAACCATGCATCCATTTACAAAACCGTTTTACTAGGAGTTGTATAGGGATGATGGCCACATGCCCGAGCAATTTCAGCCAATTCCGGTGCACGGTTTCCAAGAAATTAGCCTCCATCACCATCATCCATTTTTTCATTTTATCCATATCCATGCATACATTTCAAAACCTGTTTCATGGGGAGATGCATATAGGTGATAGTAACCTACCTAAGCAGTTTCAGCTGATTCCGATGCCCGGTTTTCGAGAAATTTAACCCTGTAATTTTCAGCCATTTTCAATTTTTCTCGATACCCCTGCATCCATTGACCACAATTTTGCTATGGGAGGTGCATAGTAATGATAGAAGCATGCTCGGAAAGTTTCAGGTCAATCCAATCTATCGTTTGGGAGCTATGGAGAAAACAAGTCGCTGTCTTGCAAAAATCCAACATCAGCAGCATGAGGGTGCAAATCTGAACGTGGAAACAGATTCCTGCAGCTTAGATCCAGCCAGAGGATACCTGCACAAGGAAAATAGCCACGTATTAGCAACCAAACTAGCATGCATCCATAGAAACAAATGCATGCAGCAGAAGGAAAGGCCACAACACCTCACAGCAAATGCATTCGACTTCCAGGTACGTGACTAAACTCGTTCCTCTATTGCATGAATGTAATTTGAGAACTGCGCGAACAATGAGGTGGTTGTGATTAAAAAAATCGGTGGCTAGCGAACTCGCCACCCTCATCTAGTTCAAGCAGTGCTCGGTGGGTGATTACGACACGTGTGCTCAGCCATCTCAGGAAGAAAACTGAAAACAGGTAGTAAAACTTCAGCGTGATTGATGGACGTGATTACAAGCAGAGAACAAACACTTTGGTGAACGTGATGGATGTGATTAGTGGTGGCTGTTTAAACGGTCTGCATGGGGCCAACGTGCACTTGTCTAGCTCACCCTCCATCAACGGAAGTCTCCATAAACAGCCAATCAAACTCTCACCTTCGTTGTTTCCATTTTATCATCATCCCTGCAACTGCAACAAGCTCCATACTAGCTCCATAGCAGCGAACCAGTATTTCCTGGCCATTTATTTTTAAAAACCCTCCTGCTTATCGGGCTCTACAAGAAGTGAATTTTCGTTCTACAGGAAACGAGAGCTATCTACAGGAAGGCTTCTACAGGAAAGGTAGAGAATAACTCTGCGGAAGGAAAACCCAGAATTTTCGTCGAACTTCAAGCTCCAAACGAGGTATGCTGGAGAACACTCCTCTATGCATGATTTGTTTGATTAAGAGGGTAAATTGAACACGACAGTAGATTGGGAAAAAAGTGGAAGTCTGTCTGTGTATTGAAAAAAGTGAAAAGTTGCCTGCAACTTTCCCTGAGTCTACACAATTTCCTTCTCTCTCTGCATTTGAAATCTCCCTATCCTTCTTCAAGATTCTCTTATAAGGAAGGCATATGTAGCTGTGAGAGCCAGCATGTGGATGAAAATTTTAAAATTTTCATATATGAATGTATCCTGAGAAGAAAACTTGGTCTCTGTCCTCTATCTATAGACGCAAAACTCTTCCTTTCATAACTAGATAGCTAAGAGGTGAGTCACAACAGTCTTGAAACCAGCATTCCCTATTTTCTTCCTCAGTCACTGGATGAATGTGGGACAAAAATGAATGAAGGGATTCCAAACCAGATGGCCCATCGTGGGCTTATCAAATTATTAGTAGAAGATGCCCTGCACACCTACATTGTCCCCATATCATGGGAAATCTTCCAAAACATGTCTAGGGACGACAATATCAGAGTTTTGGCCAAAGATATCACCCCATCCAGTAGTGAGGAAGAAGAACACATTGAGAAAAGTGAGAAAACCAATGGTGAAGAAACACAGGACAAACAAGCACAAGCAGGATAGAAAGAGAAAGAGGGAAAGGGCCAAATTGCTAAGCCCAAAATAGTGGGAGGAAAATGGCACAAACACCCAGGGAAAAATGATTGTAGAGTAGAGCTGAGAGGGCTGAAAAAGTCCAACTGAAGAGTGTCATAGCCAAAGAAACCACATAGAAACAAAAGGAGAAAAACACAGTCAGCAAAACAAGCAGAAATAGGCACAGGGATTTCTACAGGAAGAGGAGAAGTCACCCGAGATATTGGCTAGGGAGGCAGCAACTATGCTTGCTGCCCTAAGCACATCTCTAAAAAAAAAAGGGAGGCGAAAAAGGGAAACATCCATGTACTTTAAAGAAAGAAGGAGCACACAGATAAATGTGGGCAGACCCCAACCACAGTCAAAGGATCCGATTATCATTAAGGACACCACAGCTAAACAAAAGGAGGAGTCTCCTTCAAAGATAACCATCACCTATGAACGAGGAAGCCAAAAATCTTCACTAGAGAGAGAGAATTAAGATGATGGACTCATAGACAGTTCTACAGGAAGCTGAGAATTCTCTATAGGAAACTCAAAAGGGCAGACATAACACAGATTTCTGAAGAGCAGCAACTATAGGAAGGTTCCCTAGTAAGTTAGGAAATGGTAGAGGAACAACAGCCCAGGGAAGATACACAACCTGATGTTGAAATAAGGATACAACAGCAGCAGGAGGGACCTCCATCAGGCAAGGAAGCATCTACTGGACAACAAGAAGAGGACAAGCTGCAGGCTAAGGTTGAGGCGCTAACAAAACAACTATAGAAGAAGAGGAGCACAAGGAGTGGAAGGACATGGACAAGAAGGTAGAATTTTATGGCACACATGAGTAGACTACATCAGAAGCTTGGGATGATAAGGAGGCCACCAGGGCCATCAAAGATAAAGAGATAGATTAGTTGCTCAGAGGATGAGAAACACTTTCAGTAGGAGGTGATGATGAGCCCTAGAAATGAGTAATTATATGGGCTCATTCAGCCTCCTAATTCGACTTAATCCACCATTCTCATTAGTTTATTGCATGTTTTTGATTATATTTATGCCAATAGATTGAATTGGGTTAGTCATTATGCCAACAAATCTAATGTGTGCTTTATGCAGTCTTTTTGGTCAATTTGGAGACAAAATCAAAGGTTTAAATGAGCACTTGTCAGCCAAATTCGTGGAGAGGATTTTTAGGAAGGTGTCCCCTTCATTTATGAGCTCTTACCTCAAATTTTCCACCACCAGCTCAGAGTTCAAGGGCCACCACATCGATTATCACAAGGGCAGCCGAGCTAGGGCTAGTAAAGTTGCTGTTAACTACAAGTTTTGGCAGCCAAGTTCCTAAAGTTTAGGAGGGCTGTTGGGGTCCTCAATTTGTATAAATAAGAATGCCTAGGGCCTCAGCTTAGTTAGCTAGTTGGCAGTTTGATTTTAGTCATTTTTTAGGCAGTAGGTTAGCTCTGCATTTCAGCACATTTTCAAGCTTTTTCTTGTAGACAATTTTTGGGATGTAACTATTCTTTTGATCAATAAAGATGAATCCAGCTTTGCACCAGCTCTAATCTTCCTTAGGAGGTTGTAGCTCTTGGGTTTGGGCCCAACCAAAATTCCTAGTACCTCCTTTGTGTACTTTTATGTGCCTTTGCTGCATTCATAGAATAATTTCTGCTATTTAGAATAAAATCTTGCTTTGTTACTTAGGTTGTTTTTGATGGTTAAAGTAGCTTTTCATGCTTCAGGTTGATTTGATAGTTTGGTAAAGGAAAAGACCTGCAAAAATGCCATCAAGCAACCCTTGATATCACCTCTCCCTCCTTGGGACCATGAGCTGAGACCAAGGTGTCCTTGTTGCCATAAAAATGTTGTTCTTGCTTCTTCATGCGATTTCTAGTGTTAGATTCTTAGTTGCAAAAGTTCGTACCAGTTGTGATTACATGCTTAGATCCATTCTTGCTTGGTTTCCATAGTTGATTTACATGATTTGCTTCCACTAAACTTTTGTTCATCATGCTTATGGTTTCTAGGTCAAATTAGGTTAACGTAGTTAGATCTTTGGTTTTCTTAGTCTTTGTTGGTTAGTCTTGGAAAATAACGTGTAGAGCACCTGTGATACCTCCTCTCCAACCCTTATCCCATCAATGCAACCTGCTTTGTCCTCTAACTCAGATCCTTTCCTTTCATTTGCCACATTTTCTCAATTTTCCCTAATCCCTACATTCGTATGCATTGCTCCCTCCATCATTGAACCAAATATGATCACCTTAACCACTCCTCATCCTCATTCACCAAGTCCTAGACCTCCTTACACCCTTATCTCACCTCCATACCCACTTCTTCACCTTTTTTCCTCCATCATCCCTTCAAAATTCCCTCTCGGAACATCCTGTAGAAACATCCTATAGAAGCTACAGTACATCCTGTAGAACCCCTGCAGACTTCCTGTAGAAGTTCACGAAAGCGGTTTCTTGAGATTTGATCACTGTGAAACTCTCTGGAAGGGTGCTAAGGGCCCCTTAGGCCCTCTTCTCATCTTTCCAACCTCCTACAAGCATTTCCTTTCGCCAATCCACCTCTGCACAGTAAAAAACAGTTAAAGCACATTCATAATAATTCTGCCAACCTACTCAAAAATACAAGAAGATGTTTCTTTTCATATTTCACTTCAGAAGTAGCTTAGACACATGCACTTAACCTTCCAAAGAATCAATGGCATCTTTTTTAGTAGCTTTCATCCTTTTTCTTGCATCAGTAGGGCTAGTTGGTAAAACTAGGGTTTGCTAGGGTTTGCATTTCCTTTCAGCTTTCCGCTTCTTTTTGCAAGTAGATTAGCCTCCTTTGAGTTAGCTTTCATCCATCAGTTAAAAGCTTCTTCTAAGAGATCATAGAATTTGGCTTAAGCTCCTAGCGAACTTGTGCTAGTTCATCAAGTGATAGCCGTGACAAGAGGTAGTACTTGTGCATACAACACCGTCGCTTCCAAGTTTGTTATGAACTACCGGGTTGATAAAATTAAAGAAGGGAGTTCCGGGAGTTGTAACATTATTGCTACAATACTGGGGCCCACAAGTTGTATCTCTTCCTTCCACTTAATAAATTTTTTTAGACCTTTTCCCATATTCATGTCTTTATATATGATGATTATATGTGTAAATGCTTCTGATTCCATTTTCTTATAGTAGATAGATATCTTGCTTTGATTGGTTTTTGTCTTCTGTTTATGATTGCACGTACTTGTCGAGTGGTTAAGTTAGAGAAGGAGCAATGAGAGCCATACAAAGGAGACAAAGGGAAAGCAAAAGATAAGAAGTAGGTCCCTTGTCTTATTTATATTCTATAGAAAAAGGTTAAGCGCTTTAAATATGTTGTTTTAGGTGTAGCTACCCACTTAGGGAAATTGTGTTTATCCATAGATGCAAAATTCCACATAACAAATTGGCGACTCTGCTGGGGAAATCTCATCATTCCAGGTAGTTTATCCTCATCATAGAACAACCTAGTAGACTATACTTGCTTCCATTGATCTTATTTCGGTCTTTTTGAAGTGTTTTTGGTCAAAAAATTGAGGTTAGATGTCTTTTGATTGGCCTCTCTGGTACCAACGCAGGCTTGGTTAGGAGATAGTGCTCTACAGAGCACCCTTGGCTTAGAGATAGTGCTCTCCAAGGAATCTACTTCCACTCTGACCTGCGTTGATCCTCCTTAATCTTAAAATCCCATCTTTGGCTTGGATTTTTCCAATTTTTCTTATGAAGTTGTTTGTTGAAAGATCAATGTTTCTATGGTTCTGAAATCAATTTGTATCTCTTCTCTTAGCTCTACTTTGACCTTTATTGTTTAGTGTTTCTTAAGAGTTTTCTTTATCATTATTAATTCATTGTCAAAGTTAGCTTATAGTCGATTAACCTTTGCTGAAAAGAAAGTGTCGTAAAAAGTCTTCATTTCTTTCGAAAAGAAACTATCGTAAAGTTTTCGTTTCTTGCAAAAAGATTGATTGATTGTATGTGCATTAGTTTCCTTTTATTCATCTCAACATTAAGGGAATTGAGAAGAAAAACTTTCATTTTTCATATTGTAGTTTATGAATGCTTGATAGGAATCGCTAGGGAAATTGCATTACGTGTGCTCTTTGCTCTTTGTTAAAGATCTGATTTCTCTATCCCTTATTAGCTATGGTTTTCGTTGTTAATTGAATAAAAGAATGTTTCTCATGCTAGTTGAATTCTAGGAATTGCAAACATACATCATGTGGTGAACCTTGAAAGGAAAATCCTTAAGAAGTTCAACTTAAAATTTATCTCAATTAACCTAATGGAGCATTGTAACCTAACACAAAACATTTAGAGGTTCTAGGCTAGAGATGTGTTCTGGCGTCATAAAACATAACAGCTATCGCTAACCTGTTTATGATATATTCTGAGTGTGATACCTCATTCAATGTACCTAAGTATATCGTAGCTTTCCCACGTACCTTCAGGTATATAGGGTTGTGTTACACTACGTAAAGTATAAAGGAATGCTCTCACTATGCAGTTTCGCATTAGACAACGCTAACATGGATTGGACCTCCAGATTCTTTCGGGTATATATGGGAGGACTACATTAGGTTACTATCCATGCTTAGGTAATTGAGTCGGCCACCTCATACACTGTGACACACCGAACACATCATTTGGGGAGATTGCCTGCCCGTAATTCTCAATTCACTAGGAGGTATTCTGCAGTTCAGAGTTGCTTGGTAATCCTTTTGCCTAGATTATCCTTCTTTTATTTTGTTTTGTTATTTTGATTAAAATAAAATTCATGGACCATGGATAACATCCTCCACGTCACTCCTTATTTGATCTTAGGTTGAAACATATGGCAACAACTCCAAAGTCCACTGATCAAGGAATTCCTTTTGATGGGAATCCTAGTTGTTTTCCTCCTTTCGGAAATATTGGTGCTCCTTATATCCCTACATTGTCCCTTCCAGGATCTACCATTGGCTTGCCAGTATGGTTGTTTTCAACCTCCTTGGTTCAAAATGTCGTGATTTCTTTGCAATCAAGTACTCCTCCAACTGGACAAAATCAACCTCCAGTTGATCCTAAAGTTGACCCTTTGCCTTCTACCTCGGTTTTTTCTTCTTGCCCTTCTTCCTCTTCGCTTGGTGAAAGTATTGAAACTAGTAACCAGGTGGCTAAGAAGAAGAAGAAAGGGAATAATAATAATAATAATAATAATAATAATAAGATTCAGCAGGGGGTAGCTAAGCAACTATTGCTTTGAATGCACCTTTTGATGAGAAACCATCCGATAAGCCTCACAAAGTTCGATATCCATGCAAAATTTGTATGGGAGACCATCTTCTTCGAATTTTTTTTGTTATTCCTCAGATATTAGAGATCATGCTGTGTCATCAACTTCTAAAGATCATGCTAGTGACACACCATCAACTAGTGGTAATAAAGTTCATGGAAAGAAGGGTAAAGTTAAGTTTACCTGTAGGTTATGTGAAGGGAATCACCCCATTCACCCTTGTCCCTATCTGGATGAAGCCAAAAAAGTGTTGGATAACTATCACGCTTCTTCGCAATGACTTCCATCTGGTTACAGGAGACTCTCCCTTAATCCTTCACTAGTTGATGAAGTGACTGAACCAAATCAACCATCGATCAAACCCACTCTCTCTAAATGTGAATCCCATGAGTATATACCTGACCCATAACAGGTCGAGGAAACAGTTGATCTGATTTCACCTTCAGTTAATCATACCTTTCCCGTAGAGAGTGAGTATGATGCCACTCAGGATCTTTTCGTTTCTTCAGATTCCAATTAGCTTGGAGTTAACCCTCCTATTCCATCAAGATAGGGGGGAAATCCTCTCTTTCTCATAACTAAAGGGGGTAATTCTCCCGTTCTTACAATACCCCATCCAATTAGTCTGGTCACTTCCTTTGATTGGAATCGACTAGCAGGATGTCGTCTTCCTTCTTATGTGCCTTTTGAGATTATAGTACAGGTTTGTAATATGATTGTACCTAGAACTATTATAGATGAAGGTGCATCTATGAGTATCCTTTCCTCCACTGCTTGGAAAGAGCTTGGTTTCTGCCATTTGTGCCTGTTACCCTGAATCTCTTGGCTTTTAATAGAGGAACCAATCAACCATTAGGGATCGTTCCTCAGTTTCCTATTACTTTGGGAGGAAAAATTGTTTATCTCAATGTGATGGTAGTCCCAAGCCCTTTAGATTACAATTTAATTCTTGGGCGCGACTATTTTTATGACATGGGAGCTATTGTTTCAACACTCTTTCAAGTGATGTGTTTCCCATATGAAGGTAGAATTGTCACCATTAGCCATCTTTCATTTCCTGGTCCAAATATGGCTTCCAATCAACCATCTTCCCTAAATGGTCCTTTTGTCCCAATGGTATCTTCCCAGCCATGGGTCAATTATGTAGCAACCCATTCCATGCCTACATCAACTGACGATCAATTCCACGATGTTGTGTATTATGTACTGGGGTCATTGGAACCAGATCTCTCTAATGGATTCCTTGCTACGTATACCTTCTAGAGCATTGTTCTCCCATCTGATGGGAACCTCTTGGAAGTCATGACCTCTTAAGGGTCATGATTAAGGAATATGAGGATAGTTCCTTGTCTTGTCTCAACCTCGTTAAAATATGAAACAAAGGGTATGAGCATAGTTCCTTGTATTGTGTCAAGCTCATTAAAAAATGAAACAAGGAATATGAGGATAGTTCCTAGTCTTGCGTCAACCTCGTTAAAAAATGAAACAAGGGGTATTAGCAGAGTTCCTTGTCTTGTATCAAGCTCATTAAAAAATGAAACAAGGAATATGAGGACAGTTCGTTTACTGTGTCAACCTCATTAAAAAAAATTGAAATAGTTCCCAGAGCATAGTTCCTTGTCTTGTGTCAAGCTCGTTAAAAAATGAAACAAGGAATCTGAGTAAAATTCCTTGTCTTGTGTCAGGCTCATTAAAAAATGAAACAAGGTCCCCTGGAGAAAAGTTCCAATTTGAGTCTTTGATTAGATCTCATAAAATCCCAGTCGAGTCTTTGATTATATCTTATAAATGAACCTTCATTCCATCCACCTAATACCCAAGAGTCGTCTACTTAGGTGAATGTAATGAAGCTTGGGTGGCATGCACCTAGAATCGAGTCATCATGCTGGGGGCTTGTAAACCAATCTCAAGAATAGTTTTTGCATGGCTCAATCTTGTGTAAAAATGAAATTGAATCCAAGCATATTTTTTCATTTCAAGCTTGTGTAAACATGAAACTGATCCAAGCATAGTTTTTCATTTCAAGCTTGTGTAAACATGAAAGTAAATCCAAGCATAGTTTTTCATTTCAAGCTTGTGTAAACATGAAACTGAATCCAAGCATAGTTCCCTATGGTTCAAGCTTGTGTAAAAATGAACCCATCTCCATTTTAACCCTCGTGATTGACATTATATCAGCCTTTTCTATCAAATGAGCCTTGATTTATCTCCTTCCATCGTCACTATCTGCTTGGTCGATCATACACTTTCACTTGGTTGTTTTACCCTTTTTGAGGAAGATTTGCAATGAATGGTCTTAATTAGACATCCTCTTGACCTTTACATGCTTTGAGAAGTTCCAACATCACTGGAACCAGTTGCTATCCTAGACACCACTTGTTCCTCTAATTGGAGTCATATTTAAGATCTTGTCAGACTATCGAAATATGAAAATATTGACGAGTGCTTTTCCTTTTTAGCTCGTTAATGGATTGGAAATTACATCTACTCAATATAGGTTTAACCCTTTTCCAGAATGAGATAGATTATTTACAAAAAAGGAATACGTTGATCGAACATTGTCAATAGGTTCTCTCTTGTATTGTTTTACGCTTTTTTGGACTTGAGAGACAAATCTACGAAAAAGAACTTGTGGAGTTTTCTTTTTGTCCCTTTTCAAACTATCTAAACATGAAAATGATCGATTTATCGTTGTCGTTAAACTTTGTAAAACATCAAATAGCGACAAAATTGTCCATCATGACAAGACCAAGTTTCACCTTCGCTAGACTCGTTAAAACATCACATAGCAATAGATTCACTCGAAGACTGGAGTTATACAACAAGCACATGTTAAGATGAATCAAGAAGGTACAACACCAAATTATTGAATTTCATTCTAAGTGCTTTTCCATATTCTGTGAAATCAAATGTAGGTCATTGCTCATTAGACAAATATCTTTGGGAGAAGATTCAAAATTGCCACTTAAAGAAGCATGCAAGTCAAGATGAATATGAATATGATACTCAGAGAAACTATGCTAGCAACATTGAAGAAGAAGAAGCACAAGTCAACATGGAAAAAGAATTGATCAGAAACTTAAGGGATCTTAACAAGAAAGGAAGAAAAATCAAATATTTGAAGTTGAAGTTATTTAAAAGAAAAATGAAATTGATGCAAGTCTCACAAAAATAAATAGGATCAAAAGGGAAAATGAATGGAAAAAGAAATAAATGTAGGATTTTGACAGAGAAATTGAAGAAGTTTCCCGCGTAAGACTTCGATTTAAGGAAGCATGAAAGATATATAAAATATTAACAATCCAACTAAATGAAATTGTTTTGAAGTACCAGGCAGATGTTACTCAAAAGAAGAAAGAGCTTATACTACAAATGTCGGATGTCAAAACAAAGAATCATTTCATTCATGAGAAGGATCAAGAAATTTGTCACTTGAAAATGAAGTTGAAAGAAGTCAGTGAAGCTACATTAAATGATGAAACAATTTCCATGTCATCACAAAGAAATCTTCAAGACAATATTGAAATAAAAATTCTTGAAAGGCCAAGCGAATGAAGAAAGAATATTGAAAGTGTTACTGCTCCAAGAAGGTATGCTAATGTTTTTAAGGACAAGTAAAAATAAAGGGTTGATCTTCCTCCAAGAAGGAATGTCTTATGAAGGTCATTAAGGATATACATTTCATCCATATACACTCATATATTTTATAGGTATTTTTTTTCATGTACTAGATTTGGACATAAGGATATGGATTGCAATGCTTACGACAAGGCTAATCATAAGGGTCATCATTAAAACCCAAGAAAGTTTGTAGGAACATGAGAAATATATCCAAATGGATTTATCAATAGAGAATATATCAATTATTTTGTCATTTAGGTACCACATTGAATGCTTCAATTATTTTACCTATGGGCATATATGTTGTGACTACATAAGCATGTGAAGTATTCCATAAGGGAAAACATTGATATGAGGTACAAGAAAGTTTGGAGAATAAAACAAAAGAAATAAGAATAGATGAATGAAGAAATAATAGAGGTCATGCTATCAAGAATTGTAAAGTCACAATACCATGTTGAATCTATAGGTACAAAGGATGTTCTCAAGGTTCAGAATGATCCTACTACAAAATGGGTTCATATAATTTTTTAAGCAATCTATCTTGAAGACTCACAGTATTGTGAATGTTGAAGAGAGGGAGTATAAATAGAAGCATCAATAATTTTGAAGATCTATCCTTCAATTTTTTTATTTGGAAAGGAATATTCTTAGTGATTTAATAAATTTTTTTATTGAATGTCTTGTCTCAAAATCATTGGGTGCTTCATGGTGAAGTTCAGTGGTTCATGATTGAACTCAAGCAAGAATATGTAGTGCAATAGTTTGAAGAAGTAGTCACAGGAATATTTGTTAGCAATGTGAGCATGAAATTTGAAAATCAAATCATGGAAAATTTTTTGGCACTTAAGACTAAAATCAAGAGGTATTACAAAAGGGCTCATTGTCATTGTCATAGAGGTAAATTTTATTTATAGGTGGAATCTTCTAGTGGAAAACCCTATAAGGCATAACATGTTAAGGGGAGATAATAAGTCAAAGGGAGAAAGGAATATTGCAGGAATACATAGAAATTCACTTTGTCAGAGGGAGTTACCCATTTCCATGGACATCAAAGGGGAATAAAATTTAGGAGAGGATTATCATAAGCATGGAGATAGGGGGAGAAATAATCGTAGGGGGAGTATGTGTGTTTCCATCAATGAAAAATGAGGATATTATTGAATGGTGTTATTGATTTCAACTTGAGTCTTTGAAAAATCTTAATATATGTCATGAATTGCATTTAGATGGATTCTCCAATGCTAATGAAGGCCCAGTAGGAAGAGAAGGAAGCAAACCTCTCATGTGTGGTCATGATATCATACATTTGAAAAAGTGAATTGGTAAGAAATACCATCATAGGATGATAGTAATCATCATGATGTTTGTAACAGTAGGTGGCTCACCTTGTAAATCCTCTCGATTGAGAAGATATTTTCGTTAAAACTTTAAGCCCCAAATTTTTCTCCAGGTGCACTAAATGAATTGAAAAGGAACCTCTCTTATTGGTCCAATTTTGGCATTAAAAATTCATGATGATGATAATATTTTGGTCCATAAGTGTTTGACCTAGTTATCCCTTGAGGATAGGTTTTGTTTCATTATGAAATTAGTTTCTTTAGGTGCATGAGGTCGGCCCTTAGGGTTGTTATATGTACCATGGATCAACTATTAATTTTTAGGTCATATGGTTTCAAGAAAGCTCATATTGATATGGAAATTTCCCTTTGATTTGAACGAAGGTCATGTGGTCAACTACTCAAATAAATAAATGAAAATACGGAAACCCTATTTAAAGATGTTGGGCGCAGGATCCCCCAAGGAAAGTTTTAGGGCTTAAAGCCTAGATTTTGGTCATAAGATGTAAATATGATGTAAATACTCTGCATTTTGTGGGCGCCGAGTGTGAAGTTGTAAATGGGTCATAGGTTTGTCTGCCCTCAATTTTGTAATGTAATGTCTGGTTTAGAGGTCTACCCATGGTCCACGGACCATGGGATTGTATAAATAGACAAATGCTCTAAGTATGGAAGTAGTGATCTAAGGATGAAGAATTGAGCCTTATCTGAAGTGTAAAGTTGAGTATTTGGGTCGTAGAGTAGGAGAAGGCTCTGCAACTGAGTGTGTAGAGGCCTAGTAGTCCGCAACTAAGTGCATGGACCCCTATAGCTGAGTGTATAGGGTGAGTCGAGTCTGTAACTATTGAAGCATTAATAAACAAAAGTTTCACATCAATTCTGTGTATCTATTTCCAGTTTTTATGCATTTAGTATATTGGGTATGAATTGCATTTTTATTGTTATATGGTGCACAAACATATATGATTGTGTTGATTAAGTGAATATAAGATAAAGTATCCATTTACATGAAGTTAACTAAAAGTTGTAAGAAGATAAGTAAGATACGTGGTGTAACTTGGGGAAATAACGCAGATTGCCACCCTAGTAGCACGAAAGCACCTTAGTCCCTAGTTAGGGTTGTGCAAAGGTGATTATAATAGACCGCGAAGATATCGTAGGTCAGGACAATGCACGAAGTGACCTGCATGAAGGTAGCCATAGCTGGACTAAATCGACACCTCAGAAATCTCAAGGGTGTGGAAACTTGGTTCCAGAATTCCCCCATATTGCTTCAGGGGAGACTTCAGTCTGTGCACTGCGGGCTAATGCTAAAAGGGCCAATAGTGTAGGGATTTGTTTGCCTAATTAACTACAAACCTGGGTCGGGCCCTAAGAAGCCAACAAATGGTTCTGTTGCAGGGACTGGAATTTAGATAGAGATATCTAATGTTTTATCTTTGGAATCCAACTAAGAAGGAAATTGAAGGTTGGTTGGATGAGAGAATTCACGATTTCATGACACAAGAGAATAGGAATCCGTGACTGACAAAATAAGAGTGGTTAGACTGCTACCTGTACACAGAGATCTGCCAAATATTATTCGTGTCTTTCCCTACTAAGTTGTACGAGTGGATCGTGAAGCTAGTAGATATCCATGGAAGGTGGAAGCTCAACAGTTCTATTGTGTGGACCCTAGAGTTGTTGCGTAGATTGGAAGCATTTGAAGATAAGATCACTCACGTTGTTGACACTAGCTTGATCAGATTATAGGAGGATTCATTACTCAGTTCGAGGTAAGTATGTAAAGTCTCTGAATACTTAGATTAAACTATTATTGTGTGAAAAGAGGGTTATGCAATTACCTTGATGTTTCGAGCTATGCAAAGTGGGAAAACTTATAGGAACGAAGGATGTAAGGGACCAGAGAATAGCCCATTGATTTCACCTTTGTGAGGGGATGAGGAAGAGCTCACGAAGGTTTCTCTGCTAATGCGATCCATTTGATAAGGTAGAGAATTCAGCGCATACCACCCCCACCCACACCACCACCAACTTCACCATCATCACCTCCATCTTCACCCGTACAACCTCCGCCACCACCGTGATTCAATATGGAAAGCACAATAAAGTTGCCTGTGTTCAAGGGATTGGGAAATGAAGATCTGGACCAATTTTGGTTCATGGTAAGAGCTGTATGGGAATCATAGGGAGTTATAGATGACAATATAAAGAAATAAACACTCATTAGCACCCTACAGGATCAAGTGCTGACCTGGTATATTAAGCACTCGAATGATAATCAGAATGCGGGAATTAGGATATCCAAATTGGCTAAATAAGGAATTTAACAGGCCAAAGTCTGAAGCACAGTCAATTATTGGATTCAAGGAGATCAGAATGCTACCACAAGAGACTCCTTGGGAGCTAGATTAGAGGCTGA
This sequence comes from Pinus tabuliformis, assembly GCA_031772625.1. Taxonomy (NCBI): domain Eukaryota; kingdom Viridiplantae; phylum Streptophyta; class Pinopsida; order Pinales; family Pinaceae; genus Pinus; species Pinus tabuliformis. The sequence continues at coordinate 1,640,837,743 of CM062816.1, read as the reverse complement.
AGTGTATGATTTGTGAAGCTAATATGATTCTAATGGATGGACAACACCGCAAGTGGTTTATAGCATCGCTAATGCCGCATTTAAGGGGTGCAGTATCGCAACAAAAGTTAAAAACTTAGGTAGAAGCCTTAGAGATCACGATGAGGCTGCACAAGACACCAATGTGGGATCCTAACTTAGGAGTTCAGCAGATCCACGCACAATTGAAAAACTTATGCCTTGAGATGCAGAGTCTGGAACAGGATAGGACAACTTGACTAGAAGTGTGCAAAGAGGTATGGTGCATAAAATTCAAGGGTTAGGGTCATGATTAGGACCACTTCCCAGTGTTCGCAAATTACCTCACAGGAGGAGCACCAATGCCGTTAAGGCCGCATGCATATGCAGGACCTAGCGCAGTGCATGCTTTGTGGTGCGCGATTTGTCACATAGGTGGAATGCATGCTACGGACAACTTCCATTTATTACAGAAGTATACACAAAATTTTCAACAGTTGTTCTGTAATTTTTGTAGGTAGGTGGGACACAATGAGCGCACTTGTAGAAGCTATGATTTAATGATGGATAAAACTCCCACCTACACATTTTAGGTCGAAATGCGACCCCTAGATCAAAACACAGGAGTGGCGCGAAGAGGATTTCAAGAGCATGGACAAGGCGGAGGAGGATTTGGAAGAGGCCACAAATAACTAATATGCTATAATTGCGGAGGGCTAGGACATTATGCCAGTGATTGTATGAATCCAATGCACTGGTCATGTTTATATTGCACCTTGTTTGATCATGAGACGGAAGATTGTCCTATGCTGATAGCGAGGATATGCGACAAGTGAGCACTACTACCTCCCCCGACTTAGAACTTGCAGATGATGAGGTCTAAGTTGTGCGAGGAAGACCCAAATGTGAAAATTATGCTCCGAAGTGGAATTACGACGGAAGACGATCAAGGAAAATAGCCCGAAGATAGGACTTGCATTTGTAAAGCTTCGGCGAAAGAATCAGAGTTTGATCTAGAGCGCGCTCGGAAAACCTTTATTGAATCTAAGAGGAGCTTTGCTGATGCCTCCACTTCGGGAAGCAAAGATTGACCGAAGCCGAAGATGGACCCATATATGCTTACGACGTTCTTGGAAACATGCATGAAGTTACTATGCGATAGTAAGGCTGTAAAAGGATTACAGGAACTCATTAACAGATTTGCTATGATCGCGCCAGGAGAACCACATGTAGTTCAGAATATTGGAAAGCGTAAGACAAGAACGAGAAGAGAAATGAGGCTAATCGCGTGGATTGGAGAGTATGAGATGGACCAAGTAATTCTAGATTTAGGATCGGATGCAAATGCTCTACCGAGGCAGACATGGGAGCAAATGGGGAAACCTACGCTGCAATGGTCTCCTATTCAGCCATGAATGGCGAGCCAACATAATATAATACCCATGGGAAGATTGCAGGGAATTACTGTGGATATTGAAGGAGCAAGCGCACTAGCAGAATTTGAAGTGATAGATATTGTTGATGATAACAATCCCTACCCCGTGCTCTTAGGAATCAATTGGGCCACTAACATGAATGGGGTTATTAATCAGAAGAAGTGAAAGATGATTTTTGAAAAGAAGTCACTACATGTAGTTATAACCCTGGACCCTACTGAAGGATCGCGCTATATAGAGCCGGTGCATGACTATAAAAGCGATGATGATTTGGATTGCATCTACAAGATAACAACACGAGAGAAATATTGGGTAAATCCCACTATAGATGGACGAATTTCATGTGAGCATGAAAGCTCCTATACATCGGATTCTGATGAGGAGATAGAGTGGTGGCAAAACCGGTTATACGAGGTAACCACGCTTAATTCTAATATGATGACAAGGTCATTTCACTGCGTATCGAGAGAAGGGAGAGATCTACCTACTTATGATGGGTTAAGTGAGGTAGGTGCCTTCTTGGACAAATTTGAAATGGAAGTGCTGGAAAAGCAACGGTTAAAGGCCTTAAATTAGGTACTACACGCTACGCCTGTGAGGTGAAGGGCATGCATAAAGGGAGGTTTGAAGACAAACATGAATGTAGGAGGACAATGCACACATAGTTTAGGAGTCATAGAGTGCGATTGACAGATAAATATAATGGATAGGATGGTTCGCACTCAACTCTAGCCAAGCGGGTGCAGGCATATTGAAAACAAACTATGTGGATGCACATGAACCCTGCGCTAAGAGGTATGGTCAATAAGTGTGTGTTGGGGGGGCAGATGTGCAGTTGGCTCTTAAGGTTGGAAAGACATTATGTAGGAAGAACAATCATGCAGAAGGTTATCCACGCGGAAGCATTTGACAAAGTGTACAACACGCTAAACAAGGTATGCAACATGCAGCGAAGTGATTGGGACCCGCACATACCCACAATATTATGGGCTTATAGGACAACATCCAAGACACTGAGAGAACAAATGCCTTTTCAGCTGGTTTATGGAGCAAAAACCGTAATACCTATGGAGTATATCGTGCCTATCTGCACATAGTGGTACTCAAAGGTATAACGGACCGCGGAGCCTTAGAAGAAAGGCTCACGCAGTTGGAGGAGCTTGAAGAAGAACAATTTTTGGCTGGATTCCATCAGCAAGTACAAAATCAGTGTGAAAAGGCTTGCCATGATCGACATATTAAGTTGTGGACCTTTAAGGTGAATGATTTGGTATTGTTATATGATAGTAAGTTTGATAAAGTCTCGGGGAAGCTCCAAATGCATTGGATGGGACCATATGTTATTAAGGAGATCACAAAGGGTGGTGCAGTGCAGTTGGTGAAATTAAATGGTGAACATTTCCCAGGAAAAGTAAATGGTAGTTGGTTGAAGCCATACACAGGTGGCTCGACCATCTCACTAGCCATAGGAAGCAGAGTCTTATCGCTCCAGGCAGCTGAAAGGAGGCGCGAGACTATAAACTACTTTGCCCGAAAGCTGCGCGATGTCAAGAATGTGCGCAGTAGAGAGGTGTCACAAGGTCTACAACAACACAAGGGTAGCTACGTTGTCGTGTAGGTTGGGTGGAAAGTGACCGTTATAGTCACTACTCATGATGTGATGCTTGGTTTGAGACCAAATGGAGTGGGCAACAGGCATTTAAGGCAAACTTTATGGGCTATATTTTGGAAAATCTACCGCCAAGGGAGCATTAGTGGACCGGATTTGGGGGGAACGGTCAAATTAAAATTCAAAAGGCACTATAAATTGCAAAGGGCTGCTAAGGAAACAACACTTGGCCATTTGAGAATTGAGCTATTGTGCACCCAGAGTTCATTAACCCTGATTTGTTTGATCTTTTGAAGTCAAAGGCATTGTTTGAGCACTTAGTATAGCCATTGAGAGATTTTTCGAACAACAATATGGTAGTGTCTAAAGAAGCCATGGATATCGGAGAAATGACCGTTGCAGAGGCCACGCAGGCCATGATGATAGGAGATGCCCTAGAAAGTGCTAGGATAGTCAAATATATCCCTAAATCATCGCGCACGTCGAGACCCAAGAAAGACAAGCAACCTATGGTACCAGTGTGCATGTCCTCTAGAAACCTGCTGAGAACTAAACTTACCATGGAAGAAAAGGGGAAGGCAATCAATTTGGAAGCTAATGAGGAGGAGGAAGCCCTTGAGGAAATCTTGGTAGAAGAGGAGGAGGACGAAGAAATGGAGGAAGAAACCTAGTGTGCGGACCCTCTAACTAGGCTGCCCACGTATGTTCCTCAACGAAAGGGGAAAGCAAGGGTGCCCAAGGGCCTAGATGAGAGAAAAAGTTCTCTTCAGACTCCGCTGCTCCCCAATGACATCATTTTTTATGGAGCACACTTGGGATGGGTGCCAATTCTAAAATTTAAATATTTGGATCTCGCAGACCATGAGAGATTCCCACATTTGGAAACCGTGCAACTGATGTGCCAGAAGAAAAACACACCGGCAGGAGTCATAGAGTTGGAGCCACACAAGTGGTTGCGAGGAGTAGAGAAAGAAGGGTTGTTAAACCTCCTTTGGGTGCTGCATTACCATCACGCCCCATTAACTATTTTTGTCATCAGGACACTGCTCTGCCTAGTGCATGATGGGTGTTTATGGTTGGAGGAGCCAATCCCCATCACAAACCACCTAATTCACAGAATTACCCAACTCCCTTTCAAGGGGGAGGAAACAATGGATATTTCTGAGTGTAAGAGTAACAATTTGGCCATCATGGAGGCCATGAAGAAAAATTTCAAGTTGGAGAAGAAGAATAGAGGATACTCGATCTCTAGCATAAATAATGCTGCGGTCAAAGTTGCAACACAAGTACTAGCTGGGAAGGTTATGCGGATGTGACACACAGATGAGGTGCTTGCACCAATGGTTGCACTTGCTGCCCATTGAGAAGAGGTGGTCCAGTTTAAATGGGTGGATTACATGTGTAGGGAGTTCCTCGAAAACTATTGCGAGGCACAGGAGCAAGGGAAGACTTTCCACTATACATGGCTTCTGCTGTCCATAGTGCTGGTGGCTTAGGAATTGCCCGAGGACAGCTAGTTCACCACGATTACGTAAGATCTTCCGGAGGCAGCGAAGTATGCTTCACTGTGGGCAACTAAAGATTCTCAAAGGATTAGAGACAACAAGATATTCTGGGCGTTCATTGAGATGAACATCATAATGGGCATTAACCACAAGCAACAATTATCGCCCACTGTCTACAACAGTCTGCAAAGCTTCACAGAGTTCATGGTGGACTTCCATAATGTGTATATGATGGCATGCAAGGACCCCACGAAGAAATGGAATGAGCTAACTTACGTAGCAACGAACGATGTCATATTCGTTGTCCTTGTGGCCGCCAGAGTGGCACACTCCAGCCAGCTCCGCGGTGGAATTAGAGAATTCTGCTGCACAGAGGAAGAAGGAGGAGGCAAAACTGCAGATGGTGCAGTTGGCAGAGAAGCAACGGAACAAAGAAGCAGCAACAACGAAGGCGTAGGAGGCATGGGAAGCTGCGAAGGAAACAAAAGAACAACAAAAAGAAGTAGAGAAGGAAAGTGTGGGCTAGAAGCTGCCTAAGCTTGAACAAGATAGAAACAGAGGATGGTGGTGTGGACCCACAGACAACATCCACACAGCTGAAGCAACAACGCCCGAGAGAGCAAGTGGGGCCTCAGAAGAAGTCGAAGGCCTCCAAGACTTCTTTCGACCCAATCACTCTCACTAATGGTGATCTACATGACATAGGGGAGATGGTGAGGGATGTCACCATGGAGGCCCTCCAATAGTTTGCGAAGGAAAATTAGATGGTATTGGGGGCCCTCTGGAACATATATAGGAGTTGCAGGTACACACTCCTCAGGCTGGTACTTTTTCAACTAGCCTCGCAGTAGACACAACAATGACTAAGGAAATGTTACACGCCCACATGACCAACACTATAGTGCTGCCGGAGGGGGCACTGGTTACATAGACTGAGGCTGACAGGCCTATGGTCAATGCACTAAAGGGATTTGGGATCAACATGGCTTCGCTCCCTTGGGATATGCTCTATGTTCTGCAGGACGGAGTGACCGAGGAACTACGGGCCAGGGAGGGTCATGTGCTCCAGTTGATGAGCGAGAAGCAAATTAATATTGAACAATTTAGCCTGGAGTGTGGTGAAGTCGTGACACAGAATAGACAGCCAATGCAAGTGGTCAAGGAAGCTTGCTAGATGGTCCCTGAGTTGGCCATCCCAGTAGAGGAACTAACGGAGGTGCGCATCTGGAGACTAGCAATAGGGGTGCGAGGCAAAAGAAGAAATGGCTAAGGTTCAACTAGAGCTAAACCTTTAGATGGCTGAACTACAATTCAAGGCGCAGCCTTCAACTCCACTAGAGGTGAGGGAGAAATGTTCCAGCACCACTACAACAGGAATAACGGAGATCAGGAGTCTAGTGAAGGACTACACCAAACTATTTGAAGAGTCGTTCGAGGTCCTCACCACTCTGTAGGAGGACCCCAACAGACAGCGCTTAGAAATGGAGGAGCACGAGTTGCAACAATAGTATGATGAAATAAAAGGGACCACGTAGAAAGTGGCCCTTACACAGTGGCTCGCGCGGATGTAGCAGGCAAAAGCGCTCAAGGAGCAGGTAGACGCTGCATGACATAACGAAGCCATTTTGAAGGCATGCATACAAACATGGATTGATGAGGTGTTCATCATTATAGCTTTGATCAAAGGAAAGCTTTCACAGATGTAGGGAACACAAGAACATATTCATGGAAGTAGTTAAAATACTACAGTCTCTGAACAACGCGTCGAGGAAGTGTAGCAGGCAACCGCTTAGTGCGTTGTCGATCTTGCAGCAGTCCAAGTAGATTTGGGAGGTCTTTGCGCGAAGATCTTCACACAGATAGAGTAACTCGAGGGTTAGTCAAAATGTTTGTGTTGGGGGCATATTGGGCGTAGGATCCCCCAAGGAAAGTTTTGGTGCTTAAAGCCTAGATTTTGGTCAAAAGATGTAAATCTGATGTAAAATTCTCTTTTTTTTGTGGATGCGGAGCGCGAAGTTGTAAATGAGTCATAGGGATGTCCACCCTCAATTTTGTAATGTAATGTTGGCTTTAGATATCTACAGACCATGGGATTGTATAAATAGAGTGAGGCTCTATGTATGGAAATAGTGATCTAAGGATGAAAAATTGAGTCTTATCTGATGTGTGAAGTCGAGTCTTTGGGTCGTAGAGTAGGAGAAGGCTTTGTAACTAAGTGCACAAAGGCCTAGTAGTCTGTAGCTGAGCGCATGGACCCCTGAAACTGAGTGCGCAGGGTGAGTCAAGTCTATAACTGTTGAAGCATTAATAAAGAGAAGTTTTGAATCAATTCTATGTATCTAATTCCTCTTTTTATGCATTAAGTGTATTGGGTATGAATTGCATTTTTACTCTTATATTGTGCACGAACATATATGATTGTGTTGATTACGTGAATATAAGATAAAGTATCTGTTTACACGAAAGTAACTAACATTTGTAAGAAGATAAGTAAGGTACATGGTGTAACTTGGGGAAATAGCACAAATCATTGCCCTAGCAGCACGAAAGCACCTTAGTCCCTGGTTAGGGTTGCATGAAGGCAATTGTAACATATTGTGAAGGTATCACAGGTCAGGACAGTGTGCGAAGTGACCTGCGTGAAGGTAGGCACAGTTGGACTAAATTGACACCTCAGACATCTCAAGGGTGCAGAAACTTGGTTCCAGCATCTGCCCATATTGCTTCGGGTGAGATTTTAGTCCGCGCACCGCAGGCTAATGCCGAAAGGGCCAGTAGTGTAGGGATTTGTTTGACCAATTAACTCTGAAACTGGGTTAGTGTTGGCATTAATGTTTCTGGTATGGCTATATGTTACAAATGTTGTACTTGATGGCAACACCCGTGGCAAGGCTCTCAATATGTTGACAATTAAGAAGTACGTAGGAGATCAGTTCAGAAGGTGCGTACCCGCAGGTACACCGTGAGGGGACCGCAGCTAGTCACGCAGGTCAGCCGTTCAGGAGGTCCGTACCCCTAGTGCACTCATTTCAAGGCAAAGAAAAGCACACGTGGGGTTTCTTATGTTTAACCCTTGGTATTTAGCCGACGATATTTGTGTTATTATGGTTTTGGCTCGTGGTATTGATCCATGATTTTAGGAGGAGCTTGCCTATATAAAGCAAAGGAGATCACTTGGCTAAGTATCTTTTGCAATTGAAAATCTTAAGATCTGAAATATTGGGTTATGGTCTTAAAAGCTTGATCTATACGTAAGAGAAGTTGATAGCAAATCTGTGGAGGGTGATCTCTCGAGCGCATGATCAGATCTGAGCAACTGTGCCACTCTAGTGGACTGCCAATTCGGCCCTAATCAGAAGTACACAGGTGTTTAACAGGAGAGCTACGTGTGTACGCAGAGTAGAAACAGGAGAGCTGCGAGGGTACGCAGGGCAGAAGAAGGAGAACTGCGTGGGTACACAGAGCGACAAAGGTTAAGGTGCGTACACACAGTAAAAGTACGTGGCACGATAATATCTCGGGGTGCGTACCTGCAGTAACAGTACGCAGCGCAATAGTGTCTCTGGGTGCGTACGTGCAGTAACAACACACAGTGCGGCAGAAGGGTCTCTGCGGGTATATGTAGGGGAGCAGAAGGTGAAGTGCGTACGCATGCAGACCAGAGAAAGAAAAACTGCATATTTGTCTTAATACATTTTGTTTGGCTGTATTTTTCTGTTGATACGGTGTTCTGGGTTTAGTTCTATTATTGTTGATCTGGTTACTACAGTTGACTGGGTGATTTTCTTATACTTGATGATCATTTGATGTTTATGGATCCAGTTTGAAAATTTATGAAAAGTGGTCCTTGTAAGAAAAGAAATAGGGGGTAGTAGCTCCCTTCCAGGAGAGACTGGAAAACGAGAGAGAGTTGTAGCTCTCTGCAGGTTGTAGCCTACGTACTGGTAAAGGAATGCACCAGTACAAAACCATTATAAAAGGAGTTTCTAATTTGAAAGAAGATAGAGACATATTGCAGCAGGTGGTTTTCACCCACATTGGGTTTCCACCTTACATCTTTTGTTCTTTGGTGTGACTATCTGTTTTCTTTGTTCATGCTCATTATTTTATGGTACTGACATGCAAAAATAATTCAAAGAACAAATAAGGAAGATTTATTAAAAGAATTTGATAATACTGATTCACCCCCCCTCTCAGTATTATTTCCAACAATTGGTATCAGAGCAGGTCCTTCGGAGAAGCTTGATCGCTTGAAGGAAGATCAGTCATCATGAGCAACTATGAGAGGGAAGCATCAATCAGGCCACCAATTTTTGATGGGACAAACTTCAATTATTGGAAGGTAAGAGTTACTGCCTATCTTCAATCTCTTGGTACAGAAGTTTGGGATATCAGAGATACAGGCTACGCTTTTCCTTCAACTACTCCTATAGATGCGGCCGAAAAGAAGAAATATGAAACAAATGCTAAAGCAGTCAATACTTTGTTGGGATGCTTATCTCAAACAGAATTTGTAAAGGTTATGCAATATAAATCCGCAAAAGAAATATGGGACAATATTGTCTTGAGCTACGAAGGAGATGAACAGGTAAAGCATGCTAAACTTCAAACTCTCAGGATTCGGCATGAGAATCTCAGGATGTATAATGATGAAAGTGTGGCTAACTATTTTCTTCGAGTACATGAGATTGTTAATTGCATGAAAAATTTGGGTGAAGAAATAAAAGAGGCTATTGTGGTTGAAAAAGTTCTAAGATCATTGTCCCCCAAGTTTGAATCTAAAGTATCTGCAATAGAAGAAAAGGAAAATCTACGAATTCTTACTATGTCTCAGCTTCACGGAATTCTAACTGCTTATGAAATGAGAAAGGGAGGTCCTTCAGACAGAAGAGAAGCTGCTTTCAAGGCTTCATGCAAAGGAGATTATTATGAAGCAAGTCACGTCCTAGAAGAAGAAGAAGAAGAATCAAATTTTGTCAGAAATCTTCAAAGGGGTTCTGGAAGGATCAAAGTTAAGTTACCTTTTAAATGCTTTGCTTGTGGAAGAGTAGGTCATTACGCTGCAAAATGTCCTTATAAGGATAAAGGAAAGGAACCTGCTAGATGGAACAATAAACAAAGTACAAATAAGAAAAGCTACTACACTCATGAAGATAGTGATGGTCTATCAAACAGTGATGAAGATGAACGAGGTAATGAATATAAATTGTTAATGGCATTTGAAGATGATGATTATATGGATGCTATAGATGTGGATAACCTTTATGAAGAAATTACTAGACTCAAGAGATGTATAGAAGAAAAGAATATGATCATTGATACTCTACAATTTCAAATTGATGAAAAGGAAAAAAATCTTGAAAAATTAGAAGGTGAAATTGTTGGTCTTAGAAAAGAGATTGAGAAAACAAAAGCTATTAATCTTAATTTTGTCAAAGGATCTGAAACTTTGAATGAGATTATCAATGTGCAGTGGTCTCCACTAAACAAGACAGGTCTGGGCTATAATGGAGAAACTTCTCAAGCATCCACCTCAAAAAGTTATCTTGATGCAGCAAGAAGAAATGAGCAAAAGAACAATGAAGACCATCAGGTAAAGTAGGGACGAATTGCAAATAGAGACTATCAGGGGCAATCCGTCTTAAGGGTGAACAGAAGCTACAACTAGCCACAGGTAAAATCTTCTCAATTTGGTTCAAGAATGGATGAAAATAGAAATTACAATCATTTGGCTGGTAGATTTGATAACAGCAGAAGTTTCTTCAATGGACAATGCTTTTCTTGCCACAACTTTGGCCACAAAGTAGCGCAATGTGTTGCATATAAAACGATCATGACGAGAGAAGCTCAAAAACAAAGAAGTATGACCGGGATTACAAAAAGGACCTATAACAATTTTTCGGTTCTTGAAAACGAAGTTGAATGTTCTATTTGCAATAACTTTGGTCATGAAGATTCTGAATGCAGGAGCAGGTTTCAGCAGAAAAAGGAACAAGCCTCAAGCACCAAAACATGGAGATTAAAGGAACCACAAACAAAAAGATGTGGGATAGCATTTTATGCAGAGGGACAGGAAAATCTATGGTACATTGACAGTGGATGTTCGAAGCATATGACAGGTGATAAAGAAAAATTGGAGTCATATTCTGCTCTAGAAAAAGGAAAGAAAGTTTCTTTTGGAAATGATACTCCTGCAACTATAAAAGGAAAAGGCATTGCTCAGTTAAAAGAAAAGGTCAAGGCTGGAAATGTTTTGTATGTAGATGGATTGAAGCATAATCTTCTAAGTGTCAGCCATATGTGTGATCAAAGAACCGAGGTGATATTCAGATCAAATGGATGTCTTGTTCGTGATCTTGATACAGTAACTGTGATCAAAGGTAAAAGAACTCCAAATAATCTATACATATTTGAAGAAGGACAAAAACAATGCTATCTGAGCAAGGATGATGAGCACTGGTTATGGCATCGGAGATTGGGGCATTAAGCTTTTCACAAATAAGGAAAGCATGAAAATATCAGGCAGTTCGCGATCTTCCAGATATCAAAATTCCTGACAACACCATATGCAAATCATGTCAGTTTGGAAAACAAACCAGAACTAACTTTCCAGAGAAGGAAGGATCAGCTAGCATGCCTCTTGAGCTAGTACATACAGATACATGCGGTCCATTCAGGAAAAGAACACCTCGAGGAGAAGAATACTTGATATTGTTCATTGACGAATTCTCCAGGTTTGTCTGGTTAGAACTTATGAAGCACAAAGATGAAGCATTCGAAAAATTCAAATCTTTCAAAGCCTTGGTTGAAAATGAATCAGGTCACAAAGTTAAGTGCCTCAGATCCGACAGAGGTGGGGAGTTTACCTCAAATGAATTTTTCGATTTCTGTGAAGAACATGGGATAAGAAGAGAATTCTCTACAACTAGAACTCCTCAGCAAAATGGAGTTGTGGAAAGAATGAATAGAACAATCCAACAAATGGCTCGTGCTATGCTTGATGAGTCAGGAACTCCCGCAACTTTCTGGGGTGAAGCTGCACATGCTGCGGTTGTTATTCTCAACAAGACAAATGTTCGGGTGAACAGCACTCAAACTCCTCATGAGCTCTGGAGTGGTAAGACTCCTTCGGTAAAGCACTTCAAAGTCTTTGGGAGCAAATGCTATATCAAGAATACTGATGAGCAACTTGGAAAAATTGAACCTAGAGCAGATGAAGGCATTCTTCTTGGTTACTCTCCACATAGCAAAGCATACAAATGCTACAATAAAAGACTTGGCAGAATTGTTGACAACATTGATGTAGTGGTTGATGAGAAGGGATACATTCCTAGGCAAGTACATCATGAAGACATCGAAGAAGATGAAGGCTACCCTCAACGACAGAATGATGAAGAAGAAGAACCTCAAGAAGAACCAGAGGAGCAGACAAGAATAGAAGAAAATACTCCATCCAAATATGTTCAGAAGAATCATCTAGAATCTCAGATTATGGGGCAGAAAGAAGCAGGTGTACAAACAAGAAGAACAGTTGCAAATGCTTCAAGCTATTTGGCATTACTCTCCTCTACTGAACCACAAAATGTGAAAGAGGCATGCAAAGATGAATGTTGGGTGAAAGCCATGGATGAAGAACTTGAGCATATCGAAAAGAAAAACACTTGGAAGCTGGTTCCTAGACCAAAGGATAAGAATGTTATCGGAACAAAATGGGTCTTCAAAAATAAATTGAATGAAAATGGAGAAGTAATTAGAAACAAGGCCAGACTTGTTTGTAAAGGGTATGCGCAGCAAGAAGGAATAGACTTTGAAGAAACCTTTGCTCCTATTGCAAGACTTGAGGCCATCCGAATGTTCCTTGCTCTCTCAAGTTTTCAAAACTTCAAAGTATTTCAAATGGACGTAAAATCAGCCTTTCTGAATGGAGACTTGGAAGAAGAAGTATACATTGAGCAGCCAGATGGGTTCATTCTTGGAAATGATCCAAATCTTGTATGCAGATTGCAAAAGGCTCTCTATGGTCTCAAACAAGCTCCAAGGGCTTGGTACTACCGTTTGGACAAATATCTTCATCAACAAGGTTTTTCAAAAGGATCAGCAGATAGCAATCTTTATATAAAAGTTGAAAATGACAAATTGCTAATACTTGTTGTGTATGTAGATGACATTATTTTTGGCAGCAATGAAGAAGCTATGAGTCAAAGCTTTGCCTTGGTCATGCAGAAAGAATTTGAAATGTCCTTGTGGGGAGAACTGACATATTTCCTTGGTTTGCAAATCCAACAAAAAGAAGGAGGAATATTTTTATCTCAAACCAAGTATCTCAAACAGATTTTGAAGAAATATGGCATGGAAGATGCAAAACCCGTATTTACACCCATGGTCACACGATGTAGCCTCAGTGCAAATGATGAATCTGTAGCAGTACATCAACCAACCTACAGATCCATGATTGGAAGTTTACTTTATTTGACAGGTACCCGACCGGACATCATGCATGCAGTTGGAATAGTTGGAAGATTTTAGGCAAATCCAAAGGAGACTCATCTTCAGGCAGTGAAGAGAATTTTCAAATATCTTCAAGGGACTCAAAATTATTGTTTATGGTATCCCAGAGATACAGATCTCACACTTCATGCTTATACAGATGCAGATTGGGCCGGAAGCGTGGATGACAGGAAAAGCACAAGTCGTGGTGCGTTCTTTATGGGTTCTAGACCGGTATCTTGGTTCAGTAAGAAACAGAGTTCGATTGCCTTTTCTACAGCTGAAGCATAATATGTTGCTGCTGCATCTTGTTGCACTCAACTCCTTTGGATGATGCAGAATTTGCAGGATTTTCAAATCACTTGTACACCACCTATCTCCATCTTATGTGATAACACAAGTGCAATCAACATCTCAAAGAATCCTGTCATGCATTCAAAAACCAAGCACATACCAATCAAGTATCACTTTCTCCGGGAACAAGTGCTTGAACATAAAGTCAAGTTGGAATATGTTCCTTCTAAGGAACAAGTTGCTGACATTCTCACCAAACCATTGCCCAGGGAAACTTTTGAATACCTCAGGGAAAAGATGGGGGTTGTTGATGCATCATCTTATTGTTGAAACTCTTTTGATTGATGGTTGTATGCATGGTTCATCTGGGGTATATGCGTACATGTGCTGGGTGGCTGATTGGTTGAAGATTGATGGCGCAGATTCAGGGGGAGCATATAATGCATTATTGGCATTATGGAGGATGTACAGAAGGAGATCATGGAAGTAGCTGCAATATGTCTCTATCTCTTTCATGGTGGATTATGGTTCTTCGTTGCAGATCTGGTTCATATTCAGGGGGAGCATGTTCTTAGGGGGAGCATAACCCTTTGACCTTGATGTCAAAGGGGGAGAATGACATTGAAGTTTTGAGGTTGCCATCGAGTCCAAAGGGGGAGATTGTTGGCATTAATGTTTCTGGTATGGCTATATATTACAAATGTTGTACTTGATGGCAACACCCGTGGCAAGGCTCTCAATATGTTGACAATTAAGAAGTACGTAGGAGATCAGTTCAGAAGGTGCGTACCTACAGGTACACCGTGAGGGGACTGCGGCCAGTCATGCAGGTCAGCCGTTCAGGAGGTGCGTAACCCCAGTGCACTCATTTCAAGGTAGAGAAAAGCACACGTGGGGTTTCTTATGTTTAACCCTTGGTATTTAGCCGACGGTGTTTGTGTTATTATGGTTTTGGCTTGTGGTATTGATCCATGATTTTAGGAGGAGCTTGCCTATATAAAGCAAAGGAGATCACTTGGCTAAGTATCTTTTGCAATTGAAAATCTTAAGATCTGAAATATTGGGTTATGGTCTTAAAAGCTTGATCTATACGTAAGAGAAGTTGATAGCGAATCTGTGAAGGGTGATCTGTCGAGCGCATGATCAGATCTGAGCAACTGTGCCACTCTGGTGGACTGCCAATTTAACCCTAATCAGAAGTACGCAGGTGTTTAACAGGAGAGCTGCGTGTGTACACAGAGCATAAACAAGAGAGCTGCGAGGGTACGCAGGGCAGAAGAAGGAGAACTGCGTGGGTACGCAGAGCGACAAAGGTTCAGGTGCGTACACACAGTAAAAGTACGCGGCACGATAGTATCTCTGGGTGCGTACCTGCAGTAACAGTACATGGCGCGATAGTGTCTCTGGGTGCGTACCTGCAGTAACAACACGCAGTGCGGCAGAAGGGTCTCTGCGGCTATACGCAGGGGAGCAGAAGGTGAAGTGCGTACGCACGCAGACCAGAGAAAGAAAAACTGTGTATCTATCTTAAGACATTTTGTTTGGCTGTATTTTTCTGTTGATAAGGTGTTCTGGGTTTAGTTCGATTATTGTTGATCTGATTACTACAGTTGACTGGGTGATTTTCTTATACTTGATTTTCCTATACTTGATGATCATTTGATGTTTATGGATCCAGTTTGAAAATTTATGAAAAGAGGTCCTTGTAAGAAAAGAAATAGGGGGTAGTAGCTCCCTTCTAGGAGAGACTGGAAAACGAGAGAGAGTTGTAGCTCTCTGCAGGTTGCAACCTGCGTACTGGTAAAGGACTGCACCCGTACAAAACCATTGTAAAAGGAGTTTCTAATTTGAAAGAGGATAGAGACATATTGCAGCAGGTGGTTTTCACCCACATTGGGTTTCCACCTTACATCTTGTGTTCTTTGGTGTGACTATCTGTTTTCTTTGTTCATGCTCATTATTTTATGGTATTGACATGCAAAAATAATTCAAAGAACAAATAAGGAAGATTTATTAAAAGAATTTGATAATACTGATTCACCCCCCTCTTAGTATTATTTCCAACAGTTAGGCCCCAACAAGCCAACAAATGGTTCCATTGCTGGGACCAGAATCTGCATAGAGATATATGATGTTGTGTCATTGGAATCCAAATAAGAAGGAAATTGGAGGTTGGTTGGACAGGATAATTCATGAGTTTGCGGAACAAGAGAATAGGAATCCATGACTAAAAAAAGAAGAGTGGTTAGATTGCTACCTATAGATAGATATCCACGAATTATTCTTCACGTCTTTCCCTACTAAGTTGTACGAGTGGATCATGAAGCTAGTAGATAGCCAAGGAAGGTGGAAGCTCGACGGTCCTATTGTGTGGACCCCAGAGTTGGTGTGAAGATTGAAAGCATCGGAAGATAATATCATGCGCACTGTTGATAACTGTGTCAACCATATTATACGAGGATTCATTACTGAGTTTGTGGTAGACACTTCAGTCAGCTATAGCGAGGCAGAGTGACACTTTCTCAAAGGACCGTGAGGTAAGTACGTAAAGTATATGAATACTTGGATTAAAATGTTTTTGTGTGAAAAGAAGAGTGGTTAGACTGCTACCTATACACAGAGATCCATGAAATATTCTTCGCGTCTTTCCCTACCGAGTTGTATGAGTGGATCGTGAAGCTAGTAGATAACCAAGGAAGGTGGAAGCTCGACGGTCCTATTGTGTGGACCCTAGAGTTGGTGCGTAGATTGAAAGCATTGGAAGATAAGATCACGCGCACTATTGATCATTGGATCGATCAAATTATAGGAGGATTCATTATTAAGTTCGCAGTAGACACTTTAGTCAACTATAGTGAGGTAAAGCGAGGATTTCTCAAAGGATCGAGAGGTAAGTACATAAAGTATATGAATACTTGGATTAAAATGTTTTTGTGTGAGAAGAGGGTTATGCAATTACCTTGATGTTTGGAGCTATGCGAAGTGGGAAAATCTACAGGAAAGAAAGAAGTAAGGGAACAGAGAATAGCCCATTGATTTCACCTCCACAAGGGGACAAGGAAGAGCTCGTAAAGGTATCTTTGCGAAGTGCGATCCATTTGATAAGTCAGAGAATTCTGCGCATACCACCCCCACCCACACCGCCACCAAATTTACTTCCATCACCTCCATCTTCACTCGTATAACCTCCGTCACCACTATGATTCAATATGGCAAGCACAATAAAGTTGCCTATGTTCAAGGGATTGGGAAATGAAGATCCAGACCAATTTTGGTTCATGGTAAGAGCTGTATGGGAAGCATAGGGAGTTACAAATGACAATATAAAGAAAAAAACATTGGTTAGTGCCCTATAGGATTGCACACTAACCTGGTATATTAAGAACTCGAATGATAATCCAAATGCGGGAATCACAGATATCCAAATTATGCCAAATAAGGAATTTATCAAGCCAAAATTTAAAGCAAAATTAGTCATTGGATTCAAAGAGATCACAATGCTACCGGGTAAGACTCCTTGGGAGTTGGATCAGAAGCTGAATTGTACGATTCATGAAGCTAATATGAATCTAATAGATGGACAACACCGTGAATGGTTTGTAGCATCATTAACGCTACATTGACTACGCTATCGCAATAGAACTTAATGACTCAGGCAGAGGCCTTAGAGATCATGATGAGGTTGCATGAGACCCCAATGTAAGATCATATCTTAGGAGTTCAGCAAATCCACGTGAAGTTGAAAAACTTATGCCTTGAGATGCAGAGTCTAAAACAGGATAGGACAGATCGACCAGAACTGCACAAAGAGGTATGGTGCGTAAAATGAAAGGGTCAAGGTGATGACAAGGACCACTGCCTGGTGTTCACAAATTTCCTTGTGGGAGGAGGATCGATGCCATTAAGGCGAAAGCACAAGCAAGGCCTATCGCAGTGCCTACTTTGTAGTGCGCGATTTGTTAAATACGTGGAAAGCATGCTACAGACAACTGCCATTTGTTACAGAAGTATACACAAAATTCGCAGCAGTTGTTATTTAATTTTTGTAGGTCAGTGGGACACAATGAGCGCACTTGTAGAAGCTATGAGTTAATGATGGATAGAGCTCCCACCTACAAAGTTCAGGCTGAAACACGGCCCCGAGACCAGAACACAAGAGTGGCACAAAAAGGCTTTCAGTGGCGTAGATGAGGCTGAGGCGGAGGAGGACTTGGAAGAGGTCACAGACAGCTGATATGCTATAATTGCGGAGGGTCAAGACATTATGCCCCCGATTGTACAAATCCAACGTGTCCCGTCA
The DNA here is from genome assembly GCA_031772625.1 of Pinus tabuliformis. Classification (NCBI taxonomy): domain Eukaryota; kingdom Viridiplantae; phylum Streptophyta; class Pinopsida; order Pinales; family Pinaceae; genus Pinus; species Pinus tabuliformis. The sequence continues at coordinate 1,640,820,115 of CM062816.1, read as the reverse complement.
TGTTTATATTGCACCTTGTTTGATCATGAGATGGAAGATTGTACTACGCTGGTAGCTAGGATATGCGACAAGGGAACACTACCACCTCCCCTGACTCAGAACCTATAGATGATGAGGTCTGAACTATGCGAGGAAGACCCTAATGTGAACATTGTGCTCTGAAGTGGAATTACACTGGAAGATGACAAAGGCAAAAAACATGATGATATTACTTGGGTTTGCAAAGCTCCATCGAAAGAAGCGGAGTTTTATCTGGAGTGTGCTTGGGAAACCTTTATGGAAGCTAAGAAGAGCTTCACTGATGCCTCCACCTCAAGAAGCAAAGATAGACTGGTGCTAGAGATGGACCCATCTATGCTTATGACTTTCTTAGAAACATGCATGGGGTTACTGCGTGACAGTAAGGCTGTAAAAGGATTACAGGAACTCATTAACAGATGCGCTGGGACCGCACCAGGAGAACCGCTCATAGTCTAGAAGATTAGAAAGCATAATACAAGAACGAGAAGATAAATGAGGCTAGCCACGTAGATTTGAGAGTATGAGATGGACCAAGTAATTCTGGATTTAGGATCGGACGCGAATGTTCTGCCGAAGCAGACATGGGAGCGAATGGGGAGACCTATGCTGCAATGGTCTCCTATTCAACTACAAATGGCGAACCAACAGAAGATAATACCCATGGGAAGATTGCAGGGAATTACTGTGGATATTAAAGGAGAAAGTGCGCTAGTAGACTTTGAAGTGATAGAGATTGTTGATGACAACAATCCGTACCTCACACTCTTAGGAATCGATTGGGCCATTGACATGAATGGGGTGATTAATCTGAAGATGCACAAGATGATTTTTGAGAAGAAGTCACTACGCGTAGTTATACCCATGGACCTTGCTGAAGGATAGCACTATACACAGCGGGTGCGCTACTATGAAAGCGATGATGATTTGGATTGCATCTACAAGATAATAGCACGAGAGAAAGATTGGGTAAATCACACCGTGGATGGATGAATTTCATGGGAGCATGAAAGCTCCTATACGTTAGATTCTAATGAGGAGATAGAGCGATGGCAGAACTAGTTACACGAGGTAACCATGCTTAATTATAATATGATGACAAGGTCATTGCACTACGTATCGACAGAAGTGAGAGATCTGCCTACTTATGATGGGTTAAGTGAGGTAGATGCCTTCTTGGACAAATTTGAAAGGGAAGTGCTAGAAAAGAAATGTTTCCAGGTCTTGAATTGGGTACTATGTGCTATGCCCGCGAGGTGGTGGTTTATGCACAAACATACCTTTGAATACTAGCATGAATGTAGGACAACAATGCAGACACGGTTTGGGAAGCCTAGAGTGCGATTGACAGATAAATACAATGGACAGGATGGTCCGTGTGCACCTCTACCCAGGTGAGTGCAGGCATATGGAAAACAACCTACGCAGATGCACATGAACTCCATGCTGAGAGGTATGGTCAATAAGCATGTGTTGGGGGCAGAAGATGTGCAGTTGGCTCTTAAGGTTGGAAAGACATTATGTAGGAAGAAAAATGGCACAAAAGGTTATCCACGTGGAAGCATTTGACAAAGTGTGCAATGCGATGAAGATGGTATACAATGCACAGTGAAGTGATTGGGCCCTGCGCGTACCCACAGTATTATGGGATTATAAGACAACATGCAAGAAACTGACGGAACAGATGCCTTTTCATTTGGTCTATGGAGTAGAAGCCATAATTCCTACGGAGTATATCGTGTCTAGTCTACGCATAGTGGCGCTCACAGGTATGACAGACCGTGGAGCCCTGGAAGAAAGGCTCGAGTAGTTGGGAGAGCTATAAGAAGAACGGTTGGGACTTGATGAATAGATCCAACAAGGTGATATTAGGCTCGAAGAACTCACGGATGAAAGAGTTTGGTTGAGGGAGAAAAGCACCATGGCGGAAGCAGAAGTCAAGAAGCTTGAGGAAGGAATAAAGAAAGACTTTCTTGATAGAAAGACCATGGTGATAGAACAGGATGAGCTCGATTACATTGATAGACTTAAGGACTACCACCGAGAGTTTATCAGTTTAATGCATTGGATGGGACTGTATGTTATTAAGGAAATCACAAATGGTGGCACAATGCAGTTAGTGAAACTAAATGGCAAACATTTCCCAGGAAAAGTAAATGGTAGTCGGTTGAAGCCATATACAAGTGGCCCAGTCATCTGACTAGCCATGGGAAGCATAGTCTTAGTGCTCCAGGCAGCTGAAAGGAGTTGCAGGACTATAAACTACTCTGCCCAAAAGCTGCACGATGTCAGGACTGTGCGTAGTAGTGAGGTGTCACAGGATCTGCGACAGTGCATGGGTAGCTGTGCTACCACGTGGGTTGGCTGGAAGGTGACCATTATAGTCACTATTCACAATGTGATGCTTGGTTTGAGACCAAATGGAGCGGGCGAAAATCATTTAAGGTTAAATTTATGGGCTAGATTTAGAAAATCTACTGCCAAGGGAGCATTAATGGACCGGATTGGGGGGGAACTGTCGAATTCAATTCAAAAGGAGCTATAAATTGCAAAGGGATGCCCAAAAAACAACATTTGGCCATTTAAGAATTGAACTATTTCAGAGGTTCACGAACCCTGATTTGTTCGATCTTTTTAATTCAAAGGCGTTGTTTCAGCACTTCCCTGAGTCGTTGAGAGATTCGTGGAACAACAATATGGAATCATCTGAAGAAGCCATGGATATCAGAGAAATGATCGCTAAAGAGGCTATGTAGGCCATGATGATAGGAGATGCCACAGAAAGCACCAAGATAGTCGTAAAAATCCCTAAATCACCACACACGTCGAGACCCAAGAAAGACAAGTAGCCTATGGTACTGGTGTGCATGTCCCCTAGATACCCATTGAGAACTAAACTTACCATGGAAGAAAATGGGAAGGCGATCAATTTGGAAGCCGATGAAGAGGAGGAAGACCTTGAGGAAATCTTGGTAGAAGAGGAGGAGGATCAGGAAAGGAGGAAGAAACCCAAGGTGCGGACCCTCTGACTAGGCTGCCCGCATATGTTCCTCCGCGGAAGGAGGGATCCCCCAAGGAATGTTTTGGGGCTTAAAGCCCAAATTTTGGTCAAAAGATGTAAATCCGATGTAAAGAATTCACATTTTGTGGGCATGGAGTGCAAAATTGTGAATGAGTCATAAGGTTGTCCGCCCTCAATTTTGTAATGTAATTTTGGATTTAGAGATCTACCTAGGGTCCATAGACCACGGGATTGTATAAATAGAGCGAGGCTATAAGTATGAAAGTAGTGATCTAAGGATGAAGAATTGAGTCTTATCTAAAGTGTAAGGTCGAGTCTTTGGGTCGTAGAGTAGGAGAAGGCTCCACAGTTGAGTGTGCAGAGGCCTAGTAGTTCGCAGCTAAGTGCAAAGACCCCTACAGCTGAGTGCGTAGGGTGAGTCGAGTCTGTAACCATTGAAGCATTAATAAAGAGAAGTTTCACATCAATTATGTGTATCTATTTCTTGATTTTATGCATTGAGTATATTGGGTATGAATTGCATTTTTACTGTTATATGGTGCCCAAACATATATGATAGTGTTGATTAAGTGAATATAATTTAAATTATCTATTTACACGAAGTTAAGTAACAGTTGTAATAATATAAGTAAGATATGCAGTGTAACTTGGGGAAATAGCACAGATTGCTACCCTCGCAGCGCGAAAGAACCTCAGTCCCTAGTTAGGGCTGCACAAAGGTGGTTATAACAAATCACGAAGGTATCGCAGGTCGGGACAGTGCGCAAAGTGACCTGCGTGAAGGTAGGCACAGTTGGACTAAATCAACACCTCAGACGTCTCAAGGGTGCGGAAACTTGGTTCCAGCATTCACCCCATACGGCTTCGGGTGAAGCTTCAGTCCACGCACCGTTGGGCTGATGTTGAAAGGACGAGTAGTGTAGGGATTTGTTCGATTAATTAACTAGGAGCCTGGGTCAGGCCCCAATAAGCCAACAAAAGGCATGATCAAAGTAGGGATCAATTCAAAAGCATGAAACAAGTTATATATGGCCTATTTTTTCTTGTGTATATATGGGCATCCATGGGTTCAAGTGTGGCACGAAATCGAAAATGAAAAATAAAAAATAAATATATTCTATTCATAATCGGGTTTTTCTCTCTATGCAAGTCGATAAAATTATTTTCTCTGTTTCATAGATTTTGTGGAGGAATGATTCTAATATTGTGAATTTATTTCATGGTTCTAGTCTGCCTAATAAATTCTAACTTTTGAACAAGTGAAGGAATAAGAAATACATCAAAGATTTCTAATCAGAGTGTTTTTAAACATTGAATTGGTGTGATGGGTTTTATATGAAATGAATAGTTAATGTAATACTTTGGTTGCAAGGTGCATACCAATGTAGTGTCACTAGTCTTTTTATCACATAAATAAATGTTGCAGGAATGAATGTTTTATTTTGGCTCTAGCACAAATATGAGTTTGGCTACATTAGAAATATGTTTGAGGGTGTGAAATTGAAAATCCATAGTTCCTACAAAGTAAATTTTGTTGATATTATCTCTTTCATTGACAATATCTTTCTTGATTCTTTTAATAGAAGTTCAATTGCAAGACTTCATTGCGCAAAAAAGTTTGGTTTAATTCTTAGTTACAATTTGAATTCAATTTGGTTTAGTTTGGACAAGGTATATATCTAAGTTGCAGTTAGAGGACAAATCTTATTTGATTATATGAGATAGAAGGATTATGGTTCATTAGCTACAATAGTGCCATATGTTGTTGATGGTTATTGTTACATAGTAATTTGTCACCATCGCTGTTACTCCTCTTGTCGTACCTTGGAGGACTCATTCAGGGAGTTATAAGAAGTGACAAAGTCTAAAAACACTTGCATTATGTTCCCCTGAGTATGTACTTCATGTTCCCAGAAGACACCTCCTACAGATCATCCCTGAAAAGTGCTCTTTTTCCATTGGCGCAAGTCCACAGTATCCTACCCGCGCCAATGATGGAGATCCTCAAAAGAGGGCGCGACCATTGGCGCCCTGTCTTAGAGCAGCAGTCGCGCCAACCAAATTTGGTCATGCTTTTTGCCTTAACGCACGTCCGACTGTTGTTTCCTTCATTACATGGAGCTTTTCTGAGGATAAAAAATCAGTCTTTTGTCGAGCTTTATCCTATATCCATCTTTAATGGCTTTTGAGGATAATGCTAATCCACAAAAGGTGTCCCGGTTCATCGTATCCTCCTCCCTTCTTCATCTATATAAGCTTGTCCCTATGCATTTGACAAGCTAGTGATTAGAGTGATTGGAGTGATTGGAGTGATTAGAGTGATAATGATTAGTCATGGAGTGTTAGATGTTGAGTTCTTGAGTACTTGGAGTAATGCTAGTGAGTGCTAGAGAGGTTATGCTGCCGGAGAGGAGTTGCATTGCAAGACACATATAGTTACCCGCCCATCCAGGAGAGGGTCAGCGTCATAACAATGGTTGTAACTCTTCCTGTTTATTATTAATTGATGAGCGACTGCTATTATAGTTCCAATCTCATTGTCTATTATGGTGATGTGTTGATTTATTTCCTTTCTGACTAAAATATAGTTGTGCCTTGGTAGTTTTTATGTTGGTATCTGTCTCTTCCTTTGCATGTGCAGGTGTTCATTTATGGTCTGTTGGAGCGAGGGAGCGGGGATATCAACTCTGCTTCAATCATAGCGTTGGACTCCAGGTTGGTCTTCTTGATTCACCTTTGATGCATAACTAGGAACTTGCGTAGCAGCGTGTTTTGATTGTGGCTAGTTCTGTTATAGGCTAGTGGGATCACCTTTGTCCGCAGAGGGGATTTACCTAACCAACAGTTATGTGCAAGATGTATTATCAAATGAGTTGGGTTGTAAATTTTTATGTAGGTTTTATTTGTATGGACATATACAGAGGATAACCAATGAACCATGTAGAATCAAATTTTAGTGTAATCATAAGATTCAATTTGTCACATATTATGTTGTGTCGAGGATTGAAACTCTGGAGCTTTTCCTAACCTATGAGTTGAGCCACGTAGACGCAAAATGGGTTTACACATAAAAGGTCCATGTCACGAGATATTGTTTCTATAGTGCTCAGTTGGAGTGATTCCTATGGTTGGAAATCTAGATGTTGGATGTTGAATGCTTGTGGATTGGCTCTTCATCGAAGCCAATTAATCGATGCAACAAAAAATTATTTTGGAAGAAATTTATGGCAAATTAATGATTAATGCAGTTGGTAAGGTATATACATGGAATGTTTTCAAAGTTCCAAGCTCAACGATAGGTTAAAGTATATTTTGTTTTTCATTTAGTGCTAATTTGGCACACTTTTAAAAATTTTCTATGGTTGGTGTCACAATCCAGAAATTCATTTGGAGACTACTGAAAAATGTACAAATTGTAAAATGTTTAATTTGGCATATGATTTATTTTGGTTATTTTTTAATTATGGAGTCATTATTCACCCAAATTGACATATCAAAGAAGCATTGAGATCAAAACTCAGAGATGGAACTTGGTGAAGTTCACTTGCAAATTGTTGATCTGAATAGCTAGCGTTCAAGACAACAAAGAGGGCTTGTATGATTTTGTGTTTACTATGGTAGAAGCTGAAAAACATAAGGTTAGACACGGACAACAATTAGTAGTGACAATAATAACATTGGCAATAATTTAATGACAAGCGTTGTAATAGGAAAAAATTGACTATTGGACAAAAAGAATGGTAGTTCAATGACATATGACTAATGATAAAAGTGCAGAGGTTGAGCAATGGCCAATGTGATCTATTTTATTCATTTATCTTTATCTTCACAATGGTTGGGTGGTGGAAGGTGGAGATTTGAGTCTCCTTTACGTTAGAGCCTAAGAACACATCAGGGTGATAGGGTGATGCTAGAGAAAGTTGGAGCTTGTGTGGGTGTTGGAGCATCCTTTTAGGATTTGGAGCTTCCTTATAAATATAATGCTTTTCTAATAGAGTACTAGTAAGTAGGAGCTTGTAGGGCATTGGAGCATCCTTTCAATTGGAGCTCATAAAACTAGGGGGTTGGAACCTCCTTCTAGTTGGAGTTCGTAAAACATGGTCTTACCACATCCTTTTAATTGGAGGTGATAAATTAGGGGCTTGGAGCCTCCTTCTAGTTGTTGCTAGAGAATCTCAGAAGTTGGAACTTCCTATTGATGTAAACTCCAAGACACATATTGAAAGCATTCAGTGATTTTTCTCCCAAAAGGGTTCCTACCTAAAAAATTGGTTGTGTATTATCTTTGTTATGGTACATTGTTGAATGGTGTTGTTAATTGTTTAATGTTTACATGATATGATTAAATTTTTTAAAAAGAGTCTAATATAGATTTACCCCCGCTCTAAGTATTGTTGAATATTCCAACATGTCCTATCCAAAAAAAATATGGACGATATGAAGAGTTTATCTATATATTATATTGAAATACAATGTGAATATATAAAATTAAACCATAAATAAATGAGGAGAGGTATTCTATTATTGAAATATAAATAATGATGTTTTCGTATTTCGATCAATGATCCAGAATTTTCTTCTTTTCATCAATTTTTTTTCTAAGAAACAATCACATTCAAACATGATATCAAACACATATTTGTTCGTCAAGTAATGATATCTAAATTAATGACAAAATAAATGCACTATTTAGTTCAAAAAATTATTTTTTTATTTTAAAATATCATCTATTATTTAAACATAACCATTCATCAATTCTATTAAAATTTCATTCACAAAATCTAATTCAAAAACATAATTAATATTACAAACTCAATTGAATCTTAATTATATATATATATATATAATTAAAAATATCCACTAACTACTCCAGTCCCATCATTATACTCTAAAAAATATATACTACAACCAATTTTTTTTTAAAAAATATTTTAAATTTAGGATTTATAACCCTAATTTTAATTTATGAATTTATTATTTTCAATATAAATATATTTAACTTGATACAACATATAAATATAATATCATGAGATTACAAAAATTTAAAATAAGAATAAAAATTATATATATAATAATTTGTAATCACAGCGTTACTTATATCCAATTCTTTAAGGATCTAAATTGTCTACAATCTCAGAAACATACATACCATATATCACCATCTAGGTTAAATATTTCATCATCGCCTACCTCATATATTTATTTTCGTAGTTAGTGTTCATGATATATTAAAAATTATTAGTAGTAATGAGTTAGGGGATCTTGAAATAAGCCTCTCCTTTTGGTATATTTGTATGGCGTGTCCCTCAAAATATATCATCATGGACGATAAGTGAACGAACGTATAAGTTTTGAGCTGCCAGCACGAGATCCTTATAATATTAAATATAATATTATTTCGATTAAGGTTGACTCTCATCCTTATCATTATCCATATGAGTACCTACTAATTTGAGTATTAGATCTATAAAAAAGTGAACACTGACCGTTTTAAAAGGACACACATGGGGTCCAAATGAATTAAAGAGCACGCGTAAAATCGAAATGATAAAGGCCAATGAAAGCAAATGAAACACTAACAAATAGATTACCACTTCTAGATTTTTCAATCACTATCATGTACCCATAGAATTCGTATTATAAATGAATTGCTCTCAACTTTGTTCATTTTTCTATGATCGTTAAGATTTATGTTCATTAGCCGAGAACCATCTCTATTTTATAGATTTGAGAAATATGACTCTAAGTGAGGTTGTAATAATGTCACTTTCACAATTATTTACTAAGTGAGGTTGTAATAACGTCACTTTCACAATTATTATTACTATTGGATTTTTTAGGTTTTAAATATTTATAAAAGATAAAATGAAATTATTTCAAAAGGATTATATTAGAAATAAATAATAATATTATTTGTTTACTTTAGAGTAATATTATAAGAGTTAATAGTTTGAGTACTAGTTATAGAAAACTAATAGAGTTTGAGGTGAAGGTGTAATGAAAATTGAGGAGCACATTTTTTATTTGAGAAAGTGGGTGGTGAAACCCTATACTTTCATTATTTTATTGACGGATGTGGGTGGATATACTTTCCACTATAACATCACTACAATCTCTAATAGGGCATGTGGTGGATCCCCTCAACATTCTTCCAAAGATCATGGTGTTTACCTCTCTTACTTGTTGGGAAACATCCATGATTTGTTCCTCCTTTAAATTATCTATAGTCATCACAAACCATAATGTTAACATTCCATAATATGTGAAATCCTCTCTAAATAATTATGTTACCGTTGTTAAAGTTATCTTAGATAGCTAATCATAGTAAAATTTTCCATATGGAATTTGCAAACTAATACCCAAAATGCAAATAGACTTGAACATTAGAGGCCATTTTAGGAATACAAAATTATATCTTCTAATTCCAACTTCGGAACACCTAATGTCAATTGATGTTGTGACTAGGGAATTATGTAAGGAAATATAGCTACATGCATTACTTAGTTGGTACAAGACAAGTAGTTCTAATAACTATTTCATTGGATTTTATGTAATGGGACACTCTTTTGAAAATTTTATTCAACTTATCCATTATATTGTAAATCCTCACCATATATATTGAACATACCTATTTGAATAAAAACTTTTAACCATTATGATAAAAATTATATTTTACTATTAAATAATGTATTTTTATTGAATTTAACATTGACGTATGCAAAACTGGACCTTGTCACACAAGGTGTTCATTGTGATGGAAACCCTAAATCCTTCTGTCACCTCCTTATCTCTATGGGATTTTCATCTTCATGATTCTTACCTTCACGTGAAGTTCCCTCATTCTGTCACTATCATTGTAGATCTGTTAAAACATGACGAATTTCTTTGCAGTAATGTTCTTCCCTCCTTCTAGGTGATGTCATATCTTCAAATCACTCAAGGTTTCCAGTCCTTGTAAAGCTACTCTCAGGGGGTATCCTTTGTCTGTAGATGACAACCACCGACTTTGCCTCTACACTCATAGTCAAAATCCAAGATTTAACACGAACGTCATTTGTTTCAATGTGGCTCATACATGGGGCTAGGAGGCTTTACAAATATATTTTTCTCAAAGATTATGGTATATCCAAGGACTCTTTAATCCTCTAAGTCCGCGGACTAAATGAAAGATACAAAGGCTAGGGTATACCTTTTTTCTCTCATGCATGATATTTTAAGGATTCTTTGAACATATGTATCTCATAATCCACTCCCAAGACCTCTTAACACCATATTCCATTGTAGAACAAGTAGAATATATCATAGAAATATAGGTGGAATACCACTTATCTTACCTTTTTAGGTTAGCCTATGATCATAATTCCACAATATTCCATTTCATTGCGATTTTTCCATCAACATTTATGGTCTTGGAATGGGTGCATCAAACCTAATCCTTGAATACAAATTTGTATTTCTGTTTGAAGGGAAGTTTGTGGATTATTTAAAAAATCTAGAGAATCGACAAGGAGTTTTTATTATTATCAAGGACCATGGTTTTGGGGTCATTATAGGCTCTCCTTTCAACAATTATTTCCTAAATTCAACCTTTCATACCTGGAACCTTAACCACTCATATTTTTGTAAGACTTCCTAATATGACAATTTGTCTATTAACTCTAAATATCATATCTTCTCTAAGAAACTCTCTATGATATTCATTAATATAGATGCATACACGATTGAAAGGGGTATTTCAACCTTTTCATGCATCTGTGTCTAAATAGGTACCAACAAAGGGTTACTTCATAGAATCCTTATCAATCAGAAAACATAACTATTTTATAGTCAGTGGATTATGGAAACACAACTTTCTGTTATCAGTCCTATCAATAGCCAAGTCATCTCTATAATTATTTCCCTTCTCAAGGTCATTCTCATCCTCTTGGGGAAAAGAAAAATAATTGAGAATGGAAAGACCAAATATGATATAATAATTTTGTAGCTCACAAGTAGGATAAGATGTAGTGACAATGAGCAACCTCAACCAAAGCTAGTCGTTTGGCCTCATCTCAAGCCCACGTAGCATGATGTCATCCCATAGACTCTATGATCCCTCTTCCTCCATCATAATCTCCCCACTCTTGTCCAAATCCATTAGATGGAGAAGGAAGAGATACAACCATGATCTTTCCTTTGTTCAGAAGAAGACATAAGCATCTTCCTGAATCATATCACTCAGACAGTGATAAGGATGCATCCATAGTTGTCGATCCTCTGAAAATATAAATGCCTCAAGGAAATGCATCCATTGATTACATGTCATCTAATATAAATAAGTTCTTAGGATGAATTTATCTTTGCAAGAAAAAAGGTAGAAAATAACTTCAAACAACTCAATGATCAATTCTCTATGTATTTCTTAGTTTGATCCTCTACATAGTATCTATTATTTTGTCTCCTAAAATGAGGATTTTTGGATATGTTTGGGCTTATGTAGTTAGTGGCCAATGTAAAATCTCCATAACTCTTATGTAACATCTTGTTTGGAAGGAAGCAAAAATATTTATTACATACATGCGCACGCGCGCCCACGTACACAAACACATATATATGTTTTTCCTACTTTTTTTGTTATTGGGTAAATAACTAAATTTCTCAAGCATAATATTATATGAAAACATTTCTCATAGTTATAAAAAGTAAATATTTACATGGAAAATATTTTGTCTTAAGATAGTAGCGTAAGATTTTGATGGAATATATAGTAGATCTTCTAATCAATGGCCATAAAACAACCTTGAGTATCTAATTTTTCTAATGTTACTTGAAAAATCATAAATGGTAATGGTTAGAGGTTAACATGAAAAAATCATAAATCATGGATATTAGTGGTAATTAGGTTAAGGGTTTAATTCTCATTTATTTGCATGGATATTGATTTGTTGTGATGAAAAACTATAATCAAATATCATTATTAGGTTATGAGTTAGAGGATTTGTGGGTTAATAGTGTTGAACCATTGACATAATAATGATAAATTGGTTAGAATAATATATAACTGACTGTTGATCAAATAACCACTAATAGATAGAATTAACCATTATTAACCATGGTTGACCATTGGTTTCCATGAATAAATGTACTACTAATATATCAATGAATGATTCTAATAAATCCTAACTCATAACCCCATTAATCATAGTGAATTTTTACTATTTTGTAATGAAAAATTGTGCTAACAATAAAAAAATGTGTTTCCACATAAATTGAAAGTATCATAAGTTGGGTTGTGTTATGTTCTTTCCATGACTAGCCCTCCTAGTGACCCGGGGGGTTAGAGGGGGGCTGGAGCCCCCTTCGTTGTGTCGATTGTGCAAGGGGGGTGGCATCCCCCCCTGTCTAGGGGGTTTGAGGGGGCCAGGTAGCTCCCTCTATGGGATCCGAGGCAGTGCCCGAGGAATTTTTTTTTGGACCATATATTAGGTGGGGCAAACCTACCTATGGTTTTGTGCATGGTTTTCGCACATTGTTTTGGGTGCGATGGTTTTTAGTCCATGGTATTGGATGCTTCGACATGTATATATATATATATATATATATATATATATATATATATATATATATATATATTGTAACATTGAAAGGAACATAATGAAAAATCAAACTGGTAGTCCCAGTTTTGGGATCCAAGGGAAAATCTCTATGCATATTTCTTTTATGTGTTATGCTCTTGCATTGTTTATTTTCTGTGTTTTGGAATTCGTATGCACGTAATTTCTGTACAAGGTTAAAACCTACATTTACCCTAATTATTTACCATTTGGTCAACTATATATTGATAAAATTACATTTGCATTTATGCATTTATGATCCAGGTGGATATTGGTGGCCACTTGCCAAGTCCACCTGGACCCCCACCATTGTTTCTCTCAGCATTTTCAGTTTCCTTAATTGTAGCACAACTTACTATTTTTAGCAGTTTTTCGGGTCCTGAACTTCTGGAGCCGTTTTGAGGCCTTAAACGACGTTTTTTGGGAAATCTGGGGGCAACATCGGTCCATGGACAGATGTTGCCTTTCCCAAAGTGGTAGCGCTCAGATAGATCTTTCTAATGAGCTATTGTACGCGTCAAACGAAGATCGTATGCCAAAGTTACGACCCCGGGAAGTTGATGTACCAATTTAACCAAATGGGGCCCACAGTTTGGCGTTTCATCTCCTAGGGTTAGGTTTTGGAGTGTTAAGGGTTTTCTATTGTTTCTCAACAATAAATAGGGCTTTGAGCCTCATTGTAAGACAGTTCAGAGGCATGTAGCCACCACATCTCTTCTCAGAGATAAGCTACCATTGCCCTAGCTCGTTTATTTCCATTTCTGGTTGTAAGCATATTTCAATATTTTCCATGAATGAAATGAAGTATTATTTCCACTACATCTTTGTGTATATGGTTATCTCTATAGTTTGTTGCGTTCCTGTTTAAATCCGGATCAGTGGTATCAGGGCGGTTTGCTTTTCTCTATTTTTCTTTGCATGTCCCCAACAAGGTTGGGATATAAGGAGCTAGGGCTTGAACTGGTCGAACCTTTGCAAGACCAGCCTCGCAAACCCCGACAGCCTCCCATGGCGGATGAGAAGAAAGACGAGGGGGCAGGAGATCCCATCAAAATCTTGCTCGAAGAAGCCCTCGAGCGACAACGGAACGCGATGATGGATAGCGTTGCTCGGATCCTTCAGCAGCTACCCAGAAGCGACGCATCGGCTTCCAGCAGCTACTCTGGAAACACCACACCCTTTAAGGTACAAGTTAATTTTGAAATCCCCATATTCGAGGGTCAGATTGACGCAGATGCCATAGATAAATGGTTAAATCCGCTAGAGGGTTATTTTTTTGTTCATGAATTTTCTAGTCGGGAAAAGATTGTTTTTGCTCTTCTCAAAGCAGCCCCCCACGTCAAGGATTGGTGGGAAACCTACTGCGAGAAGAAGGATGAAAGTAATGGCTCACTATTTTCAGCCGCACCCACCTGGAATTCATTCCGGGATACCATCAAGGAGCAGTACTACCCTATCGGAAGCTATGAGGATGAATACATAAAGTTGACCACAGTGCGACAGGGAAGGGACCAAGACGTGCCGGAGTTCACCAATATTTTCCATACCCTTCGCACAAAGTTGGGTATCAAGGATTTAGAGCAACATTTGATACTCAAATACCGTGGCTACCTACACAAGTACATCCAGGAAGAAATACAATTCCTGAACATCTCCTCGCTCGGCGCAACATACCAATATGCTGTCAAGGTCGAGAAGAAGTTTAAACAAAATAAGCGAGACTTTGGATCTGTGAATCCAAAGCAGGGGAAAGGTGCCACTAAACCACAGAACAAAGGATAAAGCCAATGCGGGACAGCCCAAGACAACCCGCCGAAGCTGCAAGCAAAGAATAGCACCGCGAAGCTGGAAAAGGACACTGGAAAATGGTGTGAGTTCCATAAGAGCTCCACTCACAACACAAGTGAGTGTCGAGCCAAGCAGTCACTAGTGGCTGAGCTAAAGGTTTCTGAATCAGATGCATGTTTTGATTCTGAGTCAGAACCCGATAAGGGGAATGACAAAAGGAAGCAGATCATTGATGCAGATCCCAACGCCACTGTTGCTACCGCCAAGATCTAGAAAAATGAACCCGAATATCCAGAGGAGGAGGAGCGTCTCTTCCACTCCCAGATGTGGGTAAAGGGCTCCCCGATACAGTTCATTGTTAATAGCGGGAGTCAAAAGAACCTCATTTCGGCAGAGGTCGTGAACCGATTGGGCTGACCGACCACAACACATCCACAACCACACACCATTGGGTGGCTTCACCAAGGACGAGATCTTCGCGTGAGCCAGCAGTGTCGCCTTCCATACAACATCAAGCCCTTCACGGATGAGGTATTGTGTGACATTTCTCCCCTTGAAGTTTGTGATGTATTATTAGGACAGCCATACTTGTGGAGGCGACATGCTGTGTATGAATCAAGGCCCCGTGCTATTATTATTACATTGGGAAATAAGTTGTACAAGATACCAGAGGTAGCACCACCTACCGCCATCTCTTTGATTACTGCAAAACAATGTAGTAAGATCATTTCCAAAACCAGGAAATTTGTTTTCCTGATGATACACCCTCAAGGAAAGAAGAAGACGGTGGTCGCGACCTCCAGACAGGGTCCCTCTGCACGACAACTACAGATGGACAAGGTTGTGGAGGAGTACGAGGACATCTTCACCTCCCCTGCAGGGGTTCCTCTGCACTGTCAGGTCAAGCACTCCATCGATCTGACCCCAGGTGCGCCGCTACCCAATGGACCAATTTATCGGCGCTCTGTTTTGGAGAAAAATGAAATCAAGGGGCAGATTCAGGAGCTCCTGCAGAAAGGTCACATCTGTCTGAGTTCATTGCCTTGTGGGAGCCCGATTGTGTTGGTACAGAAGAAGGATGGGACGTGGAGACTCTGTATTGACTATCGGGCACTGAAAAAGATCACTGTCCATAATAGGTACCCAATCCCGTAGATTGATGACCTCCTGGAACAACTAAAGGGGGTGAAATATTTCAGCAAGATCGATCTGAAGTCAGGATATCACCAGGTACCAATCGAACCCTCTGATGTGTGGAAGACTGCCTTCAAATCCAAGGAGGGCCTTTTCGAATGGTTGGTTATGCCTTTCAGATTGACGAATGCTCCTGCAAACTTCATGAGGCTAATGAATGACATCTTGCGGCCATTCACCAACTCCTTTGTAGTAGTATACTTGGATGACATTATGATCTTCAGCTAGAGTTGGGAAGAGCACCTCCACCACATCCGACATGTTCTCCAAACACTGCGGCAACACAAGCTATGTGCCAAGCTGGAGAAGCACTTTTGGCATGACCCAAGTTCAGTATCTGGGATACATCATTTATGAACAAGGGGTGCATGTCGATCCAGCCAAGATCCAAGTCATTCGGGATTGGCCATCTCCAACTACTCTAACAGAGATCTGCAGCTTTCTAGGTCTTGCCAACTTCTACCGTAGGTTTGTGTTGGGGTTTTCTCATATTACTTGGCCCTTGAGTCAAGTCACCAAGGGAGGGGCGAAAGCAAAATTCTTTTGGTCTGAATCTCAACAGAAGGCATTTAGGGAGTTGAAGGATCGCCTCTGCACAGCACCAGTGCTCGCGTTACCAGATTTACAACAACCATTTGAGGTCCAGACAGATGCCTCTGACTATGCTATTGGGGCAGTCCTTACTCAACATGGACATCCAGTGGAATATCACAGTGAAACACTTTCAGACACAGTCCGGAAGTACCCCCCTTATGATAAAGAGATGTATTCCATTGTACAGGCTTGCGGACAATGGAAGCATTACATTTTGGGTAAGGAAACGGTCATCCACACAGACCATCGACCCATGCAGTTCATAGAGACCCAAGGGAAATTTCAGAACGATCGCCATCAGAAGTGGTCTACATACCTGTAACAGTTCCACTTGAATATCAAGTATAAGAAGGGCAGCACCAATAATGTTGCAGATTGCCTCAGTCGACCACCGATCATGGCGTTAACCACCGTTCTCAACTCTTGTGGGCACGAGACTTCTGATTGGCCACTTCTCTACAAACGTGACCCAGAATTCGGCCACACAGACCAGACACTCTTGGAGGGTCGGCATGTTCCAGATTTTCACCTCCAAGATGCCCTGTTATGCCACCTGGGTCACCTTTGTGCTGTTGGGCATTTCGGGGTCGAGAAAATAGTGGTGGTACTGTAAAATTATTTCTATTGGTTGAATCTTCGACAGGATGTTGGGAAGTAAATTAGATCATGTACTGCCTATTCCATTGCCAAACTGACCATTAAGAAGCACGACCTCTATACCCCATTGCCTACCCCTAGTCGACCTTGGGAATCCATCTCCATGGATTACATGTCAGGCCTTACTTCCACTAAGCATGGAAATGACTGTGTTTTTGTCGTCGTCGACAGGTTCTCGAAGATGGCCATTATGGCAGCCTGCAAGAAGAATATCACAACAGAAGCCACTGCTAAATTCTTCTTTGAACAAGTGTGGGTGCACTTTGGGATCCCACAGTCTATCATCTCAAATCGGGACAGTCGGTTTCTCAGAAAATTTTGGTCTAGTCTCTGGTCAATGCTGGACCAAACTCACGAAGTCCACAGCCTTCCATCCTCAAACTGATGGCTAGACAGAGGTTGTCAATAGGATGATTATGCACATTCTGCGCATGTATAACTCAAAGCATCCACGCACATGGGACGAGAGCCTCCCTTATGTTCAGCACAGCTACAACCGAGCTCTTCACAGCTCCACTAGCGTTAGCCCTTTTCATGTGGGTTTGGGATTCCAGCCACTATGCACCATTGATGTGGCCATGTCACTTGCAGCTACTCACATAAATTCAGCTCATGTCTAGTCTGAAACAGTTAAGGCCACCAACTTCATTGAGCGCATCCGACATATTCGCTAGCCGGTCCATGACATTTTGGAGAAATCAAATGCCAAGTACAAGCAACGACATGATCAACATCGGGTGCCACACAAGTTTCAGGTGGGCGATAAAGTCTGGTTGCATTTGCAAAAGGAATGCCTTATTGGAGCCTATCGAAAATTGAGGCCACTCTGATATGGTCCTTACACCATTACTAAGGCTATGGGAGACAATGCATTTGAGCTCAGCATTCCCCCATTCCTTGGCCTGCACCCAGTGTTCAAGGTGGACCGCCTTCGGCCATACGTTCCACCATTGCTAGACACATCCAACATTGCAGAACAGCTCAAACCCATAGAATTAAATCTATATTGCATGGAACAAGCTGCAACTAATCGGATCATGGACACAGATATCAAGAACACTCGCCAACAGAATATCCAACGGTATCGATTTGTCAAAGCAGGCCAAGTCCTTCAGCAGGACAAGTGGCTCACCAGGGAACAAGTTCAACAAAAGTTTCCTCATCTCATGGAGGAACTCAACACAATGGGGACCATTGCTTCCTAAGGGGGGAGGAATGATCCAGGTGGATATTTGTGGACACCTGCCAAGTCCACCTGGACCCCCACCATTGTTTCTCTCAGCATTTTCAGTTTCCTTAATTGTAGCACAACTTACTATTTTTAGCAGTTTTTCGGGTCCTGAACTTCTGGAGCCGTTTTGAGGCCCTAAATGACGTTTTTTGGGAAATTTGGCGGCAACATGGGTCCATGGACTGATGTTTCCCTTCCCAAAGTGGTATTTCTTAGATAGATATTTCTAACGAGCTATTGTACGCGTCAAACAGAGATCGTATGCCAAAGTTACGACCCCGGGAATTTGATGTACCAATTTACCCAAACGGGGCCCACAGTTTGGCGTTTCATCTCCTAGGGTTAGGTTTTGGAATGTTAAGGGTTTTCCATTGTTTCTCAACAATAAATAGGCCTTCGAGCCTCATTGTAGGATAGTTCAGAGGCATGTAGCCACCACATCTCTTCTCAGAGATAAGCTACCATCGCCCTAGCTAGTTTATTTCCATTTCTGGTTGTAAGCATATTTCAATATTTTCCATGAATGAAATGAAGTATTATTTCCGCTGCATCTTTGTGTATATGGTTATCTCTGTAGTTTGTTGCGTTCCTGTTTAAATCCTCATCAATTTAAATTATTCTTTATGCTTTTAAAGTCACTAACAATGACGTTTTTCCACAGTAAATTGTTTCACTATTGGTGACCATGTTTAACTATAGGAAACTATGGTTCAAATTAGCGTTACTGCATCAATGCTTGATGCTACTAAATAATTAATTTCCTAACCCATAACCTAATAACATTGTTTTTTATTCTTAGCTCTGAAACCTTAGCCACTGATTGGAATGCTCTAACCATGATCCCACACTTAACGAAGGGTGTGGTTGGTAGATATGATTGCTTGCAGGGGTTTTATCTCCATTATAATGTCTTAGATACGAAATATGGAACCATTGATCCAAGTAAATACCCTTTTCACTATCATGGGATCATCTTAGCTATCTATAAGTATGATGAGATAACTCACCCCATCAAGAATCTTGATGGATTTTCCTTCCATCTTAATTTTTACTTCTAGCTAATAGGGGACCATGAGGCCTTGAACATTCTTCTAAGGAGTGCCACCACCATGGATGGTTACAATAAGGTTTGAAATCTTGATATTCAGATAGTTTTGAAATAATGTCACTTCTTCCAATTTATTGTGGATAAGACTCTGGAAGTAGACGTCATGGCTTCTAAGGCAAGTCCAATGTCATGAACCTACTTACATACACATTTTTTTTCCTTTACTACAAGGGTGATAAAAGTGACTTAGACCCTTTTATTAATTTCTTACATGGAGTTTCCCTTCGTCCTCTTTTAACATTAAGGTGACCCCTATTAAGAAATGGTTATGACTAAATGATCAACCTCCCAACACATGAGTTGCTATAGGTATCATTCCAACTATATAGTTATGTGCATTATCATTTTAATTT
The DNA here is from genome assembly GCA_031772625.1 of Pinus tabuliformis. Lineage (NCBI taxonomy): Eukaryota > Viridiplantae > Streptophyta > Pinopsida > Pinales > Pinaceae > Pinus > Pinus tabuliformis. Next base: position 1,640,800,557 of record CM062816.1, on the reverse strand, counting down.
GCATAATATATATATATATCTATATATATATATATAGATATATATATATCTATATATATATATATATATATATATATATATATATATATATATATATATATATATATCTATATATATATATATGAGTTCATACTATATTAATTCTATTACCACCATGGATATAAGTGATGGCCATTAATAAAATCGTTTTGTATCACTATTTGAAATCCCCAATCAATGGTTTAATTATTGATAGGCTAACACTTTATCTTACCTTGCGCATTTTTGGCTAGCTATTATGGTGATTTAACTTATATTATGTCTCAAGGGATTAAGTCTTAACGCCTTCATTAATGAACATTTACTACCTCTTAGGCATCGGTACCCACCAGGTCTTCATTGGATGCTGCTTCTTGTGACACTTGTACCCTCATCATCACCACCTACTTCCAGTGTGCTCCACGTACCCTGTTCTGTATGCCACTGCACTTAGGCACATGGATATTTTCCTTGCTAGGGAGATGGGACTTCAATGGTTCTGATTTAGTTTACCAGATATACTGTGCTCCTCATCTCACTCGAACCCTAAGCACAACCGACACCGCTAGAGTATGGAATCTTGCTCTGATGGTTTATGACATACCACCAGTTTTATGTGCACTAAACGTCACCATTGTCACTCCATCCTTCGTCAGCTACGGTTTCCCATGTCCACATCAGATTTTATGAACCCTTATGGCATTTTTCTCTAGGGAAATGGATGAGTTAACAAGTATGTTGATGAGCCATGTTGCTTCCTACCAGGGAAAAACCTTCAAGAAGCAACACAACAACACAACAAGTCCTTCCTATCCGGTTCAGGTATCCCTTACTTAGAATATAAATCTTTCTTCTCTTTTTATTTGTGTTATTGCGTATATATTAACCCTACAAGGTTGACACTACCATGAATATGTAGGGATCTGGACGCATTTTTGTTAAACGCGCAGGTAGGGGCTTCAGAAGTTCTTTTCATGGCTACGGTCCTCTCTCTGAAACCCACAGTATGTGTCTTTCTAGGCACCTAGGGGGTTTTAGTAGTGGTTCTCTACAACAGTACCAAACTTTCTTCCCTCATTAACCCTTTTTCTCATGGTCTGGAATGCACAATTTCATTCATATCCAACCAACTTCTGTCACGTGACCTAGTGCAGTATGGTGAGTCTTCCCGTGACTTTATTTCTAGAGTTAAGAGGTATTATCTAATGATTATTATCAAACACTAGTTTTTTCTAATTTATTTATTTGTATCTCGATTTGGAGTGGTACATGTATAGCTCAACCTCCTATCCCTCCTATGTACCGCTCATCCCCACTACTTATGTCTTAAACTCACACTCGACTTCTTCCAAGTTCGTTCTGGGTCTCAAACCCCTTTCCTCTCAGTGTCTCCATCAAACAATAGGGTTGGAAAAAGGATGTTCTTATGCTTGATGAACTTATTTGAGGTTGAATGGTTTTATTTTTCTTTGTCGTTGATACAAGATTTTTCATGACATGTTACTGGCTTCCTAAGGGGATAAAATCCCGACCCCATACAATTTTTTACTTTGACTCTAGGACTTGAGTCTCCCCTTGTCTTCATGTGTCTTCTAATTTAACAGGTCTCCATTTAAGGAGTTATAGTTCTGTTGGCCTGGCTGTATCTTGACAAGGGTTTACTTTTGTTCCCTTGGAATATTGTTTGCAGCACACTACTTAATTTATGAATTTATAATTTATTCATATGCTCCTGAGGACATATTTATCTTTGTTATGATATCTCTACTATTTAGGACATCTAACTCATGCTCTAGTCATGACTATGTTGCTGTATTTGACTTTTTGATTCATTATGCTGATACAATCTTGTGTAAATGATTTGGGGTTATTACTTCTCATTGATGGGAGTATTTTTATATCAACACTCTAGATAATCGGTCATGTTTAGTTTTAGTGAGATGATCATTATATTTAAGGCAAATTCTGCCAAAATTTTCTTTTCTTATTACAATATTTCAGATTTTAATGTATAATTTGGGCTCGTGATGAATGATTTCCACAGGTGGTCCTCTATAACCATGTTTATCCCAAATACTTCTATTAGCGTCATTTTATTTCTGCATTTCTTTACTCAAGGCTTATCATGCTTCTTCGCATTTGTTCCTATTTTTTTCTATCACATCTTCTTGGAAATCAATTTTTAAAATGCTAGGAAACTGCCATTATCATGCACAATTTCTACTCTTGTCATATGCCCTTCTAGATGTTAAATAGTTTACATTTCCCCTAATTGTGAATTTAGTACGATCATTTCTGATTTGGTTATGGTACTACTTGAGCCATAATGATTAAATACACTATTAACTACGTGTTTAGAGAAACATCATTTATTGCTTCCTTTCATAAAGATTTACTGTGTATAATTTACTTGTTTTTGTTAACTGTACTTGTGCAATTTGTAGTGCAATTTAATAGCACCATTATCTACCCAGACTTAGAGGATTTATGTGTAAGATCATAATATACTGGAAAGGCTACATTCTTGGAACTCAATTAAGTCCACAATTTCAAAAATAAAACTACATGCATGGTGCTTTGATTACATCTTATAGCTTGATTTGATGACTTGGCTTCAAGATACAGTTTTTGTATGACTTCCTAGGTTACTAGGCATGAAAATTACCCTATTTCCTTTCCCCAAGGATACATTTGAGAAGCGATATGCAGGATTTCACTTACCTTCACCTACAAAACACTTCTCCGATTCAATTCGCTATTTCTTCCTTACATTCTTTGATGTAATCAAATTTAACTATTGTACTCATCTCGGAATTCTAATCAATACAACCACAAGGCGTGATTTGACAGTCATGTTTTCCACATCAACCTTCTGTTTTTTAAAAACTCTGCATTATAACTATTTATAAATTGTTAGATAATTTACTATAGTCATATAATTTACATTTGCAGAAAAAAAACAAGTATATAAAGAGTGCATCCACACAGTACCCATTTTTCACCTACATGTGAATACATGCAACTAGGTATATATATATTCTGATACAATAATTAATGTATTATGTATTTCCATGGTACAAGTCATACATCAAGAAATATTTGAGTAATTGGAGTACATTCCAGGATGAATTTTCCTCATAGAAAATTTTCATATTTCTTCTTCAGAACTCAAAATTTTACATCTACTGTCACAGAAATAATTTAATATTCATTGATATTTCCATTACTATAATCATATCATTCAATTTTGAAAAATAAAGATAATTGATTAAGATCCACTGATACTCCATTTATTTTAAGCATATCAATAAGCTGTACAAAACACAGGGGCTTCATTGAGTAAGCAATACCATACCACGTGGGTTCATATTGGGGGATGTATATTGAGGAAAAATTTACACAATATATTGGGGGATATATCGGGGGTAAAGGGTTTTTATATTCGTAGGTATAAAAAATGGACCTCCAAGTTAATGGAAAAATATAAAGGGGTATAAAAAATGTTAATGAAAAAATGGATACCTATAATATCTAGTGTACGTAGTGGTTTTTTAAATTGGAAAGGTGTATTTGGTTTGTATTTCTAGGGGGTTAAATAATGTGATTTTTAGGTGTATTTTCCAATATGTAGTCAAATAAGGGTATTGTTTAATATGCCACAAACGTACGTGATAGGTCAGAGTTTCATTGAGTGAAGCCCCCATGGTACAAAATAATGGTAGGAATAACCTCAAACCAACAATTTAGTCTGAAGAATTAACTTGGAAAGAATGAATTTCCTCCCAAGCATGAACCCCCTCCTCCGGTTCTCCCACCGGCCAAGATCTTTCTTTTCCCCAGAATCAACAACCTCTACTGTTATGGTAAAGGCATTTTTATGCCTCACTTTCCTTAGTATACTTTCTATAATGGCATCCTGTTTTTTTTGGGTTATGCCAATCCCCACAGCCTAGGATTTTCCTTTTTTTTTTTGAAAATCATTCTTTTTCTTCCTTTAAAGCCTTCCTTTTCCACTGCGATGCTACTTCACACATTCTAGTGTTGTTTCCCCCATGGTGATTTTCCTAGATTTTCCTCTCCTCATCCAGTCAATCACATAATCTGCTCCAAGGTTGTTTTTGGATTGATTTGGGAAATTTTTCTTTTTTTTCTCCATCAACCATCCACCTTGGATAATGGATTGGAATAATGGTCTCATTCATTCATCTTTTATTTTCCAATTTAGTTCTTCGAATGATATATTTATTTATTTCCAAACAATTAATTACATTATCATATTTTTCCCACAAAGTAAATCTCGGCTTCCATGCCATTTGTAACAGTAATTTGACTACTAAAACAATAACAATAATTTGACTATAATATTTTCTGTAACATAGGGGGCATTACATATCCTTCCCCAATAGAAAATAACATTGTCCTCAACTTTTATTATTCAACCATTTCTTCGTCAAAGGAAGTTGGATAAATTGTTTCATGCTATCTATCAGTTCCTTGGTAGCCTCCTCTCGAGTAGAATGCCTCCACTACACTTTAATCTGAGAAACAACCCGATTAAAAAGCATGATCTCTTTCCGCTTCAAGATATGAAGTGGCTCTCGTAAAAAGTATCCTCTAGGTTCCACCTGTAACACATTCCATTAAAATATATGAGAAGGATCATGAAAATATTTTTTTAATAATGATACAAGAAACACATTATGAACTTTGACATCTCCAGGTAGAACAACCTGGTATGCTACTAGACCTACTCGATCCAGAATTTCAAATGTTCTGCAGAATTGTGGTGCTAATTTAGCACACCCTATCATTCTGAGAGTACTTTTCTAGGTCTTAACCCTCAAATATACATTCTCTCCCACTTTGAGCTCTTTGTGTGACCTCTTTATGTCTGCATAGAATTTTTTTCGGTCTCAGGCAATTTTAATAGTGTGTTGATTTTTCCACACCATGTGCTCCATTTCCTACAAAACATCTGGTCCAAGAATCAGCCTATCCTCAGGTTGGCTCCAATTGAGTGATGTATGGCATTTCCTACCATAAAAGGCTTCAAAGGGGCTCATTTTTATAGACGTTTGATGGTTGTTGTTGTAGGAAAATGTAGCTAGATATAGAAAGTATTCCCACTTTGTGGGCCTATCCATCACATATATTTGGAGCATATCCTCCAAAATATGATTATTCCTCTCAGTTTTCCTGTCCTTCTATGGATGATATGTAGTATTGAAGTTCAACTTAGTTCCCAAGCCCCTGAACAAGGCCTTTCAAAAGATGGAGGTAAATTTCACATCTGCATCTGAAACTATCACTTTTCGTATGCCATGGAGTCTGAAAAATTCCTTCAAGAAGATATTAGAAATTTGTGGAGTGCCAAAAGTAGATTGTACTAACACAAACTGTAGTTCTTTAGTAAATGTACCAACTACCACCATAATGGAGTCATACTGATACTTGGTCTTCTGTAACCCTATTATAAAATCCATAGAGATTACCTCCTACTTCCATTCTGGTATGGGTAGCGGGTTCAATAATCCCTGCCTGATGTTGGTGCTCCACTTTCACTTATTGACACTCCAAGGATTTGGTTAGATAATCTACTACCGATTTCGTCATACACAACCATTTTTTTTTCTTAAGGAATTTATCATTTTATGGTATCCTGAATAACCAACATATGGTCTCTTCTAGTGCTCATCAATAATCATTTGGTTCAGTACTGCAAAATTTGGAATATACAACCTATTCTGATAAGTATTTAAACCTTTTGAGTTTAAAGCATCCCCAAAAATTTCTTCCTACTGCATTTTCATTTGCATTTCTTGATATCCAAGGTCTTGTTACACTGCTAGCTGCACCCGTGCTTCAAAATTTGTATTTACACTACCTCCTACACTGTCTATCAAAGAATGAGCATGTCTACATAACGCATCAACAATATTTTTTTCCTTTCCCTTAATGTGCTTTATTTCAATTTCAAATTCACTAAGGAATGATAACCATCTTTCTTGTCTTGCATTTAGATCATGCTAACTAAACAAATACTTTAGGCTGATATGGTCAGTTACTAAAATGAACTTCTTTCCCAGTAAATAATGCCTCTACATTTTCAAGGCATGGATCACCGGAACTACAAATCATACACAACATAATTTTGTTAATGGTTTTTTAGTTTTCTTGACACATAGGCTATGACAACATTGTCTTGCATTAGCACAACCCCAACCCTTATAAAAAACCATCTGTGCACACTGTAAACTACTTATTTGGGTCTGTTATCTTGAGAATAGGAGTTGTTGTCAACATCTGTTTCATTTTTTTGAAACAATCCTGACATTTTTTTGTCCATTCAAAATTTACTCCTTCCTTCTGTAGGGAGTTAAATGCAGTAAGCTAATTTTGAAAATCTCTCCACGGATCTTCAATAATACCCAATAATCCCCATAAAGGAGCAGATTTTTTATACATAGTTTGGTGTTTCCTTTTAAACTGGCAGGGGGCGGATATCAGTTTAGCCTCGGAACTTTGGTGGAGTACCTCAGTAGCGGACAAACCTAGGAATCTCCCACTTCTTGTTTCTTGGCACATATGGATCAAGAGGAATATCATTATTTTTGAAGATTGATAAGTTAACTGGAACCTTCTCCCTCCACTTATCTGTGTTGCATATGCAACACTTCCAAATTACAATAGCCATGCGAGACCTAGGAACATTCGGCAGGAACAGATAAACAAAACAATTCCGTGGGCCTATTTTGATGGGGCTACCCAACAGCGTGGTTGTGGGGGTGGCATTTGTTTCTACCTATCTGAAACTCATTACTTTCAGATTAGTATGGGTTTGGGACCGGGTACAGATAACCATGCTGAATTGTTATCGCTTTGCCATATTTTATACATTGCCATTAAGAAACAATGCCGAAATTTACAATATTTGGAGATTCAAAGAATGTGACTGATTGGTTTAACAACACAATTGTTTGTTCTGCATACTCTTTGAGAAATATTTTGGAAGAAATTGTTTTTTTCAAAACATTCTTTGACCAGATATCTGTTTCTCACATCTACAGGGAAAGAAATGAAACTGCTGACAGGCTATCGAAAGAAGCGACGCATCATCCTCTAGGGGAGTGGATGATCGCCAAATATACACCAACAGAGACATACCAATATTTTCACAGGCCTTATATATATGGGGCAATACAGAGAGGCAACAACCTCTAATTTTGCAGTTTCATGTTTTTGAACTTTTTGACTTATGCTATGTATATAACAGTATATAACTGCATGTAAATATGGACGTCTTCTTATGTATAGGAGATCCTTTTTGAACAATATTTTAGGGTCTTAGTACCAACACTGTACACCCTCTCGACTACTTTCTGTTACTAGTTTTTTGACAGTGGACAAGTGCCACAGTTACAGCATATGCCTTCGGGCATCTACAACATGTAATTTCTCCTTTGAAATTATGAATTTTCTTCTTCGGAAAAATGTTTTGGTGTTTCCCAATTCATAATGGCTCTAACTTTCTCAAGATCCACAACGAGAACTTCTATGGAAATAATATGTCCCAAATACTGGATTTTGTGTTTTTAGAATTCGCACTTACTTCTCTTTGCATAAATTTGAAGCTCCCTTAATGTTTGCAACACCAATATGAGATTATCTTAGTGTTATTCTTCATGTTTAGAATACACTAAGATGTCATCAATGAAAATTAATATAAATTGGTCAAGGTACTGAAGGAACAGAGTGTTCATGAGACACATGAAGGTCGCATGTGCATTGGTGAGTCCAAAAGGTAGTACCACAAATTCCTAATGACTATACTGAGTTCTAAAAGTTTTCTTATCTATATCCTCATATTTTATGTGTAACAGATGATATCCAGTTCACGAATCAATATTTGAAAAGATAATTTCCCCCCTCACTTGATCAAACAGATCATAGATTCGAGGTAGGGGATATCTGATTTTTATGGCTAAATTATTTAGTTTGCTATAGTTAATTCACATTCTAAAGTGTCATCCTTTTTCTTAAAAAAAAAGTATTGGGGCTCCCCACAGTGACACACTCGGTCTGATGTAACCCTTATATAACAGCTCGTGTAGCTACATTTTCAATTCTAAGAGTTCTGGGGTACTAATTTGGTACAGGGCCCTGGATACAAGTGTAGCACTTGGCACTAAGTCAATTTATAAATCAATGTCTCTATGAGGGGGTAACTTGGAAATTTGTTCATGAAATGCATCCCAGAAATCTCTTAATATAGGTAATTATTCTACCCTTTCGATTTATGGTTGTTTTTCATCTTTTTCGACATGAACCATATAAACTTGAAATCCTTTCCTTGGTCTTATTTTCAATTGTAACATTTTTAATTTTATTCCAGAGACTTGTTTTGGTTTTCCTCTTTTCAATAATGATTTCCCCTTCGAGTTAAAGCAACATAGGGTCTTTTCTAAACAATTTTTAACAACATGTTGTTGTTCCAACCAAGCCATACGAATTAATAGGTCATACGACCCTAAGGGAAGGGTGTTTAATTTTGTTTCTGTAGAGTATGAATTTAGATCCACCATACATTGTTTTAACACATGGTTCACTTTCCATTTGGTACTAGTGGCTAGTTATACTAGCTGAGAACTTTGAAATTTTTCTGATTTTAACTTATACTTTTCCACAATTTGAGGATTAATATAACTTAAACTAGTCCGAGGGTTGATTAAAACATACATAGGTTGGTTTTTTATAATACTTTCAATGTCAATCATTGTAGATTGATGTTCTACTTGTTGTTCCTCTAATGCCATGTTAATCCTAAGAATGTTTTTGGACACATCATTCACTGTAGATGCCTCATGTGCCACCTGAAAAATCTGAATTGATCTAGGGCTGTAGGGGAAATCTTGCAACGGATGTCGTTCGCCACAACACCAACATTTCAGTGGCTCTCTTTCTTTACCTCCTCTGCCATTTTTGCTTCCCAAATCCATGGTTTTTTACCCCGTGTAAGATTTTTTTGGTTTACTTTGATCCCCTTGGTTAAATTTCTTCCATTGGTGGTCTTTCCCAAAACGTTTCAAATAAGAAGGCTTCTGTCGTGTCACATTCATCCCAATTTTATTTTATCCTTGTTCTACCATGGTCTGGAATCTTCATTTTGATTTTTGAACTAGTTTTAGAAAAGTTTGGCCTTCCTAATTGCTTCATCCATATTCCCTCAATTAGCAAATTCAATTCTTTCCTTATACACTCCTAGTAAACAGTTTAAAAATCAATGCACCATGGCTTTTTCTTATCTAATGTAGGGTACATACTGAAGTAAGTTGGTGAATCGGGCCACAAATTCATCCATGGTAAGTTTCCCCAACCTTAGCTCATGCAATTCCTTTGCCTGAACATTATAATACCTCTCGCTCAAATAGAAATATTTAAGTTTCTGCTCAAAGTCTTCGTATGAAACAATTTTATCATCCATCAAGCATTTAATTTTTGTCTCCTCCCACCATAGTGTGGCCTTTCCCTATAGTTGATAAACAACCAATCTTTATTTCCCCATCCTCCTTCATTTCCCCGTCAAAGGTAGGAGGTTTCGTCTTTCATAATTCTCCCTGTAATTCCCTCTTTCTCATATCCTTATGGGATTTAGAATTTGTTTTATCATATTCTTCATCACTTTCATATTTTTTCAGCATCATCCCTACTTGTTTCCATTTCAACCCTTCTAGCTCTACACTCTTGTGACTAGATTTCTCAGTTCATTCTCTAATCTGTTTTTCCTGTTCGTCAATAGTTTTTATTAATATATTATTACTACTTTAGAGTTGTGATAATTCCTATTGAAAATTCCTGACTATATCCAAAATGTGAGTGGGCATTTGGTTACTACCTTCCCCTAGTTCCACATATAAATCATCCCCTCTCGTATTAGTTTGGGGCGACTCTTCCATATTGCAATGCAATATTCTTCCTATCAAAACAACTCAACTAATATCATAATATTTCCATCTAATGATAATGTTGTGAAAACAGTAACTAGTAATGGGACCTCTATTCAAGCCCTGTGTAGAAATCCGAGCTTTGATACCATTTGTCATGAACCTACTTACATAAAAATAAAATAAAAAATTCTTTACTACAGGGCTGATAAAAGTGACTTTGACCCTTTCATTAATTGCTTACATGGATTTTCCCTGCATCGTCGTTTAACATCAAGGTGACCCCTATTAAGCAATGGTTGTGACTAACTAATCAACCTCCCAACACATGATTTTCTATAGGTATCGTTCCAACTATATAGTTATGTACACTATCATTTTAATTTGCATATATATATATATATATATATATATATATATATATATATATATATATATATATATATATATATATATCTATATATATATATATATATATATATATACACACACATATATATATATACACACATATATATATATATATATAGATATATATATATGTATGTATATATATATACATATATATATATATATATATATACATATACATATATATATATATATATATATACATATACATACATATTTATATATATATATATATATATATATATATGTGTGTGTATGTGTGTGTGTGCATGTGTGTGTTTGTAGGAGTTCATAATGTTTTAATTCTATTACCACCATGGATATAACTAATGCCCATTAATAAAATCATCTTGTATCACTATTTGAAATCCCCAATCGATGGTTTAATTATTGATAGGCTAAACCTTTATGTTACCTGATGTGCTTCTATCTAGTTGTTATGGTGATTCAACTTATACACCTTCATTGATGACCATTTACTACATCTCAAGCATCAGTATCCACTAGGTCATGTTTGGATACTACATCAAGTGGCAATTGTACCCTCGCCCTCACCTCCTGCCTCTAGTGTTCCCCACATACCCTATTATGTATGCCACTGCACTTAGTCACATGGATCTTGTCCTCACTAGGGAAATGGGAATTCGACGGTTCTGATTTAGTTTACTAGATCTACGTTGCTCCTCATCTCACTCGAATGATAACCACACCCCACGCTGGTTATGCCCACACTCTATTAGCAAGTCTGCCGCTAGAGTATAGAATCTTGCTCTTGATGGTTTATTCCATAACACTAGTTTTATATGCACTAAACATCATCATTGTAGCTCCATCCTCTACCCTACTACAATTTCCCACTTCTACAACAAATTTTATGGACCCTCATGGCATTTTTCTCCGTGGAAATGGATGAGTTAACAAGTATGTCGATGAGGCAAGTTTCTTCCTACCAGGGAAAATCCTAAAAGAAGTAACATTGAAGCACAAGATGTGCCTCCATTTCAATTGAGCTAACCCTTTCATAGGATCTCAAACTTTCTTCTTTTTATATTTGCATTCCTCTGTATATATAATCCATACAAGGTTGATTATTCTATAAATATGAAGGGATTTGGTCACTTTTCCATTGAAGATGCACGAAGGGGCTTTAGGATTTATTTTTGTGGATATAGTCCTCCCTACGGAACCCACAGTATGTGTCTTTCTGGGAAACTAGGCGGCTTTAGCAGTGGTTCTCTACACCAATACCCAACTTGCTACCCTCACTTACCCTATTCGTCATAATCTGGAATGCCCAGTTTCTTTCATATCCAACCCACCTCCATCGTGTGCCTTGGTGCAAGTATGGTAAGCCTTGCCATGCCTTTATTTCTATAGTTAAGACGTATTGTCTAATGATTCTTATCGAATGATGTTTTCTTCTAATTTATTCCTCTGTCTCTAGATTTGGATAGGTACATGTACCTCTCAACCTCCTATCCCTCCTGTATACCGCTCGTCCCTTCTACTTATGTGCTAAAATCACACTCGACTTCTTCCATTTTCATTCTATGGCTCTAACTCCTTTCCTCTGGGTGCCTCACTCCAACAATAGGGTTGGAAAATAGATTTTATCATGCTTGACGAACTCATTCGAGGTTGAATGGTTGTACTTTTCTTTGTTATTTATATAATATTTGTCATGACATGTTACTGCATTCCTGATGGGATACAATCCTGACCACATATGGTTTTTACTCTACCTCCAGGACTTGAGGCTCACTTTGTCGTCACGTGTCTTCTAATTTAGGAGGTCTCCACTTAAGGAGTTACATTTCTACTCATTTGGGTGTATCTTGACAAGGGTTTACTTTTGTTCCCTTAGAACATTATTTGTAGCATGCTGCTTAATTTATGAAGTTATAGATTATTCATATGTTCTAGAGGACATATTTATCTTTTTTCTGATACCTATACTATTTAGAACATCTGACTTATGCTCTAGTCATGACTATTCTACTAAATTTATATTTTTTATTCTCTATGTTGATACAAACTTCTGTAAATTGTTTGGGGTTCTTCCTTCTCCTTTTCGGGAGTCTCTTTATATCAACAAACTAGATAATTTATCATTTTTAGAGTTAATGAGGTGATCGTTGTATTTAAGGAAAACTCTGCCAAATTTTTCTTTGATTTTTACAGTATTTCAAATTTTAATGTATAAGCTAAGCTCATGATGAATGATTTCCACAAGTGGTCTTGTAGAACCATGTTCATCCCAAATACTTATGTTATCACCATTTTCTTTTTGCACTTCTTTACTCAAGGACTATCATGCTTCTTGGCCTTTGTTCTTATTTTTTTTCCTATCACACCTTCATGGAAATTGGTTTTTGAAATGCTAGGAAACTTTACGATTATCATGCACAATTTTTACTCTTGTCATATGCCCTTCTAGATGTTAAATAGTTTAAATTTCCCCTTCTTGTGAATTTAGTACAGACATATATGATTTTGTTATGCTACTACTTGAGCCAGAATGATTAAATAAATTGTTAATTCTGTGTTTATAGAAACATCATTTATTGCTTCCTTTCTTAAAGATTTACTGTGTATAATTTACCTCTTTCTGTTAACTATACGTGTGAAAATTGTAGCACAACTTAATAGCATCGTTATCTACCTAGTCTCATAGGATTTGTGTGTAAGATCATAATATATTGGAAATGCTACTTTTTGGTAACTCGATTGAGTCGACAGTTTCGAAAATAAAACTAAAATAATGGTGTTGTGGTTGCATATTATATCTTGATTTGATGACTCAGTTACTAGATAAAGTTTCGCTATGGCTTCCTAGGCTACTGGGCATGAATATTATCCTATTTCCTTTCCTTGAAGCTACATCTGAGAAGCAACATGAAGGATTTCTCTTGCATTCACCTATGAAACACTTCTACGATTCACTTCTCTATTCCTTTATTCCATGATTTCATGTAAAATTTAACTACCATACTCATCCCGAAATTCTAATCCATCCACCACTAGGTGTGATTTGGCAGTCATGTTTTCAACATCAACCTTTTCTTGTTTGAAAACTCTATGTTATCATTATTTCTAACTTGTTAACTAATTTACTACAGTCCTATAATTTACATTTGTAGGAAACAAGCAAGTATATAAGGAGTGCATCCACACAGTACCCATCTTTCACCTACATATGAATACATGCCACTGGGTATATATATATATTCTGATACAAAAATCAATGTCTTCTTTATTTCCACGATACAAGTCATACGTAAAGAAATATTTCAGTAATTGGAGTACATCCAAGGAGGATTTTTCCTCAGAAACTTTTCATATTTCTTCCTCATAACTCAAACTCTTACATCTAATGTCACATAAATAATTTAATATAAACTGAGATTTCCGTTACTATAATCAAATGATTCAACTATGAAAAATAAATATAACTAATCAAGATGCACTCATACTCCATTTAATTTAAACATAATAATTAGTTGTACAAAATAATGACAGCAATAACCTCAAACCAGTAGTTTAGTCTGAATAGTTAACTTGGAAAGAATGATTTCCCCCCCAACCATCCTCCTCTATTTCTCCCACATGTTGATATCTTTCTTTTCCCCAGAATAAAAAACCTCTCCTATTCTAGTAAAGGCATTTTTATCCCTCACTTTCCCTAGCAAATGTTCTATAATGATGTCCCATTTTTTATGGGTTATGCCAATCGCCATATCCTAGGCTTTTCCTATATATTTTTTTGAAAATGATTATTTTTCTTCCTTTAAAGGTTGTCTTTCCCACTACAATGCTTATTCACCCATTCCAGTGTTGTTTCCCCCACACTGGGTGATTTTCCTATATTTTTCATTCCTCATCTCAACAATCACATAATTTCACTCCAGGTATCTTTTTGGAGTGATTTGGGAAAGTTTTTTCTTTTATCCATCCAATCCATCCACCCTGGATCATGGACTGGAATAATGATCTCATTAATTCATTTTTTCTTTTCCAAGTTAGTTATTCAAATGATATATTTATTTGTTTCCAAATAATTAACTACATTATCATAGGTTTTCCCACAAAGTAAATCTTGGCTTTCATACAATTTCCAACAATAATTTGACTACTAAAACAATAACAATAGTTTGACTACAAAAGTTTCTGAAACATAGGGGGCATTGCACCGAGACTCACTTAAAGTGGTCGATCGAGATAGTAATATGTCATTCCTTACTAATGTGAATATGGGGTTTGTCAATATGGGTAGAGTTATTGAAGGCCTTTTGTTGCCATTAATGAAAATTTTAATCTCAAGGCTCTTCCTTCTACTAGTCTCTTTCTTCCCATATGGGGATTTTCCTCCCTTAGATCCTGAGAAATTTCTGAGTTTTGTCAAACCATTCATAGGGGTTTCCCTTTCGTCTGATCAAAGAAACAAATATCATCCCCTCTCGTGTAGATAATATACAAAATAGGATAACAATTTCATATGGTTGTATTCCAATCCTATATGTATGCCAGCATGTTCTCAAGGATTAAAAATTCCCTCAATGATTATGGCATCAGAAATTATACCTTTATTTACATTGGATTGAGGGTAAGAGGTGGAGACCAAGGGTGGGTTAAGTGCTCCTCATCCCATACCAAATACTTTGAGGATGTGAAAAAACCAAAACCTTCACCACAAAAACCTAAATATCACTCTAGAACTTATTTCATAGCAGAACATGCAACATTAAGCCCCTCTCTTGAAGTGGAGAACTTTATAAGTAGATTCACAATTGTATATTACGAATGACAAGTGATTATTTTCCCTTTCAATGGAATTTTTCCTATAGAATCTACTCTCAAGGAATGGGTACTGTTATGAAACCAACTCACAAAAAGATAGAAAAGATAGATCAATGCCTTAGAATTTAGCCTCTTCGAGGGGGAAACCTCCTTTACATTACATAAATGAACAATTCTTCGATGATACAAATGAAAAGATTTATTTTCTATATATAGGAGTCTAAGGGGCCATAATATAATAAGAGCTTACATAACAATAATAATGTTAGGGCACAATAATAACAATAGTGGGCTTCTATGGGGCATAATAATAAGAATATGGGGACTACATGGGTACAAAAATATAATAAGGGGGTTGTGCTAATAACAATAAGGGGTTACACTAGTAGTATAGGGGCCTAACATGCCCCTCTCCTTCAAAACGTGTTGTCCTCAACGCCTGAGAAGTTCTCGATGCTTTTTTATAAAATTCTTGTCCTCCCATGCAGAATATTGAGTAGGTAAGTTGTTCCATTTGAAGAGATACTCTGAAATTGATCGATTTCATAGTTGTCGGGTTCTTGTTTCTGTGACTGCTCTAGGTTCCAATATGAATTTTCCTTCCTCTTCAAGTTCTGGCATTATTTTCTGAATTGGGATATTCTGCAAATTTTGAATGAGTGGCCATACTTCTTTGTCTTTCTTCCATTCATCCCTTGCTTCGTTTCTCCAATCTGGTTGGATAATAGGAATATCACAAAATAATGCTTCCACATCCTCATCCTTTCTTGAAAGTGCATCTGCAACAAAAATTTTCTTCCCTTTTCTGTGGATGATGTCAAAATCATAACCCAACATATTTGTGACCCATTTTTCTATTCTTCTAAAGATAATATTTGTTCTAAAAAGTATTTAAGACTATCATGATCCACTTTTACCTTGAAGTGTCTTACCATTGGGTAAGGTCGCCATTTCTTAAGTGCATGTAGTATTGCCAACATTTCCTTCTCATAAATGTCTTGCTTGAGATGTAGCCATAAAAATACCCAACCACCTACATCAAAACATTTTTCACTGCAATGTTGGTCTACCCATTGTTTCATTCGATTTTTCACCAAAGTGGCATTATCCTTTAAAAGTTGGAGAACTTGTTGTTGATTCTCGATGTGATCTTTCACTGCTTGAACCTTTTTCTTCTTGATATGTCCTTATATCCTAAGAGTTTGAGGAGTGGTAATTTCTTCCAATACTTTACAAGATATGGTCATATTCATTTCTTAATGCTCGATGTGATCTTTCACTTCTTGAACATTTTTCTTCTTGATATGTCATTCTATCTTGATAGTTTGAGGAGTGGTAATTCCGACCAAAGCATTACAAGATATGCTTGGACTCATTTCTTCATTATCGATGTGATCTTTCACTTCTTGAACCTTTTTCTTCTTGATATGTCCTTCTATCTTGAGAGTTTGAGGAGTGGTAATTCTTGCCAACACTTTACAAGATATGGTCGGATTCATTTCTTCCTTCTCTAGGGTTGGGTCTTAGCATATATCCTCTTCTTTTTATGTTTTTTGATCCTTTTCTTCCTCCTTTTCATAATCTATGTAAAATAGTTTCTTCCCCAATTGTAAAAAATCCCTTGTTCTCTTTTTTATTCCATTTTTTGTGGTGTAAACCTTGTAGGTTGTGGAAGGCTAGGAGAAGAAAAACTTCCATAATTATAGTCGTGAGTGGTGGGATTCCTTGTTTCCATAATTTCACTTACAATTTTTCTTGCCCACCTTAATTCCTTCTCCAGTGAATCAGGTTCCCAAAGACGAACCTCATGTTGAATTGTTAAATAGGGAGTCCATACAGGTGAAGATGGTTTTCGATAGAGGAGGAATAACCTGTTGAAGAGTTTTGTGAACCCAACATTTCGGACTGCCAAGTGAGTCCATCATGTTGAATGTTATCCTTTAAAGTACCTATGAAGACATCAAACCTTTACTTCTCTGGAATATCATTTATCCTTATATTTAATTTTTAAAAGTCCTCAATTTTCTTTGCCATTGAACACTTTTGTTTTAGATTTATCAATTGGCTAAAGAAGCTATTTCTCTTTGTATCTTCATAATGTGCTATCATTTCCTCCGTGAAAATTGACCACGTAACAAGTGGTTTACGAGAACAAATCCCTTTATGCCATAAAAATTGATCTAGTTATAAATATGAAGATGCAATACATACCTTTTGTAACAGTTTCACCTCATGTAGATTAAAATATTTCTCCATCTGTAGTATCCAATTTATAGGATCCTTGCCATCAAAATTCCTGATATCGTCTCTTCTTGATTTTAGGAGCTCGATCTTGAAACAACTATAACTTTGTAATTTCATCTCTTCCAGTTCTAAAATTGCGACCTGCAATATCCCTTTGTGTCCTCTTTCCAATGCCACTACTTTGATCAAAACTGGATTCTCCAAGAAAGAGCTATGCACAATCTCCCAGGATGACCTGATTATATACCTTTTCAGAAGAGCGAACTTGTATGAAGTGCCACGGGTCCCTGTTTTGACCTTTTGTTCTAAAAAATATACACAAGAAACTACAATTCGTCCTCTTTTTCTAATTTCTTACGAAATTTTAGTTTGATGCTCAGAGTGACAATTATGATGATTTTCCCAAGGTGACCTATTTGAAATGTAATTCGGGGGTCTACAAAAACCCTAACTTCCTCAGACTATATCTCTCAAACTATAGTGAGACAAGATCTGAAATTTGGAGCCGAGTTTCAAACCTATATGTTCTCAAATTAGTTTTTGTTTTAGCTTTTGAAACTTCATAGTGAAAGAGTTATAGTGAAAATTCCACGATGAACTATTTTAGTTGAAATTCTGGAGCTTGCAAAAACCCTAACTTCCTCAAATCATATCTCCGAAAATATAGCGATACAAGCTCTGAAATTCTGACTCGAGGTTCAACATGAGTTTGTCTTAAATGGGTATTTTGTTTTGCTTCTTAAATGTCGCAGAAAAAATTTAGAGTGAAAATGCCACGATGGCCTATTTGGAACAACGAAACCCTAGAATCTAAAGCTTTGATACCAAATGTTATGAAACCAGCTCACAAAAACATAGAAATGATAGATCAATGTGTTAGAATTCAGCCTCTTCGAGGGGGTAAGCTCCTTTAGATTACATAAATGAACAATTCTTCGATAATACAAATGACAAGACCTCCTTTCTATATATAAGAGTCTAAGGGATCATAATATAATCAGAGCTGACATAAAAATAATAATGTAAGGCCACACTAATAACAATAGTTGGCTTCTATGGGACACAATAATAACAATATGGGGACTACACAGGTACAAAAATATAATAAGGAGGTTGTACTAATAACAATAAGGGGTTACAGTAGTAGTATAGGGTCCTAACAGGTACACAAGAATTGGTCTCAGAATACTATGCTACATTTATGCTCAAAAATATTCTCTTTTGTGCTCTTCATTAAGTTAGAAGAATGACATAAGGTTTTCGATTAGAGACCCTAATATTGGGGCTACTCTAGCCTTTTCCTTCAACCTTAATTTCTATATTCTAATCATTTCTCTATGTTGGCTTTGGAAACTTCGGTCAAAGTAATACTCCCCAATCCTCCCATCCATTTGACACACCTAGATATATTTAAATATGTGGGAAACTTACTAGGCTACTTCATCAAAATCAACGCTAATAATATTTGCAAAGGAATGTTCACGATTGTTCACATATGTGTCAATGTGGGCATTACTAAAACACTTCTAAAAAAATCATTTCTTAAATGTAGAGGCAGGGTTTATTCACAACCAATCGATTCTGAAAACATTACTTTTTGACGTAGGAATTGTCAGCAAATGAGTCACCTTCAAAATGCCTACCCCTACATGCAAGGACCTTGTTTGCACCAAGAAGACAAGAAAATGATCCATGAATGGAAATATCGAAAATGATCTATAGTATGTAAGACCACTGCAGCTTAAGAGCACAATAACACATAGAAATAGAAGTTGCCTAGTGCTAGGTCTCCACCTTCCAACTCAACTAGGTTGCAGGTTGAACCATCTCAACCCTTAGTAGAGGAAGCTTATCCTTTAATCAATATGGAAAGAGACTCAAACATAATTTTTTCAACATCAATGAGTGGGCACAAATGTACCCATGAATCAGATCACTTAGATAATGACAAGCAAATGGAAAAATATGCTAGAGAATTTAGCAATGGACATATCTCAGGGAAATTTCATAATTGCCTCAACTACATCTGTTCATAGTAAACCCTCAAAATGGATAGACATTTGAAAGAGAAAAGGAAAGGAGGAAAAACCCATGAACAATATTGGGAATTGAATTCAAGGAGTAAAATGTATCATTATGTGGTGTGTTTACTAAAATATTGATGTTAAAAGGTAATAAAAATTGATTTACAAAGAAAAAATATGGTTTATTAATCTTATAGTTTATTAATGTTGGATACAATTTTCAGTAACTAATGTTATGCTACTAACGACTAACCATGTTTGACATAATCTATACTAAAAAAATATGGTTAAATATAATTTGGTAACATTGTGTATAGGTATAAATTGCAGAATGCCGCCTTATTATTACAATGGTTGATTCTACTAACCCATTAACCCAAAAACCCTAACCTTATTAAATGATTAAATATTGTTGAGTAGGGTTACATATTATTGTCCACATTTAACACTACAATATTTGACAACTATTAAAAACTAATATAATATCTCGACCTAAATATAGTTGAACATAATTGAAAATGTATGTGTATGATTGAGTTTAATTCTACTCTATCAACCCTTTGAATACATAAAAATTATTATAATTAAATATTGTTGAGTATGGTTACATATTATTGTCGACATTTAACACTACAATATTTAACAACTATTAAAAACTAATATAATATCTCGACCTAAATATAGTTGAACATAATTGAAAATGTATGTCTATGATTGAGTTTAATTCTACTCTATCAACCCTTTGAATACATAAAAATTAATATGAATATCATGAAATTTAGGCTATAATAATAAACATGATGTCTCAAAATAAAATATTTTGTATGACACTCTATTTAGTTTTTCATGGTGATTAAACTCTTATGTATTATATTTCTTAATATTATCGTGTAGATTAATTGATCAATATATATTATAATAAAAACACGAGTTATTGGGTTTAAGAGAAAGTTTTAAATATTATAAACTTAAAAAAATATCAAAAGAACTTTGCAAAACCCTTTATTAATGAAAGCACATGGTTTTATGTTGGCTTCAACATGCGTTTATTGTACTTACTAAACTTTAGGTCATCCAAGGATTTGGTAAAGGTTTTTTAAATTGTGTGCAAATTATGGATTCACTTAATATTGACATGTTAGGTCACTATGGGTTTAAGAGAAAGTTTTAAATTTTATAAACTTAAAAAAATATCAAAAGAACTTTGGAAAACCCTTTATTAATGAAAGCACATGGTTTTATGTTGTCTTCAACATGCGTTTGTTGTACTTATTAAAATTTAGGCCATCCAAGGATTTGGTAAAGGTTTTTTAAATTGTGTGCAAATTATGGATTTACTTAATATTGACATGTTAGGTCACTATTGCATACGATTTTTAATGGAGCTTCAATTCTTTAAAATGTTCAAAACACATGCATTTATTGATTAATAAAAATCATCCTTATGCTGAATATTTATTGCACATTTTTTATTTTTATTTTTATTTTATAATAGTAAACTAATTTATAGTCATTAATATTTTCATAATTTTACTATTTTGTCCGGAAAATAATTTATTTAAATAATTTAAAATCTTTTCCATATATTTTAAAAGTTTGTTACTTTAAACTATTTAAAATTATATTGGGAAAATTATATATATAAATTATTTTCTATACTTTTAAGTCATATTTATCATTGTTTTCTATGGTATATTGGAATATTATAGGTGAATATAGGAGGATATTATTAAATTTGACTTTATTGTTTTAATTGTTGATATTAATGAACCATTAATTTTATTATGTATAAGATTATTTTTATTATAGTTAGTTAAGGTTGAATATAGTTCTGAACCATGTTTCAGATAATGTCATTGGTATTTCATATATTTTAAACCATTTAAATATCACTCAACATTAACATAATTACACTACAAGAATAGTACACAAGATTTATCAATTGATTTTTATCTTCAACGAAGCTAAAACTTCTAGTTTTACCATCCATGACCTAGTAGTTGCAACCCCTAATTATTTACTAGCCACTGTTGGAAGGAGGTAATGACCCCCTTATTTTTAGGCTGCCACCTAAAGGAGTAAAAACTCCCTAAAATAAAAATAAAAAAATTGTAATTATAAACTAGCATCCTATGATCAAGTACAACAAATCAATAATTCAAACTATTTTTTATTAATTAATTCTTTGTATTTACTGATTGTAAATATGAACATAAGATAATGTTAATATAATTGTGTTGACTTAACATATCTTTATTATATGTTAAAAATTAGTAACTATGTATAAATAAAACTTTTTTAATAAAATTGTGAAAAAAATGCTCACAAGATTCCAAAAATGAATAGATAGTTGTCATAATAGTTATTAATCATAAAATATACATATGAATATGACAAATTTAAGAAAGTTAAAAAAGAAAATCTTAAGAGATCCTAAAAATTAGTAACTATAATAAAATTATTTTAACAAAATTAGGAAAAAAATACTCCTACAATTCTAAAAACTAATGAGTAAATAATAAAATAATGAATATAAAACTAAATAAATACATGAATTTAACTATTTAACTCTTCATATTAATTAATGTGAATATAGTTTTGTTGAGTTAACATATCTTTATTATTTAAAAATTCACATGCTAAAAAAAATATAACTTAATTAAAAATAAATATATATTACTTATTAAAAATATATATATTATTTATTAAAAATATATATATTATTTATTTAAATTAAATTAGTTCGTATTATTTCTATTAAAGTTAAATTAGAGAAAGATATACTACAAAAAAGTATTATAATTATAACTCACATCTTGTAGTGAAATAAAACAAAACAATAATTCAAACTATTTTTTATTAATTAACTCTTTGTCTTCACTAATTGTATATAAAATAATAACATAAGGTTAATATGGTTGTGTTGAGTCAACATAACTTTATTAGATCCTAAAAATTAGTAATTATATATAAATAAAACTTTTTTAATAAAATTAGGAAAGAAATGCTCACAAGATTCTAAAAACTAATAACTAATTATCATAATAGTTATTATTTCTATCCTTAAAATGATTGAAATTCAAAATAGTTATTATTTCTATCCTTAAAATACTTGAAATTGAAAATATTTTAGGTCATGATTATTTCCATATAACATTTTAGGTAACAAAAAGTCAATAATTTTTAAAATATAGAGAAATTGTGCCCAATAAATCTATGACCAACTTATTTAATATCTTCATAATGATCCAACTCATATAATCCCTTTAATGGTATCCCAAACCTATGTTCAAGTAGTCGAAAACTATATATGTACCATGAGGCACTATTTAGATGTCCTGAAAGACATCTTCACCATTAATAAATCTGGGCTCTCTTTTTCTTCAAAGTTTTTGGGTTAGTTTATCTGGTTAGTATGTAGTTGACAGTTAGCTTTCAATAGTCTCTTGTGTTCAATGTCTATGTGAATATAAATAACTACCATTTTCTTTATTATTTTTCTTGTGCAAGAAAGTTGCATTGGACTTGGAATACCTACCAATTTCTCTCCTTTGCATCCATTTTCATGATTGTTTTGTAAAGACAAACTTACAATTCTCTAATCTCATCTAAATAGAAAATGTATAAATTCAATGTCACAACTTTTAATGTCTATCCACTCAGACATTCCAATCACTACATTAATGCAATTACAATGGTAGACAATCCAAACAATTCTTTGATAAGATTTTATAAATTGAAGAATAAAAGCAGGAAAGAGTCAAGATAACTAGGTGCCTTCATAAAAAAATGTTGGAAGATAATATTTTATGTGAGTTAGAGCAACTCATAGATAATATTTTATGTTATTAAAGACTACTATTTATAAAACATAGCGATTTTTTGTATCTTTTTAGTTTTTTTGGAAGTTAGAACTACATAGAAAATATGAGATGAATTTAGCTTGACTACACATCTGGAGACAAATAAATACAATTCATATTCTCACAATTTCAACAGATAATTCTAAATTAAAAATTATAGATATAATTGCATAGTAATTAACATTCTCTTTTTTCACTTACATGATACACAAAAGTCTTTATAATATATAAATATATAAATCCAAAACTCCATAGTTATTACTCCAAAGCCGAAACCAATATCTTCTCAAACAATTATCATCTCTTGCAGTTCCTCTCGCAAGAAAGAGCAACTTGGGCACTTACTCTCCATTTTTATCAATACTCAGTCCCCAACGTGACAGTAAAGAAAGCAAGTTCGTAGATTATAACGTGAAGGAAAAAAGACTTAGGTGTGATTCCAAATAAAGTGTGTTACTTCCAAAGATGCTAAGAGCTAGCTTGACAAGATCTGTGGTTTTATAACCCTGTCAAGTATCATCTCTTGCAGTTCATCTCGCAATAAAGAGCAGCTTGGCCACTTACTCTCTCCATTATTATCAATACTCAGTCCTCAACGTGACAGAGTAAAGAAAGCAAGTTCGTAGATTATAAAGGGAAGGAAGCAAGCCGCGATTTCAAATCGCAAATAAAGAGCCGCTTGGGCACTTACTCATTCTTTCCATTTTTATCAATACTCTGTCCCCAACGGGACAGAGTAAGGAAAGCAAGTTCGTAGATTATAAAGTGAAGGAAAAAGGCCTAGGTGTGATTCCAAAGATGCTAAGAGCTAGCTTGACAATATCTGTGGTTTTATAACCTTGTCAAAATAATGTTAAGTGAACGCTCACTCTCTCCATTTTTATCAATACTCAGTCCCCAAGGTGACAGAGTAAAGAAAGCAAGTTCGTAGATTATAAAGTGAAGGAAAAAATCTTTAGGTGTGATCTCAAAAAAAGTGTGTTACTTCCAAAGGTGCTAAGAGCTAGCTGGACAAGATCTGTGGTTTTATGACCTTGTCAAAATAATGTTAAGTGAACATAAGAGAAATGTAGTGCCTTTATATTTAAATTAATTCTCAGATCTCAGTCTCACATGAATTGGTCAAGGTTTTCGTTTAATGTATTTTTTTTTATTAGTGTGTAATAAAATAATTTTATCTAATTAAAAATAGTAAATATAAATTTGGTTTATTTTTGGTATATATAATTATTAATGTATTATTTAAATTTTGTATATTTGAATATATTTTTTATTATTTTTAATCTAATTTTATTTGATTTGAAATAATAAATATAAGAAAGTGAATTGATGTTATGTATATTTTTTTAAATAAAAGTTAATATATTTATATGCATATTTATTTTGTAATATAGTTTTCAGAATTTTAATTTAATTATCTATAATTATTAGATATATGGTAGGTGGAACCTCTTATAAAATATTTTAAAAACCATTGTATAGTTAATAGAAGAAATGAATTTTTTAAGGCATTTTTTGTCACTTTTAATCAAATCCAACAAAGATTATAAAAAACATT
The DNA here is from genome assembly GCA_031772625.1 of Pinus tabuliformis. Classification (NCBI taxonomy): domain Eukaryota; kingdom Viridiplantae; phylum Streptophyta; class Pinopsida; order Pinales; family Pinaceae; genus Pinus; species Pinus tabuliformis. The sequence continues at coordinate 1,640,775,701 of CM062816.1, read as the reverse complement.
GACTTTAAGTTGGTTAATATACAAGATTCAATTGGAACAACACAGGATTGATTATTAGATACATGGTAGGTGGAACCTCTTATAAAATATTTTAAAAGTCATTGTATAGTTAATAGAAGAAATGACTTTCTTTTTAAAGGCATTTTTTATGGTTACTTTTAACCAAAAGCAACAGAGATTTTAAAAAACATTAGTTTAAGTTGTTTAATCTACAAGATTCAATTGCAACAACAAAAGCTTGTTAAGGCACTAAATCAATTAATGCAATAAAAAATGTATTTTAAATAACAAAAAATTACAATTTTGCATGAAATTATATAGTATAAAAAAAATATTTTATTTACTAGTTAGACCACCATTTTAAAATATTCTTAATAATAACCACAAATCAAAGATTAAAGTTTATATCAAAGCCTCATAGTTTCAACACAGAATTTGAGATTAATGGTTTTCGATATGATTGAATAGTAGTGAACATTGTTCGCCTTCACTTACATGTTACTCCTCCAAAACTCAAAGAAGAAAGGTTTTTATTTTAATTCATTAATATTTTATCAAAATATATTGTATAATATATATGTTATTTTTTTATAAAATAACATTCAATTTTGTAATCAAGATCAATGTTTTTTATTGATAAAATATATGTATTAATATGAACATAATTTATTTTTATGTAGAGTTTTGATTCACTATTTGAGCAATCAAAGAATTTCAACAAACTAATTATTTATCAATTAATCTATTCACTTCAGATCTCAATTTCATAGCTCTTGTTCAAGTACGACTATAGGATTAGATTTGTTGATCAATATAGAATTAACCAATGTAAGTTATAATTGTTTATCCAATTTTCACAAAACATAATTCCTAAATTTAGTAATAGGGACTACCATGCCCTATGTAACACTTATTTAAAATGTATTTCTATCTTTTAAAAGAGTTTATAAATAATGGATAACATAGATGTCATACTATTGTTTTAAATAAAATAATAAATTTAATTGTTTATAAAAAAAATTATCTATAAAAGTTATTATGAGATTAGTTGACCCTCTAATGCCTAAATACTTATACACACCTTTTAAAAACACTAATTAATTAGAAACACTAACACTATAACTAGCCATTTAATTTATATATTTACAATAGTTGATAATTAAATTAAAATTCTGGAAGCTTTATTTCCAAATAAACACATCTATCAATGTAATTATTAAACTACTATTTAAAAAATTAATTAATTTTTTTCTAGGTCTATTTTCTTTTCTAAGCTTTTTGCTAGACATGTTTTCAAATTAATTTTATTTTAAATATAATTACAGATTTTTATAATTATAAATTTAAGTCGTTAATCTATACAATTCAAATGTCCTATTGTATATTCCCTATACATTCCATTTATATATTCAAAACTGAATTTTAATCAACAAAATAATTGTACTATGGAAATGTGAATTTCTATGTGTTTTTTTTGTTTAGTTTAAAGTGTATTTTTATCTCCTAAAGAGTTTATCTGAAATGTGAATTTCTATCTGTTTTTTTGTTTAGTTTAAAGTGTAATGTTTATCTCCTAAAGCGTTTGTAGATAATAGATAACATAGATGTAATATTATTATTATTTTTAATGTAATAATAAGTTAAATTTTAAATTTGATTATTTATAATTTTATATTTGAACCCTTGATTACACTTACTAGCAGTATAACTTCTACATACTTATATGCACCTTTCAAAAAAACTAATTAATTGGAAACACTAATATATTAATACATTAGAAATTTAACCTTCAATCTCTTAAAATACATATAGAGAAAATCGTTTCTATAGTTTCCCTCATAATTATTTTTAGTAAACTTTCTTCTCCTCAAGTCTGTAATTCATGTTTGATAATTATTCAACGTGTGAACGAAAGAAACGAATTTCCAAACCCAATTCTTGCCTCAATCATGGATAAAACAAAGGAGCCACTACCGTAGCAGTAGTCCCTGCCAGGGTTGAGAAAGCCCTGATGCCCATCCTCGCCCCGTCAGCCAGCAGTCCCTCCCTGAGCCCTCTCTCCTCCCTTAGTGCTCAAATCATTAAGGCGGAACAATCTTTCTGCACAAACCTCCATCGCTTAGTTATAGTTTCAAATTTATCATTTGTTTTTAGTTCATAGTTATTTTTAACAATATCCATGTGTTGTTCCTCACATATGGATCCTAACTTTTCTGAAAATTTATTGTATCAACAACTATTCCCTATTCGCAATGGATCCCAACTTTTCTGAAAATTTAGTGTATCAACAACTATTCCCATACAACTTAGATCTACACACATTTAAAAGTTAATGTCAAAATAGAAATATGAAAAAAAACACTATTTTGAAAATTTAGTGTATTAACAACTATTCCCATGCAACTTAGATCTACGCATATTTAAACGTTAATGTCAAAATAGAAATATGAACAAGGAACGCTAGTGAGGACAACCATGAGAGAGCGCTGAGACATTTGTCGCCAAGAAGGACAAGAGACATACAAGTGCCTGACTGGGTGGCTAAGTGTCAAATGAGAATATACAAGTGTCAAGCCGTCTTCCCTACATGCACCAAACTTTACTTTTTACTACCCTTCCATCAATGCACTCGCTCCTGTAATTTTCATTTTTCACCATTTCATAAAGACTTCTTTCTTATGGATAGCGACAAGGAACGGAGATGTAACCACGGTCCCAAAATTACTGATAACTTAATCAAACCCTCCCCCCTTTCCTTGCTATCTTTTCCAAAATGATTAGTCAAGTAGACAAATGACTTCCATCGCGGGAAATATTGTCACCTTATCCCTTGGCCATGTAGGGTACAGGCCGAGCAACCAGTAACTCGATCTTGTTAACATCAAAACAAAGCTTACCGTAAGCCACGTCACCGACTAACTATAATCGCAATTAATTCATGGCCCACGTGCTTGACTTATGCATAACACGCAATACGACTGGCTAAGAAACAAGACAAACAAAACCCGACATCGTGCTTGCATGCAACCCACGTTGCCTCTCACTGATGTCACACACGTCTTCTGGGTGATCGCAAATGCCCGCCGAGGAATCGAAGAGGCCGATTTGAACAGTAAAATGCTTGCAAATGTCTTGGATTGTCTTATTCCCAATGCCCCCAATCTGGAACATGTGTGTCTGCAAACGGGAACGGAGCATTATCCGGGCACTCATGATATTTCCGCCATGGATTTGATTATTGATCCTGACGAGGTTCCGGATCAGGAGAGACTTCCCAGGCTGACTAATGGCTCGAAATTCAGCCACCATGATAAGTTGCAGGACGTACTGTTTGAAAAATTAGGAGTAGAGAGTGATATTAAGATCAGCTGGTCCATCAATCGCCCCACTGTAATATTATTTGGTTTGGCCAGTCGTTCATTCCCATGGAGTGGATCATATAGCTTTTGGGCTTGGATTGATTTTGTACTGGAAAAAGACTGGTGCACATCTCAGGGAACGAGGGATGAACAACATTCTTGCTAGTAGAATAAAGGTACTATCTTCTAAAATTCATGATGAACTGAAGCCTTAATTCTGTTGTTTGTTGTTATATCCAAGGTTACTGCAGAAATCATTCTACATGAAATTCAAACCGCAAACTATGTGCTTTTCATTTCAACAATAAATTGCTGAGCAAAAGGAAACCATTTAACAAAAACTTTGGATAATCATCTCAAGTCACATGTAAGTCTTGAAACCTGCGTAGTAACTGGTACTCATTTGAATCCTACTCTGTTGTAATTTACCTTGACTGACGCTTGCCTGCAGTAACCAAACATGTGAGTTTTGCCCACTAATACCTCAATTCTCAAAAGAAATGCGAAGTGTCTTTGGAGGATAAAGTCAGTTATAAGTTATGATGAATCTGCGCTTCAAGAAATCACTGGAGGCTGCTTCAGCGTGATTTTCCAAATTTCAATTTACCGTATTTCAAAACTTTATGTCTCCTACCTCTAAGTCTCCTTTCTCTTTCTAGTCCTCTATTTGTTCAGAGTCCAATTATTTTTAACTGTTCTTGTTCTTGCCAGTATTAAACAATTTCTACCCACCATGTCTCCATTAGAGAGACATGGAGACAAATTGCATAAGAAATGGTAGATGAATTCTTGCCTCTTGAGCCTTCTCCTCTTCCTCTTCAATATTATTTATATTTTCTGCAGTAAATAAACACGGTTAAACCACAAAATATGGATTCAGTTAAAGGTGAGGAAATTAAAAAATGAAATGGCTGCATTTTTTATGTTCTACAATGTTCGATGTGACCGCCAAGCTGGACATACCCACTTACTTATTTTTCACTTGACCTGCTTATGGGCTTTCTGTCATGTTATGTCTTCCCAAACTGGTGTCGGAGATGCAGGTCAAGGAAAATTTTAAAAATTAAACATGTAAAATTAGCTAGCTTATGTGTGAATAAACCCCAGAAATTTTCTTTTTCTATGAAAAGCTTCTGCGCTTTCTGTCATGTTATGTCTTCCCAAACTGGTGTCGGAGATGCAGGTTAAGGAAAATTTTAAAAATTAAACATGTAAAATTAGCTAGCCTATGTGTGAATAAACCCCTGAAATTTTCCTTTTCTATGATACAGGTTTCATTTAAAGACGCAGATTTTAGCATAGAAATACCAGGGGTTATGCCGATTCCAGCCAAGGATGTGCTGACTCCCATTCAAGACAGGTTTGACGATGCCTTTCACTGGTTCGTGAAGCATTCCTCGAACCTAACGAAATCCACAGGGATTTTGATAAACACCTTTTAGGAACTAGAGGGTGAACAGATCAAAGCACTGAGGGATGGAAAGGTTGATCCCACCGATGCTAGGCAAATGCCCCAAATTTATCCCGTCGGCCTGCTCATATCATCCTCGCCCGTTGAATACGAAGCAGATTGCCTCAAGTGGTTGGACTCTTCGGTTCTGAACAAACAAGCGCCCTCTTCGGTTCTGAGATCATTTCAATGAATGTTCATCTCGGCAGCCTAAACAAACCCATCTCGGCAGCTATAAACAACCCTGGTAGCTAGAAGTGACGACAAGTGTAAGCTTGTAAGCTTTGTAACCTGCCCCAACCGCCAGTTTAAAAACTTAGGATAAAATCGCTTCCCCTCGCTAAAAACAGCATTGGGGCACGTGAAGCTTGCAATAAGAGGCTAAATTCAAAAGTTTGGTTAAAATTTTCATAATGCAAAATTGTTCCCAATAAACTTTGGTTAAAATAGAAGTAACCAAAAAAAACGGGTCAACTGGTGAATTAATAGACGGTCAACGCCGTATCGAATGCTATAGTCCCTGCTATGCCGGAGGCAAGGACTAATAAGACGAGTTTCCAAACCCAACTATTGAGTGAATCATTGATAAAATAAGTCCAGGAACATGAATGAAAGTCTCCCTGGAATTTAGGTGCGAGTGCTCCACACAATTTTTCTGCGAGAATGTTTCATCCACGATGACAAACTAGTTTATTAAGGGAATTGCATTCTAACAAAACCGCATTTTAATCAATAAGTTTTTTTTAATATCGAGCTGTGGACTTCAATATGTTTTATTTTTTCCTTCTATTTATTTAAAATGTATTTTTTTTTCTCTTAGAACGATTTACAGAAATAGTTAATGAGATTGATTTTGTAATTGCACCCTAGTTACAATTACTAATACTTTAACTTCTACATACCTATATAAATCATTTAAAAGTAGTAATTAATTGGAAACCATGAAATATGTTTGATGATCCAAAATAAATATTATCATAGGTTATTAAGTTAGAATAAAATAATTATCAATTTAAGATATTAAATTAATAATTATTAATCTAGAATATTTACTTATTAAATGAAGACATTTAGAATTAGTATATTGTTTTAAAAAGATATGACTCTACAAATGTGCCGTATCTTAGGCTTTAGTAGAATTGTTAGTAAGTTGTTTGAATAGATCTTATTGTAAATGAACACTTGTTATTTTATAAGTGATCCATAATTAGAGGTAGTTAGGACATTGAGCTTATAAATAGCTCATTGCAAGAGTGTTTTGTTGTTCGGGTGTAAACTCTTGAAAAATTTCAGATGTAATTGTTTTTCTTATTAATAAAATTACGTGTCTGAGGACACTTCTACCATTATTGTGGTATCAAAGCTCCAGTAATGCTGCAGCTGATGTGAGGAGGAGATTCTAGCTCTACAGGCACATGGAAAACTATATTTATTTGGTCAATTAATAAAATTGTTCTTTTATCTGTACCTCTGTTGTTAATGGAATTAGCTATAAACTGATGGCAGATTTGATTTGATATGAGCATCCATTGACCCTGACATCTACGCTCATTATTAAATTTTCGACCAACCTATAGAGATTAAAATCTGATATTTGCAACGTTAATTGTCTATAATTGATATTAATCCATTACAAAACTTTGCGTGGAATCTTCTGTTGTGTTAGAGGAGTAGTTCTGAGCATGTATCCCTCACCAGTGAGCTCAGGCGGATGAAAGAGATATGAGATTTAATGTTTTGTACATAGAGTAGTAGGGTGTTTGTTTTATGTTCTGTATGACTGCGTGTGGAAATAATTTCTACGCGAGTGTGAGACCCTTTATGCTAAGATCTGCGATCAATTCATAGGAAATAATATGGATATCGAAGAGCAAAGAAATTAGCTCCTTTGTGGTTAAATCCAAATATAATCCCTCTGCAAATTTAAATTTGGCGATGGCAGCGGTATTATTCCGTGCATTAATGGTTTCTCCCTGAAGAATTTCAGGAGCCGTTGATGTAGCGACAGAATCATAGTGCAGGAGTTTTGAAGACAAATTTAGGTTATGAGTAGTCGTGTGATAGAATTCATGGCACTTTATTAAAACTTTGCCAATGTTCCTTTGTCTCAGGACGAGGCAGAGTAAGGTTGCCATGCAAACTTGGGAATCTTGACTTACAGATATCGTCTCCCAGCAAAATATTTGCAAGGCTCCAAAGATCTTCAAAGGCTACTTGGGAATATTTACTTACAGATGGATATATCACCTTCCAACAAATCTATTTGCATATCCAAATTCATGTGAGATAAGTTTTTTTTTTTGTAACTCGGAGAAATAAGGAAGTTTCTATTATTTGTAATATGGAGATATAAGGAATTTACTATTATTTGTAATATTTTTGGAGAAATAAGGTGTGAGAAGGTGTAAAGGTTATTTGTAAATGTTAGGGATAGTAAATTTTGTAAATTTTGGAGTAATAAGGAGTTTTTATTTGTAATTTTTTATTTGGAGAGAGAAGTGTGACATTGTAACTCAAAGTAATTTTACTTTGGGGGGGGGTTTGGGTAACATTTTCTTTTACAGGATTTGCAAGATCATTGTAAAAGTCAAATTTTGAAAGTTACCTTGTAAATTTTTGAGAAATTGACTAGAGCCAAGTGCAAAGCTCAGTATTTTTTCTCCTATTTCAATGACTATACAAGGGTCAAGGCCAAGCCCCGATAGATCATTTTTTGCATAGTATGTTGCATTTTATGTTGCCCATCTTGATATTTTTTTCTTTTGAGCTTGATTCTTGGTGTGAAGCTTCAACACTAAAATGTCAAAGTTGATTAATTTGTTTTCTGATTCCGACAAACTTGAAGGCGCAAAATCTTACAAAACATGGCAATGCCTCATTGAAAGCGCTCTCATTTATAATGAACTATGGCATGATATATGTGATGGTGATATTAAGCCAAATAAACCCACAGATGCAGCTAAACTAGCGAAATGGGAAGTTAAGAATGCCAAAGCATTAGCTCTCATTAAATCTTCTGTTAATGATGAAATGTATGTCCATATGGCCAATGCTATAGATGCATGGTCTGCTTTGAGAATTTTTAAAGACTTCTTTGATACTTAACCTAAATCAAAGAAAGTTGATCTACAATTAAAATTGTTGCAAAAAAAATTGACTAAAGGAGGTGATGTTCTTGAATATATATCCAAACTTAAGAATATTAAGAAAGAATACTGACTGCATAAGATAGATCAGGGTGAGTGTTTGTCAAACAAATCAAGCTGCCAATCAACTGTCTGTAAGTAGTGCTATCCACCATTTCTCCACCTTAAAATTTTGAAAGTTTCAAGTTTTGCTCCATGGGGGTAAGAATGAGCTTGCAATCATACATTCCAAATCGTTGAGGAACCTCTTCTGCATACTTACTCTGAGAAATGGAAATATGATGTGGACATTGGAAGACTTCAACTCGAAGATAGTAGTGAAGTAATCTCAAATATGTCATCTTAAAACCTGCATGTAACTCCATTTTCACCTATTCAATATGATCATCATTGTTTCTAGTAATGATCAAATCATCTACATACATAACAAGAATCACTGGATATTTACCCTGTTATTGCACATAAAAGTATCATCAGATTCACTTCATTGAAAACCAACTTTCCTAAGGTATTCATCCATTTTTGCATACCAAGCTCGGGGAGCTTGTTTAAGCCCATATAAAGCCTTGATAAATTTGCATACTTTATGTTCTTTCCCTTGAAATTCAAAACCTAGTGGTTGTGTCATATATACTTCTTGTAAATTCCCATTGAGAAAAACACTTTTTACATCCATTTGATGAACTTTCCATCCTTTCTGAGTGACCAATGCAAGTGTTAATCAGATGGTTCTCCATTTAGGTATAGGAGCAAAAGTTTCCTCATAATTAATGCCTTCTTGCTACGCAAAACCTTTAGCCACAAGTCTTGCTTTATACTTTTCAAGTTCTCCATTTTGGTTGTACTTAATTTTGTACACCCATTTGCATCCTATGGGTTTAACATTTTGAGGACAATCAGCAAGTTTCCAAGTGTTGTTATCAATTATTGATCGATATTCTTCAATCATAGCCTGTTGCCATTCTTTATGATTTACTACTTCTTTGTATGTGGAAGATTCAGTAAAATCATTTGCTAAAAAGGAAAAATTTCCTTTACTTTTGTGTGACTGCCTTGTTCCTCTTTTATTCTGCTCATCATGGCTTACATCTTTCAAAAGTTGAACGACCCATTTTGGTAGTTGATGCTCACTTGTTTGAGATTCTGAAAAGTCACCATCATTGTAAAGAGGATTAATGTAAACTGATGTTTTTCAATCAGTTGAAGATTCTGGAAGTGGAGAATCATTGTTTGAAGAACTGTTGCTGCTTAGAGATGCAGATGAATTGCTAGAAGATCCTGATGGTGTTGTTGAGGTAGATGGACTGGTTGAATCATATTCAGATGAAGGAAAATCAATTTCATACCAATTTGGTGAATTTTGTTGACTTTTCTAATTTCCTTTTCTTTGACTGCCTTTAGTTTCTAACTTTTGAACAAGACTTTTGATTTCTTCAACACTCTTACTCTCTGTTTCATAAAAAATTATATCCCTTCTTACAATAAATTTTCCATTCGTCAAAAGATGGTACGCTTTCTTCTCATCAGAACACCCAATCATTGTGCATTTCAAACTTCTTTAGTCAAGCTTAGTTCTTTTTTCTTTCGAAACTAAGGAATAACATAATGATCCAAAAAATCTAAGATGTTTAGCTCGAGGTTTGAAATCAAACCATGCTTCATAAGGTGTGATTCCATCTAAAGAAGCAGATGAAGATCTATTTCTTAAGTAGACAGCGGTATGAATTGCTTCTGCCCAATATGTTGAAATTAACTTTTTGAAAGTTAACATAGATCTCTCCATTCGTAACAAGGTGTGATTCATTCTTTCTATTACTCCATTTTTTGTGGAGTGTAAAAATTTGTAAGATGTCTTCTTATGCCATTATCACTGCAATAAGTTTTGAATTTATTTGAAGTGAATTCTCCCCCATTATCTGTCCCGAGAGTGCCTATCTTTTCTTTGACTTCATTTTTAACAAGTTGGCGAAAAATTTTAAACTTTTCAAATGCTTATGACTTTTGCTTCAAGAAATAAACCCAAGTCATTCTACTGAAATAATAAATGAATAGTAAGAAATATTTGTAATCACTGAATGAAGTTTTTAGTGGTCCACAAACATCACTGTGAACTAGTTGCAACAGCCTGTTTGCGCCCCATGAAATTGTTGGAAAACTTTCTCGACTTTGTTTTCCATAAATGCAAGCTTCACATTTTGAATTTTCCTTTTGGAAATTTGGAAGTCCCTTAACCATCCCTTGTTTTTGCAATTGAGAAAGACTATCAAAATTTAAATGTCCATATCTTACATGCTATAATCTTATAGGTGAAATTCCTGTAGTCACTGCCCCTGCAAAATCAAAATGTCTTGGAATAACTGTCCCTTTCATCCTTAACAATTTTCAATCTTCATAACCTGTCATCAAAATTTGCAAGTTATTTTTGACTAAATTAATCTTAACTAGGCCATATTCCATAATTACTTGATGTCCTGCTTGTCGAATTGTGACTAAAGATAATAAATTTTTCTTAAAGGTTGGTACATACCATAAATTTGAAATCATTTTCTCTCCAATGCCATGGAGAGAAACTTTAAATGCACCTTGTCCATAAGGAGTGTGTTTTTTATCATCTACAAGAAAGATGGAATTAAGTTTGCAATCTTGAAAATTCCAAAAAAAGTCACATCGACAAGTCATGTGTTGAGTTTCCCATGAATCCAAGATCCAAGCATCTTCATAATCAATTTTAAGATGGGATGAAAGTTTTATGTTTGGATATATATTCAAGAACATCACCTCCTTTAGTCAATTTTTTTTGCAACAATTTTAATTGTAGATCAACTTTCTTTGATTTAGGTTAAGTATCAAATAAGTCTTTAAAAATTCTCAAAGCAGACCATGCATCTATAGCATTGGCCATATGGACATACATTTCATCTTTAACAGAAGATTTAATGAGAGCTAATTCTTTGGCATTCTTAACTTCCCATTTCGCTAGTTTAGCTGCATCTGTGGGTTTATTTGGCTTAATATCACCATCACATATATCATGCCATAGTTCATTATAAATGAGAGCGCTTTCAATGAGGCATTGCCATGTTTTGTAAGATTTTGCGCCTTCAAGTTTGTCGGAATCAGAAAACAAATTAATCAACTTTGACATTTTAGTGTTGAAGCTTCACACCAAGAATCAAGCTCAAAAGAAAAAAATAGACAACCACTAGAATGCAACCAAAAGATTTCTTCATTATATCCAAGGAACAAAATATTTTGGTCTTCTTTACACAAAGACTAAAAAATTTGTACTTGGTGGTTCTTCAGATGCCGACGTTGTTGGAAATATTGATGATCGAGCATCAACATCAGGTTATTTAATGAGCATGTGGTCAACAGCAGTGTCTTGGAGTTGTAAGAAACAAGCTACAGTGGCCACTTCTCTAGCCGAAGCAAAGTACATTTCAGCATGGGAAACAACATGTGAAATTGTTTGGTTGCGCAGAATTTTGCAGGACTTGGGCATTTCTCAGGCAGAAGCTACTTCATTATTTATTGACAGTCAGTCAACTATTAAGCTTGCTAAGAACTTAGTTTTTCATTAAAAGACAAAGCATGTGGACACCAAGTATCATCACATAAGATCTCTCATTGCCAAATATGTCCTCAAGCTAATTTATTGTCCTTCAAAAGATCAGATCTCCGACATTTTCACGAAACCTCTTGGCAGAATAAAATTTACTAAGTTCACCGATGACTTTGGTATCTGTTGTAATGTATCTTTGGATCATAGTGAGGAATGTTAGATGATCCAAAATAAATATTATAATAGGTTATTAAGATATAATAAAATAATTATTAATTTAAGATATTAAATTAATAATTATTAATCTAGAATATTTAATTCTTAAATGAAGAAATTTAGAATTAGTATATTGTTGTAAAAAGATATGACTCTACAAATGTTTCGTATCTTAGGCTCTAATTTAGGAGAATTGTTAGTAAGTTGTTTGAATAGCTTTTATTGTAAATGGAAACTTGTTATTTTATAAGTAATCCATATTTAGAGGTAGTTAGGACATTGAGCTTATAAATAGCTCATTGCAAGAGTGTTTTGATGTTCGGGTGTAAACTCTTGCAAAATTTTAGATGTAATTGTTTTTCTTACCAATAAAATTACGTGTCTGAGGACACTTCTGCCATTAAGATATTAGAAATTTAATCTTGAATCTCCTAGAATACCTATGGCTACAGAAAAAATTTCTATTGTTCCCCTCATAATTATTTTGGACTAAACGTTCTTCTCTCCTTGAGTCTGAATTTCATGTTTGATAGGTGTTTAATGTGTGAACAAAACAAATGAGTGCCAAACCCAAATGTTACATGAATCCCAGACAAAATAAGTCCCTAACCCTGGACGCAAGTCTCCCCAAAACTTAGATACGAGTGCTCCACGAAGCGTTTCTCAGGGAAGTTTCCTCCAGGATGAAATTTATAGGCGACGAAGACATTTATTAAGGGAATTGCAATGTAACAAAACTGCATTTTAGTCCAAAAAATTTTGTAATATCTAGTTGTGAGTATCTATATGTTTTATATTTTTTAATGTGTAATTTTATTTATTAAATGTTATATTATTATTTTTTAAATATAATAATAAGTTAAATTTGAAATTTTATTACTTACAGATTTTTTATTTGGTTTTATATTTGCACCATGTTTACTATTAAACTTCTAAACACTTTTATAAACCATTTAAAAACACTAATTAATTGGAAACAATGATATATTAGAAATTTAACCTGGAATTTCCTAAAATGCATATGGCTACAGAAAATATTTCTATTGTTCCTCTCATAATTATTTTGGAGTAAACTTACTTCTCTCCTTGAGTCTGAATTTCATGTTTGATAAGTGTTCAATCTGTGAACAAAACAAATGGGTTACCAAACCCAAATTTTGTGTGAATTTGAAATAAAATAAGTCCCAAAACCGTGGATGCAAGTCTCCCCAGTACTTAGGTACGAGTGCTATACGAGGTTTTTCTCTAGTGCTATACGAGGTTTTTCTCTAGGAAGGTTTCCTTTGGGATGAAATTTATACGCAACAAACACATTTATTAAGGGAATTGCACTGTAACAAAACTGCATTTTAATTAGTAAACAATTTGTAATATAGGTTTTTTCTCTAGGAAGGTTTCCTCCAGGTTGAAATTTATACGCAACAAACAAATTTATTAAGGGAGTTGCATTGTAACAAAACAAGATTTTAATTAGTAAAAAAATTGTAATGTTGACTTCTCAACATTTTTTATTTTTTTATTTTTTTTTTTATTTTTATATTTCAAAGGCGTTTATAAATAATCGATAAGATGGACGTGATATTCAAATTTTAAATTTAATTATTTATAATTTTTTAAAACATATTTATGATATATCCTTTTAGGTCATCAAACACCTCGAGACGAGGGTGTGTGAGATCTTTGCGAAGGGAAAATATGACTCCATAGACTTGGTTTTGGTAATTCAATCTCCCTCATCATCCATTGTGAAGAGAGACACCATTCTTTAGCTGAGATGAGATCTATTGAGCAACCAAAAGAATACTTCCGTCACTAAGAGGGAGCATTGAAATTGGATAGTGATACTATTTTCTTTCCTTATGATGAAAGAAAATGAAAATACATGCCTAGTTCAGAGGGAGTTTTGAAATATTACATACATTAGTTGATATTTTCATCACGTGATAAAATTATGAAATTGAAATTTTATTTCCCTCTAAAATATTTTTAAATTCAATCTCATAATATTTCATGTCGGCTAGATCTAATAAGACACCCATTTGACTACCGTCAAGACTCTATATAAAGGATCCCTTCATCCTCATTTGGATCATAGAACTTGTCTTTTGGATCTGTGATCCAAAAAACGAGGATGAAGAATAGAGGGTTGACTTTCATAAGTAAGGATTGGAAGGTTTTTTATTATTCTTCATTACTGGTCTAGTTATTATCTTCATTAGTGAAATTTTGAGGTATAAAATGGGCCTTAAAACAAAAACGTACAACCAAAATCAAATTTATAAAAACCAAAAGGATTCAAGATGATGATTTAAACAATGGGGAATGATTCACCATTTTTTTAGTTAAAAAGGAAAAAGATATATATATATATATATATATATATATATATATATATATATATATATATATATATATATATATATTCAACTTATCTCCCTAAGATTTTACTCAAATTTTTAGCAGGAGAATTTGTTGGACGTAAAATTTAATTCCTCTTCCAATGAGTACCCATGTTGTACACTTTCAATGGAATCTACTATACAAAAAAGACAAATACATGAAAAGTGTGATTGTAATCTCATTTTTCCATATATATTTTTATTTTAGTATAGAAAGGTCCATTGAAAGTATGTAACACGGGTACTCCTTGGATGAGGAATTCAATTCTACATCCAACAAACGATCCTGTTCAAAATTTGAGTAAAATAGTATTGAGATAAGTTGAAAAATAGTTTTTTCCTTTTTCCCTCTAAAATTTGATGATGTAATCTGATCTTATTTTAATATTTCTACTATTATTTTATAATATTCCCTAGGAAGCCAATATTACACCTTAAATTTTCTCTAATGGATGTTGTTTCTCATTTATTGGTGTAGTATGAACTCTCTCTCTCTCTCTCTCATATACAGAAGAATTTTTTGGGTTTTCCCCTTATGGGTGTTTCCTTTGACTAGGGCCTAATTTATGTGTCACTCGCCTCATGGTATCTTGTCATTTCTACTATCAGTTTCTTATTACTGCTCCATGATGAAAAATTTTAATGCTAATATTGATGTTGTTAATTGTGTAAGAAGATTTCTCTAATTCTTCTCTTGTCGAATAACTAAAATATTTACAAGTTATTATTATTATTATTATTATTCTAATTTCATATGACAGGGAGTATACTTTAGGAATCATTTATTATTCTTTGGTATAACACTTCACATTAAGGGAACTACAACATCACCCCTATACTCCATTACAGAGCACCTATTGGCGTCAATAATAAAAAATCACAATAAAAAATGGTACAATATGATAATGAGAATTCTTATCAAAATTATTCTGAACTCTTCATCAAACAAACAAGGGATGCAAGCAGCCAGTAGTCCCATCCGGTATATAATTTTGTTTTTATGTGTTTACTTCCTAAATGTGGTGTTTAAACTAATCATATCCTAAAATTTTGAAAAAAAAAAATCTAAAACATAAACTAGTTAAACACCACCCACATATAAATCTCTATTATAGAACCTCATGAATAGATCAGAATTGTTGCACGAAACCCAGGGCTAGCCTTGGAAATTTTAGTTAGGATTCTCATAAGATTTTCTATACTTTGGAATATTTTGAGGTGGATTTTGACAAACTAATAGATTTATCTTTTATCAACAGGATAGGTATCTGCTTTTGAGCTTATGTAGATCTCAAAAACTTACATAATAAGGATTGATATTGTTTTAGGCGATATTTTTCCTCTTTTCTTTTCCTGAGAAGTTGAAAGCATCTAAATTAACAAATTGGTATATGCCAAGAGTTCTAATATCTTATAATCTGTAATGATTGAATGGATAATATCTAAGCCAATATAGACTTCAAGAGTTAGTACATATTGCTTTAAAGAAGAATATTTTGTGAGGTTTGAGGTAGAGACAGTAAAGTTAGTTCTCTCCTACAATGGTGCCTCATTTTGCTGCTTTAGACTGATAACAAAATAATTTAGATTTTCTTTCTCATTTTACAAGATAATATTACAGGTTTTTTGTCTCATGACTACACCCAAATTAGATGCTACTGCATCTCTGCTACCATCACTGATTGGCTCAATTATTGTTGATAAATAAAAGAAATTATATATGTCTGATTGTTGATGGCCTGACTAAACCAAATGCAAGAGCAGGTCATTGAGATTTGGTTGCACCCAGTTTCAAGGTTTGCATACCATCCAAATGCAATTGTACATTGTTTTATGTGTGAAGAATTTGAGCCCATGTTTATATAGAAATCTATAGGAGGAGATAATCTTCTTCAATTTTGTCCACAGTTTAGTTGATGGAGATCATTGTGCAGGGAAATACTCTGTGAAATCCTACTCTTGGAATGGACAACAATGGGGTTGAATCTAGAAGTCCAAGTAGACATTGAATGGCACCAAAGGATCAGTACTGAGTACATGGAATCCTCGAGACAAAAATCCATGCAAATGGAGTGGCATCACATGTTCTTCCCAAGACTTGGTTACTAGTAACTTTCTGGATTCCATAAAACTTTTAGGTATCGTTCCCTCACAGTTTGCAACTCTTAAATCATCACTTGTAATGTCTTCAACCAACCTAGATAGTACACATCAAAAAGAGATTGGAGATTACAAAAACTTATTTTTGTTAGATCTGAGTGGAAATGGATTAACAAGAAGTATACCCTCTGATATTGGTAAGCTCAAGAATCTCTAGAGCCTTATTCTCAACTCCAACAAACTTAATGGAACCATCCCTTCAGATCTTGGCAATTGCTCCAGTTTGGTCAATATACTCATATTTGATAACCAACTGAGTAGCATGATACCACTAGAGCTTGGCAGGCTGTTGAACTTGAAAGTTCTTCGTGGACATGGGATGAATCCAAATATTGAAGGTGAATTGCCTCATGAACATGGAAACTATGAGAATCTTAGTTTTTTGGGGCTTGCAAAAATGAGGATTTCTACAACAAATCCTCCTTCATTTGAAAGAACAATACAATCACTTTCACTTTATGCAACTCTGCTATCAGGACCAATCCCACCTGGGCTAGGCAATTGTTCTAAACTTGTATATCTATATCTCTATGCAAACATTCTATCAGGTTCTCTACCCAAGGAGCTTGGTAGGCTACAGAAGCTTGAAAAGCTTCTTCTATGCAAAAATTGTTTGGTAGGAAATATACCATGACATGTTGGCAACTTCGCAAGTTTGGAGGAGATAGACCCATCACCTAATGCTTTGTCTAGAAGCATTCCTAACACAATAGGCTACTTGAAGAATTTATCTGAGCTTCAATTCAATGTTATCAATTTTTGTGGTCCAATACCTTCTTCCCTTGTTAATTGCATTAGTCTTTCTCAACTCCAACTTCATAGTAGCCAGATATCTGGAGAAACACCTGACATAATAGGATAACTAAAGAATCTGATACTGTTGTTTGCTTGGCAGAATAGGTTGGAAGGAATAATTCCTCTTGATATAGGTAACTTCAAAGAACTTTAGTTTTTATATCTTACTGACAATAGGCTAATTGGAAGCATTCCTCTAAGCATATTCCAATTAAAAAACGTCACAAAGTTGCTTCTTCTGTCAAATGATCTCATTGGCTCTATTTCTCCTAATATAGGCGATTACAAATATTTGATTAACAATAAGCTCAGTGGGTAAATTCCAAAAGAGGTTGGGAAACTAGAAAATCTAGACTTGCTTGACATGGTAGATAATTAGTTTACAGGAACCCTTTCTCCAGATATTGGAGGATGCACTGCACTTCAAATGTTGGATCTTCATGGCAAGATACTTACATGTAATCTACCCAACACGCTTGGTTTTATGCAAAATCTTCAAGTATTAGATTTATCATGAATATGTTTGTGGGTTCCATACCCTCTAAATTGGGAAATCTTGTTTCATTGGACAAGCTGGCAATGAATGGACATGATATGTCTGGAGAGATACCAAGCGATATTTCATTGTGTACTAGGTTACAATACATAGACTTGAGCAACGATAAATTGGCTGGTAGCATTCCTTTTGAGATTGGAAGCATAGAAATATTGGATATTGCAACTAATCTCAGTTGGAATTATCTCTGAGGCCTCCTTCCTTTTAAGTTTTCTAGACTCACAAACCTGGAAGCCTTGGATATATCTCATGATATTCTAGTTGGAAATTCGAGCATTCTTCTCCAGCTACAAAATTTAGTTTCTCTAAATGTTTCATACAATAATTTATCTAGGTATCTGCCAGACACGAATTTTTTCAATAACTGATAATTATTTTGAGCAATTAGGGGATGAGTCCCCTGGATTTTTGATGTTCAGATAATCATAGGACTTTTGTTTAGTGCCATAGGAATGATGTTGTTTCTAGGGATATGTGTGCTAATTAAAACCAAGAAAATGCCTTAACAATAGCTTGAATATTTAGAAATTGAGTGGTCATGGCAGATGACCCTATTCCAGAAACTCAATTTGTTTGTAGAGAATGTTGTTAGTTGTCTGGTTGAGAGAAATATCATAGGAAAAGGTTGTTCAGATGTTTTTTACATAGTTAAAATTCCTAACAGAGATGGCATAGCAGTGAAGAAGCTGAAAAGAAGGAAGGGAAATAGATCAGAGACTCATTTGGTGCATAAGTGAAGACATTGGGTTCTATGAGGCACATAAACATTGTGAGACTTCTTGGTTATTGTTCCAACAACACAACCAAGCTTTTGATGTATGATTACATGCCCAATGGAAGCTTGAGTGGTTTAATGCACGAGATGAGAGGATCATTGGATTGCGAACACAAATACAACTTCATTTGGGGAGAAAGACAAGGGCTTGAGTATCTACATCATCATTGTGTCCCAGGGATCATTCATTGTGATGTAAAAGCTAACAATAAATCATTGAGCCATCATTTCGAACCTTACCTTACAGATTTCAGCCTCCCCAGGCTTGTGGATTCCTCTGACAATTACACCATGTCTTCAAAAATGTGGCTGGATCCTATGGATATATTGCTTTCAGCGTCCTTTGTTCCATTCATGTGCTGTTAGAAACTATTTATAAGATGTGTTTTAGTAAAGCATAGGATATTAAAAATATTTTTATGTCAAAACAAGGCATGAAAACTATATGTACATAGTTCACCAAGCATTTCACAATGTATCATCGTGAGTGTGAATGAATCTGGGGGAGATGGTAAAATAGAGGGCAGTTACACAAACTAGCCCTAGTTTGGTAGTTTCACCAACTAAACCTAGTTGGTAGAGATCATTATACAAAATCCCTTTGAGCTTGATGTGATTGCTAGAAATAAGGTCTTTTCTGCTTTTGAAAAATGAATGGTACATTATAGAACAATAAAAGAATACATCATGGTGCATATAAATTAAAGAGCGAGATTGTGATTGTGCAGTTTACCTATGTTAAATAGGAAAGGAGTTCCCCCATATCTGCCTTGCCTCCAATATTAAGATGATAAATATGAATATAAGACAATGAAGAGTGAGACTTAATCTATAGCTAAATATGTATATACTGAATACATATACAAACAAATAGTAAGAGATGTTGTAGATAATTTAGGAAGCTCATAGACTAATAATCACTCCACCGAGAAGGGCTTCTGACAAATATAAGATAGGAAAAGGGTCACAAAGACAAAATATACACGTGGCAAACTAACACAACATAAATAAAAATGTGGTGACCAAATCACCATGATATGATGTTTGTGGCACAACCTACAATACAAATACTTTGTTACAATGTCAATGTAGAGGTAATTGCAAAGCAATAAAAAGCAACAGATGACACTCCTTACGTACTATTTCGAAATCTGAAGGTTGATTGGTTAGTCACCTCTGTTATAGACATATTTGGGCACTACAACCTCAATCATATATGTCGATAAACCAAGGGCTCTTTAAACCATTAAATGATGTTTCATACCCTAAAAGATCATGGTCAATTGATTATATCATTTCCCAGAAGTTCCACCTGAAAAACCACTCAGAACTGGCCAAAACTGGACCATACTGAGTGCTCCTTGGTCAAGGTGCAATGCATACTGACACCTACACTAGCCAGGTGCGATGCATACCGAAGAGGCCTTCTGTGGGGTGCGATGAGAGAGAATGGACAAATGCTTGAGGCAGTTTGCTAAGTGGATCCTCATGGAATCTTCTAGAAACTTCCTCTATGACACTTGCCTCTTTGAATTCGCCCAGGGATGAGTAAGAGATCCAAGAAATTTCCAAGTGGAAATAAGAACTACAAGTGGAATGACACTAATCCAAAACCCAAGATGACTCACACCTCTGCAAACATCTATAAATGGATCCCTCAACTGAGAGATCTAGAGGATGAAATTTTGTAATTTGTAAGGAAGTGTTGTTAGTTTGTCTTTGAGAAGAAGCATCGTATTGTTGGGTGATCTTGCTTTTCATTAGGTGAAGAGGGCTTTGATGCTGGATCAAATAGCTGGGTTGTAATCCTCTCTTCTACTATTAATAAAGTTCTTTGAGTTTTCCTCCATATAATCGTGTATTTGTGAATCTTGTTATTTGTGAATACAATTGTATTGTAAATGTATTTCTGATTCTGCATTGTTTATGATATTATAGATCGAGATGCTTTGATAGTGTTTTTGTTGCTTTGTCTCTACAGGTATTCTCTAAAGCAGGAAAGTAGGAGAGGAGTTGCAAGTCCTATCAAGGGAGAGAGAAATCAAGCAAGGAGTCAAGCGGAAAATCCAGGTTGGCCCTCTTTTCTTCTCTCTTATCTATCATACATAAATGAAATCACAAAGTGCTTTGATTGTTTGTATCTAGATAGCTACCAGTCTTAGTGGGACTAGGAGATTGAAAAGACACTAGTTTTCTCGAAAACAAAATGGCGAATCCACTGGGGAAAAAGGGTAGAAAACTTGAAGAACTTCATTGGAAGCAAGTCGCTCTTGAACATGACACTTTCACTCCATCACCATGATTGAGTCGGGTTGGGTTATTCCATTCACCAGTCATATCACCATTGGTCCTCCACACCATCCATCTTTTGGGGTTAACACTACCAATCCATCTCAATGTCACTGACATGTTCAAGAGAAGTCATTTAGAGAATTCACCACCCAGCTAACGTCTCATCCACTACAATACCTTCACCCTCCATTTTTCATGACCACCATTCCTGAACCTTGTATCATCAGATCGTTTTCACCTCCAGAAAATCATTTGCTTCATTTTGTGTCGTAGATGTGGGATACATTAAGGCCATCCTACGACGGGTCACTTCTTGTCGACATCAGCTCATTATCCAAGAAGTTTACTTACAAACAACCCTTTCAGTAGTTTGAAGCTGGCATACCTCAATGGCAAGTTTCTCACTTCCGGCGATAGGTTTACATCAATGGCCTTCGGCCGAAAGATTTTACGTGGTGTTCGACATTGGATCATATATTCACACCATGTGAATTATAATGTAGTACCTTGAGGATCCTTATCATTATCGGTGATTCCTCTCATGCCTGTTAACAATGCACATCATTGGCCGGTAATCAGGTGTTGTCTTTCCATATTCGACTTCAGGACATCTTTTCACATGGATCGACTTGTACATCGGGCGAAGATTGAACGAGTTTGAAGACCTCGCATCTAGTTTCATCCATTTGGGCTGTGATATATTTAGGAATATGAAGACATCAAATGTACAATGAAGCTACACAGATGATCATCCAAGCTAAGGGATGATGACTCTACATACAAAGAATCACCAATTTGTGACAGCAGAGGATTATCTGTCACTATGTACATGAAAATGAATTTATAAAGTTGAGCATGGGGAATGCCCACCTCAGCTAGATCATGAAAATAATATGATGATGATGTATTGTATTGTATTTTATACATGTCAGCTTCCAGCTTGAATACCTCAGATCCTCATGACAAAGCATTTCACCCGACATCAGAACATTTACGACCTCATGCTTTAGGGGGCAACTGTTATAGACATATTTGGGCACTTCAACCACAATCATATATGTCAATAAGCCAACGGTTATTTAACCCTTAAAAGTGTTGTTTCATACCCTAAAAGATCATGGTCAACTGATTACATCATTTCCTAGAAGTTCCACCTGAAAAAGCACTCAGAACTGGCAAAAACTGGACCATATCGACTGCTTCTTGGTCAAGGTGCGATGCATACTGAATCCTACACTAGACAGGTGTGATGCATACTAAAGAGACCTTTTTTGGGTTGCAATGAAGGAGAATGGACAAATGTCTGAGGCAGTTTGCTAAGTGGATGCTCATGGAATCTTCTAGAAACTTCCTCTATGACACTTGCCTCTCTGAATTCGCTCAAGGATGAGTAAGAGATCCAAGAAATCTCCAAATGTAAATAAGAACTAAAAGTGGAATGACACTAATCAAAAACCCAAAGATGAGTCACACCTCTGCAAACATCTATAAATGGATCCCTCATCTAAGAGATCTAGAGGCTGAAATTTTGTAATTTGTAAAAAAGTGTTGTTAGTTTGTCTTTGAGAAGAAGCATTGTATTGTTGGGTGATCTTTCTTTTCATGAGATGAAGAGGGCTTTGATGCTAGGAGGATGATGCTGGATCAGACAGTTGGGTTGTAATCCTCTCTTCTACTATTAATAAATTTCTTTTGAGTTTTCCTCCATATAATCATGTATTTGTGAATCTTGTTATTTGTGAATACAATTGTATGGTCAATGTATTTCTGATTCTGCATTGTTTATGATATTATAGATTGATATTCCTTGATAGTGTTTTGTTGCTTTGTCTCTACATGTATTCTCTAAAGCGAGACAAGTAGGAGAGGAGTTGCAAGTCCTATCAAGGGAGAGAGAAATCAAGCAAGGAGTCAAGCGGAAAATCCAGGTTGGCTCTCTTTGCTTCTCTCTTATCTATCATACATAAAGGAAATTGCAAAGTTCTTTGATTGTTTGTTTCTATGATAGCTACCCGTCTTAGTGGGACTAGCAGATCGAAAAGGCACTATTTTTCCCGGAAACAACCCCCCCGTTTCCTATGTTAGAACGATTCCCATGTCTGAATGAGCATACAAGTTATTCGTATCAAACTTCCATTCAAGTATTGATGGGATTTGGTTCATCCATGGACCTCGCCTTAGGAGACGGAGGCTTGTGTCCCACTTCGAAGGTGCTGATGGTTGACTTATTTATGCCTGTTGTGATGTTGTGGTGAATATGTATTGTTCCCTCTACAGATGGCCACTATAAAATAAACAATAAAAGTAGGCCATCCACCAGAGACATATAAACAATATATAATAGAAGTCTATTAAATAGCTCATACAAAAAATGATGTAGGAGCATACAACTTAGCAATTTCATTAGGTTCTAGTTAACTTACGGGGTCTTTTGTTTTCCAAAAAGTTGGATTCCTATCTATGTAATCATTAATGTTTTGAGTGATTAGAATAGGAATTAATTAGATATTGTGAGGATATTTATAAAAGCTGTAGAATGTAGGAGAACATGAGTGATTAGTGGGGATTGAGAGAGTTGGATATCAATTGTAAGTCTTAGACTAGAAAGTGGCTTCATGATTCAAGGAACTAGAGAAAATTCTTAGGGATTAACTAGAGTTAAAACTGGACTTAGAGGATATTCAGGATTTAGTCCAGCAGATTAAGGATCTGAACTAGAATTAGTTCAACAGAACCTTTTGTATAAATTTAAGCCTAAAAGGCATAGAGAGTCAGTAGTAGTAGTAGATAGGAGTCAGTCAGAAATCAAAGAGTAAGTCATTAGGCCTACGAGAACGAGAAGAAAGGCCACTGATATAGAAAATCGGGACAGGGAAGAAATTCCTATCTAAATTTTTATTTATTAATACAGATAACTCGATTCGAAGTCTGTGTGATGTGTATTGAGTAATTGGATTATAATCTCTTTGTGAACTAGAGTAATTCTTCATAACATAGGTTGTAGGTGTGCAAAATATGAGAGAGAGGATATTACTCAGAGGAGTATTTCGGTGATTAGACAATGTTGAATTCTGATCAAAACTCAAGAGTCAAGTGGAACAAAGTTTAGAAGGAGATCAAGATCAGAACAAGTGAAGATCATAAGGTGAAGAAAAAGACACAGGCAGGAAGCCGAATGGGCTATTACACAATAAGAAGCAAAAGAACGTAACGATGCACAGGAACTGTTGGATTAGTCAGGTCAACAGGTGAAGGTTGTGTGCACTAGACGGCTAAGATTAAGTCGCGCAGAATAATTCATGAAGATGAATGACGAAGATTAAGACCACATGCAGAAAAGAAGAGCGATCTTAGCAGGATGGTAAGTAGTTTCTTGCGCGCCCTAAAGGTGGTAAGCGGTCTTTCAAAATTTCGCGCGATTAGCTTTAGCAGCCGACACGTAGTAATCGTGGAAAGGTAAAACCACATTTCTCGTGTACCTTTGGTCCGATAATAATTGTGCAAGTATCTATGTGAGATTGTGCAGTAACTTCTTGATTGAGCGGGGTTGATCAACAATGGAGTTTCTTCGGGCTTGTTGGTGATTGGACGCGCGATAGCCATTAGATTAGAGAGACAGATCAATGGTGGAGATCAGCCAAGCTTGTTGGTGACCGGGTGACACGATGATCGTTGGATTGAGGAATGAGACCGACAACAGAGGTTGAACGCAATAAAGAAAGCATCGATATACATGAAAATGTTTTGTGAATGGTGGAAAGGTAAGGTTTTAAGCGCGATTATGAAATATTTCTATTATATGGAAATTATAATAGAAATAAGTGGAATTAAAGGTTTGTGGGTATATGTAGCTTTGGCTGCACCATGATGGTATTTGCAGCTTAGGCTGGCAACATTTGGTGTTAGAGAAGAACAAGGAAATTCTGTGTGTAAGAATTCTTTGAGGAAACTTAGAACAAAGTGATGTTTTGAAGATGTGTACGCAAGCAAGAGGAGATTAGATTTTTAATCTGACAAACAATAGGCACATAGAGATAAAGTATAATAGAATTTGTAGATGCAAAAGAAATAGAGAACAATCCATTCAAAGTGAAGGTGAATGGTAGAACAAGATCATGCAGAGGTCCTGAAGATAGTGGCATAATAAGGTGAGAAGATTGCAACAACCTAGAGCAAGGAGAGCTTAATTGGCTCCAGAGGAAAGAACCCGAGAGAGATGCCAAAAGCCTAAGATCAAAGGAGAGAAGCTTAGTGAGGCATGTGTAGCAAGAAGGAGACTTGTTACTGCAAAGGTTTTGTTGCAGCTCACAGAAGGATTATAAAGGCAATTCCACATAGGATGTGGGTAGAATTGCTAAGGGATGGAGAAAGCTAGTAAGAATTTCTGAGTGAAAGAAGAGGTAGTCAGAACCTAGTATTTCATTTTGATTGAAATACAAGAGGACAATTGTTTTCTTAAATGGTGTAGATGAGTTTAAGCCTAGAAGGAGCATAGAAAAATGCTCAAAGAGGTTCTAGAGATAGAGAACCAAGTGCTTGCCAAAAGACCAAGTACAGAGGAAAGCTTGGTGAGGTAAGTGGCAGCAAAGAGAACTTGTTGTTGCGGAGGCTTTAATGCAGCTCATAGTAAGTGAGTAAGGAACTCATTAAGATAGAGAAGAAGATGACTACTGATAGTCATAACAAGGATAACAGAGGTTTTGAGGAAGACCACAACAGATGAAAAGTGAAGAAGGAGAATGCCAAGGCAAATGGCAAGAGAATGAGTTAAGAGGAGCATGACAAAGAGATTATAAAGTTAAAATAAAAACTCAATGTATTAAGGATGATACTAGAGGAAGACCAAAGACAAGTTTGGATCTTGAGGAAAAAGGCAACGAAGTGGTATAAGTTATAGAGAAGGGTACAACAGAAGCAAGTGAACTGCCTGGTGGAAAAGCTCAGAGAAGCTAAGTTGGAAATGGAAGTGTCCATTTGTGAAGCAGAATAGGGTGAAGTTCAGGGTGAAGATGAAGATTGGATATCTGTGGAAGATTGTATGAATCATATGAAGGATTCAAGACAGCAAGGAGATATGATGACTGAAGCATCAAGTGATACCATAAGGTCTTATGTTTTTAAAACTGATAGTTTGTCTGTGAATGCAGGTATGGTACTAAACAAGGAATTTGTTTCTATAGAGAAAACTAATGACCATTGTTATGATTAAGAAGTCTTTTGTGAACCTGAAGGAAATTGGGATGGTTTTTTTTCATTCAATGAAGTTGAATTTGCAGCTCAAAAAGAGATGGAAGATCAGGATCTTATTCTGATGAAGAATGAAGGAATATGGTATCAGAGAGGTAAACTAATGAATTTGATTAATGTTATTGATGAAAAAAAAATGCAGGAGAATATTAATGCAGATGATGGGGCAAGGATATCTCTTGAAGAAGGTTTGCAGAGAGACAACAAGACAAAATGCATTGAAGAAGAAGGACATCTACTAAAAGATGTTAAGGAAGAAGAAGACTATGCAAACGATTTAGCAAAGGGAGAAAGGACATCTAATGATTTGCCAAAAGAAAAGGAAGGTATGAAAAATTGTGTGAAATTTCCAAATTCTACTCCAATTGAAATTATTGAGTTATACAAAAAATTAGACTTTCAAAGAAGGGAGTTGAAAAAGAAGAGGAAGTATACTCAAGATAAATTGTTGAAAAAGGAAGACAAAGAAATTGTCATGAATGACAATCATAAGGAAAAGGGGATGGTAATAAAAGTTCAACAAATTGACATTACAGAAGGAGTTCATTACTGTGAAAAAGAGCAGAGAGATATCATTGAAAGAGATGATATGGAGGAGAGTTTAAATCGACATACTGATTTGTTGACAAAGGGATTGAAGGAAAAGTCAGAGCAACATACTGAGATGTTGTTAGAAATGGAAAAGGTAATGAGGCCTTATATTCTTAATTCTGATAATTGTTTTATGATTACATGATTTGATGAAGACGAGACAGTGATGTTTCAAAGTGAAGAGTTAGTTTTAGAACTGAACAAGACTGGAAGTTGTCAGGACAGACATGTTGAAGAGGAAGAAGAAAAGCATGAAGATACCATGCTTGAAGAAGTTAAACTGATTGACAGAATCAGTCAAGGAAATGAAGGACAATTACTGAGGGTTCTCAAGGAAAAGGACAGAGAATATGTAGGAATTGATCAAAAGCATAGTGATGTACTTGAGAGGAATCAAGTACAAAGGAAATTGGACAACTATTTACTTTTTGAAAGTTAATTTAAAGATATTGAACAGAGGTTGGTTGGAGAGTCACAAGAGGGTAAGGATGAAAGGGAACTAGTAAGAATCGAACAACTTCAATGAGAAGACAGTAAACAATAGTTTGAAGATGAATGGATAGAGTACAACAACAAATGGCAGCATATGTACTGGACCAAGGATGTGCTGGAGATAGATATTGAAGAATTATGGAAATTAACGATGAAGCAGTCTAGATGGAGGAGAATGACAACAATAGGAAGAATGATCAATCAGAATTCGAAACCGATTGACAAGGAGAGGAAGATTTACCAGAAGCTAGTAGACATATAGTAGCAGCTAAAGGTGCAGAGCATTTGGATAGTTACACTTAAAATTTGGGACCCTGGAGGTTTTCTATCAACTTATGGAAGCACATGATCATGAGATCATGATTATTTTAACCTTGGGAGTCTAATGCAGGAGCATACAGCTAAGCAATTTCATAAGGTTCTATTTAAGTTAGGGGGTCTTGTGTTTTCAAGGAAGTTGGATTCTTATATATATATAATCATTAATGTTTTGAGCGATTAGAATAGGAATTAATTAGATATTATGAGGATATTTGTAAATTCTCTCGAATTTAGGAGAACATGAGTGATTAGTGGGGATTGAGAGAGTTGGAAATCAAGTGTAAGTCTTAGACTAGAAAGTGGTTTCATGATTCGAGGAACTAAAGAATATTCTTAGGGATTAACTAGAGTTAAAAGTGGACTTAGAAGATGTTAGAACTCAATATTTTCCCTAGAAGTTATTTTGAAAGAAGGAAAAGGTTGAGGTAACTACAAACCAACTTTGGAGCATAGGTTCTAGCCCACCTAGGCTCAGAGAGGGCTCTCTCTTTATGATTTAGCTATATTTGCTAAGATTTTAGGCTAGTTGTGATTGCTTGAAGGGTTTTGGTCTTGTTTGAAATTGGGTGGTGGAATCTCTTTAAATAGATGGGTAAGTCGATGTCTTTTAGGCCATTGGGCTATGAAGTCAAGTGATAATAAATCAGGGCTGAATGAACTCAACAAAGGAGATGTTCCAAGGGCAAGGTAGCAAAGTGTACTTCAAATGTTTAGCACAGAGTGGTGGAAGGTGTTCACTTGGGGAAAACGAGAAATCAAGGATCCTCAAACCTAGATAATGAATGAGGAGAGAAAGTGAATTCGAAACTAAAGGGAAACTAAGGATCCTTTGATCTCATTTTCTTAATGAATTGATGTAAATTAAAGAGAAATTAAGAATTCTTTAATTTAAGTACTAGAAGAAAACATAATAATTCTTAACTATTAAGACAAAGTTTTTGTTGAAACGAATTCTGAAATATGTTTCCAAATTAAAGCATTTAGATTGATATACATGCAATATTATGAATAACTGTAAGAAGATAACAAAAACACATGAGAAATACTTATATGGAATACGTTGAACACATGAATCCTTGGAACAATCTACTCTTTATTGATTAGTCCAGCTTGTTGGCTCACCAAAATGATACAATAGCCTTTTATTTCCTCAAGATCAAGAAATTTA
The DNA here is from genome assembly GCA_031772625.1 of Pinus tabuliformis. Classification (NCBI taxonomy): domain Eukaryota; kingdom Viridiplantae; phylum Streptophyta; class Pinopsida; order Pinales; family Pinaceae; genus Pinus; species Pinus tabuliformis. The sequence continues at coordinate 1,640,747,172 of CM062816.1, read as the reverse complement.
CATAAATGTATAATAGAGTCCACCCTCAATACTTTGAATTGTGAAGTACTTATACATGAATTATTACAAAATATCTCAAAACAAACGTGAGATTTATTCTAGGAAATACAAATATCTTCTTCCAAGAAGATAGAGACAGTTATTGAACTGTTTCAAGCTATCCATTTTATTGTGGTATTGTTGGCTTTTTTTGCTCAATTTTTAGCCCTTTGTGCTAGCTTACTGTTGTGGTCTTATATGCTGGAGTTTTGTTTAACTTTTTTACTTTGACCTGATACTCTTTAACCCTCATACTCTTTGACCTGCTGACCTGTTTTGATCTCTTTATCTGGCTTTTCCTTTCTTATTCCATAGTAACCCTTTTACTGTAAATTTATTACAGTAAATCTGTCATATTTTCCCACCATTCATAATCCTTCGATATATCTCATCAGCCTCTGTATACTTGGAAAAATTGGGCTTGGTGATGAATACGTGTTTTACCTCGTGCTAGAGGAAAAACTGGTTCTCAAAGGTGTTATACAAAACCTTTCCTATTAGCAGGGATTTCATTGCTGAAGTGCTAGCTCGATCTTTAGCCAACTATGTGAGTCTTCTGTCATAGTTCTGTTGTGTTGTAAGTTTTTCATTGATGACCAATGGACTAAGAAATCCTTTCTCCCTCAGGATTTGGAATTTGGCCATGAATCTATCAATGGCCACCTGCATGTTCTGGCACTTTTCCTCCAAGTTCAGCATTAGTTTTCTTTTGGAAAGGACCTTCCTTTTTTCCAAAATGGTCCCATTCCTGTCTTCTATATCCAGCTCATGGAGTTCATACATGTTTTTTCTTGTTGAGGAAGTGGATGAGTCTATTGGCATCCTCAGGCATGTCTCCCAGATCCTCCTTCAGTTTCTGGATAGCTTCTTTAGCTATCTTGATTAATTCCGTTTGTTCAAAATAACTTGAATTGATGGCCAAATATCATTGGTAGAGTCAATGATATTGGCCCATAGTAGTTCTTTGGCTTGTCTAAGGGGTTTCTCTAATGTCAAATATTTTTCCATATCCATAACATTTTCACTAATTCTATTAGCCTTTTGTGCTTCCTCCCTTTGCATAATCTGAGCAAATTTGTAGTCAGTTTCTAAACTTGCCACCTTTTCTTTCAGTTTGTTCACTTCTGTGGTCTGGATTGACATTTCATTAATGATGGCTCTGATTAGCTTGTCAGCCTCTTCTCCTGATGTACTTGCTGTCGTGGATTGTGTTGTTACTGGAAGTGAGGTGGCAGGTGGAGCTGTAGGTGCTAGTGAAGATGCTAATGTGGAAAGGACTGTTGTAGACATTGTAGGGATGACATTTGCAGAAGCCACGACAATGTTAATTTGTATTAATTGGATCAAATTATCCAATTCTTTCTTTGTTTCCCTTAGTTGATAATTGAGTTGGAGGACCAAGTGCATCAACTCCTCATGCTTATGTTGGGTTTCCAAAACTTCCAGCGTTTGAGGATGTTGCAACTGGGGTATTTTTAATTGCTTCCTAAGGGCATCAATATCATTGTTCTTCTTCTTTATGATCTTCTCTGTACCCTTAATATCTTTGGGATCATGTACCAATTCAATGAATAAGTCTTCCAAAGACTAAATCCTGGTATCCTTGGCCTATGAGGAGGCCTTTTCCAACTGAAACTATGTTGAGATATTATTTACTGAACTTTGTAAATTCTAGGCAGCTGTGGCTTTACTTGTAAGGGTGGAGTATACCATCCGTCCAGCCTATTTATGCAGTTATATTTGATCTATGGGATGAATATCCCTTGCCAATACTTTGAGGTCAACCCTCTTGAAGTCTGAAAATGTCTTGGGCTGTTGTGTTGTAGGCTTAACAAAGGACATCTCCAGTTTCCCCTCCTTGATGTCAAAAGTTGACATCAGCCTTGTTTGATTTGTGGGAGTGAGCTTTAGGTATTGAGCATAGTTTTGAGCTTTGAGCTTCTCATTCCTCATTTTCATGTCTTTATACCTGTCCTTCAAGTCTTTGTCCCTATCAATAGGCTTGTTGAATGAGGACAATTCCAAACTTATCTACCTATCCAACAACTGAGTCTGTGATGTGGACAGGTCTTGCATGTCCGTAGAAGGAGTTATGGCCCTGCTTTTGTCTACTTCTGTGGTGGTCACCTATATGATTCTTCTGTATCATCCTGTTCACTAACATGATTGAGTCTTTGCCTCTTTCTGTGACTAGTTTGACATTGTACCGTAGATGTATCCATAGGTGAGGTGGAGGTTTCTTCTTTTGGGATTTTTCTCCTCATTCTCAGTAGTCTGCATCAATAGAGGGGTGCTCATGGCTCGTTCTTGTTGTTCTTGTACCTACATAAAAGAGCTCTCATCAAGCTACTTTTCCAAATCAATCAGATCATTTTCTACATCTACCCTTCTCTTGTTTCCGTCTACCAAGGTATTTTCCACCCAGTCTGTCTGATTGGCATATGCCTCTATCTCTGGTATGGGGTGGTTGATAAAAGGTCCTAGCTTGACCTTTTAACTTTTCATGGTAATGAATTCTAAAGGGTCATATCTCCATACAAAATTCCTTTGGAATTTCATGCCTTGTAGAATGAGATATGCCTCTTTCCCTGCCTCTCTGGAATTTCATATGAAGGGGTATAACTTGTCTTTGATTTTTAAATGGGCCTTCTTCCTGGCAGTGAAAAAGTTGACTTCGTCTGCATTGATAATTTGTCTATAATACTCTAAGGAAAACAACCTCATAGGGAGGTATCTTGGCAACTTATATGGTACAAGGAGGCAACCATATATTCTTATTTCTCTGTGGTTTTGGTAAAGGTACCAATCTCCCACTTTGGTTTGCTTGGAAAATTGGAGGACTTTTCTTATCTCTGGGCTAATCCTAGGTGGAGGATTTCTAGTCAGCATAGTCATGATTGGATACACAAAAGAATCTATGAAGTATGAGTATGTATATGGTGATCCAAACTTATGGAACATTGGGGTCCAAAGGATGACAGATAAGGGCTGGCCTCTTGTATCAAGCTTCTGGAGAGTGAAAGGAAACCTTTCTGACAGATAATACAAAAATTGGTGGTACAACACAAATGAGTATTTGAGTACTCTGTCAGTGCTCATTCTTTTGAACTGCTCATGCATTCTTCCAGCTATGAATTTGGCATAGTCATATGTGGCTTCAGGAGGCCGTCTTGGGATATAAATGGACATAAGGGCAAGTATAAGTTCATCAATGTATTCACTGGTATTGTAACCCAAAGCACATGATATCATGGTCACAATGTACTAGCCCCATTTAGAGAAAATAGTAGCAATACATGGAGGGGGGTCCTTAGGAATGTTTTTTTACTCTACAATGAAGGTTTGGAAAGATTGGGCCAATCTTGATGGGGTTAGCTTGGGATACTAGTCCAACAGGTCTCCAATTGAAAGTGGGGTTAGGTTTGGTCCTGGTTGGAAGTGCAACATTTCATTTATAGACTCAGTTGTGATAGTGAATACAACCTTCTGGTCATGATACATTATGGCTATATGGCTGGGGACATAGCATGCATAGCACGTATGAAAAACTTATGGAAAGATATGTACTTGGAGGAACTGGTATATGGGTAAATTGAGCTCTGAAAGGTCAATGTCATCTGCATGGTTCAGGTGTCTGTCTTTTCTTAAGCAATGGATTTTGAGCAGGAGCTCTGTTGCACTAGTATCTTTGATTTGGAAAACCCTGTGTCAGCTAGGGGAAGGTGGTCCCGGTCTAAGTGAGGTGTAGAGATAGTCCTTACAGCCATTGCGATTCAGGTAGCCATACTCAGTTCTTATGGATTTGAGTTTGGTTGGTATTTGGATTCGTTTTTGGGCAACAGGAGGTTTTGCAGAAGGTTTAGGTTCACAATGTTGGAATTAAAGTAAAATTGATGTCTTTTACTTAATTAACATAGTATTGAGGTTGCAATTATTTGGAATTTGACAAGGGGACTGGTATTTTACGCTGAAATACCTGGAAACGGGTGAAATTGGTTGAAAATGGTGGTTGGTGGCAGTTGCAGAGATTCATACTTTTGTGGTACGGACTGAGGAGTGAGTTGGGCTATCTGCAACATTTCTGAAGCATTGGCGGAAGTTTCAGAGCAATTCCTTTATTTGCAAAGGTCGCAACAAATTTCTGAGTTCTTAAGAGCAAATGAGCGAAAGGAGTGAAAAGAGGGGTGAACAGGCTTTTATAGAAAAACATTATTTTTTTGGCGGGTTCATTAATTGAACAGTGGGCAGTATTTTGATTACATGGGGAAGTGGTTTGATGAGGTCTTCGCACCACTTTTGAGGGGGAAGTGGCTTTTATGGGGGCTCTCCCGATCTACTCGAGCATGTGGCACATAACATCAAGGGGGTATGGGAAAACTACCTTATTAGGTGGGTAAAGGACAGTGATCGGGTTCAGCAGATATGGCTATGAGCTGTAGAATGAGGGGAAGGGAGATCGTACGGGAGTCGGTGATGGAGTTGCACATAGATTAACAAAAAAAAATTCGGGGGGGGGGGGGGGGGGGGGGGGGGGCGGTGGGGGTCTGGCTGTAAGTATGAGTATTATTATTAAGACTTACCTCCTCTTGGGGATCGAGGCACTTTAATATATGTTTAGGGGGCGGGGTGGGGTTTATATATATTTTTCAGGATATGGGGATGATTACATATTTTATAATTAAACTAAGGGGTGGGGTTATTTACATAAAGGAATTAAATTTATACAAGATAATGGGTTTTTTGGGAATTTTTATATATTTTAAATTAGAAAGTTAATATGAGGTGAATGAGTGGAAGGGTTATAGTGCTTAAGTATATGAAATTTTATGCGCTTTACATACACTTAGCACTTAGGATAAAATGCATTTGGTGGGTTTTTATATGAAATATGTTTTGTCATGGGATTTTCAACTTTTCCTAGGTAAATGCAGTTTAACCTTAGGAAAAGGGGTTTCCGAAGGGGATGAATTAATTGTAGGGGACTTTAACACCTTATATCCTTAAGTCATCAAGCCGAGGGTCCGGTCCTACCAGAAGTTAGAGAAATTCTCTAAGCCTTTTTGACTTAAAGGATTCTAGGTATTAGAATTTTTTGTTATGGAAGGGAAATTAGTAAGTTTTCTAGGTATGAAAAAGAATGATGGGGAATTAATCATTTTGAACTTGTAAACCATTGCTTATGCTTTATAAAGTGCTCATGTACATTTGAAATATATCATTTAAGCATAAAAGGTGTGCTTTCATCCAGTGATCTTTGTAATAGTGCAACGTTTCTACTACTTACCCATTCATCTACCCTACCATTTTTCTTTTTTTATTTGGGTGCATTCACGCTAGCAAACCCTTATTACTAATCTTTCTTTCACAAATCAAACTATCTAATTCTAACCTTATATCATCTAAGGGCTCAGATTAAACTATTGAGCTCCTTTAATTATCTCTACCTATCTAATGATCTGCCAAGATTAAACTGTTTGGTCAGATTTTAATCTCTAACTATATACATTAAAATTGAAAGAATGAATAGCCAAGATTAAACAATTTGACTATCACGGATTGTGGCATAAATTACAAGTTGTACACAATTATTATGCATAATAGTAAATAGTAGTGGCATTTAATCTTGCTCACTTTCATGTTCTCTTTTTAATTTTTATTTTTTGGGGTTCATTTATTCTCATTTTTTGACCTTCCTTCATTCTTTTTGTCCTTTGATTTTTCTTTGAGGACATACCCTCTTTACATTTTTTAATCTACTAATATGAACTACATTTGCAAAAAGCAAAGGTATGTACAATATTACAAGGTTTAAATACCACCAAGTCAATAAGATGAAACCTATCACTATAGTAATCTAACAGTGGATCTACTTGGGGATGGCATTTACTAGTGAAATGTCAAGAACTTTGAAGATCAGTAACCTATGAATTTATGATGTTATCACCCTGCAAATGGTCCTTCTGTAAATCTGAATTATTTGATACTTATGAAAATAAATATTTAAAGCTTAGGGCCTTCTCTCCAGGCTTCAACCTTAAAGGATTACCATCCAATCCAATATACACACTGCAATGTTATTTACAATGATTGAAAACAAAGTGAACTACTGCCAGTCAGTGGAAATGTAGTGCTTCAACATCCTACCATTAACGGTCCTTCTGGTAGGTCTGATTCATCAATGTTTCTCAAGAAAAGGCATTGTTGCCTCTGTATCCACAAATAAGATAAGGTCCTTTCCATAGAAAATCAAATTTTCCATGCTTGCCTTTATCTTCTCTCTTTGAATCCCACTTTAAAACTTTGTCTCCTATGTGAAAATAATCTTCTTTAGTCCTCTTGTCAAATACTTTCTTTATTTTTTCTTGGTGTATCTGTGCTTTTACATACACCTCTTCTCTGGTCTCTTGGAGGTGTATAGTTTGATTTATTGTCCTCTGGATATCATTGGGCTCTATCTGATACTCCTAAAGGATTTTGATGACTAGCCTTCCTAAGGATGATGGAAAAATTACATCCATCCCATAAACCAATTGATAGGGTGATGTTCCAATGGACTTTTTAGTAAATCTATCTGCCCATAGGGCATTGACCAACTTCTTATTCCATGTCTTTTTATTATCCTCCTTTAACTTTTTGATAATGTTGACTAGGCTCTTGTTGGATGATTCTGCTAGTCCATTACCTTGAGGGTAATAGGTTGTGGAATGGCCAAGTGTAATTTTATCTTTTCTATAGAAATCTATCATTCTTTTGGATTTAAAGGCTGCTGCATTATCAGTAATGTGGACATCCAAGTCTTGAAAGGATATAACTTTCTAGGAAGGAGATTATAACAATGTCTATGGCTTGCCTAGAAGGTATGGCCTCTATTCATTTGGTAAAATAGTCTATGGCAATCAAGATCCATTTATGTTGATCTAAGGATGGGGGGTGTATTTCTCCAGTGAATTCTAGCCCCCATTGTTGCAATGGCATCTCAGTGGAAATGAGATTGAGGGGTAAAGGCAACAATTTTCTTTTTCCTTCAAAAATTTGACATTTGTGACAGGAGGCCACATTTTTTTTTACATCTGCAAACAAAATGGGGCAGTAAAAACCAGCCTTCAGTATCTTGTTAGCATTACTTTTTCAGTACAAGTGTCATCCACGGTCTCCTACATGAAACTCTTGTAAAATTTTGTCAGCCTCATCTTCTAATAAACATGTTAAGAGAATACCACTAATATCTTTCCAAAATAATGCACCATCTAGAACAAAATATCTCAAAGACTTCACTTTTAAGAATATAGCTTTGGTTTTAGTCAGTTGAGGAGGAGCTTGTAAATTTAGTAACACAAATGTAATATTTGCATGCCATTGTGATTTAGTGAAGGATTCACTGATCTGTGGAGTCTCCATGTCCTCTTGGTCATCTAAAGAACTTATAAATTTGATATCAAGGGCTTGACAATTTGACTCAGCCATGAGTTTGGCCAAACATTGGCCTTTGATGAGGTTGGTAGGTTTTATTTCAATGTCATATTCCAGTATTTTGGCACTCCACTTGCCTCTTTTTCCCTCGGGCCCATTTTGAGTCAAAATGTCTTTAACTATAGAGTTTTGAACATAAGAAATGATATGAGAGTACAAAATGTATACTCTAAAGTCTTTGATAGCTTTAACCAAAGATAATGCTTGTTTTTCCATGATGTTATACTTTAATGTGGCCTCTCTCAGGGATCTACTAAAGAATGCTATTGGTTGTTCATACCCCTGATTGTTCTTTTGCAACAACATTGTTGCTATGGTGTGCTCTAAGGCAAATGATAAAATGATAAAATCTTTTCTAAACTCACGACTAATTAAGACTGGAGCCTTTGTTAATGCTTCTATTATATCTTCGAATGATTGTCTAGCTTCCAAGGTCCATTTGATAGATGAGTCATTTTTAAGCATGTTATTCAATTCCCTAATTAATTCAGCTAGATTTGAGATGAATCTTATAAGAAAATTAATCTTACCTAAAAATGATTGTAACTCTTTTATGTTTCTGGGATGGGAGATAGTTAAAATAGATTAAACTCTAGGAGGGTCTATCCTAATCCCATCCTTTGATATGATGTGTCCTAATAGTTTTCCCTCTTCTAGACCAAAAAGTGTCTTTTAGGATTCAAAGAAATCCCAAATTTTCTGCATTTTATAAATACGTTTCTGAAATGGTCTAAATGTTCATTGTCTGATTTGGAGAAAATTGTAATATCATCCTGGTATACTACCAAGAAATAATGTATTTCCTTAGAAAAGCCTATGTCCATGGCGCTCTGAAATGTGGCACCCGCATTCATTAATCCAAAAGGCATCTTCAAATACATGAATGTACCCCAGGGAGTAGCGAAAGCAGTTTTAAGTTGGTCTTCAGGTTGGGCTAATACTTGGTTATAACCAAAGAATCCATCTAACAATGAAATTCTAGATGAGCCTACTACCCTTTGTAATATATGATCCATTTTGGGCAAGGGGTAGTTGTCTTTTAAATAAACCTTATTCAAGTTTCTAAAATCTACACAAAGTCTAATTTCACATGTCTTTTTCCTAGTTGTAACTAAGTTTGAGATCCAGTATGAGTATCTAATAGGTGCCATTATTTGAGCATCAAACATCCTTTTGACCTCTTTTTCTATAAATGGTGTAAGAACTGGGTTTATCCTTCTAAGTTTTTGTTTAAAGGGCTTGTGATCTTCTTTCAGAGGTATTTTATGTTGATTTATGCCAATGTCATAGGATTTTAAGTCCTCATAACTCCATGCAAACACATCTTGGAATTATTTAAATAGATTTATATACTTGACCATTTCCTCTTGGGGGAAAGGATTTAGATATATTGATGAATTTTGGATTGGTTTTAGTTCCTATATTACATTCTTTAATGTCAGTCCTTAGAGGTTCCATCTTGGGTTTTTTGGCTACATCATTAGAGTCAAACAAATCCTCTAAAGGGACTAATCCTTTAGGAAAAAAGTTATCTCTCAGATTAAGAATCTTTGGATCATCATCCATCATCTCATCTATCTCTACATTCTCTAAAGTATCAATTTCTACCTGAGTAAATTTAGTTGGTTTATCTATATTGAAAATATTTACATACAAGTTGTTTTCTATGTTATTGTCTATTGAACAATCAGTGCCTATTTTAGAATTCTGAAACTCACCTTCACTGTTCATGAAATCATAGATCTAAGAGTACTGGGAAAAGATTTTCCAATATTTGAGGTTATCTAGTATAACAGGCCTGTGCTTGACTTCTGTAGTGTACTGGTGGATTGGCTGAAATGGAAATATGCAAGTACTAGCAAATGTAGCCAGACTATGGGCCTGCATGTTTTGTTTTCTTGGAATGGCAACAAAGTTTGATTCTAGGAGATCTTTGACCAAGTCTAAAACAATACTCCTATATCTACCAAGCCTAGAGTTGTTGACAAAATATTCACCACTGATATGTTTCATGATCAGTTTTGAGTCTCCCATGACATAAACTCTTTTGGCTCCCAACTTCCTAACCAATTGTAACCCCAGAATTGGGGCTTCATATTCTGCCATGTTATTGGTACATTTGAAATTCAATCTGAAAGCATGTCCATCAACATGGTTATTTTCCATATTATGGATCCAAACTCCTGTAGTAGCCCCCAACCTATTGACAGATCCATCAAAGTCTAAATGCCAAAGTGATTCATGGAATATGTTCTCACTATCAGTTGTTCTGTACTTAAGGTCTTTGGTTGTGATTTCCTTTTTTTTAGTTTATTCATTGTATAGGATAAAGGAATCCATATCTGAGTGCATAGAGTAGATATGAAAGTTTTGGGGCTTCTCTTCACTACTAACCATGTACTTCATCAATGTCTGCCTATATAATTGTCTTCGTTGGCCAAAAACTGAGATTATGGCATAAGGCATATCCAACTACAAGGAACCCTAAACTTTTTCTCCCCATGAGTGAGATAGTAACATTCCATACTTTGGTGGGATATATGCAAGTACTATGTCCATAAGAATTCTCTTTGCAAGGCATTGGACAAGAGTCAAGCATAAGTCTTTGATCAAACCTAGACATTTAACCTGGTTGGAGTTAAAAGAAAATAAATCCTTATAAGGCCTAGTTATATCTAAGTTCAATCTTTGCATTATTGCTTTTGGCATGAGATTGTGGGATGCTCCTGAGTACAACATGGCATTATGCAAAATTTTATCATGTATATTTAAGCTGATGTAAAACAAAGGAATTCCCCCTTGTTGATGAATTCCATTGGCCTCAGGGCCAAACAAAAATTCACACTGATCATCATTCAAATTAACATAATCTTCTCCCTCTCCTATTTTCAAAGTCTCAGTTATCTGTGACCTATAAGATTCATTTTTTACTAGTTCAATCAAAGGAAATGATATTTTTAACTTAGCTATCTTATTTTTGATATTGAAAGGGAGTGGAAGTTTGTTTTCTTGATTCAAATTTTCCCTTATGTGTGCAGTTTGAATGTTTTTATTCCGTTTTTCAGTGGTACATATTTCAGTTTGTGTTTCTACTGTTTTAGCTTGATCTTTTTTATCTTGATTGTTTTCAATGATTGGTTCTGTTTGAGTTTCAGTGGAAGTTATATCTACAATCCTAGGGGTTGATGTTTTAGATGTTCCTCTAGGGAGAATTTGCAAAACTTTTTTAACTGTATTTTATTTTATTATTTTGGTTTTTGTTTTGATGGATCTTTTAATGGGAGCTTGATCATTTTTCCTACTTATCAAATTATATTGTTTATGCACTTCATACACAGCTAATTCATATCCTTGCTTGAAATCAAAAGACTCACCAAGTCTAATTGTAATTGTTTAAGCATATGTAATTCTTGTTCTTCTTGGGTAAGAAAAACATTGTCTTCCTCTACAGTTTCCAATAAATTAATCTGGGTATCATCTTCTGGTTCTTGGTTCTGTGATTCTTCAACATATTTTTGTTGGGAGGGTGGCCTAATCTGTTGGTCTAGTGTAGCATTATTTGCAACATTAGGGTTCTTCCTAAAATTTGGGTTTCTTACTGGGGGTTGTTGTTGTTGATCCTTTCATTGATTTTTCCTATCCATGATATCTAATCTATCCATGATTCTTTCTAAAAATTTATCTAAAACATCTACTTTACCATCCGAAGTTGAAGCTTATTCTTTAAACACAACTTTCTTTTCATTCCTCATTTGTGCCTTTATAGCAAACAAGTTGGCTTCTACACTGACAACATTACTCTGCATTTGTTCTAGTGTTTTAGGATTTCTCTCTCTAAGCTGGTATGACATATCAGCATCAAAACCATCAGGAAACTGTTGTGGTAAAAATACAACACTCCCCATTATTGATGCGTCCGCTTCGAATAATGGGGACCCTTTCTATAAAAATTTTGGCTAAGCACCTTTTTGATTTTTATTTTAATTGATTGCCCTACGCTTTCGTTAATTTTTAGTTTTCTTTGGATTCTTGTTTTGATTGCTTTGTTAGAATCGATTTTTTATAAGCTTCACATTGACGATTGTTTCACCTCATTAGGTCAACTGGTTTGAAAATGGCACTCCTTTGAAATCTCATCATTTATCTAGCCTGGGTTAAAAATGCATAAAATGTACAATATCGCATTTAGTTTAAATATTAACTCGTAGAGGGTTTTACTAACATTTTTCATTATGCAGCCAAATAATTAAGCATCAGGACTTAAGAAATCCACTCCAATTTTCTAATCAAATCTTAATTTCGAAAAACCAAACATTCGAGTGGTTGTAGTTTATTTTTATTATTTTTCATTTATTTTCTAAGTGGTTGTAGTTTTATTTTTAGCTATAGTTTAGAAACTTATGTTCATAAAAATAACACAAAAAATGAAAATTTAAGTTTAAAATTAAATTTTAAATTAATTAATATATTATATAATTAATTTAATTAAATTAAAATTTAAAACAAATAAAAAATAATATTAAATATTAATTTAATTAAGTTTAATTAATTTAATCAAATTAAAATTTAATATTAAAAATAAAAAATAATAATATATATCGCATCGGGAGTTTATGCGATATCGCATCGGGGATTTTCATATGTTACAAATTAAAGAACCCCGATATTCATTTCCCTCCCGATGCGAAGTGCCGAAAGCCTTCTCCACGCCGAATTGCCGATAAGCGAAACTCCCGATGGCCGATAAGTGAAAGGGAATACAAACAAAGTTAAATAGTTTGGTTCAACGAATTGGTACATGGACTCATACGTATGGTAATATTGTTAGTTTTAATATTTTTATATATTATGAGTGGAGTAGGATAGTATATTTTAATATTAGTTTATATATTAGTTTATATATATGAGTGGAGTTAATAAGTAGTGGTGTGGGTTATTAAATATTTAACATTAGTTTAAATAATATGTAATATATTATATTAATTAAATTAATTAATTATATGTAATATTTAATTAATTTAAATATCAGTTAGATTAATATTAATTAGTTTTTTTAATTAGATTAATATTGATTAGTTTTTAATTAAGAATGGATTTGTTTATAAATCATTAGTTAGTTAAATTAATAAATAGTTTAGTTTATAATTAGCAATTAAATTAGAATTAATTAGGGACTAATTTAGGATTTAATTTTTAATTTAAATTCTCATTTTTTAGCCCAGCAACAGAATTTCCAGATTTACATCAGATTTGACCCATCAACTTTGGAAGCTCATAAATTGAGTTCTACTTGGCCAAATGAGGCCCAGGACGGCTCATTGGAAAGAGAAAATCAAGGAGAACATTTTGAAGGAGGTTTCACCAACAGATTTGATCATTTATTGGGCCAAAAATCAGGCAGAAGATCAGGCTCCGAATTTTGAAAACAAAATCAATTTTCTGAGTTATTGTTTTCAATTTCATTTGTCCAAAACCTCTTCTAATTGCAGATCCATTGGTCAACGATATCATTTACCAATCGAACCATTCCAAGCATCAATACAGAGCTTATATTTTGTTTTTAATTATTTATTTAAATAGAATTTGATTGGATTGGATTTAATTGCCAGAAATGATATTTTGATTGCATTTTAATTTATTTTGATTTCTTTTGCAGGAAAACAGTGGAAAAGATATGGAGAAAAGGATTTCAAGCAATGAGAATGCTCCAGCAATTGAAGATCAGAATTAGGAGCAATTAAAATTATATTTTGCAAATTTCTCTTCAACAAACTATCATCTCCAACAATTCCTTAGCCAACATTATAAATAACAAATTGCAGAATGTAAAAGGGGCTGCTCTCCTCTGCAATTTTAAACTCCATGAAAGCACTATTGTAATTGGAATTTAGAGTTGTAGGAGAGAGGAGTGAAAAATCTCAGATCTGGGAATTATTGAGGATTTTCCCTATGTATATTGAATTATGCATGAAGAACAAAGCTTGCACTATTGTGGCTCTAGTTTTGAAGGCAGAAGTTCAAGCAATGTAAAGGGCTGTTGGAGACCAAGAACAGAGAAATGGATGCAATAAATTGGTATTTCTAATACTACTATTTTAAATATCAACTTCATTTTTATAGTGACAGGGATGTCTGATTTTATTCATGTTTGTGCACTATTGTCAATATGGGTAATTTGTCTCAATCTTGTTATTCTGTATCTCTGTTTTTTATAGATTAATTTCTGATTTCTGAGTAACTATTTACTCAGAAATCTGTCTTATTAAAACTGATTTATTGAGTGGTAATATGTTGTGAACTATTTCCACATATTATTGTTTAGTTATTGTGTTTGCTGATTTGATAATCAATATCATTTATGTGAACTACTTCCTGAGTGTTGTTGGTTTATTATTTCAGTAAAAAGGTCTCAATAGGATGTGTTTTGATATCCATAATATCAGTTAATTGAACTACTTCATTAACTTGATATTAATTATAAACAAGACATATCTAAATCCCAATATTTTAATTATCTTGCTCTTAGTTGGGTTAGATCTATATCTACCTAATTAAGATAGGATTAAGATTAGTTTCTTGTGTTTGCATCATAGAATAATCTTGCATTTAGAGTAATTTTACATTCTTTTAAGTCCTCTCCTCAAAGAGGCAAAACTTTAGTTGTGGCTTGGCTGAACCCAAATCAGCTTAAGGGTCATTCTCTTGCCTGATCAGCAAGAAGAAGTGATCTGATGTCCCTGTCTATTGGTAGTTAAAGATACATTATAAACCAATAGCAATAGGGAGAAGGTAACTGGACCTAGATGAACAGTTGGAGCCACCACACCAAACGGAAAAGGAGCTCCTTTTAAGGTCCGGACTGGGTGGTTATCCCCTTTGTTGTGGCAGCGATTTTTGAGGCCTCAACAAAATGGCGCTAGAAGGAGGGCCTGAGATTTTTTGTCTATTGGAGTCTTTTCAATTTTAACATTTTGTTTATGGCTTCTCTCAAACTCCCAATTTGGAGTTGTATCCATGGACATGCATCCTCCAATACTCCACCCGAAGTGGTAAGACTCTTGTCTCAGGCAAAGTTCAATGGTAAGAGAAATTCTTCTGCTTTTAACCATGTCTTTCAATTTATTCAAAATGTTTCAAATTATGATTTTCAAGGAATTGATGAAGGCATTTTATGCAGAATTTTTACTCTCACATTTGCGGCAAAAGCCAGAAAATGGTGCAAAACTCTTCCAGTTGCCTCAATCCATAGCTGTGATCAATTTGTTACAATTTTCATTTGTAAATTTGACGGCTATAATTATGAACAGGTATGTGAAGAAATTGAATATCTACGTAGGTTTGAAAATGAGTCTGTTAATGATTTTAATATTCGATTTCACTTGAATTGCTTAAGATTTAAACATGAAGATAAGACTATGGAAGAAAAATCATTAGATTGGTTTAAATATATTTGTTCTCTTCCAACCATTCCCAATCCATATGAAATTAGTTCAAGTTTTGTTTCATCCCCTTCCAACATAAATGAAAATCCCAACACGGATGTGCAAATAAATGCTGATGAAGCGGTTTCACAAAGCTTGGAAAATATTTCCATTCAAATGCAAGAAGACAACAATAGCAATTTTGGAGAAAAAGCCGCCTTGAAATCTGAAAGCTACTTTGAAGTAAATTCGGAAAATCAAATCACAAATCAGCAAGTACAAGCAGCAATCAATGTAAATAAAATGCAAACTGCTGTACAAATTTCTGAATTTCTCCATGATGAACAAATGCCGAAATCAGAGCAGCAAAGCAGCATTCTTCAAGAAAGCATATGCACGCAAAGAAATGATCTGCGATCTGAAATCTACAATGAGCATAATGCACAAGAGTTCTCAAACAGAGACAATTTTAAATGCATTGTTTCAGGTTCACACTTTTCCATTTATCCTGATATTTTCAATAATGGTAATATATTTCCTCTTGATGTTAATGATATTCCAGAAATTAAAGAGGCTGATCTAAATGAATTACCATTAAGTTTTTATCAAGATAAAGAAACAATAATTGATCATTCTTTTGCCACTGATGAACATGAAATTCTTGTCCCTCCTTGTTTTGATATATTGGATGAGATTGAAGGGAATTCTAGAGAATCTTGTGAGGTCATTTATGATGATTACTCTGATATTGAGGATGTTGATTTCAATTTTTCTCAAGAGAATCCTCTTAATAAAATTCAAATAACATCTGAGGATGAAGAACGCTTCAATTTAGGAATTATCTCAACTAATCCTCATTTTAGAGCAGCAAATTATCTTCATGATTTCACCATTCAAGAAATCATTCCAATTTATGATTCATATGAGGATCAAACTCTCATTCCTACTCATAATCATAATTCGTTTTCTAATTCACAAGTTGGAATTCAAAATTATTCAAATTCCATAATTCTGGCCATTCCTTGTGAAAATGAAATTGTTTCAAAACGATTCCAATTGTGCTGTAACATTAGTTGTACAAATAGTGATTTCATTTTATTTTTGTTTCCTCAGCTATTTTGTTTAAATTTAGATTTATTTTCTGATTTTATTTTGCAAAATTTTCACACTCTTCGCTGGCATATTGAACACCTTATTATCAAACACTCAATTGATGCATTGTCCGATTGGGAAATCGAAGTTTCATATTATAATCATGAGCATCAAAAGATATTAATATTCCAATTTATATCAATGCTAATGTTTCATCAAAAGCTTCTATCTTTTCAAAGGCAATGTCAACAAGAGAATGTATTTTTGCAATCTGGCCAGCAATTCAATTCAATTAATAAATTGCCATTTTATTTGAAAGGCTTCCATCCATTTTTCATTGACTCATTTGAAAATTGTTTGGAAATTTTTCCTTCAAGTAAAATTGACAATGATTTAACATTTGTACATAACACTAACAATTTTTTTCAGGCCTTTGAATTTAAAAGCTCATCTTCACAATCTGGCCTGTTATCTCTTCCTTTGAACATTTCTCAATCCTTAATAGAAATCCATCCAGATTTTTATGATCCAATTGGTAGTCAATTGGAAAGGAAATTTCAGGAGAGAGAGATTTTAATTAAATTCCTAACAATAAATGTACATTCCGATTTCATATTTATTTTCCTTAGTTTAGTCAAATCTGTATTTTTATTACTAACATTTGAACTGTACATAAACGCGGGAATAAAAATGAGAAAATGGCTACACTGGAAATATGACTATACCTAGTCATTTTCATGTATATGGTTAGAATAGGAGTAGAATTAATTTAGTTAGTTTTGTTTTTATGTAGTTAATTTATTTTCAATAGTTCTGTAGATTAAAAATAAAACAAAGCAATCAGCCATTCTCATACATGTTCAGTGAAAACATTTTTCCCTATCAGAAAATTTTAATTCTTGCTTTCTTTTAAATTTCTTATAGCGATTTCTCTACTCTGCCTATTTTGAATAATGTCTTGATCAAAGTCAATTAAAATTGCACTTGGCATCGATTGCCTCAAAGCCACTTTTCTTCATTTCAGAATTTCCTTCTAAGATTTTCTTTTGAAATTTATATGGTAAGGATTTGAGGATATAAAAGCTTCATGATCCCATTATCCTATGAGATGTATGATTGACTATGATAAGCCTAATTCTAATTCAATCATTATCAGTCAATCTAACCTGTCACAGCAATCATATGAAGTTCATATTATATTCCTCGGAATTTGCCAAAAGCTGATCTTAAGGATGCCCATTTTGCCAAGTGCACACATTTAAATCTGTTTTGACATTTTTCTACAATTAGTGGCTTAATCTCATTCTAATCTTTAGTTTATTATCTGATGCTGTAAAAACGCATCATGTCTATTTACTAAAGGCATTATTAAAAAGTCACTATAACAATACAAATTTTTCTCAAGATTAATTCGGAATGAGCAGAGGTAGTAAATTGTTACTTCACTTCGAAAGGGAAGCATAGTTTCATATTTATTTCTGGTAAATTTTATATTCCATGAACATGAATGATTGATTTCATTTAGGCTGATTGCGCACTTAGATTTAAAATAAATAATGAGATGATTTTAATCAAAGGAAGAATTTGAAGATTTATCAGGTAAAATTTACAGACAAATTCTTTTCAGGTACGCATTTACAACTTTATTTTCATCCATTATTAGTTCTGTTTTTCTTAGCTTATTTTTTATTTATGTTCTGTTTTATTTGCAGGTTTTTATTTCTTTTCAAAATCTGAAGTAAGCAGCAAACTCATTTTAAATTTGCAAACAGGTTCAGGGAAATTCAATTCTGATTCATTAGAGTTTAAGCATTTTTTTAGCTTTGCTTTCATTCATTAGAAAACCCAATTGAAATTTCAAGAAATATCATAAGACCATTCGCATCACAACATTTCATCAGAAGTAGCTCTTAGCATTCATTTTGATCACAAATTGTTCATTAAAGACCTCCGATGTATTATCTTACTCATATGTCATATTGCATTTCGCTTATCAGAGCTTTCCAAGTGAAGTATACTTCCATGAATATGAATCGCCTATCTCCGATAATCGACTTTACCGATATTGCGATAAACACATAATTCCGGACCCGATATGAAATTCAAATCAAATTCATAAAATATCACGTCCGTTCAATCGCAATAATGGTAGGAGTATAACTTTAAAAGAGGCCGATGTTTCAGATCCGATATGTTATCAAATTTTCAACATAAAATTATCGGGTCCACTCTTCATCACATATCGGCATATTGAGAATTGTTAAATCATGCGCATAACATTGCCGATCGCGATCGCTGATTAGCCACGTCATTCATCGCATATCGGCATCGCAACAATCATATTGTGTTACATCGGGTGCTTAAGATTGCCGATCACCGATTTACGTCATCCATCGCATCGTCGATATCGCAATCGCTTCCTTGCAATTTTATTTATGGCCGATATTTCGGATCCGATATGTTATTAAAATCCCATCATAAAAGTTATCGGGTCCGCTCTTCATCGCATATCGGCATCGCAAAAAATATATTGTGTTACATCGGGTACCCAAAGTTTGTCGATTTCCGATTAGCTACGACTTCCATCGCATCGCCGATATTGCAATCATTTCATCACATTCTTACGCTCACATCACCTCTCTGAATCTACAATGTGTATTTTGCAATATGGGAAGCACAATGCAATTTATTCTCTGATCCCCGATATAATATTTCTTTAATGATGCGATCGCTTCATTTCATTGCACATGTTCTTATTGGCAATTTGCCATTGCAATCTCCGATGCAATAACTTCCAATGCATGCCTTTGAGCTATTAACATTTAATCGATATATGGCATAGCAATAAAGGTGAAGTTCTGCAGATTAAATTTGAAGCATGGTGAAGAAACATGTTATGTGAATCATCCAATACAGCAACGTGTTATTTTAAAAGTGAGCTTGGGTAACCACTATGGTAAGAAAGCAGTTAATGACCACTCTGCAGCATATCCAAATTATTTCAATTTCTCATACATTTTAGTTTAAATATATAATTCCATAATTAAAACTGGAATTCAAGACCTTTCTTTCTTCATATTTAAATTTTATTATCGTAGATTCGGTCTTGATTCTGAACTATTTATAAAATCATGGAATTTATATGAAACTTGTAATATTTTGAGAAACAGTCATTGCTGCAAATTCTCATTCTCATTTTTGATGCATTTGCTTTAATTTCAACTCCCTTGAACACTAAGCATTCTATTTTTACATTTTACTGCTTGCTTTAGTTTAAATAAGATAAATAATGATTTTGGGTTATAGGATTTTGCTTAATGGGATTTCTTCATGTTTTTAATGATA
The DNA here is from genome assembly GCA_031772625.1 of Pinus tabuliformis. Classification (NCBI taxonomy): domain Eukaryota; kingdom Viridiplantae; phylum Streptophyta; class Pinopsida; order Pinales; family Pinaceae; genus Pinus; species Pinus tabuliformis. Next base: position 1,640,727,805 of record CM062816.1, on the reverse strand, counting down.
ATTAAAATAAGGAGTCAGCTAGTTTGGGGAAATTGATACTTTTCAGGTAAGATCAAAAGCAATTACCCAATGGTAAGATTCATGTGCCCATTTTCATTAATTTCCATTTCATCATTCTAGTTTCATTTTTGTTTTTAAATTATGCTGATATAAAAATCTGTTTTGCAGCTCTCCATTTAAAGCTTTCAATCCTCTGCCATATCATATTTTCGAAAGTCCATACTCTTCTCCTGGCTTTATTTCAAGAAGAAGCAATAATCCTCATTGAAACAGCCACACCAGGAAGTTTCTGAACCTTTAGTTTGTTTCTCTAAGCATTCCTTTTTTTTTAGAAAATGATTAAGATAATGCTTGGAAACAAGAAGATTCATATCAAACAGAAATTATTCATTGTGGCTGAATTTTACGATCACTATTATCTAAAAGCCTAAAGCATTCACAACTCTGCAAGGTATGTTTTTCTAACTCTCAACATAAGAAGGAATGATTACATACTTATTTTCTTTTTCTTCATATTGTTGAGGCATTGGTACAAACATTCTTGTTTGAGTTTATCTTGCGAAACATAGATTTTCCTTTTCATTCTTAGAGATTTCTTTGTTCTTATTTTTATTTTTGTTTGCTGATTTCTTTTTTCACTTTAGCATAAGAATTCTTTTCTTTTTGTTTTCAGTTTTGATTTTGGTGACTTTGCTGTGATTTATATGAAAGGCCTTCTTGTTACCTAACTATGGTCAGCATTCATGGAGAAAAAATTGTTAATAGTTACCTATTAGCTTTTTCTTAAATCTCTTAAAAGAGTTTTATTTTCTTATTATAAAGGTAAACATATTTAAGGAAGAGATTACCAATCAAGAGAAGTTGGCAAAGTATCATAAAATCTGAAAAATTTCTTTTTCATCAAATTGTAATCATTTTGAGATTTCAAAATTTTATTAAGATCTTTCAGAGTTCTATTATCAGTCAAGAAAAGTTATTTTTAACCAAGTAAAGACACTTTACAGCAAAGCACCTTTAACTCTGAAATTGTCATTCTTAACTCTTAAGGAGTCAATGATTCTCCCTATCTCAAAGAGTCTTATTTTTCTAGAGAATAATCCAGAAATATATTTAAACTTAAAAGATAAGAGGTCTCATCGTGAGCCTGCTTACCATGATCATAGGGGAAAATAGGCTGACATTACCAACATTGCTAAACAAACCAGGGTAATGGCTTATGATTGCAAACAATTATAAGACAAGGGGTCTCATCACGAGCCAGCTTGTTCAGTCCAATTTTAACCAGTGAATGGCATTGTCAACTATCTGGCTACCATACTAGGACAATGGCTTTTAAGATTAAAAAAAAAAAGAAAAAAGTAATACATATATAAATGGATTTATCTCTAGATCAATAATTCTTAAACAGATGGGATTCTGAATCATTTATGATTAAAAGGTAACCCTGTCGAAACTATAGACGTTTGCTGGCAACAATGGCTCTACCTGTGACAAACGAGTATATTTTGAAAGCTAAGCTGTAAAGTGACCCTTGCTTTATCCCTTCAGCTAATTAATGACTGATATAGAGTTTTGAAATATTTTAATTTATGAAGAATTTTAAGAAAAATTACAGTTAGATGATTCTGGTTTTTATTCAGACTAATGAACTAAGTCAAGCATTTCAAGCATAATCTTCTCTTCTTTAATTATTTTTGCTTTAATTTTAGGAAAATCTCATTCATAACAGAGATAACTGGTTCTTCTCCCATGTGTCGCCAATTGTTGTGGTAAAAATACAACACTCCCCATTATTGATGCGTCCGCTTCGAATAATGGGGACCCTTTCTATAAAAATTTTGGCTAAGCACCTTTTTGATTTTTATTTTAATTGATTGCCCTACGCTTTCGTTAATTTTTAGTTTTCTTTGGATTCTTGTTTTGATTGCTTTGTTAGAATCGATTTTTTATAAGCTTCACATTGACGCTTGTTTCACCTCATTTGGTCAACTGGTTTGAAAATGGCACTCCTTTGAAATCTCATCATTTATCTAGCCTGGGTTAAAAATGCATAAAATGTACAATATCGCATTTAGTTTAAATATTAACTCGTAGAGGGTTTTACTAACATTTTTCATTATGCAGCCAAATAATTAAGCATCGGGACTTAAGAAATTCACTCCAATTTTCTAATCAAATCTTAATCTCGAAAAACCAAACATTCAAGTGGCTGTAGTTTATTTTTATTATTTTTCATTTATTTTCTAAGTGGCTGTAGTTTTATTTTTAGCTATAGTTTAGAAACTTATGTTCATAAAAATAAAACAAAAAATGAAAATTTAAGTTTAAAATTAAATTTTAAATTAATTAATATATTATATAATTAATTTAATTAAATTAAAATTTAAAACAAATAAAAAATAATATTAAATATTAATTTAATTAAGTTTAATTAATTTAATCAAATTAAAATTTAATATAAAAAATAAAAAAAAACAATATATATCGCATCGAGAGTTTATGCGATATCGCATCGGGGATTTTCATATGTTACAAATTAAAGAACCCCGATATTCATTTCCCTCCCGATGCGAAGTGCCGAAAGCCTTCTCCACGCCGAATTGCCGATAAGCGAAACTCCCGATGGCCGATAAGTGAAAAGGAATACAAACAAAGTTAAATAATTTGGTTCAACGAATTGGTACATGGACTCATACGTATGGTAATATTGTTAGTTTTAATATTTTTATATATTATGAGTGGAGTAGGATAGTATATTTTAATATTAGTTTATATATATGAGTGGAGTTAATAAGTAGTGGTGTGGGTTATTAAATCTTTAACATTAGTTTAAATAATATGTAATATATTATATTAATTGAATTAATTAATTATATGTAATATTTAATTAATTTAAATATCAGTTAGATTAATATTAATTAGTTCTTTTAATTAGATTAATATTGATTAGTTTTTAATTAAGAATGGATTTGTTTATAAATCATTAGTTAGTTAAATTAATAAATAGTTTAGTTTATAATTAGCAATTAAATTAGAATTAATTAGGGACTAATTTAGGATTTAATTTTTAATTTAAATTCTCATTTTTTAGCCCAGCAACAGAATTTCCAGATTTACATCTGATTTGACCCATCAACTTTGGAAGCTCATAAATTGAGTTCTACTCGGCCAAATGAGGCCCAGGACGGCTCATTGGAAAGAGAAAATCAAGGAGAACATCTTGAAGGAGGTTTCACCAATAGATTTGATCATTTATTGGGCCAAAAATCAGGCAGAAGATCAGGCTCCGAATTTTGAAAACAAAATCAATTTTCTGAGTTATTGTTTTCAATTTCATTTGTCCAAAACCTCTTCTAATTGCAGATCCATTGGTCAACGATATCATTTACCAATCGAACCATTCCAAGCATCAATACAGAGCTTATATTTTGTTTTTAATTATTTATTTAAATAGAATTTGATTGGATTGGATTTAATTGCCAGAAATGATATTTTGATTGCATTTTAATTTATTTTGATTTCTTTTGCAGGAAAACGGTGGAAAAGATATGGAGAAAAGGATTTCAAGCAATGAGAATGCTCCAGCAATTGAAGATCAGAATTAGGAGCAATTAAAATTATATTTGGCAGATTTCTCTTCAACAAACTCTCCTCTCCAACAATTCCTTGGCCAACATTATAAATAACAAATTGCCGAATGTAAAAGGGGCTGCTCTCCTCTGCAATTTTAGACTCCATGAAAGCACTATTGTAATTGGAATTTAGAGTTGTAGGAGAGAGGAGTGAAAAATCTCAGATCTGGGAATTATTGAGGATTTTCCCTATGTATATTGAATTATGCATGAAGAACAAAGCTTGCACTATTGTGGCTCTAGTTTTGAAGGCAAAAGTTCAAGCAATGTAAAGGGCTGTTGAAGACTAAGAACAGAGAAATGGATGCAATAAATTGGTATTTCTAATACTACTATTTTAAATATCAGCTTCATTTTTATAGTGACAGGGATGTCTCATTTTATTCATGTTTGTGCACTATTGTCAATATGGGTAATTTGTCTCAATCTTGTTATTATGTATCTCTGTTTTTTATGGATTAATTTCTGATTTCTGAGTAACTATTTACTCAGAAATCTGTCTTATTAAAACTGATTTATTGAGTGGTAATATGTTGTGAACTATTTCCACATATTATTGTTTAGTTATTGGGTTTGCTGATTTGATAATCAATATCATTTATGTGAACTACTTCCTGAGTGTTGTCGGTTTATTATTTCAGTAAAAAGGTCTCAATAGGATGTGTTTTGATATCCATAATATCAGTTAATTGAACTACTTCATTAACTTGATATTAATTATAAACAAGACATATCTAAATCCCAATATTTTAATTATCTTTCTCTTAGTTGGGTTAGATCTATATCTACCTAATTAAGATAGGATTAAGATTAGTTTCTTTTGTTTGCATCATAGAATAATCTTGCATTTAGAGTAATTTTACATTCTTTTAAGTCCTCTCCTCAAAGAGGCAAAACTTTAGTTGTGGCTTGGCTGAACCCAAATCAGCTTAAGGGTCATTCTCTTGCCTGATCAGCAAGAAGAAGTGATCTGATGTCCCTGTCTATTGGTAGTTAAAGATACATTATAAACCAATAGCAATAGGGAGAAGGTAATTGGACCTAGATGAACAGTTAGAGCCACCACACCAAACGGAAAAGGAGCTGCTTTTAAGGTCCGGACCGGGTGGTTATCCCCTTTGTTGTGGCAGTGATTTTCGAGGCCTCAACAGGAACTTAATCAATGCAAGGTAAGGTGGGGGCTTAATGTTGGCAGGAATTTCATTATAAATATTATTAAATCTGGTGCAGTAGTCTTGAATTGACTCATTGGGAGCTCTCTTAATATTGTCATATTCAAAGAGTATCAATAAAGGGTTCTTCTTCCTTTCCCATCAATCAATAAATAACCTTTGAAATTTTGCTAAGTCTGTAATATGGTTATCACGAAAGGCCTTGAACCATTTCTTCACATCACCAATTACGATCTGGGAAAATAGTCTCATCTGGACATCTGCTTCATCTATTTCATGTAATTCAAAAAATTCAGACATCTTGTTTACATGCTATTGGGAAATGTAATGACCACTAGCAACAAACAAGAAAATCTTATTCTAATAATCTGCAAGCATGGCATGAAGCTTAGTGAGTAAAACTAGAGGGGCATATCTATTTTCCATTGCTTTGATTTTGGCTTGAATTGGGGGTAAAGTTGAGGTGGTTGAAGAAGGGCTTGAAACTGATGGAGGTAAACTGGATGATGAAGATGATTGATTAGGAAGTGTAGGTATAATTAGTGATGAAGAATGGAGTGTTGAAGTTCAAGGGAACAATAGTGAAGTAAAATTAGTGGACAATTTTTCAAAAAGCTCAGGGGTTGTGGTAGTATTAATGGATGATTGTGGAGATTTCAGAATGTATTCATCAATTTATTTTTTGGCCTTTTGGACTTCAAGATCTAAAATAAAGTCAGGATCTAGAATAGTTTCATCAAGTGCACTTTCAGATTTTGTTCTAAATAATGATAAATCAAATAACACATCAAAGGGAAGTTCTTCTAAAAATAACCACTCATCTGGGCACGAATTAGCTTTAACTAATGGTATTTGGTTAACTGAACTTTCTTCCTTTTTTGGATTTTCTTGAAATCAAGTTAAGATTATCAACTACTGGGGCGGGGTTAGGATTTGGATTAGCCCTAGTAAAATGAGTTTTCGTAGAAGCCAAAATTTCAAATTTTTTATTGTTTTTAAGGGATTTTGTAAATAACTTCTAACAAAGAACTTTAAGAGGCTTAAAATATAAATACAAAATTTCTTAAGTCTTTATTAGTACTTGAGGATCGAAGTCCCCAGTATGGTCACAACTATGTCAGCACTCAGTATTTTCCCTAGAAGTTATTTTGAAAGAAGGAAAAGGCTAAGGTAACTACAATCCAACTTTGGAGCATAGGTTCTAGCCCACCTAGGCTCAGAGAGGGCACTCTCTTTATGATTTATCTATGTTTTCTAATATTTTAGGCTAGTTATGATTGCTTGAAGGATTTTGGTCTTGTTTGAAATTGGGTAGTGGAATCTCTTTAAACAGATGGGTAAGTTGATGTATTTTAGGCCATTGGGCTATGGATTCAAGTCATAAGAAAATAGAGCTAAATGAAATCAACAAAGGAGATGTTCCACGGGCAAGGTAGCAGAGTGTATTTCAAATGTTCAGGACAGAGTGGTGGAAGGTGTTCACCCAGGAAAGAGAGCAATCAAGGATTCTCAAACCCAGATAATGAATGAGGAGAAAAAGTGCAACCGAAACTAAAGGGCAACTAAGGATCCTTTGGTCTGGGTTGCTTAATGAATTGATGTAAATTAAAGAGAAATTAAGAATTCTTTAATTTAAATACTAGAAGAAAACATAATAATGCTTAACTGTTAAGACAGAGTGTTTGTTAAAACAAATTCTGAAATATGTTTCCAAGTTAAAGCATTCAGATTGACATACATGCAAGATTATGAATAACTATAAGAAGATAACAAAAACACATGAGAAATACTTATATGGAATATTCTCAATGCATGAATCCCTGGAACATTCTACTCTTTATTGATTAGTCTAGCTTGCTGGCTCACGAAAATGATACAATAGCCTTTTATTTCCTCAAGATCAAGAAATTTATAAAAATGTATAATAGATTCCACCCTCAATACTTCGAATTGTGAAGTATTTATACATGAATTATTACAAAATATCTCAAAACAAACTTGAAATTTGTTCTAGGAAATACAAATATCTTCTTCCAATAAGATAGAGACAACTATTGAACTATTTCAAGTTGTCCCTTTTATTGTGGTACTATTGGCTTTTGTTGTTGAACTTTTAGCCCTTTATGTTGGCTTACTGTTGTGGTCTTCTACGCTGGAGTTTTGTTTAACTTTTTTACTTTGACCTGATACTCTTTAAACTTGACACTCTTTGACCTACTGACCTATTCTGACCTTTTTATCTGGCTTTTCCTTTCTTATTGCACAATAACTCTTCTACTGTAAATTTATTACTGTAAATCAGTTATTTTTTCCCACCATTCATCGTCAGGTAGCTTGACATTCAACGTCCTTCGGTATATCTCATCAATCTCAGTGTACCTGGAAAAATTGGGCTTGGTGATGAATAAGTGTTTTACTTCATGCTGAAGGAAAAACAAGTTCTCAAAGGTGTTATACAAAACTTTGCCTATTTGGAGGGCTTTCATTACTGAAGTGCTAGCTTGAGCTTTAGCCAACTTCCTGAGTCTTCTGTCATAGTCCTGTTGTTTCATAAGTTTTTCATTGATGACCAATGGACTGGGCAATCCATTCTCCCTCAGAATTTGGAATTTGGCCATGAATCTATCAATGGCGACCTACATGTTCTAGCACTTTTCCTCCAAGTTCAGCATTAGGTTTCTTTTGGAAAGGGAATTTCTTATTTCCAAAATGGTCCCAGTCGAGCCTTCTATATCCAACTCATTGAGTTCATACCTACTTTTTTTCTTGAGGAAGTGAATGCGTCTATTGGAATCCTCAGGCATGTCTCCCAACTCCCCCTTCACTTTCTGAATAGCTTCTGTGGCTATCTTTATTAATTCTATTTGTTCAAAAATAACTTTCATTGATGACCAAATATCATTGAAAGAGTCAATGATATTGGCCCGTAGCAGTTATTTGGCCTATCCAAGGGGTTTCTCTAATGTCAAATCCTTTTCCATAGCCTTAACCTTTTCACTCATTCTATTGGCCTTTTGTGCTTCCTCCCTTTGCATAATCTGGGCAAGTTTGTAGTCAGTTTCTAAACTTGCCACCTTTTCTTTTAGTTTGTTCATTTCTGTGGCCTAGATTGACATTTCATTCATGGCTCTAATTAGTTTTTTAGCGTCTTCTCCTAATGTACCTATTGTTGTGGATTGTGTTGTTATTGGTAGTGAGGTGGCAGGTGGAGCTGTAGGTGCTAGTGAAGCTGCCAGTGTGGAAGGGACTGCTGTAGACACTGTAGGGATGACATTTGCAGAAGTTGTGGCAATGTCAGTTTGTTTTAATTGGATCAAATTATCCAATTCTTTCTCTATTTCCCTTAGTTGATCATTGAGTTGGAGGACCAAGTCCATCAACTCCTCATTCTTGTGTTGGGTTTCCAAAACTTCCAACATTTGAGGATGTTGCAGATGGGGTAATTTTAATTGACTCCTAAGGGCAACAATATCATTTTTCTTCTTCTTTATGAGCTACTCTGTAGCCTTAATATCCTTGGGATCATGTCCCAATTCAATGAATAAGTCTTCCAAAGACTTAATCCTAGTATCCTAGGCCTATGAGTAGGCCTTTTCCAACTGGAACTGTGGTGAGATATTATTTAATCAACTTTGTAGATTAAGGGCAGTTGTGGCTTTACCTGTAAGGGTGGAGTATATCATCTTTCCAACCTATTTATGCAGTTCTATTTTTTCTATGGGATGAATATCCCTTGCCGGTACTTCAAAGTTGACCCTCTTGAAGTCTGATGATGTCTTGGGCTATTGTGTTGTAAGCCTAACAAAGGACATCTGCAGCTTCCCCTCCTTGATGTCAAAAGATGACATCATCCTTTTTTGATTTGTGGGAGTGAGCTCTAGGTATTGAGCATCGGTTTGAGCTTTGAGATTCTCATTCCTCATTTTGATGTCTTTATACCTATCCTTCAAGCCTTTGTCCCTATCAACAGGCCTATTGAATGAGGACACTTCCAAACTTATCTGCTTATCCAATAACTAAGTCTGTGATGTGGATGGGTCTTGCATGTTTGTAGAAGGATTTGTGGCCCTACTTCTGTCTGTTTCTATGGTGGTCACCTGTACTGATTCTTCTGTATCATCCTGTTCAGTAATAGGATTGAGTCTTCACCTCTTTCTGTGACCAATTTCACATTGTACCTCAAATGTATCCATAGGTGAGGCAGAGGTTTCTTCACTTCTTATTTTGGGATTTTGCTCCTTGTTTTGAGGAGTTTGCATCCCTGGAGGGGTGCTCATGGCTCCTTCTTGCTGCTCTGGTACATGCAGAAAAGAGCTCTCATCAAGCTGCTTTTCCAAATCAATCAGAGCATTTTCTACATCTACCCTTGTGATGTCTCTGTCTGATTGGCATATGCCTCTATCTCTGGTATGGGGTGGTGGAAAAGAGTTCCTAGCTTTACCTTTTTCCTTTTCTTGGTAATGAATTCTAAAGGGTCATATCTTTGTACAAAAATCCTTTGGAATTTTATGCCTTGCAGAATCAGATCTACCTCTTCCCTACCTCTATAGAATTGCATATGAAGGAGCCTAACTGGTCTTTGATTTTGAAATGGGCCTTCTTATTAGTAGTGACAAAGTTGACTTCATCTGCATTGATAATCTATCTGTAATACTCTAAGGCAAACAACCTCATAGGGAGGTATCTTGGCAACTTATATGGTGTAAGGAGGCAACCATATATTCTTATTTCTGTGTTGGTTTGGTAAAGGTACTAGTCTCCCACTTTGGTTTGGTTGGACAGTTGTAGGACTCTTTATACCTCTGGACTAATCCTAGGTGGAGGATTTCTAGTCAGCATAGTCATGATTAGATACACAAAAGAATCTATGAAGTCTAAGTATGTATATGGTGATCGAAACTTATGGAACAGTGGGGTCCAAAAGATGATGGATCTGGGTCGGCCTCTTGTATCAAGCTTCTAGAGAGTGAAAGGAAACTTGTCTAGCTTATAATACAAAGATAGGTGGTACAATATAGATGAGTATTTGAGTACTCTCTCAGTGCTCATTCTTGTGAACTACTCATGCATTCTGTAAGCTATGAATTTGGCATAGTCATATCTGGTTACAGGAGGTTGTCATAGGGTATAAATGGACATAAGGGCAAGTATAAGTTCATCAATGTATTCACTGGTAGTGTAACCCAAAACACATGATATCATGGTCACAATTTACTGGCCCAATTTAGAGAAAATAGTGGTAATATATGGAGGGGGGTCCTTAGGAATGTGTTTTTCCTCTACAATGAAGGTTTGGAACAACTGGGCCAATCTTGATGGGGTTAGATTGGGATACTGGTCCAACAGGCATCCAATTGGGAGTGGGGTTAGGTTTGGTCCTAGTTGGAAGTGCAACATTTCATTTATAGGCTCAGTTGTCAGAGTGAATAGAACCTTCTGGTCATGCAACATTACGGCTCTATGGATGAGGACATAGCATGCATAGCACATATGAACAACTTCTGGAAATATATGTACTTGCGAGAGCTGGTATCTGGGTAAATTGGACTCCCAAAGGCTAATATCATTTGTATGGTTCAAGTGTTTGTCTTTGCTGAAGCAATGGATTTTGAGTAGGAGCTCTGTTGCACTAGTATCTTTGATTTGGAAATCCCTGTGAGCCAGGAGAAGGTGGTCCAGGTCTAAGTGAGGTGTAGAGATAGGCCTTACATCCATTGCAATTGGGGTAGCCATACTTAGTTCTTGTGGATTTGAGTTTGGTTGGTATTTGGATTTTTTTTGGGCAATAGGAGGTTTCGCAGAAGGTTTAGGTTCACAATGTTGGAATTAAAGTAAAATTGATGGATTTTACTTAATTAACAGAGTATTGAGGTTGCAATTATTTGGAATCTGACAAGGGGACTAGTATTTTACGGTGAAATACCTAGAAATGGGCAAAATTGGTTGAAAATGGTGGTTGATGGCAGTTGCAGAGATTCATACGGTTCTGGTATGGACTGAGGAGTGAGTTGGGTTGTCTGCAGCATTTTTAAAGCAATGACGGAGGTCTATGAGAAATTTCTTCGTTTGCAGAGGTCACAACAGATTTTGAGTTCTCAAGAGCAAATGAGCGAAAAGAGTGAAAAGAGGGGTAAATAGGCTTTTATAGAAAACATTAATTTTTTGGCGGTTCATTAACTGATGAATAGTGGGCAGTTTTTTCGATTACACGGGGAAGTGCTTTTATGAGGTCGCCACACCGCTTTTGAGGGGGAAGTGCTTTTTAGGGGGGCTCACCCGATCTACTTGAGCGCATGACACGAAGCATCAAGGGGGTCTAGGAAAACCGCCTTATTGGGTGGGTAAAGGATGGGCATCGGGTTCAGTTGATATGGCTGTGAGCATAGGATGAGGGGAAGGGAGATCGTATGGGAGTCGGGTGATGGAGTTGCATAGAGATTAACAAAAAGTTTTTCAAGGGGGGCGACATGGGTCTAATCACTGGAGGTATAGGATTAGCTTAAGAGTTAACCTCAGTCTTAACTAATCGGGGCGCTTTAATATATGTTTAGGCAATGGGGTGAGGTTTTAATATATTTTTTGGGATATGAGGGTGATTATATAGTTTATAATTAAACTAAGGGGTGGGGTTATTTACATAAAGGAATTAAATTTATACGGATAATGGGTTTTTTTGGGAGTTTTTATATATTTTAAATTAGAAATTTAATATGAGGTGAATGAGCAGAAGGGTTATGGCACTTAAGTATATTAAATTTTCTGCGCTTTACATACACTTAGCACTTAGGATAAAATGCATTCGGTGGGTTTTTATATGAAATATGTTTTGTCATAGGGTTTTTAACATTTCCTAGGTAAATAAAGTTTAACCTTGGGAAAAAGGGGTTTTTGAAGGGGGGTGAATTAATTATAGGGGACTTTAACACCTTATATCCTTAATTCATCAAGATGAGGGTCGAGTCCCATCAGAATCAAAGAAATGCTCTGAGCTTTTTTGACATAAAGGATTCTAGGTATTAGAAGTTTTTGTTATGGAAGTGGAATTAGTAAGCTTTCTAGGTATGAAAAGGAATGATGGGGAATTAATCATTTTGAACTTGTAAACCATTGCTTATGCTTTGTAAAGTTCTCATGTACATTTGAAATATATCATTTAAGCATAAAAGTTGTGCTTTCATCAAGTGATCTTTGTAATAGTGCAACCTTTCTACTACTTACCCATTCACCTACCCTACCATTTTTTCATTTTTTGTTTGGGTGCATTTAGGCTAGAAAACCTTTATTACTCATTTTTCTTTTACAAATCAAACTATCTAATTCTAACCTTATATCATCCAAGGGCTCAGATTAAACTACTGAGCTCCTTTTATTATCTCTACCTAACTGTTTGGTCAGATTTTATTCTCTAACTGTAGACATTAAAATTGAAAGAATGAATAGCCAAGATTAAAAAATTTGACTCTCATGGATTGTGGCATAAATTACAAGTTGAACACAATTATTATGCATAAAAGTAAACAGTAGTGGCATTTAAGCTTGCTCACTTTCATGGTATCTTTTTTCTTTTTATTTTTTGGGGTTCATTTATTCTCATTTTTTGAACTTCCTTCATTCTTTTTGTCCTTTGATTTTTCTTTTAGGACATACCTTCTTTACATTTTTTAATCTATTAATATGAACTACATTTCCAAAAAGCAAAGGTATGTACAATATTACAAGGATTTAATACCGCCAAGTCAATAATATGAAACGTATCAGTATAGGAATCTAATAGAGGATATTTAGGATTTAGTCCAACAGATTAAGGATCTAAACTAGAATTAGTTTAACAGAACCTTTTGTACAAATGTAAGCCTAGAAGGCATAGAGAGTGAGTAGTAGTAGTAGATCGGAGTCAGTCAGGAATCAGAGAGTCAGTCATTATACCTACGGGCAGGAGAAGAAAGGCCACTGATATAGAAAATCAGGGCAAGGAAGAAATTCCTATGTAAATGTTTGTTTATTAATACAGATAACTTGATTCTGAGTCTATGTGATGTGTATTGAGTAAGTGGATTATAATCTATGTGTGAACTAGAATAATTCTGTGTAACATACGTTGCAGTTGTGCAGAATCTGAGAGAGAGGATAGTACTCAAAGGAGTATTGCGGTGATCAGATAGTGTTGAAGTCTGATCAAAACTTAGGAGTCAAGAAGAACAAAGTTTGGAAGGAGATCGATATCAAAACAAGTGAAGATCGTAAGGCAAAGACAAATACACAGGTAGAAATCTGAATGGGATATTACAAGTAAGAAGCAAAAGAACGTAACGGTGCATAAGAACCGTTGGATCTGTCAGATCAATGGGCAAAGGTTGTGTGTGATGGATGGCTAAGATTAAGTCACACATAATAAGTCATGAAGATGAATGGCGGAGATTAAGACCACGTCCCTCTTCACACGAAGGTAAGTAGATTCTCACGCACCCTAAAGGTGGTAAGAGGTCTTTCAAAATTTCACGCGATTAGCTTTAGCAGCCGGCACGTAGGAACCGGTGGAAAGAGAAAACCACTTTTCCCGCGTTCCTTCGGTCCGATAACGATCGTGCAAGTATCTACATGAGATTGCACGATAACCATTGGATCATGTGGGGCTAATCAACGGTGGAGATTGTCAAGCTTGTTGGCGAGAAGATGCGCGATAACCGTTAGATCAGAGAGACAAATCAACAGTGGATATCAGCCAAGTTTGTTGGTGATTAGGTGACAAGATGACTGCTAGATTGAGGAATGAGATCGACAGCAGAGGTTGAACGTGATAAAGCGAGCATCGATATATGTGCAAAGGTTTGGAGAATGGTGGAAAGGTAGGGTTTGAAGTGTGATTATGGAATATTTCTATTATATGGAAATTATAATAGAAATAAACGGAATTAAAGGATTTTGGTAAAGTTGATAACTTCCGCTTAGATATTTGATTGAAAGACTTAAATGTTTGTTAAAGAGGGTTTTCACCATGGTTATTGGTGTATATTTTGGGACATGATAGATACGTCATTTGAAATCTAATTTTATTTGCATATTATGGGTATATGCGTCTCATGCATCATGATGGTATTTGTAGCCTAGGCTGGCAACATTTGGTATCAGAGAAAAACAAGGAAATTCTCTGTGCAAGAATTCTTTGAAGAAACTTAGAAAAGAGTTATTTTTTGAAGATTTGTATGTAGGAAAGAGGAGATCATATTTTTAATCTGACAAACAATAGACACACAGAGATATAGTATAGCAGGATTTGCATATGCAAAAGAAAGAGAGAACAATCCATTAAAAGTGCAAGTGAATGGTAGAACAAGATCATGCAAAGGTCTTGAATATAATGGCATAAGAAGGTGATAAAATTGCAAAGACCTAGAGCAAGGAGTGCTCAATTGGTTCCAGAGGAAAGAACCTGAGGGAGATGTCGAAAGCTCGAGCTCAGAGGAGAGAAGCTTAGTGAGGCATGTGTAGCAAGAAGGAGACTTGTTACTGCAGAGGTTTTGTTGCAGCTCATAGAAAGATTATAAAGGAAATTCCACAAAGGATGTGGGTAGAATTTCTAAGGGATGGAGAAAGCTGGTAAGAATTTATGAGTGAAAGAAGAGGTGGTCAGAACCTAGTATTTCATTGTAATTGCAATATAGGAGGATACTTGTGTTCTTAAAAGGTGTAGATGACTTGAAGCCTAGAAGGAGCAAAGAAAAGTTCTCAAATGGGTTCCAGAGATAGAGAACCAAGTGCTTGCCAAAAGACCAAGTACAGAGGAAAGCTTGGTGAGATAGGTGACAGTAGGGATAACTTTCTATTGCAAAGGCTTTAATGCAACTCATAGCAAGTGAGTAAGGAACTCATGAAGATAGAGAAGAATATGACTACTAATAGTCATAATAGGGATAATAAAGATTCTCAGGAAGACCATAGCAAAAGAAAAGTGAAGAAGGAGAATGCCAAGGCAAATGGCAAGAGAATGAGTCAAGAGGAGCATGACAAAGGGATTGCAGAGTTAAAAGAACAACTCAATGTATTAAGGATGATACTAGAGGAAGACCAAAGACAAGGTTGGGTCTTGAGGAAAAAGGTAGTGAAGTGGTCTAAGTTACAGAGAAGGCTACAATAGAAACAAGTGAAGTGCCTGGTGGAAGAAATCAGAGAAGCTAAGTTAGAAATGGAAGTGTCCATTTGTGAACCAGAACAAGGTGAAGTTCTGGGTGAAGATGAAGACTGTAGATCTGTGGAAGATCTTATGAATCATATGAAGGATTCAAGACAACAAGGAGATATGATGACCGAAGCATCAAGTGAGACCACAAGGTCTTATATTTTTAAAATTGATAGTTTTTTTGCGAATGCAGGTATGGTACTAAAAAAGGAATTTATTGCTATAGAGACAACCAATGGCCATTGTTATGATCAAGAAGTATTTTGTGAACATGAAGGAAATTGGGATGATTGTTTTTCATTCCATGAAGTTGAATTTGCAGCTCAAATAGAGATGGAAGATCAAGATCTTATTCTGATGAAGAATGAAGGAATATTGTCTCAAAGAGGTAAACTAATGAATTTGATTAATGTTATTGATGAAGAAGAAATGTAGGAGAATATTAATGTAGAGGATGGGGCAAGGATAGCTCTTGAAGAAGGTTTACAGAGAGAGAGTAAGACAAAATGCATTGAAGAAGAAGGACATCTACTCAAAGATTTTAAGTGTTGGGTTGTGTTATATTCTTTCAACGACTAGCCCAAGTAGTTAACCGGGAGTTAGAGGGGGGGCGAAGCCCCCCCTTCGTTGCGTCGATTGCGTAATGGGGGGAGTCACAGGGGGTTTGAGGGGTGCAGGTAACCCCACGTTATGGGTTATGGGGCAGCGCCTCGGAAAATTTTGGTTTTGGACCCTATGTTAGGTTGGGCAGACCCACCTATGGTTTTGTGCATGATTTTCATACATGGTTTTGGATGTGATGGTTTTCGGTCCATGGTATTGGATGCTTCGACATGTATAAATATGTATTGTAACATTGAAAGGAACATAATGAAAAATCAAGCTGGTAGTCTCGGTTTTGGGATCCAGGGGAAAATCTATATGTATATGTGTTTTATGTGTTATGCTCTTGCATTGTTTATTTTCTGTGTTTTAGAATTCGTATCTAGGTAATTTCTGTACCGGGTTAAAACCTACATTAAGAAAGAAGAAGACTATGCAAAAGATTTAGGAAAGGGAGAAAGGGGATCTGATGATTTATCAATAGCAAAGGAAGGTATGGAAAACTATGTGAGATTTCCAAAATTCTACTCCAATTGAAAATATTGAGTTATACAGGAAATTAGAAATTCAAAGAAGGGAGTTGGAAAAGCAAAGGAAGTATACTCAGGATAAATTGCTAAAAAAGGAAGACAAATAAATTGTCATGAATGACAATCATAAGGAAAAAGGGATGGTAATAAATGTTCAGAAAATTGACATTACAGAAGAAGGAGTTCATTATTGTGAACAAGAGCAGAGAGATATCATTGAAACAGATGATATGAAGGAGATTTTAAATCAACATATTGATGTGTTGACAAAGGGATTGAAAGAAAACTCAGAGCAGCATAGTGAGATCTTGTCAGAAAGGGAAAAGGTAATGAGGCCTTATATTCTTAATTCTGATAATTATTTTATGATTATAGGATTTGAAGAAGATGATACAAACATGTTTCAAAGTGAAGAGTCAGTTTTAGAACTGAAGAAGACAGGAAGTTGTCAGGACAGACATGCTGATGAGGAAGAAGAAAAGCATGAAGTTACCATGCTTGAAGAAGTTAAAATGATTGTTAGAATCAATCAAGGAAATGAAGGACAATTATTGAGGGTTGTCAAGGAAGAGGAAAGAGAATATGATGGAATTGATGAACATCATAGTCATGTATTTGAGAGGAATCGAGTACAAAGGAAACTGGAGTACTATTTACTTTTTGATAGTAAATTTACAGATATTGAACAAAGGTTGGTAGGAGATTCATAAGAGGGTAAGGATGAAATGGTGGCACTAAGAATCCAATAACGTCAAAGAGAAGACAGTAAACAACAGTTTGAAGATGAATGGATAGAGTACAACAACAAATGGCAGAGTATGTACCATCCCAAGGATGTGCTTGATATAGAGATTGAAGAATTATGGAAATTAATGATGAAGTAGTCCAGATGAAGGAGAATGAAAACAACAGGTGTTGGGATGTGTTATATTCTTTCCACGAGTAGCCCACGTAGTTAACCTGGGGGTTAGAGGGGGGCAGAACCCCCCCCTTCATTGCGCCAATTGCATAGTGGGGGGGTCACAGCGGGTTTGAGGGGTGTGTGTAGCCCTCCTCTATGGGGTCTAGGGCAGCGCCATGGAAAATTTTGTTCTTGGACCCTATATTAGGTTCGGCACACCTACCTATGGTTTTTTGCATGGTTTTTTGCATGGTTTTCGCACATGGTTTTGGACATGATGGTTTTTGGTCCATGGTTTTAGACGCGATGGTTTTCAGTCCATGGTATTGGATGCTTCAACATGTATAAATATGTATTGTAACATTGAAAGGAACATAACAAAAAATCAAGCTGGTAGTCCCGGTTTTGGGATCTAGGGGATAATCTCTGTGTATATGTGTTTTATGTGTTATGCTCTCGCATTGTTTATTTTCTGTGTTTTAGAATTCGTATGCAGCTAATTTGTGTACGGGGTTAAAACCTACATTTGGTATCAGAGCTATTTTGGCTTCAAGGGGATGCCCTTGTTGTTGAGGGGTTTTGCCTGGGCCTATGGTAGACCCTGTTCAGTGGGAGATCAACGGGATTGATTCTGGTGGTGAAAGAAGATGGTGAATAGTGGAAATATAAACATTGAGAAATTTAATGGTCAAAGTTTCGAGTTATGGAAACTCAAGATGGAGGATATGTTGATGGATAAAGATCTGTGGGTCACAATAGATCCAGGTACTAAACCAACGAGAGTGTTCAATGAAGAATGGAAGAAGTTGGATTCAGTATTACTGAATGTATTAGGGGAAGCTACGAAAAAGGCTTTGTGGGACAAGTTTGGGACTTTGTACCTATCTAAGTCTTTGGTGAATAAACTGTTCCTACAAAAAAAATCTGTATAACCTGAGGATGAAAGATGGAAACTCAGTGACAGAACATCTGAACATTTTTAATACTATGGTAAGTCAATTATTATCTGTTGATATTAAAATTTTAGATGAAGATAAGTGCATCAAATTGTTGTGTTCTCTACCAAATTCGTGGGATAGTCTGGTTACTGCAATAGGTAGCAATGCAACCTCCCTACAGTTTGATGAAATAGTCTCATCCTTGCTGAGGGAGGAGATGAGAGGGAAAAATATGGAGAGACAGAATGGTGATGCCTTGTCTATACGAGGACGGTCCTAGAATAGAAACAAAAATAAGTCATCAAGTGGGAGATCTAAACCTAGAGGGAGATATAAATCTAGAGGGAGATCTAAATCTCCAGAAAAACCTGTAAATGTGGTGTGATAGAAATGCAGAAAGGAAGGGCACTACAAAAGGGATTGTAAATCTAAAGCTCCTGATAAAGGAAATGGATCTGATGATGCTCCTTTTGCAGAGGTGAAAACCACCTCAGATGAAGGTGGGGATGTGTACTTAGCTTCTTCAAGTACACATGGAGATCATAATGCATGGTTGATTGACTCGTGTGCATCCTTTCACTTCACTCCCCATAGATAGTGGTTCTGCGAGTATGAGAAATATGATGGTGGTGATGTCTTCTTGGGGGATGATAGGAAGGCTAGAATCGTTGGTCGCGGAAAAGTAAAGTTGAAGTTGCAAGGTGGAAGGGTTAGAACACTTTCGGGTGTTCTGCATATTCCTGCATTGGCCAGAAATCTTATTTCTGTAAGCAAGATGTATGATGTAGTTGTAAAAATAATGTTCGAGAAGGATACCCACAAAATGGTTCAGGGAGGACTGGTATTGATGCGGGGAGTTCGGATTGGAACTCTGTACACGCTGCATTGTAGCACTGTTATTGATGGGTCCAACAATTCTGTGGTTCTTAAAAGTGGAGCAAAAAATCTAGTGGTCTCTGGAGAGAAGACCATGTTGTAGCATCAAAGGCTTGGACATATTAGAGAAAATGGCCTTCGAATACTTCATGGTAAAGGTATGGTAGAAGGTATGAGTAACAACTCTATAGATTTTTATTTCTGTTAAAATTGTGTATATGGGAAGTAGAATCGGATGACTTTCCCCTATGGTGGTAAGAGGGCAAAACATATATTAGAACTTGTGCACAGTGATGTTTTTGGACCTGTGAAGGTTCCATCACTACGTAATTCTATGTACTATGTATCATTTATAGATGACTTCTCAACAAATACATGGATATGTCTCCTTAAGAAGAAATTTGAAGTCTTTGACAGGTTTAAAGAATTTAAGGCTCTGGTGGAAAACTAGACAGAGAAGAAGATAAAGGTGTGGAGGATAGATAATGGTGGAGAGTTTTGTAGCAATGAATTTGAAGAATCCTATTAGAAGTGTGGTATAGCATGCTATAAGACTACTCCATACATAACTGAGAAAAATGGAGTTGCAGAAAGAATGAACAAGACATTGATGGGAAGGGCAAGAAGCATGCTCAGTGGTGCCGAGTTAGGACAAGAATTATGGGCAGAGGCGGTGGAGACAGCATGTTACCTGGTCAACAGATCACCTTCATCAGCGTTGGAGGATAAGACTCCACAAGAGGTATGGACTAGTAAGAAACCCTCTCTTTCACATCTGAGGGTATTTGGATGTGATGCATATGTAATGTTCCAAAGGAGAAAGGAACCAAGTTGGATAGGAAATTTGAAAAGTGCATCTTTATTGGGTATAAGGATGGTTTAAAGGTTTATAAGCTTTGGAACCTAGTAACAAGGAAGGTTGTGTACAACCGAGATATGGCGTTTAGAGAGGTGAAAGATGTTATTAAACATGAAGTCCAACGAAAGGAACCTGAGAAGATAGAGTTTGAGCTTAAGGAGGAAGAATCTAAATCTATAGCGAAGGAGGAATCAGAATATGAAGAGCCACAAACTTCGGGTGTGAGAAGATCAGTTCAAGAAAGAAGGCAGCGAGAAAGGTATACTGTATCTACTCTCTGTTCAAATTTTTCCTTATCTGTTACTGATGATGATCCTAGAACTGTGAAGGAAGTAGTAAATTCAGAGGATGGAAAACTCTAGAATGAGGCCATGGTTGATGAAAGGGCATCTTTGCACAAAAATGAGGCTTGGGATCTGGTGGAGTTTTCGGGTGGAAGGAAACCCATTGGCAGTAAATGGGTGTTCAAAAAGAAGACAAATGCAGAAAGAAAGGTGGAGAAATACAAAGCTCAGTTGGTAGCAAACGGTTATTCCCAGGTGCCAGGAATTGATTTTGGTGATATTTTTTCACGTGTTGCCAAGGTAGCTTCTATTAGATTAATTTTATCTGTTGTTGTTGCTTTTGATTTTGAGGTAGAACAAATGGATGTGAAGACAACATTTCTTCACGAGGATCTGGAACAGGAGATCTACATGAAGCAACCTAAAGGTTTTGTGGTGAAGGGTAAGAAAGAAATGGTATGCAAGTTAAAGAAGTCTCTGTATGAGTTAAAATAGTCACCAAGGACGTGGATTCAAAAATTTGATACATTTATATGGGGATTTGTTTTCACTAGAAGAAAAGTAGATCACTGTGCGTATTTTAAATTAAATGGTGACCATGTTATTTATCCGGTCTTATATGTCGATGATATGTTTCTCGTTGGAAATGACAAATAAATTATCTAGGATTTGAAGACCTAATTGTCCTCCAAATTCGACATGAAAGATCTTGGTACTGCAAACTATATTTTGGGCATGGAAATTAAAAGAGACCGGGCAAAGAGGAAGATATGGTTAAACCAAAGGAATTATGTCGAGATAATACTGCAGAGGTTTAATATGTAGGATAGTAAACCGGTGAAGGTTCCTATTCTTGTAGGTGTGAGGTTATCTGCTGAACAGTGTCCCAAGACACAAGAAGAGGAAGAGGACATGTCCTATGTTCCATATGCAAGTGCAGTAGATAGCCTGATGTATGAAATGGTCTATACTAGACCAAACGTTGCACATGCAGTGGGAGTATTAAGCAAGTTTATGTCAAAACTAGGGAAGGAGCACTGAAAAATAGTGAAGTGAGTTTTCAGGTATTTGTGTGGCACTAGTGATTATGGTTTGTGCTACCAAGGAAGACCAGGATTGGATAGAGTGTTGGATATTCATGGCTTTGTTGATGCAGACTGAGCTGGAGATTAGGATCAGAGAAGATCTACAAGTGGGTATGTGTTTAACTTATTTGGAGGTGCAATCAGTTGGATGAGTAAGAAACAATCTGTAGTGGCACTATCAACTACAGAGGCAGAATACATGGCAACCACTCATGCAAGCAAGGAAGCAGTTTGGTTACAAAGATTGTGTTCAAGTATGGGGTTAGTACGGGGAGCTATAAGGATAGACAGTGACAACCAAAGTGAAATCTTCTTGGCAAAGAACCCTGCATATCATTCAAAGACAAAGCACATTGATGTTCAGTATCACTTTGTGACGGATATGATAGAAGACAAGAAGGTGTTGCTGGTAAAGGTGGACATTTTGAAGAATACTGTAGATGCATTGACAAAATCTATGAGCTCTCAAAAGTTTTCTTGGTGTAGAGAAACAATGGGCATTGCAAGGCTAGATAAATGACTAAGCTCTCTTGTGGAACCCTGTGGAAAGAAAACAACAAGTGCTAGAATGTTGGGTTGTGTTATATTCTTTCCACGACTAGCCCATGTAGTTAACCAAGGGGTTAGAGGGGGGAAGAGCCCCCCCCTTCGTGTGTCGTTTGCATAGCGGGGGGATCATAGGGGGTTTGAGGGGCGCGGGTAGCCCCCCTCTATGTTTTCTGGGGAAACGCCCCAGAAAATTTTGTTTTTGGACCCTATATTAGGTTGGTCGGACCTACCTATGGTTTTGTGCAAGGTTTTCACACATGGTTTTCGACATGATGGTTTTCGTTCCATTGTTTTGGATGCAATGGTTTTCAATCCATGGTATTAGATTCTTCGGCATGTATAAATATGTATTGTAACATTGAAAGGAACATAATGAAAAATCAAGCTCGTAGTCCCGATTTTGGTATCCAGGGGAAAATCTCTATGTATATGTGTTTTATGTTTTATTCTCTCGCATTGTTTATTTTCTATGTTTTAAAATTCGTATGCAGGTAATTTCTGTATGGGGTCAAAACCTACAACATGAAGAATGATCAATCAGAATTTGACATTGATTAACAAGGAGAGGAAGATGAACCAAAAGATAGCAGACATACAATAGCAGCAAAGTTGCAGAGTGTTTAGATAGT
This sequence comes from Pinus tabuliformis, assembly GCA_031772625.1. Taxonomy (NCBI): domain Eukaryota; kingdom Viridiplantae; phylum Streptophyta; class Pinopsida; order Pinales; family Pinaceae; genus Pinus; species Pinus tabuliformis. Next base: position 1,640,705,570 of record CM062816.1, on the reverse strand, counting down.
TACAAATTAAAATTTGGGACCCTGGAGGTTTTCTATCAACATATGGAAGCACATGATCAAGAGATCATGATTATTTTAACCTTGGGAGTCTGATGCAAGAGCATACAACTGAGTAATTTCATTAGGTTCTAGTTAACTTAGGGGGTCTTGTGTTTTCAAGGAAGTTGGATTCCTATGTATGTAATCATTAATGTTTTGAGTGATTAGAATAGGAATTAATTAGATATTATGAGGATATTTGTAAATGCTCTCGAACATAGGAGAACATGAGTGATTAGTGGGAATTGAGAGAGTTGGAAATCAATTGTAAGTCTTAGACTAGCAAGTGGTTTCATGATTCGAGGAACTAGAGGAGATTTTTAGGGAGTAAATAGAGTTAAAAGTGGACTTAGAGGATATTTAGGATTTAGTCCACGAGATTAAGGATCTAAACCAGAATTAGTTCAACATAACCTTTTCTATAAATGTAAGCCTAAAAGGCATAGAGGCTTAGTAGTTGTAGTAGATAGGAGTCAGTCAGGAATCAAAGAGTTAATCATTAGGCCTATGGGAAGGAGAAGAAAGGCCACTGATATAGAAAATCGGGCCAAGGAAGAAATTCCTATGTAAATGTTTGTTTATTAATACATATAACTCGATTCTAAGTCTGTGTGATGTGTATTGAATAATTGGATTATAATATGTCTATGAACTAGAGCACTTATGCATAACATAGGATACAGGTGTGTAGAATCTGAGAGAGAGCATAGTACTCAGAGGAGTATTGCGGTGATCGAACAGTGTTGAAGTCTGATCAAAACTTAGGAGTTAAGCGAAATAAAGTTCAAAAGGATATCGAGATTAGAACGAGTGAAGATCGTAAGGCAGAGACAAATACATGGGAAGAAAGCTGAATAGGATATTACGCAGTAAGAAGCAAAATAATGTAACGGTGCACAGGAACTGTTGGATCAGTCAGATCAATGGGCAAAGGTTGTGTGTGATAGATGACTAAGATTAAGTCGTGCAGAATAAGTCATCAAGAAGAAAAACAGAGATTAAGACCACATGTAGAATAGAATATTGTTCTTCGTAGGACGGTAAGTAGTTTCTTGCGTGCCCTAAAGGTGGTAAGCATTCATTCAAAATTTCACATGATTAGCTTTAGTGGTCGGCACGTAGCAACCGGTGGAAAGAGAAAACCACTTTTCTCACGTGCCTTCGGTCCGATAACGATCGTGCAAGTATCTGCGCTAGATTGCGCAATAACCATTGGATTGAGCGGGGTTTATCAATGGCAGAGATTGTTCGAGATTGTTGGCGAGCAGACACGCGATAGCCATTAGATCGGAGAGATAGATCAATGGTGGAGATCAACCAAGCTTGTTGGTGATCGGTTGATGCGATGACTATTGAGTTGAGGAATGAGATCGATGGTGGATGTTGAATGCGATAAAGCGAGAATCGATATACATGTAATAGTTTTGAGAATGGTGGAAAGGTGAGTTTTTAAGCACGATTATGAAATATTTCTATTATATGGAAATTATAATAGAAATACACAGAATTAAAGGTTTGTGGTAAAGTTGATAACTTCCGCTTAGATATTCAATTAAAAGACTTATACGTGGGTTGAAGATGGTTTTCACCATGGTTATTGGTGTATATATTGGGACATGATAGATATGTCATTTGACATGCAATTTTATTTTCATATTGTGAGTATATGCGGCTTAGGCTGCATCATGATGGTATTTGTAGCTTAGGCTGGCAAAATTTGGTATCAAAGCATAACAAGGAAATTCTCTGTGTAAGAATTATTTGAGGAAACATAGGACAAAGTTATGTTTTAAAGATGTGTATGCAAGAAAGAGGAGATAATATTTTTAATATGACAAATAGTGTGCACACAGAGATAAAGTATAAAAGAATTTGTGGATGTGAAAGAAACAGAGAACAATCCATTCAAAGTGCAGGTGAATGGTATAACAAGATCATGCAGAGGTCTTGAAGATAGTGGCATAATGAGGTGAGAATATTGAAACAACCTAGAGCAAGGAGTTCTCAATTAGTTCTAAAGGAAATAACCAGAAAGAGATGTCGAAAGCCTGAGCTCCGAGGAGAGAAGCTTAGTGAGGCATGTGTAGCAAGAAGGAGAATTGTTACTGCAAAGGTTTTGTTGCAACCCATAGAAGGATTATAAAGGCAATTCCACAGAGGATGTGGGTATAATTTCTAAGGGATGGAGAACGGTTGTAAGAATTTCTGAGAAAAGGAAGAGGTGGTCAGAACCTAGTATTTCATTGTGATTGAAATACAAGAGGACGATTGTGTTCTTAAAAGCTGCAGATGAGTTGAATCCTAGAAGGAGTAGAGAAAAGTGCTCAAAGAGGTTCCAGAGATAGAGAACCAAGTGCTTGCCAAAAGACCAAGTACAAAGGAAAGCTTGGTGAGGTAAGTGGTAGCAGGGAGAACTTGTTGTTGCAAAGGATCTAATGCAACTCATAGTAAGTGAGTAAGGAACTCTTGAAGGTAGAGAAGAAGATGACTATTGATAGTCATAACAGCGATAACAAAGGTTTTGAGGGAGACCACAATAGAAGAAAAGTGAAGAAGGAGAATGCGAAGGCAAATGGCAAGAGAATGAGTCAAGAGGGGCATGAAAAAGAGATTGCAGAGTTAAAAGAACAACTCAATGTATTAAGGATGATACTAGAGGAAGACCAAATACAAGGTTTGGTCTTGAGGAAAAAGGTAGTGAAGTGGTCTAAGTTGTAGAGAAGGCTACAACAAAAGGAAGTGAAGTTCCTGGTAGAAGAACGCAGAGAAGTTGAGTTAGAAATGGAAGTGTCCATATGTGAAGCGAAACAGGGTGAAGTTTTGGGTGAATATGAAGACTAGAGATTTGTAGAATATCCTATGAATCATATGAAGGATTCAAGCCAACAAGGAGATATGATGATTGAAGCATCAAGTGGGATCACAAGGTCTTATGTTTTTAAAACTGATAGTTTTTCTGTGGATGTAGGTATGGTACTAAACAAGGAATTTGTTGCTATAGAGATAACTAATGACCATTTTTATGATCAAGAAGTATTTTGTGAACCTGAAGGAAATTGGGATGATTGTTTTTCATTCCATGAAGTTAATTTGTAGCTCAAATAGAAATGGAAGATCAGGATCTTATTCTGATGAAGAATGAAGGAATATTATCTCATAGAGGTAAATTAATGAATTTGATTAATGTTATTAATGAAGAACAATTGTAGGACAATATTAATGCAGATGATGGGGCAAGGATAGCTCTTGAAGAATTCTTATAGAGAGACAGCAAGACAAAATGCATTCGAGAAGAAGGGCATCTACTGAAAGATGTAAAGAAAGAAGAAGACTATGCAAAAGATTTAGAAAAGGGAGAAAGGACATCTGATGATTTGTGAATAGCAAAGCAAGGTATGGAAAATTGTGTGAAATTTCCAAATTCTACTCCAATTGAAATTATTGAGTTATACAAAAAATTATACTTTCAAAGAAGGGATTTGGAAAAGCAGAGGAAGTATACTGAGGATAAATTGCTGAAAAAGGAAGAAAAAGAAATTGTCATGAATGAAAGTCATAAGGAAAAGGGGATGGTAATAAAATTTTAGAAAATTGACATTACATAAGAAGGAGTTCATTATTGTGAACAAGTGCAGAGAGATATCATTGAAACAGATGGTATGAAGGAGAGTTTAAATCAACATACTGATGTGTTGACAAAGGGATTCAAGGAAAACTCAGAGCATCATACTGAGATGTTGTCAGAAAGGGATAAGGTAATGAGGCCTTATATTCTTAATTCTGATAATTATTTTATGATTACAGGATTTGATGAAGATGAGAAAGACATGTTTCAAAGTGAAGAGTCAGTTTTGGAACTAAAGAAGACTGGAATTTGTCAGGAAAGACATGCTGATGAGGAAGAAGAAAAGAATGAAGATACCATGCTTGAAGAAGTTAAATTGATTGTCAGAATCATTCAAGGAAATGAAGGACAATTACTGAGGGTTGTCAAGGAAGAGGAAAGAGATTATGTTGGAATCGATGAACATCATAGTGATGTATTTGAGAGGAATCAAGTACAAAGGAAATTGAAGGACTATTTACTTTTTGATAGTAAATTTACAGATATTAAACAAAGGTTGGTTGGGGAGTCACAAGAGGGTAAGGGTGGAAGGGCGGCAATAGGAATCCAACAACTTCAAAGAGAAGACAATAAACAACAGTTTGAAGCTGAATGGATAGAGTACAACAACAAATGGCGGAGTATGTACCAGAGCAAGGATGTGATGGAGATAGAATGGCTCAACATTTATAGTCATAGCTCAAGTTGATCCTAACTTCTGTGTTATTTTGCATTGTCTTACAGTCTATTGATGCTTATATTCCGAACAAGATATTTATGCTCTAGTCAATAAATATAGCTTTCTAGCTACACCCATTTCTAGAGCACCAGATCATTAGCTAGCGGGAGGAGCACAAGAATTGGTGTAGTTATTGGGAGTACAAGCCCCTCATATCCTATTGTTCTAGAAGCAGTTGCTGATTGTGTCTATTCCATTAAGAGTAGTTGTCGAGGAGAAAGCAGCTGATTATGCATAGGTAAATCAAAGCCATACTAGTGTTGTTGATTATGTAGAGGTAGATCAAATCCATACTATGCAGCACCAGTAGAAAATCTAGCAACTCCAAACACAGACCCAAACCCGGACTCCACATCAGTAAAACTAGCATCTCATCCACCACCAATAACATAACCAGAGCTACCCATTCCATTCCCAACTCTACTGAGCTCTGTCCCAAATTTCCCATAATAGTTGTTGACGTATATGAAGCAGGAGTTAGCGATGTTGCGATAGATTATGGGGTTGTTTCCTCATCATGTAGGGGGAGAAAGGAATGAAATGTTTGGGAATCACATGGATTAGTTGACCTTGTTCCTGGTCCCTTCCATTCCTGGAGCCCATAGTAGTTACAAATTTTCGTAGATATCGGGACCCAGATCCATACAACTCTTTATATTATGGTGAGTAAGTGAGCCAATGATATAGTGGTTTACCCAACTGAGCGACAATTCCATGTTCAGTCATGGATGAGATTGAGATGCTTAACCACTAACAAAGGTGCTGTAGAGTCAATAGTAGATATAACATTAACAACAGTAGGTGCTACATCGGCACCATTGACAAAAGCTAAAAAATAAGGTGCATGTTTTTGGTCGACTTCCAAAACCCATTTGAAAGTGCTTCCCTAATGTCTTCTCAATCCAGACCATGAACCACACTATAGAAGCGACAGACAGACAGATCATTAAGCACCAATAGACCTACCATTCTATGTTTCAGGTGATGAAATCTAAACAGTGCTACAATTCTCAACAAAGACGGTAGGTTTTTGTTCATATTCAAATAAAGAAAGTGGTATTTAAACCTTAAATTAAACATAAAACCTCCTTTTGATTATTTTAGAAAAAATATCAAGTAAGCTCTTCCAATCCTTTCTGCTTGATTTTCAAATGGAGAATTTCCTATGTACAGAAATGAGAAAGCAATTTGTATATGGAAAAGTGAATACAAATAAAAAATCATAAATTCATAGCAATTGAACAATGGTGCACAATATTGTATATGGAAAAGTGAACACAAATAAAAATTCATAAATTCATAGCAACTAAACTAAGATACGTAGTACTAGCTCTGCATCCATTTCTTTGTGCTTCAATTGTTTTGAGGTTGAATTTATGCTTGCATCCATTTCTTTGAGGTAGAGCTTATTCTTGCTAGGTGAAACGATAGAAGCCACCAGATGGTCGAAAGAAATAATCAACCCTGGGATGGATAAGAAATCGACTTGCTTGGTTGCAAACAACACTAGAGAAAAACAGGTTTTCTCAGCTGCAAACAACACTAGAGATGCATGCATATACAGAGCCATGTCGCAGTGAATTGTCAGGTTCTAAAAATGTTTGGATATAAAAATATTTTTCATGAGAGAACTTTCGATATTAAAAACTTTTGCCATAACCCAGATAAAATAGCCCGATTTCGTATAAAATAACCAGACTTTGGATAAAATATCTTTTCCCCAACCTCGTTGCACTAGGTCAAGTGAAGATTGCAATAATGGGTGGAATGTTTTATCACCCAAAAAATTTAGTTAAAATTAAAATGAATGAAGTTTCAGAAATAAATATTTGCTTAAATTTACATAGGTAGTGAAAACAATTTAGTCAAGGAATAAATTACTCGGCAGTCAAGAATCATCAATCGCTATAGTCGTACTGAAGGCAAGGACTAATAAGACATTATAAATATTAGCATTAAACAATACATTTGATTTTTAGATATAAATTGTGTTTAATCATTATTAAGTTAATTCCATTTCTCATCCCTTCATTACTTGCCATGAATGTTTTAATTAAGTTATTTGTAATGTTTCTTTTATTACCTAAATTTTTGTTTAGCTTCTTCGTCTTTCATATTCAAACGTATAAAAAAAGTGTAATGACTATATCTATAATATATATGATTTGAAAATAAAAATATTATAAAAATCGATGAGTTAAAGTACATTCTTTGGAATTTATTGCTAAATGTTATCTTACAACATATATCAAATAATTTTATAACACCAATAACATGAAAAAGATTAGATATAATTAAAATATTAATGTTATTCCAATAATTAAAAATTAAATTACAGAAAAAAAACAAAACCATTTTATTTACAAATTATTAAATTAATTAGTAATATTCTAATATATACTTATAATTTATAGTTAATTAAATATCAATGGATTGTTCCAATAGCTTTTCTTTATATATTGAGATTTTATTAAAAATATTTATCACCATTTTTACATCGATTAAAATATAAATATTATTATTATGAAGTACTATGAAAAACACTTGATGAACTCTTTTGCAGTATCATTAATATATAATGAGTATAATTATTTTTTATTTTTTATATATTTTACACAATAAAAATTTAAATAATTAAACATATAAACTATATTTTGAAAAGGTTTATATATATATATATATATATATTTTATTAGAAATTATATTTTGAAAAGATTTATATATATATATATATTATTATAAAACATTAAACATATAAACTATATCTATAGAAGGTTTATATATATATGATATTTTTTTTTTATAAATTTTAAGAGATTGATTTAATTTACTTAATATGCATAGGAATTATATTTTTTCAAAAATTTAACAATTAACATAGCTATATTAATAATATAATTGATATATATTGATATGCCTATATCAATCATATATTTATATAATATTAAATTTTTGCACATAAAATTAAATTCTTTAGATAGCCTTTTTAGTTATAAAAAGCATACACTTCAAGAGAATAAATTGCAATTCAAAAATATCTTTAAATGCCACACTTATATAATATTAAATTTTTGCACATAAAATTAAAATATTTAGATAACATCCATAGTTATAAAAAAATACAGTGCAAAAGAATAAATTGCAATACTAAAAAAAATATAAAATCCATATACAAAAATCATACACTACAACCGCTAAAATATTTGAAAGATAATTAAATCCATATACAAAAATCATACACTACAACCGCTAAAATATTTGAAAGATAATTAAGACGAAGTTCATAAGACTGAAATAATTAATGCCACAAGGTAGAGAATATTGAAAAGTTTGTATTTATCAAAATAATGATATTGATTCAAACAAATAATGTCATAATACTATTGGATCATATCGCATATATTAAAAATTGTTTTAATGATCCCAAAAGAATATCATGTTTGTAACCATAATTTTTGTATTAAGAGCCAAAGTAGTGAAAGTTTTAATTATATTGTAACAAATAAATTTGTTAAATTTGTATAAATGTTTAATGTATTAATAAAAGGATTACCGTAGTTGTAGTGGAATTGTTGATAAATGATTAAACCCTAATTATTTTTTGAACTCTCATCTGAGTAGATTGTATGTTTGTGCTCCCTTCCTACCTGGAGTTTAATATCAATTGGAATTTTTGATAAATTATTAAGCCTCACATATTTGTTGAACGTTCACCTGATTTGATATCTACCTTGAACTTTCACCTGATTTGATATCTACCTAATTTATACATGCTCATGTTTGAAATGGATTATTTCCTATATCGTTGCACTCCTTCCCTGCACTGAGTTTAATATCAATTAGAATTTCTTAATAAATGATTAAACCCTAACTATTTTCCAAACTCTCACATGAATGAATAGGATGTCATCCTTATGAGGAGTTAAGATATTACAATTAATATAGACGATAATCCTAAAATGCTCATAAAATATAAATGGCACCGTGTTTTCCTTGAAGTCCATCTAAATTATACATGGTCAGCTTTGAATTGGATTACTTTATGTATGGTTGCATTCCTTTCGTGCAATGAGTTTAATACCAATTGTTCATATTAAATAAAATTTTCCAACATCTTGGACGGGAAAAATAGAAATCTTGTTCATATTAAATGGAGAGTTTTTTTCCATACTTTCATTACGTTATTATGCCGATACTTTCCCTAATCTGATAGCCAACAAAACACGTTATTATGCCGATAGGCATACCTATTTCAACTTATAAATGTGGGATTGAGGAATTTCAAATTTTTAATAAATTGATGGACACGATTTGACTTGTGTAGAAAATTCTTAGTCTTATACACTATCTAATAGATGATATGAGTTCAAAGTAAAAAATAAAATATTAAATATAAATATCATTTGTTTGGCCAACACTTAAGTTGATTCGATCCATTAGGCTGATTGGAGTTGAATCATTTTGTTTATTTTTATTTCAATATATTTCATTTCATTCCTAGTTGTTTGTTGAATTGGATTTCCATTACAGGGTTCAAAGGATACTCCATAGGGGTTACACTATCCATGTTACACCGTGTGACCTCAGTTCGCATCTCCTCTTATTCAAAAAGCTTTATGATTTTCTTTAGTACATTTAACAAGTATATTATTGGGTGGATGGATAAAGAATGAATTGAAGGTGAGTCATCTCCTGGAAATTCCAGGAGCTACGAAATGACTCAAGGTATTTTGAGCGGGCCATCAACACCTTTTTCCCATAGCTTGCACATTACCTATCAAAATTCTATTCACAATACAATTTCCCAACTGAGTGGGTATCATTATCAATATTGTATTTCCTTCTCTTATTGTCTCGATTCTTTTTTCTGAGGAAGGAAAAAAGAACAAATTTCTATTAGATAAAAGGATGTTTACATTTTCATGCATGTATCATATGTTCTAGAATAAAACCCACATTACATATGACCAATTAACATACTAGGCCTCCAAACCCAAAGGCTATATATAATTATGTACTAGGCCAAAATATTGAAAAACAAAAATAAACTAGGAACATAAGCCCTCAAAAACCTCAAATGGACATCAGAATAAAGCCCAAGAACATGCATACAACCATTAAAGGTTGGCCAAAAATAGCCTCAGTATATAGGGTAAAGTAAACTAGTCCTACAAAAAAGAAATCCCTCAATTGGCGCAGACATTCAATAAGCAAGGGATAAATGATAAACTGGGAAACATTAATGCAGGCCTAGAAGAGCGACAAGAAATATAGGCTTGAAACCCAGGACCAATGTCAACCCTGACCCACCACAAGTGAACCATCTGATGGAAAATGAAACCCCCAGTAGATGTCAGGTTGATATCCTTGAAGGAGACGACAATAACCCCATAAGCCAGAGACAACAAGAACAACAATGAAAAACAGGGCTCCAAACTAGTGAAAACAAGAATCTGGGTAGAAACAAGAAGAAACAAACATGAGCCCAACAAAAAATTCTACTACACAACCAAACTCCCTCCAAAAGGGCACCGATAGGAGTTGTGGAACTCGCTTCGAAAGAGAACCAAAAACAGCTAGAAAACATGATGAGCCTCCAAATCGGACACAAATTAAGGCCCATCTAACCTTTCTTAGCCATATAAAGGTTATATTAAATCTCTCCTTCTACACTTAATAATTTATTTTAGCTTTAATATGTTCTTAGAAGGTTTAGAGATAATTTCATATTATGGGCCTAATATTATTTATTTATGTAGAATACTGAGTAAATTTCTAATAAGATAATATAGGGATTTCCTCCCTACTACAAGATGGATCAAAATGAGATAATAAATTAACAAGATATTATGAAATTATTGAAAAACTATGGAGCTCCAATGATTGAGAAACTCTAAGAATTTGTCCCTTGTAATTTCATGAAGATTCTTAGTGTTGGGAACTAGATCCATGTTTTGAGGTATTTTGAAGGGGAAGGTTGCCTAATTTCAAGAAGGATGCTAACCAATCTATTTTTATAAGTAAAAGTTAGAATTTTCCTCTAGGGCCATGTATTTCTTAGTATTCTTGTGTAGAACACTTGTTATTTAATAGCTCCACTCTCATTTCTACCAGGGATGTACTCAGATTGATACAAATAATGAAATTTTGTGCCGTTTTTAGCTACAAAATCTTGGTTTCCTTCATATGACCATGAACATCCATGGGCTTGGAAATATCAGGAGCCTCAAATCCTAATTTTACAAATTCTTTATTTTCTTTGAATGTCTTCTTCACTTGCATATCTTACTTTCATTTACTATTCATACTTCTTATGTTATAGGTAATATTGGTTAAATTATTGAAGAGTTGTTTTGAAGGTTATTTAAATATTCAAAAGCATGATTAATCATTATAATATCTTCTAAAATCCATATTCATCATTGATCTACTTGGATTGGTTTACTAGTTCACAAATCTAGAATTTCTGAAAAGACTCTTGCAAGAAAATAGTAGTCATTTTATGTTTTCTTTTGCACATGTTAATGAGGATAGTTGAAGATGATTAAGCTTGGATTGAATCCTAAAACCATTCAAGTTAATAAAAAAAATTACACCATAGAATTTTCACTTGATTAGGCTAGACATTTGGTAGGTTAACTAGCTACTGGTTCTTGAATTTCTAGTTTTTGGAGTTGTAATTTTTTGCTATTTTTAGCACATGTTAAAAAGTGTATTTTTGAGTAATTTTACTAGTATTGGAGTACTAGGAAATATTAATTAATAAAAAAATCACCCCATCTCATTTTCATTTGATTTTCTTGGTCATTGGTGAGATAACTCAAAGGACAGATTAGCTGACAGACTAGGTATTTAGCCTTTTCAAGTATAAAAATCATACTATTTTGTGGTGTGCAGGTGCTAATGTGGATTTCCAGGGTTATAATTTTCCTTTGCACTCCTTATTCTACCAGAAAATCCTTCTTTCTACCTCAACAACTCCTCCAAAACATTGTTCACCATGAGTACAATTATGATTTGTTGAAGGCCATTGTGTGCATTGTTCCTTATGCAACATGGGCCGTTAAAGGGTACTAAGATTTGCAATCAAACTTACAACCTTCTTCTACCTTCCATTACCATTTCCCACCTTTATATGATCACCTTTTCCACCCTCATAATGCTCAAGAATCAAATCCTGTAGCAAAGTAGGGTAATCCTATAACATCGTGTAGCAATGTTGTAGTAATTATGTAGTTCCCTGCAACATTATCTAACCTTGACCATATTTTCTTTAATATCTTTATTTTTTTATCGTGGGATTGAGTTATGACCTCCAAAATTTGATTCCATGGTTGGAGAAGTCCAATGACCACTTTAGACCCATCCTTCCTTCACTGTAAGTACAAAACAACAATTAAAATTAGCAGACAAATTTCCGCATTTGCATAACAAAGATTGTTCTATTATGAAAAGTGTAAGGACTCTATTAATAAAGATAAATTATTTTAAACTTAGTGATAATAAGGGAAACTCATCAATGCAAGTATATTAGACCTACTGTTTGAAGATTTATTCTCATATTTTCGAGTCATACACTTTAGATCAAGTTTCCTTTTTCAATTATTTTTTCACATTCTGCAAGTAGAGTAATGATTTACAATCCACAAGTAGAATATTGATTTGCATCTACAAGTAGGCTAGCATAATTCATCTCTGTAATTAGTACAATCTTTTCCCTTCCTTCAATTGTATTTAGTTATTCTTTAGAGTTGATTCATGCTCTTTACTTTATGCAATTAGAATAGGTTTGATTTCCTTGTCTTTTATAGCTTAAGATTTCCATTTCAAAAAATTTCATTTCTACAATTCATGATATTCATTCCATTTCATTAGATAAACTAAAGGAGGACACATTACATGTTTCACATGTAGTTTTGACACCTCTTAATTTTGTACGATTCTTGAGTTGAGAAGTTAAGTTGGTAGCCCTGAGAGTCGCGACCTTCTTGTTGCAATACTAGGGCTCATCACTTTTTGGTGTCACACAAAAACATCCCATCTTGATCATGTGGTGCAGTAATAACCACATCACCATCCCCTTTTGTATGTTGAAGAATAATAGGTGGAAAATAATGTGGAAGAAATGTATCGAGATGATGACAATGAGGAAGATCCTCTTGGATTTACCACTTAATATATCGACACACATGAAGAACATCCTTCCACATTTTATTCCCAAATTCCTTGGTATGAGGTCAAACGATCCAGAAAATTTTCTCTTTGAATTTGAAATACTTTATAGATCTTATGGTTTCTTATTAAACACTCAGAGTTTGAGATTATTTATGGTAACACTAGAGGGTAGATCTCTTAAATTGTTTATTATTTTCGGGACTAATTGAATAGGATCATGGAATGATATGTAAAAGATATTTCTAGAAAAATATAAAGGTCACGATCTTAAATAATAAATCTTTAGAATGAATAAAAAATAATAAGAGAGCCTCGAGGATATAATAGAGAGATGCATGTATAATGTTAAGAGGGAAAATTTACATCATTTAGGATTTCACACAATAAAAACCGTATTACTTAGAACAATTAGGGATGAGTGAATTGATCTCCTTGATCTCATGAGTAGAGGTGATGTATACAAATTATCATTTTAAGAAATTTGTGAAATATGAAAGTGCATATCAACTGGAATGACAAGAGTATGTAGATCAACATTGTTATTGGTAAGTCAAGATGTACTTGGAATTTTTCCTTTTAAAATAGAAATTCTTAGCAATCTAAGTGAACAGGTAGAAATATTAAGAATGCAAAATGAGAAAAAATAAGATGTTGATATTTTTGTTATCCATGAAGAATCGTATGCTATTAAATATTGCCCATCATTGCTAATGTTGAAGGAAGTTTACAAGGAGGACAATAGAGCAATTTAATCACCAAAGCAACTCTATTATGTACCTCCAAGAACACCATGGCAGCCTAATCAACTTGGTATGACGCAAGAACCCAATTTACAATTTCAAGGTTATGCACATCCTTCTCAAAATAATTAGAACACATCCTTTCCTTTTCAACCTTGATCATCTCAACCCCAAAGCCAATCTTGGCAATAAGGTTGGCACCCTATGGGAGAAACCCACAATACTCTTAATATTTTCCTCAATATCCTCCATACCCAACTCCATGATATCCCTACCATCCACCTCCATGATAACCATAGCCTCATCCATGTCCA